>OX637341.1:8833604-10197681 GCA_951799405.1 Agapetus fuscipes
GGGATGGTCAAGGGCTAAGGCATCAGCTCTCGAATTTGCTTTATTGACACAAACGATAGTTCGAGCCCCGCTGCATCATGTCCTATTAACAATAACTGCGACCTTGTTCCACAGATGTGATTGGGTAGTTATTGATTAATAATTCATAACAATATCTAATCTAATCTAATTTTATCCAAGTTGCAAAGATACGTAACATTAAGGATTCACATTATTTTACATTTTCACAAGCAGACGCGTATACAGTTCGCGCTTAAACATGCCGCATGTGGGACTTACAATATAAAAACCCAAATCTAAAAAATAAACACACACCATGCAACTCTTGGCGACCTTCCCTGAAACTTGGGTGACATTGGCAAAGTGAGCCATTTTCTACAGCATGGGTGGTCAGCCGCATACCAACCTATAAGTCAAGGAACGTTTACATTAACAGGAAAATATTAGATAATAAATTACTGATTGGGAACGTGAATACCTGTTTCTGGCCAGAGACGATGGTTCAAACAAAAGCATCAAGTTCGCTTTTTTTTGCCGCAGCATCCAATGATGAAAAGAGCCATGACGATTGCCGATCTTTGATAGAAGTGGCGACGAAAGAAGAAGTTTTATTTATTCTACTAAATAATTATAGAATTCGTAGACGGCGCCAGTTTCGCCTGGTTGGGGCGCATCACGCCCCCGAGGCGCTGATAACCTGATACCTTCTCATTCAGGGATCAGGGACAGCGTCATTTAGGAAAGGATGTGGAAGCGAAAACGTAAAATAATTAACCATGGCGGCTTTTTGCAAGGCAACCCTGAACACAAAAAAAACACACAACTCTAAATTTTTTGTCAAAAATTAATTGTGACGTGTGGGGTCAACCTTTACGGTTTATGTATATGAATTTACAGACCCGGATCGGATTTTAAAAATCAAACTACATAACTGGACTACTGTCCTGTCGCTAGCTCAGTTCATCCTTTTGTTTGCCTTATCTCTAACAGAGGTAATTTCGTAAAACAAAATATTGTGCCTAATGCATGCTGAAAACTGATTTTGAAAATTTTAAAAAACAACAAATAAAATCCAAAACTCAAATGAACATAAATCCTACAACTCTTACGAACCTTCCCTGACACAGGGGTGACATTGGCAAGGAGATACATCTGGGCAGCCACATCGAGGCGTGACCACCTTCTGGTGAATAGAGTACCACTCTCCATAGGAGGTAAGCTAATCCAGCCTTCTGATTCGGTAAGACTTCTAGGAGTCTTACTGGATCGTAACCTGACACTGGATAGGCAAATAGATGCCACAATAGCTTCTTCTTTTTTTTCGCTTCGCCAAATAAAGGCAATAAGAAAATGTCTGCCGTCAGATGCGGTTAAGACCCTGGTGAGTGCGTTTGTGATGTCTCGGATTGACTATTGCTCGACGCTTTATAGTGGTCAGCCGAAGAAACAGTTTAATCGCTTTCAATCTGTGTTGAATTCGGCAGCAAGACTCATATTCGGGATTCCCAAATTCACTCACATCACCCCGCTGTTAAAAAAACTTCATTGGCTTCGTTTCCTGGAGAGGGTGGTCTTCCGTGTTTGTTTAATGGTATATAAAGCCATCAATGGCTTGGCCCCACCTTATCTGGCTGATATGATTTCACCTGTTGAAATGGGTGTTAGGAGGCAGACACTCAGATCTGCGGGTGATGGAGTAGTCAATTTGGTTCAGCCGCGCCGTCAGATTCGTACAAACTTCGGAGACCGCGCTTTCCGTGTTGCGGGGCCGGTGGAGTGGAACAGACTGCCACCCGGAGTGAAGAACTCCAAATCTGTGGGTGTATTTCGAGGAGCACTCAAGGCACACTTGTTTAGAAAGTCTTATCCATGATCGGAGAGGGCCCTCGAGGTGTGACACACACAAAAACGGCGCTCTCTTATCATGTGTAATTTAAAATAAATCAGCCTGTTTATTATTAAGGCATTTTTTACTGTACGGGGGGTCAGCCTCATACCAACCTGTAATTCAAGGAATACAAATTACATTCAAGGCCAATAATTAATTGATGCATGCCTATAAGCAGGCACTTGTAGGATCACGCTTACACATTCTGCATGTGTACCTACTTACAAATTGAACCAAACCAAATATGAATATAAGCTTTGCAACTCCTACCGCCCTTTTCCGAAACCGGAGTGGCATTGGTGAAATCGAATCATGTTTATACAGCATTGGGGTCAGCTTCATAACAACCTATGTATTTGTCAAGAAACAAACGTATTTCATTAAAAATCAGTTTTTTTTTCTTGCTAAAAAGTTAAAAAATTTTATTAAAAAATGCCGATTTTTCCGGCTCTGTTAAGTATGAACCACGTTCTCATAACTTTTAATATGATTCTGTGACATATTGCGCTACTCTTGTGCCCTTTTTGAAAAACCGCTAATGACGGAACCAAATGTCACAAAACCGATAAGTCAGCGTAGACCAAAGTTCCGATACCCACAGCATGTAAACGATACCACCAATCCAGACATCGATACCTCCAGTCCAGTAACCGATACCTCGGAGATGCGACAAAAAGACTTAGCGCCTCATTATAAAGTTATTTAACGATATCTGTGTTAAATTTGGGAATTAAATTCACAGATGGTTTCTTTTCATAATTAGTGTATTTTTTTGTACATTGAGTGCCTTTGAATACATGGTTGATTTCGTTTTTTTTATTCAATTTTATGCAGTTTAATATTTTTACACTTGTATAGTTTTCTTTTTTGTGTAATACATATTCGATCAAAAAATGGCATTAAGTTTCGTAGTGGTTCAAGCGAGAAAGAAATGGAAACCTATTTGGGAAGGTTCGAAGTATTTATCAGAGTCTTACACAAAAATTAGTAATCATCCCCGCACAAATTCTGCTAAAATTTTCGTTTGCATTGTAGTATCTATAGGTATGTGTTTTTTTTTCAATTCCGAAATCCAACCTTCAGGGCGTAGACAAGTTAACAAGTCATTTTTAAGAGGACAGAGGATGTTAGCAAGTCGAAATCTAAATCTAAATCTAAGTTGCAAATATTTGACGTATCATTTGAGATTCATATTAAATGCATTCCCACAAGCAAACACGCATAATTTCGCGCTCACACATGCCGCATGTGGACCTACAATATAAAAACCCAATCTCTAATGAACATAAGCCCTACAACTCTTCCCGACCTTCTCTGAAACAGGGGTGACGTTGGCAAAGTGAACCATTTTTTACAATATTGGTGGTCAGTCTCATACCAACCTATGTATAAGTCAAGGAATACAAGCAATTAATTACATCCAGTTATACAAACAAACACTAAAAAATCTACAAAACATCTATAAAAATGAAAATTGATGCTTGGCCTTAGCCGCCTACATTACAGATCAGCCGCCATTTTTTTCGGTCTTTACATACTTCTTTCATTTCATCCAGAGTCGTAACCTTTTTCATACAAGTTCTCCTTTTATTATGACTCTGGATATCCCATTCATTCGCTACTGGTACTGGTGGTAAAATAAATGCTAACTCTTTGTCTGTTTATCTCTTATACATTTTCATGAAAATGAATTTTCAATGATAATTACACAAATTCTAAAAAGTTTAATCATTCATAATTGTAGTATCATTGCAATTTAGATTATAGACTGTGGATTATAGACTAGCATTTCAGCTTACAAAAATATCAATTTATCAACAAACTAAAAAGACAGAAAACAATGTAGAATTATTTTTTTTCAGCTCAAAAGCACTGGTGCTTTGAAACGCGGCTTGACTTTCCAAATGACCTTTTTCAAGGGGTCAAAGGTCTATTTCAAAAGGGACCGAAAAATCAAATTATGGACTCCTCGTAGTTGTAGACCCACAGAAGGTCAAAAATCGAAAAAAAAAGAAGCGCTAGAACATGGATATGGTTTGGCCTTTTTTTCGCTATGTTGTAAATTCACATGCGGCATGTGTAAAACACAAACTTATACGTGTCTGGTTGTAAGAATGCATATAATATGAATCTTAAATCTTTACAACTTAGATAAAAGATAAATAAACCACACATATACATACCTACCTGCAAGTTAAAATACATAAACAAAAATTTTAACTATTTGTATATCATTATTTCAACTTTGATACAGTATTGAATGACCCAAAAAGATACCGTGAAATATTAACCAGTTACATGGAATAAATAATTGAAAATAAATCAGGTGATTTACTATGGAATTTGGTTTATTTTTCAATAATTCACAGCTTAGAGCCCGAACATACGTACATATTTCGTAACGTTTGAAGAGGTGACAGGCTAGAACGGCAAAGAGACAAAACGACACATGACATAACTACACATGACATAACTACACATCACAGAACGACACTTGACATAACAAAACAAGGACAATACATCACATGACAATACTTCACAAACAACACAAATATTTATTTTGCTTCCACACGCCATATGCGGCGACTCCTTTGGGGATAACGCAATGAAAAATTTCTCTTTGTGTGCAGTTTAGCTAGATTTTTTTTAATATTGATAATCAGGTTTTTTTTACCAAAGCTTTACCAAATAATACATGCATGAGCTAATTTTTTTCTCATATCTCACTTTTTTGTCATGCCGTTTATGGTGTTTTCTGTTTTGAGATGTTGTATCATGTGCCGCTTATGGTATGTGATGTTTCGTAAAGTGATGTTTTGTCTTGTGATATTTTGTCATGTGTCGTTTTGTCATGTGTCGTTCTGTCGTGTGTCGTTATGTCATTTGTCGTTTTGTGATGTGTCGTTTTATCATGTAATGTTCCGTCATGTGTCGTTCTGTCATGTGTTTTTCCGTCATGTGTCGTTATGTCATGTGTGGTTTCGTCACTGTGTCGTCCTATCATGGAACCGTTTGAAGAATACGACCGGGTGGCTCGCGCGGCGCGTGTATTTATTTATTTATTTATTCATTTTGTTTGGTGTAATAATTTAACATCATCGACTTCGCCGCAGTGGAGAGCGGCCCGACAACAATATATCAGATTTCATTTCAAATCATAAATTCGGTGGGTCTTTATTGTTGTAATGAGTGGATACTGGGTGGCTCAAATGATACCCTAAATATATCAATTTTTGTGTCCCTCGACTTATAGATTGTTATGAGGCTGAAAGCCATGCTGTAAAACCTTGGTTCACTTTTGCCTATGGCCCTCCAGTTTCATAGAAAGGCAGCAGGAGTTGCAAAGTTTGTGGTCGTGTGTGTTTGTTCATTTCTAGGGGAAATCATTCCTCAGTGGGATTCAAACCCGAGCGCTCGGCTTGGGATGCAAGCACTTCAACAACTGAACCGTAGACAGGACATATAAGATATTTCATGATTTTTTATGAGAATTTTGTTTCGATATTTGGTAGCTAAAGGCAATTTTAGTCAAAGCATTTTAAAACGAAATAATGATTTAGAGCAGATTTAGAAATGCAATCGATATTTTTTAAACGATCCCTTTGATATGTTGATCATTATATTTATTAAAAAGTTGCATTTCAAAGATCAAGTGCTCGTTGGGATGGTCGAGGGGTAAGGCGTCGGCGCTTGAATTTACCTTATTAACACGAACGCTGGTTAAAACCCCGTCTGCGTCATGTCCTATCGACAATTACTTTCTTTGACCCTGGTTCAAGAGTTGTCATTGGGTAGTAATTAATTATTAATTTATTGGACATATTACATAATGTTATTAATTAATAATTCATTACATTAAGAATTATTAATTTATAACGTAAATACTTGTTTCTGGCCAGGAAAAATAGGTTGATGAATAGCATACCTCTTCACAAAACATTATTTTAGTAATAAAAATACAATTTATATTTGTTATTTGATCCACCCTGCAGGCGATATGAAAATAAATGCATTCACGCTAATGATCCATAATACCATTCTATGGCGTTCGATAAATTAAGGCTTCTCTCTGAGCGTTACGCTGCTTTGTGAGAGGAGGTATGCCACTCGCATAGGAAGCACTCACCAATATCATCTCAAGTAGGCAGGCAGCCTAAATATCTACCTACTCGTCTTTTTTCTTCATCTTCATTTTCTTCTTCGTCTTTTACATCTTCCACTGGGACTTCCTGAATGGAGAATATGTGTGCTGTTGCTTTTTAAATCAGACGTCTTGTCACCGTTGCCAAAAGCGCCATGTCTAAGCTGGACAAAATATGATGTGAAAAATATGTGTGAGTAACAGCACCAAGATTAAGCTTGTCAGGAGTCTGGTCCACTCTATTTTTTTCTATGCTGCTGAGACATGGACCATAAAAGCAGCAGAAAGGAGGAAAATTGACGCTTTCGAAATGTGGTGCTGGAGGCGCATGCTCCGAATCCTTTGGACGGCTAGGCGTACCAACGAATCCATTCGTCGGGTGCTACGTTTGGATGGCTTGACTCTGGCCAGTATATCGATACCTTAAAGCTAAAACTAAATAAGTGATATACCAATCTATTATGGGTTTCTCAGATAAATGCACGTTTTCCACTATTTTCTACGAGAGATAACACTAAAAAAATTGTGAAAATCCTGTGATTAAAAGTTTTTCATGAGCCCTTCCTATTCTAGGTTGCAAGAATAAACAGTTGGTTTTAGGACTTCTTAATTATTCTCAAGTCTTTAATATGACCAAATAGCAAAGCATTAAACTTTCTAGGAGCCTTATAATAATAATAATAATAATTGGACAATTTGTATACAGCGCCGTTTAGTGGCACTAGCCACCCCAAGGGCGCTTTTATGTGTTGAAGCTTCTGTTAAACAAATGTGTCTTAAGCAACTTCCTGAAACTGCCAACACTGGTCTCTGTTCTCAACTCCAGAGGTAGACTATTCCAGCAGGATGGACCAGCCGAACTAAAAGCCCTGTCTCCGAAACCAGTTCTGTTCCGTCGAAGAGGCAGTTGAAGCCTGTTTACGGCGTCACTCTGTGCAGAACGAAGAGTGCATCGTTTTCCACCTATCTGGTCGACTCTGCACAATTCACACAAGTACGATGGGGCAACTCCTCTGAGGGCATTAAAAACAGAAACACATATTTTGTACTCAATCCTCTCTGGGACTCGCAGCCAATGAAGGCGCCGCAACAGAGGAGAGACATGGTCAGTTTTTCGTCCTCCTAAAAGTAATTTGGCTGCAGCATTAAAGACGGATTGCAGTCTAGACTGCTGAAACCTTGGAAGACCCCAGAACAGACCTTATAAGACCTAAAGGCAAATTTCACAACCTAGGCCCGACTAAAATGTTACTTGGGCTTCTAATTAATTTACTTAGTAAGGGAAGTTACACCCGATATTTTTTTTTACTCACGCTTCTCAAATTATTTATGTATCTACCTATCTTCTTCATCTTCATATGCTACTTCTTCAAAGTTCGTAGGATATATGTACCGTTGTTTGTTGCAACAACCTAATATGCAGGTGTATTTTTACCCACGTAAACGGCCTTCACTTCATTTTCTTCTTAGTAATTTTTAACCATCTTATCCTGAAGTTTTCTATGTAATTTTGTCTAACAGTTCATAACTGTAAAAATTGCAATCTTCAAGTTGTACACTCATTTTTTTGATCTGCCTAAAAAGATCAACTTTGAGAACTTCTGATTCCAAATTTATATGCAAGCAATTAGATGAAAGGTCATCAAAGCAAAAACAACCAATCACCATTCAAACCACAATCAAAATTGACTTTAATTTCACATCACCATACGGCTCATTTTTCTGAGTCATTTAAAAGTCATTTAATGCGTTTTGAATGGAAGTCATTGAAATTATTTAGTATAGAAGTATGATGAATGCACGAGGGTCCATACAATCGATTTTTGATTGGCCGCCCATAGCTCTCTCGCATACAAATGCCTTCAGATTGTGAAAGGACCCGCCAAGCCATATTGGTACTTGCGGCGTCCAAATTGAAATAACATTTTTATTTAATATCAAGTTTTATTGTGTTTTATTGAATGGCGATAATTTGAGCCATTCATTACCGGCTCAGAAAAAATTGATTCACATTTTTAAATTGTTGAGAAAAAAATCATTAAGTGAATTTAATAGGAAATTATTTTTTTGGTAGACTATTTGTCCAGTTGACGCTGTATCCGGGAACGGTTATTCAGATTGAAAAAATGTCAGAGATGAGCAGATTTCTCAATGTTTTGTCGAAGTCTTATCTAAACTTCCATTTTTTAACTTCTACGCTACTAAACTACACATTTGGTGCAACTCCTTGCTGCGTTATCACCGAAGGGGTCACGTGTGGCGAGTGGAGACTATTTATTTTTACGGGTAAGAGGGCCTTACGCCAATCAGTTAAAGTGGGGGTTTCCTAGCTCCCGTGGGGGCTGGTTATTTTTAATTTCTTGTAAAGGCTGAGTAAACCTTACCGGTAATTTATTTTGGGTTTGAAATAAACACCGAAAATCATTCTGTCACCCTTGGTGGGATTCGAACTTAAGAGCTCTCGGAATGGATTACAAGCACTCTGTCAGCTCAGCTATCGAGCATTGTTATGAGTTACGCGGGTTCAATTTAATTTAAATGGCGGCGATTTATTCTTACACAATTTATTTCAGAATTAGTCGGTATATGTCGGTTGATTTCTAACCCACAGAGAACATTGGTCCTTAATTTAAAGCAAGAATAACGATCATTCTCGAATCATTGAGAATTGGCACATTCGAGACTTCACTAGAACATCCAACCAAATGCGCAATCAACCGCAATACAAATACAAAGTATGTAAGTACCCAAAAAAATATTTATTTATGGAGAGACTTTACAGACTTCAACACAGGCACTAACACATACAAGCCACAACACACAACTGCATAGTCGTAACAATATGAATTGGCCCTTGAAGCTTCCAATTAAAATATATAAAGTATGTTAATCAGCAGATCAAGACTGTATTTTATCAATGAAAGATTAAGTGGGTGTTGTATTTGATGTCCGGGTGGCCAGAACCACAAGCATAAAAGTTTCCGATGAATCCCAATCACAGCGTTCTAGCAAAAATATATAGAAACTAAAACCTTCACTAGAGGCGCTGTCTCAGTTACCATATTGTTTTTTGTAAATTCCATGGCATTTCGGGTCGAGACCTCCTATTTTACGGACTTCACTGCGTGAAGCTTTGTGTGCTTTTCAAGGGCGGAGCATGAGATTTTTTTAAAAGGGAACCCTGTTGAAAAAAAAAAGTAATAATAATAGTACGATGGTTCATTTGGTGAGAGCTGTTTTTGTGTGAGGCACACCTCAAGAGCCCTCTGCTAGTTTGCTCGTCGCTATATAAAACGCCAATACTCAAGAAAGACCCAGTTGCTGTAAGGCTGGATGAACCTTTAGTGGCCGGTTTTTGGTAAAGGTAAATTGTGGTATATCGAGGCGAATCGGATCAATCGTTGGTATAATCTAATGATCTTTAATCTAAGTTGCAAAGATATTATATAAACATTTCAAATTCATACTAAATGCATGCACATAAACGACACGTGAAAGTTCACGCTTGCAAGTGCTGCATGTGTACCTACAGATGAATATCCGAAGCTCAAATGAATTTATACCCTGCAACTTGTGCCGACCTTTCCTGAATCAGGGGTGACATTGGCAAAGTGAACCATTTTTTACAGTATGGGTAGTCAGCCTCATACCAACCTATAAGTCAAGGCATCAAAATAAGAAAAGCCTCAAATGCCTGCCTCTGGCCCGACCGAGTGACTTCACGATTCTTCCACACATTTTGAATGCTTGCTTAGACTACGCCCCTGCGCTACATCTTAATTAGACCCACTGCGCCTGCGCATAGCCGTGTCTCATTAACCCTTTACTCACTGACGATAATTCACAGAGATTTAGGCTTAAGGTTATATTATAAAAGCTACCCAGCCGGATTAAAGACATGTTTACGATTAACTGGACGTATTTTTGGATAATCTGTAATCAAAGCTGCAAAGATTTATCGAAAATTAAGGCTCACATTTAATGCATGCCCACAAGCAGACATATGTAAGTTCGTGCGTACACAAGCTGCGTGTGTACTTACAAAGTAAACCAAACCCCATTTAAACATAAACTTTGCAACTCCAGCCGCCTTTTCCTGAAATCGGGGTGGTATTAGCAAAAGTGAGCCTCCTTTTTACAGCATGGAGGTCAACCTCATACCAATCTATTCGTCAAGAAACTTGAAGTAAAAAATGAGGTAAAATAATTATCTTTATGTTACAGAAGCAATGATGAGTATATTTTATACCCTCGACTACAATAAAGCTGTGCTTTCTATCCATGGAGATAGGTTGCCATAGTAACGAAATAACAAGTTCAAAAATTGGTGTTTCATGGCGGTTGGAATGGAACTTAATCAAATTTATAAACTTATTAACTCATCTCATTATCGTGAAACAAAAAAAAATAAAAATCCTAATTCGACGAATGTTTTTTTTTCTTTTCTCATGAGCAATCTCTTAAAGAGACCATGATGATATAAATTGTTTGAAAAAGTTACCTACAATGCAAAAGGTGCGTATCCCAGGGTGGCAGCGACGGGTAATTAACCCATTAGGGCCGGCAGTGTCATACAACTCTATAAGGAGAGGCAATTTGAATTTCTGAATAATTCCTCCACGAAAACACACTTGCGACCAATGAGGCTTAATTTGTTTAATTGGTAAGTGTGCACAATTCTCAATGTGTTTCTGTAATACGAGTATATATCGCCACCAAAAAGGTTAAACTGAATAACTGATTTACTGATTTTAGAAATCGCGGATAAAGCATTTTATACGGTATAACTTCTTAAAGTGAGTGAATTAAAGGAAGCGCTCTGAATTAAAGGAAGTTTTCTCTAGTAGAAAAAAAGTATCTTTTAAGGAAGAAAACCAAGGATATATGGACAAAAATGCGATGGAAGGAGGCTGTGAACGCAGATGCAGCCAAGGCAGACATGCGTAGCTGGAGAGCAAAGATGAGAGTGGTGGAGAATCCTGGACTCAGCCAAGACCCCCCCATGGATATCGAACTCATGACAATGATGTCTTAAAATAGGATATAATCTTGTTTTTTAAGCAGGTTCTATTTGATTTAATTTTTTTTTCACAATTTATTTTATCACTTTCGGATCAGAGCTACATTTGCCCAATACGACGGTCTATTTATTTCTCCAGCTACATGGAATTTTGTTCCTTAATTTATACTAAAAATAAAGATCATTCTCAAATCATTTTCCACACAAATCGTTAGCTACCACCTTGCTAGATTTTGCCAGAACATTCGATTTAACATTTTATTAATTTCGAATAAATACAAATTCTTACCAAATACAAATTACCTACCTAAACGTCCACCTGTTTTTAAAGAGACTCACCCCTACACTAACACAGCCAAACACACACAACTACACAACCACACAACATCCTGCATATTCGTAACAGTCTAATATGATGAGTCACACCTCAAGGGCACGGGTTCAAGTCTTTGTTTATCACCATCATGTAAATGGTTCAGCAAGAGAACGTCCTGTCGTGACATGCCATTCAGTGTCCCTTTAAGAGGTCACTAACTGTCCATAACTAAGGAAAAGTGTAAGAGGCTTGTCAAACTTTCAATTTCTTGAAGTATGTAAATAGGTCCCGAATTGCTATATATGCGACCCCGTCGGGGATAACGCAGGTAATAATTTACACCATATGTGTAGCTAAATTGCGTTTTTGGAGGTCGCATGTGACAATTTTCATAAAAGTTCCATAGTTTTCATAAAAGATCCACAGTTTTCATAAAAGTTCTTTAGTTTTCACAAAAGTTCCATAGTTTACATTTCTCAAGATCCATAGTTTTGATAAAAGTTCCATAGATTTAACAAAAGTTCCATAATTTTTATAAAAGTACCAAATATTTCACAAAAGTTCCATAATTTTTATAAAAGGTGCTTCTTAAAATACCATAAACGAGTCAATAATACTTTACTGAAGCTGTTTTAAAAAAAACACCAGCTAAATGAGCGCTTACTTAAGCTGTTAAAAACAAAAGGAATAATATCATAACTTAAATAGGTGTTAATTGAGTTACTATCTACCGAAAAGAAAACACGCACCAAGAAGGTTAATCGACTACGTGAACTACGTGTATAAGATAAAAAAAAGCTTTCACTTATTTACACGATCCGGTTTTCTGTCCGGATACGGTTGCGAAATGTATGAGATCAAAAGACAAACTACGCCGGATCGTATGACACTAACATATTGTCGTCCCAGTGCTTGTTTGGCTTATCTACTATTGTATCAACGACGACCTTTCAATGGAATTGTCTTAAAAATTGGATCGCGTCTTTACAATCAATAAGTCAAAAGGGAGAATGTGATTTTCGATTTCTGGCCATACAAATTCCTAGAATATTTTTGAGGAAGTTTTTGTACTTTTTAATAAACATGTAACCTATTAAGAATTGATCACTAAATGTTTTATGTGAAAAGTGAAACTCAATTTAATTTCATTAAAACTGGCCCCAAAAATATGCTTTAAAATGTAACACACACAAAACTGTTTTCATACAATTTCTGTTAGTTTCACTTTTCACATAAATCGTTTAATAATAAAAAAGGTTTTTCCTTGGATTACTTATTTAATGTACACAAACTTTCTCAAAAAAGTATAGAAATTTATACGACCAGGCAGCGAAAATCGCTTCCTACCTTTTGACATTTTAATTGTAAAGGCGCCACCGGACCGGATCGTGTGAGAGAGAACTTATTTTGCCAGTAACGCTTTATGTTCAGGGCTATTCCATTATCAATGCAGCACGCTTATTACATGTATCTTTCATTATTTTAAGCTCTCATCTTAAGGTAGTGATGGTGAAGCTTTTGCACAATGCACTAGCAGTGTACCTCCAATTATATTAGATAAGTTCTTTGAAGTATTTATAGCGATAGTAAAAAAATGCGCACATATGCAATTAAACCCTAAACGAAAAATAAAATTTATCAATGCAATTTCTTTCTTTTTAAAATAACTTTATATAGGAAGGAAAATAGGAAAGTAAAAAATTGCTAAGCCTGCACTTTTACACTAAAAAGCACTACCTCAAATAACTGGTTCGTTGGCTGTAGTCTCACCTTAATTATGGCGACGAGGCGAGCTTAAGCAAAACTCGAGAGGAAATGATCACGGCACAAGGCGGAGGTGCCTTTAATGGCAAAAAATTAAAAGGAAAAAGGGTGGAAACTCCATTGATATTCAACCTACTTGACACAGCCACGTGCCACGCTTACAGTGCCGCCATCTTGGCTTCCCGCGCTGCACCTCGCAGCTCTGTGTGGCACATCCACCTTTGGTCACATCTCGCTCAAGACTGCTGTGTTCAAATTCAGGCAGCATGCAGCTTCGGGAGAACTCGGTTGCGCCAAAAGAACACGACTATTTCCGTAGTCCTTCGGCTCGTCCTAGCTAATGACCGCGCCAAGTTCACTTAAGTCATCACGCGCTTACTTCACAACAATATCATTTTAATTTGCATTCGTTTTATTATTTGTATAATAACATAACTCTCCCCCGCAAAATACAAATATTTTTTTTCAAAAGAAAAAAAATCACAAACTGGCAAAACAGAAAAAACACCTCGAAGCCATTGGTTTGCGACCACTGGCTTTAAGGCGCTCATCGCACATACAGTCTGGCAAATTGCACCAGCGCTATACCTCTCACACTTAAGTCATTATTTTAATACATATTTGTTTGGATAATCCTTTCCCCCTTTTATCTCTCACCTTGTCTTAACATTTTTATTATTAAGTCAGACGTACATACTGTAGCGATTGCCGAAATATAAATATATTGTTACGAATATGTAATTGTGTGTTATATTTGTCTGTGATAAAATCTGTGAAGTTTCTTGCTGTAAGGTACTTATATCAGTTATATTTGATATTTGTATTGTTCGAGATTTCTCGAGTTTTCTAGTAAAGTCTCACCTGTGCAACGCTCAATGATTCGTGAATAATCCTTATTATTGCTATAAATTAAGGGTCAAATCTCTCTGCAGCCAGAGAAACCAATTGACCGTTGTATGGTGTCGGTGTTATGTTGACTTTGTATGTGAACCAAATCTGAAATAAATTGTGCTAAAATAAGAACCATTTTTTTTATTAAATTGAACCAGGTAAATTCATCACAATATTCTCTATGCACTTGGGTAAGATTTTTTAAAACTACAATTGTTTCATGAATGACATTGACACTTGAATTTATTGACATAAACAATACTGTATCGTCACCTGGCCGGGTTGCTAGGTAAACTAGATACAAATATTCTGTTATGGTATTCATTTTTGACACCCACGCCACGGTGGGATCCGAACCCAAGCTCTCGGCATGGAATGAAAGCAGTCAACCAAACTTTCAATTTTTATGTTACAAATCACTCCCTTATAAAAAATAAATCGCCATGAAATAACTTAAGGTAAGCACATAATAAGGCAGCTCGCACTTCAGTAATTGGTTTTACACCTGAGAAACAGTTTATTTGCAGCCTTGCAATCTTCTCACTTTGAAGGTAATAACATGAAGGTAAAGATTGTTTAATAAAAGTTACAACTCTCTGCTTCATGCTGGAGAGATGTTTTCCAAGATCTGTTGCCGTGGTCTGTGGGAGCTGGAGCTTCCGGACGTTTCGCCCATGTCTACAATGAGCTTCTTCAGCGTAAAAGGGAAATGATGAAGATGTGGGTACACTGGGATTTAAGTATGAAAAATGATGAAACT
Source organism: Agapetus fuscipes (assembly GCA_951799405.1). Classification (NCBI taxonomy): domain Eukaryota; kingdom Metazoa; phylum Arthropoda; class Insecta; order Trichoptera; family Glossosomatidae; genus Agapetus; species Agapetus fuscipes. The sequence goes on from OX637341.1 coordinate 8,848,385, forward strand.
CTACGTATGTATTGTGTTGTGGAGCAGCGACATCTGTTTACTATGTACTTATACGAAACTGTGGGGTAGAAGTCCATCGTAGACATGAGTGAAACCAAAGGCCGGTATTCGAACCCATGACCTTTCATTTACAAGTCCAAAGTGTTACCACTAGACTACGGACCGATGCTTTCTTCTGACGCCTCTTATTCTCTCGATGTATTTTTTTTTCAGAAATCCTGTGCGGGAGATTCCCTAGATTTTAGAGACTCTAGGGGTCTATGACACTTATTGTAGTGCCGCAGAGGTGTACGAGCTTGGTCGTCACTACAAAGCGCCAATAAGCAACACCCAGTTACTGTAAGGCTGGATGGACCTTTAGTGAGCGGTCCTTGGTAAAGGCTTTATGAATTTTTTCAACCCAGCGAAGAGCATATTTGGAAATATAAATGGTATTTTTTTTGTGCTCCGCCGGGATCCGAATCCACAACCTTCCATTTACGAGTCCAAAGTGTTGCCACTGGATTATGGACCGGTCCAAGTCTGATGTGCCTTTCAGTCTACAGTTTTCCCCTCTAAGCACATGCCCCAAGTACGACAACTTTCTGACATTGATACTGATTGTCTACAAACATTGTCATCTATCTTATCTACCCAAACTCAGAAAAAGAAACTAAATCTAAATCTAAGCTGCAAAGGTATATATCATTTCAGATTCATATTAACACAAGCAGACATGTATATTGTATAAGTTCGCGCTAACTCATGCCGCATGTGGACCTTACTCGTACAACATAAAAACCTTATATCAAATGAACATAAGCCCTGCAACTCTTGCCGACCTTCCCTGAAACAGGGGTGACATTGGCAAAGTGAACCATTTTTTACAGTACGGAATAGGTACAGTATAGAATAAATTGAAATATTAAATTAAAGAAAATAATAAAATGAAAATGAATAAGCTTTACACTAGTATTATTTTGAATAAGACAAAGTTTTACTGTTTTTTCTTTTCGAATTTGTTAGCGCATTCCAGATTCCAAGAAAAACTGCCATCTGCAGTTTATTCAATATACGGTACAGCCTCGTAGAGGTGGTCCCTGTATTTACGACACCTATTCTCCTCGCCCAACAAAGGTAATTATTCCTATTTAAGGGCCCTCTCCATTGTACCCTGCGGTTGGCTACGGCTAATATTGTATCCTATTTTCAAGTACCCATTATATTTCAGGTTTTAGGCCACTTGGATGCTGTTTGGTGCAAGATTTATCTGTTGAATTGTATTTGACTAAAAAAAGCGGTTCCATCCGCGGTGAAGATCAATGGCTCCTAATTTGTTTGATTATATTTATTTGATTTATGTATTTATGGCTGAAATTGAATTTCAATAGGTTACTACTGAAATTCCTTGTAAGTATTCCTTGACGTATAGGTTAGTATGAGGCTGACACTATAAAAAAATGGTTCACTTTGCCAATGTCATCCCTGTTTCAGGGAAGGTCGGCAAGAGTTGCAGGGCTTATTTTCATTTGAGATTGGGTTTTTATATTGTAAGTCTACATGCGGCATGTGTAAGCGCGAACTAATACGTCTCTACTAGTGGGAATGCATTTTATATGAATCTTAAATGTAATACATCTTTTCAACTATGATTAGATTTGATATTAGGCCTTAGCTTACACAAAAATAATTCGAAGGAATTTCAATCGAAATGAAATTACAGAGTTCTGAGATTTAAAATTCATATTAAATGTTTTCCCACAAGCAGACATGTGTATTGTGTATAATAATATTAGAATGATTTATTTGGTGAGCGCTGTTTTTGTGTGTATCACACCTCAAGAGCCCTCTGAGCATACTAGAGCAAGTTGGCACTTACAAAATAAATTAAAAAAAAAAACAAATCTTAAATAACCATAAGCCCCGCAGCTTTTAACGACCTTCCCTGAAACAGGGGCAAAGTTAATGTACGGTATAGGTGGTCAGCTTCATACCAAACTATAAGTCAATTAAAATTGATTTTTTAAAAGCCTTTGTCGCCAACTTTACAGATCAACCGCTATTTGTGTATGTCCTTGTGTACAACTTTTATTTCATACTAGTTCTGAAAATGAAATTGAAAAGGTAAAAAAAAATCAAGCAGGTGTTAAAAAGCCATCCATTATTTCAGAGCATTCAAATTGTCCAAGACAAATTTGTATGAATTGATTTATCTCCGTACGAATGGACAAAGGTGGGCTGGCCACTTTTCTTTTGTCCGAAAATGGGCCAAACACTCGATACGACAATGACGAAACACTGCGCGGACAAAGACCATCATGGTGGCGCCTTAACGGTGCATTAGAGGACACAACAAAAACCGCCTTTCAATGGTTTTGCACCCCACTGTGAGTGATTTCGGAATAATTGTCGCAAATTGCTCTAAAATTGACTCCAGAAACACGCCTACAACATTTTCAAAAATGCAAAAAATACAATTTGATGCGTTTTGAATTTTGTGATTTGTGCGCACACCTTTTCGTCGCTTTCTTGTGCTTTTTTGAAAATCAACGAAGCGTAAAATCTCTTAAATAGATTTGTAATGCACCTACGACTTTTTTCATTTTTAATTCCTTAACTTATAGGTTGGTATGTGACTGACTAACCTACATGTGATTGCATGCATTTAATGTGCACCTTAAATGTTAACATATCTTTGCAGCTTAGATTATAGATTATAGCACATGCAGAATGTGGGCATGCATCAAAAACGAATCTGAAATATGAATGTGTCTTTGCAACTCAGATTATAGACACTAAAAGTAAGTTTATTTTGTAGATAATGGTTTTTGTTATTTGAGTTACTATATTTGCCTAAAATATTATATTTAACGATGTGAAATTTTGTAAGGAGCCTGAGAAAGTCCGTGTAAGGTCTATTCAATTTTGTATTTCCGCATTTCTAAGAATAGTGGATACCTCACATGTGGAATAACTATAACATCTGACCAAATCTAATCTAATCTAATCTAAGTTGCAAAGATATGTTATATTGGAGATTCACATTACATGCATTCTCACAACCAGACACGTACAAGTTCGCGCTTGCACATGCCTCATGTGAACCTACAACATAAAAACCAAATCTCAAATGGACATACACCCTGCAACTCTTGCCGTCCTTCCCTGAGACAGGGGTGACATTGGCAAAGTGAACCATTTTACAGCATGGGTGGTCAGCCGCATACCAACCAAAAGTTGAAGCAAAAAAAAAACATATTTAAATAATTAAAAAATAACCTGTACAGTAGACTGCACATGACTTTCTAGCATAAAATAAAGTTAAGTTCAGATGATGATGATGATGATGATGGATGATTTCTTTCCTGTGGCGCCATTTAATGGTCCAGGACAATCTCAAGGGCGCCATGGCTTCTGGAGAAAAGTAGTGTCTTCAGTTCCTTTCTGAAGGTGGTGGTAGGCTGGTTCGCGCGAACACCGATGGGCAAATTGTTCCAGGCCACCCCGGCCACCGCAAAGCTTCTGTCTGCAAAATTTGATGTGTTTGCTCTATTGGGCACTATAACCTTGTTGACAGCAGTAAGGGCAGAGCGTAGTGGTCTTTTTGAAGTCCCATCGACAGAGCATAGCTCAGCGAGACATGGGGGTGCAGTGCCGTTGAGGGCCCTATGTACAGTGAGACACAACTTAAATTCCACCCTCTCTCAGGTCATATTCAATTTTCATAAAAAAAATATTTAGTTTGTACTATGAAGGTGATCTGTAATCTGTAATTTTTATTTTGGAGTATAAACGTTGATTGATTTGTAAAACTAAATCAATCCCTTGGAGTGCTGTCGTGTATTCCTTGTATTTCCGATTTACGTAATCGAAGTAAGATGTACGTATTTTTTATGCTCGGCGTACTGGTAGATATATCGCCACTTTAAAGTTAAAACTAAATCAGTGCTGAATTACTGATATGAGAAATCTTAGATACAACATTTTAAGTAACTTCTTAACTACAGGATTTTCACACTATTTTAATGCTTTCTCTCGTTGAAAATAGGAAAAAATGTGAATTAATCTGAGAAACCCATGTTCTCAATTAATATGCCACTCATTTAATTTTACCTATGGTATCGATATGTACTGACAAGTTAGTAAGATGTATTAAGATTAAGGAGTAAAAAAAGAGAATGAAAAAGGAACTAGCCAAAAAATATGTGTGTGCCTGATGGCTTCAAGTACGTAACCAAATTTAAAAGAGAAAAGACTTTGGTCGTCCTATTTGAGAACAGTAGGCAATATTTACTAAAGTCGGTAGAGTATCTTTTGAAGTACTTTTCCCGGCGTTATTTGAACTGGTCTATGGTTTAGTGTTTAATATTCCACAGTTGGTACACGTGAAGGTTTTAGCGCCTTTCTTGAAGTCTCTAAGACAAAGCCGCAAGTTGTAAACATTTGTGTCTATGACTAGCACCATAGCCATCCTGAAATAAAAGCTAGCTATACAGTTACCTTGGCAACATCGCTCTTTACTCGCCGAAAATCCAAGTTTGAACTTTGTGCTTGACTTACAGGTTGGTCACCATCCTCATGAGCTGCGAACAGGAGGAGACTTTTAAGAACTACTTAAAATCCTGGAAGGTATTCCTTGACTAATAGGTTGGTATGAGGCTGTCAACTTATTATTTATAATATTAATGTAATTTATTTGTGGTGCCCAATAAAGTTCACTATTATTATTATGAGGCTGTCAACCTATACAGTAAAAAATGGTTAATTTTTCCAATGTCACCCCTGATTCAGGGAAGGTCACCATAAGTTGAAGGGTTTATGTTCATTTGAGGTTTGAATTTTAATTTGCAAGTACACATTCAGCATATTTTGTAAGTGCGAATTTACACGTGTCTGTTTGTGGCCATGCATTTGATAGGAGTTTTGAATGCTGATAAAGCTTTGCAACTTAGATTATAGACTGCAGAGATTTCATGGAAGTTAATGTATTAAAGAAAATAAAACAATTTTTAGTCGGCCTACCGATGTTGTGATTTCAAGCACCGCACCTTTGACCTCTAGGCGGCCCAGCTCCAGCCCACAGTTTGACGGCTACTCCACACTGGGGTGCTAATTGTCGAATCAGTTTGGGAGGCTGTGGTTTGTTTCTAAATACGCAACTAATGGTTTAAGCAAGCGCGGGCCTTAACTAAACGGAAATGATTATTCTAAAACTGACTGCCACTCAAAAATAGAATCATTCATGACTACTCAAGACTGGCATTAGTGACTGCCTTTAATTAACAACTTAAACAGGTACTTACTTATTTTTCATTATGACACAACAAGTAGTCACCCATTTATACATAAATGGGCATTGTTTACTAGTATATTTTCTTTTTTACCGGTAACTGGTACCGTAAACGGACAGTTTGGCAAAGGAATCAGTCGTGAACATACCAAGTTCTTATAGTTTTGTTGATATTGACTGCAAAGGGATGAATGTGAGTCGTTCTACGAGTTGCCCTTGTTGTGACGAGAGGAGGAGGTATAAGTGAGGGTATTTCATCAGAACAAACACCATTATAGTACCTATACTATACTAGAGGCTGAGCATTCGAACCCTCTTTCTATGCTCAAGGGAATGTAGGTTGGCTGTGAGAGAAGAGTCATCGATGAGCTTCACTGCTCTTTTTTGCACAGAATCAAGTTGATAATACAGTCTCTTTGATAAAGTTTTGACATAGACTGCAAAGAGATGATTGTTAGCTGTTTATTAGAGTAAAAAATACGTTGGATCAAATATTTAAATAAGGTAGGTAACAATAATACCTAAATGATTTATTTTAGGGAATTTGAATTTGTCAAGCTCAACTTTTTGTCTACGGTATTTGTTGTTACCGTACATTGTTTGATGGAGGTACTTTATTAAGAGTATTAAAACTCGAATCCATATTTTTTTTCTTTTCGTTACAAATATCGCTGTTAACTTATCCAAGTGCTGTATCATCAAATAATATTTTTCGGCAATTCACTTAACCTCAAAATTAGAACCAAAAATTCTCCAACATTTTGATAAAGAATGCCATTCTACGATTTACCCTTGTTGTGACGAGAGGAGGAGGTAATGTTGAAGTAGTACCTGAGACTAAGGTCCGGTATTTTTAACGTTAGCACATGTGACTTTAAACTGATGAAACTGTGACTGAAAACTACCCACTCGATTGACATAGGCGCGTCCTTATATAAAGTCACTATGCTGACATACAAGATACCGGACCTAAGTGCAATTATGCCCAAACTACAGTTAACAGGCAAATTGAGGAGCTAAGTGGGCTATTTCGAAGGTTCCTTTTGATGCTTTGACCAATACAAGTAGGGACTAACAATTATAGCCTCTAAAAGCGCTACCCAAAGCCAAACATCGAACCCGGAGTCTCTCTTTGGACAGTCTGCCGACCTGACCAAATATTTGAGCCACTCGACCTTACCAGAAGCTTGTTCTAACAAATTTTGGATAACTTTTATTTGGGTGTTTTAAAAAAAGTCCAAATTAATTTTGACTCGCATTTTTTTAACTTTGTCAACTTCTTGGAACTGTAGCCTGTAAGAAACCAAAGATTTGTTATTTATGTAGTAAGCACTTATTTTTGAGAAGAAAAAGTAGTATGATAAAAGATGTAATTTAAGCACAACTCAACGCAACTAAGCTGCATATTTAATGCAACTTTATATCGAGTTGTGGGCGAGTGGATGGCGTGATGTGGCGAGTGCATAACAATTATTTTCACAAGTAAGGAGGCCGACCTTTTGCCACCTTGAACACTGGAAATGGGGGTTTCCTAGCTCCCTAGGGAGCTGGTTCTCATTTTTTGTAAAGGCTGAGTACAGGTTTTTGCCATAGTTCAAAAGATGAAAAACATTATTTCAGTATTTACTTAATATTGATGAAAGAGTCTGGTCGATAGGTAGTTGGTAGCTCAGTTGGTAGAGTGCTTACATTCCATGCCGAGAGCTCGAGTTCAAATCCCACCGAGGGTATCAGAAATGATTTCCCGTTTCGGTGTTTACTTCCAACTCAAGAATAAAAACCGGCAAGGTTTTCTTAGCTTACACAGCCATCACCAGAAATTAGTACCAGCCCCCTCGTGAGATGGGTAAGCCCCACTTCAACTGAAATGGTTGGCAGGTAAGGGGGCCGACCTTACACAAATATATAGGTACGTTTGACCTTCCACACGCGACTCCTTTCAGAGAAAACGGCGAGAGGTTACACTATATGTGTAGCTTAGAAGCGCAGTAGCGTTAATGAAATTTCGTATGAAAATAAAGATTTCGCTGCTCCCTAACGCTTAGTGGAATATTTTACTGTTTTTATTTTTTTAAACTTATTCGTAAAAAATCTCCTGATTAAATTTAATCAGAAACGATTTTCAAATAAGTAACAAAAAGTGTATTTAACTATAAATAAACTGAATACATTAAAAAGCACTGAATCAAAGCGTCGACTGCAGTTAACTTGGATGCACGCTCGTGTAATTAATGTTAGTTAGGCGTGACTAACTCAAATCAGGGTTGTTGCATGTACCGATTTAATCTGCGAATCACTTTGATACGTTTTGTATGCAATTAGGTAGATTGAAATTATTCATACTCATAACAATGTATAATATATAGGTACATTACCATCATACATACCTACATCATATAGGTACCTACATTACCATCATCATTAACTTTATCATCATCATCATCATTTGACCAGTCCGCAGCTCAGTGGTAACACTGCGGACTCTGAATGGGAAGGTTGTGGGTTCAAACCCCGGCGGAGCACAAAAAATATACCATTTATATTTTCAAATTTGCTCTTCGCTGGGTTGAAAAATTCATAAACCTGTACCAATGACCGGTCACCAAAGGTCCATCCAGCCTTACAGCAACTGGGTCTTGCTTGAGTATTGGCGCTTTGTAGCGATGACCAAACTCGTACACCTCTGCGGCACTACAACAAGTGCCATATACCCCTAGAGTCTCTAGAATCTAGGGAGTCTCCCGCACAGGATTTCTTAAAAAAAAAACATCTTGACCACCATCACTATCATCAGTTTACATCATTATCATCTTGTAAAACCGGCACCATTAGGTATCATCATCATCATCATCATCTTGACCACCATCACCATTAGATAAAATCATCATCATCATCATCATCTTGACCACCATCACCATTAGATAAAATCATCATCATCATCATCATCTTGACCACCATCACCATTAGATAAAATCATCATCATCATCATCATCTTGACCACCATCACCATTAGATAAAATCATCATCATCATCTTGATAAGCATCCCCATTAGGTAACATCATCATCATCATCTTGATAAGCATCCCCATTAGATAAAATCATCATCATCATCATCATCTTGACCACCATCACCATTAGATAAAATCATCATCATCATCTTGATAAGCATCCCCATTAGGTAACATCATCATCATCATCTTGACCACCATCACCATTAGATAAAATCATCATCATCATCATCATCATCTTGACCACCATCACCATTAGATAAAATCATCATCATCATCATCATCATCTTGACCACCATCATTAGGTAACATCATCATCATCATCCTTACCACCATCATTAGGTAACATCATCATCTTGACCACCACCAACATTTAGTAACATCATAGTCATCATCATTATCTTGACCGCCATCAACATTAGGGCACATCATGATCATCATCATTATCATCCTAAACAAATTCCAAAAATAGCGAACAATAACGGATACAATGTATTTGTCAAAAAACTGTTTTTTTCCATATTATCGAAGCGTGGGTTCTATAATGGACAAACTTAAAAACCAATAAATGGCGTTTTAGCGAGCAACGTAAAAAAAATTAACACGTATGAACGGAAAATTTGAACAAATAAAATTAAACAGTGACGCACAATTCTATGAATGAATCATGCCATGTACGGAGGTGTCAATTAACTGACTATCATCATCATCATCACTGTCATCGTTGCCTGCTAAACATAGCCTGTCAGGTAAAGTACGATGTGTGAAAAAATGAGTGTATGAATGAATGTAAAATTAAAATGATAGTGCTTCAAACCGGTTTGGAAAACTACTTCGAGGTTAAAAAAATATTCTAAAATAATATCCCTTCGGGAGTAACGTGGCCAGAAGTTACACTATATGTGTAGCTTATTTGCGTTTATAGGATAATTTATTTGGTGAGCGCTGTTGTTGTGTGAATCAACACCAGCTTGATTGTTATAGGATAGCGCCAACTTTCAAGCAAGACCCAGTTACTGTAAGACTGGATGGACTTTTGGTGACCGGTCTTTGGTAGGAGATATTTGAATTTTAGAACCCAGCTAAGAGCACATTGGAAAATATAAATAACATTTTTTGTGCTCCACTGGGATTCAAACCCACGGCCTTCCATTTACGAGTCCGAAGCATTACCACTGAACTAAGTTGGTACAAATGAAAGATGAGAGATTGTAAAAAAGTTTCATGTTTTACACTTAAAATATAATTAAACTAGGGGCGTTGCCCCTGGCTGCTACGCAGCCCAACCCCTTAACATTTGGTGAATGTGTATATTGCGCATAGTTTCCTCGCGTTAAAATTCGGAAAACATGTAAAATAAAAACATACAGCCTTTGTTAAAGAAAATTGACCACCCATAGTATAAAAAATGGTTCACTTTGCAGATTTCAGCTGTGTTTCAGGGAAGATTGGCAAGAGTTGCAGGGCTTATATTAATTTGAGATTGGGTTTTTATGTTGTAAGTCAACATGCATTATGTGTAAGCGCGAACTTATAAATGTCTGCTTGTGGGAATGCATTTAATATGAATCTCGATTGGTATGTATCTTTGCAACTTAGATTATAGAACTTAACAAAATAATTTCCTTGACTTACAGGTTAGTTAGTATGTGGCTGACCACCCATACTGTAAGAATGGTTTACCATGAAAATTTTATCTCTGTTTGAGGAAAAGTCGGCAAGAGTTGCAGGGCTTATGTTCATTTGAGATTAGTTTTTTATTTTGTAAGTCCACATGGGGCATTTGTAAGCGCAAACTTATACCTGTCTGCTTGTGGGAATGCATTTAATATGAATCTCAAATGGTATGTATCTTTACAACTTAGATTATAGAACTTAACAAAATAATTTCCTTGACTTATAGGTTAGTATGTGGCTGACCACCCATACTGTAAGAATGGTTTACCATGAAAATTTTATCTCTGTTTGAGGAAAAGTCGGTAAGAGTTGCAGGGCTTATGTTCATTTGAGATTAGGTTGTAAGTCCACATGGAGCATTTGTAAGTGCGAACCTGTCTGCTTGTGGGAATGCATTTAATATGAATCTCAAATGGTATGTATCTTTGCAACTTAGATTATAGAACTTAACAAAATAATTTCCTTGACTTATAGGTTAGTATGTGGCTGACCACCCATACTGTAAGCAATGGTTCACCATGCAAATTTTATCTCTGTTTGAGGAAAAGTCGGCAAGAGTTGCAGGGCTTATGTTCATTTGAGATTAGTTTTTTTATTTTGCAAGTCCACATTGGGCATTTGTAAGCGTGAACTTGTACCTGTCTGCGTGTGGGAATGCATTTAATATGAATCTTAAATGGTATGTATCTTTGCAACTTAGATTATGAAAAGAAATACACAAAATAATTTTCTTGACTTATAGGTTGGTATGAGGCTGACCACCCATACTTTAAAAAATGGTTTACTTTGCAAATTCACCTTTGTTTCAGGGAAGGTTGGCAAGAGTTGCAGGGCTTATGTTCATTTGGAATGAGCTGTTATGTTGTAAGTACACATGCAGCATATGTAAGCGGGAACTTATACATATCTGCTTGTGCTGTAAGAATGGTTTACCATGAAAATTTTATCTCTGTTTGAGGAAAAGTTGGCAAGAGTTGCAGGGCTTATGTTCATTTGAGATTAGTTTTTTATTTTGTAAGTCCACATGGGGCATTTGTAAGCGCGAACTTATACCTGTCTGCTTGTGGGAATGCATTTAATATGAATCTCAAATGGTATGTATCTTTACAACTTAGATTATAGAACTTAACAAAATAATTTCCTTGACTTACAGGTTAGTATGTTGTAACGAGATGGATTTGTTTGTTAGGTAAAATGGAACATGAGATTTGAATTTGAATGAAAAGGAAAACAAAAGAATAGGCAGAGAGAGAAGCTTGCCTGGCGGGATAGCCACAAGCCTGTGTAATTAAGAATAAAGAATATTATTGTGCTGTGGTTAATTGTGTATACATTGTGAAAGAAATAAAAGTAAACATATTAAAGTGTGTATGTTATATTATTAATTGTGTCAATCAGCAGGAGAGAAGAAAAACCCTCACAATGTGGCTGACCACCCATACTGTAAGAATGGTTTACCATGAAAATTTTATCTCTGTTTGAGGAAAAGTAAGGTAAGAGTTTGTTTCAGGGAAGGTTGGCAAGAGTTGCAGGGCTTATGTTCATTTGGAATGGGCTGTTATGTTGTAAGTACACATGCAGCATATGTAAGCGGGAACTTATACATATCTGCTTGTGGGAATGCATTTAATATAAATCTTAAATGATATATATCTTTGCAGCTTAGATTAGATTAGATTAGAACTTATACATGTCTGCTCGTAAGAATGCATGTAATATGAATCTCAAATGTTATATATGTTTGCAACTTAGATTACAGATTGAAATCCATTTTTATTTGGCTTTTTTTTTATTTTTAATTTGCATGAAATAAAAGAAAATGTAAAAAAAACTTTTACGTTTTGCCGCTAGATGTCAATATTGTTCCATACATTTTTAGTATGAACAAACAGATTAATTCCTAAAAATTTTCATACATTTGTAAACACACACGCGTAAGCTCGCCGCATTGCAGCATATATACAAAAATTAATTTGCTATAGAGCATGAATGTGTTTCATCTGCTGTGATGGCATTGATTTTGAAAATCGAAACTCGACGACGAATGACGACGACGAAGGGTAATATAATAAAGGATAATACATTTTTTGTGATTCGTTCGAAATCAAAATCACGATTTTTGTATGCGAGCCCATGTCATTACCCACTGGACTACAGACTGCTCAACTACTGTCACTTATTACCTACTACGATAACAGAGCTTTTTTCATGCAAAAAATATGTAGAAATACATTTATGACTACATTAACGTTACAAGATATAAAATGGATTTGTCAAATGCGAGCGCCTCGTCCATCAATAAAATTAGTAAAAATAATAGTAAAGTAAAAAGTCAGCTAAAATTGTTGCTCGTCTCCTAAGAGTTGATAATTTAAAAAAGCGAAAGTTAACATTCAAAAGCTCTCTAGGTACTCAAAGAATAAAATATATGTATTAAACATATAAAAATGTATTGAAACTAAAACAGCGTCTCCAATGAGAGTTTTTCTTTCTGTACATTTTCGGTAAAACATTATGGAGATTCTCTAAAAACTTCAGTAACGATTCAAAAAAATGTATAAAAAAAAACAATAAAAGTGGAGTACAACAAAGTTGAAATTTATTATTTATGAAAAAATAAACACCTTGATGGTCTTCCACAGCGGTTCACAAACATCTATTGAAAAAAATTCTAAGGCTGATTTAAATGTGAATTTGTTTAGTTACGATTTATTTGAGTTCAATTTGATAAAACTTCAATTAAATTCATTTTAAACAATTCATTTTAGGATTCGCTCACATTTGGTTTAAAGTTAGCTTTATCTCGCTCAACGGCTCTGGTACTAATCCCTTTCAAAGCATCGCCATCTGTATTTAAAGTTGTTTATGAGCTACTCTGGCATACGCTAGAATCTTTTCAATTAGAAGCTTCGAGCGAACATCAGTACAACCAACCAAATACCAACGTCTAGAGACACAATCATACAAGTAAGTACAAACACAGACACAATCATAAGTAAACATTCGCAGAGATACATTCGTAACAATATACTTGGTTTACTGCCAATCCATTAAAGAAACAACCGACACGTGAAGTTAAACCAAAGAGGGCTTAGTTTAATTAATGAACTTGACGCTCCATCTACAAAACAATTAAATTTAAATTCTTCACTCTGTGCGAGTCAGACTGAGTGGTTGCTTTTTTGGTGCTCGCAAATTGCAGCGATTCTGAGTTGCGCCAGTTGTGGCTAAATGGAGCGATAAAATATTCTAAATTGCGAGTGGACGCAACACTGCAAGCAGATTGCAACATCTCACGAACTCTTGCAAAGAGACGGAACCCATTTGTTTTACATATCAAGACCCACTTCTTTTTCTTTGTGTCTTTCAATCAGCTGCTGCAGGGAGTTGGCAATATGTCACGGCGTTTGCCTAACGGGTTGGCGACTACCTGTTGGTCCGCGGGAACCATTTTAATTCCTCCCCACCCTCCCGGCAAACCTGGCGAGCATTTCCTTAACCGCCACCCTGGGAACGCGCTGTCTAGAGGTTACTGGATCCTCAGACTGATATCATCATTACACGATGACTTAGCATACATCATTGATTAATTGTTGTCAACTCTTGATTTGCGGTTCCCACATGAAAAATATCATGCCGTCTTCCCCGGCTGTAGTCGTCCGCCATATAAAGCTTAAAACTCTCTAACAGGGTGGCACTGTCTGGGTCTTTCTACTGCCCTGTGCCCCATAGAGTCCTTCATCACAATCATCTTTTACAGGTTCCAACGGTCTATCACTACAATTCTTTTTTTCTAGATGTAAGCTCCTCCATATGTACATATTTCGGTGCAACTACCTTCCTTCCCATGCGTAACTTTTGCCAACGCCACCATTGTGTCTCAGGCGAAGGCGGCAGGAGTTGCAAGGTTATGTTTATGTGAGGCTTGGTATATTTTGTAAGTGCACACACAGCTTGTGTAAGGGCGAACTAACCAACTTATTCAGTATATAAGGTTCATCCACCAATGTATGATATTGTCACAACATATTTTGAAATCAAAAGAATCCCTGTAGGTACTGTTAATTGTTGTAGGTAGTATTCCAGAAGATACTAGAAAGGGGGAAAATATATATATCCTAGAAGAAAAATAAGTTTGTTTTTCAGTAATGTAATTTCAGCGCACCGTTTTACAGATAGTGCGGTCCGTGTCGCGCTTTAATTACACATCTAGGGCGGTCCGCGTGTCTCTGCTGCCGCTGTCAATTGAGCGTGATATGAGATGTGGGGACTGAGTAATTAAACAAGAAATTACGAAAGGAAATGTTAAAAAAAAATAAGTTTAAATGGAGAAATAATGATATTGATGTTTACTTTAAACATTGTGAAATGTTAATCTGAGATAATTTAAAAATAATTACGTATACTATAAAAGATAACCTGTGAAATAGAGGACGACTCTATGAGAAAATAGCACAGTGACAAAACAACACATGACATTTTATTTTTTTATTCCACAAACAGAGCAATACAATAATGGATAGGATACTCAAGAATATCTAATCTAATCGAAGTTGCAAAGATATGTTACAATGGAGATTTACATTACATGCATTCTCACAACCAGACATGTACAAGTTCGAAAAAAAGATAATGAAATAACGAATTGCTCCAATTACATGTTGACATTAAAAGATACTAAAAAATACAACAGTTACACTCATATATGTAAATAAGTAAAGTAATAAATAAAATAAAAATAGGTAAAAATAGTTGTGCACATGTAACTTTACAATAACTAAAATTTACACACACCCATACCTAATAGGTACTACATTTTTTGTATAACAACATTGTTTTCTTGAAATTCACTTTTTATTTTTGATTATTGATCTTTTTACTCTTGTTGCTATTCTTAAATATTTTATATTACCTACTTCTTTTTAAACTGAAAAACTTATAATTGGCCATAAATTTCCTTTCTATGTAATTATGTACCTATGCTGTTATTTTTCGAAAAATTATAATAAAAAAATTAATATGATATTCCATCATATGACATAACATGACATGACAATACATCACATGACAAAATATCACAATATGACATGACATGACATAACATTGCTTTTTTTCTTGTACCGTTTATGGAATGTTGTTTTTGAGGTTGTTATATTTGGCAGTAATAAACCGATTAATTATTTATTGATTAATTGACGTTAATACATGTTTCTGGCCAGGCAAAATAGGTCGGTGAATTGAATTCCTCTTCACAAATCTACATTTAAAAAATAAAAGTAGAGGTTTTGGTCATAGCTTGTAGAAAATACTCAATATTTGTTTGAAAAGCAATATATCTATTTACGAGAAGTCATTTAAAGGTAGGTAGGTAATAAAGATTTCTACTCAATTTTCCATGGTTTTGTTTGAGTTAGTTGTTGGCACATGAAACATTCGCTAAGGCTGTAAAATTAATGAATTAAAGAGCTAATAAAGCCTGTGTAATATTAATATTAAGTCATAAAAATCTATTTATGTATGTAGGTAGGTAGGTACTACTCCCAATACCCCAATGACGAAAGCTCTCTTATAAAAAATCAATGCGGGTTCAATTTAATTACAATCCGGAGATTTATTTTACACAATTTATTTCAGATATAGAGTCACTTTATACTTGCACAACCCAACGGTAGATTGACTTCTCCAGCCACAGAGAGTTTTGGGCCAAAAAATAAAGATCATTCTCGAATCTTTGAGGATCGTTACATGCGAGACTTTACTAGAACATCCAACCAAACACTCACGCAATCTCGAAAATTACAAATCAACAGAAAATTATAAAAGTAGGTACTTCACACAAAAAAAACAAATTGAAAATAGTTTGAATTTTTCTGTGTTCATATTTTCTATCTTTTCTGCTAAGATTAAGGATAGATACAGAAATAGCTTTACAAATACCTTTCATGGTTTCAATGAAGCAAGAAAGTCAAGTGCAGTTCCCTGAACAATTTATTTTTTATGGTCTCCAGTGAGTCAAGCCCACTGTCTTCCTATTTCGAGTCCGAAGCGTTAAACACTAGACTAGGGTCTACAGGAAAATACGGTTAAAGTCACAGTTATATTTTAATGTTTTTACAAATTAATTGTCTGTGAAAGCGCAGTGAAATCTCTGTTCAGGCATCTTGCGATCCTTAAACAAATATCTCCATAATATTTTGTCTCCCCACAACAAAGTTAGCATGTGTGAGACCAGTTTTATGTTTATTTCTGTCCACAGCTGAGGAACAAAAAAAAACTTGTACCGCATAAAGCAAGATGCACACCCAAGATTGTATTGACTAGGTTTAATATGCCGTGAAAAAAATATTATTCATGTTTTTAACGGTTAGGTAGGTGCATGATAGAACGGCACAGTAAAAAAACAACACATGACAGAACAACACATGATTTTTGCTGTTCAGGTAGTCTTTGATTTTCTTCTGGAATGTATTCGTGGGATCTTTAGATAGTGCCAAACATTTATCTGTTATAATCACTTCCTCTAGCTAGCAGCACGTGCGTTGCGGACCGCACCAAGACGCCTCAAGGGCCGCATGCGGCCCGCGGGCCGCAGGTTGCCGACCCATGATCTATAGGTAAGTAGGTTAGTCAAGAAATCATAATAAACAAAATAAATATTAGATTTTGTAGGGTTTGTGTTTTCACACACTGAAAATTCATTTTAATTTAAAATAAAATATTTTTTTCAAAACGTAGTTTTACTCTGACCTGAATCTTGAAGGTCGAAAGTGCTTGAGGTAGATAAAATTATTGTGAAAATAAAACTACGTTTTGAAAAAAGTATTGTATTTTAAATTAAAATAAATATTATTTGATATTTTTTCATGTATTGTTCATGTGCCGTTATGTCATATGTTGTTTTGTCACTGTGCCGTTCTACCCTGTCACCATTTTTAACAGATGAGATTTGATCTCTTCATCTGATCTGAGTTAATTAGTTAAAATTTCGTGGTATTCTTAGATTTTTAATTTTTTAATGTATTTTTTAATAATGACAGATGTTTTTTGGTCATGAATGAGTGTAGTGGGAAAAGGAATGCAAGAGTGAAAGAGAAAAGAAATACTACAAGATGGTTTGGTCATTGAGAGAATGTGGTGAGTGTAGAAAGGAAATGTGAAAAATAAAAGTAGGTATAGGAAGAGAAATTATCACAATAATACTCTTTAGTCCAGCCTTGTCACGCGGAGAGTGCAGTACGTGACTAGACAAATAAAATAAACAATTTATATACAAAAACGGTAACAATAGCATGATACGTAGGTATAAAAGAATAATACTAAAGGTTGAAAAAGCACTAAGTACCTACCTACAATATTTGTCAAACTGAGAAAAAATTAAAACCAATTTAGGTACCTACCTAGATTTATAGGAAGGTTAAAAATATATCAGATTTTTCTACAAAAATCAACAGGGTAACTTTTAATGCAGCTCACACGACGCTGTTATCTTTGCTACACTTTTGGTTAAAACTGACGTTTACCGTGCGTGGTATTTAGTGACTTTCTTATGCTTACAAAATCCAACTGGCAGCGTTTAAACCAATATATAAAAAGTACTTGTTTTAGAGACTAGATGCCGTAATTAAGTTAGGCAATAGCTAAAAATAAAATATTTTAGTACTTAGGTTAGGTACCTACCGCTTTATTTAGCTCCTCAATTTGAACCGTGAAGGTCCCTACTTAGGAAAGCGTCTATGGAAAAATGTTAGCAAGCAACTTCCCCCCCTAGTGGAATTATGGCCAGGTACAGTCACAGTAACAGTGATAAAAATTTAATAGCCTGTTTCTTAGCAGTTCCTTGACTAATAGGTGGGTATGAGGCTGACTAACACTACCTACTGTAAAAAATTGTTCACTTTGCCAATGTCACCCCTGATTCAGGGAAGATCGGCAAGAGTTGCAGGGCTTAGGTATGTTCTTTTGAGATTGGATTTTTATAATGTAAGTCCACATGCGGCATGTGTAAGTGCGAACTTATACGTGTCTTCTTATGGGAGTGCATGTAGGTAATATGAATTTTAAATGTAGGTAATAGGTACATCTTTGCAACTTAGATTATAGATTACTGAATGCAAGCAGTATAATATTAACTACTTACGCAGCATTAGCGACCATAGAGGCATATGAGGGTAAAGGGGCTTAGGGTAATAAGGGAAGGTAGGTATTTTTTTTTTTTTTTAATTGTAAAATGTTGTTTATTTAATCATTAATTCTTCTACATGTGAACACCATTTGTGTGTGTTTTTTTTTAAATAAAGCGTTTTATTTTTTTTATATTTAGGTAGGTAGGTAGGTAGGTATCTACCTAGAATTATTTTTGTATTTTTTTCATTAAGGAGAATCTTTCCTAGAATATTGGTAAGAAAGTTCACAATGACCCTAAATTATAAATAATTAATTAGGTAGGTACGTATAAACAGGTAGATACCTATCTTAATTTTTTAATATAAAAAAAACAATTAATTATCATTTTTTAGAACAAAAAAACAATCACATGCAAAAAAGCACACAAGCAAGCCAATACGAAAAAGCTTGTTATAATAAAATACCTACACAAGTGTGACAATATTATATCTCCCCTCGCTTCCACGTCATTTGAATACAGAAGCAATATAAGCTGGGGGGAGGACAGTGGCGGGGGGGGGACGTCGGGGGGTGAAAAAAATCACACGTTAAATACAAGCATTTCACTCAATTTACTGAGAGTCAAATACAACGAGTCCCCCATTCAATTTGCGGCGGGGGGGAAGGGGACAGCACGAGATGCGCCTCTGGCTACCACGTGACCGAATCAATCGAAATCCCGCCGCGCCATTGGTGCGATTTTTTTATAATTCGCCTTGGGGGCGGAGCTATCCGGTAGGCCCCGCCCCCGGTTAAGGCGGTATCCCATTTTTACCAAACACGCCAAACTGGTTTCACGATAGCAGTCTTTGAAAGCGTTCCGTACGCGACGGTCGTGTGTGCGATGCGTCCACATCGAAATCGGTACTTTTTGGTTTGAATTCATTTAGATTTTGACAATCTGCGAATGCAATTTTGAAGTTAAAAAAGTGAATAAACTGATTGTGAAAAATTTATCAATAAAAAATTGTTTAATCTTTATTTTTTGGATTAATGAAAATAAGACATTTAAAAAAGTTGGTTTCCTGAATAAGTGACACTTGCAATTTCAGTGTTTGTTGTTTTTTTTTTGTAAACAAAGATTTTCGTGTAGTTTTTCTTGGTTTGGTTTGCAAGGATTCATAGATGGAAGAGACCCAGAGAAGAGTCCTTGAAGTTTAGTTTAATGTTAAAAAAACAATCTCCAACGTTGCCAAAAAGAGACTTTAGTATGACGATCCAGAATCTGTCCGTGGCCAAGCAGCGACAAGCCATGGCCGCTCCACAGGACGCCCTGAGGCCTCCGCCACCTCAAACGGAAAGGCAGCACAGCAACAATAACAAGACAACAAGAATAAGCTTCAGCGTAGCTTCCCTCTTGGCTGATACCCGGCCAAAATCAAAATCTTCCACTTTAATGGAAGAAGACTTGGAACAAACAAATGGAATAGCATCAGAGATCTTCCATCACCACCAAATCAATCCCCATTCTCCTCTGAGGCAATCACCTTTGGCGCGGCAAGACCTGCCGGGTCAAGACAACAAAAGACACTCACCGTCAAGTCAAAATAGAACCAGCCCTTTGAACATGCTTCAAAGGAGTTCAAGTCCCGCGGAAAGCTTGATGCGAAGCAATTCAAGTCCAATGCATTTGATAGCAAACAATTTAGAAAGAAGTCCCAATTTGAACATGACAAATTCAGCATCCACCCCGCCTTTGATGATGACAAGCTCGTCGAGCTCTGAAGATGAATACGAAGATTCAGTAGGACAACAAGAGGATTCGATTGTAGATGTTGAAGATTTGAACATGGATGAGAGTGGAGGTGGGAGTGGAAGGATGAGCGACGATGAGAGAGATGTCCAGATGAGGTTTAGGAGACTGCAGCAAGCTGGCGGTCCCGGACAACAGGGACCTATTAGACCGACTCCTTTTAGTGCCCTCGCTGCGGCTGCTGCTGCGTACCAAGCTGGATTAGGAGCTCCCCCAGGCTGGCCCGGTGGACCACCTGTCCTGTCTCCGTTTGGTCCTGGAGGACCTCTGTTCCAAGGAGGAGGATTTCCAGTCTCACATTTGACTCCAGGTTAGAAAACAACACTGTTTTGTAAAAAAAACTTTTGTTACAGCTGTCGGAAAATCTTGCACAATAAATAAATGATAGGGGATAACTAATGGTGGATCGCACCAAAAAATTTCAACTTCTTCTTAGTTCTTGGACATTCTTTTGAAATAACGGAGCCTTTCATTGTTCAATTATCTTAGCTGACAGTCTTTCAAATGTTTTTTCTTATATTTTATGTATTCTTTGATCAAGAATACGAATATCCGTTTAAGGATTCTTTCAGTACCTACGGTTCCCATTTTCCTGATGTAAGCCTACATTTGCAACATTTGTATGCGCCAATTTACACGTTCTAGCATGCCGGTTTTTTTTGCATGAGATGAGGCCTTTTTTATTTTGATAAGATGCTATAAGATAATTTCCAGAATTTTATCATTAGATTAAAAAAAAGTATTTTGTACATAGGTACCTACTGGTAGCAACTTTCGACTCGTTTAATTTTTCTTACATAACTAACAATTTATAGTTACATATAATGTTATGTTGAGTGCAATAATGGATGAAATCACAATCAGAGCACAGTTAAAGAGTTCTATAAAATTGTTTTGGCCGAAAAGCCATGTCCGACGGAAATCGATTAAAATTAAAAGTTTATATTCAACTGTTTTATTTTCCATTTCAGATCGCAGATTATCTTTCTAATACAAATAAAACACTATATATAATATAATAATAGCTCTAACATAAGCTCAGGTTAGTCTATGAATAGGTATATTAGATATTAAAAAACTAGATAGATTTTTTGCACGTTTGATTCTGTTTTGTATTTTTTCATACATCTTCCATATGTAGGCATTCATTTTTTAATCGTTAAAAAATGGAATGATTATATTATTAATTACTGTTCCATTCATGGATCAGTCAAAACGGTTTTGCCGCCATTTTTTTTACGCCAGGGTCATGCTAAATTTTGCAGAATATAATTATTTTGTATGTTTAAAAAAAAGCCAAAAAAACTTTACGACTTGAATGAATCAAAATCAATGAAAATATTGACATTAAGAAATAAACTGTTTGAAAGAAAATGAAAACACACTTTTTTGTACCCCAACAACCCAAATAATCCATGCTTAAAAAAACATGTCCCATATTTTTTACCTGCCTTTTACACCCTTCGTAAAATTTTGATTTGCCTATTTTTTCATAAAACCTTGTTATCATATTTTCATTGTACCTATGTACATAGGTTCGTTACTACAAATGCTGCATCTGTATTTAGGTCCACTGAATCCACATTAATTAATGCACATTAAATTCACACAAACTGTGCAATTTTGGCCGTGTTGCCTTTTTCCTGTAGGTATGTGTAGTCAGCCTCATTTCAACGCAATTCTGGCGAGGTGAATCTATTTATTTTTACAGTTAAGGCCTAAGGGGCAGTTAAAGTGGGAGTTTCCCAGCTCCCGAGGGGGCTGATTTTGAATCCGAGCTCTCGGCATGGAATGCAAACACTCCACCAACTGAGCAATCGATGGGACAACTTCTTCTTTAGATTTATCATAATTAACTACTTCTTGATCAATAAAATTCATTATTTTTTAAGTCAGTATGAGGCTGACATCCATACCTACTGTAGAAAAGAGCTCTCTGTTTTATGAAAAAGCGGCAACATTTGTAGGGTTTGTGTTCATTAGAGGCTTAAGCTCTAATTTTGCAATAACTCATGCAGCATGAGTAAGCGCGAACTTATATGTGGCGCCTGTAAGCATGCCCCTAATATAAATTTTACCATCTGATATCCATCCAGCACATGTGGTCGATTGAACGCAGTCCTACCGCACCTTTTGGCAGCCCTGTTTTTGCACGTCGAAAGCTGGTTGTGCACCACTGGCATTTATTAATTTGTCTGGGCCTAATGATGTCGAGTCTTAATTAAGGAATTCCAGCACAAAGGAACCAAGTGAAATGTACATGAATGGGATAATGACCTCAATTGAATTCAAATCAGTATGTAGCCATCTATTAGTTGAAAATCAGAATAGAATGCAGGTTTGTATTTATAAGATCATATCTTAAAAAATGTGTAGTATTAGCAGTGTTATAATTCACTTTTATTTTAAAACGACAAATAAGTTTTTATTTATTTGTTAGATTGATACTACATATTTATTCTACTAAGCTTTCATAAAGAAACAAAATTGAATTATTTTTGAGAAACCGGTTGGAATAATACCGGATCCTTAACCTTTGAAAATGAAAAGGCACCAAATTAATGCTACCTACTTCTATCGGTTCAAAAAGGTTAAATGATAAACTGCATCCGTAGCGGATCCCAAGTAATCATAACCTCTCAATTTTTATTAATCACGCGGTCGATATAGTTCAGTTGGTAAAGTGCTTGCATTCTACCCCGTGAGCTCGGGTTCGAATCCCACCGAGGAGGGTGTCAGAAATGATTTCCTATTTCGGTGTTTATTTCAAACCCCATAATAAAAATACCGGCAAGGTTTACTCAGCCTTCACAAGAAATGAGTACCAGCCCTCTAGGGAGCTGGGAAACCCCCACTTTAACTGAAGTGGTTGGCGTAGGCCGGCCCCCTTACCTGTTAAAATAAATAGGTTCAACTCGCCACATGCGACCCCTTCGGGGATAACGCGGCAAAAAATTACACTATATGTGTAGCTTAGTTGCGTTGCGTTTGCGTTACGCTACCGACTCGTGATCTAGCAACAAAACCACAAGGAGTGCCACCCGAGATATGCTATTAGCTTCAGAAACATTGTAGTCAGGCGTACGCTTCTAATAGGTGTTTTTGTCGTGCCGTTGCTATTAACTTGACGGGAAGGCATCTCGCCAATTTAAAAAAAATACAAACATTTGCGTGAGAATACATTTATGGTCTTTTTAGTGCTTGTTTGTCTTATGCCCATCAGACTTTATTTCACATGAGCAATGTTTTATATGTGTAGGTAGGTACCTACAGAACCAATGTGTCTTATGAAAATTGGAAACTGATTTTGTAAACATTTAAAACAACACTCACATTATCGCGTTTTATGTTTTTTTCTAAGCTCAGATTGTGTGGAATGTGATTCTTGAAACAATTTCATTGAAAAGTCATCTTCGAATCAAATTGTAGTTACGCTAAACAAGCACTAGGGGGAATAAAATGTACTGTGGGTCCATCTGACACATACCTACATACATAACGAGTACGAGGTGGATTATAGCATACTTTCTAAGGTTTTCTATTGTAAACATTATTAATTGTTGAAATAAGGTGTACATTTACAATTGCATTCCTTGACTTATAGGTTGGTATGAGACTGACAACCCATACTGTAAAAAATGGTTCACTTTGCCAATGTCACCCCTGTTTCAGGGAATGTCGGCAAGAGTTGCAGGGCTTATGTTCATTTGAGGTTTGGATTTTATTTGTAAGTACACAATCAGCACTTGTAAGCGCGAACTACACGTGTTTGTTTGTGGGCATACATCTGAGAGCTTTGAATGAATATATCTTTGCAACTTAGATTATTATTATTATTATTATTGTAATATTTGTTGGCCAAGGAATGTTTACAATAGGTACCGATTCTAAATATGCAACTTAGATTATAAGTAGATTACACAGTGCCAAGCCTTAATATTATGGAGGACATACATAATGGGGGAAATATGCCCCTCCCCCCGACCAATCAAAATGCAAGACAAACAAAAAGGGTTGATTAGACCACGCCTTTATATCGTATCATATTATTATTGGAGTTCCTTGACATTTAGTTCTGAATGAGGCTGGTCACCCGTACCTACTTTAAACTTGGTTCACTTCGCCAATATCACTTAGATATGTATGTCTTAGGTAAGTCGGCAAGGGTTGCAGGGCTTATGTCCATTTGAGGCTTGGATTTTATTTTGTTTGTAGCATGAGTAAGCGCGAAATTAAATGAGTTTGATTGCGCCGCCTTTCTTTGAAACAGGGGCGGTATTGGCAAAAGTGAACGTAACGTAATGTTTCACTAAAAAGAGGACTATTTTCTAGTGTTTCTTACATGTATAATAGATATAGGTTATGCCTTTATATTCAGTGATCTGTGGTTATGCCCATTCTTTCCTCGGTTGTTAGGTACCTACTTTCTGCGCTGAATGACAATCAATCAAATCTGGTCTTCCAAAACATCCAATTGTAAAGTTTTCTTGTATTGATTGTAAAGGCATCTGCTTGATAATCGTTCATCTCAAAAGATAAAAATAAAATATTAAAAATTGTTTTCGCTTACGGTGACTATAGATAGATATTATGATTCCACGACCGGTTTCACAAACAATCCGTTTGCGTCTTCAGAAGGCTAAATAAATACTAAATTTTTCAGATATGGATTCAATTGTTGAGAGTGCCGTGTGAAGGTATGATAGAGGAAGGTGATGCATTGGAATTTCTACTTACCGTAATCGAAAACAAAATTGTAAAATTTCCTAACCATGCTTGATATGCTATACTCATCCCTGTTATATATAGTATGTTGCGTCTATACATATGTACGTCTATATACCTACTAAAAATATTTAGATCATGTAATTATCTACATTATAATATACAAATATGTACGTAACGCATGAATACCTTCGCAGAATTAGGTACCTATTACAAAATAACCTATTTATATATGTACATACAATTTCACTTAAATAGGAATTATATAAAAAACCAAAAGCAATAAAACCTTTTTAATGTGAATACCTAAAAAGACAATCAGGAAAAGACGACTTAGTCTAAAGACTTACACCTATACTCCACATGCTAACTTGGGAGTAATAAAAATATTTTCTCGATACAAATTGTTGGCATTTCGATAGATTTTCCAACAGGCTACCAGTTGCATTTGTATTTTTGCGCAACTTGCGTTTATTTAATCTCTGTTCAGCTGTTATATGATTGAGAGCAATGTATCGGACCGTTGGCACATGAAGCAACGCAAAAGCAACCTTTTTAGTTGCGTTGTTTAATAATTTGTGAGAATAGGTAAGTCGTACAACTAGGCCTAGAAACAAGTTCAAATGAACGTCAGGACCCAAAGTATAAAACATTTCATCAACTCCTCTTCTATGATCTATAGTCGAAGTTGCAAAGATATATTAACATTTAAAGTTCATATTAAATGCATCCCCACAAACAGACACGTGTAAATTCTAGATTATAAATGCTACATGTGTACGTACCTACTTACAATTCAAAAACCAAACCTCATATGGAGGCAACTCTGCAGAGGCTCTGGCCACCCCTAGCGGAATGGCGGCAGAGTTACAGTTACAGTATATGTACCTACCTACTATTTACCTACTATTTCGGCAACTTTTGCCATTCTTCCCTGCAACAGGAGTGACATTGTATAGAACCATTAGTGTAGTGAACCATTTTTTTACAGCATGAGTGGTCAACCTCATCCCAACCTGTACCTAAGTCAAGCGATGTTGTGATGGTAAAGCTATTTTAGTGTTAATTTTACACGAATGCTCAGATACAAGCCTGAACAAAACACTATATCGCTACCTTAAAAGTAAAACTGAATAGTCGCTGATTCACTGATTTGAGAAATCTTGGGTTAAACATTTGGTTGGGTGTAACTTTTCGTAGTAAGTGAACCAATCATAAAGAAATGCTCATGAAAAAATTCTAAACTACAGAATCTTTATATTTTTTTAGTATTTTCTCTGGTAGAAAATAGGAAAAGGTGCATTTATCTTAGAAACCCATGTTAGTTTCATATATCACTCATTCAGTTTTACCTTTTAGGTGTCTATATGTATGTAATTCAAACGATGTGTTGTTATTTTAGTCTGCAGTTATTATGTTTCTTCCTGTGATAACAACCTTTTCAACTGAACCATTATTTCTCCATCTTTCGTAATAAATAAATATAAATAACTGAAACCAGTTTTAAGTGAATCACTTTTGAGTAGCCTCATACGTCTGGGACTTCATTTCTTAGTCGATACCTCAAACTGGTTAGTACATAGTTGTATTGAATGCACACCAACTTGCTAGAAGAAATTTGTTTCCATCGGCTCATATTAGAAACTATAAATCGGCCGCGTAACTAAAGAAGCCGCTACGTCGCTTGCAACTTAAGATAACAACGTGATTAATAGCTGTTTTAACTTGTCAATTAGTTTCGAATGCGAAGATCTAGTATTGAAATTTGTTTTGAATTCCTTGTATGAACTGTTCACACGTTGAAGTAAAATATTGTCTACGCCTACTTGCATATTGTGGTGTTTGTACACGGGTTCTATTTAATAAAAACTGCGGCAATTTATTTCAGCTTCGTTTCGGATACAGAGTCACTTTACAGTTGCGCAATACGACAGTCGGTTGGTTTCTAAAGCTGCAGAGGGTTTAGGTCCTTATTTTATAGTTATAATTAAAATCACACTTCTAGCACGGAGAGCCACCACTTGCTAGATTTTGCTAGAACATTATATCTAACACTCGAGCAATCTCCAATAAATTATTATTCCTTATGAGTAAGTAGGTACTTAACGTCTGTTTATTTCTAGAGAGACTTCATAGACATTATTTTTTGTATAGAATGAAAAACGGATTTTAACGAACCGTTTTGAAAAGAACAACGGACTTCTTAACGTTCGGTCGAAGTCGTATCCAATATGATTTTTGTATGTATAAACCTGTACTTTTTGTATTGAATACAAGAATGTAAAAAAGTGAAAAAATAATGATGCGCTTTAAAGATTTCCACCTATTCACAATAAGCTACTAATGAATAAGCAAACACACATACAAGCGGGTGTGATATCAAAATATTCATTTTTTTGTGAAATTCTCTTCACTCACATCAGAAGCGCAACTGTCAGCGCAATATGACAGCTGGGAGCGTTAATTAACACGCAAAAAACACGACGAGATTTGTTTCATCGTGTTAGCCGATTCTCGGAACAGACTAGCAGTGCGGAATAGGTTTTTTTTTGCGAGCAATTCGCACCAGGTGAGAAAAATTAGAAAAATTCAGTTGATAAGTCGCACAATTAAGCTTGCAATTATTTATTTTTCATTTAAAAATAACAAGCCATACAAAAAAGGTGGATTTAAAGCGTAGAGCCTATTATTTTTCTCATCTGTTAAAATGCCAGCCTAACAATGGAGCAGTGACAAAAAAGACAGGATTTCCTTAACTAATAGGTTGATATGAGGCTGATCCCCCATGCTATAAAAACTTGGTTCACTTGAGTCATGTGACGCTTAGTGTGTAAGCGTGAACTTACATGTATCTGCTTATGGACGTGCATTAAGGCGTGTTATAAAGCTAAATCTGCCGTTTTTGTTTTAGTTTTATAACGTTTTTTTTTTTTTATAGATTTAGCTTTATAACACGCCTTAAATATATTTGAGCCTGAATAGGTAAGTGCTGGTTCACTGATTGGAGAAATCGTTTATAAAACATTTTGTTGGGTGTAACTTCTCATTGTAAGTGAACGAACTATAGTAAAGTGCTCATGATAAACTTCTTAATTACAGGACTTTCATACTTTCGCAATGTTTTCTCTGGTAGAAAATAGGAGAAAAGATGCATTTATATGAGAAATCCATTTCAGCTTAATATGACACTCATACAGTTTAACCTTTAGTGTATCGATATATTGTATGTGACCGAAATGTCGCATGAACGAACTGTCGTGTGGCCGATTTGTCCATGGACGAATTGTCTTTGGAGAAGTTCTCTTACATGGAGTTGTGACAAAAAATGCATTTTTAACGAATAACTTGACTGATAGGTTGGTATGAGGCTGACTTTTGAAGCTTGGTTCATTTTCCAATGCCACTTCGGTTTCATGGATAGGCGACAGGAGTTGCAAGGTTTATGTTTTATTATATATATAAGCGTGAACTTACGCATAGGTATCTGCTTATGGGCACGCATTAAATATGAGCCTTACATGTCGATATTGTTCTCTTTTGTGACTTAGGCCCGGTATTTTCAACGTTAGCATAGCGACTTTATACTAGATGAGAAGGACGCACTTATGACAATCGTGTGGGTAGTTTTTTTTTATCATTTCAAAGTCGCATATGCTAACGTTGAAACTACCGGGCCTTAGTTTACAAATATATAGACTAAAGGTCTACACCGTTGCTATGGTTACATTATTGATTTGGTTGCTTTGCTCACAGACAAGCTATGACGTTGAACCGACGGGGAAAATTCTGTATGTTACGACTCCATTATTCTGTCCTAATTTATTGTTTACCAAATGTCAAGTATTTTTTACATTCAATATTCATGTTTACCGCACACTCACAAGCATCTCATAGAAGTTCGCGCTTGCAAAAGCTGCATGAGTGCTTACAAAATAAAAGCCAAAACCTTAAATAAACACGAACCATGCAACTTTTGTCAACCTTTCCTGAAACAGGGGTGACTGCGTGATATCTAATCTCTAATGCAATCTAAGTTGCAAAATTATTGAATATTAAAGATTCGCAATATATGCATTTTCACAAGCAGACACGTATAAGTTCGCGCTTAAACATGCCGCATGTGGACCTACAATATAAAATTAATGTGGAATGCGGACTTCCAATATAAATGATACAAAATCGTAAAAAAGAAAGATAAAATAATCAAAAACACAATTATCGCATATTTTCGAAAAACTGTAGAACCCAAAAACGTCACAGTACTAAAATGTCATTATTAAAAATTTCAAGATAATTAATTGAAATTTTAATGCAAAACTGCAGCTAATTGGATTGGCATTACTGCAAAAATTAATTCAGTTAATTAATGTGTACAGAGACACTGTAACGTGTGCAGTTTGAATATGTATTTATTTTATATACACACTGTATTATTTCATTTACTTATTTTAGTATGTAAATACAGTCTCTAGTCATATTACGAGACGCGCTTCAATTTTTATGACAAATCTTTATTAGAAACGTCTTCTGTACGGATGTTTGAAATTAGAATTCTCTCAACGTCACGCGTCTATGTTATTCGGGTCCTGATCATCTGAATGGAAGATGAAGTATTTTTGTATATTTTTTATTCTTAGTAAATTCCATACACTTTCTGATTTTGTAAGGCCTCCCATTACCTTTAAGATTTCAGTTTATCTGAAGACATTGTCGAATACACTAAAACCGGTAATACACATTTTTCAATTGAAACCACTAAAGAATAGCAATTATAGGTATTTAAAAGTGTTTTTATTCTTTTTGAATAAGAGTGAATGTAAATAGAGGGAATGAATGAAAAAAGTGATAGATATGAATGAATTGAAAGAGGTAGTCAAGTATGGGAAGAAATGGAAGTAACTTTTGAGAGGCTCGAGCCACCATAAGAGGAATGTTGGGAGAGTTACCTCTTCTTCTTAATCTTGTCCTCATTGCTGAAGATCGTGACCCGTGTGGAAGCAACCACTCTTGTTCTCTCTTGACTGCGCTGTCCGTAGCGCTCCAACCACCAAGGTGCCTACTGCTGCCTTCACTTGATCGTTCCATTATGTGGGGGATCTTCCTCATCTTTTTTCCCCCTCTAAGCTACCAAAAACAACCAGTCGTTCCAGGCTATCCTAATTGTCACGGACAACGTATCCAAAGAACAGAAGAATACGTCATGTACAGATATCGGCCAGAGTCAAGCCATCCAAACGTAGAAGAGTTATAGTAGGATATAATAATAACAATAGTAATAATAATTGGGAAATTTTTATAAAGCGCCGTTTAACACTGGCCACCCCAAGGTCGCTTTTATGTGTCGAAGCTTCTATTAAACAAATGTGTCTTAAGCAACTTCCTGAAACTGCCAACACTGGTCTCTGTTCTCAACTCCAGAGGTAGACTGTTCCAGTAGGATGGACCAGCCGAACTAAAAGCCCTGTTGAAGCCTATTTACGGCGTCACCCTGTGCAGAACCAAGAGTGCGTCGTCTGCCATCTATTTGGTCGACTCTGCACAGTGACAAGTGCGTTTAATAATTAATGCAGCTACTGTACTGGGAGTGTGTGAACGCGGCATAATATTAAAGTGTATTCAGACGGGCGAAAATTAGCAAAGCTCACTCGCAATTAGATTTGCAAGTCGTGTAGATTATGGACAGGTCTAATTTTCTAACCAACTCTAATTATTTTTAATTGATCATTACTTATGTAGCCATATGAAAATAATCTGCTAACAATGAGTTTGAAATTAATTGTTTTCATACGACGGTTTGTTTTTTTTTCGAATGCAAATAGCAATCTTATTTCGGCCTGGTTCAGATTTTTTTTGACATCACAAAAGTTTACATTTAGTAAATGAGGTTTAAAAATTACAAAGAGTTATTGTATCTAGCTGCTACTCTGATAGGGGTGGCCAATCCCTCAGCAGGTATGTCTCAACTTTGTTCTGTCCTTGTGCAGTTCTTTCATCTCCTCGACTTGCATCACTCTATTCATACACGCTTTTCTCTTTCCAACTCTGCAGATTCCTGCCATTTGCAATCTTACTCATTTGATCAATCCATAATTTCCTCCGCCTTCCCCTTCTAAGCTTACCTTTGGTATTTTCTTTTCTCACTATTTTTGTCAGTAACTTTTTACCCATTCTTTCTAACAGCCCGAACCATTACATACCTATTACTCTTTTTATCTTTCTCGTTTTTGCCGCACTTATTCATAGGCCAGTCTTTTCAAACCGTATCATTCAGAGTCTTAAAAGCAAAATTGTCCGGTCTTTAGTCTAATGGTTAACGCTACGGACTTGTATTCCAATGGTTATGGGTTCGATCCCAGGAGAAGTAAATATCATACAGCTTTCAAAATATGCTCTTCGCAGGGTTGAAAACTTCATTCTTTCTATAGCGACGACTACGCTAGCAGAGGGCTTTTGAAGTGTGATTCACACAAACACAGTGCTCACCAAATATATCATCTTAATTTTTACTTATTTCTATTCGGATAGTAATTCCTCTGAAACGATAAAATGTTACAATTATACTAGGGTACCTAGTATAATTGTAACATATACCTAAACTGGCACGTAATAAAAAAATACTCAATCGTAAATAATTAATAGTTTGCTAAAGAGAATTTCAGCATAAGATATGCTAATACAAAGCATTATTGAGTATAAAAGCTTTTCAATGAGTAATAATTGTGTTTAAGATGAGTAAAGTTTACTTTATGTTGAGTAAACTCAGAGGAATACAGAAAGGAAATCAGCACTCATATTTGCTCATAAATTATTACGCACTGCCGGATTTAAGTGCCAAAAAAGCCCTGTGCTACGTGGAAAGTATTAATTAATACTTTTGTTGTGGTACAAATCATGCTGACATTTAAATAGTTGATTAAAAAAAATCACTATGCTCCATTGTCGACAAACTGAAATAAAGAAAAAAACGTATTTGAGAAGGTATATTTTTTTATCAGATTTCTGTAGAAAAATCCTTAATTTGCTTTATACCTAGCTCAGTAACAAAATCAATAGATTATCTTTTTAATGCAATTCAGACCTTATAATTAATAATTGTTTAGACAATTACTGTTTTGCATTGATTTGACAGAAAAACCACGTAAAGCTGTTTTTTTCTGCATATTGTTATGATTTGACTGGGGTTACTCCTAATTAAATTGGGATTTAAATTTCTTTCACAATACTTATTTTTACAATAAAGGTTACAATGTATTGTTCACTCTTCACTCTCTGCTTACAAGTCTTCGCGTTACAATGGTCAAAGCGACTCTACCTGTACCACCGAATATTTGCTCGTATTTATATGTGCGGCATAGACGATTATTGTGTGTTCGAAAACGTGGTAGATACTTCCTAGTAGAGCATTGTTCCACACTATATCAGAGATGTTACACACACCAACCAACGTGCTTTGGCTCACGTACAAAATCTATACGTTCGTTAAAATATTGTATTATTTAATAAACAAAATAATTTTCCCGATTGTAGAGCTTCAAAGACAAATATATGTGATGCAATGAATTCAAATCCCTTTTTATTCCTTTCTCTAATCTCTAATCTCATTGAGGACTCACATTATCTATACGCATTCTCACAAGCAGACACGTACAAATTCGCCCTTGCACATGCCGCATGTGAATCTACAACATAAAAACCCAAATCTCAAATGGACATACATACATGGATACCTACACCCTGCAACTCTTGCCGTCCTTCCCTGAAACAGGGGTGACATTGGCAAAGTGAACCATTTTTTACAGTATGGGTGGTCAGGACGTACCAACCTATAAGTCGAGGAATATACACAAAAAATTACATTTTTTTTTTGTGTTTTTTTCCTTGCGTGTTTTTTTTCTGAATTTATGTTATCTCTTAGGTTCCCGTTTCAGTTGAGCCCGGCACTGCTCGCGATGGTAATATGTAAAGTATGGCATCAACAAAGCAGACTGTTAACACAAGCAGATAAATAATCCCAGCAGCTAATTAACGGGGAGGTCTTACACCAACTACCACACGCACGGGGCTTTGTTTTCCCTGTTTTTGCACCGGCAGGTTCCCACCTCAACATACTGCATTACATTAGAAATGTACGCCTTTCTTCAACCGCTCATCGCTTTTCCGCTAAGCATATTTCTCAGTTTGTGCCGGTAGATCTACCCGCCAGTGCTTCTTTGGATTATCTACCATTTTTTTCAAAGATGACCTTTAAATGTAGCTATATCGTTCCCTTCGTGCTTGTTTGTCTTATGTCCATCAAAGGTATTTTTTTGCAATGTTTGTATTTGTATGTGTACTGGACCAATGTGTCTTATGAAAACTGTGAATTGATTTTGAAAATATTTAAAACGCCTCTCACACTATCGTGTTTTACGTTTTTTTCTTAGCTCAGATTGTACAGAATGTAATTTTGAAGCCAATTTTATTGAAAGGTCATCTTTGAATCAAATGGCACATAAGCCAAACAAGCACTGGGGGGACGATATTAAAGAATCACATTCTCCACAATCTGAGCTAAGAAAAGCACATTAATGTGAGATTTGTTTTAAATATTTGACTTATAGGTTGGTATGAGGCTGACCACCCGTACTGTAAAAAAATATTCACTTTGTCAATGTCACCCCTGTTTCCGGGAAGGTCGGCAATAGTTGTAGAGCTTATGTTCATTTGAGATTAGTTTTTTATGTTGGAAGTCCATATGCGGCATGTGTAAGCGCGGACTCATACATAATAATAATAATAATATTAGGATGATTTATTTGGTGAGCGCTGTTTTTGTGTGTATCACACCTCAAGAGCCCTCTGCGAGCTTGGTCGTCGATGTAGAAAGCGCCAATTCTCAAACAAGACCCAGTTGTTGTAAGGTTGGATGGACCTTTCAGTGACCGGTCTTTAGTAAAGGTTTATGAATTTTTCAACCCAGCGAAGAGCACATTCAAAATATAAATGGTATATTTTGTGCTCCGCCGGGATCCGAATCCACAACCTTCCATCTATGAGTCCGTAGTGTTGCCACTACGGACTACGGACCGGTCCAAGACCGGACATGTCTGCTTATGGGATTGCATTCAATATGAATCTGGAATTATATACATCTTTGCGGCTTAGATTGCAGATATAGACTGCCTTATAATTAGTTCACTAACTCGCTCCCCCAGTTCTTGTTTACCGTATACGCCAATCTTGTAAAATATGACTTTTTCATGCAGTTGTCTTATGAATCAAATTCTACACAGTCTGAGCTAAGAAAAACCGTAAAACTGGATAATGTGAGAGTTCTTTTAAATATATTTTAAATAAATTTCTTGTTTTCATAAGACACATTGGTCCAGTACACATGCAAACATTGCTCATGTAAAATTTTCTCAATGGCGTATACGATAAACAAGAACTAAGGCAGCGAACTATTAAAAGTTACACCTAATAACATGTTTTATCCCCATTTTCTTAAATCAGTGAATCAGCTCTTATTCAATTTTACTTTTAAGATAGTCACTTTTTCAATCAACAAATAAAAAATATGAATCAAATAAACCAATGTTTTGTTTTTATGATTAAAATATATGTATTCGATCATGCACTCCGTCTATTCGACTCTACACTCGAGATAAATCGAACAATAGACTTTTGGATATCCGCCGGATATTCGCAGCTTCGAAACTCAAACTTGAGACGGCGTTTCCGGCGTCATTTGCGCGGGATTTGTTGCCATCAAGTTTTGAATTTGGAACACAATCTGCTCTCTATTGTTTTGCCATACCCGCCCCCGCCAAAAGAGGGGAGGATTGTCTATTGAAAACACTGTCACAGGAAAATCGCCCAAGTCTGTGAATTGATAAGTAAACAAATGGATGGAAATCCTTTTGATGTGGGTCTGATCTCGTATTGAACCTCCCTGGAACTATCTAAACAAGTGTTGTATTGATGGATGAATGCGGAATGCAAGTGGACCCTATATATTTTCACGTGTCACTTTTCTGAAAATTGGCAGGTTTCCCCGATACCCTGGAGTCATTTTTCATTTCTTGTGAAGGCTAAGTTAACCTTACCGGTCTTTTTGAACATCCCATAAACAATTTTAAGTAAATTAAATTTTGATTCACGAATTTGGAACCTATTTATAAACACAAGTAAGGGGGTTAGCTTTAGACTAAATACTTCACTTTAATGATGGGTTTTCTTGCTTCTGGGGAACAGTTTCTCATTTTTTATGAGGGCTGAGTAACCTTTCCGGAGTTTTTTTATACATTCAGTTTGAAAAAAACACGGAATTGGGATACATTTGTGATAGATACCCTTAATGGGGATTGAACTCTAACCTTAAGGGTTGGAACGCAAATGTTGTAACGTCTGGGATAAAAAGCTTAACAGACACATCAAATTCCTATTCAAAGCGACAGAGCACGCGCCTGCCATACTACGTTTTCCAGAGACAAAACGGTGAGATATTGCAAAATGAAAATATCTATACGATTTATCTATAATCTAAGTTGCAAATATACATAACATTAAAGATTCATATTAAATGCATTTCTATAAGCAGACCCTAGAACTTTGCGCTTACACATGCCACATGTAGACTAACAACATAAAACCCCAATCAAATGAACAGAAGCCCTTCAACTCTTGTCGACCTTACCTAAAACAAGGGTTACATTGGCAAAGTGCACCATTTTTTACAGTACCTAGAGGTGGTCAGTATCACACCAACTTACAAGTCAAGGAATAAGCCACAACAACAAAAATATCTAGTATACGATTTAAATGACTTATAATTGCACAAAATAGACACTGTGTGCAGTGTGAGCCATTATACCGTAAAAAATATATCTACCTATCTAGGAGAAACTTAAGCCAGCATGAGTGAAAACGCATAACAGCAACAGTTTTTAATTAATTCTAATAATGTAGTACAATTCACTTTACAATTAGCCGGGCCGCATACATTTGCATCCACGCTGAACCTTTTTTCTACACAGACAGCTTCCTCTTCCACATGTTCACCTAATTGGCGTCATGAATATCTCGACTCCATTGTTCCGCCATCTTGGATATCATTTGCAACTTTATTTAATGCCTCAATCGATGGTGGTATCTCACGATCTATTGAAATGGGATCGCCATTTTGTATACATTATAATGTATCTATATTGTATGTATACTTACTTCTTTATGTTTATATAATACAATTTTGATTACATAGACAAATAAAATAATTCATTTACTTACTTTTGTACCTACTTTTTTATCTATGTGAAATAATTTCGTGACCTGTAATCTATACTCTAAGTTGGATATATATGTAAACATTTATAATTCATTTTTAATGCATTCCCACAAGCAGGCATATGTGTAAACGAGACGTGTCTGCGGAGGTACTGCCCACCCTAAGCGGAAAAGCGAGTGGATGCTGTAACAGTTTCTTTACAGGTTTTGTAATGTATCCCAAGGATTTCTAAATGCCTTCGTTGGGAAGGTTTTTTAAATAGATTTGTTAAGAGGAATCCAATTCACCAACCTATTTTGCTTGGCCAGTTGTCTTCATGCGAAAGCAGAAGCTTGTACAAAGAACTGAATACAACGACATCTGTTGAATCAGGGTCGAAGTTGTTGTCGATTGGACGAGGCCGGGCTCGAACCGATGTTTGCCTAATCTGAATGTCAACGCCTCATCCCATCGACCATCCCTGCGACCAGGTACCTACTTAATTATAAATTCGAAAGATTCGAATGTTAATTCGAATTTAATTATAGTTAATAATTGAGCTTAATCAGTCAGGTTCGCCTCAATAGTCTCTCCTCGCCGTCGTTAGTGGTCATTTAGCCGGCGATGTAATTTATTAATTAATATTAACGGCAGATTAGTGCCGCATTCGAATTAAACAAAACTATGATTAATGAGCTAATACATTAAGCTGAATGGAGATTGAGATTGGAGCTAGTTGGGATATTCAGACTATTCGAAATGAGATAAGGCAAATTTGATTTTTTTTTACCACGCAACTAAAATACCGCAACTCAACTGCACTAATAGTGTTACTTCTTGCCGCGTTCTCTCCAAATTACAAAAAAAAATATTTTATTAGTTATCAAATAACTTGGCTGTAATCCAAGTCACAAGGATATATTAACATAAAAGATTCAAATTGTATACATGATCACAAGCAAACACGGATAAGTTCATACTAAATAAGTACCTACTTATTAAATAAGACTCAAACGTGAAATGAACATAAGCCGTGCAACTCTTGCCGACCCTTAGTGAAACATGATTGACGTCGATGACAATTTCATTTAAAAAGATGTGTTTATTCTATAAAAAATAGTAAGCTGAATATTTAAGTGCTTGGCACTCCTTTATCTGAGAGATGTGGCAAGACTTGCAGAGATTATTTGGTTCATCTACTTATAATTCAGTATCTGATTTAATGTCCTTAGGAAGCTGGTAGTTTTTGTTTATTTGAAATATAAATTCTGCTTCAAATAGTTGAAATAAAAATAAAAATAAAGGACGTCTTCACATCAAAAGTATTTTCGTGATAAATTTTATTAATTCACATAAGTGGATAACAATTTTACAAAATTCGAATATTTTTTAATTCGAAACATTTCATCCTTAGAATCACTATTTTAAAATAAATGAAATAGATTGCACAACTATAATTAATTGTCCCATACAACTGCTAACAATATTATTATTTATTAATTAATATTTCTTAAAAATTAATAATGATTAAACGATCTATTACCTACGTATCTACGATCTACGATCTATTTATGCGGCCTAAAGATAAAGATCCATCATCTGAATAGATCCTGCATTTTGTAATCTATAAAACGTGGGAACAATTTCATCATCGCTTCTTCTTCTTCTTTTTGTTATCACTTTTTTTTTAACACCAGCTTATCCTTGTCTTATTTCTTTACATAATTGAATGGCCAATTAAAAAAGTCACTAAGTATCATTGCGGTCAAATTGAAAAAAATAGGAAAACGTATTTGGCACGCGACTTTACGTTATTGAAACAAACGCAAGTTCAAGCCCGCCTGCGCCGTGTCTTATTGACATTGCTATTAATTTCTATTAACATCTATGGATGTATCTCCGAAGGTTAATAAAAGTACCTACAACCTTCGGCCTCTATCAAACAACAATAATTCAACAGTTCGTGGTTCCTCCTTGTAGAGGACACACGTCTCCTGAGGACGTCGGATATGACTCCGACGAAACGTAGAGAAAATCATTATTCTCTTTTGCACGGTCCTAAAATCCGTTTTTTTCATTCTTTAAAATGTCTAACGACCGGAATCATAAATTAAAATCTTTAATGCTAGATAGGTTGGTGAATTGCATTCGTCGTCACAAACCGATTTTATTAAAAAAAAACTTAAAATAATTGTATGATATCTAGACACTTTTTGTATTTTTCAAAATCCAGCCCGCCATCTTTATCTGAGCCAATTTTTCACGCGTAAACACAATATGACATTATGGGACTCGAACTTGCGAACGCTTATTCAATTGCCACCGCTTTGTCCACTTGGCCACAGCGTATATTAACCATTTCTTTTATTTTCCTTAATAAATCAGTCATATAAATAGCATGTTGACAAGCGATTAGGATCTTTATTTCATGTATAATTAAGTGCAGATTTATCCCAGCAGGTGGCGCGGCATTAAGGACCTTTTTTTCGGGTCAGAAGCGGCGTGAGGTCCCAAATTGGATTACTCACCTGTAAAAATAAATAAATGATAACAGTTCCAGGTATAACAGACCTTTGTTTAAGTGTTTTTCATATGCAAGGTTGGTCGTCATTTTTTATAATTTTTGTTTATTTTTTTTAAATGAATCAAAAATGCACAAAAGCGTTTTTTTAATAATAGGGTCTCTTTCACTAATATATTTGTATTTTTGCACCTTATTTCAGTTAATTTATCTATTACGTAAGTTACGAGGATACACCAACACTGTATCACTGACCACCCATACTGTAAAAAATGGTTCACTTTGCCCATTGGCAAAGTGAACCATTTTTCAGTGACATTTCCCCCCTGTTTCAGGGAAGGTGGGCAAGAGTTGCAGGGCTTATGTACATTTAAATATTGGGTTTTTATATTATATATCTACATGCGGCATGTGTGAGCGCGAAATTATGCGTGTCTGCTTGTGGAAATGCATTTAATATGAATCTCAAATGATACATATCCTTGCAGCTTAGATTAAGATTTAGACCAACATATTATAAACATTAAAGATGCACTTTTGCAAATGATACCCCTGTTTCAATGGCCTCACTATAACAAATTTCAAATTTTGACAATACTTAACCTCATTCAGGAAAGTTCAGTAAAAGTTACAGGGTTCATGTTCATACGAGATTTGTGTAATATTTATAAATTCAATAGGATAAAAAAGAGTTTAAATTCCCTTTTTATTTCATTTTTTTGCTCAAACGTTTTCGCCTTATATGGCCTCTTCAGATTTGTGTATTCGAGATTTGTGTATTTATTTTGCACTCATTGTTTTTTCAAGTGCTTCATGCAGTATGTGTAAGCGCGATTTTTTTTCTGCTTGATTAACTAGCATCAAATATGAATCTTTGCAACTTAAATTATAAATGAAATAAATACCACAGGTGCTACAAATGTTTATATCTATTTTTTTCATAACTAATTTTGCAAGTATCCCGATGGCCGTTTTTAACCCTTTGCCTGACACGGCAAATAAATTCTGAAAATTAATTACATTTTTTAACCGCCTCGACATTTTTACAACGGCAGTAATATGTTTTCAATTTGGTTCTTAGAATAATGCTCGCGTAAAAAGCGCCGCAGTCGAAAAAATATGATATCAATTAAAAACTTCCTTTAAAATTTTACGGTTTTTTGTGACATGCCCATTTTTATGGATTTTTATTTGAATCACATATCCGTTATGATGTTTTTACGTTAACTCTTAAAAAACCTTTAAAAAAGTTGCTAGCAATTTTGATTTATTTCATGTTCCTTGACTTATTAGGTTTGTATGATACTGACCACTCGTACTGTAAAAATGGTTCACTTTGCCAGTGTCACCCCTGTTTCAGGGAAGGTCTACAAGAGTGGCAGGGTGTATGTTCATGTGAGATTGGGTTTTTATATTGTTAGTAGGTACACATGCGACATGTGTAAGCGCGAACTCATACGTATCTACTTGTGTGAATGAATTTAAAATGAATCTTTGCTACTAAGATAATAGACTTTAGATAAGACACAGTGACATATTTTGATACGCTGACTTGTTCGCTCGCTTGTCTAGGGTTCGATCCCCACCGAGCGTGTCCGAAATGATATCCCTTTTAGGTATTTCTTTCAAACCCAAAATAAAATACCGACAAGACTTTCTCAGCCTTCACAATAAAGGATAAAATAAAGTAACTTAAAATATTTCGTTTGACATAAAATATTTTGTTTGAATTCATCCAAAAATTATAAAATTAAAATATTTCAGTACTTTAATAGAAAATTCGAGAATTAATATGTTTACTTTTCAGTCCATCACTATTAATCAGACAAAGTGATTCCCAACCTTTATGTGGGCCGTCTTGCTAATGACTGTTGACTGGAGTGTAAGGCACTTAGAGCACGCAATGTTTAGAACCATAAATTAGGGTGGGGCCCTTTGAAGTTGCTGAGAAACGGACTGAGTGTGAACAAAAAAATAAATATTCAAATCCTTATTTTTACCATCTATCCAATATAAATAAAAACAATGGGAGAACGTTACTAAGCTACATATAAAGTCCAACTTCTTGCCGCGTTTTCCCCGAAGGGGGCGAGTGAAACCTATTTATATATTACTTAAACCAATTCAGGTGAAGTGGGGGCTTTCCAGCTCCCGAGGAGGCTGGTACTGCTTTCGTTCGAACGCTGATTAAGCCTTGCCGGTATTTTATTTTGGGTTTGAAATAAACGCCGAAACACGAAATCATTTCTGACACCCTCGGTGAGGTTCGAACCCGAGCTCTCGGCGTGGAATGCAAGCACTCTACCACCGAGCTATCGACCGGACTCGAATAACATTGTATGAAAATGAATTTCAAAGCTACGATCGTCCCATTTTTCAGTTTATTTTTTTAATAAATGTGTCAACAGAGTCGTTTAATGAAAAGCTTAATTACTGGGGCAGAAAAAAACGCA
This sequence comes from Agapetus fuscipes, assembly GCA_951799405.1. Classification (NCBI taxonomy): domain Eukaryota; kingdom Metazoa; phylum Arthropoda; class Insecta; order Trichoptera; family Glossosomatidae; genus Agapetus; species Agapetus fuscipes. The sequence continues at coordinate 8,889,197 of OX637341.1, forward strand.
TTTTTTCATGAGCTCAATGGACGCTGTTTATGTAAATTTATGTAATTTATTGTTTTTCATAAAAAAAATTAAAAAGAGACCTTTTATCTCTACATTAAGCTGGTGCTTATTTTAGTGGTTAACTCTACTTACTTGTATTCAGAAGTTTGTGAGTTCAATTGTCGGCGGAGAGTGAAAAACAAACCCCAAGGGCGCAAGCTTCAAAATGAAAATTAAAATACCTGTGAAGATTACTATGTTCCATTCGCTACATGTGAGACCTTAGAGTACAACTTGGTAAGAAGTTGCATTTTATGTACAGCTTGGTTGCGATTTTTAGCTATTTGTATTTATTTTCTCGTGTAGGTAGGTACCTACACATTTGTCTTAAGGCCCGGTATTTTCAACGTCAGCGTAGCGATTTGATACTGAATGACAAGGACGCACTTATGTGAATCGTGTGGGTAGTTTTATTTATCAGTTAAAAGTCACATAAGCTAACGTTGGAAATACCGGACCTAAGCGTCGCATATTTGGATGAGTAATAAAAGTCATGAATATCTCAAAAAATGTCCAACTAACAATTAGAAACGGTATTTATTGCGGTTTTTGAGTTGTGACAGTTATTTAGAGCTTTTGCTAATGCTTCAGGATTTCTAAAGTCAACTTAGAGAATCAGAAATAAGTAAACGAATAAAATTTACTGCCTTCGTAAAATATTGTTTTTTTAATGCTTTGATAAAGCGTTTAATTTTTTTTAGTTTGTATTGTAGTTGTAATTGTGTATTTATTTTGTCATTTTTCCCTTGACTTATAATAAGTTGGTATAATACGACGGACTACGCACTGTAAAAATACTTCATTGTTGCCAATGCCACCCCTGATTCAGGAAAGGCAGGGAGAGTTGAGTAGTCTATGTTTATTAGAGTTTTGTATCTGATTGTATAATTACACGTATGCAGCATCTTTAAAAGCGAACTTACATGTTGCATGTAGTATTAAAGATATTGTGAAATGTTTACATACTGTTACGAATATGTAGTTGTGTGTTGTGGATTGTCTGTGTCTGTATAAGTCTGTCTAAAAATAAATAGATATTCGGCACTTAGGGTATTAGGGTAAGAATTTGTATTTGTTCGAGATTGCTTGAGTGTTAGGTAGAATGTTCTGGCAAAGTCTAGCAACTGGCGATTCTCCATATTTCGAAAATGATATTTACTCTTACTATAGAATAAGGACCAAAACTCTGTACCCTCAGAAATCAACCGACCGTTGTATTGTATGAAGTGACTTCGTCTCCGAACCGAATCAGAAATACATTTTTTAAATAAATGTCGTAATTAAATATAGCCTGCGTAAAAACCTTACTATACATTAGCAGCCCAAATTAAAGACTATTCATTTCATGTGTATATTTTTATATTTTGTAGGTATATCTAATTGTTTGTGTATTTTTTTTATTTCTTTATTATTATTTTTTTTTAAGAAATCCTGTGCGGGAGACTCCCTACATTCTAAAGACTTTAGGGGTCTATGACACTTGTTGTAGTGCCGCAGAGGCGTACGAGCTTGGTCGTCGCTACAAAGCGCCAATACTAAAGCAAGACCCAGTTGCTGTAAGGCTGGATGGACCTTTGGTGACCGGTCATTGGTAAAGGTTTATGAATTTTTCAACCCAGCGAAGAGCACATTCGAAATATAAATGGTATATTTTTGTGCTCCGCCGGGATCCGAATCCACAACCTTCCATTTACGACTCCGAAGTGTTGCCACTACGGACTACGGACCGGTCCAAGCCACAATTATTATTATCTAAATGAAAAAAAGTTTGATTTTGAAAATGTCCAACACAGGTAGACTACCAAACTTTCATTCAAAAATATCTGAAAAGTGGAAGGCTACACAGCGAATATGAAACAAAAATATTTTTATAACTTCATCCTTATCAAGGTAAGAAAATCTGTTGCGTGCGAGCAGGACAGACTGTACTACTAGTTTTCTAGTTAAACAACTATAAAAGTAAACGTTGAAGCCTAAAAAAGTTAAGTCTACGTGTAGGCGCATAGAAACGTAGAACTTATCGTGGGGCGTTTAAGTGCTGTTTTTGAATGCTTCTGGTATGGTAATTAGAGTGTTTTTGTTATAATAATGTGATATTTGTATAAGGGGAAAGCAGAAATAAAATTGAATCCATTTGTTTCGTAATAAGGCAATTAGGTTCACGCAAAAGTTGGTAAGCGTGGACTGAAATGAGGATATGGGTAGAATTAAACAAATACAACCATTTTTTTCTTCTAGGTACTTTCTGGTTTTAAAGCATCTCTTTTTTTCCTACCAAAATGCAGCGTAACATTGTTAGATACTTTCTGATTATTTTTTAAATCATGGATAGTCACTATCACACAAACCTTAGTTTAACAACTTGTAGGACTTTTTTCAAAATTGAACTATTCTCATGAATAACTTTAATTCATATACGTCAAATCCATCGATTTCAGTGATTTTTGATAAAACTAAGATAATCCGTTGGTCATGCAATGACTAATTGTTTCTAAAAAAGACAAGAAAACATTAGCTATCCTCACTTTTTTGCTCAGCGATAGAAATGTCATTTTTCAATTGCATTTACTAGCTTTTGCTAAAACCCAGTCATTTTTAAGTACAAAAACTCAGTGTTTTTTTAACCCCACAATTAAAACATGGCGTGCTTGTTTCCATATGATATTCTGTATCAAATACTCGCGTACCTATTATACATTATAATATTCTGTATAAAATACTCGCGTACCTATTACCACTATTGAGTATTCGTTACATTCGTCAGGCATGCGATCTAACATGTGAGGCAACAACTAATCCCCAGTTAATTTTAAAAGTCTGGCGTTTTTTTCCCTTGGCGTTTGCGTGGTGGAGCCGGTCAGAAAAGCCCTGACAAATGATTATAAAAGTATGCTGTTATCGGAAAACGATATGAAATCTATAATAATCTATAATCTAAGTTGCAAGGATATATTCATTTAAAGCTCTCAGATGTATGCCCACAAACCAACTAGTGTAGTTCGCGCTTAAAAATGCTGAATGTGTACTTACAAATAAAATCCAAACCTCAAATGAACATAAGCCCCACAACTTTTGCCGACCTTCCCTGAAACAGGGGTGACATTGGCAAAGTGAACCATTTTTTACAGTATGGGTGGTCAGCCTCATACCAACCTATAAGTCAAGGAATCAAAGGAATCAAAGGAAGGAAATGATTGGAAAAAAATGAATCGTGCTTGCAAAACGAATGGGTTCTTTATAAGGCTCTGTTTTCCGTCCGGTCGATAGCTCAGTTGGTAGAGTGCATACATTAAAGTCGAGAGCTCGTGTTTGAATCCCACCGAGGCCGAGGGTGTCAGAAATGAAATGATTTCTCGTTTAGTCAGCTCAGCCAAAACAAAAACTGTAATCTAAAATGAGCATACTCCATGCAACTCTTGTCGAGAATCTTTCAAGCATGGGTAATATTGGCCAAGAGAGCCAATTTTTACAGTAGGGGTAGTCAGTTTAATTAAAATATTTTAAACGAAAAAATATATATTTTTTATTTCTTTCTACTCCTACAATTTCATTTGACCTTAATTTTTTAAAAACATGACAAAATCAGAGTCGGAACTGATCACACGGATGTTAGGGTTTGATTTGTTTACTGTGATCAAACGTCACAGGTCTCTAGGGTTCTTAGCAACTGATGGCAAAATACTAGTAGGTACCAGTGGCAAAGGGTGCCATACAAGCCGGTTTCCATCGGTTTCCCGTTTAAAATGAGGCAGACATGATAATAAAGTAGACTGCATGGTTTCAATGGGGAAAAAATACGTATTGTTTCTTTGGTTTTAAATGTATTTTTTTTACTTTGTGCCTATATTTTTTAACTACTTTGTTGCATCATTTTAAAAGGGAAGCCGATGGGAGCCGGCTTGTATGGCACCCTTCGCCACTGGTAGGTACCTACCTAATACTTCTCAAAGTACTTTTTTTCTTTTTGTCAAATCGTCCCCCCAGTGCTTGTTTGGCTTATCTACAATTTCATTCAAAGATGACCTTTAAATTTAATTGTCGTTAGAATCACATTCTACACAATCTGAGCTAAGAAATAAACGTAACCCACGATAATGTGAGAGTTGTTTGAAATATTTTCAACATCAATATCCAGCATTCATAAGACACATCGATCCAGTACACATACCTACCTACAAACATTGATCATGCGAAATTAGGTAGTACCTCTGTTGCAGGTATGACAAACAAGCACTAAGGTTACGAAATGTGTGGACCTTTTTGAATCCTTTTTCTTTTTTGTGTATTTTTTTTGCTTTAAAAGGTACGTAAATATGCAATATAGCTCCATATTTCAAAACAATAATATTTATCGCTTCTGCTCGTAAATTTTACGAATCTGAGGGAGCGCGAAAAATTGCGCCGCTTAGTTCCGCCGCCGTTCCAAATTTAAATTCCGTTTGTCCCGCGTTCGATATTTGAAAATTCATACCGCGCGCTCATTAAAAATGGCGGCTGTTGAATTTCAGCGTTAGCAGCCACCCGCGATAAATACCTACAGATGAATAATTATTTATTATTATTATTGGTATTACTGAATTCTAATTTATTATGTACCTACTTAAGATTTATATCATTCGGGTAATATTTGTGGGAAGATTCTAAAAGAAATAATTTAATAATATGCATAGGTCATTACAAGTAAGGAAATGATTTGGATATGAGATGGGAATGGATAGAATCTATTTATTTTACAAGTATTGTTTTATTTCTTGTTATTAATTAATTGTTCCTTGACTTATAGGTTGGTATGCGGCTGACCACCCATACTGTAAAAGAAATGGTTCACTTTGCCAATGTCACCCCTGTTTCAGGGAAGGACGGCAAGAGTTGCAGGGCTTATGTTCATTTGAGATTGGGTTTTTATATTGTAGGTCCACATGCGGCATGTGTTAGCGCGAAATTATACATGTCTGCTTGTGGGAATGCATTTAATATAAATCTTAAATGATATATATCTTTGCAGCTTAGATTAGATTAGATTAGATTAGAAGGGTATTCCTTGACTTATAGGTTGGTATGAGGCTGACCACCCATACTGTAAAAAAATGGTTCACTTTGCCAATGTCAACCCTGTTTCAGAGAAGGTCGGCAAGAGTTGAAGTACTTATGTTCATTTGAGATTTAAGTTTTTATATTGTAAGGCCACATGCGGCATGGGTAAGCGCAAACTTATTCGTGTCTGCTTATGAGCATGCATTTTAATATGAATCTTGAATGTAATAGGTACATGTTTGCAACTTGTATTACAAAGATAATAGATAAATTTCAAACAAGTAAATGAGTTGCATATAATCTATTTATTTTACAGCTAAAGGGTCCGACCTTACGCCAACCACTTCAGTTGAAGTGGGGGTTTACCAGCTTACAAGGGGCTGGTACTTATTTGTTGTGAAGGCTGAATAAGCGTTGCGGGTATTTTATTTCATATATGAAATAAACGCCGAAACAGGAGACAATTTCTGAGACCCTCTGTAGGAATCGAACCCGAGCTCTCGGCATGGAATGCAAGCATAGAATACTAGCCTTTTGCATTCTTAGTCGATACTCTTACCATTAAGCTTTTAATCGTGCTGTTTATATTTTTTGTGGTATTTTCCGTAGGTTAAAAAAAAAACAACGTTTTCGTTCCAGCTACTGAAACAATTCAAATGTGTTCAACATTTAAAAATGTAATCCCTTTGATCTCGCTTGATTGCCATACATTCGCGTCGCTTAAAAAACATACCTCTGTCACTTTCTTTCTTTTTGCCAATCAAGAGGTGAAAAAGAGAAAACACAACACGACTTTATACATGCGAAAATTCTTGGGGGTGTAACTTTTTACATGCATACGAATTTAGCCCAAAAAATATTCATTTCATTATTTTGTATTTTTAAGTCATTGAATGAAATTTTAGGGGCCTATCTTTTTTAGCACCAGCCCGTAGTCTCGTGGTTATGCTTCAGACTCGTGTATGGAAGGTAGTGGGCTCGATTCCCGGCGGAGCGCAAAAAATATAAATGCTCTTCGCTGGGTTAGAAAATTCATAGCCTTTACCAAAGACCGGTCACAATAGGTCCATTCAGACTTATATCAAATGCATCTTGCTTGAGAATTGACGTGGTGTAGGGACGACCAAGCTCGTACAAAGTCCGGTCGATGGTTTAGTTGGTAGAATGCTTGTATTCCACGCCGAGAGTAAGGGTTCGATCCCAACTGAGTGTCAGAAATGATATTGCGAATATAATTAATACAGCTGCTACTTGTAAGATCTCCCTTTGCATAGGTATGCCACCTCGTTAAAAGGCTGACTAGTGTTGTGCCAGCTCGATTGAGAATTATTCGAATTCGGTATTTAAATTGCACGTTTACTATCGACTCGAGACGAATTCTTGACTTTTGCCCCACACTACCGTATTGATGTACCCTTCCAACACAGAAGCGTATCTATACGCTCATATTTATTGAAATTCCACAAAAATTATTGTGAATTTCCTTTTTTTGTATGTGCAGATTTTCTTTTTTTATTATTTATTTATTTTACTCAGTGATTGTTTGTTTTATATAGTTGAATGTATTAATTGTTTGTGTTTCTTGACTTATAGGTTGGTATGAGGCTGACCACCCATACTGTAAGAAATGGTTCACTTTGCCAATGTCACTCCTGAGTCTGTTGAGTCTGAGAATGTCATTTGAGATTGAATTACATTTTGTAAGTCCACATGTGGCCTCAATAAGTGCGGACTTGTGGGAATGCATTTAATATGAATTGTAAATGTCATATCTCTTGGTGAAATTTAGATTACAGATTAAAAAGGATGAGTTAAATCATTCCACACATTTTATATTATGCTTCCGTTCACATTTGGTTCATAGTTAACTTTTGTATAGTTCAGCTTTGCGTTTTTTATACGAATCTACGCTAAAGGCGGATTAATCCCTTAAATAGTCTGACACTAGGACGATTCTCGAAACATCGCGAACTGGAGCATGTGAACCTTCGAGCAAACACTAGTGCAATTAGGCAAACACCTACATCCAGAGATACACTCACACAAGTAAAAACACACAGACACACAATCACAAATTCGTAACAATACACCAATTCATTCACTGGTGAGTCAAAACCCAACTAAAAATTAGCACACGGTAAGTTTTTATTACTAAATACTAAAATAACAAAAACAATAAACTCCGATTCACCATGCTTTTGTGAAAACTAATCGCTTTCAGTGCGCTCACTCAAACACAAACAATCATTTAATTTCATCCTGAAATCGCCTCTTTAGTGCTTGCTTGTCTTATCCCCAACAGAATTACTTTCTCATGAGCAATTTTTATACGTATACTAGACGAATGAATACATACGGGAAATAGATTTTAAACGTATTAAAAACAACTCACACTATCGTGTTTAATTTTTTTTTCAGCTCAGATTACGTAGATAGAATATGATTCTTAACACAATTTCATGTTAAGGTCATCTTTGAGTCAAATGGTGAATAAGCCAAACAAGCACTGAGGGGGACGAAATATTAATAAACCGCATGCGGTTATTTTATTCCTTACCCCTCCGCCCCCCCCTAAGGTTACGCCCCTCGCTAAACGACCGACATTTCTTTACGGATCTAAAATAAATCGACAAAGGGATTCTTACTCGAGCGATCACTTGAGTGAAAGAGTAATGGATTTTTGACTCTTTTTCTTGTTGCACTTTTTCGACTCATTTATATTTGGTTTTCTTTTTTTTTCGAATGCGACACATTTAATGGCCGGCACAATGCAGTGTTTGAAAGTGAAAAATTTGACTCATTTTCTTTAACCGTAAATATTCAAACATGGAATTTATAAAAAAAATGTTTCCTTAATATACAATTAATTTACTAACCTTTCTGCGTTTAATTTAACTATAAATTAATTTGCACTTGTTATTAATAAAATAAACCAAATAACAATAAATGAAAACAATCTTTCCTACCCATATCCTTAAATTTTTTGTTGACCAAGCCATCCGGAAACAATTTCAGACGAAAAATATCTACATCAAAAAGAAAATCCAAAAAGAACTAAAGAACCAAAAAGAGTTTATATTGTTCATAGAGCAATTTTTTTTTTTGATTAAGTAAAAAGATCATATATAACTAAGCTACACACATATAGTGTAACTTCTTGCCGCGTTATCGCATGTGGCGAGTTGAACCTATTTATTTTTACAGGTAAGGGGGCCGGCCTTACGCCAACCACTTCAGTTGAAGTGGAGGGATAATTTTCTAAATTTTGATATATTTTATAGGGCTGTGCTTCATATACAATTGTAAAGCTTTGTTTTTTTCAGTGCATAATTTTGTAAAGCAGAAAAAATATCTTAATTAAATTTTATTAAATGACACTCAGAATCTTTCATACATAAAATAAATCCTTTTCGTAAACCCCACCCACTTTCTATGCCTAATCTTTCATAAAAAAAATTAAATCGTTGTTAATGTGCGAGACCGCGTCCCGAAAAAAAATCAACTCCCCTTTCTTGCTCACTCTTATAAACGAGAATGTGAGTCAGAGTGAGATGAGTGCCTCAATATTAAAATGTAACGTAAATACTAAAACATCGCGTTAATAGAAAATTATCGTAAAAAGAAAATTATATGGAAGATATAATAGCGAATGTAGTGAGTGTTTTAGTTTATATACATTTTTTTTCTGTGAACGCGATGGGTGAGTGTCTACGCAATGTCTTATACTTGGGGTAGAGGTAATAAACGGTTTGGCCCACCGCCAAACACTAATGTCCCAATGGAAATGAGCTATTTGTATCGAGATGTGGGACTTGACGCCTTTTGACACCGGGAATGCGCCCAGCGTCCATACAAATTATAACTAACTTTGACACGGGGGGACTTTTTGAAAGAGGCATCACTTATACCTTTCATAAATTGAAAAAAGTGTATTCATGTCTTAATTTCTTTCTATTAGAGAAAATTAAAAAGAGCTTTTATCAAATTCAACAGCAAAATTACGGCAAGTGGATTTTGAAACTGACATCGAACTTTTATTTTTTAAAAAGCTTCAATAATTTAAACCAGTAGCTTTTTTTTACAGAAATGCATCAGTGTTTTGGAATTCCATATCTTTTGTTCATTGACTTAAAGGTTAGTACCTAGTAGGCTGACAACCCATACTGTAAAAAATGTTTGACTTTGCCAATGTCACCCCTGTGTTAAAGGTCAGCATGAGTTGCAGGGCTTATGTTCATTTAAGATAGAGTTTTAATGTTGGAGATGAGAGGTTTTCGTACACCTACTTTAAAAAATATATGTGCATCTTTCTAAAAGATGGCTCTTGAATTTTTACTAGCTTTTCTACCAGATTTTTTTTTTCTTTGATTCTCCTTTTTCTTACACCTTGAACTTTTAAGGATTGTCACACTTCTCTAGTGTTTTTTTCTCGTAGAAAATAGAAAAAATGTGCATTTATCTGAGAAACCCATGTAAGCTTAATATGTCACTTATAAGTATAACCTATAAGATATTGAAATAATCATATCACCTTATGCTATGTAGATGTTTTGGTATACTTCACTAATAGTAGCTGGAAATTCGTTATAAAAAAAAATGCATTAAATTGAGATATTTTCTTATACAATATCTAAAATATCTACATAATCATTTATTACCCTGTCCAGGACTTTAATAAATTTTCTGCTGTATTTATCACCCTTGCTTAGACCAATCTCACAAGCCGAAACATTAATTTTTATTTTATTTTAAGCTCAAGATGTTAACGAGGGAAAAAAAAACATTACTAGCAGACGTCGCGCACGCGCATGAATCACTCTGAAAGCGAAAACATGACATCTATGATCGTATTTTAACGTCACATTAGAGACAGACATTTTTGTATATTTATTGTACACATCACTGAAATCTCAATTCTACTTAAGTATGTATGACCCCACAAGGTGGGTAAGAAATATTGTTTTTTACTTAAAAAAAAAAATGTGTGATGAAAGCGGTTGGGTTTTTGAAAATATTGTCATACTGATTTTATAATCGTTTTTAAATAAAAACATTTAATATATTTTTTAGGGTGGATTTATTAACACAGTGAAAGTCCATTTTTAATTATTCAAAAAATTCAAATGGAAACAAAGTTTTAATTCACTTATTTATTTATTTTAGATGTATGATGTAGATGGAGATGTAGGCGGCTGACCACCCATAATATAAAAATTGGTTCACTTTGCCAATGTCACCCCTGTTTCAGGGAAGGACGGCAAGAGTTGCAAGGCTTATGTTCATTTGAGATTGGGTTTTTATATTGTAGGTCCACATGCGGCATGTGTTAGCGCGAAATTATACATATCTGCTTGTGGGAATGCATTTAATATAAATCTTAAATGATATATATCTTTGCAGCTTAGATTAGATTAGAAATAAATAAGTGAATTAAAACTTGGTTTCCATTTGAATTTTTTAAATAATTAAAAACATTTAACATGGGATGGATTCAAAATATCATTATAATGTAAAATATTAAAAATGGTATTTTTAACATTTGATGTCGCCATGCGAATAAAAAAAAACCTACCTAAAACCTTATTTTCTAACCAATGTTTCCTCTTTTCTAATAAAAAAATACTGATTCCTTGATATTTATTTTAGGTTGAAAAAATAAAGATTTCATAATTTGTTGCAAAAATATTTAGGTATTTATTGTATGTACTTAATAACTGATTCATATAGCGCCATTCACAGAACATTTTTGACCTATAGCTGATCTACGGTTCATAATTTATTTGTTGAATGGAAAATTCACCGTAGGCTGTGGACGAGCCATGACTTTGCTGTTTTAGAATAACACCGCTTCAGTTTATATTTAGTATTTTTTAATTACTATATAACAACAATACCTAGTAAATTTCTAATCAAAATCTTTTTTCGTATAAATCGCTCATTTTTTTTCTAAGCGTCATTTTTCGCTCTGAACCCCTTATCGGCCGACCTCAAAAAAGCAATTTCATAAAAATAATAAAAAACTAATTTCCACCCAACGTTTTTATCAAATTAATGTCCGCTATATTATATTGCTCGATAAACTTAAGTACTGAGAAAAATTAAAAAAATATACAAAAAAAAATACGAACAATCTTGACAGTTTGTAAAATTAATTTGATTTATTTGTTTCGTGTTTTTTCTTATTAGAATCAAAAAGGTACAATGCTTAAGTTCCATACCGGAGAGCTAGGGTTCAATCCCTACCAAGAGTGTTAGAAATGAATCCACTTTTTGGTATTTATTTCATACCCAAATTTAGAAATAGGTTCCGGCAAGGTTTAAAAAAATATTTATAAGAAATGAGAATTAGCCCCCTAAGATGGAGGGAAACCCTTATTTCAAGTAAAGTGGTTGGCGTAAGGCGTGCCTCCATCTCTGTGAAAGAAAATAATTTCGAAAGGCTACATATATATAAAGCTAACATGGATTATCAGATAAATGCACCTTTTTCATATTTTCTACAAGAGAAAACACTACGTATAGGTACACAAGTGTGAAAATCCTGTAGTTTAGAAGTTTGTCATGAGCTTTCCTCGTAATTAGTTCACTTACTATGAGAATTTACACCCAATGAAATGTTACATCCACTTTTTCTCAATGCGAAATATTTCCTCTTTTTCTCAGTTGAACCACTATCGGTGCTATTCACCCACAACAAATCTAAGGTTCATCCTCCACCTAAGTCCAATTTCCCATACAAAAAATCAATGATACCATGAATTAACTATGTATGAAATGTGTTGTGAATTACTTATTATAATACTTAATACCTCTTGTAAATCAACAATTCTTACACATTCTTGGTAAGAAGCAGATTTAGAATTCCCGCGTATTTTGCGTTACAAAGGAACTAAAATTATCTTTCAATTAGGAATGTTTGGTAAACATCTCACTCGAGAATCCTTTTGCTCGTTACGTAGATCACACGTGCCGACATTCTAAAGACCTGACTTGACTTAGCACTTTTATCAACGCAAACTTAAACAGTCATTTCACACTAGACGCATTCTACCCGGTTTGCCCATTTATTTTTTGTATCCGGCGCCGGGTCGAAAGTCAGCAGTGTATGAAGATTCGTAAATTTATTTTTGAATATTTTTAATGAATTATAAATTTCTAATTACTCAATGACATCTTTTGAACGAATTACCCAATGACATATTTTCGAAAGGAAATGCCGCAGGCAGGGTTCGAACTTGCGCTTGTCTCAATAACGCAAATTCGAGTATCGATGACTTATCTCCTTGACCATACAAGCAACATGAAATTCTATTCTACCAAATTACTTACACATTGAATATCAACCCAACTCGGAGCTTGCTAGCGTTTAAAACGAAATAACTCCATAGATAAAAAATCATAGTTATTTTTTAACACGAATCGCTATTTCGTCGACTCAAGGTCGTAAGGAATTTACCAGAATAACGCTTCTGATGGCTTTGTAAAGTGGTCATCATATGTGGACCCAATCAATCCTGTAATACTTCAATTAATCTCGTCTAATAGGTTACCCTCTGTTTGTTGCAGACGCTAATGGGGAGCCGCCCAAGCTGAAGTGCAACCTGAGGAAGCACAAGCCCAACAGGAAGCCCAGGACGCCCTTCACCACGCAGCAACTCCTGGCGCTGGAGAAGAAGTTCAGGGACAAACAGTACTTGAGCATAGCGGAGAGGGCAGAGTTCTCCAGCTCGCTCAGACTGACGGAAACTCAAGTAAGTCACCTGAATTCAAAAATTAAAACTAAGTGTTTTCATATCACGAGCGCTTTCAGTGTTTACTCACCATTTTGAAGAAAAAAACTGTCAAAAATATATTATATCTATCAACTTGTAGGTTGGTATGAGACTAATCACGCATAAATAAATAATGTAAAAACAATTACTTTGCTAATACCATCCTGTTTCAAGGAAGGTTGGCAAGAGTTGCAGGGTTTATGTTCATTTGAGATTTGGGTTTTTATGTTGTAAGTTCACTTGCGACATTACGTGTCTGCCATTTGATTTTCCCTTTTTTACAAATCTTCTATACGCAACGCAACTAAGCTACACATATAGTGTAACTTATTGCCTGCGTTATCCCCGAAGGGGTCGCATGTGGCGATTCGAGACCTATTTATTTTTACGGGTAAGGGGGCCGGCCTCACATCAACCACTTTCAGTTGAAGTGGGGGGCTCCCAGCTCCCGGGGGGGGGGACTGGTTCTCATTTGGCAGGCTGAGTAAACCCTGAGATCGAACCCTTGCTCTCGGCATGGAATGCAAGCATTCTACCAATTGAGCTATCGACCTTTTTACAAGCTTGGTCGTCGTCGCTACAAAGCGCAAATTTGAAAATATAAATGGTATTTTTTTCTGCCCCGCCGGGATTCGATCCCACGACCTTCCATTCAGAGTCCGAAGTGCTACCACTGATTACGGAAATAATAAAAATAAATTTAAAAAAAACAAAGTTTTGCATCTCAAGCGCTTTCGTTTTTTTCACACCATTATCAGTTGACAAATCTAAAGTTGCAAAAGTAAATTCAGGAGAATTTTTAAGGGTGCGGAGTTACGGTCAGGTAAGAAAAGGGTTAGGTAAACATAATATTTAAAAACTACAATGGGTGTTCAGGAGAAAGTTAGGGCTACACAATCCTGCAGGGGCATAATATGACACTCCTTCTTCTTAGAAATGGTGATGGTAGAAGATAGATAGTCAAACCAAAAACGAAAGTCTTTAAGCATGAATCATTCAAAACACTGATTAAATTTTGTTTCTTTGCTTGTCCGCAGGTCAAGATCTGGTTCCAGAATCGGCGCGCCAAGGCCAAGCGTCTCCAGGAGGCCGAGATAGAGAAGCTGAAGATGGCCTCCTTCTCCCGGCACCCTCACCACGCCCTGTACCCTCACGCCCTGCAGCAGTACTTCCACCCCGCCCACCCGGCCATGGGCGCGCTACTGGGTGGGGGCAGGCCCATGCCGCCCCCCGGGCTCCTGCCGCCCCATCTGCTCCTAAGCAACCATCACCAGCAGGCTGCAAGTCCTCCGCCTCACCAGGGAAACAACAATCACGCCAACTCTTCGTGAACTTTTGTTTGAGCATAATATTGGTTCTTATATTGTCGTTCAGTTGATTTACCTTCACGGGAAGGTCCTCCGCCCCTTGAGAAAATATATAGCTTTGTATGAACGTCCATGACACATACATAAAGGATGGGTATGAGAAGGCTTTGACTATACTTGTGAATATGCTTTTTTTAACGTACTATCATCAACGCTATTAAGTTACACATACCTACAGTGTAACTCCTTGTCACGTTTTTATCGAAGGGATTGCATGTGGCGAGAAGGAACCTGTTAATTTTTACAAGTAAGAGGGCCTCCCTTACGCCAACTACTTCAGTTGAAAAAGGGAGTTTCCCAGCTCCCGAGGGGACAACTAAGCTACCACATATAGTGTTGCTCCTTGCCTACGTTATCTCCGAAGGGGACACATGTGGCACTTCAGGACCTTTTCGGGCTGATACTCGAATTTCTTTTATAAGCTGAGTTACCCTTGCCGGTATTCTATTTTGGTTTTGAAATAAGCACCGAGACGGGAAATCATTTGTAACTGTGGGATTCAAACCCGAGGTGTTGGCATGGAATGCAAGCACTCTACCGACTTAGCTATCGATAGGACGATCAGCGTGTCACGAAAAATCGGTCAAAGACAACTTGTCCACAGGCAGCTGATCCATGTACCGAAAGCAAAATACTAGTTTTGCCTCTTCCCAGAAACATGACCCTGTGACGTAACAAATTTCTTGTTTGTGGTATTTGTTTCGAGTCCATTACCAGTGAAACACAACAAATCAAAATATTTTATTTAAATACATTCATGTTTTCCATACCAGCTTTTTACCTTAAAAACAGGTTATTTGAAAAATGTGTTTTTCATTAATACTTTTAAAACTGTAAATATTTGTAAATTCTAACTGCACACACAATAAATTATAAACAAGGTATTCAATAAATCAATAAAAATCATTATCTTCACGTATTTTCCTGTAAATATGTTAATATCATTTAATTTATTAAAACCGTTAATAATTTTAAAATAAGATAGTTGTTTTTTTTTTGTAAATAAAACCAAAGATTTCATAAGGTAATAAAAAAATATCAAAATGCTTAAAATGCAATTAAAACGTTTATCTTCAAAATAAATGCATGAAAAATAAGGTCTTTTTAATGTGAGATGATATTGAACATATCAGGGGCGTGCCATCTCGATATGCACAAGTGCATTGCATGACAAACATTAAAAAAAAAAAGATTTAAAAATAAGGCGTTTATTATTTACTATCGTAACTATATATGTATGTTTTCATAAAAAAATCTCATTTGAATGATTCATATCAATTAAGAATGAAATGATAATCTCCAGATTGATTGTAAGAAAGCTAAAAATAAAAAGTTAGATATTTTCTTATGTATTATGAAATCTTCACGAAGCTTTTATAATGTGAATACATTCAATAAATTTTAATAAAATTGTAAATATTTTGTTTGTAACTGTATCATGTATGTAGTCAATATGTAGGAAATGTTTGATAAAAAATAAATAAAAGAAAAAATAATGCGCAAGGGTAGGCATTCTTTACAATACTAATTCCATAGACATGAAAAATAATAATTGTTCTATTTAGCTCCAAATCCTTGCAGTTATAAAGTGAGTTCATTTTTCGGTTCTTTTCTTTCAAACTGATCTTCAATTTGAGTTGTATGAAATCAAAAACGTCAATCTTGGTTTTGTTTCCAAAACTGATGTAAATATGTGGGAACATACATAATGAACTTGATGCCGTCTTTGATTCCATTTGACTAATAAAACATTGCTTTTGGCTGTCTCACACCCAGATGCTGATGTTGTTTATAGTTTTGCTAAGAATAGAAATTTATTTTCATATTTTATTTATAAAATTGACGTCTTTATTCAACGATTGCACGACCGTCACTGCTTGTACAGTTTTGCATTTCTTAAAATCAAATTGTCAATTAAATGTCTACCTAAATTATTGCGTATTTCATTTACTAAAAAAAAAAATGTATTAGACTTAACCTCTGTGAATATAAAAATTAAAATAAACATATTTATAATTACAAAGATAAAGCTAATAAAGTTATGTACCTATTTATCTTTTCATTATATAAGTGTATTAGTGTACGTCAATTTATTGTAATTAATTATTAATGTGATAAATTAATGTTTTTTTTGTATATATTAAGTTAATTAAATAAGGCGATAATATAATTATAATAATGAGAATTACAATAATAAAAAACAATGCAGTCTGATAAATAACGGACTGCATTGATGAACTATGCAAAAATGTTTTTCAATTGTATTATTTATTTTATTTTATTCACTCCTACGCTGATGACAGAACCATTCATGATGGCTTTTTTTTAAAAGTCCCAAAACACCTCAACCCTTTCCGATGCTCGCAAACTTTAACATCAAGATCAACACTGATATCAAAGCAGTCAGCCGAATTCGATATCCCTGAAAAGGGCTCCAAACCCTCATCTTCCAGCTTTTTTCAGCGTCCTTTCCTTACCCAACCAAAACCATTTAGATCATCTCGGTGTTTCTCTTTTATTAGAGCTGAAATATCAAGATACCATCGCATCTCGAACTTCTTCAGCCTTTCGGCGACTAGGCGTACCATACAGAGCTCGTAGATTTTTTACTTCAACCCAACTGCTGACTCTACATAAACCCAAATCCATTCGATTATGGAGTACAACAGTCAATATTGGTCCCGTATACCAAAGAAACTGTGTGAACAACTTGACTCTGTGCATCGAAGAGCTGGGCAGGTGATTGATGATCCTATTCTCACAGCCAACCTACATTTTCTCGAACACAGAAGGAAAGTTGGAATGATCAGTCTCTTCTGTAGGTACTATAATGGTGTCTGTTCTGATGAAATATCCTCACTTATACCTCCTTCTCTCGTCACGACAAGGGCAACTCGTAGAACGGCTCACATTCATCCCTTTGCAGTCGATATCAAAACTATGAGAACTTAGTGTTTTCACGACTCATTCATTTGCCAAACTGCCCGCTTATGGAACAAGCTACTGGTGTCTGTGTTCCCACCCAATTTAACTTTGTCGTATTCAAAACCATTATCAATTGCCACTTTCTTTCAGTGTCTCAGAACAAAGCCAACGCAACACACAACGCAGCTAACAGTCCTGATACAAAGGATCATGTCATCAACCGACACATCACCAACACCTCTGCGGCACTACAAAAAGCGTAATAGACCCCTACACTCTCTGGAATTTAAGGAGTCTCCCACACAGAATTCATTCAACAACAACAAAAAATACATTTTATTTTAATTAAAGATGCTCCTTTACTAATAAGTTGGTATAAGGCTAACACCCAATACTGTAAAAACTTCGTTATTATTTTTTTATTTTTGATCTTCACTTTAGAAACGCCAATTCTCAAGCAAGACTCAGTTGCTGTAAGGCTAGATGGACCTTTGGTTACCAGTCTTTGGTCAAGGTTTATCAATTTTTCAACTCAGCGAAGAGCATATTTGAAAATTTAGATGGTATATTTGTTGTGCTACGCCGAGGCTTGAGCCCACAACCTTCAATTAACGAGTACACAACGCTGGCCCTTAGACTACGGACCAGTCAAAGAAATCGAGGAAGTAAATATTTTTATGATAAAGAATAGCGTCTTGACTAAGGTCACAATATAAAAACTAAAAAATTAGGTCAGTCCCTTTAAGTTAGGGTTACAAAAGGTCAGCTTTGTCAACCGTTATAATTATAATATTAGTTCAATCAATAAAATATAATTAATTATGTTTAATATCTGTATTAATTGACTTGCTGAGAACGCTATCTGGTACCAATAATGTAATAATTATAAAATTATAAAATTTTAGCAATTAAAGAAGCAGTTAAATGAGGTCCCCACGACACAGACAATGTTGTGACGTCACCCGTCCGGTTGCTAGGGAAAAGGTATACAAATATATTTTTATTGGTTGCCAAGGAATACGGTCCCATACAAGACTAATGTTTGATCAGCGAGAAAAAAGTTTCACATTCAAAAATGTTCTCATTGTTTTGGTTTATTAATGGTTTGGCGCCAAAATCTGAAGGACTTCCATACTTCAAATATTCTAGTCATGAGTGGTTGAAATTCATAGTATTTAACAGACACGTATAAGTTCGCGATCACAAATGCTGCATGTTTACTTACAAATTATTAAAATCCAAACCTCGACCCAGGCGACCCAGGATGTCCAAGCGGGGAGTGGAGAGACCTCAACTGAGGTGGCTGGACGACATCAATAGAACTGCTGGCAGAAGATGGCTGAACACAGCAGCCGATAGACAGGAATGAAGAAGATTAATAATAATAATGCAAGATTTTTATAGCGCCTTTTCATGACTCTTGGTCATCCCTAAGGCGCTTGCTCATATGAGCGCGCGAATAGGTGGGTCTTCAACTTCTTTCTAAAAGTGCTCTCCAGATCCATTTCGCGCACGTCATCTGGGAGGCCGTTCCATATCGTTGGAGCAGCCACCTTGAAGGCTCGATCTCCAAAAACGGTCTTCTTTTCCCTTCTTGGAAACTCTATCTGGAAGAGACCTACGTCCAGGAGTGGATTGAAAGAGGCTGAGGAAGAAGAAGAAGAAGATGAAGATTGCTTCATAATTTGAAAATAAGAAGAAGTAGTTGTGTGTGTTATTCACAGTCGTTATTCATAGTCCGTAATTGCGCGCTATTGAGGTTGGGTTCAGCTGGCCGTCAGGGTTCATCTGCCCTTACTATCTTTATTGATTACAATTATTATTGAGCGTAAACTTGTGATGAAATATCACTGTAGCATTCACCTAATAATATTGAATATCACCTAAGTATGTAAACAGAGGAAATGTGAAAGGATAAAGAGGAAAGGGAAGACCGCGAAAAGTATGGTTGGATCAGTTTGTGGAAATTGTAAAAGAATGGATTATACAAAGCGAATTTATAAGAAGGAAATGTATGAAAAAGGTGATATATATATGAATGAACGCTAAGAGCTATGCAAGGATAAAAGTAAATGGTGGTAAATCTGCAAAGGCACTGGCCACCCCTAGTGGAATGGCGACAGAGTTACAGTTTCAGTATTCGTGGTGGAGTCAAGTTTGACTCCAGCATGTGCGAGAAGAAAATGAAAATTGAGTGTTGTTTCTAGATTTCATTATCATTTGAACAAAATTAATCCAGGCGAATCTACCAAAGCCGCAGACCATCAGGAACAAGGATGGGAGTCTGGAATAATCTGAAGGGACTCACCTTACTTCCGAGCTATCTTATTTTGTATCGACCTGTCGACCGCTCGGGACTTGCGTTACAACCGAAGAGACCAGACGCGTCTCTTCACCTTGGAGAATTGGCAAGCATTGGCAAGAGTGGAAGAGTGCTGTAGAAGAGTGGTTGCTTCCACGCGGGTCACAACCATCAGCAATCAGGAACAAGATTGAGAAGAAGAAGAATGTTTGTAGTTGAAGTTGCAAAAATAATGCTGAGAAAAGCTTTTTTAACTCATTCGTGTCCAGGTTTACGAAGAACTGTACGTTTTTATTGTAGCTTGTAAAACGAATTCATGTCGCAAACTGAGGTACAGCTGTGAGCATATTAATTAATATCTCTGGCATATTTTTATACGCTCTCTTGCAACACAATCTGGAATAAACAAGCCAATTAATTACAAATTTACTTGGCCAATAAATTAGTTTATCTAATTGTAAATAATAACGCCTTTAATTACTATTACGGCGAGAGATACGGCCAAAGCACCGAATTAAAAATTAATATCTAGATAATTTGCCTCTCTGAATAATGGCCATCTTAAATTTTTAACAATCGTAAATTTCGGCAGTCAGAATTTTAAGACGTTTTTCAATTTTGTACGGAAATCAAAACATTCGTATTTGGAGACTGTTAAAAAGAAAAAGATGGCCGGAAAACAGGGACGTGCACAAAATTTCAATCGAAGATAGGCAACAATATAGGGATTTACAAATTGGAGGTGGAAGAGCGAATCGATACCTTAAAGGTATAACTAAATAGGTAAATAGTCAGTGTTATGGCCGTAGGGTCAAGTCGCTGTTCTTGGATAGCGTATTTGGAACACAATAAAGTTTGTTCGACTCCCGTCTGCCCTATTTGACTATAACTTTGACCCTGGTTCAACAGATGACATTGAATGCACACAAGCTTCGGGTTTCGAATGAGGACAACTGACCAGGCAAAATAGGTTCATAATTTGCATTCCCTTTCACAAATCTATTTGGAAAAATAAAATGGAATATACGTCATATTAAGCCAGCATGGGTTTCTTAAATAAATGCACCTTTCTATTTTATACGAGAGAAAACCCAAACAAGTGTGAACATTCTGCAGTGAAGAAATTTTTCATGATCACTGCCTTAGCTAAGTCGAGATTTCTCAAATAAGTGAATCAGCACTAATTGAGTTTTACCTTTAAGGTGGTGATATATTCATAAACAGTCTCAGGACATAATTATGTATTTTCCTTACATTGCAAAGTCTTCTTTGAAGCTAGAATCCAATCCATTTTGTACTCAATTAAGTACGGCAACAACTGTTTGCTATTCTTGAGTTTTCACCACTGATGGAAGAATGGGGATAGACCGGCGAAGAAAGGCGCTAGACAGGCAGCGGTGACTGCAGTTGATCAAGAAAGCTAAGACCCCTACCGGATTGTCGAGCGGATGATAAGAAAAAAAAACATTTAAGATACACATTTCTTTATGTCAGTAGGTACGTCTCGTCGCGTTGTCTCCGTAGGGGTAAAGGTCAGCTTTTCAAGCAACCACTTAACTTAAAATGGCAAGAGTTATCCCTAGTCAGGAAAAATTAGGTCTTTATTTCTGGAGAAGACTGAATAAACCAGTATTACTATTTTTTTAGACGAAGACTTTCTAACTCGTACTCAATCTAGTTAATGAATTTATATAACGTCCGCAGTTGCTTATTTACTTTTAATAAAACTTCTAATTAAATCAGGAATTAATTTATTCCACAACATATTCTCTGTCGGCAAATAAATAATTAGCTGAGACAAGATGGCGGCTAATTTAGCTTCAAAATGGCGGACGACGCATGCGCTGTCACTCGATACAAATATGGGCTCTTGACTTGTGTCAGAGGAAGACAAAAAATGGCTTGATTGGATTAATGAGAGCTTTTGAAACAGCGGCGAAAGTTTTGAGAACTCATTTTTTAAATTAAGTAGATAAACCAACGATTCAAATTATTGCTTACATAGCTTTCAAGACGAAAATTTTTAAAGAAAAAATAAACCCCTTTTTGTACTTACTTACTTCTGCTAAATTCAGTACCCTGAGTAAAAAATATTGCTTAAATTTCACCTCGATTGCGTGTAATATAGTATATTCATCTATGCGTGGAATAAACGACAGCACTCGAATCACACCGATATACGTATTCATTTTTTGTGAAGGCTGAGTAAATACTGCCGGTACCTACTTTATTTTTGGCTTGAAACAAACACCGAAACATAAAATCATTTCTAACACCCTCGCCGAGATTCGAACCCGAGCTCTCGGCATGGAATGCAAACACTCTACCAACTGAGCTCCAGACTTCATATTTGTAATTCTCTCATTGTTTGGACTATAGGTACCTACGCATAAAATTACATCAATAAAGAGTGAATAAAATAAGTGTCAATTCAATTATCATATAAATAAATAGGTTCCTTTATTGTGTATAACAATAAAATTAAATGCGTTATTGTCCTCATTAGAGATATTGTAAAAAAATGCACCATCATGGGTGGTCGCATTTCAAAGTATGAAATAAAAATATGAACAATTTTTATTATAATTGCATATGTTTTCCATATACGGGAATAAGGTGTTTTAAAAGTTTTTTTATAAGAACTTATTAAATTTCCAATTAATGCACCGAGAAAATAAACAGAACCAAAAGGAAAATCCCACGGAAAAACGATGAAGTTTGAAAATTGAAATTTGATATGAAGTTTGTCATATTATCAAGTATCAACGAACAGAACAAGACCTGGGAAACCCTGAAAAACGGATTTTCTTTAGAGAATGTGTAAAATCGGTAGGTAATGAATTTTCACAGTATTCATACACAAACCATTCAAAATAATAATAATAATAATTGGACAATTTGTATACAGCGCCGTTTAGTGGCACTATCCACCCCAAGGGCGCTTTTATGTGTGGAAGCTTCTATTAAACAAATGTGTCTTAAGCAATTTCCTGAAACTGCCAACACTGGTCTCTATCCTCAACTCCAGAGGTAGACTTTTCCAGCAGGATGGACCAGCTGAACTAAAAGCCCTGTCTCCGAAACCGGTTCTGTTCCGTCGAAGTGGCAGTTGAGGCCTGTGGCGTCACTCTGTGCAGAACGAATAGTGCATCGTTTTCCACATATCTGGTCGACTCTGCATAATTCACACAAGTACGATGGGGCAACTCCTCTGAGGGCATTAAAAACAGAAACACATATTTTGTACTCAATCCTCTCTGGGACCCGCAGCCAATGAAGGCGCTGCAACAGAGGAGAGACATGATCAGTTTTTCATCCTCCCAGAAGTAATTTGGCTGCAGCATTAAAGACGGACTGCAGTCTAGACTGCTGAAACCTTGGAAGACCCCAGAACAGACCATTGCAATAATCCAGTCTCGACACAACGAAGGACGTGATGAGAATCTTAACAGCTTCGGATGTCAAACAGTTATATACATTTAATAAACAATATATATACATTTAATATAAAAAAAATGCATTTTTTCTTATTTATATTATTAAATATATTGTTGTTATGGTAAAACGAAATAAGTGAAATATTTTCCCTTTTTTATTTTAATTAAAATACTTTTATACAGTTAATTAGTTAAACGAGCTGTTTTCTTATTAATAATGCACATATATACATTTTCTTAGAAATGTTTATAATTTATGTGAATAAATGAGCTATAGGTGTGATTATTTTTACTATTTAATTATATAAATATAACAACTGGAATGGTAATGATGAAGCCATAAATCATTAAAATTTTACATTATATGCGGTTTGTTGCAAGACGTGTATTTGTATTAATGAACGCTTGAAGCAAAAAAACTCGGAGAAAAATGCGAATTTTCCGAGGTTTAATGGTCCTAGAAGAATTTCATGTGAAATAGAGACACGGTGGTCCAAGAAAAATGGCCCCTTATATTATTAAACTTCGTATTAATTTAAACAACATAAAGACATGGGCATGCATTTCCGATGTCATCAAGATGGCCGCAACCCTCAAGTGGCGATGGGCGGGACATGTCGCTCGCGATCCAGATGAAAAGTGGACAAAGCGACTGCTGTGCTGTTGCCCAAGGACGGCAAAGCGTGGAGTTGGGCGCCCACAGTTGCGTTGGCGTGACGATGTTTAGAGAAGTGCAGGACTTGCCTGGATGCGGATCGCTCAGAATAGAAACGAATGGAAAATGCGAGAGGAGGCCTACGTCCAGGAGTGGACGATCAATACAGGCTGAAGAAGAAGAAGAAGAAAGACATGGGATGATGTCCATCAGATAGTTGTACGTACATTTTTTTGTTTTGAAAAGGAGTCTTGGAAATGAAAATAAATACGAGAAGATTAAAATCTAATTATTCCTTCCTTCTCCTTCCTCAGCCTTTCTCAGTCCCCTCTTGGACGTAGGCCTTCTGCAATCTTCTCCATGGTTGTCTAGCAGCTGCTGTGTTCAGCTATCCTCTGCCTGTAGTTCCCTTGATGTCGAAATTTTATTATGAGTTAGTATAATTTAAAAAAGAATAACACAGAGTTTTATTTTCACAAATTGTGCATTTATTTCACTTTCGACTTGCTAGCTAGTTTTAGTACAAAGTGCTAGTTATAATACAAAATGGGTCAATGATCAGTGATCATACTACAAAATAAAAAATATTTAAACAACCTAAATTAATTAAACCTTAATTAATAATACGAACTAAATATTTTTTATGAAAATTAAATATGACCTGAACATGACCGTATTTTATGCTATAAAGTCATGTGCAGTCCACTGTACAATTTATTTCGTTTTATTTTGCTGTTTTATATTTCCGAAATGTTTTTTTTCTTCATAATTATAGATTGATACAATGTCGATACAAAACAATGCAATTTAGTTTAGGTTATGTGAACAGTTTTCGAGATAATATGAAAAAACTATTTCAAGAATTAAATATTGATTAATTAGTTTCAGTTTTTTTCATATTATCTCGAAAACTTTTCACATTGTATTAACTTAATGGTTTTCCTTTTTCGGTCTTTCTCTCCCACGTTTTTCTCTAACATTTCCTCTGTACAACACGGAATATTCAATTTATTTGTTTATCCAGGATTTTTTTTAAAAGGGTTAAATATTATGAGCCACCCTGTACCTCTTAACTCATTGCCCACAAATATGAAACTTAGCCGCGGCAAATAAAAGAAACATATTTTCCCTACAATTAATATGAAATTAAGCCGGCATTTTTTTTATAACGGCTTGGTCGCATCCTCCATGCCGACATTCTTCTGCTATATTTAATTACAAGTTGCACAAAACCATAATGAAACAAAGCTTTGCTTAATTTTTTAATTACAATTGCCACATAGAACTAAATGTTTATATTATTTAAACAATAGTATTGATAAAGCTTTTAAGAGTTTGTGTATTCACATAGTGAAAAAATATTTTTAAGAGGAATTACATTTTTTTTTAAAAACTTTGAGTTTTACTTTCACAAATTGAGTATTTATTTCACCTCGAGTACTGCCGACTTGCTTACGTCATTTTTTAGAGGACACTGTTACAAAATTAGCAAGACGAAAACCATACAGAAATAGTATCGATTGTAGAGGCATTGAGCAGGTCCAGATGCAGAATCTGTAAACGCAAACTTACATGTGATACTTGTGAGTATGCATTAAATATGATTTTTTATGTGTAGGTAGGTATATACCCTTGAAACTAGCATAGAAATTACATTTCTACCGGGAATCGAACCCAATAACTTCTAATTGAGAGACCGAAGGGTTATAATTACGTCTCATTTCATTCCGCTACGCTACGAAGCTACACACATAGAGTAACTTCTTTTCGCGTTTTTCCCGAAGGGATCACATGTGGCGAGTGGAACTTATGTATTTTTACCAGTTAGGGGGCCGGCTTTACACGTACCACTTCAGTTGAAGTGGAGGTTCCTCTGCTCCTGAGAAGGCTAGTACTCATTTCTTCTGAAGGCTAAGTAAGCCTTACCCGTATATTTATTTCGGGTTGGATATAAAAGACTATAAACACCGAAATAGGAAATCATTTCTGACACCCTCGGTGGGAATCGAACCCGAGCTCTCGCCAGAGAATACAAGCACTCTACCAACTGAACGATCGATCGGACTTTGTTTTTTTTATTAGCATACATTTTCTACAACTTATAAAACAATAAAACTATGACGGCATGAACACATTTAATTGAATATATTACCACGAAAGGTTACACATTTCTCGGATAGCAAACTAAGGGTGATATTTTCATTTACAAATTCATCATAAAACTGGGATATTTGAAATTCTCTAAATGCTAATTCACACATCCGGTTTTTTTTTACATAACCGGAATGCCTAATTGAATACGGAAAGGTGTTGGGGGCAGGAAATATAATCAATTTATAGCAGTTTTTATTAGGGTTCCTTATATTGTTTTTTTTTCAAATGTTTATCAAACTCATTAACTAATCACTTTATTATTTAAAAAACAAACGCAATTAATCCGCTCACATAGTGCAACTTTTTAACGCGGTGTTTTCGAAGGAGTCGAATGTGGAGTGTGGAATTTAATATTTTCAAAGGCAATGTCTGTCTTACGCCAACCAAATCACAAATCACAAAATCTAGACGTCTATGTTTGGGTGCCGCAGTGGTGTGGGTATTAGTGGTGAGGAGGTAGATGTCTTGGTCCTTTGTAGCAGATATTTTGCCTGCATAGTGCTGTGCTGTGAGTTGTGTTGCCTGTGCTTTAAGACACTGAAAGGAAATGGCGATTGATATTAGTTTTGAATAAAAAGGATTAAATTGTGGTGAACATAAAGTTGAAGTGGAGGTTTCCCAGCTCTTGTGCGGGCTGGTTCTCATTTCTTGTCAAGGCTAAGTAAACCTTGCTGGTATTTTTATTTTGAATTCGAAGTAAACTCCGACCATAAAAAAAATTTGACAGGCTTTGTGGGAATCGAACTCCTGCGCTCTGACATCGAACACAGCATTCTACTCACTAAACCATCGACCGAAAAGTATTTTGTTTAATATTTCGGAAAACTGCGGTTTCGTAACTGATAAGTTAGTGTAAGACTGACGCCATGCTGTTATAATTTGGTTCACTTTTACCAATGCCACCCCCGGCAGAAGTGGCAAAGTTTCTGTTCTTGCGAAATTTGATTTATTTTGTGTACCTACACATGCGGCACGTGTATGTGCGAACTCCCTCGAACCCCCTTACCTGTAAAGATAAATAGGTTTCACTCACCACATGTGACCCATAGGAAATAGAGCAGCGAAAAGTTGTACTATATGTCTAGCTTAATTGCGGTTTTTTTTTCGTTGCGCCATGTAGCAAAAAAAGCACTATGCTACTATGTTGACGTCAAATTCCAAAAGCGTCCCGGTCATTTCAAAAAACTTCCACCTGTCGCATGGAGAGCTCGCCTTCATTCCTAATTAAATGCTTTTTAATAAATTAATTGAAAAACTTAGACTTGAATACCACTAATTGGATAAAATAAGCATTAATTATATGGCCCACTTGGCATGGCATATCAGTTATCGAATATTCATATAATTCCAATGATAATTGTTTCATATATTCCATTTGTTTTTGTGCATATTTAACTTTCTTATTAGTAAAAACGCAAAGCACCTAAGTTACATATTGTAACGAATATGTGATTGTGTGTTTTGTTTGTCTGTGTATGTTTCTATTCACTTAAATTTCTGTACGCTTCCAAGAAATGATATTGAGGTGGAAAAAAATATTGAGACGGATGTGAAATTGTGTGTTGCGGACTGTCTGTTTTAGTGTATGTGAAGTCATAAAGTGTCTCTAGAAATATGAAAGAAAGATGTTAGGTAGGTATTTTTTTTACCACAAGCTAAAAAATAAACAATGTTATGTTTCTGATGTAATTTTTATTTGATATTGATTGATTTCGATCGAGATTGCTAGTCGAGAGTGTTTGATCGCATGTTTTAGTAAAGTCTCGATGTACCAATTCTCATGGATTCGAAAATGATCCTTCTTCTTGCCATTAAATAAGAACCAAAGTTCTCTGTAGAGAAGATGTCAACTAACCGTTGTCTTGTGCAGGTGTAAAGTGACTCTGTATCAGAACTGAATCTGAAATAAATTGTTTGATATAAATCACCGTAGTCGTAAAAACATAACAATACATAATGAAACTTCTTACCGCGTTAGCATCACATGTGGCGTGAGGAACGTATTTATTTTCTCAGGTAAGGGGGTATGATGGAAACACTTTTCAAGAAAATATGGAAAAACTATTTTCAAGAAAATAGCTTGAAGCTTAGAATAGTAGTGGGGTGGATGTTAACAATTTGATTATTTCTTGGCGGGTGAGCATTGTAGGTCTATGTGACTAGGATCCTTAGCAACCAATAACATGATATATGACTTACATGACTTTCCCTTAGCAACCCAGCCGTGTGACTTTACAACTTTTTTGACCCATTTCAAATGTGTGACTCCATAATTAATTTTACGTTTTTTTTAGTAGAGGACATTTAGTCACTTTAGAGCTTGTTAGTCTTATCTCCAATAGAGGTTATTTCACATGAGCAACATTTGTATGTGTACTGGACCAATGTGTCTTATGAATGTTAGAAGTTAAATTTGAAAATATTTAAAACAACTCTCACATAATCGTGTTTTTTTCATAGCTCAGATTGTGTAGTATGTGATTCTTAATACGATTTCATTGAAGGTCATCTTTGAATCAAATGGTAGATAAGCCATGCAAGCACAGGGGGGACGCTATACATACACTAACATAGCCAGTTCACAACCCACAACTTCATATTCGTAATAATATTTTTTTACACTTCAAAATCATCTCTTGAAAATGTATAGAAATTTAATGCCATTATTATAAAAGTCAGATCTATCATAAGTTGCAAAAGCCACATGTATCTGGCGCTGCGGACGAGCACAATAGAATCACAAGGAATCTTTCATGGATTTGACCTGCGTCATAATTTGAAATTGATTGAGTTGCTTTGTGAACGAACAAGGGATGAAACCCCACAATGCGGATCGAAAATTATGCCGCCCTTTCAGGCGGGATCTATACAAGTTTATATGATCTCAATTCAATAACATTGTGGTATGTATTTGTAATAATTTAAGTTACAAAGATATATTGGTATTTAAGGCTCCATCCAGCCTTACAGCAACTGGGTATTGCTTGAGAATTGGCGCTTAGTAGCGACAACGACCAAGCTCGTAAAAAGGTCGATAGCTAGATTGTTAGAATGTTTGCATTCCATGCCGAGAGCAAGGGTTCGATCTCAAGGTTTACTTAGCCTTCACAAGAAAGGAGAACCAGCCCCCCCGGGAACTAGAAAATCCCCACTTCAACTGAAAGTGGTTGGTGTGAGGCCGGCCCCTTAACCCGTAAAAATAAATAGGTCCCGAATCGCCACATACGACCCCTTCGGGGATAACGGTAGGCAAGAAGTTACAGTATTTGTGTAGCTTAGTTGCGTTGCGTTAAAGGCTCATAATTAATGCATACCCACAAGCAGGGGCATTCAAGTTTGCGCTTATAGGTGCTGCATGTTGACCGTTCCGTAGACAAGTGGTAAACACTTCGGACTCATGATTGGAAAGTAGAGGGTTTCCAGCGGAGCTAATAACAATAATTTTTCAAATTTTCTCTCCGTTGGGTTGAAAAAGAAAGTGCCAATTCTCAAGCAAGATCCATTTGCCGTTGGACTGGATGGACCTTTGGCGACCAGTCATAACCATTTCAACACAGCGGAGAGACAATTTATATTTTTACCCTCCGCCGGAAATCAAACTCACCGCCTTCCATTTATGAGACCACAACGTTTACCACTAGACTACAGACTGGTAGGTACAGCGTAAAAGTTGTCAAATCCAAGCCGCATTTTTTGCACACAATAATATCTTGCGAAATTGAGATTTGTCACATTCAAAACATCACAATGGCAATGATATCCATGGCAAAAAAATGTCATTTTGTCAAATTTTGAAACTTCGTACCTGTATCACTTCACGGCCAATTATATGCATTGTATTTTTGAGAATTGTGGGTGAACAATAGCCCGCCGAAAAATATCACTATATCGACACCTTAACGGTAAAACTGAGTAAGTAACATATGAATCTAACACGGGTTTCTCAGATAAATGAACCTTTTTTCTTATTTTCTGCGAGAGAAAATTCTAAGAGTGTGAAAACCCTGTAGCTTAGAAGGTTGTCATGAGCACTTCCTTATGATTAGTTCATTAAGTAGAAGAAGTTACACGCCATAGAATGTTTTATTCACGATTTGTTAAATCAGTGAATCAGCACTTATCCAGTTTTACCTTGGTGGCGACATAATATCTCATATTCAATTTTTTTCTCGTCGATAGCGCAATGATTAGTCGTCTGCAAACTGAACTAGAAAATCCATGGTTTGAATGGTGCTTTCAAAATATTCATCATAAATTAAGAACTAAAAACCATACTCCGCCCCATACCAGCAGTGGCTTAAACATCTATAATCTAAGTTGCAAAAATATATTAAATTTAAAAATCACTAATGCATTCCCATAAACAGATACGTGTAAGACACAATTGGCCTTAAAAGATAAAAATCCAATCTGAAATTAGTATAAGACCCGCAACTCTCGCCGAGCTTTCCTGAAACAGGGGTGACATAGGTATGGGTTGTCAGCCTCATACCAATCTATAAGTCAAGAAACAGCATGTCAAAAGAGATGATGTGATTTTCGCTGCCTGGCCATAAAAAAAACTAAGATTTTGTTTTGTCAGTGAGCGTGAATTGAGTAGTCGTTAATACATTTTTTTGCAACTAAGATTATAGGTTGATCCGTAGATATTTTTCTTACGGATGTAAAATTCCCTTTAATCGTCGGGCGATCCATAGATTACATGTCTCTAAATCATACTATGACTGCTCTAGTCCCCAAGTAGCTATCATAGGTAATATTGCAACCTATTTATTTTCACAGATTTTTTTACAATTATTTTATTAGCAATTATCATCATGCAACGCGACGGTCAAGTCAAAATGGCGCCAAAAAATAAATTATACTCCATTTCCTAAAAATAATTCCTCCATTATTTTTTACTGCCTTTAAAATTTATTTAATTGCATGCGTGATAAACAGAAAGACAATAAAATTATGTCGAAATGAAATACAATTTAATTTCAAATTTATTCCACCATTAAAAAACAAACAAAATAATAATTATCTCCCATTATAATATTCCAAAATTAGTTTTGCTAGAACAAAAAGTAGGTAATTAGATTTCATAATTGGCCATTAGGGCCTTAACAAAAGAACCAAAAACAGGATCAAACGCATCTACGCAAAAATACAATTGTAGCCTTTATTCTTTGTATAAATAAGAGTAATTTTTGTATTTTCGATGAACTCACTTGGTTCTGTTATGGAAAATTTTAGGTGAAATAATGAAAATGTGTGAATATATTAATTGTATCTCTTTTTTTGGGTAATTTGTGACAGCGAGTGTGAAAGGGATGGACTGAGCAATCTGACACAAATTACAGAGGAAAATCTGGAGCTAGGAAAGTTTGCCCTAGCTCATGCTGCAACGGAAAGCTTGTACATTTTTTCGCTAATATTCTACTATTTGTAATATTTTCTCTGTTGCTCTTCATAAATATTGTTTTGACATGATGGCATTGCAAAAGAAATGAATATAATTATATATCGATACTTGAGAGGTACAACGAAATTAGTGACATATTAAGCTAACATGGGTTTCTCAGATAAATGCACCTTTTTCCTATTTTTTACTAGAGGAAACATTTCAAAAGTATGAAAATCCTGCAGTTTAGAAGTTTTTCATGAGCACTGTCTTATAATTAGTTCTTATGTAGAAAAATTTGAAGAAGCTTAGTTTTTGTAAAACGTGACAATATCGACATTGTTTCTAGTTTATGGAACTAGGTACCGGTATTTGTGTTCCAATACCAATGAAACCTTGTTCTATTCGAAAACTATATTGATTGTCAAGTTGCAGATGTCAGTGTCAACACAAAACACAGCACTACGCAGCTAACAGCCCTGCTAAAAAGGATCAGAAGATAAACTGCCACATCACCAACACCCACACTTCTGCGGCACTTTTATAAGGTTTATGTTTATGTGAAGTTTGGTGTATTTTCGATGCTTAATCGCAAACTAGCATGTGCCTGTATGTGAGCATGTATTAAATATGAACCTTAGAACCTTCTTTATGTAAAAAAAAAAAAACGCAACTAAGCTAAACATATAGTGTAACTTCTTGCCGCGTTATCCCCGAAGGGATCGCATGTGGCGAGTTGAACCTTTTTATTTTTACAGGTAAGGGGGCCGGCCTTACGCCAACCACTTCAGTTGAAGTGGGGATTTCCCAGCTCCCGAGGGGGCTGGTACTCATTTCTTGTGCAGGCTGAGTAAGCCTTGCCGGTATTTTTATTATGGGGTTTGAAATAAACACCGAAATAGGAAATCATTTCTGACACCCTCCTCGGTGGGATTCGAACCCGAGCTCACGGGGTAGAATGCAAGCACTCTAACAACTGAGCTATCGACCGGACATGTGATTCTATAAAAGGGTTAAAGTTATCTGTAGCGTTAGACTTGCATAGAAGCTGTTAGGCTAATAATTAGCCAAGCGACCGTGGTGTGAAGTTAACTCTGTGAAGGAACCAAATGTAAACGGAATCTATAATATATAATCTAAGTTGCAAAGATATATTAACATTTAAAGCTCATATCAAATGCATGCCCACAAAAAAATACGTGTAGTTCGCGCTTACAAATGCTGAATGTGTACTTACAAATGAAATCCAAACCTCAAATGAACCGACCTTACGCAAAAAAAACGCAACTAAGCTACACATATAGTGTAACTTCTTGCCGCGTTATCCCCGAAGGGGTACCTTCCCTGGCACAATTGTGTGAAAGAAATTATCCGAAGTTTTTTTTTAAATTAAACCCATAAATATTAACAACAGATTGCTAAGGAATGTAGTATCATACAAGTGTGACGTTTGCTTGCTGAAGAAAAAGTTCTAAATTCAAATTTGGACCGAGTCCATTCCCTTCTTTCCAGATGTCTTATACTGTGATGTTAGTTTTCCTAGCCCCTCACAGACCGTGTAAGCTGAGGTAATTGCATTTGTCTTGTTCTGTTTTATGATTTTCCGGTATGGAGAGAGAGAGACGTCGCGAGATTCAGAGCCACGCTTTTACAGAGGCGAAAAGGAAAACCATACCCACAGGGTGCTTGATTACAGTATGCTCAATGTATCTCGGGAAATTTTGCAATTGCTGGATTTTTTGTTTGTAGGTATACAAAATATGTTTGTACAAAAACTCTTTCGGTGCTATTCTAAGTATGTTGAGCCCACGCTTTGACAAACTAATGGTGCATTTGTATGAAGACCTGTCAATCCAAGACGGCCGTAAGTGAACAGCTGATTAGTCTTCATACAAATATTATCAAAATTCGTTGGGTTAGAATGTCCGTGGTGATGACACTTCTAGCCCAGGCATCATTAGTTTGTCAAAGCGTGGGCTCAACGGACGACCAAAATGTCTAAGAATAGCACTGTTTGTGATTAACCTAAAAAATGTTTAGGCTCAAAAAAATCAATGTAGAGATATATGTATACAATTCATATTAAAAATATAATATAATCGTTAAAAATCATATTATTTCTTGACTTATAGGTTGGTATGAGGCTGATCACCCATGCTTTAAAAAATGGTTCACTTTCGCAATATCACGCCTGTTTCAGGGAAGGTCGGCAAAAGTTGCAAAAGTTTTAAACTCGTGGCACATATGTTTTTTAGTCATGAAACGTGACACCCTCCAATTCCCTAAATCTTCTGTATTAAATAAAAAAGTATAAAAATTCAAAAGTTAACAGTTTTACCTATTTACTTTTTTAATGATATTTGTTAGAGGTTTCTTCAAAAATATATTTTTTGAAGGTAGATTTTTTTATTTTTTTTTAGTTTGACATACTGGAAAAACACCTGGATCTGCTAAGAGCAAATAATATTTTAATGTCTAACAATGCTATTCACAGATCATTTAGCAAAAAAAGTTTCGAAACTTTTTTTGCCAGAGGTGCTTTTCAAGTTCAAATACATTTTTTTCGATTACTCGATACTTATTTATTATATTAGAGTATTCTGAACAAACTCGTACTACGGGTACTGAATCTGCTTAGAACAAATAATATTTTAATTTAATAAATAACAGTGCTATTCACTGACCATTTGATCCATAGCTAATATACGGATCATCATTTTTTTGTATGAAAAAATCACGGTAGGCTGCTGATAAGCCCTGGCTTTGCTGTTTGAGAATAACAGCGTAAAATCGTAATAAAAATAATATGTAAGCGCCAAGATACAAATAAAATATTATTAAAGTTTTTTTTCAATCGAAATTCAATGCTATGATTTTCGTACTGTAATGGCTAATATGGCATGTTTTATCTCTTTCGCACTCACTGAACATTTTACAATTTTTAATTTTCCTACCCTCTCTAACATCCCAAAAATCATATTTTTTGATAATGAGGTCC
Organism: Agapetus fuscipes; assembly: GCA_951799405.1. Lineage (NCBI taxonomy): Eukaryota > Metazoa > Arthropoda > Insecta > Trichoptera > Glossosomatidae > Agapetus > Agapetus fuscipes. Next base: position 8,923,266 of record OX637341.1, read on the forward strand.
GCACGTGTAGACAAAATTGTGTCCTCACCCTGCCGGGTTTCTAAGGAAAAGGCAATCCAATATTCTGTTATTGGTTGCTAAGTACAGCAGTAAAAAAAAGTTCCATAAGTAGAGTTGTATTGTGTGCAGAGGCTCCAACCACCCTTATGTAAAAGACAGCAATGTTAAATGGATAAAAAAGAATAATTGTTATAATAAAAACTTTAAGGTCTCTCAGCACTATTCAAAAAGCATTTGATCCACAGCTATGGATCAACGTTTTGTATGGAAAATTCGCGTTAGGTGGTGTTTGAGCCATGAATTTGCTGTGTTTGAAAAACACCGTTTGTATTAACTTTCAAACTGTTTTTAAAAACATTATGTCAATGACGAAATTATGAAAAATAGATCCATAAAAGGTTTTACTAAATCTAAAAATAACCCTTAATTGCTAATGATAATAAGGCTTATAATTGAAGCAGCTTAATTTCACTTGGTTCTTTTGTGCATAAACAATTTGAAAGGCTTCATTTTATGAATCGATTGAGTATACCCATCTCTTTCCAACGCGCTGGAAAATTCAATCCAACCAATGTGTGCAAGAGAGACGGAAGCAAATTTACATGAACAACTAAAAAGAGGTGTAAGTGCACGACGAAAAATAAGCAATTTTAAGCTTAATATACAATTGCAGTAAGGTTTATAATTGAATGAAAATTTAGATGGATTCCACTGAGTTTGTCGTTGTATGGTGAAAATTATTAGGGACAATTTTCAGTGAAGCGAACAAATATTTTTTTATTCGTCTCGTTTTAACGCGTATGTTAAACTTGATGATGGAAAGAGATGGGTATGCTTTTATTACTCTGTCGTTTTATCACGTTTATCAAAGCAAACAAAAGACCCGTCTAAATTAGCTATTATGTAATTTTGGTAATTAACCAAGTTTCAGTATTAAAATGTTGCATGTGACAGAAATTTCTTTACAGGATTTTGAGCTTTATTTTCTCTGGTTAAGAGTGCGGTTTTTCTGTGGACTTTTGTGAAAGGAAAATTTGAAATTAGTAATTAAATAAAATTAAGCAAGGCTAATGGCGTTTTGCGAACAATATCAAAAAGGAAATTAACTTTTCAAAGAAAAGTAATTTAGCTTTTCCACACTCTGGCGTTCTCGAGTAAAGTGCGACCTCAATTTACGAACGATTTGAAATGCGAGCAACGCAGTTTATTCTTGATCGCAATGCAAAAAGTGTGTCGCCTGATGATGTTGGCTGCGATGTTTACAAAACGTTGTGAAAAGTTTTCCTAGAGCGTTTCGTCACATATCCGAAAAGGGTCGTTTAAAAGTTTCGATAGAAATTAGTAACTTGCCTTTGCACATCAAGTAGAGGCACTTTCCTCTCTTTATAAGTAATATAACTTTACAGATTAGATTATAATAAAAGATTCCTATTAAATGCATGCTCACAACGACACGTGTAAGTTCGCATTTATAAATGCCGCATGTGGACTTACAAATTAACATGGACACCAAACCTCAAATAAGCATAGGTAAGCCTTGCATCTCTTGCCGATCTTTGTTTAGATATGGAAGACATTGGCAAGGTGAACCACTTTTTACCGTATGGGTGTCATATAATGCTCCTTTTTTCTATTTTCTACCAGAGAAAATACTTAAAAACTATGAAAATCCTGTAGATTAGAAGTTTTTCATGAGCACTTCCTTACAATCAGTTCGCTTACTATGAGAAGTTGCACGCAATTGTTTTATCTACTATTTCTCAAATCGATTAATTAAATCTTGTTGAGTTTTTTAACGTCGCGATATAATATATTTTGGTGTACGAATACCGAAACGCAATATGGTTCAAATTCTGAGGTCTCAATTTACTTTGTTTTTGGATATTAAAGTGAATAATTAAGCTCCACCTTAATTACAAAGCTTTTGTGTTTATTTTTTTAATTTAATTACGAGTATTTATAAGTCATACTGTTTAATTACTAATTACGTTTTTTTAAGACATCTTTTTCTTTATGATACTTGTAGATTTTCACTTATAAAAGTATTATACAACCCTAAAATTTTAATATATAATAAGAGTTATTTCTACAATCTAAGTTGCAAAGATATACCTTTAAAATTTTGTGATACATTTCAAATGATGCCCATGAGCAGACACGTGCAAGCTTGTGCTTAAACATGCTTTATGTGTACTAAAACGCAACTAATGATAAAATAATAATATGAAACTGATTTATTTTCTGAGCGCTGTTTTTATGTGAATCATATCTTAATAGCTCTCTGCAAGCTAGTTCGTTGCTGCAGAAAGCGCCAATTCTTAAGTAAGACCCAGTTGGTGCAAGTCTGGATGGATCTTTGGTGACCAGTCATTGGTAAAGGTATATGAAGTTTTCAACCCAGCGAAGAGCATGGTTGAAAATATAAATGGTATATTTTTGTGCTCTGCCGGGATTCAAACCCACAACCTTCCATTTACGAATCCGAAGTGTTACCACTAGACTACGAACCGGTCTATTTGTCGATTATAATTTTATAAATTAACAGTTTTGGTCCCTTACCATGACCACTCATGTGGTTAAAAATGGATTACTTTGTCAATGTCACCCTTGTTTCAGGGAAGATCTTCAACGAAAATGCAGGGTTTTCATTCGTGATGACATTATGTTCATATCACACGGGTTTCTCAGATGAATGCACCTTTTTCCTATTTGCTACGAGAGAAAACATAAATATAGTGGGAAAATCATGTAGTGTCTAAGTTTTTCATGAACATTTCCTTATAATTAGTTCACTTACTATGAAAAATTACCCACAATGAAATGGTTTATCCACAATTTCTCAAATCAGTGAATTAGTACCTATTCAGTTTTATCTTTAAAGTGGCGATGTATCTTTGCAACTTAGGTTATAGATTATTATAGCTTAAACGTTACGGTAGAGTTCTCACATACATAGAATTTTATACTTTGTATACTGTACTGTACATAAAGCTCTACGCTTTTGGTTTTGTCGCAGCAGCCCTGGGGGTCTACGCCGTAGATAGGCATCGGGGAGAGCTTAATTGCCGCTACAATTACAGCGTTATTAAATCGTTAACTGCTACGAAACTCGTAGCCCTTTATGGTCTACGCCTTATCAGACTTCCAGCCGCGCTGAGTTAGGAAATTATGGATGTGATTGGGTAATTAACAGAGCCAGTTTTCACGCATTTTCTTGTATGTATTTTGAATGGTAATTAGAGAGGAGTATATATACAATTCCATTAAATTGAGTTATTTTCAAATATAAATAGAATATTTTGAATACGTTATGTATTTATATTTACAAGAAATAAATATATTAAAGAAATCTGATACATTGTAAACGGCGCTATAGCTAAATTCAAGGTTTAGCCTGCTTTAAAAGCATTTTAACCCTAAGCCTGTCGTCATCTTGTTCCCTTCTATCTTTGTTAGTGAAAAAGTGACAGTAAAGCAAAAAAAATCAACGGTGTTAACTGATTATTTATCTACATTATGAAGGTTAACAAAAATATGTGACCTTAAAATTGTTTCTACAAAAAAATATTTAAAAAACACGTTTTTTCACATTTTTATTGTTTTTTTTTTTGTATGTGCCATATTTTGGGAATATTTGTAATGAGGAAATGTGGCTAAACTGTTTTCAAGAAATTGAATAAATTAAGTAGTTTATTTTTGCTCAGGTTCTTAAACGAAAATTTCCTCCAAAAACCTGGAGCCCATCAGCCGTTTATTCTTCCGATGCAACATTCAGCTTCTTTATCTGTGAAAATATATGGGTTCCACCCACCACGCTTTCGGGAACAAAGTGTTAAAAATATGCACTTTATATTAAATTTCTGACTTTTTTTGTATAGATTTCTTTGTAAGGTTTTGTTCTTTTATATATTTAAATGTAATTTTTTATTCATATTCCTTGACTTATAGGTTGGTATGAGGCTGACCACCCATACTGTAAAAAATGGTTCACTTTGCCAATGTCACCCCTGTTTCAGGGAAGGTCGGCAAAAGTTGTGGGGCTTATGTTCATTTGAGGTTTGGATTTTATTTGTAAGTACACATTCAGCATTTGTAAGCGCGAACTACACTTGTTGGTTTGTGGGCTTACAACTGAGAGCTTTAAATGAATATATCCTTGCAACTTAGATTATAGATTATAGATTATAGATATGTAGCTTAGTTATAAAAAAATATATTTTTCAGTGATAATGTACCAATACAAAACTTTTTTTTTCAGGAGTTGATTTATTTCCTCAAACGCTTTCGGTGTTAACACACCATCATCAATTTAAAATCTTCACAATGTCAATACACCAACCCTTAGCTTTTAATCATTTTTTATTTTCCTGAAGCTACTCGTATCTACAATAATTGGTGAACCACACTTTTATAAAAAAAAAATATTTGGAACAAAAAACATTTAATTTTATAAAGCCTCATTCTCTGGCGAATTTCCATTACCCCCACCCTTCCTCACCCTTCCACACTTCACTTCTACCTCCAGCATATTATACTTCCACATATTCCCCATGTACAAGAGCCGAGTAATTAAAAGTATGAATGCCACAGTAATTACCCTCGGCTATCTCCGTCCCCCTCTCGCTACCCGCTGTGAATAGACCTTCCCTCTCACTCGCACCCCGCCATTGAGCGCGGCCGCCATTACGGGGAGGGTGAGACGCCATTTTGTTGAGTTAAATTGGCAAACAAGCCAGGGGTACGCAACAAACGGTTTTAAGGTATTTTATTAATTAAATAATTTTCAAAACAATGAAGTACAAGTCAAGTTTTGTGCTTTTTATATGACATGTTAACTTAATTAAAATTGACATATTTAAATGTATTTTTTGTGTGTTAGCGGAAGCTTATTATTCTCAAAAATACTAGAATCTTCCTTTACATTTTTTAAAAGTTGTTTCCTTGCCTTGTAGTTTGGTATCAGATTGGCCACCTATACGTAAAAAATGGTTCTCTTTGCCAATGTCACCGCAGTTTCAGGGAAGCTCAGTTAGAGTTGCAGTGCTTATGTTCATTTTAGATTTGGGTTTTTACACAGTAGGTCTACATGTGGCATGTATAAGCGCGAACTTATACGTGTGTGCTTATGGGAATGCATTTAATATGAATCTTGAATGTAATATATCTTTGCCACTGAGATAAAAGATGGATTATAGATTATAAATTTAAGCCGTTTTGTGTACCAAAAAAGAGTACGCCTAAGGCATCATCTTCATACAAACGAAGTCTTGCTTTTATCAGTTTCCAGGTAACCGTCATGTTAATGTTTATCTAACGTCTCATTATTTCATTGCTTAGCTCCTATTGAGTGTTCATTACTTATGTTTGTTACTATGGGAAGAAACAAACGTAATCCATCTATGTAATTTTTATTGATCTGTGGTGAATACACAAACTATTAAAAAAAAAAGATGATTTAAAAGGTGCTGTACCTACTCCAATTCTTTCTTTCCGTTCTCTCTCTTCACGACGCTAGTTATCTCTTATTTCATCACCTCCAACTTCTTCCCTTCCTTTCACCCCCTCCCTCGTCTCCTCCCACACCCTGTTATTTATCAACAAGACAAATTATTTCACTTAATTTTACATTTTCCACAAATTTCTCCAAATTAAAGAAAACATTGCAGCTCTCGTATTTTGGGTAGTTGTGACTGAGTTGACTTTGCACTAGGGGTGGTGGTACACGTTCTGAAAAATTTTCAACGCTTTTGTTGTAGGTACAGATTAGTATAACTGTTTAAAAAATAATTACAATTCATTTGAAACAAAATTACTTGCCATTTAATCACTCTTATAAAACTATGACCCGCAACAGTTTCATTATCTACACGCTGAAGAAGCTCATCGTAGAAATGGACGAAACGTCTGAAAGCTCCAGCTCCGACAGACCACGCCAAGATATCCTGGAAAACAACTTTACACTGTCAATGTATCGTATATTTGACCGATATATAGTTTAAAGTGGTAAACGCTACGGAATCGTAATCGGAAAGCTGTGAGTTCGATTCTTAGTGGAGCACAAAAAAATATTTTTATTTTCATAATAACCCTCCGTTGGGTTGAAAAACTCATTTATCTGTACCAAAGATTGGTCACCAAAGGTCCATCCAACCACGCAGCCATTAGGTCTTGCGTTTAGAGAGTTTGCGCTTTTTATAGCGACGGTCAAGCTCGCAGAGGTCTCTTGAGGTATGATTCACTTGAATTCAAAGCTCGTTCAATAAATCATCCTAATTTTATACACATTTGGTCTTCTAAATCTTGATGATTCTACCAAACAATTGAGCTACTGTACTATAACAATAACTAAGCTACACATATAGTGCAACTTCTTACTGCGTTTCCCCTGAAGGGCTCGAATGTAGAGAGTGGAACCTTAAGGGGGTCGGCCTTACGCCAACCACTTTTTTTTAAGTGGGAGTTTCCCAGCTCCCGAGTTGGCTGATACTCATTTCTTGTAAAGACTTGCCGGTATTTAAATTTTAAGTTTGAAACAAACACCGAAATAGGCAATCATTTCTTACAGCCTCGGTGAGATTCGAACCCGTGTTCTCGGCATGGAATGCAAGCACTCTACCAACCATCGACCGAACGAGTTACGGTACTTTTAATCTAGCAAACTAATGATCAATTAGAATTATTAGATCTTTGATGTATTTTTTTTTCAGTTACTGCAAACAACTTATTGAGGATTTAAATAATTTCCTTTCAAACGCAAATTTATCAACCCTCCCATAAACAGATTGCAAAAATAAGATAACTGCAGATCATTTTAACGAAGGCCCAAGCCAAAAGCGTTGATTGATAATAATCCATAGATTACAAATGCATCTGATACGAGAATAACGAATGGTCCATTCTAAAAGGGGGAGCAACTTAATGCACACAATTCATAGGGCCACATAGTCCGCTAAACATTGAGTTATAATATCGATGGAGAAGAAACTAGCTTGTGGTTTTGATACATACTATGAGGCTCCCCTGCCAACCGGACCTTTCAACGACAGAGCTGTCAAACACCATGTAATACTTAAAGTAATCTTATGTTATCCTTTGTTTTCTAGCTCTCTCTATTTTGTGTTTCAAAACCCAATAATTACACATGCCATAATATTGTCAAATAATGCCAATTTTACCAACCAAAACACATCAAAACATTTACAACGCGTGCGCACAGCGTTCACGCAGGCATGACTTTCAATGCTACCAACTTTCTGGAATGATTTCGTAGTTTTACCGAAGTTTTTTGTTTACAATGCAAAGAAAATGTGAAGAACTATGTTCTGACTAGGAGTTTTAGGCTTACAAAGCCGGCTGATGATGCTGGAGAGTTGTTTTTCGGGACCGGTTTATAGTTACTAATGGTAACGTTTCGGACTCGTAAATGGAAGGTTGTGGGTTCAAATTCCGGTTGAGCACAAAAAATACACCATTAACATTTTCAAATATGCTCTTCGCTGAATTAAAAATTCATATACATTTACCAAAGACCGGTCATCAAAGGTCGATACAGCCTTACAGCAACTGGTACTTGCTTAAGAATTAGCGCTTTCTATAGTGACGACCAAGCTGGCAGAGGGCTCTTGAGGTGCGATTTACACAAAAAACAGAGCTCATCAAACAAATCGACCTTATATAATATTATTATTATTATCTGTTGCCGTGGTCTGTCGGAGCTAGAGCTTCAGTACGTTTCGTAAATGTCTGCGATGGGCTTATTTTGGTTTTCTTTCTTACAATAAACAATTTGTGGTTGAATTAATTGAAACGGATATAGTGTATACTTTCGTTAAAATGGATTCTAGTCCACAGCTATTTAAAGGGGATGCCGCTAGATGTGATTTCTTATCGCAGTCCAACCCCTAGTGAGCATGTTTAATGCGAATAACGATGCAATATTCCCGCACACAGTGTCACACCTCAAGAGCGGCGAAACGGAAAGCCTAATGTCGTGGAAGGTCTTTAAATTTTACACAGGAACAAATGGATTTTTAAATATTTCTCGAGCACCGAGTTAACCATAATAAAATTTATAATCGCGCTGTAAAAATAAAGTGTTTTATATTTAATTTTATCATTTCAGTTAACGATGTTATTATTCTTGTTTGAACTCGACGTGAAAAGAGAATCCATAAACTAAGTTGAAAATTCGAGAGACGTCTCGTATGGTCAGGAACATGTGAGATTAGGCATTAGTCAAATATAAATACGGGCGGTGGTTCTGTGATAGACCAGTCACCGCATTAACGCTCAAGCCGTTAAACCGTCAATACAGAAGTTACAGAGTGAACTAGATGTAATTGATTCGTTAAAAATAAATATTGTAAAATATTTTTTACTGCAATTGAATTAAAAATGAACCGGAAATAAATCATTACAAAATATTACATTTAATATTCATATAACATGCATTCCCACATTCGCGCATTCGCGCATATGGGCTTACAACATAAGAATCTTATCACAAATGAACGTAAGCCCTGCAACTCTTGCCGGCCACCTTACATGAAACAAAAGTGGCATTGGCAAAGTGAACCATTTTGTACAATGTAAGTGGTCAGCTGCAAACCAACCTATAATTGAAGGGAATTTTTGCATTGTCTATTTATGTTCGAAGCTCATTAGCACTTGATAGATTTGCCCAATGGCCAAAAAATAATGCGATTTATATCTAAATGCGAATGACACTTAGTCGCTTTTACTCCGTCACCCCAGTGGGTACGTTAAACACACTTAACCCCCCGGTTTGTTGGCTCTACGATAAGTTAACTATTGAATCAAATTGTGTGGGGTACATGACGATGGGAAGGAGAGCGAATTAGAGGGTGAATTTGAAATAAAATATAAACAAACTCTTGTTATGAGATGACTACAAGAAAAGGATACATAGAGTGAATGGGCCATCTTAGCCTTAAATATACAGTGACAATAAGAGCTTTTAAAATAAATCAATGAAGTTTCTAGAAGTTATTTGAAACTAAGGTATGTAGGTGCATAATAATAATTTGTATTTGTTCGAGTTTAATTAAGTGTTGAATCGGATATTCTTGTGAAATCTAGCAAGGTGATATTTAACGATTCTCCATGTTTCGAGAATGTTCTTAATAAAATCTGTATAAATTAGAACCTAGATCTCTTGGAGGGTCAAAAATGTCTCAAACGTTGAAACGTACAAATGTGAGAACTCTGTCGGAACCGAAAGTGTTGAAAGAAATTGTGTAAAATAAATAAACCGCTGTTTTAATTTAATTATTATAACGACAACCACTTCAGTTGAAGTAGGTATTTTCCTGCTCCCGAGGTTGTTGTCACTCATTTCTTGTGAAGGCTGAGTGAACCTTGCCGGTGTTTAATTTTGGTTTGGAAATAAACACCGAAACGGAAAATCATTTCTGACTCTCTCGGTGGGATTCGAAACCGAGCTCTCGGCATGGAATACAAGCACTCTACCGACTGAGCTACCCACCAGACTCATATAATAAAGTAAATTTTTATTCTGATAGAACATTTCACCAAATAGATATTATAAATACAACAACAGCAGTTTAATTGTGAGATAAGAAGCTGAATAGATTTGTTATCTGCCTGAGTGACATTGACGAAACAGAGAATGGGGATAAAGCAAGGGGTAACAGGTTACAACGGCACAGTGACAAAACGATACATGACATAATATAATATACATAAGTTCAGAAGCGTGCATCCCATACGGGAACATGCGCCTAATAGGTAGGAAATATATGGTAAAAAACATTTAAAGCTTGATCTTCAAATTTAAAATTCAAAATTTAAGTTCCATTGGAGCCATCGTAAGCACTTCGTCAATTTCAAATGAGTTATGTATTTGCCTATATCCTATGCACGCGCCTGCATGAGTTCCATTGTCTCATGTTTCTCAGGTATCATTATTTTGTCATGCCGTTAATTATGTTTTCTGTTTTTATAATTTTTGTCATGTAATGTTTTTTCATGTGCCATTTTGTCATTGAGATGTACTTTCCTGTGATGTTTTGTCATGTTATATACTGTTATTGTGTTGTTCTGTCATGTGTCGTTATGTCATGTGTAGGTTTGTCCCTGTGTCGTTCTACCGTGAAACCGAAGCAGGGGCACCTAGCGGCGACTTGTATGAAAACATGGCGGGAGAATAATAAGGGACCCTTATTGGGGGTGTGCCTGGTAAAGGAAAATAAACACTAGCATAGAGATACTAGAAATATATAAATAATAATTCAATGCGAAATAAAAACATTTGTGTCAACCAAAGCCCGGTATTTTTAAGTTTAGTAAAGTTAATTAACTGAAATACAACGTCAACAAAGAAAAGTATTTTTTACTCACTGAAATATGTCCGTAAGGCTGAGGGGAAAGAAAAAACAATGAGTAGCTTTAACTCAGTAGGATCAAGCAAGGTTTCAAAAAGTTAAGAAGCAAGGTGTATAAACGCTTTTAAATTTGATTCACACAAAATGATTTTTATCTCCATTTACAGATAGATTGATCGCATACTTTTTTTCCATCTACATAAGTAAGAAAGGGAAAATATGTAAGCTCACCAACTTTTGTTGATCCCTATGGCATTAGTTTTATAATCTGATGCATTTGAATTACATGAATCCGCGTCAGTGGGTATCCTTTAGTTGTCAGTCTCTCTTTATTGTATTGCACGGGGACATTTGTAGTACAAAACTTTCTATCCACCATCCGAATTACATTGTTGATCAATCAACTGAGATGTGCAGGCAAATCCTGACTTTTCGCTGTCCCTCTTTATTTAAATAGGTATTATATTATTTAGTTGTTTGTTTTTTTTTTTTTAATTGAATTTTTCTAGTTGCTTCGTTTTTAAAAAATGTGTGATTTTTTTTTCGTGTACGATTTGTCTGTAGACGATATGCCTATGTAATATTGCGTCCACTTATTTTCTTTCTGTGTCCGATTTTTGTGGGGCTATTTTATATGAGCACCATTTTGTCTTCGACATTTACTGGTATATGATTTTACGTCGCCTATTATTTGTATCGAAGATTTTTACGTGACAATATCGACGGTTAAAAGGCAGTAGGGCATAAGCGAAGTTTTGGTCACAAATGCCACAATGCCACAAAAACCACATTAATAGGAATGCCAATAAATGCTTTTATTTTTTTCAATTTTAGAGCTGTTTTGATTTTAACGATATGATACAAAATTAAAAAGTTATGCCGTTTTTCTGCAATCTCAAACTTTCAACTGCTCTCCTGAACAATTTAGTTTATGTCGCTTATGCCCTACTGCCCTTTAACCGTCGATATGTTTGTATCGATAAGTCTATGGAAAATTTCGTCCACTTTTTGTCTTTGTACTTTTTTGTACTTATTTTGCGTGTTGACATTTTTTTCTTGAAAATTTATTGACTTATGAATTTATTCTGTATATTCTACAATACGACAGAATTTTGTAGACAAGTTGTCTATAGACCATTGGTTTGTCTTACAAGATATAAATTTCTTACAATGGTGATATCTATCAAAAATTTAGTCTATAAATTATTTATCTGTGTAAGTACAATTTTTTTGTCTTTGATATTTGTTTGATTGTATGCTTTTATTATGTTAACTGTTAGTAAGGAAGTTATTTTGTGGACGAGTTGTCTGTACTACGAAATAATAATATTTACTGATATTGGTGCGTTGTATAAAGATTGATTAATGAGACAGAACATTTTGACTTCTTACAAAAAAATAAAATTCTTAACTCATTGTTTTGCTGGGTTAGTGGACAAGTTGTCAGGGCACAGTTATTTCTCGGATAATCTGGCATTTACCATGGGCGAGAAAGTTAACGCGTGCCTATTTATTACTGAATACCGCCCCCTTTACTTACTGATATCATATTACATTATTACCAGAGCCGATTTAGGGGGGGAAAAAAATATTTGATATTTTTAATTGTCGATTTAGAAGGAAACGACAAAAGAATATTATTATGTTTTTTAGCGGGCTCCATTTAATCAAAACTGCGGTTTATTAATTTGACCCAATTTATTTATTCACTTTTGGTTCCGGCAGAGTTTTGCATGTGAACAGTAGAGCGGTTGATTTATATCTCCTCTCTCCAAGGGATCTTGGTCCTAAATCATTCTCGAAACATGAAGAATCTTTACATACCACCTTGCTGGATTTTGCTAGTATATTCGATTCAACATTTATTAATCTCGAACAAATACAAAATATTATTAGGTACCTACCTACGCTTCTAGACTTATTCTTAACTAACACAGACAAATTAAACACAACTACTAACATCTTGTATATTCTTAACAATATTTTTTTGTGAATTGTCAGATGGAGTAGAAAGAGGAAAAGGCACTGACAATGTAAGGCGAATAACTGCTTGCCGCGTTATCCCCGAAGGGTTTCGCATGTGGTGCGTGGAATCAATTTATTTTCACTGGTCAAGAGGTCAGTCTTGCGCCCAACACTTCATTTGGTGTCGGGGTTTCCCAGCTCCCGGGGGGCTGGTACTAATTTTCTATGAGGGCTGGAAAACCTTGGTGGTATTTATTTTAGCTTTGAAATAAACACCGAAACGGGAAATCATTTCTGACACCCTCGGCATTATTCAATCCCGAGCTCTCGGCATGGAATACCAGCACTCTACCAAATGAGCTATCGACCAGGCTGCAGATTAAAAAACTGAAAAATTGGTCAAAATGCGAAATTTAAAAAAAATTGTGATAATTCAGCCCTTGCACAAATACACCCCCCGCACAATTCCGCAATCAGAGGGCTTCGCGAGCTAACGCCGAAAACCAATATGGCTCTGTTGTTGGGGTGGGTTCTCTAATCCCCAGCAGCCCCTAGTCAGTACATGTGGGAAGCTATAGCAACATGCAGTGGGGTGAGGAAGCTGGGTGCGCTCTTCTCAAGATACTACTATGGGGCAGCATTGTAAACAATTCTGAGTGGCACGCAAAAATGGCGGATGATTTGTAATGTTAGCAGTTCAAGTTTAAATTTTTAATGGAAGTATTGTATTTTATAATTGTTTTTCATTTAAGTATTTTTGGTGGCATACACGCCATACAATATGGTTAAATGTATTTTTTTAAATGTTCCTTGATTAATAGGTTATTATGATTATAACAACCCTTACGGAAAATAATTTACTCTACCAATGTCACCCCTGTTTTAGGCAAGATGGGGAAAAAATGGAGGGTTTTGATTTCAAATAAGGGTTTTTATTTAGTGAGTACACATGCAGCTCGTGTAAGCTCAAACTTACAAGTGTCTGTGTCATCTTAAATGTTAATATATCTTTGCAACTTTGATTTTAGATTCTTATAAATCGAATAGTTATTTGACTAATACGTTGGTATGATGCTGATTCTGGATTTTTTTACTCTGCCAATGTCACCCCTGTTTCAGCGGAGATGAGTTACAGAGTGAATATTTATTTGAGATTGGGTTTCATGTTGTAAGACGTTATTTCCTTCATTCACATTCACAATTACAGTAATTTGATCAAGCCACTCCTTTCTCGGTCTTTGCTCTAGGTATCTGATTTATTGTTTATGTATTGGCTGCAGATTTACCACCCCCTTAGGAGTGTTTATAATTCCCTCCCTGTGAGGGATATACAAAAAGTTATTAAACGTCCAAGCCAGATTGCCTTAGTAGAGTACAACCTCTCTGGGGAGTTAGCAGCTATTAAACAACAATAATCTGCCGAGTTTTATTGGTTCGCCTCTATTAAGGGTGAATTGCACACCGCAATCAAATAAAACCATTCATATTTTCTGATAATAAAAACGCTTTTTAATAGGATTTTCATTAATATTTTTGTTAATATATCGTTATGATTATCTATAATAATCTATAATAATCTATAATCTAAGTTGCAAGGATATGTTCATTTAAAGCTCTCAGATGTATGCCCACAAATCAACAAGTGTAGTTCGCGCTTACAAATGCTGATTGTGTACTTACAAATAAAATCCAAACCTCAAATGAACATAAGCCCCACAACTTTTGCCGACCTTCCCTGAAACAGGGGTGACATTGGCAAAGTGAACCATTTTTTACAGTATGGGTGGTCAGCCTCATACCAACCTATAAGTCAAGGAATATGAATAATAAATTACATTTAAATATAAAAAAGAACAAAACCTTACAAAGAAATCTATACAAAAAAAGTCAAAAATTTCCTATGCAAAAAATGTAGCAAATGAATACACCAACATTAGAAATCAACATTGCAGATTAGCCGCCACTTCTTCCTGTCCTTGCATACTTCTTTCATTTCATCCAGAGTCATAACCTTTTTCATACAAGTCCTCCTTTTATTATGACGGGTTCAATTCAATAACAATTGCGGTCATTTATTATGCACAATTTATATCAGATTCGGTTCACATACAGAGTCAACTTTACACCTACAATGCTACGGTTGCTTGACTTTTCTGGCTGCAGAGGGTTTTGGCTTTTAATTTACAGCAAGATATAGGATTATTCTCGAATCATTGATAATTGGGCCATGCGAGACTTTCCTAGAACACTCGTAGCTAACATGTATTTACTTCGAGAGAGACTTCACTTGCACTAACACAGACAAACAAAACACACAATTACGTATTCGTAATAATATTTTATGTTTTGTAAAACGCTTTTTAATAGGATTTCATCAACATTTTTGTTACGAAAACGAATCTGAATTGCAAATATTTTGCATATTATACATATTGTATCGTGAAAAATTCAAACGCAACATAGTTTCACATATAGTGGAACTTCTTGCCGCGTTTTCTCTGAAGGGACCACATTTGGCGAGTGAACCTATTTATTTTTATAGGTAAGGGGGCCAGCTTTACGACAACCAATTCAGTTCAAGTGGGGGTTTCCTGCTCCCGAAGGGGCTAATTTTTTGTGAAGGCTGACTAAACCTTGCCGGTATTTTATTGTGGGTTTTGAAATAAACACCGAAACGGGAAATCATGTCTGACCACCCTCGGCCTCGGTGAGATACAAACCTGAGCTCTCGGCATGGAATGCTAGCACTATGAGCTATCAACCGTACATAAAGCATTAAAAAGTCAAAATTGAATACAAAAGGATAACAAGCCACCCCTATTCGGGGTTTAGGTGTCAAGAGAATTGCAAAAACTGCATTTGCGGGTGGCGCAACTTAAGCCGCATGGGAAAAAGTACAAAAAATATGTGGACAGAGTCATTGAGCAAACAGTATCAGGTTCCTCCCAGTACAAGTCAACCCCTTAAAATGTAACATATTCAATGCGTCAACCCCCCTTAAAAAGTTAAGGGTATGAATAATGTAACGCTTAGAATTACAGAGGATTTGTTTCATACACGCGTGCCATTTTTTTAACACCCCTTTGAATTTTTATTGAATTTCAAAATTGTCTGACTATAAAAAAAATACTCGTCCGTAGTCTAGTGGTAACGAAGTGGAAGGTCGAGAGTTCTAATGCTGGCGGAGCACAAAAAATATACCATTTATATTTTCAAATATGCTCTTCCCTGGGGTCTGAGAATTCATATACAATTACCAAAGACCGCTCACTAAAGGTCCATCCAGACTTACAGCAACTGGGTTTTTCTTGAGAATTCACGCTTTCTTCAGCGAGTACCATGACCATAGAGGGCTCTTCTAATCTAATCTAATCTAAGTTGCAAGGATATGTTACATTAGAGATACACATTACATGCATTCTCACAACCAGACACGTACAAGTTCGCGCTTGCACATGCCTCATGTGAACCTACAACATAAAAACCAAATCTATAATCTATAATCTATAATCTAAGTTGCAAAGATATATTCATTTAAAGCTCTCAGATGTATGCCCACAAACCAACAAGTGTAGTTCGCGCTTACAAATGCTGAATGTGTACTTACAAATAAAATCCAAACCTCAAATGAACATAAGCCCCACAACTTTTGCCGACCTTCCCTGAAACAGGGGTGACATTGGCAAAGTGAACCATTTTTTACAGTATGGGTGGTCAGCCTCATACCAACCTATAAGTCAAGGAATATGAGGTGTAATATTAAGTTACAAAAATAAATGAACACTTCATATTAAATGCATACTCACGAACAGACACGTGTCAGTTCTCGCTTACAAATACCAAACCTCAATTGAACATCAACCCGGTAACTTTAATCGACCTTTCCTGCAATAGGGGTGATATTGGCAAAGTAAGCATTTTTTTACAGCATGGATGGTCAACCTCATACCAACCTATAAATCAAGGGATAAGGGAAAGTGTGATTTACATAAAAAACGCGCTCACCAAAGAAATCATCCTAATATTATTATAATTATTTAAACTATCTCTTAATGTAGGTATAAAAGAAGAAAAAATACAAAGAATCGATGTCTATTAGTGCAAGGAGATATAATAATAAGACAATTGAATACAGACATTAAATAATAAGTAACAATCCTTCCTTACAATCGCAGCGCTCATATACAACGCTTATATTACTAGCGGGTATCCACTTGCCCATTAATTCGTCTATAATGGGTGCTATCTCTTTCACGCATTCCTTACGGGGAATAGGCGAGTGCGAGAGAGACGGGGCATTGTGGTGTATGGCGGACGACTCTCCGAGCCCCCACAAGGCGCATGCGCGAATCTGGGATGTAAGGATCGGTGGCACAGTGGAAAAAGTATCCATATTTATTATTTTTAGCCAATAATAGTTTTCTATTTTGGAAAAATGTAGTCCGGTCGATAGCTCAGTTGGTAGAGTGCTTGCATTCCATGCCGAGAGCTAGGGTTCGAATCCCACCGGGGGTTTCAGAAATTATTTTCCGTTGCGGTGTTTATTTCAAAACCAAAAATAAAATACCGGCAAGGCTTACTCAGTCTCCATAAGAATCGAAAACCAACCCTTTCGGTTGTGAGAAGCCCCCATTTCAACTGATGTGCTTGGCGTAAGGCCGGCCCCCTTACCTGTTAAAATAAATAAGTTCAACTCGCCACCCTTCAGGGATAACGTGGCAAAAAGTTACACTTTACGTGTAGCTTAGTTTCGTTGTTTTATCAGCCTCCGTTACAGCGTTACAAACCAGGAGATCCGTAGACGCACTGGTGTCTCTGATGTCATACAGCGAGTGGCCTGCTTAAAGTGGTGCTGGGCAGGTCACGTCGTAAGGCAGGACTATGACAGGTGACCGAAAAGGATCGTCCAGTGGCGACCCAGGATGTCCAAGCGCGGAGTGGAGAGACCCCAACTGAGGTGGCTGGACGACATCAAAGAACTGAAGGCTGCAGAAGATGGGTGAACGCAGCAGTCGATAGACAAACATGAAGAAGATTGGAGGAGGCCTACGTTCAGGAGTGGACTGAGAAAGGCTGGGGAAGTTAAAAAAAATCTATAATCCTGATCGCTCAGAATACTGAAGTGTATCAGGGAAAGGAGGCAAAAGATGCAAGGATGTATTTTTGGGGCATGCTTTCTTTTGTAAGTAGGTAAGTCGGTTCATCCTCAATCGCCGTCCACAAAGGGTGACTCCTGAAAATGTTGGCGACGTTTCCAAAAAACGTCGAGAAAGTTCTCCTTCAATAGCTCTTGGTTAAATATACAAAATATTTCATTCATTTTAATTTGACGGGATCTTGTATGTTTCAGTTTTTACGCATTTTATATGAATTTTAAACGTAGGCATATATCGATTCTTTTAATGTAAAACTGAGTAAGGGATATGTACAGTTAACATGAGTTTCTCAGATAAATACATCTTTTTCTCATTTTCTGCGAGAGAAAAAACTAAAAAAGTGTGAAAATACTGCTTGGTTTAGAAGTTTTTCGTGAGTAGGTACTTCCTTGTAATTAGTTCATTTACTATGAGAAGTTACACCCAATAATATATTGTTTCCACGATTTCTCGAGTCATTTATTCTATTTTACCTTAAAGGTGGAGATATTTCTTTGCAACTTAGATTTGAACATCTATGAAATAATGTGAAAAGCTTAGAGAGCCTCTTACAGACAAAATTAGTATCTGAACTATTACACTCTGCTACTATTTACACTCTGCAACTTTTGCCGCATTTATTTCAGAATTTTTTCAGAAATAAAATGGCGTCAACATCCATTTTGTCCCTCGCTGCGGCGTGTGTCAGCAACACAAGATGGCGTCTGCACATTTGAATAAGGAACGCGTGTTGGTGGGGCGAGCAGCGCTCCTGGCGGCGGAAAACCTAACTTAACGACACGCAGACAATCAACTTACATCATAATTATCACGTAATTGGTACAATGCAGTAGAAACAAAGAAGCCAAGGAAAGAGTTGTGATGTTTCTCCGTCGCATTGCTACCGGAATAGACGTTTTTATTTTGATTGCTAAATCCGAAATTTAGAATCTTGTGTCTCTTGACCATTATGTATACCTATTGCTTCGAAAAATATTAGGCTATAATACAACCTGGTTTTTGGAGAACAGTAAAAAAACGATATATCTGGTCTATAGCTCAGTTGGTAAAGTGCTTGCATTCCATGCCGAGAGCTCGCGTTCGAATCCCGCCGAAGCCGTCAGAAATTATTTCCCGTTTCAGTGTTTATTTCAAACCCAAAATAGAAAATGGTTTACTCAGCCTTCACAAGAAATTAGTACCAGCGCCCTCAAAAACTGAGAAACTCTCACTTCAATAGAAGTGGTTGAGGTAAGGTCCCCTTACCTGTAAAAATAAATAGGTTGCACTTGCTACATATGACCCTTCAGAGAAAATGCGGCAAGAAGTCACACTATATCTGTAACAGGAAAATGCATAAATTCCACAAACAAAAAATGTGATGTCACACGGCCGGGTTGCTAGGAGAAAATTAGAGTAATATTTTATTGTTATTGGTTGCTAAGGACTTAAAGTCACATAGATCTGTGTCTTGTCAACGACGTTAGCCATGTTGAAAGCACCGGTTCCCATAGATCACCGAAGTTAAGCAACATTGGGCGTGGTCAGTGCTTGGATGGGTAACCGCTCAGGTACACCGCGTGTCGTTGGCATCTTGGACCAGTCCGTAGTCCGTAGTGGCAACACTTCGGACTCGTAAATGGAAGGTTGTGGATTCGGATCCCGGCGGAGCACAAAAATATACCATTTATATTTCGAATGTGCTCTTCGCTGGGTTGAAGAAATTCATAAACCTTTACCAATGACCGGTCACCAAAGGTCCATCCAGCCTTACAGCAACTGGGTCTTGCTTGAGTATTGGCGCTTTGTAGTGACGGCCAAGCTCGTACACCTCTGCGGCACTACAACAAGTGTCATAGACCCCTAGAGTCTTTAGAATCTAGGGAGTCTCCCGCACAGGATTTCTTAAAAAAAAAAAAAAATTACCCACCGGGAAAATATACTAAATTCGAATTTTGTGCATTCTTTGATAAAAATTAAATTACCAAAATAAGACTTACGTAGATATTCAAGTGTGAAAACAAGTAGGTTCTAAGCTTACGAGAAAATCTCATTTTAGAGATAGGTACGTATTTAAAAAAACTTTGTTTATGGGAAGACATAAGATGATTATCAAGTGTTCCAAATTCAAATCTGACATTTCCAGCTTCTGAGCTGTCAAAAGATTTTTGCAAATTATAGTGGCATTCGAAATACGAACGTCTTTCTGTTATCTCGGCGTCTCAGCCAATCAGAGGAGAGAACGCTTTGCACAATAAATTTGAATATCGAACACATAGAATTACAACGGTACAGCCAGCAAAATTAAGAGATGAAACCATTAAAAAATTGACGCAAATTTTCAGACTCGAAACAAAATAAAAGTGATGATTTTTGAGACATTCCAAATCATAATGGTTATCGCCAACCTCGAGTACGCAGTAATGTGACAATTTTTGTTATTTAAAAAAACAATTCATCCTCAGTCGTCGCGTAGAGTGGGTGTCTCTTGAAAACGTTGACTACGTCACCAAACATCGATAATGATGTAAGTTCTTTCATAATGGTTCTTCCAAATGGTCTAATATCTGAAATGCTTAATAATATAACTGTTTAGTTATCATTATTGTAAACATGTTGAACAACCGTAATTCCTGCTTAAAACAATAAGTAACATATGTTTTCCCATCGAGAAAAATTAAATTTGGAACATCCAGAAAACAAGTTCCGAATCCATGATCAGTTTTTATTTGTAAAAAATATTATAACAATCATTTACTTGTTACGTTTTTTCTTTTATTTTTGCTGCCTTTTCCTGAAGTACCTACGGATAAACGCAGTGACCATAGGTTGACTAAAAGGTTGGTATGAGGCTGACCACCCATAGGTACTGTAAAAAATGGTTCACTTTGCCAATGTCACCCCTGTGTCAGGGAAGGTCAGCAAAAAATGTAGGGCTTATGTTCATTTGAGGTTTGGATTTTATTTGTAAGTACACATTAAGCATTTGTAAGCGCGAACTACACGTGTTTGTTTGTGGGCATGCATCTGAGAGCTTTAAATGAATATATTATTGCAACTTTGATAATAGATTTTTTTTTTTTTTTTAAGAAATCCTGTGCGGGAGACTCCCTAGATTCTAAAGACTCTAGGGGTCTATGACACTTGTTGTAGTGCCGCAGAGGTGTACGAGCTTGGTCGTCGCTACAAAGCGCCAATACTCAAGCAAGACCCAGTTGCTGTAAGGCTGGATGGCCCTTTGGTGACCGGTCATTGGTAAAGGTTTATGATTTTTTTTTTCAACCCAGCGAAGAGCACATTCGAAATATAAATGGTATATTTTTGTGCTCCGCCGGGATCCGAATCCACAACCTTCCATTTACGAGTCCGAAGTGTTGCCACTACGGACTACGGACCGGTCCAAGATGCCAACGACACGCGGTGTACCTGAGCGGTTACCCATCCAAGCACTGACCACGCCCAATGTTGCTGATTTAATATATTGTTGCTTATATAATTATAGACCATAATAATACATTAGCATACCAACACAAAACTTTCCTGTACGCAACTAAGCTACTCATATATGTACATAGTTTAACTTATTGCCTACGTAATCCCCAAAGGGGTCGCATGTGGTGATTCGGGACCTATTTATTTTTACAGGTAAGGGTGCCGGCCTCACACTTACCACTTTCAGTTGAAGTGGGGGTTTCCCAGCTCCCGTGGGTGCTGGTTCTCATTTATTGTGAAGGCTGACTACGCCTTACCGGTATTTATTTTGGGTTTCAAATAGACGCTGAAACGGGAAATCATTTCTGAAAACCTCGGTGGGGATTGAGCCCTTGCTCTCGGCATGGAATAAAAGCATTCTCCCAACTGAGCTATCGACCGGACTTTTAACGAGCTTGGTCGTCGCTACAAAGCGCCAATTCTCAAGCAAGATACAAGCAATTAAATAAATAAATAAAATTATAATAATAAATAAATGTCAGATGTAGCCTTGTATTTCTGTTCAGAATCAAAAGGCATTAGATCATTAGACCTACAAACACGATGGTACTTATTGGTAGGGCCCCAATCCCTTCCCAATTACCCATACAAGCCGTACCGCAAAACGACCAGCGACTTAGCGACCGATTTCCTATACAATCAATGTATAATATCAGATGGACTGGAAGTCCCCATTCGCTCCCTTCATACGACTACAATGGATAATAATGACATTTTGCCCCGGGACTTTGTGTCGCAAGATTCTAGGTATCAGAGACGAAGCCTTTTTAAAAGGAAAATTTTGTTTGAAAATATTTATGTATTTTTTCTTTATTTTTATTTCTTTATTTGTTACAAGGAAGCTTTTTGTTTTATACGTAAAAACACGAATATTAATAGTTTATACATCAATTTATAAATATTTTCTCCTTTGTATAAAAAGTTGTAATACCTATCACAACTATAAATAGATACCACCCACGGTAAAAGACAATTGTTTCAAAATGTATGACTGAGATGTGGGCGTCATGTTAGCTGTGTAAACAATCAGGAGCGTGCATCCCATACAGGCACATGCGCCTAGTAGGTAGGCAATATATGGTAAAACATCATTTAAGCTTGATATTCAGATTAAAAATTCAAAATTTAAGTTCGATCGGAGCCATCGTACTTCGCACTTCAGTCAATTTCAAATGAGTTATTTTAAAGGAATGGGAGGAAATATTTATTTTGAAATGTATTTGCCTATAGAGACCCTAGGCACGCGCCTATAAACAAGTAACTGTTAATTTTCGTACAAGACTTGTAGCCTTTTCAAATACAATTTTCTCTTTTCCTTAGTTTGACCACTAGCAAAAGTACCGATTTTTTATACTAAAATTTTCCAAAGGTGTTATTATTTTTTTTAAATTCAAAAAATAAAACTTTGTTTTCTTCCACTTTTATTGTTTGAGTCGTTACAAACGTTTTCGGTGGAGAACCTCCATCTTTTTGCTTTTTTTTTTAAATAATAACACCTTAAGTAATGGTTTTTCACAGCGTTTCACAAAAAACTTTCGAAATTTTAAAAATAACTATATTTATTTTGGAGTAACAAAATCGATTTTTTAGAAGTCATCTCTACCGCCTCCCTCTTTTTTCGTCAACGACTTTTTTTGGAAGCTAAAAAATTTCAAATTGTGATGTTCTGTCATGTGTCGTTATATTATGTGTAGTTTTGTCACTATGGCTTTCAGTCATGGAACCATTCGTAACAATATAGATTCATCAGTCTCGAAAGAATGAAAGAAGTGTGTAAGGACAGAAAGAAATGGCGGTTGATCTGTGATGTTGGCGGCTAGGGTATTTTAAATAAGTTTTTTTTTTTCTGTTAGTTTTTTATGTCCATACATATTATAATTTGTTGATTTTAAAAATGTTATTTGTTGTGGATGTTCCTTGACTTATAGGTTGAATGCGGCTGACCACCCATGCTGTGAAAATTGGTTCTCGCCAAATGTCACCCCTGTTTCAGGGAAGGTCGGCAAGAGTTGCAGGGCTTATGTTTATTTGAGATTGAGATTTTTAATTGTAGGTCCACATGCAGCATGTGTTAGTGCGAACTTATACATCGACTACTCCAAGGAAGAAGGAAGTAGCGTCGAAGTTTAGGTTTTTGACTTATTTCCATTTCTGAAGGTAACAAATTATTATCTTCATTCCAAGATGACAGCCGTGTCTCTATCTCTTTTTAATTCGTTAATAAATGAATGTAAAAAATAGTTTATGCATTGTACTTCATGTAACAAATAACATTCAATTGGCTCTCCTGCAAAACTACATTTTTTTACTTAGTGCTGTCTTCCTTGGAGCAGTCGACATGTCTGCTTGTGGGAATGCGTTTCGTATTATGAATCTTAAATTATATACATATATCTCTGCAGCTTAGATTTAGATTAAAATTTAGATTCGTTCTACCATGGAACCATTCGTAGCATTATACCTAGATCCATCAGTCATTGGTTGGGCAATCGATTAGATCATCGTGGCAGAAAAAGGGGTCATCAGTGTGGAATGTGAGATGCTGGAATGGCAGAATATCTGCGTGTCTCCGGGCATCTGAGCGTGGTGTTTCCCTTCCCTGTGGACACAGGCACGCCAGGCATCGCATCTTATTTGTCTGCGCCCCGACCACGATCCAGCATAACTCTGCGCAGAGGCAAACAATGCTGCCGGGCAAAACTGTGAGAAGTATGGTCAATAGGGGAAACAGACACATTTTGTAAAACTAAATCTGTGAAGTTATTTACCTTACTGCTTAAGGTTGTATTAGATTCTATGAAGATTAATAATATCGGGACTGCAGAAACTCTATAATTGTTTTATGGAAGTATTTTTGTGATTTTCCAAATTTAAGTTCGAAATAACTTTGTTTGTCCATAGCCAGATGTCGTTACTGAAGTATATAACTGCTACTGTTACGAATGTATGAATTTTATTTATGTCTTTGTATGTTGACTTATTATTTTTTTAAGTAAATTTTTGAAGAGATATGCAATTCACAAATTTATTTAGTCTGGCCAGTTGTCTTCTTACAAAAGCAGAAGCTTGTGTGTAAGCGATGGCATCTGTTGAACCAGGGTCGAAATTATAGTCAAATGGGCCAGACATAATTCAAACCAACGTATTCTGTTCTAAATACGCTAGTCAAGAACATCGACTTAAATCTCACGGCTATTACACTTATGATTGTGTGTTTTTACTTACTTGTATGTGTGTCTAGACGCAAGTATTTGGGTGGTCGTACCTACTCGTGTTTACTGGAAGCTTCTGCTTGAGACCATTCAGGCATGGTCTGGTGTATGCTAGAATACCCTTTAGTCACCTATAAATACGGATTTCACTGCTTTGAAGGGGATCAATGCCCAATCAGTACCCGAACCTTTAAGCGAGAATTACCAAAGTTTAAGCTGTGAACCGAATGTAAGCAAATTTCTAAAATAAATTGTGTAAAATAAATTTGATCAAAGCTGTATTAAATAAAGCCCAAACAAAACACAACACTTCTTGCTGTGAGCAAATTTATTTGAACTGGAGTTTTTAATACTCCGTATGGCACTGGTCCTCATGATTCTCGTTAAACTTTAACTAATGCCGGAGAGATGTTTTCCGGGATATGTTGCCATGGTCAATGGGAGCTGGAGCTTTCAAACGTTTTGCACATGTCTACGATGGGCTTCTTCAGCGTGAATGTGCAATGATGAGGATGATCTTGATAAAAACTGTTATGATTATCGTTGACATGGGCGAAACGTCCTGAAGCTCCAGCTCCCACAGACCGCAGCAACAGATCCCGGAAAACATCTCTCTAGCATCATCAGCCGGCCGTGTAAGCCTAAAAGTCTTATTCAACCGTAAATTTTTTTTTTTTTATAAAATGTGTAAAATTGAACGCACGGCTTCTCACCTCGCCTCCCATATGAGGCTCACGATAAATGTGAATATACTTTATTGGCGACATTGTTTTCTGAGTGCGCCTGCGCGCCCCGCGAGGTGAGCACCCACACCCCACCACCCGCTGCGGCCATCTTGGATTTTGTGCAATTTTTTTTTGCATATTTTCCCGCGGGCGGAGCACGGTAGGTTGCAAATATCGCGCATAATTGAGTCGTCCTTATGTTGGAAAGGATTATTTTGATACTTTTCAGGGGTGGCGTGCGACCGACCACCTCATCTGTAAAAAAAAATCAAAATCTTCCCATGCAAGCTTTTTCCCGTTAATTTATATTTTAGTGCAACTCTTGCCGACCTGTCCTGAAACAGGGGTGATTCTCTTTGCCAATATCACCCCTGTTTCAGGAGAGGTCGGTAAGAGTTGCAGAGCTTATGTTTATTTGAGATTGGGTTTTATATTGTAGGTTCACATGTGGCATTTTGAAGCGCGAACTTACACGTGTCTGCTTGTGGGAATACATTTAATATAAATCTTAAATGTAATATATCTGTGCAACTAAAATTATAGACTGTGCTTGTATTGTATTCCCTGACTTGTTAGGTTGGTATGAGGTTGACCACCCATACTGTAAAAAAGAGTTCCCTTTGCCAATGTCACCCATGTTTCAGGGAAGGTCGGCAAAATTTGCAGGGCAAATGTTCATTTGAGATTTGGATTTTGAATTGTAAGTACACGTGCAGCATTTGTAAGCCCGAACTTATACGTGTCTGTTTGTGGGCATGCATTTAATATTAACTTAAAATGTTAATATGTCTTTGCAACCAAGATTATATTAGATAAGATTTAAGAATCTTGAGTATACAAAATTAGAAAAACTCTATTGGAAAAACTTAATCACTCAATGCGGACGCTATTGTAGCTTTCATATATTTTTCCATTTACGCCATCGAGGGGAATTTACTTAATTTTTGTAAACTCAGTGTAAAGAAGTTGATATCAAATAAATATCTTAGATAAAAATACATTGTATTGCTCTAATTAATTAAGTATGCATACAATTCATGTAACAAAGACAGAGCCGTAGTTAGAGGATATTCAAAATTAAATCTATATATATATAGATTAAAATAAAAAACTTATTTGTTACAATTCACATGAGCTTTTATTATTTTTTAAACACAAAACATATATATATATATTTATTCTATGAGAATGTCGTTTACTCTCTGGAGTCGACACATATGTATATATATTATTTTGTTAGCTTAGCAGCTTCTCCACCAGATAAATGCTAACCGAAATATCTTCATGTTCGATAAGACGCTACAGGAGCGGACTATGACTGAATTTAAATTATTTATTATTTTCTGAACAAATGCACAATTGACCGATAAATCATCTTTCTTTTTTGTATGTATGGAAAATTCACCGAAGGCTGTGGATGAGCCATGGCGTTGATTTTTGAGAATAACACCGTAAGAGTATGAAACTGGAAGAGGCAGGCGATTGACTGGCAGCGGTGGCTGTGTTTAATAATGGTGATATTTTTTTAGGAGACTCCCCAGGTTTCAGGAAATGTAGAGATCTATGACACTAGTTGAGTACCGCAAAGTTGTGGAAGTTGGTCAGCTAGCGGTTCCTGATTAATTAATAGTTGATTAATTAATAATTAAACTTGATTAATAGCAGGGGTGCCAGCTGCAAAGTGCTGTGTTGTGTGTTGCATTCCATTTGTTTTGAGACACTGAAAAAAAGTGGCGTTTGATACATATTTGTTTTGATTAGAACAAGGTTGAATTGGCGTGGAAACACTGAATGAATCATGAAAACACAAAGTTCTAATAGTTTTGATATCGACTGCAAAGAGATGAATGTGAGCCGTTCTACGAGTTGCCCTTGTTGTGACGAGAGGAGAAGGGATAAGTGAGGATTTTTCATCAGAACAGACACCATTGTAGTACCGATAGAAGAGGCCGAACATTCCAATCCTCGTTCTGTTCTCAGGGGAATGTTACTGTTTGCAATTGATGCAATAATCAGCTCATAACAACTTTAACCAACATTTTTTCGTGTATTTTGTCACTAGATGCCACCCTGGGATGACATACAGCCCGGGGAATCAATATTTATTCCTGCCTCGCGTCGCCAGCGCTGTACTCCACACACAGCAGGTACGCCCTCAGGGTGCATGCACATATAGCACTGCACACACACCGCAGCATGCATACGCAGACATGTTAATGCGCCGTGTTGCGGTCGTGTAATGTCTTTATTGTGAATGCACCAGGTAACCAGAGATACCAGCTCACTCGCTGATACAAACCACACGTCCTCAAACAGTTTCACATAAACCCTTCTTTGAGCGAATTGTGAATAGGTATTTTATGTCTATGGTAGGCCGTTATTATTAGCCCTGTCCATTATCACTATCCCACCTTGCGACAATACAACAGTGTCAAGTCACTGCATCCCAAGTCGCGCGCGTTCGACAGGGAGAAGTCAAAGGTAGATTCATCTGGAGTGAGGTGAATCTCATCAGATAACTCTAAACTTCCATCCTTGTTCTTTATGTTCTTCGGTTTTGGGCAAATTTACCTGGGATCAGTTCGCTCAATGATCATTAAATATAAAAACAAGGCTCTACTCCTTTTTTCTTCTCTCGTTCCTGGGGCAGTCATACTTGGCTCCACGAACCCTAATTTCAATTTTACCGAAATAAGGGTTTAAAAAACGCACGCAACTAAGCTACACATATAGTCCATCATAAACGAGGACTACCTACCGCCGCTGATTAGTGGGCGGTAGAAGCTCTGTTTATTTTTTGTAATTTTTTACTAATTAAAACTGTGTTCTAGTGATTAAAATATTTTAAAAGTTAACCAGCAGTTCAGATGCTTACGCAGTCCAATTAAACACGGTGAATGCGCCTACAAATAAACAATTCAAAATAAAATAAAAAATTCCATAACCTCTAAATTTTGACAAGTGACATCGCGGCAAAGTGCTTGCAGTGGGTAGGTACTACTTACTCGCCTGCATGACAGAAACAGACGCGCCAGTGCTATGTCCAGTGCAGAGGTACTCCCTGATTCTCTCCCTATTCACCTGGAAACTAAACTGGAAAGAGTGCAGTCTAAATGTCTTAGGCTTATTGTTGGCGCTATGCAGTCGACTCCTATCAATGCTCTACAAGTAGAATGTTGCGAGATGCCAATACCCATTAGGAGGCGATACCTTGCAGAGAGATTTCTTCTCAAACGCATAAGCTATCTCAACCATCCTCTCTTTAACAATATAGTCAAGTTAACACAATCATATGACTCAAACAGATACTGGGCAAAAAAACGTAACCCTGTTTTATGTGTAGCGTATTCTACCATAACAAATACATATAAAGGACCTAAATTTCTCTTCCCTTCTCCCGTCTACAATGTGCCAATCAAAGCTCTGCAAAAACTTCCCCACATTGTTGAAAACATTGGATTGAACAAGAGCTGCAATAAAGTTCATGAAGACTATAATGAGACATTCAACTCATATGTGAGAGAAAAATGGCCTGATCACACTCACATTTTTACAGACGGTTCTAAATTAACTCCAGACGGGAACAGTGGCTCTGCATTTGTAATCCCCATACTCGATATCGAGTCGGGATTCAAATTACCCCCGGAGGCCTCTGTCTACACGGCTGAATGTTTTGCCATGGAAAAAGCACTGCGCTCTTCTATAACATTAAATGAACATCGCTTTATAATTTTCTCCGACTCCCTCTCCCTCATAAACTGCTTGGCATCTCCACTTTCCATATTTTCGAGGAACCAATTAATTATAAATATTCGCTTACTCCTGCTAAAACTTGAAGAAAGGGGCAAGGATGTGGTGATTGTGTGGATCCCTGCACACTGTGGGATTGAGGGAAATGAAAGGGCCGATTCCCTAGCCAAGCGGGCTGTTCAGCAAGGGAGTACCCCTTCTGGATTTTCTATCCCAGAGAGCGACCAACTAAGGATCTTGGAGCGTGCCGCTGTTAAGAGGTGGAATGCCTCTTGGCATGGGAGCTCCAAGGGCCTCCGCTATAGAGGTGTTCAGGGAGCCATTCCATCTGGACCATGGTTTGCTGGAGCCAGACTGTCTAGAAACCACATCACCATTATCTGTCGTATGCGCTTTGGACACGTCAGACTAAACAACCATTTGTTTAAGTTGAGGCTTGTCGAATCCCCGGACTGTGACTGCGGCCAAGATCTTGAAACTATAGATCATATTTTTTTTGGATGCCCCTTACGAGATGCATTACATATTTATTTCAAATTCAAAAACATTTCATTTCCGGTAAACATAGAACACCTCTTGGCACTTAATTCCTCTAAAATTAATAGTATTTTGTTCAAATCAATTCTTAAAAACTGTATAAAAATCTAAAATCAACACAAATAAGTTAAAAATTAATTCTTAAACATTCCTGCAACTAACAGATGAATCCACGGCTGTAACATCCTTCAGGGTGAGATGCCAAAAAAAAAAAAAAAAAAAAAAAAAAAAAAAAAAAAAAAAAAAAAAAAAAAAAAAAAAAAAAAAAAAAAAAAAAAAAAAAAAAAAAAAAAAAAAAAGGTACTCCCTGCAAGTACAAAATATCGCCCCGGCTCTAAGCCTGTTACGGCGGAGTTTTTTCATGAATTTCGGGAGCTCTTTGAAGTTTTAGTAACTCGTAATGAGATGTTTCTGATAGTGGGGGATGTTAACGTCAGGCTTGAGCGCAGAGATGACACCAATTGTGTTACTCTCACTGCCTTGCTTGCGGACTATGGCTGCAGACAGTGGGTAGATGCTCCCACTCATGATTCGGGTGGCCTACTGGATGTGGT
Organism: Agapetus fuscipes; assembly: GCA_951799405.1. NCBI lineage: Eukaryota > Metazoa > Arthropoda > Insecta > Trichoptera > Glossosomatidae > Agapetus > Agapetus fuscipes. Next base: position 8,953,000 of record OX637341.1, read on the forward strand.
CATCACTAGACAGGAGGATGCTCCTTTGAAAACAGAGGTAAGAGATGTGGGTTTGTCGGACCACAGGTTGGTGGTGGTACGTTTAAATCTAGGACGACCTGTTCCTGTATACAGGAAAATTACCTCCAGGTCCTGGAATAAATTTAAGATCGATTTCTTCAAAATGGATTTATCTCTATCGCCGATCTGTTGTCCGGAAACCTACGTCTCAATGCACCCAGACACATTAGTTGGGCTGTACAATGACACTATAATCTATAATCTATAATCTAAGTTGCAAGGATATATTCATTCAAAGCTCTCAGATGTATGCCCACAAACAAACACGTGTAGTTCGCGCTTACAAATGCTGATTGTGTACTTACAAATAAAATCCAAACCTCAAATGAACATAAGCCCTGCAACTCTTGCCGACATTCCCTGAAACAGGGGTGACATTGGCAAAGTGAACCATTTTTTACAGTATGGGTGGTCAGCCTCATACCAACCTATAAGTCAAGGAATACGAGTAATAAATAACATTTAAGTATAAGAAAACAACAAAACCTTAAAAATAAATCTATACAAAAAAAGTAAAAAATGTCTTGTGCAAAAAATGTAGCAAGCCAATAAACCAACATTAAAAATCAGCATTGCAGATTAGCCGCCACTTCTTCCTGTCCTTGCATACTTCTTTCATTTCATCCAGAGTCATAACTTTTTTCATACAAGCTCTCCTTTTATTATGACTCTGGATATCCCATTCACTCGCTATTTCGAAAATTTGGTCCATCCATACCTTTCTCGGTCTTCCTCTTCCACGACATCCATCAATTCTTGCAGCATATACTTTCTTCGTCATTCTTTCCTCATTCATTCTCTCCAAATGTCCAAACCATCTAAGTATACTTCTTTTAATCTTTACTTTCACACTTTCTCTTACACCGGATTCCTCTCTAACAAAATCATTCCTCACCCTATCACTCCGTCTTTTTCCAATCATACTTCTTAAGTAATCCATTTCTACCGTATGGACTTTACTAATCTCACTTTCACTCACCGTCCAGGCTTCACTTCCATACATCAGAGTGGGCACTAGTATACCACCGTGCACCGCCAGTCGAACATTTTTTGAAAGATTCTGGTTTTTGGCGATGCTAGCGGTAGCACCCAGTACGCACCTGCCTTTCATTATTCTTCTTTCAAATTCACCGGTCATTCTTCCATCTTTTTCAAACTTACTTCCCAGATATACAAACTCATTTACGACATCAACATTCATTCCATTAATTTTAAATTCATAATTCATACTTTCATCATCTCTTTCAAAAATCAATACTTTCGTCTTACTTGCATTCAACTTCAAATGGTTACCTAACAAAGCTTCATTCAATCTAGAGAGCATTGTTTGCAATTCTACTGCAGAATCAGATACAAGAACTGCATCATCTGCATACAGTAGAACACTCACTTTGCTCTCTCCTATCATCAATCCACAATCATTAAGTCTAGCATCCCTGACACACTTGTCCATAACTATGTTAAATAGCCATGGACTCATCACACATCCTTGCCTCACACCCTTATACACTTCAAACCACTCACTATACTCACCATCAATACGGACACATGCCTTACTATTTTCATAGTTTGCATGCACCGCACCTAGGAGAGCCCCATTCACTCCGTATGCTTTCAAAACATCCCATAACATACCTCTGTCCACTGAGTCAAAAGCCTTTTCCAGATCTACAAAGGCCGTGAACAGCTTCCGCCTCACCGACAATTGTTTTTCAACAAGTTGTCGTAGAGTAAAAATCTGATCAACACAGCCTCTACCGGCCATAAATCCGGACTGTATATCGGAAATCCTTTCACTAGTAGTCAGAATCACATTTTTTATAATCACCTTACAGAAGACTTTTCCTGGTATACTGAGTAGACTGATTGGTCTGAAGTTCTGACAGTCTTTTTTGTCCCCTTTACCTTTGTAAATGGGAACAATGACTGCCTTCCTCCAATCCATCGGTACTACTCCTGCATTCACACAAAGCTTACATAATTCGTACATCCAATCTATCACACATTCACCTCCTGCTTTCAACATTTCACCATTTATACCATCAAACCCAGCAGACTTCCCATTCTTCAGACGTGAAATAGACACTTTCATTTCTTCTTTCAAAATATTCAATTCATTCTCTTCATCTATCTGTTCATAAATTCTTCTTTCACCCTGACCAAAAATTTCTTGAAAATAGTTCTTCCATCTCTTGCATACTTCTTCATTCTCCCATACCATCTCACCGGCAGCACTTTTGACTCCTGGAGTGGTCAATGCAGAAGATTTATTTCTATCCGCATTGATCCACCTCCAAAATTCCTTCTTACTGTCGGTGAAACTTCTGTTAATCCTTTCATCAATCTTTCTTTGTTCATTCATCTTGCTTTCATAAATTATAGTCTTCGCCATTCTCTTAGCTGTCTTATATTCGTCTTCTAGCTTTCTATCATTTCTATCATTCAGCCAATTTTCATAACACTTTTTCTTAACTTTCACAGCTTCTTTCACTCTATCATTCCACCAGGCATCTCCTTTCAATCTTCCACCTTTCGTTACCCCACATGCTTTTTTAGCGCATTCAGTCATTCCTTCTTTCAGATCTTTCCACATACTTTCAATATCTTTTCCACACACACTCTTCTCAAGTTCACTCACACTTAAAATTTTGTGGAGCTCTGATACATACTTCTCTTTCACATTTTCTTCATTCAGCCTTTCTACTTTTATTCTAGGCAATCTTACTTGCCTCTTGCGTTTCTTCTTTCTTACTTCACCAATCATTATTTTAGCACATAAGAGATAGTGGTCACTGCCTATTTCAGGCCCCCGGTAGACACGGCTATCTCTTACGGCTCCTCTCAATCTTTCATCCACACAGATGTAGTCAATGATTGTGCGACTTCCCACAATCTGCCTCGTGTACAGATGCACATCCTTATGCCGAAACCAAGTATTCGATGCAAAAAGACTGTGCTCCGCACACAAAGCAATCAGATGTCGCCCATTATCATTGACTACACCTCTCCCACCAGGACCAATTATTTTCAAACATTCATCTCTCTGTGCACCTATCCATCCATTCATATCACCTAAAATTACAATGTTTTCATTATTCTTCCTTTCATGCACAACCGCATTCAATTCATTCCAAAAACTCATTCTCACCTCCATACACTCTGAATCAACAGGAGCATAACAGGCAACCAAGAAAAGTCTCAAACTGTTAATTTTGAATTTGACAACCAAAATCCTAGGAGAAATTCTTCGATAACCTGTTATACATCCTTTTACACACTCACTCACAATCACACCTACACCCTGCCTTTCATTCCCATCTTCCACACCTGACCAAATATACAATTCACCGTTCACTAATACTTTCTCACCATTCCCTTTCATTTTTGTTTCAGTCACACCCATTACTTTTATTCGTTTCTCTTTCATTACATTCATAATTTCTTTCTCCTTGCAATCATTCATCTTCCTTACATTCCATGTCCCGAAAACCCATTCATTCTTTCTATGAAAATTAGTGGCGGCATTTCCACAACGTGCACGTACAAAATTATTGTGGGTGGCCATTTCTACATAACAAAATTTGAAAAACTTAAGTTAGTAATTATAGTACACAGAAAAAAATATATATATAGCTAAAAAAACATAAAATTGAAACATAAAAAAGTTAAAAGTAAAGTTAATAAATATACAAAGAAAAAAAATAAAAATAGTTAAAAAAACAAATAATACATTGTCCATATAAAAGTCCACAATTTTAATTTAGCGCCATGTGCCATGTTGTCCTCTTGAATCAGGTAGGTAGGACACAAGTTGTATTTTTTCCTTCCAATAATTTTGTTTTTGTTCCAAAAAATTTTCAAAATAGTTGAGGTTATGTACCAAAAATTTTTCTTTAAAAGATGCAAACACAAACTATTGCCTTTCCCTTTAAAACTTCACATCCAAATTCTCGTGTCTTTATACGCCTGCAGACTCTTTTGATCCCTTTTTTCATTTAATGATGTATTTTTTTTTTTCGTTTTCGTGTAGACATTTACGACAAATTTTGTCCATCGACAAATCCATTTTGTTTTCACTTGTATTACAACAAAATGTAAATATAAGTTTTGCTCTTATTAATTGAAGTATAGTTTGAGTATTATTGAATATTTTATTTATATTTTGAATGTTGAATATTTATTTATTTACTTGAAACAATAACATTTTGTAGACGTCAAAAAAATCCAAACGTCAGATCAGACGCAGAGCGTAATTTCAGGAGCGGCAAGCCAGGTAGCACTAGAGAAATGTGGATAATTGCACAGGGTCTGTACAGGTCAGCTATCCTCCAGAAAAAGTCCCAGCATTATTGTACCATTATTGCTAATGAAAAATGTCCACAGCGTTTATGGAGACTTCTGGAGAACGTGTCTGGTGGTGCCCGGGCCGGTGCGGGTCCGGTGATGACTGCTGGTGATCTCGCTGCTTACATTCAAACTAAAATACCGACCAGATATTCTCCCCTAGGGGTTAGTCCTGGTTCTCTGGGACTTTTGTGTAATTCACAGCTTGGAGTGCTTGGGCTGACCTCTATTGAAGAGGTGACGCGAGTTGTAGCGGGATCGCCAAATAAGCAGTGTGATCTGGATCCTGTGCTGACGTGGGTACTAAAAGAGTGCATTCTTCTAGTGGCTCCATTTATTGTTAGGTTTATCAATGGATGCCTAATGGATGCCACTGTCCCCTCCTTTTTAAAGGAAGCGCAAATAACGCCAATATTAAAAAAGCCAAATCTCGATCCTAACGATCTCTCCAATTTCAGGCCGGTGTCAAACTTACCGTTTCTGTCTAAGGTACTGGAGCGCATTGTCTCTGATCGGCTGGTATCTTATCTGAGTGCTAACGATCTGATGCCTAAGAGGCAATCAGCCTATCGAAAATATCATTCGACTGAAACTGGCTTGCTGACGGTGGTCTCAGATTTGATATCGGCAGTGGATTGCGGAGATCTTGCTCTCTTAGCGCTTCTGGACATGAGTGCGGCGTTTGACACCGTATGTCATGATATTCTGATAAGGAGGTTGGAGGGTTCGTACGGCTTGAGGGATAAGGCGCTGGCGTGGTTCTCCTCCTACTTGGCGGATCGCAAGCAGGTAGTGCGTACTTGTGACTGTGTCTCACCTTCCTATTCGCTGATCTCCGGGGTGCCGCAGGGGTCTGTACTGGGACCGATCCTGTTTGTTTTATACACTGCTGACATTGAGAGTATAGTTGAGAAATGGGGCCTCATTACACATGCATATGCAGATGACTGGCAGATTTACTCTCAGTGTCAGCCGCATATGGCACAAACTCTCAGTAACAGGGTGGCAGCTTGCATTGCGGAGATTGGTGAATGGATGACAAGCAATGGCCTAATCCTTAACATGGGTAAGACAGAAGTGATGTGGGCGGCTACAACCAGGCGTGATCATCTTTTGACAACTCGAGTACCTACCACTCTCTATTGGGGGAGAACTGATTCAGCCCTCCGACTCAGTCAGACTTCTAGGAGTCACACTGGATCGGAACCTCACAATGGGAGAGCAATTGAACCCGACTGTATCTTCCTCATTTTTTGAACTTCGCCAGATAAAGGCGATCAGGAGATGTTTACCGTCGGGAGCAGTCAAGACCCTGGTGAATGCCTTTGTGATGTCACGAGTTGACTATTGCTCAACGCTGTACATAGGTCAGCCGAAAAAGCAGTTCAACCGTCTTCAGTCTGTGCTGAATTCAGCGGCAAGACTCATATTCGGGATGTCTAAATTTACTCGCATTACTCCATTGTTGGGGAAACTGCATTGGCTTCGTTTTCCGGAGAGGGTGGTCTACCGTGTTTGTCTGATGGTGTATAAGGCTGTAAATGGTACAGCTCCTTCATATTTGGCTGACATGTTTACACCCGTTGAGAGGGATTTGAGGCGCCAAACGCTCAGATCTGCAGGGGATGGCGTGGTGGACTTGGTTCAGCCACACCGTCAGACACGCACTAATTTTGGGGACCGTGCTTTCCGGTTTGCGGGACCAATGGAGTGGAACAGACTGCCACCTAATGTGAGGAAGGCAAAGACTGTTGGTGTCTTTAAAGGAGCACTAAAGACACATCTTTACAAGAAATCTTATCCGTGATTTGAGAGGGCCCTTGAGGTGTGACACACACAAAAACGGCGCTCTTTAATTATGTGTACATTAAAATAAATTATCCTAATATATATATATATCGCCCGTTTAATAATAAAGAGCAATAACTCAAAAAACATGAATGTTGGGAAAACGCGTTTGAAGTTCAGACACCCAGTACAACTTGTATGGGATGAAAAAGGCGGCCGATGTTTTATCTCGGTCATATTCGTCCAAATTGAACGGCTGTCGCATTCTACGCATTCTTCTCGCATTGTTCTTGCGTTTTATTACAAAATTTCGATTTTCCCAAATTTCGAGTTATTTCTCTTTATTATTAAACGTGCGATATATAGTGTTACTTCTTGCCGCGTTATCCCCGAAGGGGTCGCATGTGGCGAGTTGAACCTATTTATTTTTACAGGTAAGGGGGGCGGCCTTACGCCAACCACTTCAGTTGAAGTGGGGGTTTCCCAGCTCCCGAGGGGGCTGGTACTCATTTATTGTGAAGGCTGAGTAAACCTTGCCGGTATTTTTATTATGGGGTTTGAAATAAACACCGAAATAGGAAATCATTTCTGACACCCTCCTCGGTGGGATTCGAACCCGAGCTCACGGGGTAGAATGCGAGCACTCTACCAACTGAGCTATCGACCGGACAATGGGAAAATGGGAGGGAAAAAACTGAAAAAGATCTCTGATCATCGGACTCGAGCAAGACTCTCCTCCAGGTCCCAAAAAGATCTATTAGGACAGTTTTTGGAGACCGCGCTTTTTGCACAGCGGCACCGGTGGTCTGGAGCGCGCTGCCCACATATCTAAGGGATTCAGAAGACGCCTCAAGACGCACTTGTTTCCAGGATCACACCATGCCCATCTGTGGTGATCGAGTGGAGCCTAAAAACCCAACTGTTTACGTACAAAGCGCCTTTGAGGTGACTATAGTCACGAAAAGGCGCTATAGAAAAAATCTGCATTTCAATTCATTTTCATCACACAGAAAGTGCTCGAGAAAATGAACCAACTCGTGAAGAAAAACTTTATTCTTTTTATTAATTATGCATTGTTAAAAAAAAAAAAATTTTTAAACCAAATGAAAGGATTTGGGAGCCTGTGGTGAGAGTAATATATGTGTTGTTATTTACATAAATAAATGCCGAGGGAGGGAGATGCACTGAGTGCGGCCCTGCTGAAATTCTTATAAGACTTGTATTCGTATGCACTGGCAATTATTAGCATTAATTAATACTCGAGTAAAATCAGCACCTAGCGCTAATATTCATAAACAACACTATGAGAACTCACAGTGTAATACTTACATGAATTGTGAATGTGTGATTGATTGTTTTTTTTTTAAAGAAATGCAAGCACTAAGAAATATAACGAATGAGAATTGCTGTTTTTGTGCGAATCACACCTCAAGAGCGCTCTGCGAGCTTGGTCGTTGCTGTATTATGCGCAATTTACACAAGCAAGAATCAGTTGGTGCATGGCTGTCTGAGGCTTTGGAGACCAGGTTTTTGATGAGGCAATTTATTTAACACAGCGAAGAGCATCTAAATCTAAGCTGCAAAGATATGTATCATTTGAGATTCATATTAAATGCATTCCCACAAGCAGACATGCAACATTTCGCGCTTACACATGCCGCACGTGGACCTACAATATAAAAAACCCAATCTCAAATGAACATAAGCCCTGCAACTCTTGCCGACCTTCCCTGAAGCAGGGGTGACATTGGCAAAGTGAACCATTTTTTACAGTATGGGTGGTTAGTCGCATACCAACCTATCAGTCAAGGAACATGTAAAATGAAGCATGTTTTGAAAAAAAAAGTTATTTAATGGCTTCGTGGTTTTTGACTTCCAGGCTCACAGCAAGTGGGTCATGCTTAGGTTGGAGCTCTTTCAAAATAATCTTACAGCGGTTACCAAATTAATATATATACAGGGTGACTGGTAATTCGACCTATTCCTTGAAAGAGGTTATACTAGGGTCTATTTGCAACATTTTTGACCCAGTTAACTTGGGGTCGAAAATCACTCATCTTCGAGTTATTTCAATTTTTAGGTTTTTTTGAAAATTGACCATTTTTCGACCTAAAACTTGTGATTGTGAAAAAAATTCTTAATTTTTTGCAACATGTAAGTGTTTTTCTTATAGCTGATAAATGAGCAACTACTGAAAACTAAAATTTATCTAAAAAAATCCCAAAACCTCCTAAATACAAGGTTTTCAACTCCAAATTTTTTTTTTGTTTTTTTATAATTTTTTCAATCCAAAGAGGATAACTCAAAAAAATGATGACACACTTGGCGTACAAAAGGCAGGAATAACTTCCTCAACTCATAAGCTTTCAAAAATAGTCCAAGTCTTGGAACTTTTACAACAAATTTGCAAAACAAAACTTTTTTAAACACGCAAAAGGGGAAATGTGAATTTTAATAAAAAAAATATTGGTCTGGAGAAAATATGTACACCCTTATAATTACTGTTAAATAAGCTAAAATATGCTAAAATAAGTTAAAAATAAGTTAAAATAATAAAGTAAGAAAATTTCTAAGTGTACTTACATGGAAAAATCACAAATTTTGCTCAAATTGCCTTCCCGCGTTACGAATGCAAGCACGAAGCCTGCAACGGACTTTACTCAAAGTTACTCGCGATGAAAGCCTATCTTTTATCTGTTGGGCAGCTGCTACAATCCTCTCTCTAAGCTCTTCTCAACCCTGAGTATCTAAAAAATAATTTGTAGACCGATGAATCTAACTTTGACCGTGACTAAATTACAAATTTTCACAATCTGCATTTTTGGACCCCTAAAAGTCAAAATCCAAGAAAATCCAAAAAAGGGGCTCACCATCACAGATTTTCACTAAATGTGTGGATGGGGATCGTACACAATAATTAAATTGGGCCATTCTTTCTGCCAGCACGCCTATGATTTTTTTTTCTAAGAGCTACCTTCCCTGTTATAGGATGTGCCGCTTACCACAAGAATGGGTATGATTTACCAACACGATGGATGTCCAGCCCACTATTACCAGGGCTTGCGACAGTGGATGGATGACAACTATCCACTGAGATGGATTGGTCGCGGTGGCCCGATTCCTTAGCCGGCAAGAAGTCCTGATTTAACACCATGTGACTTTTTTATTTGGGGTCATATGAAGGCATTACTCTATGGCACACTGATTTCATCTCAAGAAGAGTTGAGATAGAGTATTGTAGCAGCTGCCTGACAGATAAAAGATGGGCTTTCAACGCGAGTAACTTTGAGTGAAGTCCGTTGCAGGCTTCGTGCTTGCATTCGTAACGCGGGAAGGCAATTTGAGCAAAATTTGTGATTTTTCCATGTAAGTACACTTTGAAATTTTCTTATTTTATTATTTTAACTTATTTTAGCTTGTTTAAGCTTATTTAACAGTTATTATAAGAGTTCACTAATTTTCTCCAGACCATTATTTTTTTTATTAAAATTCACATTTCCCCTTTTGCGTGTTTAAAAAAGGTTTTTTTTGCAAATTTGTAGTAAAAGTTCCAAGCCTTGCACTATTTTTGAAAGCTTATGAGTTGAGAAAGTTATTCCTGCAGTTTGTACGCCAAGTGTACCATCATTTTTTTGAGTTATGCTCTTTGGATTGAAAAAATTATAAAAAAACAAAAAAAAAAATTGGGGCTGAAAACCTTTTATTTTGGAGGGTTTGGGATTTTTTTACATGAATTTTAGTTTTCAGTAGTTGCTCATTTATCAGCTATAAGAAAAACACTTATTTGTTGCAAAAAATGAAGAATTTTTTTCACAATCATGAGTTTTACTTCGAAAAATGGTCAATTTTCAAAAAAACCTAAAAATTGAAATAACTCGAGAATGAGTGATTTTCGACCCATAGTTAACTGGATCAAAAATGTTGCAAATAGACCCTAGTATAAACCCTTTCAAGGAATAGGTCGAATTACCAGTCACCCTGTATATATAAGGATAATTTATTTTAATGTACACATAATTAAAGAGCGCCGTTTTTGTGTGTGTCACACCTCAAGGGCCCTCTCAAATCACGGATAAGATTTCTTGTAAAGATAATACGCATCCAAATTTCACCATGGATTTTACCGAGAGCGTTTAATTTGGCACCTATTTAGTTTCACAATCTAAAGGCCAGTATTACACCAATTCTTTTTTCAATGCAAGCTTTAACTGCTCCTGAAGGAAAAGTTCTCATTTTTTGTGAAAGCTGATTAAGCCATACTCGTACTACATAATTTGACCTCAATAAAAAATAACGCACATATTGTAAAATATACTATTAAATAAATAATCAATACAAATACCAAATTAAATTTATTCCAAAAACCATTCTTATACACTCAAATTATTTAATTTACTTCAACATAAATTATACAAATTAAACATTACAAAATTAGAACGTTTTATATTCATGAAAAATAATAAATAAATGATAAAAAATAATAAAATCTAGTTAATAAAAATAGGGTGACCAACATTTTTGTGAGATCAATTTATTCTGGCAATTAAAAAATCCCATAATTCGCATGTAATCCCCAGCGGGATTATTGCTGTATTATTCATAATTCCATACGGTTTTTAATATCATTTATGTAGCAGGGGCGAGGGGATCACATTGTGTGCGCGGCCGCATACCAGTGTTTGCATTCCCACATTTAAAAAAATACATGAATAATTTATTGTCCCGCGAGAGATGCGAGAAATTATGGGGTCACCGAAAACGCCTATATTGATAATATTATAATCCAAAATATTACATGACTTTTTATGACAGAAGATTACATATTGCATTATTTTCAAAATTCATTTTCGTTTTTCGTTGAGTTGGGGTTTGATTCCCACCGAGGGTGTCAGAAATGATTTCCCGTTTCGCTGTTTATTTCAAACCCAAAATAAATCACCGACAAGGTTTACTCGGCCTTCTCAAGAAATGAGTACCAGCCCCTTGGGAGCGGAGAACCCCCACTTCAATTGAAGTAGTTGGCATCAGGTCAGCCCCATTACATGTAAAAATAAATAATTTCCACTTGCCTCATGTGGATCCTTCGGGGAGAACTCTGCTAGAAGTAAAACTAAATGCGTAGCTTAGTTGCGTTGCGTTGTTTGTAACTCTATGTTGTTGGTAAGTCCGACAACGTAGTTACAAGACAAGTACGTGTAAGTAACGACAATTACTATGACCCTGGTTCAACAGATGTCATAGTTATTGTCGTTATATAACTACTTAATTAAAAAATTAAGAAATGAAATATTCATTGATGATGTTAATACCAGTTTCTGTCCAGGCAAAATAGGTTGGTAGATTGCATTCCTTCTTCACAAATCTATTTGAAAAAAAAGAGATTTATAACAAAAACTTAATCAAAATATAATATACGCACAATAAATACATTTATTAATCACCCCCTTTCCTTAAATAAAAACATTAAATATTAGTGTAGTAATCATAATTTCCATCACATTATTGCACATTTGCAATATCATACCACCATCAATCAAAATTAATATTTTCACTGTTAGTTCTAGCGCTAAGGGTGCTGTAGGGTAACACTAAGCGTGCAGCGTATTTGCATAATGTATGCACTTCGCAGTCATAATGTGAAGCCACCAGTACCCTTAGTACGAGTTGCAAAACTTGAGAAAAGTAAAGTTTACGGAAAATATTAAAGCGTGATTTCTCCCAAAATCTGTCGTTTTTGTTTCTTACACTTTGTGGTCTTAGCAAAAGAGTTACAGTGATGAAAAAAATCAAGTTCAAACAAACAAAAACGGCAGATTTTGGGGAAAATCACTCTTTAATAATTGCCGTAAACTTTACATTACTCAAGTTTTGCAACTCGTTCTAAGGGTACTGTACCCCAAGTAAAGTTTTACACATCCAATCAACTAAAGCATTTATCGAAAAAATGTGTGTGTACATTCAAAAGCTCACTAGAGGCGCTGTTTTAGTTTCCATACAATTTGAAAACGACTTCATGGATAAGTTAAAGTTTTCTACTTGGGTTTATGCAGTTATAAGGAGGTTTGTCAGGAAGTAGTCTAACACGAGGGAGAGGAAGGGATAAGGAAGTCCCGGGCGCGTATGGGGGGAGCAGTTTAATCAAAAGATTAACGCCGGTTTATCTGATCGGCGGACTAACGCAGGCCACGTGGCCTCTAAAGGCGGCCAGTTTACTGTGATATGGGATCGGGGATTTTCCCTGTTACCGCTGCTCTTTTATTTATTTTATTTTCATCATTATGATCGTCATTTTTTTGAAGTAGTTTAAAAAAATTAACAATCCCATAGGTTTTGTACTTGTTATAATTATAATTGATATTTCTCCTATAATTATCGGAGAAATTGAAGAGAACTTTTGTGACAGGGGTGTGCTCCCATACAGACAAATTCACTAGTAGATAATATAGGTGATATTATGTGGAATTAAATGCATTTTACCTTAAAATTTAGATTTACAAATGAAAACATTTTTTCAATTTTACTTTAAGTACTCTTGTCTCTACCCAATGCACGCTCCTTTTTCTAAAAAGTATTTTTTTACCTATAACAATGCATTCAAAAACTAGAAATCTGTAAAAAAAATCATGTTGTATTATTTGTATTCCTTGACTTAGATATAGGTTGGGAACTGAAGTGGTTGGCGTAAGGCCGGCCCCCTTACCTGTAAAAATAAATAGGTTTAACTCGGCACATGTGACCCATTCGTGGATAACGCGGCAAGAAGTTACACTATATGTGTAGCTTAGTTGCGTTGCGTTGCGTATGAGGCTTACCATCCATACTGTAAAAAAAGGCTTACTTTGCCAATGGCCCCCCTGTTTCAGGGAAGGTCGGCAAAATTTTCCATTTCGCGTTCATTTGAGGTTTGGATTTTTATTTGTAAGTACACATGCTGCACTTTTAAGCGCGGACTTGCACGTCTATTTGTGGGCATACATTTAAATATTCATTTTAAATTTTGATATGTCCATGCAACTTAGATTATAGATTATTATTATATACACCGTTGGTGGTAATCAAACCCTAGCCGTTTCACTTTGAAAGCAACCATTCTAAAAACTAAGGCATGGACCAGAATATATTGTGCATAAAGGAATGCATAATCCTGTCATATAGTAATCAGAAATGACTAACCAACCCTTGTACGTCATTCTCTAATCTCAGCTAAGGCCACGTGGCCTAAACTAACTCTTATTCATAAACATATCATATTCTATACCTAACACAGATGAATTACTGGTAGGTATAAAACATATCAACTGCCTACCGAAAATACTAAGCTCTGTTCTTACTGTGCCAGTAGATAAGTGAGAAAGTGTAAGTAACAGGGGAAATGATGGCTTAGAAGTTGATGATGTTTGTGCGTTCTTTTTGTTAGCTATCAGATCAAAAATAGTTAGAGTGGTAGATTATTTGCTTTGGTAAAGACTAAAATGTAAATAAATAAAATATCCATGTCTTTCTTCATGCTAACCAGACGTTTTGACCGTTGGCCTAAAACTGAACATGATTTTTTCATAATTTCAACAAATTACTTTCCTTGAAATATTCAGAGTAAAAAAAAAAGAGAAGAGCATGTGTAAAGAGAATGATGAATGTCAAGGAGATGGAATAACTGTGCAAGGACAGAACAAAGTGAAGACACATTTGTAGGGTTTCTGACCACCTCTAGCGGAACGGCGCGCGGCGGCTGGATACAAGTAAAATAAATAAACTAAATAAAAACAATAGGAAAATACCAGTCTATCACCCACATATTCATTGTTAATCATTTTTTAAATGAAAAATAGATAGTTACCATCATAGGTAACATTTTTTCTACAAGAAGGTCTCATCTTTAATCTATAATCTAGGTTGCACAGATTTATTGCATTTAACATTCACATTACGTGTATTCGCACAAGCAGACAAGTATAAGTTCCTACTTACACATGTCGCATGTGGATCTACAACATAAAACACCCAATCTCAAATGGACACAAGGCCTTTAACTCTTGCCCACCTTCCCTGAAACTGGGGTGACATCGGATAACTCAAACATTTATACATTATAGATTGTCAGCTTCATACCAACCTATTAGTCAAATTATTCATAGCTTTCTTATAATGACTCCTGTAAAATTATATATTACATATATATATCAACATCAAGTCACTGCTTAAAATTTCAGTTTAATTCAGTAAGAGAAATGTATCATATTATTTTTAAAAATCCCCAAGTACGTAAACTCAATGGTACAATTCACATGAAGGAACATATCACTAGCAACTAAATTACTTGAATCACCATAGCTGTTCACACTTGAACGACTTAACTAAATGTCTCATCTGAAAAGGCAGGAATAACAATACAAAAGCTCGGCGGCATTATTATCAGTCATTTTTAATTTCCGCCGACGCGACGGAGGGCGCTGGGGCGGTTTTTGTGTCGCGCGGATGGCAACACTGATTGCCATGTTTGAAATTAGAACGCGATTTCAAATTTCGAAGCGAATTGTTCAATTTGAAATAGATACCCATCTGTGGGGAAGGAAATATGGAATGCAGTCGGATTGTAAAAATATATTCATGAGAAAAAACTGACTTGAAAATTAATGTTAAGAATTAAACTGAAGCAGCATGGAGAGACAGGAAAATCCGACAAGAGAGCGTTGAAAGACAGGTAGTAACAGCAGTACCCTGAGTACGAGTTTTTTCACTTTACTCGAAGTATTAAGTATTCGAGAAAAATGTATGTGAACTTGTAAAGCACCTCTGGCAAAACAAGTTTCGAAACCTTTTTTGCCAGGGTAGCTTTACAAGTTCACATACATTTTTCTCAAATACATAATACTTCGACTAAAGTGAAAAAACTCGTACTCTGGGTCCAGAAGACAGTAAAGTCACATATAAAGAGCCGCATCTCGTCCACTCCAGTGCTTGTTTGGCTTATCTATATTTTGATTCAATGATTACCTTTCAATGAAATTGTTTTAATCACATTCTATACAATCCGTGGTAAGAAAACAACGTGTAACACGATAATGTAAGAGTTGTTTTAAATATTTTAAAATCAATTTGTCAAGACACATTGGTCCAGGACACTCATTTGAATTGCTCATGTGAAATTATCTCTGATGGAAATAAGACAAACGAGCACTAAGGGGACCATAAAAAGAAATCACATTTTCAAAAAAGAAAATAGAATCAAAATACATAAATACAGAATGCAATAAGCAATAATACTTTCACACAGTCCCATACTAAATCTACTTTCAATCCCATACCGGGATATTAAGGAAATCCTATACTCTTGATTTATGGGTCAAAAATACGCTAGCTCTAGGGAAAACCTTTTCCTTTCTTCAAATGTATGGAAAAGTCAACATGCCTTTGTATTCAAAATGAAATTCAATCCTTAGTTAAAAAAAATCTTTCATACATTTTCCAGATTTAGTTGGATTTTAAAAGGGGCTACGTTTACTGCTGTGAATGGGGCAGAAAGGAAATTTAGAATTTTCTTGTCGTAAATTTTGCAGTATTGTTTTTGAAGGCGGCGTTATGAACGAAAATACATCTTAATGTTGTGACTTTTGGGGAAAATTTGGTTTCCCTGCGGAAATATGTGGGGATATTGGTATTGGAAAATATTTGTTTTCATTTTGACGGACATGAATTACTGTCATTTGACATGTTTACAATTATAATAATGTCATGATTTACTGGTTCAATTGAATTAAAACTTCGATTAATTTATTTCATACCATTTATTTCAAGGATTCCGTTTACATTTCGTCACAACAAGGGCAACTCGTAGAACGGCTCACATTCAACCATTTGCAGTCGATATCAAAACTATGAGAACTTGGTGTTTTCACGACTCATTCCTTTGCCAAACTGCCCGCTTGTGGAATGAGTTACCGATATCTGTGTTTCCATCCTAATTTAACTTTGCCCTTTTCAAATCCAATATCAATCGCCATTTCCTCTCAGTGTCTCAAAACAAAGCAACGCCACACACACCACAGCACTGCGCAGCTAACGGCCCTGCAACCGAACATGGACAACTGCCACAGCACCAACACCTCTGTGGTAGAATAACAAGTGTCATAGACCCTGTAGAGTCTCTCGAATCTAGGGAGTCTCCTGCATAGGCTTTCTTAAAAAAAAAAACATTTGGTTCACAGTTAACTTTTGTGCTTTCTTGCTCAACGGCTCTGATGCACTACAGACGGCTTCAGCCCTTTTTAAAGTACGACATAAGGACGTTTCTCGCAACATCAGTAACTGGAACATTCGTGACTTCGCCAGAACATTCGAGCAAACACTAGGACAATTATCCAAATACCTAGATCTAGAGACACACTCACATAAGAACACACAGATACTTATTCACCAATAAAAACACACAGACATACAATCACACATTCGAAAAAATTACTACACAGTAAGGTAATTAAACTTATCGGATATTAGACGAACCATTATGGGAGAACTTAGATCGTTCTCAACGTATCGTTGGCAACGTAGCCAACGTCTTCAGGAAACACCCTCTCTGCACGACGACTGAGGATGAAGATCTTCTTCGTCAATGGCTCTACAGCCCATCTCTCTCCTTGGCCTCCGTTATCCACAGCCTCTTTCCGTCTCTGTCCTCGGCCACGGCCCTCCAGCTTGGCACCTGCAGTACCCGCATAGCACCCCCCCTCACCACATCTTCAAGAGACACCTCCTCTGTACGACGACTGAGTATGAACTGTTTTTTTAATAACAAAAATTGTCACAAATCACTGCGTTTCTGGGACGTGGATAATAACTATGAATTGGTATGTCCTAATAATTCAGTATAAAAAACTTAAATTACCTCATAGTGAATTTATTTTTATTTTAAAGTTGCTATCATGTGTGAGGTTGACCACCCATACTGTAAAAAATGGTTCACTTTGCCAATGTTACCCCTGTTTCAAGGACGGTCGGCAAGAGTTGCAGGGCTTATGTTCATTTGAGATTGGGTTTTTTATATTGTAGGTCCACATGTGTGTGAGCGCGAAATTATGCGTGTCTGCTTGTGGGAATGCATTTAATATGAATCTCAAATGATACATATCTTTGCAGCTTAGATTTAGATTTAGATTTAGATCAAAAAGACATGGTCTAATTTTTTTTTCAAACGAATTTTAAAATACTGACGTCCCTTATCGATATTTTTACTACAAAATCTAAGCTGCATGAAAATTAATTCATGTATGCTTAGATAAAAAATAAAAATTCAAACCTCAAATGAACACAAGCCTTGCAACTCTTGCCGAACTTTCTGAAACAAAGGTAAGATGGGTGAAGTAAACCATTGTCACATTTTGAGTAGTCAGCCTCATTCATACGAACCTATGAGTTAAGGAACAGAATAATAAAATACATTTTAACTATTGGAAAACAGTGTAGGTATACAAAATAAACGAATTTCATGCCATCGTACTTAAATATGATTTTTTTAACCTAGCGAAGAACAAAATTGAAAAATTCAATGTCAATTTTTGTGCCACGCCCGAATCGGACTAATAATTTTCCATTTCGAGTTGGCATCGTCAACCACTAGTCTACAGAACGGTCTAGGCCAGATAAAACCAAGATGAAGAATACTTTTGTGAGTATTGTCTTCCTACGAGCTTTCATATATTTTTAAAGATATTTTTTCACATTGAAATAAAATATCCGTTATTCTTTATTCCTCCCTGGTACTTTATTATCCTCAGAAATAAATAGTATCGCTCTGATCCTCCCGGGAAATCTATTGTTTAGTATAAAACGACACTTTATATGCGATCGTATTCAAAGTGTACTGAGATTTGATCTATCTCTGAAAGCCTTATGCTCTCCTAATACTTACAAGAAAAACAAAAAAGTAGGCATTTATATTTTTACGAATATGTGATGTGTGTTTTGTTTGTCTGTGATAATGTCTGTGAAGCATCTAGATGTTAGGTACTTATATGGTTGTATTTGTATTGGTCGACATTGCTCGAGTGTTCTAGTAAAGTCTCGCATTTGCCAGTTCTTAATGATTCGATAACTATCCTTAGTCTTGCTTTAAATAAGGAAAAAGCTGTCTGTAGCGTTAGAAGTTAAGCAACCGTTGCATTGTGTTGGTGTAAAGTTGACTCTGTATGTGAACCGAATCTTACATAAACAGTTCAAAATAAATAAGCGAAATTTTTATAGTAAACCCTAAAAAAACAAAACAAAACAAGTGCCATATTAAGCTAACATGGGTTTCTCAGATAAACGCAACTTTTCCCCTATTTTCTACTAAAGAAAACACTATAAAAGTGTGAAAATCCTATAATTTAGAAATTCGTCAAGAGTGCTTCCTTATAATTAGTTCACTTACTATGATAAATTACACCAATGAAAATTTTTATCCATGATTTTTCAAATCAGTGAACAAGAACTTATTCAGTTTTACCTTTAAGGTTGCGATATATTATAATAATAATATTAAAGACAAACCAAAGTAACAGTAACATAATTTCAATTTCCAAAAAAAAATTATGACGTCAGACCGCTGAATAATTTGAAAAGTTGTATATTCCTCTTGAAAATTACGGCATTTTTAACAATTTAATAAGAATGATAAAGTCATAGGATTTTTTATTTTTCTTATTTTTCTCGGCGACATCGTGGCATATTAAATCTGGGATTGTCCGTCTCGTTCTGATGCCGAAATTCTTATGAGAGAGCAACAGAGATGGCGAGAACTTTATTGTCTCCATGTTGAAGGTTATTTTTGGGAAGAAATTCAAAGGCTTTGGGGAAATAGGGTGGCGCGAAAAAATGGTAAGAAATTATTTAATTATGGCCTCAAAACTAATTCCATAGACAACAACATTCTAATTTCACACGGATGGGTTGCTGGGGAAAAAAAAAAGTTTTGACCAAAGTTACTAAAGTGAATTTTTTGACATTGTTTGCCGGCCGAGGAACGAATCTACTTTCAAATTATAGTCTATTTGGATTTAAAATCTATGGTTTTGCAGTGCCCTTGCAATGAATTCACAAAATAGCACATTAAAACTTATCTTTTCTTTTTATAGATTTTTGAAGGTAAATGCAATTTACCAGCATATTTTACGTAGCCAGAAACAGCTTTTAACATCATCAATTATTTAGTTCACGTCATGTTGTACACATGATGCATGTGTAAGTGTGAATTTACAAGTGCCTGCTTCTAGGCGTGCATTAAATATGAGCCTTAAATGTGTTAAACGCAACATCGAGTATAAAGATGACAGTTACAAAAATAAAAATAAGAAGTTTATTTTGAGCCACCCATTTCGGAGACTCGGTAGGCTAATATTTGCATGAGGCAGTTTCTATGCAATTTTTATGAAATTTTCGCTCGCCGAGAATTGCGCGGGAATTATCATAAAAGTATATGATTGTCTGGAGGGGACGTCGCCTAAAGGAGCAAGTTACTGTCACCGTATAATTTCCCGCCAAAATCGTGAATTCAAGAACCGACAAGTGTGCCTTACATATTTTATTTTATTGCCCTTTAGTTAAAATACGAACCACCCTATTTATTTTCAAATTATGTATGTACTTCATTTTCTACTTTCGATATTTTATGGAATAGGTATCCCTTTACTAATGGGTTGATAATCCTTGACTTATAGATTGGTATGCGGCTGACCAGCCATGCTGTAAATAAATGCTTCACTTTTCCAATGTCACCCCTGTTTCAGGGAAAGTCGGCAAACAAAGGTCCCTGAAACAGGGGCCAAATTGACAAAGTGAACCATTTTTTTGCAGTATGTGTGGTCAGCCTCTACCAGCCAATAAGTCAAAGAATATAAATAATAAATAACCTTTAAGTAAGTATATAAAAACAACAGAAACTTATAAACAAATCTATACAAAAAAGTCCATAAGTACATTCATAAAATTAAATTTTTGAAAGATTTTTGTGACTTTGTGGAAAGCCAATATTTTTTTAAAAAAGTAAAATGTTCCCCGAAAATGGAGCTTCTTATTATAAAAAAAATACTACAATAAAATTTTGCTCGTCTTATATTATTCTTTGACTTTTGAGTGTGTTCGCGTGTTTTCTAGAAACATCTTTCAGCTTCCACCCTAAGCATGATGCTGAAATTTATCCCATTATGAGGATAATAATAAATGTGATAATCAGCCCTTACATTGCTTCCTGCAGCAGTTCATACGGCCACCGTGTCTCTAATCTGCCACACGCTTCACTTGGCAGACGTTTCGGGGGTGTCTCGAGCGAGCCCCCTCACAGACGGCGTTCTATTGGCTGGAAGAGGAAGTCGGGGTGCGGAGAATGTAAGAAAATGGGGTGGCTTCAACCATACAAAGCCAATCAAATGTAGAATGACAATTGGAACAATAATCTATGTTATATAATTTCATTTACATTATTAAGTTCTTCATCGATCTATAAGATACATATATCTACCTATAATATTTAATCCGAGCTGCAAAGATATGTTCACATTTAAGGCTCATATTAAATGCACGCCCACAGACAGGCACATGTAGGTTTGCGGCTACACATTCTGCACGTGTGCATATAAATAAACAAAACTTCACATGAACAACAGTCTAAGTTGCAAATATGTATTGACCTTTAAGGTTCATATTTAATACATGCTCACAACCACGCACATGTAAACTAGCTCTTACGCATCGTGCATGTAAGCAGGCAAATAAACCAAACCTCATTTAAACATAACCTTGCAACTCCTGCCGCTTTTCTCAGGAACCGGGGTGGCATTGGCAAAAGCGAACCTATTTGTACAGCACGGGGGTCAGCCTCATACCAACCTATCAGTTAAGGAGCAGGATCAGTCAAGGAGCAATCGATCACGAAAGTAAAACATTCTTTACAGTGAGGGCAGCCTAATACCAAAGTATACATAAGGCAAGATTTTTTGTTTTTTTTTGTTTTTAAAAAACTTATAGAAAATCTAACTACATCCTATTTTTTTTCATTAAATGTCTCGATCATCATCAGGCACAAAAAAAGATCATGGTTTTTTTATATATCACTTTGAAGTTTTTAGAAAACCATTGGCGACGTGTAAATAATATACATAAAGTGAGACGTAAAAAAAAAGTAAATAAATTTTCCAATTTCGTTTCCGATCTGATGAAAAAGCGAATCCAGATCCGTCCAATCTGCATTCACAAATATATTAGGCAGGTAATGCAATCTCGATACGCCACTGCTCTAGCTCCAAGCCGCCCTCTCTGTCTCTGTCCCTCTCTAAAAGTTTTACGGTTCCGCTGCTGGCTAGAAAGGGATGGATGGAGGCGACTAGAAGAGCCCAAGGTATTTTATCGCTGATTTCTATTCAAATACCTTACCCTCCCCCCCCACAGGTTTGAAAATCTGAATGCGATACGCCACTGGAAATTGAGGTCAGAAGAGTAACAGTTTTTTGAACCACAAATTATAATAATTTTGGTTAATTAAGTCTGATAATAATAATCTTTAATCTTAGTTGCCAAAATACTCGTATACGAGTATTATCATTTAAAATTCATATAAAATGCATGCCTACAAGCAGCTATGTATAAAAAGTGTTCGTAAAAAATATCGATACCTTTAAGGTTAATGACATGTAATATGGGTTTCTCAGATAAACGCACTTTTTTTCCTATTTTTTACAAAGAAAAAACTACATAAGTTTGAAAATCCTTATTATGTCAATTTAAAAATTAAAACATTAATACTTTAAAAGATATTGCTAACATGTCAAGGCGTAAGGCCGTTTGTCCACCGCACGCCGTCACCGTCACGTCACCGGGAACGAGATGACGGCGCCAAAGTAGCGGTACATGTTATGTATTTATGTTTTGCCTGGTTATAGGCAATACAATATATAACCTTTAACCAGCGAAATCGGTCGCGGTGGACAAAAGATCGCCGTCACATCAATAAAACTCGGCCCGAAATAATCTCGTTCTCGGTGACGGCGTGCGGTGGACAAACGGCCTAATGGTGCGGTCGATTAACCGAGGGGCGAGCCAAAGGACTACGGAAAAAGTCGTGTTCCTTCGGCACAGCCCGAACTCTCCCGGAGCTGCATTGGAGACACCAGTCTGGAGCGAGATGGGACCGGAGCGGAGGTGGATGTGCGACGCATCGCTGCGAGGTGCAGCGAGGCAAGAAGGCGCACTGTAAGCGTGGCATGTGGCTGTGCTTGGTAGGTGCAATAACAACGGAGCTCCTACCCCTTCTCCATGGATTTCCTGCCTTCAGAGGCACCCACCTTGTGAGCCGAAGAAGAAGAATTATTCCAACATTTAAAAAGAGAGTTCCTTCCATGCCCGCGACGTCCTCCAGGCAGAATAATTGCACAATTCTCCAAAAGCACTTTGGCGACAATTGTCGCGATTTTCAGCGTTCCAATTCTGCGCGCCAAATATACATACATACAAGTATGGCCGCCCCCTGTGCCTCCCTGTTCAGTTTACACCCCCCCCCCCCCTCATCTCAAACTAGGTAGGGATGGGGCTGTCACACCCCCTGCATATCCTCAACATACAAACTGATGACGTTAACGAAGAATTGAAAATCTAATTTCATTTTTTTGTATTGCCAGTCTATAGCTCAGTTGGTAGAGTGCTTGCATTGCATGCCGACAGCTCGGTTTTGAATTTAACCGAGGGTGTTTAAGTGTTTATTTCTATAATAATAATCTATATAAAGATATGTTAACATTTAAAGGCTCATATTAAATGCACGCCCACAGACAGGAATATGTAGGTTTGTGCCTTCACATTCTGCATGTGTGCATACAAATAAACTAAACCTCACATGAACATAAGCCTTGCAACTCCTGCCGCCTTTCTCTAAAACCGGGGTGGCATTCGCAAAAGTAAACCAATTTTTACAGCACGGGGGTCAGCCCCATACGAACCAATCAGTCAAACTCAAAATCAATATGTAAGCAAGGTGTACGCAACATCAAAGAGCAAAATATGAGAACCAGCCCCTGGGAGCTGAGAAAACCCCACTTCAAATGAAGTGGCGGTCTAGCGGTAGCGTTCCGGACTCGTAAATGGAAGGTTGTGGGTTCGAATCCCAGCCGAACACAAAAAATATACCAATTTTTATTTTCAAATATGCTATTCGCTGGGTTGAACAATTCATATACCTTTAACACAGACCGGTCAGCAATGGTTCATTCAGCCTTACAGAAACTAGGTCTTGCTTTAGAATCGGCGCTTTGTATAGCGACGACCACACTCGCAGAAGGCTCTTGAGGTATGATTCACACAAAAAGTGCTCACTAAATAAATCATCCTATTACGACTTTTATTACATTCAAATGCCAATCACTTAAATCAATTTCGATACCATCATCTTCCTCTCTTCTTCACCCTACCTGTATTTCATACGCCACCCCCACCTGCCCGTAGTCCCTCCCTCCTCACCCTCCCCATGCACGGAGGGGTACATACACCCCCAGCCAGCGCCCTGTGGGACACCGCCCTACCTTATATATGCAAATACTGACGGAGTTTTTGCGCTTTCAAACCTTGCGATTCTCATATATGTAACTCTAAGTGGATATCACGCTGTGAGCTTTGAAACAAATGAATATGAAAAAAATATCGTGCAATATCACTCCTGATTCAGGGAAGGTTGGCGAGAGGTTCAGGGCTTATGTTCATTTGAGGTTTGATATTTGATTCGGAAGTACACATGCAGCATTTGTAAGCGTGAACTAACACATGTCTGTTTGTGGGCATGCACTTAATATGAATCATTAATGTTGACATATATTTGTAACTTAGATTATAGATAGTAGATCTGTTAGCTGAAAGGGTAAAATAATGCAGCACGATATTTTTGCGCCATAAAACTGTTTAATACTTCTTGCGCTTAAGAAAGAATGTACAACATTTTAAGAAAATGATCTTCAAATAATTCGTCAAACCACGCACTTTTTGATAACAACTCAATATATTAACCACTTTACTCAGGACTGTCAATATCCAGCAAAACATCAGTTAATTTCAATTTGACTCATTTTTTGTGTAACATTCAGGAATCTGAATGCTTCAATTCCCTTTTTTTTTTTTAATTACATGAATTACTTCCATGGCTATCGGAATCGACAAAAAATTGAATTTAGATTTTTTCTCGGCGGGAAAACGTCACACAATTGTTTTTGTTTTTTAAATTGACCAATGAGGTTCGATCATTTCTGAATTTGGGACTTTTTTCGGCGATCAAACGCCAGTCTTGTATGAGACCGTCAACCTTAGCAACCATAAACTAAGTATTGGTTCACCTTTTTCTTACTAACCGTGTGAACTTTTTATACATCAATTATTGTGCCAAATACATTCCATACCACTAAATAATTAAACTACTGCTCAATCTTTCATTTTCATTCCCATTGTTCATCGCGATCGCGCAAATGTAAAGCTTCATCTGTGTGATGCGCCTTTAAAAAATCGCATTGAATTTTTCGCGAAACCAGATAAAGTTGATAAGTACCTACCGGGGGCTGTGAATAAAAGAGCGCCCCCCCCAACGGCTATTGAGGCTTTTATATACCCACCGTGCCCCCCTTAAAAAGTGGGGGTGAAATCATTTGAATTTAGATTGCATTGAGAGCTGAAAAAAATAGCGGATTTACATATGAGCTTTATAGGAATGAAAGGGAGGAATGAAATTTCGATTGTCAGTTATTCTGCTTACGTGTTTTTTGGAAATTGGATTTTAAGTTTTTGAAATGTGTAGGACCTATTGTGACCTTCAGTGTAGAAGCTAGGGCAGATATCTCGCTGATTTAGCGCTCGGCTGATACTGGAGCCAAATCAAAGATTGAAGAACCGATAAGAAGAGTTTACACAATGTTTGGAGAGGGTGCATTTGCTGAAGCTGGTCCTCTGGCCTGGAACCCCCTGCCACATCATGTGAGAGAGCTAGAGGACCATGGAAAGCTCCGGAATGCACTGAAGACAAGAAATTTTATGGCATCATTTGCACAAACGCCATTGAAGTGACTACATCACGAAACGGCGCTATAAAGAAATCATCAACCATCAACATCAGATGTAAGAAGAACCAAATGACCAATCAGATCAGATTATCCGAAATAAAAGTTCTTAGAATGATATTCTTCTTCTTCCTCAGCCTTTCTCAGTCCACTCCTGGACGTAGACCTCTTCCAGCCCTCTCCATTCCTGTATAGACAGGCACACAGCAGCCGATAGCTGCTCCTGTGATCAGCCGTCCTCTGCCTGCAGTTCTCTTGATGTCGTCCAGCCACCTCAGTTGGGGTCTCCCCGCTCCCCGCTTCCGCATCCTGGGTCGCCACTGGACGATCCTTTTCGCCCACCTGTCATGGTCTTACCTTGCGACGTGACAAACCCAGCGCCACTTTTAGCAGGCCACTCGCTGTACATATAACATCAATGATACCAGTGCGTCTACGGATCTCTTGGTTTGGAATCCTGTCTTTGAGGCTGATTTCCAGCATCCTCCTTTCAATAGCTCTTTGGCACTTTCTCAGTCAGTAAGCGCTATACTGAGTGAGCCTTTTTGTTTCCAAGCCATAGGTGGATATTGGAAGCACGCATTTACTCAAAGACTTAGCGTTTCAGTTTAACAGGTTTTTAAGGTTTTCAGGTTTTCTGTTAACCGGTTAGAATGGTCCCATACAGAATACTATGAGATCGTATCCGCAAATAAGCTACACATACAGATAAAGTGGCATTTCTGCGTTGTACGATTATCTTGTAATGTCACAGATAGGCTTCAAGCACTGAAAAAAATACAGCGTCCAATAAGTGTTGGCGCGCTGTGGGACCTTCTGACACATTCATGCGAGACGAGAGGCTTTGAGCATGAGCTTACTCACCGCATAACTTAAGTAAAAAAAAGGTTTTTGAATTTGGGGTCTCGTGTTAAATATTGTGTTACAAAAATGAAAAAAAAACTGGTCGGTTTTATTTCAAAGCGCCACTCGAGTGCTAGCGCCGGGATAGAATTCTCGTGACAAAAAAAAACCATAGACAGGAAACTACAAGTGGTTGCTGGGCATCCATTGATGAAAATATGACACGGAGGGTGAGTGTGGGTAAACCTTTTAGTCCATGTGATATTTTAAGTGATTCAAGGGTTGCAAATTGTAAACATGGCCACGTACAAGTGTTATGAAAAAGTGCTTTTAAATCAGGGATAAATACTCTATATTATATTTGTCGGGATTATAGCCGCGGGGGCCAAGAGGGCTGATCTTTCTAGCGTGTTTGGAACAACGTTGGTTCGATCCCCGCTTGGGTCACTTGACTTTAACTTTGACCCTGGTTCAACAGATGTTATTGGGTAATTATTATTTAATAATTCATTAATAATAAACAATAATGAATTATTAAATGATGATATTAATACCTGTTTCTGGCCAGGCAGAATAGGTTGGTGAATTGCATTCCTCTTCAGAAATCTATTTTTTTTAAATTAAATAAAAAAAAAAAAAAATCATCATCATCATCATATTTTTATTCTTACCGAACCCTCTTCTTCTTCGATGGCCTTACAGCTCATATCTCCTCTCCGCCTCCAACTCCTCCTGTCTACCGCTGCGGCTCTCCAGTCTGTCACCTGCAGTAGTTGGTTTGCGTCCTTCCTCACCTCATCCTCCCATCTCAGCCTAGGTCTGCCAACTCTTTTTTTCCCACCCGGATGTCCCTCAAGGATCCTTATTGTCACACGTGAAGACCAAACCACCAAACCCTAACGCAACTAAGCTACACATACAGTGTAACTTCTTGCCGCTGGGCTGGTACTCATTTCTTGTGTAGGCTGAGTAAGCCTTGCCGGTATTCTATTTTTGGTTTTGAAATGCACCCGCAAACGGGAAATCGTTTCTGACACCCTCAATGGGGTTTCGAACCCAGGCTCTCGGCATAGAATGTAGCACTCTATCGATTAAGCTATCGACGGGACTTGTATGAATCCTAAAAAAATAAGTAATTCAAATCCATTCTCCTTCTCAGAAAGCATAAGATCTTTCTATTAAATTGCGTTGATATCTTCATTAACTTATTCGGTACCTAATCGACCAATTAAGGAAAATAAATAAACAGGTGTGAAGAGAATGAGACGGTATCTGAACCCGAAATCAACACAATAACCACCGCCTCTAATCACTAGACTAAACAAGCACTCAGCTAAGTAGCTGCCTACTCAATGAGCGACACTTAAAACACCAACACTTCTATTATTAACTCTATAAGATAACTTAAGTGTTTCGGTTTGTAGCGCTTTTTATAAAGGGCCACATCTAGTCCAGGACATGTGTACAAAAGTTAGCTACTAAGCTACGCATATAGTGTAACTTTATGTCGCGCTTTTCCCAAAGGGCGAGTGTTATTAATCTTTAAAGCTCAGTTGAAGTGGTGGTATCCCAGCTCCTGAGGGCGCTTGTACCTACTAATTTATTTTTAAGGCTGAGTAAATCTTGTCGGTATTATTATTTTCGGTTTGAAATAAACACTGAAATGGAAAAATCATTTCTGATACAGTCGGTGAGATTCAAACTCGAGCTTTCGGTATAAAATGCAAGCACTCTACTAATTAATTATCTAATTCCTTGACTTATAGGTTGGTATGAGGCTGACCACCCAAACTGTAAAAAATGGTTCACTTTGCCAATGTCACCCCTGTTTCAGGGAATGTCGGCAGGAGTTGCAGGGCTTATGTTCATTTGAGTTTGGATTTTATTTGTAAGTACACAATCAGCATTTGTAAGCGCGAACTACACGTGTTTGTTTGTGGGCATACATCTGAGAGTTTTAAATGAATATATCCTTGCAACTTAGATTATAGATTAAAGATTATAGACTCTACATACTGAGCTATCGACCGGATACAAAATTAACTTTTGAATGTTGTATATTTTCATATTCTTGTTGCTGTTAGGATTCTGGCATATTTTGTATTAATAACTTTTAAAATTGAAAAACATTTGTTGTTTATATACTTTAGAAAAATTTCATCCTTTTGATCGTTATGCTTAATGCAATTATAAAAAATAAAAAACTTAATAATAAAAAAATAACAAGAATTGCCAAAATTCGTATCGATTCGGAACAGAGGTTACAAAATGATGTGATGTGAAAAAAAATGTAGACAAGTAGAAATAATGGATAATGGAAGGCTGAAAAAGTGTAGGAAGAGAAAAAATCAGGAAGAAGAGGAAAAGGTTTGGCTTGATCAGATTACAGAAATTTTGAAACTATGGGATGAGGGTTATTGTTAAAGACAGAAATTCATAAAAAAGGTAATATTTATAAACCAAAAATATAATTCCTAAAAACAGGTACGTGTTAATTCACTCTTACACATAGATACTGAATGAGTACTTGCAAAAAAAAAACATTTTTTTTAAATTAACACACACCCTGCAACTTTAGACGCCATTAATTGACACAGGTTTGACATTGATGAAGTGAACTAATTTATACATTTTGGTTGATCAGCTCGCACCAACGTTCAAAGAAAAAAATACTATAATGTAGGTACATACATTTCTCTAAAAAAAAACTATGAAGCACAGAAAATTAACATTAAAAATTTAAACACGTTGGTCGCCAACACTGCAGATCAACCTCATGAAAAATTTCCCCATCAAAAAAAAATCAAGCTCTGTTTTTAAAGTGTCAATCGCCTGGACTATCAGCCATCCCCTAAGTTTTTTTGTAACAGTGCCCCAACTTACAGGCAAAAAGTGTCCACCTTGAGCAACCCGCGGCCACTCCGCCCTGTAACCTCTCACTGTTTAATCTATCGACGTCGGCAAACACCCTCTGAGGTAGCCGTGACACCGACTAGATAATGTGGGTGCCCAGCCACATCCCCGTGCATCTACCGAGGGGGGAGTTTTTTATGAGACGCTTACACTACGAGAAAGATTAGGTACCAGTGGCAGGACATCATTTATTGATCTATAATCTTAGTTACAAACATTTGTGAACTTTTTTTATTCATATTTAATGTATGTCTAAGTGACAGACACGTCTAAGTTCGCGCTTATAAATGATGTATGTGTTCAGAGAAGTTTGGCAAAAGTTGTAGGGTTTATGTTTGTATGAGATTAAAATTTTATTTTTTGAGTTAGTAGGTACCTACACATGTTTTTTTTGGCATGCATTTATAATGATACTTAAATGATGCATCCTTGCAACTTAGATTATAGATAGATTAACTCCTAAAATTCTGCCAGCCTGTAAGCAGAGAAAGCTGATGTACTTTGGTCGTGTTTTGAGAAACAAAAAATACCGCCTTCTTCATATTTTCTTGCAAGACTGAGGGGAGAAGGACTCACGACGCCGAAAGCCATCGTGACCGAAAAACCTGCGACAATGATTCAACACGAAGTCCCTGTTTCGAGCCGCAGCATCAAGGTCAAAATAGCCGTGATGATCGCCAATCTTCGATAAAAGTGGCACCAAAAGAAGAAGAAGACACTCCTACGTCACTGTCGTTTATCCATTTAAATCGGAAGTATCCATTTTTTCAGTTTGTTCAATGTATTTTTTCTCACCCTGCAGGCGGCGCCTTTACTACCCCTGATTGTAATCCGAGCTGCTATTTAACGACTCCCCCCCTCTTATCCCTCATCCCCAAACCAACATTTACTCTGTCATCTAAAAGCATTCAGTATCCAATAAATAAACATTTTAATAGAAACTTAATTCGTCTATGGGAAAACAGGGCCTTACTTATTTGTAATTCAAAGTCATTTAAAATTTGGGATGATTAATTATACAATTTTAATATTATAAAACGTTGAATTATTTTAAGTGGGTTGACCGATCCGTAGTCTAGTGGTTAATGTTTTTGCCTCGTAAATGAAAGGTTGTTGGTTTAAATCCCGGCGGAGCACAAAAAATTAACATTTATATTTCCAAATATGCTCTTCGCTAGGTTTTTTCACCAAAGGTCCATCCAGCCTAAAGCAAATGTTTTTGTGTGAATCAATCCTCAAGAGTCCTCTGCGATCTTGGTCGATGCTACAGTAAGCGCCAATTCTCAAACCAGACCTTGTTTGCTATCAGGCTGGATGGACCTTTTTGATGACCGGTCTTTGGTAAAGGTTTATGAATTTTTCAACCCAGCGAAGAGCGAATTTGAAAATATAAATGGTGTAGTTTTGTGCTCCGCCGGGATTTAAACCCACAACCTTCCATTTACAAGTCAGAAGTGTTAACCAGTAGACACCAGACCGGAAAGGTAAAAATGAATACGTGCTGATTGACTGATTTGAGAAATCGTGGATAAAACGTTAAATTGGGTGAAACTTCTCATAGAAAGTGAACTAATTCCAAGAAAGTGCTTATTAAAAACTTCTAAACTACAGGGTTTTCATACTATTTTAGTGGCCAGTATTTCGAACAGGTACCTGAATTTTTCATCTCAGCGAAGTTTTGGTGAGCGCTGTTTTTGTGTGAATCACACTTCAAGAGCCCTCTGGTCATCGCTATAGAAAGTGCCATTCCTCAAGCAAGATCATGTTGCTATAAAGGTGGATTGACCTTTTGGTGACTGGTCTTTGGTAAAGTTATATTCATAATTCATAAGGTCTTTATTGTTTTTATCAATATGTACAAAATATTACAATAAAAATAAATTTAAAAATCTAATTACAATAAGTACCTACTCCCCAAAATAAGCAAAGCTTGTGTTTTGGGGAGGAATGGATATATGATTTTTTTTACCCAACGAAGAGCATATTTGAAAATATAAATGGGGGATATTTTTGTGGTCCATCAGAATCTTACCCACGACCTTCCATTCACGAGCCTAATACACTGATCACTAGACTCTAGTATTTTCTCAATAAAAAGGATCTTATTGAACAACAACAAAAAATTCAGACGGTAAAATTTCTATTCCATTTTTGGCAGCCCTAGGTGAGATTAGTTGATCGTTAAAATCTGTTGTTTGCCGTATTCGTCCCTTGTTTGGCCGTCCAGGGTTGAAACACGATACTAGATTTTATTTGTGTTATCTCCTTATAAGTCCCCCAAACCGTCACATTGAAAAAAAAACAAACCCGAAACCCAAAAGATAAATATTATCTTAACGATTAGGCTATTATTTCAATCAGTTCTCGCACCTGGACTTTTTTCAACAATTTGAAAATAAAACACACCTAAGCCACACATATAGTGTAACTTCTTGCCGCGTTACTCCTGAAGGGGTCACATGTAGTGAGCGGAAACTATTTATTTTTAAGGTAAGGAAGCCGGCCTTACGCCAACCACTTCAGTTAAAGTAGTGGTTTCCCTCACTCACCTCATTTGGAGTTGTATAGAACCATCAACGACAAACTAGGAATTATTTAGAAATTTTCTAAAATTGAATACATTATGGACACTGACCGATTGTTATTTTCTAATTTTCAACAAAATTCTAGATTGCTGTCTTTGATTCTACGCATAAAACTCATTCACACGATATAAGTGTAAATGTACGGTGAAATGAAGCATTTGAGAAGCATGACAGGAAAAACTCTTAAGGATAGAGTTAGGAATGAATCGGTAAAGAAAGAATGTAGCTGAAAGAGGATGTGAAAGTAAATGTACAAAATAATGAGATGAGATGGTTTGGACAAGTGGAAAGAGTGAATGATCATAGACTTACAAAGTATATATACAGAGGAAGTGTGAAAGGAAAAGGAGGGAAGGGACAGCCGAGACCAGTATGGAGTGATCAGATTGAGGAGATTGTGAAAGAATGGTATATATACGAAGTGGGTGTAAAAGAAGAATGTATGAATAAGGTGATGGATATGAATCAATTGAAAGATGTATGTAAAGATAGGAAGCACAGAGGAAGTCTGAAAGGAAAAAGCGGTAAGGCACAACCAAGAGTAGTATAGTGTTATCAGATTTAGAAAGAATAGGATATACAAAGTGTAAAAGAAGAAAATGCTTGAAAATGGTGATGGATATGTATAAATTGAAAGAGTTATGTAAGGATAGGAAGTAATGTAGGCAGAAGGTCTGGCCAGCCCTAGCGGAATGCGACAGAGTACAGTTACAGAAGTGTGCAAACTGAATACTTTTCCTTTATGTTAAACAATGGCTCTGCACTAACACATATCCACATTACAGCTCAGGCATGTAAATTATCATGATACATAATTTGCTTAGAATGGCGCAGAGAAAAACAAAGATCGCATTCATATGATTACAAATGTATGTGCTACAAGCATTGGCTACAAGCCACCATTAGAACCCTTTACACCAGGACTTTACTTGGTACTGTTATGTAAATAGTAGATCAATATAGGTGTACATCGTAGGTAGTAATAGTTATTAAAGTGTTATGTCAAAAGTAGATTAATACAGGTGTACATCGTAGGTAGCAATAATTATAGGCCTAAGAAATCTAGAAATGAAATGATCCCTTTGTACTCTTGGAGCTGGTAGAACGTTCGAGAGTTTGCTGGCAAATTAGTCACTAGAGACTTCTGTCTCTGAAGTATATAAGGAGCAAAATTGAGTACACCAAGACAGACAGATAGTCGCCTTTGATTGAAGAGTGTCTGAGGTGCTGAACTGTGAAAATAAATTTGAGTGGCTAAAAGTGTTAAAAATAAATGTAAATTGTAAAATAAATTAACTGAAAATAAATATCTAGAAAGAAGACCTGTATTTCATTTAGAGACTATCCGAACCCAAAAACACTACAGTAGATACTATGAGGTCGGAACATCGAGAAGGGCGCGAAAATAATCCTCACCATTCGGCCGGATTACTTCCGAATTGTCTCTCATCCATTTAAAGATTATTTGGAGGTTAGAATTTAAAACTGCGTAAGCACGTCGGTCGTTTGAATGCAAAATAAGATAATCCACCTACTAAATTGATTGAATCTGCGAAATAATTCAAAGAGTATGCACTTTTACTTGGGTTAATTTTTATTATACAAGAATTTCAGGTTTCAAATTAATTTCACATAGTAATTTCACAACGATAAATATTATATTTTCTACAATCAATATCATTATTCATGTGTATTTTTAGTGATATTTGATGAAAAATAATTAATTGTAAGCTGCTGTAAGCTATCAAATAATTCCTGACTATCGGGACTTTACTATGCGGAAGAGGGACATTTTGAATCTCCGGACTTCACCAGAACTGTTAGAATAAAATAAGAATAAAATTAGAATAAAGTCAGCGGACTGCATTAGGTGGGTCACTTTAAGAGAATGAACCATCGGAGCTTGGAAAAGATAGTTGTGATGACGGATCCAAAGGGGCGTAGGACAGTGGGAAGACCCAGATTAAGGTGGCTGGACGGAATGATGGTATACTGCCGTGCGGTAGGAGTATGGGACTGGAGAAGGAAGGAGTCTGGCAAACAGTGGTATCTGCGGTTGGTCAAGGAAGTATTAGTAAAAAAAAAAAAAAAAACAAATTCTAGTCACATAATTTAATTAAAGTTATCAAATAGGAGATTCTGGAGAGATATTTTCTGGGATCAAATGATCTTCATGAAACTGTGTCATCATTTCACTTTTACGCTGATCAAGCTCATCGTAGACATAGGCAAAACGTCTGGAAGTGTCAGCTCCCACAGAACACGGCAACAGATCCCGAAAAACATCTCTCCAGCATATAAAGATGCTAGGTGCTAGATATATATATATAGATTGTGTCTCTTTTTCTCGATATTGTCGAAGTATTATTTATATATTGTAATATTGATAATTGCCACTAGTCACTCGCCACTTGCTATTAGCCACTTGCCACTTGCCACTAACCTCTTCCCAGATGAGTAGCAGGTCTAAGTAATTGTGATTTAGCACACCGGCCACAGATTTTGCATGCGATTCCATACAAATGTGTGGTGTGCCCGCAGCGCTATCGGATGCCTGCTGTTTAATTCAAGATGGCTGCCGGAATAGGCGGGAAAATTTAAATTTAACAAGATGGCGGCACCACCTTTAACACACCTACATATCGTCCCCCCAGAACTTGTTTGGCTTATGTGCCATTTGATTCAAAGATGGCCTTTCAATAAAACTGTCCTAAGAATCCATTCTAGATAATCTGAGCTACGAAAAAAACGTACAACACAATAATATGTTTTCTTTTTCTTTTGTATAATCAGTTTTCATAACAGACATTGGTCCAACTACACGTACAAATATTGCACATTTGAAATTACCTCTGATGGGCATAAGACAAACAAGCACTTAGGGGCGATAATATCTATCATATTATGTTAACCAATTTGCATTTATACACTTGGCTGCAAAAAGTGAATGGCACTATTTATAATCTATAATCTAAGTTGCAAATATATCGCCACCTTTTAAGTAAAACTGAATAAATGCTGATTCACTGATTTGAGAAATGTGGATTAAACATTTTATTGAGTGTAACTTCTCATATTAAGAAAACTAATTATAAGGAAGAGCTTGTAAAAGCTGTAGGATTTTCACACATTTTGTTGGGTTTTCTTCCGTAGAAAAAAGATGCATGTATCTGAGATATTTTGAGTTTGAGTTAGCTTCACATGTCTCTTATTCAGTTTGATATTCAGAATGATCTTTATATTAGTATAAATTCAGGACCAAAATTCCATGTAGCTGGAGAAATCAATCAACCGTCGAACTATATTGTGCAAATGTAACACTGAACTGAAATTAAAATTGTGTAATTTTTAATTTTTTTTAACTAAATAAAAACATAACAATATAATACATAGCTCAATAGTTTGCAGAGATATAATAATTATATCAAATTGATATGTACACACTTAATTATATTAATAATATACTCCACAGGCGTACCACCCACATGAAACTAAATGCGTTTGCTTATGGCAACATCTCGTGTGTTGGTATGAAGGCTGATTAATATGCGTGTATCGATAAAGAATTATTTTTGACAAAACGGCCGAAATAGCAGGGCTACCAACCACCAAACTTTCTAATTAATTTACATAAAATTAATTAATTCTACAAAATTAATCAAAGTACTTACTCCTCTTCTGCAAGAGTATATCGCCTTATTTTTTTCTACAATGAAGAGGTTTCTAGTAACAGCTACTCACTTAGTGATAGGACTTTCGGTAATACTGAATACCAACATGAGTTTTTCAGATAAATGCACCTTTTTCCCTATTTTCTACAAGAGAAAACACTACAAAAGTATCATAACCCTGTAGTTAAGAAGTTTATCATGAGTATTTCTTTATAATTAGTTCTCTTACTATGAGAGGTTACTCCCAATAAAATATTTTATCCACGATTTCTCAAATCAGAAATTATTCAGTTTTGCCGTCTAATCATATTTTGTTTCCTACCTGAAATCTGATATTAAAAAAAATTCTCGGCAAGGTTTTCGGTCAAACAAGAGGTAACCTATTTTTATTATTATCACAGCTAAATAAACTAAGCACAAATTTGAACTTTATTTCTTTTCTCGGTGAGCAAACGTCACTCTTTTTCGGGACTTCTTCTTCTTCTCCTGTTTCAATCCTAGGATTGGTTTGCAGCAATATCTTTTACTCTTGTTCTCCATTCCTCCCTGTCTTGTGCGGCTCTTTTTAGGTCTGCATATCGCACGTTTAATAATAAAGAGAAATAACTCGAAAATTGGGAAAATCGAGATTTTGTAATAAAACGCAAGAACAATGCGAGAAGAATAGGTAAATGCGACAGCCGTTCAATTTGGACGAATATGACCGAGATAAAACATCGGCCGCCTTTTTCATCCCATACAAGTTGTACTGGTTGTCTGAACTTCAAACGTGATTTCCCAACTTTCATGTTTTTTGAGTTATTGCTCTTTATTATTAAACGTGCGATATGTTGAGCAGCGCACGTCCACCAGCAGGTCCTCCAGGTACTCTTGGCGTGGGCGTCCCCTAGAGTTGGTCCCCTTGGTCATCCCCTCCATTATGGCATGCAAGAGATCTTCTTGTCGCATTAGATGGCCGATCCATCTTGCACGCCTTTCGGACAAAGTCCTGAGCAGATGCCTTCCTCCTTCGATTATTTGGAGAACCTCCTCATTTGTGGTGTGGTCTCTCCAGGAAATTCCTAGAAGCCTTCTATACGACCACATCTCGAAAGTCTCTAGTCTTCGTTTATCCCTTTTGGATAGGCACCATGTCTCGCAGCCGTACATCAAAATACTCCATACACTTTCGGGACTATTGTCCTTCTTTTTCTTTCCTTCCTCAGCCTTTCTCAGTCCACTCCTAAACGTAGGCCTTCTCCAATCCTCTCTATCTCTGTCTATTGGCTGCTGTGTTCAGTCATCCTCTGCGTGCAGTAATTTTGTCCAGTTATTGTTCCTTACAACTCTCTATCCCTTTTCTCTAGCAACCCAGCGGCGTGACGACATAATCTCTATCCCTTTTCTCTAGCAATCCAGCGGCGTGACGACATAATCTCTATCCCTTTTCTCTAGCAACCCAGCGGCGTGACGACATAATCTCTATCCCTTTTCTCTAGCAACCCAGCGGCGTGACGACATAATCTCTATCCCTTTTCTCTAGCAACCCAGCGGCGTGACGACATAATTTTGTCCATTTCCATTCATGTGCGTACCTCATTCATATCTTTCATCAAGTTTCCAGAGCATTCCTTATCTTTCCAGCGATCGCCAACCCTGTTTCAGTTGTGCTATGCGGGGCATGCGCCACAGGCTCGCGCCGCACGCCGACAAAAGGTTATTGATAACCCAGCCCATAACAATTACAAGACAACTCAATCCGAGGATTATACGCTACATGCAGCATACGAACGCGCGCACTTGCACGCGTGTGTTTGTGTGTGTGTATGTGTGTGTGCTCGTACCTAATTTATGACGTCGTAAACTGTTATTCTTAAATGTATCATAGCAGACACGCGGCGAGCCTTAAGTGATTTCCAAATGTGATCACTCCTTTACACGTCTGTACCGCAAGATGATGGGTGTTTGAATCTTAAATCTATTAATTGATTTTATTTTTTTAAAGTCCACAACGTCCCAGAAAGTCTGGTTCACCGCCCCACAGTCACATCCTGAAGATGGAGCTAGTCTCCATCTATGGATCAAGAAATAACAACGTCATTGCTCGCTGCGGACCCCGTTTAAGGTCAACCACAGTCTTTTCGGAAGAACCCTGGGATCTTGTTGTGTAGCAGAGCGATCGGTGTGTAGTTGTTCACACTTTGCTCTTCCTTTATGTACTTCCACTGCAGCCCCACTGTCAACATCCTAAACCGAAGAAATATTGCTATTCAATGGAGTAGATGGTATGAAAATGGTTGACAAAATGAGAAGCAAACCGCTGCTCCCTGCTTTCAAGGACATCATCTGACATCCAAACATGTCCAGAAATTCCATCTGGACAATCGATTATCGAAATTAAGATGTTGGGCTCCATGCTTCGTACTCATGCTGACATTTTCTGAAACAGGGTGACATCGACAAAAGTGAACATGATGATTTTAAGTAGATGATTTTTTTAAAGCACCGTTTCATGATGTAGTCACTCCGAGCGTAATTGATGCCAGAAATTTGCTTGTCTTGGTGCACTTCGAAACTTTCCATGGTCCTCTAGCTCTCTCACACGATCAGGCAGGTGGTTTGAGTCTAGATGAGCAGCAACTGCAAGTCAATTGTTACAGCATCATCTCAACTTATTAGTCAAGGAACAAAAATAAGCAGTCATTAGTACCAAACAATGAAATACTGACCAACATCGAAAAAAATGTAGGCATTACCTTCATAACACAAAAATGTGGTATTTCAAAATTGTTGTATTGGCAAAAAGTGACCGGAAACCACTAAAACGACAAAAATTCAATTTGTTGCTTGGATGGTCGAAGGGTAGGACGTCGGCGCTCGAATCTGAGTCATTTCCCATAAACAATAACTTCGACGCTGGTTCAACAGATGTCATTAAGTAGTTTGTTATTAATTAATATAATTCATTTAAAATATTAAATAATGAATTATGAATTGATAACTTCAATACCATTTCTGGTCAGGCAAAATAGCTCTCTTAACAAATCTTGAAAATGTTCATGAAAAAATGTTCCAAAAATTGGTGATTTCTTCTTCTCGCGGTATCTTCTGACCCACCTCCTGGTATGTTGGCTCAATGTTTGTATGAGTTATGGGCGCTGCCATGCCACGCCGGCGTCTCGTTTGACGCTTAGGGCTCTATTGTATTAAACGCGATCTTTTTTATACAAACACACACCGGCCCATATGTGGGCTCACGATATCGTAACATACGACCCGTGTTTTGTACATATTCAAAATATGTACACAATGCGAAATGAACGCCCGTGGACTCTTCTGATGCAGATACTCAGATATTCTGAACGGTCCCGTGATAGAAAAGCACAGCGACACAACACCACATGGCTTTGCATCACAATGGAAATACATAACATGACAAAACATCGTATGACAAAAAATCACATACCTATAACAGCACATACCATTAACGGAACATGAAAAACATCACATAACAAAACAACACATACCTAAAATAGAGCATACCCTAAACGGTACATGAAAAAACATCATACAACGCAAAACAGAAAAAGGAACATGAGAAAATGGAACACATTGAGAAAATCGTACAACTTATGCCCCCTTCACCTACAATCGGTGGTGATAACGGCATAGTATTCATTTATTGTTTGTTCTCTAAAGAGGTATGTGAGTTTTTATCATGTGATGTTTTGTCTTCGTGTTGTTTTGTTCTATTTTTTATCTGTGTTTCTTTTTATTCTTACTCTTGTTACTGTTCCTGTTTCTCATACTTTTTGCTCTTATTTTTCTTTTCTTTTTACTTAAGATGGTGGCTCTTAACTAGTTTCTAATCTAATCTTATCTAAGTTGCAAAGATATGTTACATTGAAGATTCACATTACATGCATTCTCACAACCAGACACGTACAAGTTCGCGCTTGCACATGCCTCATGTGAACCTACAACATAAAAACCAAATCTCCAATGGATATACACCCTGCAACTCTTACCGTCCTTCCCTGAGACAGGGGTAACATTGGCAAAGTGAACCATTTTTACAGCATGGGTGGTCAGCCGCATACCAACCTATAAGTCAAGGTTTGATTTTGTGAAATTGTTTTGTTGATGTTTACCTTTTATTTTTATTTATTTATCTTCTTTACTCTTGTTGATGTTTCTTGCATATTTTGTATTACATATCTTCAAATTCAAAAACTATACTTGGCCTTTGTTTTTCTTTAACTTTCATCCCTTCTAGGCAATGCCGTTGTATTTCGTACAATAAAAAACGGGTCATCTATTGTATCAAATTAAGAAAACCTCTCTCCTGAATGGGCTATGGGAATATTGATAAGACTCCAACTAAACGTCGTCAATTTAGACATCTTAACATTCATCTTAACCAAAAAAAACATTCATTTGAAAAATATCCGTATATTTTATTGATAAAAAATAAATTAACCTATTTTTTAAAACAGTGTTTCTCAACATACAACACTCCATTCATACATACCACATTGGTGAAGCGCTGTATCATTTATTTTACGTCTAAATTTTGTCCCTCCAGAGCTTGTTTGGCTTATCTACCATTTTATTCTAAGATGACCTGCCAATGAAATTGTCTTGAGCATCACATTCTAATCAATGTGAGCTAAGAAAAAAACGTAAAACACGATAATGTGAGAGTTGTTTGAAATATTTTCGTAATCAATTTCTAGCATTCATAAGACACATTGGTCCTGGACACATACAAACATTGCTCATGTGAAATTACCTCTGAAAGACATAAGACAAACAAGCACTAAGGTGACGATTTGTTGAAATTTTGTTTTTAAATAATGACAACACGCGCCTAAATATCTACGAAAGGAGTATTTAAAACCTAACATGGTTAAACATCTAAAATGATTTATAAATTATCGATTAAAATGACGAGTCAGGCCTTAATCACGAGAGCTGTTCCTGTTACTGTATCCTGCCGCCGTTCCACTAAAAGTGGCCGGCATCTCCATAGATGCGTCTCCAGTTTTTATGTTCTTGTATATCCCTTTCATCTCTTCAACACTCACTTTCCTCATACTTATTCTTGTCTTATTTTCACTCGGCAGGTTCCATTCTTACACAATCTCACCTATTTGGTCTATCCATTCCTTCCTCTTTTGACTCTAGGAGCAGACTGTTCCAGTAGGATAGACTAGTCTAATTTCAAGTCCATTGGAAGCGGCAATCTAGGTTTGTTTACTGAGTCATACTGCGCACAACGAAGAGTGCGTTGTCTACCGTCCATTTGATTGACTCTGACACTTCTTCCTTCCTTCCTCAGCCTTTCTCAGTCCACTTCTGGACGTAGGCCTCCTCTAATCTTCTCCACTCCTGTCTATTGGCTACTGTGTTCAGCCATCCTCTGCCTGTAATACTCTTGAGGTTGTCCAGCCTCCTCAGTTGGGGTTTCCCCGCTCCTCGGTTGGATATCTTGACTTCTCTGGATGGCCACCACTGGACGATCCTTTTCAACCACCAGGCATGGTCTTGCGTTGCAACGTGACCAGCCCAGCTCGATGTATGACATCAGTGATACCAGTGCGTCTACGGATCTCCTGGTTTGGAACCCTGTCTCTGAGGCTGATTCCCAGCATCTTCCTTTCAATGTCTCTTTGGCATGTCTTCAGTCTGTTTCCACATGCTGCTTGTGTGCATATATAGTAAGCTAAATCTCTCATGAACATACATTTTGCAACTCCTGCCTCCTTTCCCTGAAGCTAGGGATGGAGTTAACAAATGTTAACCAAGTTTGTACGGCACGGGGGGTCAGCCTCATTAATTTATTAAGGACCTGTTGCACCAAGCTCCAATCAGACAAAAATCAAAATTAGGTGTGATTTCAAGCTTTCAAATCAAGCATTTGGTTGCATGCACGTAAATCAGCTGATGTACATTATATTTCCTGTTCAACTTCCATCATATTTTTACCCACTTCTGATAAATATTTAACCGAGGGCCTTACCAGAATGAAGCAATCAAATTTGATTTGTCAATTAAATATTGATTGGAGGTTGGTGCAACAGGCCCTAATTCATACACATAACATTTGGACCGGTCCGTATAGTGGTTGACACTTCGAACTCATGATTGGAAGGTTGTTGGTTCGAATTCCGGCGGAGCACAAAAAACTTGAGAATTGGCGCTTTCTGCATCGATGACCAAGCTCGCAGAGGGCTCTTGAGATGTGATTCACACAAAAACAGCGCTTACCAAATAAATCAGCCTAATACTATTATTATGAACATTTCTTTATTTTATGTAGGTGCATTCACTCTACGAGTATAAATCCCATTCTTTGACAATTTCATTCATCTGATCAAGTCACACTTTTCTCAGCCCATTATCATCCCCACCGCCACCAAATCAAAGTAAAATCAGATCCGCGGATTGTATGGAGATTGAAGACGCTGGTAGTCACATAATAGACACGTCTCAACCGATGCGACCATACATCATGCGCGCCTCTGCCATAAAACAGTGCGGCGCTGGTGGGGCACAAAAAACACAGTCACAGTCCTCGTTGCAATGGCTCTGGCGCGGGCTGTCCGTGAATTATAGGCAGCGGAGACAAAGGTTCAGCAGACAATGCGGCCCATCCAACCGTATATCATTTGTACGTCTCAACTCTGAGCTGGCTGAGAAGCTGCGGCAGGGAGAACGGAAAACAATGCACTGCTATTGGGAATAAGTTCTCCACCTATAATCCATAATCTATAATCTAACTTGAAAATATATTGATGCTGGAGTGATGTTTTCCGGGATCTGTAGCCATGGTCTGTGGGAGCTGGAGCTTCCGGACGTTTCGCCCATTTCTACGATGGGCTTCTTCAGCGTGAAGTATGATGATGAAGGTTATCTTGATGAGAACTGTGCCTTGATGAGAAGGTGGTCTTGATGAGAAAATATATTGATATTGTTACAAGCGTATGGTAGTATTGGTGCATTCTTCTTCTTTTCGTGCATACGTGATTCTAATCATGCTGGTAGAGCAACGCTCTGGAATCATCCACTATGCTTGAGAAATCAAGAACAGTCGAGAAACGTCCAGATATACGCATTTAAATGTAAGCCGCAATAGTGTGCAGGCCAGAGTGTCGATTAAAACATTGAGCCGTAAAGTTGAAAAAAGAGCTAGAAATCATTACATTGTAAATTGTGAACCAAACCGTCTAAAATAAATTATGTTAAAATAAATAATTGCAGTTTAATTGAAAGAGAGCCCCAACTAAAATCATAGCAATATGATTTTACCGGATTCTATTTAATAAAAATTGCGGTCATTTATTTTGCACAATTTATTTCAGACATGGGCCACATTCGTTTTGTACACTAAATTGCTGTCGAACTGAATAGCTCGATGGCTTTTGTATTAGTCTGCCTATAGAGCGTCTCGGTCTCTATTTATTGGTGAGAATAAGGATTATTCTCGAAACATTGAGAACTGGCACATGCGAGTTTTCGATAGAATACTCTACTTAGAATATTCAAGTAAACACTCACACAAAAAATGCAACTACACAACAAATATCGACATCTAGAGAAATCACAGACTCACACAGACAATTCACACCAACTCACAGACAAAACTCACACCAATTCACACAGACACACAATTACACATTCGCAACAATATATCAATTATTCCATCCACTCAGCGCTTGGTTGGCTTTTTTTTTTTTTTTTTATTAAACAAACAAACAGTTATAAATGTACTTTATGTGAAAAACAACATAGTTATAACAATTCAAAAACCAACAAAGATTATCCACCATTTTTTCAAAGATTCCATCCACTCAGCGCTTGGTTGGCTTATCCACCATTTTTTCAAAGATGCATGTAAATGTAGGTACCAATTGTTTTTACGTTTTTCAAAATCAATTTTCAGTTTTCATATCGGTCCAGGAAGGATTGTATGGAAAATATTTATTTTTACAATTGGGCAAGCTAGTTTCTTGTCACACGGTATATGCAAAATACTCGAACGCCGAGTTTTCTCGGCAAACAAAATTGTTCAATACACAAACAACTTTGCAAAAAAAATGTTTCAAAATTCCGCGTAGATACCAATCATGTCTTAATCAAAATATTCAAAATAGCGATATCAAATACATTAGTTTTGTTTTGTATTAATGACTTTAATATTCATGTATATATTTTTATCATAAAGCATTATTATAAAATCGTTTAGAAGGCTATGATAATTATTCGAGCATTTGTCTTTTTTACGATCATTATTTTAAATATGACTATTTCAAAAGCTTTTCCGAAGCCGTCTTAAAATCAAAGCCATCACAACAGTAGATTGTTATGTTGTAATCAATTTCCGCTGCGATTAAATAACTTTTTATTGATTCTTCATCTTCATTTTGTGTCCTCTCAGGTCCCCCCGACGTTGATAATCACATAAGAGTAAGCTTCTTTATCTACGGCAGTTCTGAATAGCTCCTCTAGGGGCTCGTTCAGATGCTGGATCATAATACAATAAAGTAGGATGTTTTTTTTTTATTGAGCGCTTTTTTTGTGTGAATCACATAAAAAATCCTTGACTGATAGGTTGTTATGCGGCTGACCACCCATACTGTAAAAAATGGTTCACTTTGCCAATGTCACCCCTGCTTCAGGGAAGGTCGGCAAGAGTTGCAGGGCTTATGTTCATTT
This sequence comes from Agapetus fuscipes, assembly GCA_951799405.1. Lineage (NCBI taxonomy): Eukaryota > Metazoa > Arthropoda > Insecta > Trichoptera > Glossosomatidae > Agapetus > Agapetus fuscipes. The sequence continues at coordinate 8,996,956 of OX637341.1, forward strand.
GAGATTGTGTTTTGTGTTTGTCCACATGCGGCATTTGTAACCGCGAAATTATGCGTGTCTGTTTGTGGGAATGCATTTAATATGAATCTCAAATGATACATATTTTTGCAGCTTAGATTTAAATTTAGATTTAGACACCTCAACAGCCCTCTGCGAACTTGGCTGTTGTTATAAAAAGTGTAAATTCTAAAGCAAGACCCAATAGCCGTAAGGCTGGGTGGACCTTTGGTGACCGGTCTTTGGAAAAGGTATATTAATTTTTTAACCCAGTATATTTGGCAACATAAATGGTAAGGTTTTTGTGCTCCGTCGAGATTCGAACCCACGATCTTCTATTTACGATTTCCAAGCGACAACAAGATTGGCTGCAACAACTTTTTGCCTTTGCTGAACGACACTGACAACCAGTAAGTTTTGAAAGTAATTCAGATATTTTTTCTATTTAAAAATATATATATATATATTTCTTAACAAACTAATTGATGAATAGCAAACGTTTTCATGGTAACAAAATATTATTTTACAAAATCAGCCTACTAGTTGTGAATTGCCTTTCTACTCACTAGAGCTTCAAGCACACGTAGGTGGCTTCGATTTTTCCCTAACAAAACCTCTGTATGTATAGGGCTGGGAAAGCGCCCCTATGTGAAAAGAGGAAAAGCGGATTGTAGAGAAAAAATAATTGGATAAATGAGCTTAATTTCCTGAACTTTGAGGGCTCAACCATATTATACTAAGCCTCTTATTTACATTTTTGTTTTGCAAGGACTAAAAGGATTGTTTATTTATTATTTTTAAATATAAATTGTTGCTTAAAATAAGGCACTATAACTGTAACTGTAACTCTGTCGTCATTCCGCTAAGGGTATCCAGAGCCTCTGCAGAGCTGCCTCCTATGTACCAAAATATATTATATTTTGAACGAAGTATGCAGTTTGAGGCAAAGGCAATTAATAACCAGGAGTTTAGGGATTACACGGCCGGCTGATGATGCTGGAGAGATGTTTTCCGGGATATGTTGCCGTGGTCTGTGGAAGCTGAAGCTTCCGGACATTTCGCTTACGCCTACGATGGGCTTTTTCAGCGTGAAAGTGAAATGATGAAAATAATATTGATGAAAGTGTGGGTACGCTGGGTATTTCTAATCTAATCTAAGTTGCAAAGATATGTTACATTGGAGATTCACATTACATGTATTCTCACAACCAGACACGTACAAGTTCGCGCTTGCACATGCCTCATGTGAACCTACAACATAAGAACCAAATCTCCAATGGACATACACCCTGCAACTCTTGCCGTCCTTCCCTGAGACAGGGGTAACATTGGCAAAGTGAACCATTTTTACAGCATGGGTGGTCAGCCGCATACCAACCTATAAATCAAGGAACCACAATTTGAATATGAATAACGTTTTTCAACTGAGAAGTATGTAGATAGGTTGGTGATACATAGTAGGTAAATATACATGTAGATACATCATATATAGTATCTATATGTAATCAGATACATAGTAGGTAAACAGATGTCGCTGCTCCACAACACAACACATACGTAGAGAGTCATCATTTTTCATTCTTAAATTCCGAGTGTACCCACACTTTCGTCACTGTTTCATCAAGATCATCTTCATTATTTTCATTTCACACTCAAGAAGCACATCACATTATTTTGTACCTTAACTTACACATCTCCTCTTACCTTACATTATTTCTTTTAAAACAAACTTTGTCAAAAAGGGTGTCAACATCGTATATTGTTGCCGACCCCGATGTATGGAAGCGAGTCGGTGACGGTGAATGAAAGAGAAGTAAATAAGGTATGTACCGTAGAAATGGCTCATTTGAGAAGTATGACAGGAAAAACATTGAAAGATAGAGTGAGACACGAATGGGTTCTGAATGAATGCGGACTAAAAAAAAGCGTGAATGTGAAAGTTCAAAAAAGTGTGATGCGATGGTTTGGAAGGATGAATGTAGACCGACTGACAAAAAAAGTGTATAAGGGAATGTTATAGGTAAGCGTGGAAAGGGAAGACATAGGAAAGAATGGCTTGATCAGATAAGTGAGATTGCGAATGAATGGAATCTACAGAGTGGAAACAAGAGAAGAGCGTGCATGAAAAGAGGGATGAAACTAGATGAGATGAAAAAAGTATGCAGGGACAGAGTCAAGTGGAGGCACTTGTGTGGAGGTACCGGCCACCCCTAGCAGGATAAAAGACAAGACAAGGAAGCGAAAATCTGATCCTCCGTTTCGACAGATTCATGGCAAAGGCGCGTCCAAGAGTGCAATGAAGAAGAAGAAGAAGTGTCAACGACGATACCATGTTGAAAGCACCGGTTCTCATCAGATCACCGAAGTTAAGCAATATTGGGCGCGGATGCTACTTGGATGGGTGACCGCTCAGGTACACCGCGTGTTCTTGGACCGGTCCGTAGTCCAGATGCAACACTTCGGACTCGTAAATGGAAGGGTGTGGATTCGAATCCCGGCGGAGTACAAAAATATACCATTTATATTTACAAATCTTCGCTGGGTTGAAAATTTTATAAACCTTTACCAAAGACCGGTCACTGAAAGGTCCATCCAACCTTACAACAACTGGGTCTTGTTTGAGAATCGGCGCTTTCTACAGCGAGGACCATTCTCGCAGAGGGCTCCTGAGGTGTGATACACACAAAAACAGCGCTCACCAATGAATCATCCTAATATTACTATTATTGTAAGAAGAAGAATATTGAAAGAAAAGCTGAGAAAATACATCATTTGGATTAGCGTCACCTTGCGCGAGGGAAAAATGTCAACATCAATGCGCCGCATCGCCGGCCCCCGCGACTGCAGCGGCGAGGTATTGAAATAATGACAAGTCGTAAATACCGCGGCCACTATTCTAATGGGCGCCATTTCCATATAATGGGCCCTGATTGGTGCGCATGCCCGGCGTGTACGCATAGCGGGGGCCAGGCGCGTGCAACCAATGGAAGTTGAGCTCCTTTCATAAGGAAATTTTCTTACCAGGGCTGGAAGTCTCATCACCACGATAATTCTTACCTACCGAATATCGGTAATATTTATATGAAGACCCGTCGCAAGGTTGCGCCTCCCACCACCATCCGTGCCACTGGTTCACCGGCTAAAAAGTCTGAAACTGACGATTTAGTCGAGTTGATTAGTGGTAGTTTATTCACACCACTCACTTGTGTACTGTGCTGGACCGTAATGCGAACGCTTTCTGTGCATTAGCGAGTGGTTTAGTCACTAAATTACTCGCTACTCTACTAAATTAGTCGCCTTGTCCGAACTAGCCGAGACAGTCTGTGATGACATCCATGTACGCCACCCAAACCTACTAAAGGGGTTAAAAGTTGAAAAAAGCTAAAATAAAGAAGAAAACGCAAACGCAACCAAGTTAAACACATAGTGCAACTTAATGCGATTCAAGAACTGTTTATTTTTACAGGTAAGGGAGCCGGGCATACGCCAACCACTTCAGTTGACGTGGGGGTTTCCCAACTTCCGAGGGGGTAGTACTCATTTTTTGTGAAGACTGAGTAAACCTTGCCAGTATTTTATTTTGGGTTTAAATAAAAACCGAAACGGGAAATCATTTCAGCAACTGAAAATAAAAAATGTTGCGTACACCTTTCTGTACAAAATCCCTAGCAAACATCCTACCTCGCTGGAGAGAGACGCGGCTCTACAAGCTTGCACCCTTCCCCCTTGCACCCGCATAGCAGTAATGGCGTCTCTTTGGGAGGTATTGAGACATCAGAATTAAATTAAGGCAACTCCGACCTGCCCTCAGTTGGCCGCAGCTGAGAATCAGGGAAGACGAGGAGCGCTGAAGACGCAAATTAAAAAAATAAAATGAAGAAACTCCTTACAACAAATGAGCTACGCGATTCCTTGGGAAGTAGCTCAAATAGCTGATGGCAACAAAGCCGCACATACAGTACAACTTCGTGATGTCACGAAAAGATATGGGAAGTGGAACCTATTGGCCTTACGCCAATAATAATATTAATGTTAAGATGATTTATATCGTCGCCCCAATGCTTGATTGGCTTGTCTGCCAATTTTTCAAAGTTGACCTTTCAATTCTTTTCCACTGTCTCAGAACAGATCACAGATCTAGTGAGACAGTGTAATTCCTTCATTACATTTGTTTTTTTTGAAGGAATAAATTTTATTTCATTTCATTTCATTTCAATAGATTTGGTCTCAAAGCTCACATTCTATAGGTACAACCTGACCTAAAACAAAGCGTAAGAGCTCTTTCCCACTTGTCGGGTGTCGAATCCGTATACTAATCGGAGGTTCCAGTTCATTATGTATGGAGCTATTCACACATATCGGAAACCGATTTTGTCCGAAATGTTCTGCCACTGGAACCTCCGATTAATATACGAATCCGACACCCGACAAGTAGGAACGGGCTCTTAAATGTCTTTTTTTTTTCAAAATCAATTTCCAGTTTTAATAAGACACATAGGTATACACATTGCTCATGTGAAATCAGATTCGTGTAGGTTCGTGCTTACAATTAATTTTACATGTGTACTTATAAATTAAAATACAAACTTCAAATTAACATACACCTTGCAATTTTTGGCGACCGTCCCTGAAACAGAGGTGAAATTAGTAAAGTGAACCATTTTTACAATATGGGTGGTCAACCTTATACCAACCGATGAGATGAATAATTTTAAAAATATTGTTACGAATATGCAATATATTAACAGTTGTGTTTGGTTTGTCTGTGTAAGCTTTTAATAAGTCTATGAAATCTCAAGAAATGAGTAGAAGCTTAGGTAGGTACGTAGGTAATAATAATCTGTATTTGTTCGAGATTAATTAAGTGTTGAATCGAGTATTTTGATGAAATCCAGCATGGTGGCATGTAACGATTCTCCATGTTTCGAAAATGATGTTACAAATCTGTAAAAATAAGGACCATAATGAAAATAAGGACCATAATGAAAGAAGTATGTAAGGATAGAAAGAAATGGCGGTTGATCTGTGATGTTGGCGGCTGGGGTTTGTTAAAGTAAAATTGGTTTTGTGATTTAGTTTTTTATGTCAATGTATATATTGTTATTTTATTGATTTTAAAAATGTAATTTGTCATGTATGTTCCTTGACTTATAGGTTGTTATGCGGCTGACCACCCATACTGTAAAAAAATTGGTTCACTTTGCCAATGTCACCCCTGTTTCAGGGAAGGACGGCAAGAGTTGCAAGGCTTATGTTCATTTGAGATTGGGTTTTTATATTGTAGGTCCACATGCGGCATGTGTTAGCGCGAAATTATACATATCTGCTTGTGGGAATGCATTTAATATAAATCTTAAATGATATATATCTTTGCAGCTTAGATTAGATTAGATTAGATAATCCCTGGAGAGAAAGATATTAATCAATCGTCGTATTGTCCATAAGTAAAAACTCTGTCGGAACCGAAAGCGAAGAAATAAAATTTGTAAAGTAAATGAACCGCAGTTTTGATGAAATAATCCGCTAAAAAATAACATTATGTATAATCGATGTTTTTTTTACCATCCCTTATTCAAATCACAGTTTGTTCCACGCGGCTTGGACCAGTTTGCATTCTCATCGCTTCCAGGGTCCACAGTATCGCCGCATGCGTTGCCGACCGTCCCAAACCGTCACCAACCGTCCGACTTAATTTGTAACCAAACCCCAAACAGCACTGGTGCAATGGCAACAGTCAGTTTGTTACAAGTGGATGGAATCAACAACGATTGCCAATTTTTGTTTCAAACGGTCAGAATACAAATCATACACCTTCTACTTCTATTTATTTTGGTGCTACTTCTATCGAAGATCGGCCTTCATCACGGCAATAATTTTGAATGCAACCAATTCATTGAAATATATTTAGGTTGGTATAAGACTCACCACCCATACTGCAAAAAACAGTCCACATTCCCAATGTCACCTTGACTATAGTAGGTTGGTGTGAGACTGACCTCCTATGTTGTATGAACTTGGTTCTCTTTTTGCCAATGCCACCTCGGTTTCAGAGAAAAGTTGTAGGAGTAGCAAATTTTATGTTCATGTGTTGTTTTGAATGTGTAGGCGTGAACTTGCATGAGCCTGCTTGTGCGCTTTGCGCATGCATTAAATATGGCCCTCAAATGCCAATACATCTTTGCAACTTAGATTATAGATTGTTTATGAAAAACCATGTGTAAATTTCTGCATGCAAGATTTTTGTACGCCAAGCAAGAATGGTAGCGAATAAATATAAAAGATTTAAATATTGGATATGTTGACCATTTTGTAGGTATGGTAATTATTTTCATGAGTATGTAAAAGTACCTGCATGATAAGTCACTGTCCTTACATACGAGGATATGTAAATACGAATAACTATATTGCGTAGATGGATTTTTTTCAAAACGTTCTATCTCACATTTTCTAAAAATCTATAAATATTTCGATACCTATAAGGTGAAACTGAATAAGTAATATATGAAACCAACATTGGTTTCTCAAATAAATGCACTTTTTTTTATTTTCTACGAGAGAAAAGTCTGAAGAAATGTTATAATCCTATAGTTTAGAAGTTTGTCATGAGCACTTCCTTATTATTAGTTTACTGACTACAAGAATTACCCACAATAAAATATTTTATCCACGATTTCCGGTCGATAGCTCAGGTGGTAGAGTGCTTGCATTCCATGCCGAGAGCTCGGGTTCGAATCCCACCCAGGGTGTCAGAAATGATTGCCCGTTTCGGTGTTTATTTCAAACCCCAAAATAAAATACCGGCAAGGTTTACTCATCCTTCACAAGAAATGAGTACCAGCACTCTCGGGAGCTGGGAAACCTCCACTTCAACTGAAGTGGTTGGCGTAAGGCCGGCCCCCTTACCTGTAAAAATAAATAGGTTCAACTCGCCAGATGCGACCCCTTCGGGGATAACGCGGCAAGAAGTTACACTAAATGTGTAGCTTAGTTGCGTTTTTTTTTTTTTTTTTTTCTCAAATCAGTGAATCAGCACTTGTTCAGTGTTACCTTTAATGTGGCGTTTTTTCTATATAACCTGCGATATTGGACGGGGATAAGAACAGTAAAGGCTTTATTTCTAGCCGCAAGATATTATCCAACATATCCGCGTATGACCGTCATTTATGTTTCATACAATTTGTATGGAACGCATTTGACTCTCCGCTCCGGTGTCAATACCCTTGGATTGTCAATACTCTTGGACCGGTCCGTAGTCCGTAGTGGCAACACTTCGGACTCGTAAATGGAAGGTTGTGGATTCGGATCCCGGCGGAGCACAAAAATATACTATTTATATTTCGAATGTGCTCTTCGCTGGGTTGAAAAATTTATAAACCTTTACCAATAACCGGTCACCAAAGGTCCATCCAGCCTTACAGCAACTGGGTCTTGCTTTAGTATTGGCGCTTTGTAGCGACGACCAAGCTCGTACACCTCTGCGGCACTACAACAAGTGTCATAGACCCCTAGAGTCTTTAGAATCTAGGGAGTCTCCTGCACAGGATTTCTTAAAAAAAAAAAAAAACCCCGTCTACTGTGTACTTCAAATCTATACAACAATACCGTATTTCATATTTGAGGCATTGCTTTGTTGTTCCAGCAATATGTCTCTGTTGGTTGCCATCCTCTCGAACTGCGAATAGGAGGAGACACCCATGAGCCGCTAAAAATCATGGATATATGAAGATCTTGGCTGACCTCTAGTTCGTCGACCCAAAAAATATCAGTCAAAGAAGGGTTTTATTCGTAATTTAATTTGATTCATTTAATTGTACTAAATTCTACATAGAACACTATGAAACGCGTAGCCCTTTTATGGCCACCTTGGTCACGCATTTAGCATGGCTATACCCACAATATGGCAACCGTTGTGTACCCGAGTACACACAAACAGAGATGTCCCATGTCTCATTAACATAGCCCGGAGCCAATTGCTCGCCAGCGCAGAGTTATGGCCCCGTAGCTGCATTAATGAGCCCACTAGGGGTGCTTAATTGCAAGAAAAGGGGGCCAAAACGGACGCTCGCCTTTGGTTTTACATACAGAAGCTATTTACCTGCATTTGTGAGTATGTTTAAATCATTTGTTATGTCTTTATACCATCAGGAAATACGGCATTCATTTATTATGAGTATATATGTATTTAAGAATATTATATACAGGGACGTTCAATGCGTTTCAATCATGAACTGGCCACCAAATGGATTCAAATTTATTGTAAAAACCTGTGCTAGGACTTGCATGTCTTCTGAAGCTGTAAATCGTTTCATATCAGTCAACTTCTGCACTAGATTTTTTGTAATTAATTAAGTTTGGAAAAAAAATTGTGCCCTTCTTGAGGATGCGACCGTGATAATACTTATAATTTGTTCAATGTAAAAACATTAAAAAAAAAAAAAAACTGGGGAGTTGCTTTCTGGAATCTGAGCTTCCGATCGTTTCGGTCATGTCTACGATGTGTTTTTTCAGCGTGAATTTGAAACGATGGAGATAATCTTTATAAAATTGTAATGAACCAAATGAAAAATTCTTCCCTATGCCTGGCCATATGCTACTCTATGCCGCTCAACAGATTCGAATCAAAATTTCATAAAACATTTGAAATAAATCATCTAAAATTTGATGTCAATTCGCCAACGTAAATACAATTTTTGTTTTCCTTGAATCTGCTCCCCTTTTCTGTGAAAATATATTAATTCCACGTACCCAAATGGTGCAGTGAAATATGCCGGGTATTTTTTAAAATCATGGATTTGTGAAGAAGAATGAAATTCAACAACCTTTTTTGCCTGGACAGAAACGAAGATTCACATTATCAATTTATACTTCATTATTTAATATTTTTGATGAATTTTTAATTCGTAAATATCCGATGAAATCTTTTGAACCAGGGTCAAAGTTATTCTCGATAGCACACGGCGCAGGCGGGTTTCGAACATCCCACTGTTTAAATAACGCAAATCGAGTGCCGACGTCTTATCCCTTCTATGATACCAATGACTTGAAGTATTTTCATATGAATTTCACTCTCAATTACAAAGCACTTATTCTGAATTTAATGGCGCCAACTTACAAATACACCTCACGGTAAACAACAAAAAATAAAAGTGCCGCAGTCTAAAAAAAGTCCTTTCATGCTTTTTTCAACATAAAAAAACGTGTCAAAGAGGCGCCTAAAGTGTGATCACTTTTTCAAGTAGATCTTACACTAAAAATTCCATTAGGTTAATGGTAGATAATGAATGCAAACACTTAGGTATATCTGAAACATCCGAGTTCAAAAACTTAGACAGGAAGTTTTTTAATTTAAAAAAAACGTGTTACTTCAGTTAAAAGTAACTTAAATCTGTAATCTGAGTTTCAAAGAAATATAATAACATTTAAATTTAATATTAATGCATGCTCACAAACACATACGGGTAAGTTTGCACTTACAAATTAACATCCAAACCTCAAATGAACATACACCCTGCAACTTTTGCCGACGTTTCCTGAAACAGGGGTGACATTAAAAAAGTGAATCATTTCTTACATCATGGGTGGTCAGCGTCATACTTACCTGTAAGTCAAGAAAAATCATTGTTAAAAAATATTGTTAACTTTTTTATGCAACTGAACAATTTTTTCAAATACCATACTGTTTAAAACCGAGTATTGCAAAAATGTGATAAAAATCTCTGGCGTTTAATTCACCTAATTACCGAGAAACAATCCCGTTTTTTCTCGCAGCCCTGACGCTAATGACGTTGGAGAGGGACAAGCTTATGCACAATTTCGTAGAATGGAAAGAGAGAGGGAACAGATTCGGGAGCAGATTAAGTACAGGCGATTACTTTAATTGGGAACGGCCAAAGTGAATGTTGGACTTATGGGTTGAGAAACAGGGCTGGCACATGAAAATGGGATTCAATAAATACCGTCCATAAAAAGATTCGGGATAATTCATACCCAAAAAGATTTTCTATGAATAGGTACCTACATGATTTTTAGAGTTGAGCGTTGCTTTATCTATAATAATATAATCTTAGTTGTAAAGATATATTACATTTAAAATTTACGTAACATGCATTTCCACAAGAAGATATGTTTGTGCTTACACATGTCGTACGTTAACTTACAACATACAACCCTAATCTCAAAAGAACGTAAGCCCTGCAACTCTTCCCGACCTTCCCTGAAACGGGTTGGTACTGGCAAACTGAACCATTTTTTATAGTATGGGTGGTTAGTGTCATACCAATCTATAAGTAATTGATGCATATCTTGTATTTAAAATGTATGAAAGCTTAGTAAGAAATATTGCGCAATTTATAAACAGAGAAATGAGTACCAGCACCCTCATGAGCTGGGAAACCCACTCTTCAACTGAAGTGGTCGTCGTAAAGCCGGCCCCCTTACCTGTAAAAATAAATAGTTTTAACTCGTCAGATGCGAAACTCTTCAAGCATAACGCGGCAAGAAGTTACACTATATGTGTAGCTTCGTTGCGTTTTTTTTTGCATCACAGCACCCTTGATATTTTTGTACTATGACTAAATAATGCCTTATTTTTCCATCCTGTATAGCACTGCTAGCATTGACAACACATTTTGAATCCCATTTTCTTTATCATTTCGCGTGTCCATCTGTTTACTTTTATTGTTATAATTACTTCTCGTTCTGCAGCCCTCGGCCGGGAGTCTGATTAAATTATCAGCAGGTAGAGATGGGATCAGCAAACAGCAGCAGGTGTGTACGCGCACTAATTAGCGCAACTGAACGCCTCTTGTTGCTTAGCAACCACAACACACATGCAAGCATACCTCGCGCACACGCATACGTCATGCTAATACATAAGCAGGCCTGGATTAAGGGTGCTGCAAGCAATGCGATCGCACAAGCGCACTGGAGTCAAACGGGGCTATTCTTAGACATTTCAGTCGTCCGTTGAGCCCACGCTTTGACAAACTAATGATGCATTTGTATGAAGACCTGTCAATCCAAGATGGCCATAAGTGAAGAGCTGATTTGTCTTCATACAAATATTACCGAATTCGGTAGGTAAGAATGATCGTGGTGATGAAACTTCCAGCCCAGGCTTCATTAGTTAGTCGAAACGTGAGCTCAACCGACGACTAGCCCCGAAAGAGCCTATTTTTTTGGATGACAGGATAGAATGACGCAGTAACAAAACGGCACATGACATAACGACACACAACAGAACAACCTACGCCAGAACGAGATATGACAGAACGACAAATGACAAAACATCACATTGACAAAACTACATAGAAAATACATCACTATGACAAAACAACACAAGTACAAAACATCACATACCTCAAACAGAATATACCATAAACGGCGTTTGTGATGTTTTCACATGTGATGTTTTGTCGTTGTTATGTTCTGCCGTGTGTTGTTTTGTCATGTGTCGTTCTGTGTCAATTTGTTACTGTGTCGTTATTTCATGGAAACATTTTTTGGGGGCCCCGTAGCTATAAATGCCTGAAATAATAAAATGTTACGACATAGAATTTTTCAAAAGATTGTTTTCGCAGTTACTTAAATTTACAATAAACTTCACAACATTTTCAAAGCTTATAATTCGGCCGGAAGGTTCACCGTCAAACGTCAGCCAATCAGAGCGTCAGGTTCGTTATGGATCTCAATGAGTGACATAAAAATTGGGGGTAGGGGGTCCCAGATCTTCCTCCCACCATGGCTCCCGGTGGAACTAATGCAGATCTGCACACATAGCAACTACATAATATGTAAATAGGTACATATCATACTAACACATGCACATGTAATACGTACAAACGCATATACTCATTTTAGAAAAGCTTTTATACTCACAGTGCTGTCAAAAAAGTGCTGTCGTACGGAAAGTATTGTTAGTACTCGTATTTACCATTAACGTATACTATAAGTGGATCCGTAACTTGATTACGACATTGAATCATAAAACGGGACAATACTGTCAGCCAGACATGTCAAACACAACAGAATGCATAATTACAATATGAAGTCGGGGTTCTCCTAGATGGGGCTCTCCTAGATGCGGTGCATGCCAACTATGAAAATAGTAAGGCATGTGTTCGTATTGATGGTGAGTATAGCGAGTGGTTTGAAGTTTATAAGGGTGTCAGGCAAGGATGTGTGATGAGTCCATGGCTATTTAACATAGTCATGGACAAGTGTGTCAGAGATGCTAGACTTAATGATTGTGGATTGATGATAGGAGAGAGCAAAGTGAGTGTTCTACTGTATGCAGATGATGCAGTTCTTGTATCTGATTCAGCAGTAGAATTGCAAACAATGCTCTCTAGATTGAATGAAGCTTTGTTAGGTAACCATCTGAAGTTGAATGCAAGTAAGACGAAAGTATTGATTTTTGAAAGAGATGATGAAAGTATGAATTATGAATTTAAAATTAATGGAATGAATGTTGATGTCGTAAATGAGTTTGTATACCTGGGAAGTAAGTTTGAAAAAGATGGAAGAATGACAGGTGAATTTGAAAGAAGAGTAATGAAGGGCAGGTGTGTACTGGGTGCCACAGCTTGTATCGCCAAAAATCAAAACATATCTAAAAATGCTCGATTGGCGGTACGCAGTGGCATACTTTTACCCACCTTGATGTATGGAAGCGAGGCCTGGACGGTGAATGAAAGTGAAATTAGTAAAGTCCATACTGTTGAAATGGACTTTCTAAGAAGTATGATTGGGAAAAAACGGAGTGACAGGGTGAGGAATGATTTTGTAAGAGAAGAATGTGGTGCAAGAGAAAGTGTGAAAGTGAAGATTAAAAGAAGTTTGTTAAGATGGTTTGGGCATATGGAGAGAATGAATGAGGAAAGACTGACGAAGAAAGTATATGTTGGTAGAATAGATGGATGTCGTGGTAGAGGAAGACCGAGAAAGGTATGGATGGACCAAATATCCGAAATTGCGAATGAATGGAATATCCAGAGTCATAATAAAAGAAGAGCTTGTATGAAGAAGGTTATGACTCTGGAAGAAATGAAAGAAGTATGTAAGGATAGAAAGAAATGGCGGTTGATCTGTGATGTTGGCGGCTGGGGTTTGTTGAAGTAAAATTGTTTTTTTTATGTCCATGTATATATCTATTGTTATTTATTGATTTTAAAAAATGTAATTTGTGATGTATGTTCCTTGACTTATAGGTTGTTATGCGGCTGACCACCCATACTGTAAAAATTGGTTCACTTTGCCAATGTCACCCCTGTTTCAGGGAAGGACGGCAAGAGTTGCAAGGCTTATGTTCATTTGAGATTGGGTTTTATATTGTAGGTCCACATGCGGTATGTGTTAGCGCGAAATTATACATATCTGCTTGTGGGAATGCATTTAATATAAAACTTAAATGATATATATCTTTGCAGCTTAGATTAGATTAGATTAGAAGTCCATTATTGTCTTACTTTCTGCATCTTGTCGTCCCCTTAGTGCTTGTTTCTCTTATCTCTATCAGAGGTAAATTCACATGAGCAATGTTTGTATGTACTGATCTACCATTTGATTTAAAGATGACCTTTTAATGAAATTGTCGTAAGAATCACATTCTACACAATCTGAACTAAGAAGAAAACGTAAAACACGGTAATGTAAGAGTTGTTTTAAATATTTTTTAAATTAATTTCCAGTTGTCATAAGTCACATTGGTCCAGTACGCATACAAACATTGCTCTTGTAAAACCTGTGATGGACATAAGACAAAAAAGCACGAATACGTCAATGGTATCTATAAACTCATTTTGTTTTCGGACGTTCTCTACACTCCTTTCTGGACATTTGGGCATCAAGAAAAAAGCGTCTACTTTAACCATTTGATTCGTGTCCCAGATGACTTACCCACTCGAGATGGATTTGAAGAACACATTTAGAAATGAGTTGAAGACCCACCTGTTTGCACGCTCGTATTAGCAATAAAAGTTGAAAACCGCGCCATAAAATTCATGAATTATTTTTAGTATTCAGCATTCGTTATAATGACATTTATAATGACATAAAAACGATATTCCGTTTTTGAAAGCTAAAATTTTAATTGTCAAATTTAGGTCCTCACATATTATTCCACGACTTATAGGTTGGTATGAGGCTGACCACCCACACTGTAAAAAGATGGCTCACTTTGCCAATGTCACCTCTGTTTCAGGGGAGATCGATAAAAGTTGCATGGCTTATGTTCATTTGAGATTGGGTTTTATATTGTAGGTACACATGCGGCATCTTAAAGCGCGAACTTATACGTGTCTGGTCGTACGAATACATTTAATATAAATTTAAAACAAAATCTATAATGTAATATATCTTTGCAACTTATGTATATTCAAGAATTTAGATTATGGACATAAAGGTTGGTATATCGCTTATCACCCACACTGAAATCAATGGTTCACTTTGACAATCTATACTCCTATTTCAAGCAAGGTCGGCAAAAGTTGCAGGGCTTATGTTTCCCCTGCCGCCTTTGGAATTAGTGAGTCAAGTTTTTACAGCATGGGAGGTCAGCCTCATACCAACTCATTAGTCAAGCAATAATAAAGATATTTTAGGATTTTTACATACGTTAGCAGTTAAACAAAATCGTATGATAATAATTGTAAGAAACTCAAAAACGAAATTTTTCATTTGCTCGAGTATGAACTAAACATAAACTCCCCTTGATTGCATAAATCAGAAAATGGATGAAATATACAACATCGCCCCTAGTGAGTGATTTAGTTTCTATACATTATGTTTGGATTTACGCAATCGAAGGGAGCTTAGGTAATGTCTTATACTCGAGTCATAATTAAAACCGCACTTCTAAGAATCTGGAAACATTATTTTTACTTTATTTTTTAGGAATTCTACGAGCCAGTGAAATATGCCATATTAATTGCCCGTGTAATTTGTTGAAACGAAAAAAATAAATTAGTTTTAGGTTTTTAATGATTTTTTTTCTCTTTCTGCACACCGCGAATCCGGTCCCGAAATGCTTTTTAGCGAATTAGGGCTGTCACAAAATAGGGATGTACAAAATAGCCTTTTAATGAAATTTTCGTAAGAATCACATTCTGCATAATCTGAACTGAGAAAAAAACGGAAAACACGATGTGTTAAATGTTTTAAATATTTTTTAAATCGATTTTCAGTTTTCATAAGACACATTGGTCCAGTAGGTACCTACACATATAAACATTGCTCATGTGAAATTACCTCTGATAGACATAAGACAAACAAGCACTAATTTGCACGTTATATGCCCCTTCTCGTAATCGTATATACATCTATTTAGATATATAAAATCAAATGATTAACTTTAAATTAATAACTTAATTAAAACCAAATTAAGCCATCATCGTTTCCAATTAATACATTTTCTCACACATTAATTATCGTTAATCACGGCGCGGCGTTCCGAAATTTAAAAATTTGAATTCCGTTCCGCCCGATTCCATTTTCAAATTATTATTCCACTCCGAGGGCGTTCTTTTTTTTTTAATCCCCATTAACCGGTTCTTTAATTAATTGCCGGTTTTAAGCGCAGCGCGCCTAATTTTGAGGGCGGATTCGTTAATCCTTTTTTAAAAAAAAAAAAAAAAAAAAAAGGTAAATTTAGTACTCAAAAAAATTAAATAAAATAACCCACTCCTCCCCTCCCTACCGTTATTTTTGTCATCCTTATGCCTTGAAATTACTTTTTTCAGAATTGATTTATCGGATTCTCCGTGAGAATAAGAAAATAAATGTATAGAGTCAGCGCTATGGCCAAGCGAGTCAAGGCAGTGGCTTTGATTGGCGTGCTTGAATTAAAAACAGCGCCGGTTCAAGTCCCATCAGCCCCCTTGACGATAGCTTTAAATCTGTGTATACAGTCATACAGATGCCATTGGGTAATTAATTAGTAAATCATGAAATAAACATTGATGCATTGCAAATTCCGGTTTCTGGCCAGGCAAAATTAGGTCGGTGAATTGCATTTAAGTATTATTTTTTTTTGGGATTCCGAATTTGATTGAATCTTCTTGATTTTGTGGATTACAAAATTACCTACCTACCAACATTTTGAAGGCAGATAAATTAAAGATTGAATAGAAATTTTTTAGGCTTTCACAGCCGACGGTTGGCACTGGACAGTGGCTTTCTGGGATCCGAAGAAGCCCATCCCAGATATGAGTGAAACGTTCGAAAGTTCTTTCTCCAAGAAAACACAACAGATTCCGGAAAGCAACTCTCGACAGATAAATGTTTTTCTTTGGTGCGAACAAAAGTATTAATTAAAAAATCAAAACTAAGTATGAATGATGTGGATGTTGCAGTAACTGTCGCTAATAGCAGGCAAACCCGGTAATAACTAGACGAGTTAATTAGATTTGAGTTAAAAAGCGGCGTCCCATACGAATTAAGTCATTTCCAGAGCGAGCCGACAGTCCCGTGTAATAAAATAATAA
The DNA here is from genome assembly GCA_951799405.1 of Agapetus fuscipes. Classification (NCBI taxonomy): domain Eukaryota; kingdom Metazoa; phylum Arthropoda; class Insecta; order Trichoptera; family Glossosomatidae; genus Agapetus; species Agapetus fuscipes. The sequence continues at coordinate 9,013,434 of OX637341.1, forward strand.
CTATCTAACCTAACCCTCCAAGAAACGACAAAACCATCATAATAAAATAAATTTTACAGTAGACTGCACATGACATTATAGCATAAATAAGGTTTTTATTCAGGTCAGGTCAGGTCAGGCATTTTTTCTTTCATATGGCAACCCATAGACGCAGATTGGCAAGATTGCTGCAATAACTAATTTCACTAGTGACAATTTAAGCAACAAACACACTGAAAATTGTAAGAAAATCGTTGGAGATATTACTGAAAAAAGTGCTTTTTTTGTATGGCAATTGGAATATCGTGGGTTCAAATCCCGGTGGAGCACAAAAAAATATTTATTATGTCTTCGCTGGGTTGAAAAATTCATAGAATTGTATCCAAGACCTCTCCCCAAAGGTGCATCCAGCCTTACCTACAGCAACTGGGTCTTGCTTGAGAATTGGCGCTTTCTACAGCGACAACCAAGCTCGCAGAGGGCTGATTGTAGGTTATATAGTGAAAGATAAAGATAATAGAGAAAATATTATTAATTAAATATACATAAGACTTTTAAAATAAATATTGTTTTTGAATGCTCGGTCATTGTCGGGTTAAGGTTACGGTCGCCGGTAATTCCAGCATCTTTCCAGATTGAGATGTTACAGGCAATATCGTTAAACGGGCCGTCATAATTGCTCAGGGTTTCCTGTTTTCTCACGCGGGCTATCTCTAATCACAAAGCAATTAAGGTTTATTAAGCAATTGGGGAGCTAGAAGAGACGCGCGTGGGCCGTCTGAACTAAGCCGCTCAACTGGAACGTTAACAAAAAAACAAACTGGTCATTTTCAATAACATCCTGATGCTCATAAGCTTGCCCGGTAATTATAAGAATATTTATGGTTCATGAGTGCTTTTTTTTCCAACGCTTCTATTTCTTTTTTTTTGCAACATCTGTGAAGGAAAAATCTTCGAAAGACGAACAAGAGGTCGCACAAGAACTTCATAGTTCCAGGATTTGAAGCGGCTCATCGATGTCTCTTCCGATTCGCAGCTTGAGAGGATGGCAACCAACAGAGACAGATGCCTGGCACAACAAGGCACTGCCTTTACAAGAGGATGGCGACCAACAGAGACAGATGGCTGGCACAACAAGGCACTGCCTTTACAAGAGGATGGCTACCAACAGAGACAGATGCCTGGCACAACAAGGCACTGCCTTTACAAGAGGATGGCAACCAACAGAGACAGATGCCTGGCACAACAAGGCACTGCCTTTACAAGAGGATGGCGACCAACAGAGACAGATGGCTGGCACAACAAGGCACTGCCTTTACAAGAGGATGGCAACCAACAGAGACAGATGCCTGGCACAACAAGGCACTGCCTTTACAAGAGGATGGCGACCAACAGAGACAGATGGCTGGCACAACAAGGCACTGCCTTTACAAGAGGATGGCAACCAACAGAGACAGATGCCTGGCACAACAAGGCACTGCCTTTACAAGAGGATGGCGACCAACAGAGACAGATGGCTGGCACAACAAGGCACTGCCTTTACAAGAGGATGGCAACCAACAGAGACAGATGGCGGGTAGGTACAACAAGGCACTGCCTTTACAAGAGGATGGCATCCAAACGAGACAACTTATAACGACGGGCCTGCTTATGGGAATACATGTAATATGAATCTTATATGTACTATATATTTTCAACAAAGAATATAGATTACCTATAACGATAATAATCAAAAGAACGAAATATTTATTCTGAAATATATTTGCCTCTACTGTACGTCCGCGCCTGAAATGAATTCCTCTTCAAGTTACAGAACAACAGAAGGAAAACGTCATTTTTCCCTATTCCCTTGGGTTTTATTTCTCGTTTAAGCTGAGTGAACCTTACCGGTATTAAAAATCTCCACTACCTTCATAAATCAAAAAAATTCCGAACAAAAACTTGGGCAATTAAATGTGTTTAATGCCTTTTATAATTTGGGATCTCTGTAAAAAATATATATTATATAAACAATATGTATAGTTCATAAGGACTACCTTCGCCTCCAAAGAAGGCTATTAATTTCATAATATATGGCCTGAAATAGAACTCATTTGTCAGGCCATAATGACCCCTGCTGACAAAGGTTTTATTAATTTAATAATTCACAGACCCTACTGAAGAATTTCGAAAAGGTATTTGCTGTTTATTTGAAAAAAAAATGTGTGACTCAAAAAATATTTCGTTTTATTTGTTTTTTTTGCAACTTAGATTATATTTTTAAAGGAAGTTTCTTGATTATTAAGTAGGTATGAGTCTGACCACCCATTCCGAAAAAAATGGTAAACTTTTCCAGTGTCACCTCTGTTTCAGGGAAGAGAGGCAATAGTTGCAAGCTGTAATATTCATTTGGGATTAATGATCTACTTATTTCTTTCTTACACATGCGGCATATACCTACATGTAAGAGCAAACTTACCTACACGTGTCTGCTTTAAAGGGAAGCATCAAATTTGAATCTTAAATATTAATATATGCTTCTTTGGAACATAGATAAAAGATTTTTATCAGTGCCTACTCATAAGAAACTTCGACAATGGTTCAACAAGAGCACTAACTAGTAACTACCTATTTAGGGCTGCAGCACCTAAAGCCAAAAAAACAGGATGATAGTCGATCTTCGATAGATGGAAAGAATGACCGGTATCTGTTTTCACACCTCAATTTAAACTTGTCCCATTCAAAACCAATATCAATCACCACTTCCTTTCAGTGTCTCAAAACAAAGACAACACACCACACAACACAACACTACGCAGCTAACAGGCCTGCTACAAAGGATCAGAACATCAACCGCCACATCACCAACACCTCTGCAACACTACAACAATTGTCATAGACCCCTAGAGTCTGAAAACTAGAGAGTCTCCCGCACAGGATTCTTTAAAAAAATCATCCTAAAACAAAATATTATTTGAGTAAACTGTGTATTTAGGAAATTATTGTGTTCACGAAATTTTGCTGTTTTTTTCTGTCTCATCCCAAACACACTTATTTGTTTTTTGGCATCTTAAACATGCTGAGCCATTTGGCGAAATGACATCGGCATGCTTTAAGCTACAAACGATGGTTTTTTTTCTGCATGGCCCCCGTCCATGGACAGAAAAAAAACCTTTTTAATGGGCTCGTCCAAAATTTATTGCAAGGTTAACATTCAGTTTTTTTTTTCAGAAAATTCCAGATAATTTTGTAAGCAATTAAATTTTAGAAGAGAAACATTTTTAAGACTTATTAAGATTCTTTTAATTAAATAAAGGCAACCTTGAAAGTAGGAAAAGTTTTGACTTAAATTGTATTCTTTGCGCCACTAAATACTTTTCTTTTTTGGGTGACATTTTTGTAATTAATTTCCTTTTTTAATCTCTCATATCAGGAAACACTGTAACTGTAACTGTAACTCTGTCGCCATTCCGCTAGGGGTGGCCAGAGCCTCTGCAGAGTTGCCTCCATTTTTTCCTATCCTTACATACCTCTTTCAATTCATTCATATCCATCACCTTTTTCATGCATTTTCTTCTTTTACGCTCACTTTGTATATCCCATTCTTTCACAATCTCCTCAATCTGATCACTCCATACTTTTCTCGGTCGTCCCTTCCCTCGCCTCACTTTTTTCATTGATGTTACTTTTATACTAGTAGTAAAAACCTTAAGCTTAGGAAACATACTATTCATTAAACAACGACAATTTTAAGGTATGTAGCAGTCTTAAGGATCTACAACCTAAAGTTGGAAAGATATATTGACGTTTATAGCTTATATTTAATGCACGCCCATAGACAGACACGTTTAAATTCACGCTTACACATGCTGCATGTTTGCTTACAAAAGAACAAACCTCACATAAGCCATACAGCTCCTGCTGCCCTTTCCTGAAACCGGGGGGGGCATTGGAAAAAGTGAGCAAAGCTTTTCTAGCGTAGGAGTTAGCCGCTTACCAACCTAATAGTTCAGGATCTATAATATATGTTGCAAAGATATATTCCCATGAGCAGACACGTATAAGTTCGCGCTTTCGCATGCCGTGGGCCTACAATATAAAAACCATAATCTCAAATGAACATAAGCACTGCACGTCTTACTGAGCTTCCCCTTAACAGGGGTGACATTGACCAAGTGAACCATCTTTTTTACAGTATCTATGGGTGGTCAGCCAGGATAATTTGAATAAAAACTTAAAAGGTAGAAAATAAAATTAAGTCGAACCCAACGCATTTAGCTTAGCAGTTCGAAACTCTAACCAACAATCTAAATAATCAACGATTAGTTCTAAAAAAAACTTAAAACCTTGGGGACAACATAAAAACTTTTAAAGTCATAATTTCATATTCCATTTTTTTTTAAGTTTCTTCACCGTAAAAATCACGAGCAGGTGATTTTTTATTGTAAGCGAAAAATATTAATAAATCACAAAATTTTAGACCCCAGAAAAAAAAAACATTCCCAAATGGTCACGTTGACAAGTCTCCAAAATTCTTCGGTGGGTCTCAAAAGGTCTGTAAAAAGGTCCTCAGACCTATGGGGGCGGTACGGAGATCGATAAATTAGTCAAAAAAAGATTCAGAAATTTATAAAAAAAATGTTTGAAAAAACTTGGTAGCTTGTTGTACAAAAAAACATAAAATAACAGGGTGTTTATGAAGAGAGTGTCAAAAATTTATTTAAAATATAAAAGGTTTGTACTCTGTATGGTGTACAAAAACAAACAAACTAGTTTTGCCCAAAATAATATACTTACTTGTACTTCTATCTGTAATCTTAGTTGCAAGGATATATTCACATTTAGTGTAAGTTCGCGTTTACAATGCTGCATGTGTACTTAGAAATTGAAATCAAAACCTCAAATAAACATAAGCCCTGCAACTTTTGCCGACCTTCCATGAAACTGATAAGGCATTGGCAAAATGAACTTTTTGTTACACTATTGGTGGCCAGCCTCATACCAACACATAAGTCAAGGTCTGGTTCTCTTAAAAAAACATTCAGTGTTAATGGATACCTTATGTAATATATTTTTAAGAGTAAATCTATTTACACAGTGAAAGTCCATTTTTTATTATTTAAAAATTAAATTGGATAAAAACAGAGTTTTAATTCACTTATTTATTTCTTTTTTTGTTTGCTCTTTATTTCTATACCTTACTATACCTTATGTAATCATCCATTGCAGAAAGTGATAGTTTGACTCATAAGTTTGATTCATAATTAATGCATGTTCCAAAGGAACATGTGTGAGTTCGCGCTTACGCATGTTGCATGTGTACAAAAAAAATAAAAATAAAAATCTCGAATGAAAACACACCTTGCAAATCTTGCCGCGCTTCCCTGGAATAGAGATGGTAAATGACAATTAAAACAATTTTCACAGTATGGGGGGTGAGTCTCGTACCAACCTATTAGTCAAAGAACTGTATAATACAATGAACGTGTTTATTTCTGCACCACCCTATAGTTTTAATTTAAACCTATTATCATGTCACATAAAGTTATTATTATTAAGTAGAAAATGTATATTATTAAATCTACCTGAAAATGTCCAGAAAAAAGGATCTATCTAAAAAATAAACAACAAATTATCCTTTTAAGCATTTTATTGCCTTTTTAATTATTACAGAGCTTAATTTCCAGTAGGTTCCATCGTGGGTCATCTCATACCTGAGCCGATCTCAAATTTGGTTTCGTAATGATTTTTTTTCGGGATAGAAATAATTTTGACTGTCTGTTGAAATAGTTTTACGCGGTTCTATATAATTAAAACTGCATTTGACACAATTTATTTCACATTCGGTTCGGACACAGAGACACTTTAAGCTTGCATAGTACAGTGGTAGAATGATTTCTGTAGCTCGGGAGCATTTTAGTCTCTATTTTATATTAAAAATAAGCATGGAGAAAACGTAACATGGAGAATTGCTCTTTGCTAGATTTTGCCAGAGCATTCTACCTAACATTTAAGCAATCTTTTACAAATTATTATCCTTATAAGTACCTAACATGTATTTATTCCTAGAGAAACTTCAGAGACTTTATTATTAACTTACACAGACAAACACAACACACAACTACATATCCCTAACAATATTGTATCAAAAATTCGGTCGGTGTTATGGCCGACACGACGGTAGAGGCGCATGTTCAACTAGCGTTTTCGGAACCGAATAACGTAGGTTCGAATCTTGCGTCTAGCTCTTTTTACCATAACTTCGACCCTGGTTTAACAGATGCCGTTGCATGCTCACAAGCTTCTGCTTTTGCGTGAAGACAGCTGGCTTAGCAAAATAGGTTGGTGGATTGCATTCTTTTCCACAAATCTATTAAAAAAAAAATGGACTCCCCTACACCCATTTAAATTTTTAAAAACTTGCACTAAGGGTCCAAAATTGGACCATGTGAAACTAGAAATAGGGGTTTCAGCCCCGCATGCTACCTGTTCAGGGTCCGCGCTGGTCATTTGTCATCTTTTATGGCTTTAACAACCAAAAAAACAGATACGCAACAACCAAATCATCAAGTCTAGGTCAAATGATTAATAGACTACGTTTTCTTTTTTTTAGAAAGAACTAGGTATTTTTTTACGTCCAGACTAATTTATTGATGATTCTGACTGTTTTTTCATTTCAATTTTTACAGGAGTCTGTCCGCTAACTCCGTTGGTAGAGTGCTTACATTCCATGCAGAAAGCTCGGGTTTGAATCCCACCGAGGGTGGCTGAAGTGATTTCCCGTGTCGGTGCTTATTTCAAAACCAAATTAAATGCTGAAATAAAAGGGTGAGTAAACCTATTACTCAGCCTTAACAATAAATGAGTACCAGCGTCTTCACGAAGCGTCTGTTTGACGAAGATACACATTTATTTGATTGAGATGCAGTCTGCAACTTAGATTTAAGATTAATCGTGCGGTAGCTGCCTGTGAAAAGACAGGTGATCTTTTCAGAAAGGTAGCTGTATGAAAAAAATAATAAAAACGTGAGAAAGTGACCAGTGTGAATGCACCTCAAGCATGAGTAGCTTCATACACGTAAATTTATTTCATAACAAATCTATTCATAAAGTTTCATTCACAATTTAAAAAAAAAAAATTTTTTTGTAACCAATACCTTACTGGTCATTCACAACACATTTAATCCATAGCTGATGCATGGATCATAGTTTTTTATATAAAAATAAATGTTAAGTTGCGGTTGAGCCATGGATTTGCTGTGTGTGAATAACACCGTTAGAGTAGTAAAACTCATTTATGGCAACCTTGTATAATAAAAAATATATTCTTCATAATATCTGATTTATTTGGGGAACTGCATTTTTCTTAAGTCTGATTGACAGTTCAGTTAGTAGAGTGCTTGCATTCCATGCGGAGAGCTTGGGTTGAATCAAAATCGCCAAAAAAACTGGCAGGGTTTATTCAGCCTTCACAGGAAATGAGAACCACTTCCTCATGAGCTGGAAAACTTGAACTTTAAGTGAAGTGGTTGACGTAATACCGGCCCCCTGAACTGTGAACATAAATAGATATCACACGACACATGCGATCCCATAGAGGACAACGCGGCAAGAAGTGACACTATTTGTGTAATCTAGTTGCGTTTGTGTTACATTCAAATGATTTACAAATTATTATTTTTTGTCGAATTGTTGTATATTGTTACGAACTATGAAATCAAAGCCCCTACGCGCACCTATACATGTACGATAGTGTGGGTAGAACAATCTAGGAGTAGTCCATGATGGTGGTAGTGCATAGAACGGCGTTCTGGTGTGAGCGAGAAATCGAAGAATTATCTGGAATATGCGAGAAAGATCTCTTTTGTACCTATATATAGGGACTGCAATAGTGCGGAGAGTGATTAGTCGCTCCAAGCATTTTGCCGTTAAGACCAATACGCAGAGATTATCAATTGTTGTAAATTGTTAACCAAACCGTGTAAAATAATTTATGTAAAAATAAATAATTGGTGTTTAATTAAAAGAGAACCCCAGTAACATCGTTACAATATTTAATAACTTACTAATTGTCTTGCGTCAATAGTCAACAACAGTATTGTCATTCATATCGCCTCAGATTCATCATAATACAGTCCACTCTAATGCAAAAATTTGGATCGCAATAAATTTGCAGCTTATGTTAAAACACAGAATGTTACTTATTATATCGCAAAAAAAGTGTTTCATTTATTTTTTCCGATAAATTATTCATTTTTTGTGCAAACAAATAAATTCTCCGAACCATAGAGATGTCACGAATATTAGTTTGTGAAATTCAAACGCCCCCGTCCATTTTTTTTTTATCGAAACCAAGCAATAAGTCAAAGCTCAGCGTTCCAAATTTGAATTTCAAATTTCGAAAAAAGCGTCACAAAATTTACCTACCCATCTATAGAATATGTACCTTTGTTTGTTTCATACCTCAATAGGTCCCGAATCGCTATGCGACCCCTTCGGCAATAAAGTAGGCAAGAAGTTACACTATATGTGTAGCTTAGTTGCGTTTCTACCTAACTTGCACTGTTAAACAGACTTTAAAGTTAAACAAAACACAACCCCAACCAAGCAACACATTTAGTGCAACGTCTTACCGCATTGTCCTCCAAGGAGTCGTATATGTGGTGTGGAAACTATTTATTTTCACAGGTCTTATGCGAACCACTTCAAGTGGGGATTTTTCAACTACCGACGGGGCTGGTTCTCATTTCTTGAGAACATGGATAATTTATTTGGGGAGTGCTATTTTCGTATGAATCACGACTCATGAGCTTTTTGCGAGCTTAATTACCGCTACAAAGTGCCAATTCTCAAACAAGACCCATTTTCTGTAAGGCTGGATGAACCTTTGTTGACCGGTCTGTTTTTAAAGGTTAATGAATTGTTCAACCAAGCGAAAATTTATATGATTTATTATATTTTTAGTGTTGATCTATTAACACAGTGAAAGTCCATTTTTAATTATTTAAAAACTCAAATGGGTAAAACATATTTTATTTATTATTATTTATTATCTAATTTGCAGAGATATATTACACTTAAGATTCATATTAAATGCATTCCCATAATCAGACAGGTAAAATTCAAGCTTACAGATGCCGCATGTGGACAATCATATTTGAAAAAATATTTTTTTATGCTCCGCCAGGAATCGAACTTACGACCTTCGGAATACAAGTCCGTAGCCTTAACCACTAGACTACAGACCGGTGTTTATTAGAAGTTCGGGAAATTACACCCTGACACCCTTAGCGGGAATCGAATCCTAACCCTCTGACATGGAAGAAAAAATATTTTAAAGCGAAAGGTAGGTATAAGATTTAATTCCTCCGAGGGTGTTATCTGTCAAACATAAAATTATTATAAAACATATATTACATTCACATTGTGCCTAAAAAAAATAGGTAGGTACTTATAAAATATAAGTACATCTAAAATTTAAATAACCAAAAAAATATATATTATTTTATTTTAGAAAACACGATATATTAGCAAACGAGCGTTCACTAAAAAAAATGCAAAGACGACATAATATTTTCATTTCTTGCCAAAAATCATAAAACCGTCTATGCACAGATCACAACATTATAAAAAAAAAACTAAAAAAAAATATTAATTTAAAATACCCCTTTGTTGTGTAATATATCAATTTTGTACAGGAATGCAATCAATTGGGAATTCGTAGCTGAATATTTTGATGTAGATAGAATGTATAATATATTTGAATGTAGGTAGAATCAATGGTTAAGAATTCAAATGTTTGTTTGTCGGTAATTCAGAATCAATACGATATATTTCCTTGTATTTATTGACTACACGCTCATAATGGTTCATATTAATTTACATAATCGTTCTAAGCGATGATTTTAACAGATATTTTTTATCGAAACATTTTCGAGTCGCTTGCGCCTGCAGACAGCTCATCATCTCTGCTCAAATTTTGAATGGAAATCGGATTTTTGTAATATTTGTTTGCAGAAGTTTTCCCTTCAAAAAGCAATTTCATTATTCCCATTATAAAAACCGCGGTGATTTATTTTGAATAATTTATTTCAGATTCGGCTTAGATGCAGAGTCACTTTACACCTTCACTGTTGTAAACTGTTTCAACAGTCGATTGATTTCTCCCCTACAGAGAGCTTTGGTCCTTATTTCATAGCAAGAATAAGCATCATTCTCGAATCATTGAGAATTGTCACATGCGAAACTTCATTAAAACATCCGACCAAACACTTGAGCAATCTCAAATCAATATCAATTACAAATTGATAATGTAGAAGTAAAACACAAAGTTTTTTCTTAACTAGTTAATTTATTTCCTCGAGCGCTTCCGATGTTATCACGAGGACAACCAACAGATCTAAAATAACAAATGTGCTTACCTCTTCCCTCACCCCACCATATGTAGCTACGCCACCTACAACTTTCTCCAGAATCAGAATGTATTTTCAGATCTGTTAGTTGTCCTCTTGATAATGATGTGATATCATGGAAAGCGCTCGAGGAAATAAATCAACTCGTAAAGAAAACCTTTGTGTTTTCCTTTAACATTATAAATTTAAAACTAATCTTCATAATGTCAATACAAAACCCCTTAAACTTTTATCAATTAAAAATCAAATACGTACCTAACATCTATTTACTTCTATAGAGACTTCACAGACGTTATTATCAACTTACACTGACAAACAACAAAACACACAATTACATATTCGTAACACTATGTTGGACTGTGCGTAGCTGTTTTTCTGCTTTGTTGTACATCTTCCTTTAGCGATCGCCCCGGGATAAAAATAATATAAAAAAATATGCCTTGTTAAATATAAATACATAAAATATAAAATCTCCAAACATTTCATTAGCATCATTTATCAATTGGGAAGAATTACTGATGATCAGCGATCGACAAACAGGGCTGCCACCGCACGTCAACTAATCTATTTAAATAAATTATTAGTGCAATTAAACACAAAGTTTTTCTTCACGGGTTGATTAATTTCCTTGAGCACTTTTGGTATTAAGACACCATTATCAAGATTAATTTTTCGCTAAAAGAAACCACCTAAATCAATTTTTGCATCCTGTTCACTTTCACGCTGAAGAAGCTCATTGAAGACATAAGCAAAGCGTCCGGAAGCTCCAGCTCCCACAGACCATGGCAGCAGATCCTGAAAAGCAACTCTCCAGCATCATCAGCCGGCCGTGTAAGCCTAAAACTCCTTTTCAACTTACATTTTTTGTAATTTTTTAAAAATTGTAAACGTTACTGTTTCAACTATTTGTTGTCCGGTCGATGGTTCAGTTTTTAGAGTGCATGAGCTTGGGTTCGAATCCCACCGAGGGTGTCAGAAATGATTTGGCGTTTCCATTTAATTTCAAAACCCAATATAAAATAATGGCAAGGTTTACTCAGCCTTCACAAGAAATTAGTACCAGGCCGCTCGGGAGTTGGGAAACCCCCACTCAACTGAAGTGGTTGGCGAAAGGCCGGCACCCGTTACCTGTGAAAATAAATAGGTTCTTCTCGGCACATGCGAAAACCTTCGGGGACAACGCTGGTTCGAATCACGCCTGGCCCTTTGACCATAACTTCGACCCTGGTTCAACAGATGTCAGTGAGTAATTAATAATAAATAATTCATTAAAATACATGTTTCTCGCCATGAAAAGCAGGTTGGTGAAATGCATTCCTCTTCACAAATCTATTTTATTAAAAAAAAAATGTATAAAAAATTGTGACAACCCTATCCCCCTTAGACCGCCCTCACTCTGCTGCGGATCAAAAGCGATATCTCTATTGAATTCCATCCAGGGTTGTGCACCGTAGGTCCGCCACGCTAATGATCCCACCCGAGCCCAAACACAATAAATAAACCGGTATTCTTCATTTGTACGCCGGCGTACAAACATACCAACATTTCAGATAGCGCACGGACCATATCGGAGTCGTTAGAAACCATTGTACGCACTTATCTATATAGATGATATTGTAGATGAGTCAGATGGAATGTTATCTATTGAAAAAATGAGTAGTTACCTATTTTATATCATCTGCTCAGTGCTTGTTTGGCGTATCTACCATTTGATTCAAATATAACCCTTATAAATGAACACAATCTGAGCTAAGAAAAAAACGTAAAACACGATAGTGTGAGTGTTGTTTTAAATATTTTCATAATCAATGTTCAGTATTTATAGGATACATTGGTCCAGTACACATACAAACATTGCTCATGTAAAATTACCTCAGTTGGAAATTAGACAAACAAGCACTAAGGGGACAATATTTACCCCTACACACATATCTATATAGAAGACCTCAATGGTAATAACTATAATTATATTAGGATGATTTATGTGGTGAGCGTTGTTTTTGTGTTGTGTGAACCACACCTCAAGAGCCCTTTGCGAGCTTGGTCATCGATAAAGAACGCGTCATTTCTCAAGAATGACCCAGTTGCTGTAATGCTGGATGGGCCTTTGGTGACCGGTCTTTGGTATAGGTTTATGATTGCTTCAACACAGCGAAAGCATATTTAAATGTATGAATTCTATATTTTTTCGCTGTCATTCGAACTCACGACCTTCCATTTATGAGTCCGAAGCGATACCACTAGACTACGAACCGGTTAATGGTATTAAATCTAATAAAAAAATTAATACTTCTTTGTCGTAACTCATCCTACCTTCTTATTTCTCTATGGTTTTTGTCTTGTCAATTTTGTAACAGTGATTGAGGTGAAATAAATGCTCAATTTGTGAAAACAAAACTCTGTGTTTTTTTTTTACTTATAGGTACCTTCTTGTAAAAAAATAAATCGGATTGTTTTTTAGTTTCCGTAGTAGGTACCTACCTACATTTTAAACCACACCTATTTGCAGTAAATCCTTTTTACAGGTGAGATTTTTTTAATATATTATTTAAGTTGCACAGATTTTTTAGCTTGAAGAGACATAATCAATGCATAATATCCACAAACTTACACATGTAAACTCACACTTACAAACACATGCTGCATGTTTTTTTAACAAAATTAAATGCAAATCTCAAACAAACATACACCCTACAACTCTTGTTGATTTTTGCCTGAAACTGGGTTGACATTGGCAAAATCGAGACAATTTTTACAGCAGCTGTATCCATATTATCAATTTACAAGAAATGAAGCACAAAATAACAATATAACTACTAAAATTAACATTTTAAAATAACAATTTAACATAAATGAGCACCTTGTTCTACGATAACAGGGAAAATCTTCATTTCAAGTTAAAGGGAAAGTGCAATAATAGCCATTCAACGTGTTACAATAAATAGGTTTCGCACATTCTTCGTAGCATTCATAAAATTGTGTAACCTACATATTTTATGAGCATTTTTAAATGAATACAATTCCGAATTCACCTTTCCACTAATAGGTACCTACTGCTTACAGATACCAAAAAGGGTACCTTCTTTTTATGGTATGAAGTATTTCAAAGACCTCTAATCAATCATGGAGCCCAGGAAGGATTCAATAAAAAATAGCGCATGAATAATTCATCAAGAAACAAAATATTGTGATTAATTGTTCCAGTAATCTAATAATGACCAATAAATTATATTCTGAAGGCCGCAATAAATCTTATAAATTAATTTCTCATACATGTAAGCTCGCCATTATGTTTTCAAAATTTATTTAGTAATTAATTGACCTGCATTCAGGTTTTTCTTTCATAAAATCAAATGCTTTAAACGATCGATGCCTTCTACCAGTGAACGCTCCACCACAAACAAATTTGCTCAGGTAGGCGAGCTTCTTAGCTGCATAATAAACATTATAGAATTCTAGAATTTTTATTCAAAAAGTATGCAATTTTGCTTGGGTAAAATAAAATAGTTATTTATGCCACTGCCAAGTAATGATAGTCTTTTTAACACGAGTGCTAGTTTGTGTCATGAGGCGCAGCCGAATGGCACAATAGAAAGCACGAGTGTTACAAAGACTAATTACGTGCAGTGGCATACAATACTTTTTCTACGACCATGAGAGAATTAACAAAATAGTGAATAATAGTCATTATAATGTACTCGTCCATTTCAAGTAATTAAAACCTTACCTTTGTCAAAACGTGTGATTTATCATTCCCTTCGATTATCTAATCGAACCTAAGTTGTAAAAATAAATTATATTTAGGTTTCATATTGAATTCATGCCCACAAGCCGACACATATGTTTAAGGTCGCGCTTTTACATCCTGCATATAAGCTTAAACATTCAAACCCAAAACTCAAATAAACATATGCCCTGCAGTTGTATTGGCAGGTGAACCAAATTTGTACAGCATAGGTGATCAACCTCATACTCACCTATTAACCAAGTAACTTTTTGAGTTTGTTTATTTTTTGCGGTGAAATTTTTTGTATTGTTTTCCTTTCAAGCCTTTTATTTTCCATTGAAAAAAGGAAAGCTTTATTTGGAGCAATCCGATAAATAAATTCGATAAATTTTAGCACTATTAACAATTTTTATTTGACTCTACACATAAAATATACTTATTTATTTTCATCTGAACAGGGCTGAAAGTCTCATCACCACGGTAATTCCTACCTACCGAATATCACTAATATTGTATGAAGCCTAATCAGCTGATCGCTTGCGGCCATCTTGGATTGACAGGTCTTCATACCCCCATACAAGGTTGACATTTGAAATTAAAAAATGGTTCCAATTCTGACAATGCGCATGCGCACATGTTCATTTTAACACGGTTACCGGTTGCATAATGTAACATTATGCAACGGGTGTAGAAATGTATGGCATTGTGATTGCGTTAGCCGTTTTGTAATTAGTAAATTACCAAATGGGAGTAGAAAAACAAAATGATGTTAGTAATCATTCAAATCAATGATTTCAGTTTGATATTATACAAGACGATATTCTAGGTAATTTCACGTAGAAATTTCCCAACCATAAATATTCTTTACAATTCATATCAGTGTTAAGGTGTGTATTTAGTTATTTTTTATGAAAAAATATGCCTTATTAATTAGTGTGTTCTTTGACTGACTAAATGCTGTGAACTAGCAAAATTTCCCTGATTATCGGGAATTTACTATGGGCGACGTCACATAGCCAAGAGAAAATAATATTTTGAATGTTCGTTCCTCATTATTGACTAAATACATACAAATATACTACTTACTACAAATAAATAATACAAGGTACAAAATAAGTTAAATAGTGGTTCCGGCCACCCATGATTCGTGATTTGGCGGCAAATCAAAGGCCCAAACTTATTTGTCATTGTTACCATCTGATTGGGGGGCTGTCAAAAGGCGCCGACGTCATATCTGCCCACTAAATCATGCTCCGAATCATCGGAGAATCATTCTTGCGCAGGGCATGACTTGCTTCGTGACGTCATCGGATCAGTGAGCTGTTTTGGGAGTCAGCAGCGTATCCTATTAAAATACAACTAAGCTACTTTTTAGCGCATAGAATATCGCGTGTAGAACCTATTTATTTTTACAGGTAAGGAGGTCGTCTTTACGCCAATCGGAAGTGGGGTTTCCCTAATCCTTAGAGGGCTACCCGTTACTTATTTTAGGCTTCAAATAAACATCGTAAGAGGAAATCATTTCTGACACCCTTGGTGGGATTCTAACCCGATCTCTCGGCATGTTATGCAAGCGTTCTACCAACTGAGCTATCAACCGATTATCTTTTTCAAAAAAAAAACAATCATCATGGTTTCGAACCCAAGTTTTGTCTATCGTTCATCTTATAACACATTGACTGGTGGACAAAGTATTACTTGAATGTCTGAGTGCAACAACAAAAGGTGTCCATTTTTTAACAATGGACTCGACACAAATTCCATAGGCAACAAAATTCACACGGACGAGTGTCTAGGTAAAATTCAAGCAAATATATTGTTATTGGTTCACAAAGATCCCAGTGCCTGGATGCCTGTTAAATGTGTGATGTTTGCTCAATGAGTAAAAATAATTTTCAAATTCCTGTAGAGTCAATTTACGAATTTGAAGAAATAAATTTTAAATGGTACCTACTAATTATTTATTTTTTCTTGTCCTGTACTGTACTGTATCCTGCCGCAGTTCCACTAGGGGTAGCCGGTGCCTCCACAGATGCGTCTCCACTTTTTTCAGTCATAGGTATTTATCTCTTTCATCTCTTCAACATTCACTTTTCTTATGCATACCTCCTTTTCTCTTATTCTCACTCTGCACGTTCCATTCTTTTGCAATCTCACTTATTTGCTCTATTCATTCCTTCCTCGGTCTTTCCCATCCACGCTTTCCTCTGGCATTTCCTTTGTACACTATCTTCGTTAGTCGTTCATCATGCATTCTTTCAAAATGTCCGAACCATAAGTAGGTACCTACCTAGTACCTACCAATGTAGATTTTTTCAATCAGCTGTTTTTTTTTTTTTTTTAAATAAAAAATAGATTTGTGGAAAGGAATGCAATCCACCAACCTATTTAGCCTGGCCAGTTGTCTTCATGCGAAAGCAGAAGCTTGTGTGCATGCAACGGCATCTGTTGAACCAGGGTCGAAGTTATCGTCGCGGGATTCGAACCAACGTTATCCGGTTCCAAATAACATGACTTGATCCCCGCGGCCATAACACCGACATATTGTGTCAATAAGAAATAAATTTCGGTGACTTATCTAATCTAATCTAATCTAATCTAAGTTGCAAAGAAATGTTAGATTGGAGATTCACATTAGGTACCTACATGCATTCCCACAGCCAGACACGTACAAGATCGCGCTTGCACATGCCTCATGTGAACCTACAACATAAAAACCAAATCTCAAATGGACAAAAACCCTGCAACTCTTGCCGTCCTTCCCTGAAACAGGGGTGACATTGGCAAAGTGAACCATTTTTACAGCATGGGTGGTCAGCCGCATACCAACCTATAAGTCATGGAACATACCTACACGACAAATTACATTTTATATTTTATGTGACTTTTATGATTTTAAGTGACGGCTCTGCTAAAAATTGTACAATACGGATTATACTTCGATAATTAAATAATAGAAATTTCTGGTGCATAAAAAATCAACAATAAAACCCTCAACATGATTTATGAATGTGAGTACTCAAGAAACTGCATACCAAAGTATTTTATTGTATTGTACCACCCAGTAAGCTGAAATCAATAATCTAAGTTGCAAGAAATGAAGATTCTTTTTTGGCATTACACTTAGTACCTACACTACCAAAATGGAAAAACAAATACATCGAAACTTTAGTTGAAAATATGAATAGTATAGGTTTTTTTCCGAATGGTTATTTCAATATGAGAAATAAAAAAAGATAAATATTTTGCTGCCTTAGTTCTTGTTTACCGTATACGCCATTGAGAAAATTTTACATGAGCAATGTTTGCATGTGTACTGGACCAATGTGTCTTATAAAAACAAGAAATTTATTTAAAATAACTCTCACATTATCGAGTTTTACGGTTTTTCTTAGCTCAGATTGTGTAGAATTTGATTCATAAGACAGCTGCATGAAAAAGTCATGTATCAAAAAGTCATATTTGACAAGATTGGCGTATACGGTAAACAAGAACTGGGGGAGCGATTTGTAAGCTAAAAAATATTTATAACACTTTTAAAATATACCTACCTAATGTAATAATGATTTGAGCCACACGTTTGTTTTATTACCTTCCAGAATAATATTTTATGCTGTATAGCAGCATCTGTATGCGAGTAGTTAAAGCTTTTTTACCTCTTCCTTAGCTTAAAACTTAGCACAGATTTGAACCATTATTACAGAAAATAATTTGTATACTCGCCTGCAGATGTCAGCCGTTCTGATTTATTCTTATCAACACTTATTTGAATAACTCATCGTTTCTGCTTACATTTTTGATTGAATGTGGGCATTACTCCCTTGATGGTCTATCATCTCCAGGGAAGTTGAATATTTAAACGATGTTGAAGGTTCAAGAAAATAAGCTACAGTAAAAATAAGGATGAAAATATGAAGAAGTTTTTAAAGGGTAGGTACCGGACTAATTTTTGTAATTACATATTATGTTTAGCTACATTATAAACTAAGTAATTTTTGTCACTTCTAATTCATCAACCATTTTTTATTCTTTCTTTATAAGTGTCCGTTACAATTTGTAGGAGATTGCTTAATTTTTCGTTACATAGATAGGTACCTACCTTCCTATCTAGATATGGATATCATACTTGTATAAATAGGTAGGTATAATATTATTTAATGAACCACCCACAGAATTCATAGGCGTATCCAAAACAACAACTTTGATAGTAAGAAAAAAATGCATAAAAAACGCCCTACATACCTAAGTACTTACATGTATTTTGCCTATAATAATACTAGTTGGATGATTTATTTGGTTAGCGCTGTTTTTGATGTGAATCACACCTCAAAAGCCAAGCTAGGTCGTCGCTATAGAAAGCGCCAATTCTCAAGCAAGACCCAGTAGCTGTAAGGCTGGATGGACCTTTGGTGACCGGTCTTTGGCAAAGGTACCCGTACCTATATGAATTTTTCAACCCAGCGAAGAGAACATATCGCAGAAACGAATTACGAGTATAAAGAAGTGCTCATGAAAAACTTCTAAACTACAGAATTTTCACACTTTATTAGTATTTTCTGAGATGATCTTAGGCTCACATGTCGACGGTTAAAAGGAAGTATAAGTATAAGGCATAAGCAACATAAACTAAATTGTTCAGGAAAGCAGTTTAAAGTTTGAGATTGCAGAAAAACGACATATCTTTTTTATTTTTTTATCATACCTCTCGTTAAAATCATAACAGCTCTAAAATTAAAAAATAAATGCATTTATTGGTATTCCTATTAATGTGGTTTTACTATGTTTTACGATTTTATTTATCCCACAAGCGTCTTAAGGATAAAAAAAGGCCAAAATCTTCTTGGTTTACACCAAAACCATATTTCGAAAACGCAGTTGTTTGCTTGGTCATAAACAACGAAGAAAATCATCGTAGAGTTAGTGCATCGGAGTTAACGCATTAGAAAGAGCAGAATTTTTTAAATAGGATAGCATTCATTTTGACCAAAACGTCGCTTATGCCCTTTCTTTTAACCGTCGATATGTATTGTATAGGGCTACGATCCCAGTCTGAAGAAAGCATGAAATTTGACATACGCGTAGCAGCCTTCGTGTGTAAAAATAAATTATTTAGATTCATAAATCTGCATGTAAGGAAATTGCGAGATCGCATCCGCAATGCCCACATACTTATGTATCTACGCAAATCCTGTAAATGTGCAAGCTTTTGGAATTTTAATACTGTTTTTGTTGTTGTGAAAAATTATGTGATACGATAATGTATATTATGGTACAAATGCCCAATGGGTACCCCTGCTTGTAATATTTTTAATTCTCAAGTGGCATTCGCTTTCAAGTAACCGAGTTCCTGTGAAATAAACGTAGCCAATGATTTACTACGAGTAAGAGATTTATATGGCTTAGTCGATACTATAATAATATTATTACGCTGGTAATGAGAATATCGTTTGAAGCGTTCGAGATGTGTGTCTATCAAAAACAACTTCGGATCTCTTGGCGTGATCGGGTCACCAATGAAGAAGTCCTCCGACGCATGCGCGCCACAAAGGAACTTCTGCCAACCATTAAGCAGAAAGCTAATATACCTACTTCTGTCACATATTAACAAATGAGAAATACAGTCTTCCTCGTCTCATCATAATATGCAGGGTAAGATTGAGGGCAGAAGAACTCAGGGACGCCGAAGGACATCGTGGCTGAAAAACTTGTGACGATCGTTCACCAAAAGCACCATGTCGCTGATTCGAGCCGCAGCATCCAAAATAAAAAAACGTGATGATCGTCGATCTTCGATAGAAGTGGCACCAAAAGATGAAGAATGAGAATGTCAATTATTTATTCCTTTCACTAGGAAAATCCAAAAAACAAAGATCCCGATTCAAAAAACAAAAAGTGATGAAAAAAGAAAAGTGAAACAGAATTTCAGCACGAAAACGAAACAAATATGAAATAGAATCTAGAAATAGGCATTCTTAATCTTCTGAGACCATCGATTTACAATTAAAAGAACTGCCTACATGTAAGACTAAGGCTCGGTATTTTCAACGTTAGCATATCGACTTTATACTGAATGAAAAAGACACACTTAGGTATGTCAATTGTGTCGGTAGTTTTTTTTTATCAGCTTAAAGTCACACATACTAACGTTTAAAATACCGGGCGTAAGGGCCATCACAGACAAAAGTATACTGCCCGGATTGTCTTTGGATCACCGGACAAACCATGTGAAAGCTTTCATGCATCTCCATACAGTGAATACACTACTGACTTCCGGATGAAAAAAAGGCATAGAGAAACCGGGCAGAATGCGTCTAGTGTGTAATACCAGTAATTCTTGCATATTTTGATGGATAACTTTGAGAATTGAACCGCTATCTCCGGTTTCCCGTTGGTGTATGACGCAGCACCGTTAGTCACAGACCAGCGGCGCCACATCGTCCTGAGATAGTCCAGATGCCCTCTCCTTAATGCGGAGATAACCCGCGGACTATTATACAGTCTAACGCATTTATGAATACCGCTAAAATGATATTAATCGATAATCTAAGTAGTCAAGATGTACATATATGTGATCAATGCCCTCAAGCAAACACGTGTGTGTAATTTCGCGTTTACACAAAAAATCTTAAATGAACATAAGTCCCGCAACTCTTGCCGCCCTTCCCTAAAACCAGGCAGACATAGGACCTTCTCACAGTCCCTATTATACAAATTCAAAGTAATTTAAGTATAAGCCGCAACGCATCTAAAAAACTAAATTACCTATGTAGTATGTACTTGAACATATGTAGTGTAACTCTTGCCTGTGCTATCGCCGAAAGGGTCGCATGCGGCAATTCAATACCTACCTATTTATTTTTACAGGTAAGGGGGGTTCCCAACTCCTGAGGGGGCTGGTTCTCATTTCTTGTGAAGAAAGAGTAAACCTTGCCGGTATTCTATTTTGGGGTTTGAAATAAACATCGAAACCGGAAATCATTTCTGACAACCTCGGTAGGGATCGAACCCTTAGCTTTCAGCATGGAACGCAATCATTCTACCATGAGCTATCGACCGAACTTTTTGAGAGATTGGTCGTCGCTTCAAAGCGCAAATTCTCAGGCAAGACCCATTTGCTGTAAGGCTGGATAGACCTTTTAGTTGAGGAATAAAAATAATAAAATAGACTTAATTATTTTATTTAACACTAAAAACATCATTATAAGCTTTCACACTTCCTTGACTAACAGATTGGTATGCGGCTAACCACCCATGCTGTAGAAAATGGTTCACTTTGCCAATGTCACCCCTGGTTCAGGGAAGGACGGCAAGAGTTGCA
Organism: Agapetus fuscipes; assembly: GCA_951799405.1. NCBI lineage: Eukaryota > Metazoa > Arthropoda > Insecta > Trichoptera > Glossosomatidae > Agapetus > Agapetus fuscipes. The sequence continues at coordinate 9,034,849 of OX637341.1, forward strand.
GGGTGTATGTCCATTTGAGATTTGGGTTTTTATGTTGCAGTTTCACATGCGGTATGTGCGAGCGCGGACTTGTACGTGTCTGCTTGTGAGAATGCATATACCTTATCTGAATCCCCAATGTTACATATCTTTGCAACATAGATTAGATTAGATTTGACATTTGCCATTTGTATGGTGGATCTTTATTCAACTCTGTTTGGGTCACAAATGCAGTCAGAATTCCTGGCGTAGGTGGTAGATATTTCTTCAGAGTTGTTTCTGTTGTCGCTGACAGACTAGTCATGGATATCCCTGCCTATCAGGTTTCCATGCAAAATCCTGAACACTCCTTGTTCTCCCATCTCCAGCAAATTTATTGGTCAATTATCCTTCATGCAAAATGCTCAACAACAAAAAAATCAGGTGGCTCTAAAACTTCTGTATCAAATTTTCCGAATTAGGAACAGTTCCGTGAGTAATAGGTTGGTATGAGGCTAACTCCCCATGCTGTAAAACTAGGTTCACTTTTGCCAATGCCATCCTTTAAAGATTATAAAATGGCAATGGCCAGAGTTTCAAAGTGAGCAGGTGGTACTAAAACTTCTGTATCAAATTTTCCGAATTATAAGAGCAGTTCCTTGAGTAGGTAATAGGTTTAAAGTCACTCCCCCCGCTAAAAAACTTTGTTCACTTTTGCCAATGCCATCAATGTTCAAGGAAAGGCGACAGGAGTTGTCTGGTTTGTGTTGATGTGAGGTATGGTTTATTTTGTAAGTAAACGTGCAGCATGTGTAAGCGCGAACTTAGGTAAATGTGCCTGCTTGTGGGCATGCATTAAATATAAGTCTTAAAAGGCAATATATGTTAGCATCTAAGATTATATAACTAATTATAGAAGAAGGAATTATGAAGAAGGTGATGAATATGAATTTAAAGAGGTATGTCAAGATAAAAATAAATGTAGGCGTCTTTTCAGAGGCTCTGGCCACCCTGACCAGAATGACGACAAAGTTACAGTTACATTGAAGAGCATTGAATTCTATTATGTATATCAAAGTTACAATCTTAACTACATTTAGGATTAAAAAACAACGCTTGCTCTCAATCAGACTCGTGTGAGTTTGCGCTTACACATGCTGCCGGTGCACTTACAAAATAAAGACTCAAATGTAAAATCTACAAAAAGCCTACAATTTGTCCAACCTCTTCTGAAACAGGGGTGATATTTGCAAAATGAGCCATATTTCACAGCCTCCATACCAACCTGTAAGTCAAGGCATTGTAAATCAAAAGTTAAATTATGACTGTAACTGTTACTGTATCCTGCCGCCGTTCCACTAGGGGTGGCTGGTACCACCGCAGATTCATTTTTTTCTGTCCTTGCATATCTCTTTCATCTCTTCAACATTCATTTTTTTTATACATAGGTACTCTTCTCTTATTTTCACTCTGCAGGTTCCATTCTTTCGCAATCTCACCTATTTTGTCTATCTATTCCTTCCTCGGTCTTCCCTTTCCACGCTTTCCTCTGACATTTCCTCTGTACACTTTATTTGTAAGTCGTTCATCATCCATTCTTCCAAGATGTCCGAACCATCTCATTGTTCTTTTTTGTTCCTTTATTCTTACATTCTCTTTTATACCACACTCGTTCATCACCCAATCATTGCATGAAATAGTGATAATACGAGAAGTTTGGGAACCTGTGGGGCAGCAAAAAAAAGTTTCAGATTTTCAAAATTCCTAGCAAATATAAAATGAGGTGAATTTATGACCTCTGCCATGGGGATACGATAAAATCATTCAAGACATATTTCTATTTTGACATTTACAAATTTCGTGTGACGACATCGCGTCGCCATGATTTTTTTTTGCCAGCAGACCAATAAATTTGACCTTAGGGTTCGTGTCCCGGCTTAAAGGTTTAGCACCCCAAGTATCAAACATTTCCTAAACTACCCTCAATCGCATAAAAATAAAAATGTATAAAAACTACAACAGCATCCCTAAAGAGTGATTTAGTTTCCTTACATTTTTTAATAACTCACGCGGTCGAGGTGAGATTTACCTACTCAGAGTACGGGACAAACATCATTTTAAGACTGGTTCGTAGTCTAATGGTTAACACTGGCAAACTCAAAATCTAAAGGTGGTGGGTTCGATTCCCGGCGGAGAAAAACAAAATTTTAATTTTATTTTCACAATATGCTCTTAGATAGGCTGAAATATATATATGCTGTTGCCAAAGACCGGTCACAAAAAGTCCATCCAGCCTTACAGCAACTGGGACTTGCTTGAGAATTGGCGCCTTCTGTAGCGACGGCTAAGCTAATTGATGACTCTTGAGGTGTAATTCACACAAAAGTAGCGCACACCACAATTCATTCTAAAATTATTTTGTTGAACGATATTTTTGTATTCTACTTCTATTATTTGGGCGTTGATTTAATTTTGATTGATATCCTTTTAACGTGTTTTTTTCTTATCCAGTTTGTAATACGAGGTAAGCGACTCTCTTGCTTTTGAAAATAACTGCGGCACCTTCTTACATAACATTATAGACCCCATTTTGAAAGCTGTTGTAGGTAGGGCTTCATTTACTGTAAAAATTACGGAAACAACTATGTAGGTATATATGGATGCCTAATACATAAAAGGTATTTACTATGTAACCCATTTATTTATGTGCATAAGGAATTTTATGGCGTCCGTCTGGCATGCGATAAATTAATCCATCCAATCAAAACGCTGTGATTGGCTAGTGAACAAACGTGAGACAGAAATATACTCGTTTTAGATGAGTGAAAGAGAGAACATGGGAGGTTGTGTTTTGATATCTGAGGTATGGTTGAAAAGTTTGATGACATTATTATGTATTTTAGATTTTTTTAATTTATGAAGGTCAGACACGTGCACTGGGTAGAAGCAAATGCATTTCAGAATGAAGATATTTCTCATTGCCTTTCTATATTCTATAATCTAAGTTGCAAATATATGTTGGTATTTAAGGCTCATAATTAATACCCATGAGCAGGAACATCTGAGTCAACGCTTACACATGCTGCATGTGTACATACAAAATCAACCAAACCTCAGATTTTTTCCTTTAAAAAAATAGGTTTGTGAAGAGGAATGCAATTCACCAACCTATTTTGCCTGGCCAGTTGTCTTCATGCAAAAGCAGAAACTTGTGTGCATGCAATGACATCTGATTCAGAAAAATCACGTTAAAAAACTAGTTTAATTCTGTTCTAAATATGCTTGTCAAGAACAGCGACTTGACTCCCTCGGTCATAGCACCGACATGAACATTAACTTTGAATCTCCTGCCGTCTTTGCGTAAAAATAGAGTGGCATTGGCAAATGTAATGTATTAGAGTAGATTAATAATATACTATGTACTAGGTATAGATAGTAATTATTGTTCCTCACTAGCATTCACTCTATTATTGTCAGCCGTACTGACCAGACTGTTATCGCGATCTTCTGCGAGAATACATCCATTGGAACAGATCAGACATCTTTACATCTGCATCCCAATATTTCCCATTATCCCAGCACCCCACAGAAAACATTACAGCAAAATAAGTGAACCAACTTCTTACAGCATGGGGTGTCAAATTTATACCAACCTATTAGTCAAGGAATACTGATAATAATGACCTACCTGCATCAAACCATAAATTTCAATTTTAAATCTTAATTACAATAATACATTCATATAATACATTGTAGGTACTGTATGGGATAATCATTTTTATGCAATGTTATATTCATAATCAACAGATCTAGACTCCTTTGGAGTATAAGATTGTTTGACAAAAATATTAATTATTAACTAGCCCACGTTTCTAAAAATCTCTGCATATTTTTTTAAGCTGTTAGCCTAATGACGATGTGCTTTCAGTTACTACCTTTTTGTTTACGCTTTTAAAATATAAATTACTTAAAAGTAAAAAATACCCGTTCTTTAGGTGGGCTCAGTTACTTTGTAAATGGAATTCATCTCAACAAATGAATTTTGAGTCGATTGAAATCTTTGCCAGAAGAACAGCTCACCCATCGGTTATATTTTTTCACTAAGAATATTTCATGACCAAATATTCTTGCATTAATAAATATTAGTACGTACAAATTATGATTTGAAGATTTTTAGGATTTGAAGTCGGGAACTTTCTGAACGCCTCCCTTATATTTGCAATCGATGGAAAGAGACACACATGGCGTTGATGTGGAAGGCAGAGAGAGACGGAATCAAATGTTGAGTTTTTGTAGGACGAATTGAAAATTGAGGCTCAGAACAAATTAGTACGCAGGTCAATCACTAACGCTAATTAGAGAAGCGACGTTAATTAATTAATTAAAAGGTGTTAACAAAAAAGATTGTGAATTAATTTAAAAATATGAAAACGTCATAAAAAACAACGAAACGAAGTGAATTTATTTTAATTGTAAAAATAATTTTTTGGACTTAAAAATATAATAAAAACCAGTGAACAAATTAAGCGTACCATAATTTGTAATAAAAAAATATGACCAATAGTTTTTGGAGTAGAAAAAAATTAAACATATTTTTGTTAATAGTTGTGTATAATAAATATTAGATTTTTTTTTCGAAAAAGAATATAACGTATACGATTTATAGAATAGTAAAAAAATTAATAAAAAAAATTAAACGACTTTTTTAAGTATGAATAGGTTAAAAATAAGATAAAAATGATAGTAAAATTTTCCGATCAATTTTTAAATAAAATTTCCATTGACTATGAAGAAAATTCAAGAATGATCCAACCTCCTACTTATTATGGAAATCAACATCATATAATCTGTAGACCAAGTGCGGAAAGAATTATTGATAATTGTGAAACCGAACCTGCAATCCAAAGTGTGAGATATAGTGGGCATGGTGAGATAAAAGATAAATATTTGGTGAGCCAAAGGATTTGTGGAGAAACAATTGCAAAATCGTGTTTTGGTAATGAAAACTTGATGAGAAGTGATGAGTTTTCTTCATGCTGTCATCAAGAAGACATTGAAGTCAATAAATTGGGTGAAGAAGTGGAATCCTGCTTTGGAGACGTCAACGACTGCATCTCAAGAGACCAATCACTGAATGACACAAGAGAGAGCATTGTTTCTATGATCGACTCAAACGACAACACAGAATTGATGACTCAAAACACTTTGACCACACCGTTTTCGGTTAAAGACATATTGAATCTGGTCGACCAAACTGCCGATGGATACAACAAAATGACGAACTTCAACAGTTTCAGTGAAGACAACGAGGGTTTGAAGAACATTGATGTGATTGTGGGACAACAGAGTCCAAGATACCAAGAGATTCCTCAGTTTTCATACAGCAATCAGTATTATACAAACAACATCCATGAATACAATGATTACTACAGCAATTATCCAGCAAACGGTCATCCAAATTACTCTTACTACCCTTTGGCATCAGATCATCCGAATGGATACTTTGGGTCGCAAAATTTTGAGCCGATTGTTCCAGATTACACTGCTTACCCACCTCAAAACAGCTTACCATCGTGCCATTACAATTCAGGATTTTTTTACAGCAACGCTTACCAAACTCCGTATTCATCAGACACGATTCCAACAGAAAACGAGTTGACCAAATCATCAAACGTAGACCTCAGCTTCTTGGGCGAAGAATTACAAGGCAACATTCAACCTCCTTGCGCTCAATCTTCTCCAGTTTGTCATACTGATACAAAAAGTAGCGGTGAAGAAGGAAGAAGTACAACAGAAGGTCTTACCTCCACGCACGTCAGACAGCTGAACTCCCTTTGCTCTTTTGAAATGAAGAAGTCTAAAGATTTGAAAAGCAGGGATGCTACTGAGAGTGGTGATTCCATGCAGAGTAAGCTATTTGTATTTTGCTTTAACTATTCTCACACACCCTGCAAACGTCTTCAGCGTCTTTTGATCATATTTTTTGCGCATGATTAGCTCAAAGCCTGGTTCAATAAAAATCAACAATGTTATTTTCCGTCATTCAAGATATCCATATTCCTAGATAGATTCAATTACTACATCTAGGATATTATGAATACAGCTCCATAAAAATCTTGGACTTCATCTATGATCATATACTTTTTTGATGATTTTTGTTGAAAACCCTTCCAGGACTCTCTAACTTGTGCTGCTTCCCTCCACGGTGCAGCCTTAGCATAATTTTCTGACTACGGATGCTCAAAGCTTTTACCATTTACTTTAACTTCATTCTTACCATTGCATTTTTCTTTCAGTTACATATTATACCTTCACGTTCTTGTTAAATTTGCTCTAATCTTTCCACCCTTCTCACCATTTCTTCTCTGTTTCTTCATCAGAAGACCACGTCACCAGTTCAGCCACGGAGCTCAGAAGGAACGGGAAGCAGCGTTCCAAGCGGAAGCCCCGGGTTCTGTTCTCCCAGCTGCAGGTCTGCGAGCTGGAGAGGAGGTTCAAGCAGCAGAGGTATCTGTCGGCACCAGAGAGGGAACAAATGGCGCAAACCCTGAAACTGTCTTCCACACAGGTGAGAATGCTTTGCTATTATATGGGGCTCAGGGTCAATAACTTTTTAAAACAGCGTGACGTCACATAGAACATAAAATCAATGGTGCAAGGCAGATGCAAGCGAAATTTGATTAGGTAGTCTTCAAAGTATCTTGAAATAGGCTCGGGCACTAATACCTATGAATTATTTGTGTTCCTTGACTCATAGGTTGATATGAGGCTGACCACCCATACTGTATAAAAATGGTTCACTTTGCCAATGTCACCCCTATTTCAGGGAAGATCGGTAAGAGTTGCATGGCTTATGTTCACTTGAGATTCGGTTTTTATGTGGTAAGTCCACTTGCGGCATGTGTAAGCGCGAATTAATAGGTGTCTACTTAATGGAATGCATTTAATAAGAATCTTAAATGTAATATATTTGCAACTTAGATTATAAAATATAGATTTCACTCGCAAGGACACAAAATATGAAAATATTTGATTGGGTTAACTTCAATTATTCTAAGCTCCATTGTCCTGTAATATGTTTTTATCATAGCATATAAAGTATCTTTATACTGTAGGTAACAACCCGGCCGTATAACTGTACCTGTAACACTTTCACCAAACCACTAGGGGTGGCCAGATCCTCTGCAGATTTGCATCTATTTTTTCCTATCCTTGCTCTACCTCTTTCAGTTCATTCATAGCCATAACCCTTTTCATACATTTCCTTCTTTCATATTCCCTTTTTATATTACATTCTTTCCAAATTTCACCAATCTGATCCAACCATTCTTTTCTTGGTCTTCCCTTTCCTCTCTTTTCTTTCACATTTCCTCTATGTAGGTACACACTTTATAAGCCTTTCATGACATATCAATTCTAATGTCATTGGAATTTGAAAGAAGGTTATTTCCAAAAAGTTGTTTCATAATTTCGTCTTCTGTTTTTCCCCAGGTCAAAATCTGGTTCCAAAACCGAAGATACAAAAACAAGCGCACCAAAGATCCAGAGGCCCCATCTTCCACAACGTGCGAACCAACAAAGTTCCCCAACATCAAACATGGCGGTCCAGAAAAGGCGGGAAATTCAAACTACCCGCCATCTTGTTCCTCCAACGTTCCAATTTCAAATTCAAATTTAAAAGAATCGAACATAATGTATTCCTCAATTGAAATTGCTAAAAAACGAACAAAAGAAGCTTCGCGCAATCCTAGAACGTTAAATTTGAATTTCAGAAAAAATGTCAAGATGAATAGGGATGAAGATAAAACAGATTTTAAAAGTAGAAATGTTGATTTTTTTGTTAATAATATTGACAATGGTGAGAGTAGGCTTGTAATTGATGTAAATAAGAAGAATGATTGTTTTGATGGGGAGGCTGGTTTGACGCAATATGGTGTCCGTCCGCCATCTTATTCGGCGGCCATCTTGCATGCATCCAAACAGGACGTGGCGAATAATTCAAATTTGGAACGTCAGCCGTATTCGGCAGGTTTCTATTTGAATAGTGATTCTTTGAAAACTTCCAGTAAATAATTGATTATTTTTCATTAAAAGATCACACAAAAAATTTCACAAACAAAATCTTGCCTTCCTTTGTATGTATTTTGCTTTACAATAGGAAATAACTTTTTTGTAAATTACAAACAAAAACTCTTTTTATATATAACCCTATTTATTGCAGTGGTGAAACCTGAATACAGGCAAATAGTTGTTGCCAAACCTAAATTATAAAAAATCCTGAAACATGCCGATAGCTAAGTTGGTAAAGTGCTTGCAGTCCATGCCGCAAAAAAGAGTTCGAATCCTACCGAGGATGTCAGAAATGAATTCCCATTTCTATGTTTATTTCAAACCCAAAATAAAATGCTGGCATAGTTTACTCAGCCTTCACAAGAAATGAGTGCCAGCCCCTCGGGAGCTGGGAAACCCCCACTTTAATCGAAGTGGTTGGCGTAAATCCAGTTCCGTTAACTGAAAAGATAAATAGGTTCGACTCGCCTCATGCGATTCCTTTAGGTAGAACACAGCAATAAGTTACACTTTATTTGTAGCTTAGTTGCGTTTTATCCTGGAGTAGATTTTAATAGATCTGAAATTATTTTAAACTTGAGAAAAACTTTAAACACAAAGCATGGATGTAAATAATAACTAAGTAGCACAGATTTTCATTATGAATATATATCTAGCCTTCCAGGTACCGGAAAAAATGCATTTGTGATTGCCTGCCCATTCTTGAAATGCTGTGCACGTCACTGATTTTTAGGGGAAGCTAAATTACAAAAGTTTATTTGATTGTTACACTTTATAATGTTAAATGGATACTTGGATATACTTGAAAATGTAAATAAATTAAGTAATGTGTAAGAAATTTACACTTAGATACGTTAATTTTAAAAAGATACGTCATAAAGTTTTTTTTAAGTTTTTTTTTTCTAAATGTATTAAAAAAGTATATCTCTAATTGTACCTATCAATAAGTCATTTTATATATTTGTAAAAAGACCTCCAAAAAAATGTTTTAATTTTTATACAAACTTTTTACTAAATTTTTAGTTATTTTTTTCAAATCTAGTTTTTACTATTTCATGTAACAATAAGAAGACAAATTAAATATTGCACCACTTTAAAGATAACACTCAAAAAGTGATGATTTACTGTGTAAAATCTCCTAGTACCTTAGTGAACTAATTTTAAGGAAGTGCTCATGACAAACATCTAAGCTACAGGATTTTTACACTTTGTAAAAATTTTCTCTCGTAGAAAATTGGAAAAAATGTACATTTATCTGAGAAACCCATGTTAACTGAATGTCACTTATTCGGTTTTACCTTTAAGATATCGAATTTTCATTCTGATGTACTCCAATTGATTAACTAAATGAACGATATGAATTCGTATTTTTTTAAACCTTCAATTTATACACTAAACCAACATGCATTTTGTCTGCGTATCTCCTATAATAAATAATCTAAGTTGCAATGATATATTACATTTAAGATTTATATTTAATGTATTCCCACAAGCAGACACGTATAGTTGGCGCTTAAACATGCCGCATGTGAACCTACAATATAAAACCTAATCTCAAATGAATATAAGCCCTGCAACTCTTGTCGACCTTCCTTGAATCAGGGGTGACATTGGCAAAGTGAATATTTTTTTACAGTATATATGGGTGGTCAGCCTCATACCAACCTATAAGTAAGGAATATCTTAAATAAAAATGTAAATAATATATTACCTACGTAGATTTAAAGAACATTATTTCTCTTTATTTTGTAATCAAATTGTACCAAATAAAATCCAAAGAAAAATAAAATATTTTACTGATACAAATCTTTCATTTATTTTGTCTCTTCTTTTTCTTCCTCAGCCTTTCTCAGTCCACTCCTGGACGTAAGCCTCCTCCAATCCTCTCCATGTTTGTCTATTGGCTGCTGTGCTCAGCCATCCTCTGCCTGCAGTTCTCTTGATGTCGTCTTTTTTTATTATTAACTTCATTAGTAACTTTTTAGGTTGTATAAATACATATTTAATATATTATGTACAAAACTTTATCTATAAGGAATCCTGTACAGTAGACTCCCAAGATTTCGGGAAATGCAGAGGTCTATGACACTTGTTGGAGAGCCGCAGAGGTGTAACCGTTGGTGAACTGGCGTTTGAAGTCGTGATCCTTTATAGCACGGGTGTTAGCTGCATAGTGTTGTGTTGTGTTTTGTTGTCTTTGTTTTGAGACACTGAAAGGAAGTGGCGAGTGATACTGGTTTTGAATTGTTAAACAACTATGGTACTTAGTGCCTTATTTAAGTTGCAAAGATATATCTATTACATTTGAGATTCATATTAAATGCATTCCCACAAGCAGACACGTATAAGTTCGCGCTGAAACATGCCGCATGTGGACCTACAAAATAAAATTCAATCTCAAATGAACATAAGCCCTGCAACTCTTGCCGACCTTCCCTGAAACAGGGGTGGCATTGGCAAAGTGAACCTTTCTTTTTCAGTATGGGTGGTCAGCCTCATACCAACCCATAATCAAACGTTCACTTATTTTCTAACAAAATATCATTATTGGACATCAATTAGGTACTACACTACATACAAGGAGGATGTAGATATTTCTTCTTCTTCTTATACAGCCATTTCCATCCACTGCTGGTCATAGTCTCCCATATCTCTCCATCCATCTTTGTCCAGCAAGCCTTCTTATATCATTAGACCATCTCGTGGGAGGTCTCCCTCTGCTTCTCTTATCTTCACGAGTGTAGGTATTTGCCTTTCTCCAAATAAGTACTTTCATAGTTTTGACCTCGCTCATGTTAACTGCCTGTGACTGTGATAGCTTTCACCCTGGGGTCGGCAGGAGCTGGCCTGCAGGCGCTCATGTTAACTGCCTGTGACTGTGATAGCTTTCACCCTGGGGTCGGCAGGAGCTGGCCTGCAGGCGCTCATGTTAACTGCCTGTGACTGTGATAGCTTTCACCCTGGGGTCGGCAGGAGCTGGCCTGCAGGCGCTCATGTTAACTGCCTGTGACTGTGATAGCTTTCACCCTGGGGTCGGCAGGAGCTGGCCTGCAGGCGCTCATGTTAACTGCCTGTGACTGTGATAGCTTTCACCCTGGGGTCGGCAGGAGCTGGCCTGCAGGCGCTCATGTTAACTGCCTGTGACTGTGATAGCTTTCACCCTGGGGTCGGCAGGAGCTGGCCTGCAGGCGCTCATGTTAACTGCCTGTGACTGTGATAGCTTTCACCCTGGGGTCGGCAGGAGCTGGCCTGCAGGCGCTCATGTTAACTGCCTGTGACTGTGATAGCTTTCACCCTGGGGTCGGCAGGAGCTGGCCTGCAGGCGCTCATGTTAACTGCCTGTGACTGTGATAGCTTTCACCCTGGGGTCGGCAGGAGCTGGCCTGCAGGCGCTCATGTTAACTGCCTGTGACTGTGATAGCTTTCACCCTGGGGTCGGCAGGAGCTGGCCTGCAGGCGCTCATGTTAACTGCCTGTGACTGTGATAGCTTTCACCCTGGGGTCAGCAGGAGCTGGCCTGCAGGCGCTCATGTTAACTGCCTGTGACTGTGATAGCTTTCACCCTGGGGTCGGCAGGAGCTGGCCTGCAGGCGATTAAGATAACGCCATCTTATGAATTAACATCGTATGAACAATAATAAAACACATGCGCGGTATACAGCTCACGCTCAAATCCCGATCAAGTAAGTCCTCTATTAATACTCAGCATGAGTTACCACAGAAGCTATGTGAATACAGCGGATCACTGTATGTAATCCAAGTTGCAAAGATATTGTTACAAATATGCAGGGTATTATATAGTTGTGTGTATGTCTGTGTTAGTGTTATAATAAGTATCTCTAGAAATAAATGAACACTTAGACAGGTAATTTGTGATATAATTTGTAATTCGATACCTCAAAGGTAAAACTGAATAAGTGACATATGAAGCTAGCATGTGTTTCTCAGATAAATGCACCTTTTTTGTATTTTCTACAAGAGGAAACACTATAAAAGTGTGAAAATCCTGTAGTTTAGAAGTTTGCCATGAGCACTTCCTTATAATTTGTTCACTTACTATGAGAAGTAACACCCAGTAAAATATTTTATCGATGATTTCTCAAATCAGTGAATCAGCACTTTTTCAGTTTTACCATTAAGGTGGCGATTTGTACGTAATTAATTAAATGTTGAATCTTATTCTTCGGGTGAAGTCTAGCAAGGTGGTATGTAGCGATTTTCCATGTTTCTAAAATGATCTTTATTTTAAGTATAAATTAATGACCAAAATTCCATGCAACTTCAGAAATCAGTCAACCAACGAACTATACTTTGCCAAATGTAACTCTGAACCAAAAGTGACAAAATAAATTGTGTGAAATAAATAAACTGCAGTTTTTATTAAACAGAACTTGCTTACAAACATAAAAATATGTTAAAACGGGCATACGGGTGGGCAAACGGGTGGACTAACAAAATAAAAACCGAAATCTCAAATGACCATAAGCCCTACAACTCCTGCCGAACTTTCCTGAAAACAGGCTGGCATTGGCAAAGTGAATCAGGTTGGTAAATTTCATTTTTCTCCATCAATTTATTTAAAAAACAAAATGGAAGTTTAATGATTAAATGGATACGAAATTAATATTATTCGTTACCCGCTGAGCTTTGAGTGCGATCACCGCGAGCTTTCGTTCCCTCGTGAAGCTTTTAGGGTTATCAGCTTAATATGAGGCCGCCAAGTCACAGGCCAGACCTCGCCGTTAATTCTATAGAGGTAAAGCTAATGTAAGCAAGTACCTATATGATGAAGCTTTCTTATTAAATGAGAAGTTGAAGAATTAACAAAAAATGGTTTTCACTCAAAAAAAATATTTGGGCTAACGAGGTCAGCATAATATGATTAGAGAAAGCCTAGAAAGTTTGTAGGTAGATACCTTGTCACAAATCTTTGACAGATGAATTCAAAAGAAGAACATAAAAGTCTACCAGTCCGTAGTCTAGTGGTAACACTTTTGGCTCGTAAATGGAAAGTTGTCGGTTCGAATTCCGGCGGAGCACAAAAATATACCATTTATATTTTCAAATATGCTTTACGCTGGGTTGAAAATTCATATACCTTTACCAAAGACCGGTCACTAAAGATCCATACAGCCTGCTCTTGAGATGTGGTTCACAAACATACAGTGCTCACCAAATAAATCATCCTATTATTATTATTATAAGATAAAAATTTCGCTTAAATAGTCTTCTTCCCCTTCCTGTGTCTCTTCAGTGAAGATTGGCGATGATCAAATTATCTAAGTACCTACTTAACATGTATTTATTTCTAGAGAAACTTCACATACTTTATTATTAACTCACACAGAGAGTCGACAACACAAATACATATTCGTAACAAAATTACTATTAGTAAGTATTAGACTCACAAACAGTTTTCAACAAACTTATTTCGACATTATTTTGTCGTCTTTTTTGCCACAAAAACAGCACTCTCACTTAATTTGTGACATCAATAAATTTGTGTCAAGTTCGTAATTTTATTTCCCACTAAATTTTTTTATCTAGAAACATCACAAAAAAAGCATAAAAATCAACATAAAGACGGTGGTTATTGGGCGCCACAAGCCACTTAGGAAAAGTTAAATTTTTCAACCCCCCAATTAATAATAAATTAAATCACTAGTAATTTTTCCACACAAAAAAAATCCTTTTAAAAAAGACACGCAACTATCAAAATGGATACAGGTTGTTTTTGTTTTGGCGATGCAAGACAGATGTTTGCAACTTTTGCCATGCCGGGCCTGAAGAAATAAATTTGAGCTAAGAAATGCATCTTCCTAATCTTTTTCCTCCTTGCTGAGGGTTGTGACCCGTGTAGAAGCAACCACTCTTCTCCAGTTCTCTCTTGACTGCACTGCCCGTAGCGCTCCACAAACTGGGGTGCCTGCTGCTGTCTTCACTTGATCGGTCTATCGCATGAGGGATCTTAATCTTCCTCTCTTCTCCTCCAAGCCACCGATCACAACCAGTCGTTCCAGGCTATCCTCATTGCCACGGACAACGTGTCTAACTGAAGAATACGGCGTGTACCTACATGTAGGAACTGGCCAGAGTCGAGCCATCCAAACGTAGCTCCCATTGAATTGAAAGCATGCGCCTCCAGCACCACATTTCGATAGCATCAATTTTTAAAATAAATAAATAGGTTCCACTCGCCACATGCGAAACCCTTCGGAGATAACGCGGCCAGAAGTTAAACTATATGTGTAGCTTAGTTGCGTTGCGTTGCGTTTAACTCGTGAAGAAAAATATTGTCATTTATTTTTGCATCACTAATTTCAAAAGGAATATTTACAATGCTAACACATACCAACATACCCGTAAACTTTACCTATATTTTTGTTTTTTTCAAAAAGTCCTAAAAATAGATTTATAATGTTCATACCTATTTCTGGACAGGCAAAATGATGAATTTCATTCCTTTTTTTAAATGTTGAAAATTTGTACACTTTTATACTACATACTTCAAGAAATTTATGTATTGAGCACTCCTTCATAGAGTATTCCTCCAGTCTGGCGCCTCCATATCCCACAAGCGCCTCCATAAAATGTGGTGACAATAAATAACGGCCCAGGACATGGATGTACCAACTGCCTCCTGCAGTATCAAAAATTACATTTTAAATCATTTTTATCAAAAATGTATGAAAACTAAAACACTCACCAGAGGCGCTATTTAAGTTTCCAAACATTTTTCGGGAAGCGCAATGGTTAAGTTTAAACGTTGATTTTCCCGATCTCCATAACATCTTTCGTCTCAGAAGTAGAACAAGTGTGTTGCTATCGGTAAGGGGGAAAAAACCTGTAAGCTAGAATAGTGCAGGAGGGGTGAAAAAATACAGAAGCGCACAACCATGTGATCCAAAAATTTCAAACCCAAAATCAAAATGCTGGCAAGGTTTAATCAGTCTTTAGAAGAAATGTGAACCGGTCCCCTCCCGGGAGTAGGTACCTAGATAGTCCCCCACTTCAAGTGAATTTTTTTGCCGTAAGGTCTGTGAAATCTTTTTACTTTCACAAGTAAGGGAGCCCTTACCTGTGAAAGTAAAAAGATTTCACAGGCCACATGTTATTCCTTCGGAGACAACGCCGCGAGACGTTGCGCCATGTGTGCACCTTAGTTGCATATTTTCATTGCAAGGAAAATACATCATTACCATTTTACCCTGAAATATGAATTAAATAAAACAGTATTGAAGACAGACTTACAGGTTTTTTGTACGCCACATACGACTCCTCCGGAGAAAACACAATGGGGAGTTGCACCATATGTGCAGCTCAGTTGCCATGTAAATTGAAGTCTACATTACACCATTTTTTCGTATTAAATTAATAAACAATCCAACAAATAATAACATTGGCATATTATAAAGCAATCGGTGTTATTCACTCACAGCAAATCCATGGTTCAACTGCCACCTAACGGGAATTTTCCATACGAAAAATACAATGATCCATAGATCAGCTGTGGATCAAATGTCTTGTGAATAACTCTGAATGAATAATACTGAAATAGAACAGTGAGCTTTCAATGATAAAAAATAATTCTCGCAAAAACAATCCATCTTTAAAAGTTAGGTATCTAATAAAAATCTAAATCTAAGCTCCAAAGATATGTATCATTTGAGATTCATATTAAATGCATTCCCACAAGCAGACACGCATAATTTCGCGCTCACACATGCCGCATGTGGACCTACAATATAAAAAAACCCAATCTCAAATGAACATAAGCCCTGCAACTCTTGCCGACCTTCCCTGAAACAGGGGTGAAATTGGCAAAGTGAACCATTTTTACAGTATGGGTGGTCAACCTCGTACCAACCTATCAGTCAGTATCCTGTGTAAACATAAAAGTGAATGGTTCCCCATCACTTGGTTCGTTTTTTGCACGGCCTTACACAAACACACGCTCTTTGACCCCCGACGGATCCTCCGGTAAGTAACAAAGATGTTCTACAGACCCCGAAACCAAAAAAAAGCAAACTACCCCAAAACACTACCCCATGCGAGTAGAAGTATGGTCCATGCATTGTGAGAAAATGACAACGTCGCAATACTTTATTTTTTTTTGTAACAAATAAATTTGTACCTATGTCGAATGGACTTATAGGTTGGTAATTGCGATGAGGCTGACCACCCATACTGTAATAATTAACATACACACATCGATTTTTATATTATAAATTATAATCAAATTCAAATTTTGCTAAAATTCACTGTTTGAGTTAATCTTGTTCGGACTGAAACGTATTTTTTTTTTATCTTAGAACAACAATAAACTATTTTTAACTTTGTCCGAACTATAGAACATAGTACCTTGTAGTTGGTACTAAAAGTTGATGAAAAGCACACAATGGAAAAATACATCGGACGGAAAATATTGAAATAAATTTACACAAATAAATAATTGGCCTACTGACGTCATGTTGACAGACTGGCTTTGAACTCTAGTGGGCTCTGCTTTGACATAGCACAGCATCACTTTGTCGAAATTGTTGCTTTTTTTGGCATTAAAAAAAAATGCAGTTAAATACAAAATACCTAAATGTCAGAACCACATAAATTAACATAGACTATAACTTTTGATTTTATTAGGTCTACTTGGAATTCTAGTTTATGAACTGTGAGGTAGGTATAAAATTAAAACTTGAGTTTATAACTCAGATATTTTTTTGGAAATTTCAACAAAACATAAGAACTTATTTTTCAAGAGTAAATAATATTTAAGTTTTTTTCTTCTTCTTCGTGGCCCTACAACCCAACTCGGGTCTTGGCCTTCTTCAACTTCTGCCTCCAACTCCACCTGTTCTCCGAAGACGTTCTTCAGTTAGCAACTTCTAAAAGTTGTGCCGCATTCTTCCCCACTTCCTCCCATCTCAGTCTGGGTCTTCCCAGTTGCTGTAAGGATGGATTGACCATTGGTGACCGGTCTTTGGTAAAGGCATATATTGACGATTAAAAGGAATTAGAGCATAAGCGACGTTTTGGTCAAAAATGAGTTATGAATGGTTTCCTACTAAAAAAAATCCGCTCTTTCTAATGCGCTCACTTCCATAGCTCTACGAGGTTTATTTTTGTTGTTTATGCCCTATAAAACAATTGCTTTTTCGAAGTATGGTTTTGGTGTAACCGACAAGATTTCGGCCTTTTTTGTCCTAAAGGCAATTATGATATTAAAAAAAACGTACAACATCGTAAAACCACATTAGTTGGAATGCCAATGAATGCCTTATTTTTTTTAATCTTAGAGCTGTTTTGATCTTAACGAAATGTTAAAAAATAAAAATGTTATGCCATTTTTCTGCAATCTCAAAATTTAAACTGCTCTCCTGAACAATTCAGTTTTTGTCGCTTATGCCCTATTAGGTACCTCTTAACCATCGATATGAATTTTTCAACCTAGCGGAAATAATATTTGAAAATATAAATTTTCCTTGGACCTTCCATTCACTAGTCCAAAGCGTTACCACTGGCACTAGACTACGGACCGGTCTAATCTTCAATATCTCTACAATCCATATCCCTGATGGCGCTCTCTCATAAGGTCATCTACGGCTTAATTGACAGTCCCACCCCGTTGGACAGCTACAGGTTGTATGTGCCTGACGATTGCACACAAGGGGGGGGGCATGGTTTATTTCATGTACCGTATAAAGCAGCAACCAAAAATATAACATTTATTTTCCGTTTCCCTGGTAACCCGGCAGTGAGACGTCACAAATATGTTGTATTTGGTATTTGTGCCGAGTCCATTAAGCCGCCCTGCGTTTACTCTGTCTCCCCTTACGTTTCTGTCTGCGCTAATGCTCCACACAGACCATCAATTGTGATTTATACACACAGTCTAAAGCAAACATATCAATATCATACTAAATATCGCCACCTCAAAGGTAAAACTAAACAAGTGCTGATTCACTGATTTGAGAAATAGTGCATCAAATATTTTACTGCGTATAACTTCTCATAGTACTTACTTTTACTTTCTCTCGGAAGGCTCAGGGCCTCCCACACCACAATCCTCCAGGACTCTCTGTCTTGTGCCGCTTCCCTCCATGGTCCCCTTACTCTCAGGACTTCCGAGTCGGCCTCGACGTTGTCTGCCCACCGCATCCTGGGACGTCCGAGTGGTCTAACACCTGAGGGGGCACCATCCAAGACAGTTCTGATGATCCTGGAGTCCTCTGCACGTGCTACATGTCCGGCCCACTGGAGCCTTCTTGATTTCATTACCGACACTAACTTTTCAAGTGAGCTAATTATGAAAAAAGTTTTAACTACAGATTTTCACACTTTTTTTAGTGTTTCCTGTAACTGTAACTCTATTGCCATTCTGCTAGGGGTGGTCAGAGCCTCTGCAGATTTTCCTCCATTTTTTCCTGTTCTTGATATATTTTCAATTCATTCATATCCATCACCTTTTTCATACATTGCCTTCTCTTTCATTCGCTTTGTATATAGGTACCATTATTTTATAATTTGACCAATCTAATCCAGCCTTTTCTCGGTCTTCCTTTTTCTCTATTCCTTTCCGCATTTCCTCTCTATATACACTTTATAATATTTTTATCATCCACTCTTTCTGCACGGCCAAATTATCTCATCATATTATTTTGTACCTTGACTTTCACATCCTTTTTCAACTTGCATTTGCCTTTCACCCATTCATCCTTAACTCTATCTCAGTTTTTCTTGTCATACTCTTCAAGTGTTTCATTTCCACTGTGCATACCTTACTCATTTCGTTCTCATTGGTAGTCCTCTCGTAGGAAATTGGAAAAAAATGCAATTATCTTAGAAACCCATGTCAGCTTAATAATTATGTCACTTATTCAGTTTTACCTTTAAGGTGTCGATGTACTAAATCATATCAAAAACATAGATAGCTACCGCTAAATGCGTAAGCTATAATGATTATCAGAAAAAAACGGTTGTTTCAACATTAGTTAAAAACAATCACGCATGCAAGACCCAGTTGCTGTTGATCTTGTTGAGAAAGCTTAGCAACTGGTCTTTGATATATGTCTATCTAGTATCTAGAATCTAAGTTGCAAAGTTATATATACATTTAAGATTCGTGTTACATGCATTTCCATAAGCAGACAAGTGTAAGTTGGCGTTTACAAATGCAGCCTGTGTTGATGTGTACTACTTACAAATTTAAATCGAAACCTCAAATAAACATTCACTTTGCAACTTAAGCCGATCTTCCCTCTAAAGTGAGCCATTTTTTACAGTATGGCTAGTTAGCCTCATACCAACTTTAAAGTCAAGGAATGGATTTGGATACATTCTTCAAACTGACGTAGACTACATTGTAATGCAACTAACAAGTCATTCTTGTTTCATGAAAGATGGGCCAAAGTTGCAAGGTTTTTTTTTTTTTTTTAAGAAATCCTGTGCGGGAGACTCCCTAGATTCTAAAGACTCTAGGGGTCTATGACACTTGTTGTAGTGCCGCAGAGCTTTACGAGCTTGGTCGTCGCTGCAAAGCGCCAATACTCAAGCAAGACCCAGTTGCTGTAAGGCTGGATGGACCTTTGGTGACCGGTTATTGGTAAAGGTTTATGAATTTTTCAATCCAGCGAAGAGCACATTCGAAATATAAATGGTATATTTTTGTGCTCCGCCGGGATCCGAATCCACAACCTTCGATTTACGAGTCCGAAGTGTTGCCACTACGGACTACGGACCGGTCCAAGATGCCAACGACACGCGGTGTACCTGAGCGGTTACCCATCCAAGCACTGACCACGCCCAATGCAAGCTTAACTTCGGTGATCTATGGGAACCGGTGCTTTCAACATGGCTAACGTCGTTGTTAAATGTTCGTTTGAGATTTGGTATGTTGTTAGTTCACATGCGGCATGCGTAAACGTGAACCTACGTGTCTGCTTGTGGGCATAATTTTTATATGCATCCATTTGCGACTTGCATTATAGATTATAAAAAAGTAAAAATGATAACATTTTTAAAATAATGATATGGTTTGGAATTTATGAATGAATTTTAAGCGTCTGTGAAAACGTATCACATGTTTAAAATAATATTTCCTCAGGAATTTGACACCCCATAACTGTTTTTATTTTTTCATTACTTTTCAAATAGGGAATCTTTTATTATTTGTTTTATTTATAATATTAATCAGCTGACGGGACCACCCTGTTATTTTTTTGAGTTATAAAGGTTTGTTTACAATTTGATTAATTTAAGATATAGATCCAAGGAAATTAGACTAACGTCGCTTGCGAATTTGATTTTAAAAATGTGACGCGTGGAACCTATTCAATTTTACAGATAACGGGGTTTGCCTAACACCAACCACTTCAGTTGTGGTGAGGGGTTTCTCAGGTGGTACTCATTTCTTGTGAAGGCTGAGTAAACCTTGCCGGTGTTTTATTTTGAGTTTGAAGTAAACACTGAAACGGGAAATCATTTCTGATATCCTTGGTGAATATCGAATCCGAGCCACCTACCAACTGAGCTATCAACCGGACTTTTTACGAGCTTCGTCAAGTGCCAATTCTCAAGCAAGACCCAATTGCTGTAAATAGGATTTAGCTTAAATAAGAACCATAGTTTTTGGTAAGAAAAGCATTTTTGAAAGATTTTTTTTTTGCTCCGCCGGGATTTGAACTCACAGCCAATTCTAATTATGAAACAAATTCATATTACGAGTCGGTATCGTTTACCAAGAGACAATGACTTGGTCTTTTTCGTTTAACAATTTCAGTTTTTCTAAATCAGTAAAAACATTCATCAACACATTTTTTTTAAATGCAAACGGTGCTTTAGAATAAGGACCCATAGAGTGGTCTTAAATAAGGAGATATTTAAATAAAAATAATGTGTTTATTTTAACTTCCGATCCTGCCCTGTAACGTTTACCATCAATCTGTCAGACGAGGCAGAACCGAAGACTGACACGTAATAAATAAATAACAAATAACAAGTACGTAAGTAAGTACTATATGTAGGGAAAAAATTAAATAATCATTGTGTGTACCTAATCAATGCCTATTCTTCATATTATTATTTTTTCTTCCCAAGCACGGTTTACTCAGTCTTCACAAGATAGGTAAGCATAATAAGCATATTTTTAAGGACAAGAAAAGCTCCAAATTGATTGGTGCTATTATTATAATCCAAATCATTTTCCCATGCTGCTATCCAAAATGATCATGAAAATGCTGTAAAAGTTCCAATATATTTTTTTGTATCTCTGACATCTATGATCCAGTAGAAAAAGCTTTTTTGCGTTAAACAAAAATAATATATTGTGGGAAAATAAGTTGTCAACGACGTTACCATGTTGAAAGCACCGGTTCCCATAGATCACCGAAGTTAAGCAACTTGGGCGCGGATAGTACTTGGATGGGTGACCGCTCAGGTATACCGATTGTCGTTGGCATCTTGGACCGGTCCGTAGTCCAGTGGCAACACTTCGGACTCGTAAATGGAAGGTTGTGGATTCGGATCCCGGCGGAGCACAAAACATATAGGTACCATTTATATTTCGAATGTGCTCTTCGCTGAGTTGAAAAATTCATAAACCTTTACCAAAGACCGGTCACTGAAAGGTTCATCCAACCTTACAACAACTGGGTCTTGCTTGAGAATTGGCGCTTTCTACAGCGACGACCAAGCTCGCAGAGGGCTCTTGAGGTTTGATACACACAAAAACAGCGCTCACCAAATAAATCATCCTAATATTATTATTAAAATCTTCACGTCAAAAAAACCTAGATTGTGCTTCATTTTTTTGTTTATAAAGTTTTTAGCCTTTGCAAGTAAAATTATGAACACTAAAGCGGCATCTACATTTGAGTAGAAAAGCTTGTTGTCAAATGATTGGTTGTGTTCTTGGCTAAGCTTTTTACAAAAAAGCTTTTATGAAAATTCACTAGATGACAATACACAAAAAATCTTGAGTGAAAAATTCGTATAGATATTCGTATATCACTAGATGACAATACACAAAAAATCTAGAGTGAAAAATTCATATAGATAGATAAAATGGTGAATATTCACGTGCCAGCTGATGAGCTCCTACAAATTTATAAGCCAAAGTAAAAATCATTAAAATTTTAACCTACAGGTTGATAAACACGGAAACCTTGTGTAGACTTTATTGTTTAGACTACTAAATTAATTCAATTTTAATTAAATCAAAGAACACAGTTTTTTCCATATTTACTCAAAAACTATTGACACTATAAAAAAATGTTAAGTACGGAACCTAAACAATGTATATTTCTGTAATTAAAAAGCAAAAAAAAAATCCAAAATACAGCACACACGAAAAAAAAGCTAAAAATGTAAAAAAACGCGTTTTTTAAATACTTTTTTGTGGTGGCAATTCTTAAGTTATATATTTTGTTTAAACTTTATAATTAAGATAAAAAATGAATAAACATGCTTGATTTTTTTCATTACTGTAACTATTTTGCTAAGACCATAAAGTGTAAGAAACAAAAATGGCAGCTCCCTGTTGCAGTTCTTTTATATAATTAGATATGTGCAACAGAGATTTTTCTTGCATATTCCAGATCATTCTTCGATCTCTCGCTCACGTCAGAACGTCATTCTACACCCTACCACCATCTTGGACTACTCCCAGATGGTTCTACCCACACTATCGTACATATATGTGTAGGTGCGCGTAGGTAGGTACTTTTATTTCCTAGTTCGTAACACTATCATTATCATACTAGTGCCAGACCGTTCTCTGTATACATGTACAGTCGCACGTACTCCAAGTTTGTAACAATAATTTTGAGGTAATTATTTTTTAGGTGTCATTACCTTCCAAACATAGAATCAAAATTATAAAAATTGTCATGTCTGGGAATCGAACCCGCGTCCGGTCAGTCACTGCCTTGGACGACACGTGACCATTGTGTGCATGGAAGGGGGAGAATATAGCCACTTAGCCACAACAACTATTTTATATGGGGGAGTGTGAGAGGACAATTGAATTTAATTCATTTCCGCATAAATTTAGGTTAAAAATGTATATTTTTTTACATTAAAAGAAATTTAAATGTGAAGAGTCGATAGATGGATCAGTTGGTAGAGCGCTTGCATTCCATGCCGAGAGTTCGGGTTCGAGCCCAACCCACCGAGGGTAGGGGCAAGTGGTGTACCTATGGACACGCCGTTTTTTTTTCGACTTAATATTTTTTTTCTCGCAAGTTAAGAAAGGTAGAGAGAAGATTGTTTATGTTATGTATTCATTGTCTAATTGTGCATAACCAACTTATTTTTAGTTTTGTATAATATTGACCTGTTTTGTGTTACGACCTTTCCCCCAAAAATCGCATTTTTGTCCAGAGGTACACTTATGGGTGTGTACCTGTGGACAGGGGTAAGTGTACCTTGGGACAGCATGTGTACCTCTGGACATCAAAAAAAATAAGTAGTTTAAAAATGATTAAACATAGTATTATTTTATATTTTATTGGTGAAAAAATTGTAAAAACTTATTATTATAAAAATGACAACAAAAAATTTTGATAGCGATTATTAAAAACACGTAATATATATTGTTAGAAGAACCTACCTTATAACAACAAATAATATTAAAAATATTTTTTATTTTCCATGTAGAATTCATTCATCTCTTCGGAATCGTATGAATCTGATCCAAAAACACCTTAATCCAAACGCTGCATTTTATGAAAAGTGTGAGAATGCAAAGTTAAAATGAAAACTCTTGATTCTTTTGCTTTTTCGAAAACTTGTATATTTATATGGGAATCGTGGTTATCCATGATTAGGAGAATTTGATCACTTTTTCAAGGTATCACATGAGCAACTTTGATTCGTTTGACCAACTAAAAGATGGATATAAAAATAAATTAGAATAGTCTAACAAGCATTTTATTTTAAGTTGAGTACCGGTGGACACAAGGCGTGTACCTTTGGACGTCCATAGGTACACGCAAAAATGTGTCCAGAGGTACACAAATGATACTAAATTAAAACATCAACTGACATTTAATTTTGAGGTTCAAAATAAGGCAAATGAATGCTCTATCGTTTTAAGCACTCCCTAAACCCTAAATTGGTATTATCATTTGACTAAAATATTTCATAATCACACCATGAAAACTGTTTAAAAATGCATAAAAACTAACTTTTTGTTGCTGAAAACTTGAATTGTAAAAAACGGGCACGTGTTGTAGGTGATGACAAGTTACACACAATAATATTTAGAGCTATCAAAAATGTAATATCCCCGTTTATGTGATGATTTTTAATCTTCTGTATTTCCAGAGATATGATGGTGTCCAAAGGTACACAGCGTCCAGAGGTACACCACTTGCCCCTACCCCTATTTCAAAATAAAAATAAAATACAGCCAAGGTTTACTCAGCCTTCACAAGAAATTCAAGTAAGTACCCTCGCAACCCTCAGAAGCTGGGAAACCCTCTTCTCAAATGAAGGGGTTAGCGTAAGACCAGTCCGTTGTCTGTAAGAATTAGTAGATTCCACTCGCCACATGCGACTCCTTCGAGGAAACGCTACAGGAAGTTACACAACATGTGCAGCTTAGTAGCCTTAACAAGAAATGAGTAGGTAACAGCCGTGCGGTAGGAGTATGGGACTGTGGGGGGAAGGCAGCGGTGGCTGGGGTTGATCTAGGAAGCCAAGACCTACCCCGGGTTGGTGACTTGGTGATGGTGATTTTCTTGATGCTATACGCACACATCGAAGCCGGTCATCAGTTTCAAATCTTTCCATTTTTGCCTCATTTTGAACGGGAAGCCGATGGGAATTGGCTTGTATGGCGCACTTCGCCACTGGTATACCTACACTCTCATATAACAAACTGAACATACTTCAACCTCATATGTAGAAATTGTTTGTTTCGTCTGATGATATTTTCTTCACTTTCACAATAATATTAATTTATGTTCAAAATGCGAAATCAAAGAGCAAAATAAATGTTGAAAAGATTGAAAAGATTGAAAAGATTGAAAAGATTCCAATGGAAACAGATCAAAAACTTAAATTGCATACCTTCTAGGCGCTGCGGGGACGGTCCATAGTCTAGTCACTAGTGGTAACGCTTCAGACTCGCGAATGGAAGGTTTTGGGCTTGAGTCCCGGCGGGACACAAAAGATATACCATTTATATTTTCAAATAAGCTCTTTGCTGGGTGGAGTCCTTTTTGTACGAGAGAAAACACTAAAACAGTGTGAAAATCCTGTAGTGTAGAAGTTGTCATGAGCTCTTCTTTATAATTAGCTTACTTACTATTAGAAGTTACTTCCAATAAAATGTTTTATCCACGACATTTTAAACCAGTGAATCAGCACTGGTATCGAAATCATGTTTGATTGCAGGGACGTGCATCCCATATAGTCACATGCGCTTAATAGAATGGTAAAAAAAAATTCAAGCTTGCTACTCAGATTAACAATTCAAAAAGTAATTTCGATTGGAACCATCGTTAGCACTTCAGTCAATTTCAAATGAGTTATTTTAAAGTAATAAGAGAAAATATTTATTCTGTAATGTTTTTGCCTCTACCCTATGCACGCGCCTGCCTTATAGGGAATCGAACTCTAACCCTCTCACTTTTAACATAAACTTTCTACCAGCTGACCAATGAAAGCAACTTTTAGAATAGACATTGCAAAAACCAACCTAGGTAGGTACCTACACGCAATTTTGATTGTTCCTCTTGGTGCGGGGAGAGGGTCGCCTGAAGAGTTGTTCCCATAATGAGGGATAAGTGAGGCTCTTACCATGACAATGCCGGACTAACGAGGTGCACGCGGGCCTCTGCTGCTCCTGGCACTCCGAGGAGACTGCTGGACCGGATAATCGGGGAGGAACAGGATATTGGAAAACGCCTCGGGGCACAATAAAAGTTTATTCAGTATCTGACTGCCGATACTCACTTTGTTGATACATACAAATATCTCGGCCACAACTTACTTCTTACTATCACGAGATCATCAGACAGTTGAGCTTCGGAGAAAAAATCTAAGACTCTCCGACAGAATAAGGAACACAGAGCTACGGATAAGGTCGGGAGTAACCGATGTCGTAGAGAGAGTGGCAAAGCTTAAATGGTCCCACCAGAAGAACCACCGACCAGAGATGGACGAAGAGATTGGTAGAGTGGAGACCTCGTGAAGATAAAAGAAGCAGAGGGAGACCGCCCACGAGATGGTCTGATGATATGAGAATTAGGCTTGCTGGAGACTGGATTCAGAAAGCGCAAGATAAAGATGGATGGAGAGATATATATGGAGGAGGTCTATGTCCAGTAGTGGACGGAGATAGCTGTGTAAGAAGAAGAAGAATAAACTCACTGTATTGCTGCGAATGTGTAATTGTGTGTCTGGGTGAGCTGTATCAATGTGAGTCTGTGAAATTTCTAGATGTGGGTATTTTGTTCGAGATTGTGTGAGTGTTTACTCGAATATTCCAATTCGAATGTTCTGGCAAAATCTTGCATTTTCCAATTCTCAATGTTTCGAGAATAACCCTTATTCTCACCTATAAATAGAGACCGAGATTTTTTTTTTTTTTTTTTTTTATTAACAAAATATAAATACAAATTGTATTTTAAAACAAGTAATATTTCTAAATAATAATAAAAACTTAATTGTTATTTCCTCACCAATTGAAGAGCCAAGCTCTTGTGCTTGGTGAGGGAATCGTAGCTATCTTAAATAAATTATGTTCTTAAATTATATTCTATATAATATAATGAGATAAAAACTTAATATAATACTTAAAGGAAAAAAATATAGGTAATACACAAGAATAAATCAAAAAATAAATTAACAATATAAAAAATGAAAAAAAACAAAAATTAGAAACAACCAATCAATAAGTAGAACTATGAATAGGTATATATATTTTTTTATTTTAAACTTAATTTTTTTTTAAATGCTCTGTTGCCGTTTCTAAGACGTCGAGCTGTACAGTTTACAAGCAACTCTTTGTACGAACCGAATGTGACCCGTATCTGCAATAAATTGTGTAAAAATAAATAACTGCAACGCAACGCAACTAAACTACACATATAGTGTAACTTCTTCCTTACGCCAACCACTTCAGTTGAAGTGGGGTTTTCCCAGCTCCCAAAGGGACTGGAACATACCTACTCATTTCTTGTGAAGACTGAGTAACCTTGCCGAAATTCTATTTTGGGTTTGAAATAAACACCGAAATGGGAAATCATATCTGACACCCTCGGTGGGATTGGAAACCGAGCTCTCTTAGATGCAACTTAGATAGAAAAACTAACCCTAAGGGGTATATTCAACCCTAGGGGCATTAAAGAATTAAAGAGCGGTAATCCAACCATGAAATGATCACTTGTCAACACATTCCCAACATTAGGGGTCTACAGCGACCCCAGCTTAGGGTTCATCATTTCTCCTACCCTAATATTTGCACTGAGGAAATCCAATATTCATTTATAAAGTGACTCCCATACCCTAACGGAGATTTCGTGTTCAGACTATTGTATTTCATTTAAGTGATGAAATATGACACTGTAATCTGAGTTGCAAAGATATTAAACGTAAAACTGAATAAATGCTGATTCACTGATTTAAGAAATCGTGGATAAAACATTTTATTGTTAGTAATTTCTCATAGTAAGTGAATTAATTATAAGGAAGTGCTCATGGAAAACTTTTAACCTACAGAATTTTCACACTTTTTCAATGTTTTCTCTCGTAGAAAATAGCAAAAAAGGTGCATTGATCTGAGAAATCCATGTTACCCTAATATGTCACTCAACGAAGCTTGTGTTTAATGCACGCCCACAAGCAGCCACGTGTCACTCCTTATTTTAACGAGTCGATTTTACGCCAACCACATCAATTGAAGCCGAAGTTATCATTTCTTGTGAAGGCTGAATAAACCATAATCTATAATCAAGTGGCAACGATACCTATTTTGACATTTAATGCTCACACTTTTAATGCACACCCTCACGTGAACACATGCTGTATGCGTACCTACTTGCAAAAAAAACTAGCATCACATGAACATTAGCCTTGCAACTTCTGCCGCCTCTCTCTGAAACAAAGGTGGCAATGGCGAAAGTAGACCAAGTTTGTACAGCATGGGGGGTAGCCTCATACCAACCTATTAGTCAATAAACACAATATACAAAGGGAGGGAAGGGACGACCGAGAAAAGTATGGAGTGATCAGATTGAGGAGATTGTGAAAGAATAAGAAATACAAAGCGAGCGTAAAAGAAGAAAATGCATGAAAAAGGTGATGGATATGAATGAATTGAAAGAGGTATGTAAGGATAGGAAAAAATGGAGGCAGCTCTGCAGAGGCTCTGGCCACCCCTAGCGGAATGGCGACAGAGCTACAGTTACAGGTAGACAACGTTTTTGAATTTAGAATTTTTTCTCGTCGAGCAAACGTCAAATTTGCATGGAGCTTCCGTCCACAACAACCAAAAACATATTTTTTTGCCTTTTTCCTAGCAACTCGGCTGGGTGACGACGGAATTTTGTCTTTGTCAATTAATGTGCGCAGGTATCTCATTCAAAATATAGGCCTAAATAAAATGTTTATTTTATGTAAGTAGGTAAAAAAGTACACGTATGAAACGCCATTAGGAGGTATTTACCAAGCATCGGAAAAGTAAAGAAAATTCTGCTTTCAAACAACAAAGAAAATTCAACCATAATAACTGTTTATTTAAAGGCTATATTGGTTTGTTTCTTAGCGCTCAAGTTACGTCATTTCTCAAGTGAGAGTGTAATTTATTTTCCCACTTTATTTACCTGAGGGTTTGAGAGAGACGAGCGAGATAAAAGACGACGTTTTCTTCATAAAAGCCCCAAGAACAAGAAAGAGACAAAGCGACTTACCGCTACTCCTTATCACTTGAGACAGCTTATAAATTCCGATTTCTTTACGTGACCAAATGTCATAAATGCTTGTTTCATTTGATATGGCATAATAGGCTTTATTTATAATAAAAATAAGAGTGACTTTTGTGTGAGTAAAATTATTTTGAGTTCAGTTTTGATTGTAAGTAATCAGTTTGACGGTGGACTCGTTAGCGATAGAATGGGAAAATGTTTTAGAAGTGTTTTAATTGTAAACAGCTATAGGGACTTAAACGCAATATTTTATATTTCCGAAGAAAAAACTAACACGGTAAAAATTATATCTTCATCTTTTTCTTCTTAATTTGGTTTCTCATTGCTGAAGGTTGTGACCCGTGTAGAAGCAACCACTCTTCTCCAGTTCTCTCTTGACTGCGCTGCCCGTAGCGCTCCAACCACCGAGGTGGCTACTGCTGTCTTCGCTTGATCGATTCATCGTGTGGGAGATCTTCCACTTCCTCTCTCCCCTCCAAGCCACCGATCATAAGTCGTTCCTGGCTATCCTAATTGCCACGGACAACGTGTCCGAAGAACCGAAGAATTCGACGTGTACACAAACTGGCCAGAGTCAAGCCATCCAAATGTAGCTCCCGACGAATGAACTCGTTGGTACTTTAAGCCGTCCATGGGATTCGCAACATGCGCCTCATCACCACATTCCGAAAGCGTCAATTTTTCTCAAGTAATCAATGAAACATAAAACAGTGGGCGTCAGGAAATCTCGACTATTTTCAATGATTTGACGGATGTTGAGGATCTGCTCTCTTGTACCTCTCTTATCACAAAACCAGCCTGTTTCTTTCGTATTTCCTTTCTATATCATATATCATTTTTCCCTTCTGACATTCCAATATGACTTGATGAGCTTTAAAAGCTTTCTACACTCAAATACGCCGTGAAAAATAATACGAGGGAGGGGCTAACATGACTGCGGCTGTCTCTGTCTGACTAGTAGTAGAGGGTGCGAAAAGCTCAGCTAGCCGTCTCCCTCTCACCCTCTTGGAAAAACATATGGTTGGTGGTGTATAGTAGAGGCGATGTCGGTGGTTCGCAACCTTTATTTTTCCAAGAAATCTAAATGTGCAACCTTTTTAATGATACCTATTTTGTCACAAAATAATCAAACTGTGATTCAGGAAAAAAAATCTATTCCTTGAGATTTTATTATTGCAAAATATTTTATAAACGTAGATATTTTTTGCATTGCAAGGGAATTATGTAACAGACCAATTAATTATCTTTTAGACAACAAAAATACATAAACTACACACGAATATTAAATTTACCTTAGAGTACAGCCGTGGTAACACTTGTTATATCTTAGACTACTCTATTGGGGAAGACCGAGAAATATATAAATGGACCAAAGTCCTAAGATAGCGTTGCAACCGTGGAAAGACTTGTAATAACTTGGACTATTGAGGAATACTGAGACAGGTATGGATGAACCAATTTCCTGAAATCGCAAATGATTGGAATATATCCAGAGTCATAATAAAAGGAAAGCTTGTGTGAAAATCTAAGATTGCACGGACAAAGTAAAATGGCGGTTTATCTGTTATGTTGGTGATTTTAAAATTGTAATTATTACACATTTTTAATGATATTGCTTTATGAAAACTGGTGAAATTCCAGGCTCGTGCATTGCGTAGAGGCAAATACATTTCATAATAAATATTTTGCCGTTTTTCTTAAAAATATCACTGTTAATATTAATTTACTTGCTAACAATAACTCAAATTGAACTAAAAATTTCAATTTTAAATTTAAAAGTCAAGGTATTATCAAATTATGGATACATGTGCCTCTATAGAATGCACGCTCCTGTGAAATTTCCTATTTTTGCCGATCCACACTTGAATTGCTATTCACGTCCCTGAAAGCATCAAAT
Source organism: Agapetus fuscipes (assembly GCA_951799405.1). Taxonomy (NCBI): domain Eukaryota; kingdom Metazoa; phylum Arthropoda; class Insecta; order Trichoptera; family Glossosomatidae; genus Agapetus; species Agapetus fuscipes. The sequence goes on from OX637341.1 coordinate 9,065,701, forward strand.
ATCCATGGATAAAAGTGTCACTAAAGGAAGAATTAAAATACTAGTCGTTAGTCAATATTAATTAAAGAAAATGCATTGAACTAAATGGTTGTGTATCGCTGCATCATAACTTTGAGCGCTCGCACGTCAAAAACCATTCTTTAGCAATGTTGAAATAGCCAAATCAATTAGGAGGCGACAGCCAACGGGTGCGCATCACAGGGAACAAATCTGTGCTACTCCCATTACTAAATAATACCGGCAATAAATACCTCCTTATACTTATGTGGTCCTGGTAATGAAAGGAAATAAAATTTAGTGTAAAAAAAGTGAATATTTAAAAATAATTATAAATGGACTAAGAAATATTAAATAGATTAAAATACAAGATCAGATGTTTAATTTAAATAAAAAATAATTTATGAAGAAAGTGCTTTTGAAATGGATTTTTAAAGTGTAGGTATGTTTAATTTTTTTTAGACAATTCAATGGAATAAAAAATAAACACAGGAATTGAAAGTAAATCATGTTTTATATGAGACATTAAAAAACAATTAATTTAGATAATTCAATAAGAAAGTACCACTTATTAAAAAAGTGCGTTTTTAATGGAATTTCAAAAAGTGTTCGTTGAATAAAAATAAAAATAAATTGTATGACTTTACACAACAACTGAAAACACTTAAATTATGTTTAAAATTATTGTTTTAATGTATTCGAAAGCAAAGTGATTAAAAGTGTTTTTTTTTATCAAAGATGGAGGCAGATTATGTGAATTCCATCAGTCAAGGAATCCACGGCAAAAGTTGCTTTACATCAAACAATACTCCGTTTTCAATCAACGACATTCTGACAAGAAACAGAAACGCAATGGACGGTATATCGGATACAAGCTGTTACAAGGGCATTGAGAAAAGTCAAATGTACTCTAAGATGAACGCTGAGAATTTTATGAAGAGTTCCGTGCTGCAGTTTTGCAAGAAGGGGGTGGATACGTGCGATGTGAATGATTGTGAGGGTTGTGTGGAGGGGAAGGATGATGGATATGGGAGTGGGGTGAAGATGAAGAAGAAAATGGAAGAGTACCGGCCGGATTTTGTGGATGAAGCCTTGGATATGAGCAGAAAACATAATATGGACAGCGATTCAGGTAAAAAATACATTTATTTTTATTTGAAAAGTTCTTTTTTTTTGTTTAACCGTACATGCATTTAGGTCTCCATCCACTAGGAGTGGCCAGAGCCTTTGTAGAGCTACCTAAGTTTCTTCCTATATTTGCATACTTTTTTCTATTCATTCGTATGAATCACCATTTTCATACAGTGCTTATTATACTCTGGATATCCTATACCCACATACGCAACAATCTGATCAAATACCACTTTTCACGGTCTCAATAATAATCTATGTTGTGGAGATATATTATATTTAAAATTAATATTACGTACGAGTAGGTATACATTCGCATAAGAAGACACGTATTAGTTCGCACTTATCTACACATGCCGCATGTGGACTTACAACATAAAAACTCAGTTTCAGATAAACCTAAGGCTGCAACTCTGACCGACCTTCTCTGAAACAAAATGGTACACTTTGCTTATGACACCCAGGGGTGACATAAGCAAAAGTGTACCATTTTTTTCAGTATGGGTGGTTAGCCTCATACCAACTTATTAGTACAAGACCACAACTAATTTTTATTTACTTATTTATTTTGACATCCAGGGACGAAACGGCTATTGCCGTGTTCTATGGGTTTCTGTAGGGACGCACGGATGCTACATGTATGCAAGTTCTATCAGAAATAGCCGTTTCGTCCCTAGCGATAACGTTTTATCACGACGGCTATTACCGTTTCGTCCAGTCCTAGACAAGCTCATAGAGCGGCTATAACCGTTTCGTCCGCGAACGTGTTAATTAAATTTAACTTCATAAAGACAAACACTAATTTAGTAAAATAATAAAGTTAAAATGTACAAAATGTCAATGAAAAATTTAATTTAAAAGCCTTGGCTGCCAACATAACAGATCAACCGCCATTTTTTTCGGTCCTTACATACTTCTTTCATTTCATCCAGAGTCATTTCAAGACTCAGAAATCAGAAGTATGTGTGACACTGAAGACATCGTCAGATGGAGTAGGAAGAGGAGACGGTTCTGGAGGGACCATGTAGACCGCATGAGCGAAAGTAGGTTAACCTGAATCGTGGCACAGGAGATACTGGACGGCCAGAGTCTACCAGGTCGCCCACCCAAAAGATGGAAGAACAGCTGGTCTTCTGCATCACAGAAGGGATTTCCACAATAAACAGATCTTAGATCTAACACAAAAACAAGAAGACGAAGAATATCAATCTGACCTTTTTAATTGCTCATTTTTTAAATACGAGTAGACAACGTCTCTACTTTCTGATCTGTGGTCTCTACCTTTCATATGAGTTTGATATGCCTCATTTAATTGGATATCACTTTCAAACAACAGAAAAGTTTTGATTAGTAGTAAAAACGGTTTATAAATAAAGTTACCGTATAATGGCCGAGGTATTTAGGTAGTTTATTTTTTCAGAAACCAAAAAAAACGTTCAAGGATTTCTTTGAAAGCTTTTGATGACGCAAAAAGCTTTCTAATGGCTCTTTTTGAAGCAAAGAAAAATACCAAGTTGTCCCATCACGACGCTGTCGAGCAGTGGCGTAACTTGAGGGTTGTCTTTTAATTATTTTGAGTATTTTACAAAGGAAGAGTGAGGCTTCTGAATTGACTGATAAACGGTGAATAGGAGAACAGCGAGGGTAGAAGAATGGGGATAGAAAATATTGTACAGAAAAAATAACGCAGCGACTTTATACTGAATGAAAAGGACGCACTTATGTCAATCGTGAGGGTAGTTTTTTTAATCAGCTTAAAGTAACAAAAGCTAACGTTGAAAATACCGAGCCTCAGGAGACGAATTATTTCACTGTTATTTCCTATAATTTAGATAGTAAATTGTTACACACCTTGCTGGATTTCGCCAGAATATTCGATTCAACACTTAATTATTCTCGAACAAATACATAACATTTGTAGGGACCTAGCTACGCTAGACTCTACGCTACCTATCTCTAGAGATTTCATAGACTTGTTATTAAACTAATACAAACAAATCAAACACATCTTTAAAAAATTACTTGGCTTTAATTCACATGAGTTTTATTTTTTATCAAAATGAACTTTCACAAAATTACTGCCGAAAATCTAGATAAGTCGAATAAAATCTTGAACAAAATCGTAAGCGATTCACAAACAGATCCTTTCTGATGTAAGAAATTATTAAATCATATTTTCTGTAAAAAAGGGTTACCCCCATGGTATATTTTTCTTCAAAAACCCATAGCACGTAACTAAGTAATAAAGCTATGACAATGGGTGCATTAAGCAAATTGGGTCTTCGCAGTAAGCCCGAGCTTTCTGTTATACAGCCATGTTCACTATGCGACCCTGGTATCTATTGCGGGTATGCTCCATTTGCTTCGACTTTCCGAACTTGGCTCTTTACAGGTTTATAAGTTTGCTTGATGGCGGTGTAATTCGACATTATACGATTGCGATTCTCAAATATTTTTCATTTCAATAATATATTATTAAGTTGCTATTTATTATATTAAGTATTAACATTTACAATTCATAATCAATGCATGCCCACTAATAGAGACGTGTAAGTTCGCACTTATTTCCGGATTTATATAAAATGTATGCCCACAAATAGACACGTGTAATTTCGTGCTTACACATGCCTTATGTCTACTTTTTGAAAAACATAAAATAAAAACAGCAAATGAACTTAAATGAAAAAAATATAAATTGCGTCATTTTCAAGAGGACACTTGCAAAATTGACCAGACAAAAACCATAGAGAAATGAGAAGGATAAGTTACGACAAAGACGTAGGGGATGCAGCAGGAATCTGCAGAACATTGGCAAACTATAAGAATGATATTTTTTTTGTGTATCGATTTCCAAAGTCTCAATGTTTATTTGTTTTTTTTTATCTCAGCCTTACACCAACCTTTACGTCAAGGATCAAAAATATCTAGGTATCGTTATAATAATTACTATTATTGTAAGTGACCAATTTTATGCTGTGCCGTTTAGTGGTAGGTACCTACTAGCCACCCCAAGAATCATATTTTTGATCTCAACTTTTTATCAAACAACTGCCCTTCTGATTCTACGGATATTTTTTCAATGCGACCCACATTTTGGGCCCCCTCCTGGCCACTAACGGCAATAACATTAAGAGCCCTGGCGACAGCCTGGCACGTATTGTACCGCAGACCCCTCAATCACGGCCGGGAGGTCTGTGCCTAGGTAGGGAAAATATAAGCACCCTCCACATTATCGCTTACGCAACTCTAAAACATTTAGCCATTGTCTAAATAATCACCACGGATATGGGGGAAAGAATTTGACATGGGAAAGGGTTTCCTCATTTTGAATTTGTCTATTTGTATTGTAGCTCCATCCCAAAGTCAGATTCATGTAATCTTCTTATCAATTGTTTGCCTCATTGATAAGGATCATACTCTGTTCTATGGTGTCTGGATTCTGAATCTTCCCCTGAGTAGAGGGTGGTCTACCGTGCTTATCTGATGGTATATAAAGCCATCAATAGCTTGGCTCCACCTTATCTAACTGACATGATTTTGTCTGTTGAAATGGGTGTGACGAGATAGTGTGGTGAGACACTCAGATCTGCAACCGATGGTGCCATCAATTTGGTTCAGCCGCGCCGTCAGATCCGCACAAATTTCGGAGACCGTGCTTTCCGTGTTGCGGGTCCGGTGGAGTGGAACAGACTGCCACCCGGAGTGAAGAACTACAAATCTGAGGGTGTATTTGGTGGAACAATCAAAACACACCTTTTAAAATGGGATTGGCGTGGGCCCTTAAGTTGTGACACACACAAAAACGGCGCTCTCTTGTCATTCGTAATTTAAAATAAATAAGCCTTAAAATAATAGACGTATACACTTCTTAAGCTGTTATATCAAATTGGACACTCGTATTTTCTTTCCACAATCATATTTTAAAAGGCAACTCTTGATCAACTTCCCTAAAAACAGGGGTAACTATCAGGCTTTTGCCGTTTCACCAGGAAGGGACAGTGTCTTCTCCACTTGTCCATTGTCGAGGATAGTCAATTGGAGTGATAATCAAATTTCGTTAATTTTTGTTTTCTCTTGTTTCAGATGACTACGATTCCCAATCATCAAATGCCATCTCTCCGCCACCACTCTACATGCCAAGCAATATTGGATCTTACACTTCTGGCCACATGTACACCTCTTCCAAATCAATGCTGTCTCCAAGCCACACACTTCAACAGTACGTAAACCAACAGAAGATTTCATCATCAAACTCTTTAAACATATCGACACCAGGTGTCCACAATTCTTCTTTGATGGAACAGTTTTCTCCAAACCAAAGTCAGAACAGAAAGAAGAGATCCAGAGCAGCTTTCTCCCACGCACAAGTCTACGAACTGGAAAGAAGGTTCAATCAGCAGAGGTATCTGTCAGGACCTGAGCGAGCAGATTTGGCAACCAGTTTGAAACTCACAGAGACACAAGTGAAAATATGGTTCCAGAATCGGAGGTACAAGACCAAGAGAAAGCAGATTCAAATGCAGGAAAACGGATTGCTAGCTGCCGCAGCTGCAGTCGCTGCAAACCACCACGCGAGGAAAGTTGCCGTTAAGGTTTTGGTCAGAGATAACCAGCAAATTGGATTGGAACACTTTGCGAATCAAAGCAATCACTTCCAAAATACACAAGGTGTAAGCAAGCAGAGCGTTTTCCCAAATTCAAACCAATTGCAAGTGGGACATGGACCTATTTTGAAGCACTTTGCTGGGATTTACAACAACAATAATGCAGAATTTCCTAAAAGCCAGTATAAACAGTTGATCCAGGATTCCTACAGCCAAATGTCGCACCATGCGATGCTGCAGTCAATCTATGGACAGCATTTGAGTGCTTCAAACTATTCGTCGCTACCTCTTTCGTATTTCTATTACCCTACTCACCATCTTTTTGGATCTGGTTCTCTGTCAACAATTAGTGAAGTCAATCGTGGTGAAAATGATGCCTTGGAAGTCCAAGAAGCTAAAAAAAAGATCTCCAGTGAAAGTGGAGACGTCAAATTGAAAGACTCTTTTGACGTGGTGAAGAAACGAAGACGCGAAGTGGTGTTTGATGGAGAGAATCAAGGTTTTAAGGATAAGATTGCTTCTGGAAGTTTGACGATTGAGAGGATTGGAGGTTTTGATGAGTGTAAGAGTGGATCGAGTAGAGGCAGTAGTTGTCATGAAATTGAAATAGAAAATTAAGATTTTTTTGTTGTTTAAATTTATTTGAAGAAGAATACAATTCACCAACTTATTTTGCCTGGCCAGGAACTGGTTCAACATTATTATTTGATAATTAATTATATTAATGAATTATTAATTAGCAATTACCCATGGGCGGGCATCTGTTGAGCCAGGATCAAAGATTTTGACGCGACGCACGCGAGGTTCGAACTTGCAATTGTCTCAATAACGCAAATTCGAATGCCGACGCCTTATCCCCTTGACTACAGCAGCTCTTGATTGTTTTGTTGTATTTTTTGTACCTACCTAGTTAATTATTATAAGTATTGGAGCACAAATTGTAAAGTTAATAATATTTTGAATAGCAATACTTACAAACATGTTTAAATATTAATGTGAATACAAAAAAATGTAGCATTTAGTTTGTAAACAGACCAAAGTAAAACCAAAGAGTGTAGATTTTGCAATAATTTAAAATTTAGGATATAATTAATGTGATGACATTAAAGTTAATGTAAATTTAATACGATCACAGTTAAATAAATACTTTTAAAAATAATTATATCTACTATTGATGTCAATAGAAAAATTAATAGGTAGGTACTCTTGCAAAAATTAAAAACTGTGCAATAATTTTTAAAATATGTTGTAGGTATATTTTACGATTAAAAATGACTAAAAATAGGTAAGCAGAAATATTCCAAATAACTAAATAGTAAATAAAAAATATAAATTCCTTGTACATGTTTTGGGGTCTGTGTATTGACATTGTGAAGGATCATTTTAAATTAATAATGTAAAAATGAAACACAGTTTTTCTTCACTAGTTGGTTTATTTTCTCGAGCGCTTTCGGCATGATCACACCATTATCAAGAGAACAAGTTGTTCTGCAAGGCTTATGTACATTTTTGATTGAGTTTTTATGTTGTAAGTCCACATGCAGCAAGTGTAAGTGCGAACTGCTCCACAGGAGTGCATGTAATATAAATCTTAAATAAAATGTCTCTTTACAACTTACATTATAGATAGATTTATTCAATAGGAACAGAAAAGCACAAGCCTGTTTAATATAAAGTGTCAATTAAGCTCTCTCAATTTAAAGAGCATGTTGTTTCAACTAAAGTAAAGCGGCTTTATACTGAGGAGATAATGGAAAATTATGAAAGTCCGGTCGATAGCTCAGTTGATAGAGTGCTTGCATTCCATGCCAAGAACTCGGGTTCGAATCCCACCGAGGGTTTCCAAAATGATTTCCAGTTTCGGTGTTTATTTCAAACCCAACATAAAACATTACCAGCTCTCTCTGGAGCTGGGAAACCCCCACTTCAAGTGAAGTAGCTGGTGCAAGGCCGGTCTCCTTACATGTAAAATTAAATAGGTTCCACTGGCCACATGCGATTCCTTTGGGAAGAACGCGGCAAGAAATTATACTATATAGTATATAGCTTTGTCACGTGCATGTATTTTTTTTCAGTCGAAAGTCGAAAAAGCTGACGTTGAAACAACAGACCCTTAGTAAATGTATGTAGATACTCACATTTAAGATTGTAAATACCCAAGTATGTAATGTGAAATATCAAAAAATAAATTGTCTTTAAAAGTAATGAAATGTCTTATTTACAATAAATAATACCTACACAGCTAGTTCATCAAACTCTTCGGATATTAAACGAAATGTTATGGGAGAACTCACATCATTCTCGACGTAGGTAACGTCTTCAGGAGACACACTCACTGCTCGATGGCTAATGATGAACTGTTTTTTTTAATTACAAAAATTGGCACAAATCCCTGTAAGTTGTTAGATTTTGCTGAAGTTAATAGCATACCTCGGGTGGCACTCTTTGTGGGATTGTTGATAGATCACGGGTAGCGGGAAGGATATAATAAAAGTAATAATTAGAAGATGAATACCGAAGACACAATTACTGTGAATTAGGTCGGTATGCGGCTGACCACCCATGTTGTAGAAAATGGTTCACTTTGCCAATGTCACCCCTGTTTCAGGGAAGGTCGGCAAGATTTGCAAGGTGTATCTCCATTTGAGATTTGGTTTTTATATTGTAGGTTCACATGCGGCATGCGCAAGCGCGAACTTGTACGTGTCTAAAAAAAACGCAAAAAAAAAAAAAAAAACAAGCATTCCCTTATCTGCTACCTTGGGGACGCCCTGTCTAGGGGTTCGTAAGTCCCTCTAACTTTATTTAATATCATAACTTTATCAAAAATACAATAAGTGTACCTATCATTTATTGATATGATCTTACAAATATAAATAAGTAAAATGATTCTACAAATTAGCTTTTTACTCTTCTGTCAGTTTCCCTTCAAATCTCGGATGTAATCACCTGCCTTCTTTAATGACGTCACAGGGAAAGGCAGAAAGTATGAGGAGTAATTTGCCGCGAATCTGGAGATTTTCATGGAAACTTTTGGAGCACCAACTTTGCTTCTTTATTCAAATACCGGAAACATTTAACCCTGAGGTAACCAGAAATGTATTATTGTTGCTTGAACCTGAATACATTTCAAATTGCATTTTATATCATTTTTGATATAAAATAAAATGAAACACAAGTAAAGAGAAAAAATTGTTGAAAGTTTACCTATCTATAAATTGACGTCACGGTGGATTAAAAAATGGGCAGGAATAGAAAAGAATTCAATGTTGGTTTCAAGAATGATCTTTATTTTTAGTATAAATTAAGGACTGAAATTCCATGTTGCGGTCAGAAATCAACCAACCGTCACACTATACTGTGCAAATGTAACTATGAACCGAAAGTAACTAAAATAAATTGTGTAAAATAAAAAAAAACCGCAGTTTTTAATTAGTAGAACTAAATGTTACTTTAACTGTTACTCAGCCTCCTGGGTGGCCAGAGCCTCTGCAGAGCTGCCTCCATTTCTTCCTACCCTTAGGTACATACCTCTTTTGAATTCATTCATAACCATCACCTTTTACGTATAAAGTAGAACCCGCTTAAAAACATAACATTATTTTTTATTGAATGAAATATTTTAAAGAGCTTCAAATGCTTTGCGAGGTCATACCAGGGTTAACAAATCTGTTCAGCATCTTCCTTCAAGAGCTCCAGAGTACCTCTTGGAGGCTTTCACTCCTGAATACCTCTTCCCAGCTCGTGGGGCCCTGCGAACTTTCCAGAACGCGAAAGTCAGAACGACTTCCCATTCAAATGCTAATCTTATACAATCTTCATCTCTTTCTCAACTCCTGGTACTTGGGGTGGAATTTTATTCGCAATTTTACGCAAAATTTAGAATAAATTGTTCCGGAAAAATGTCACCCCATCTTTCACCATTTCTTTACATGTAATTTGTTTTAATTTTTTTGATTTTAATAATTTTATATAATCTACATTTATAGTAAAGTATTTTCTATGGAAGTGATTTTGATAGTCATGATATTTTTTGGATGATAATGTAATTAAATTAATGCAAAAAAAAACGGATAAATTTGAAAATACAAATTGTCTGGTTGGTAGTTCAGTTAGTAGAGCGCTTGCATTCCAATCTGTGCTTGGTGCTTGATGTTATCAATAATCGACGAAATCTTGACGTGCTTGACGAAATCAATAATCAAAATAAGTGTGATGATCACTTCATGCTTAATCGAATGTCGAGAGTATGTGTCGCTTCAATGCTCTTTTTTCCATAAGCTGTTTACGCACGCAAGCAATTAAGCTTTCCTCATTTTAATTATCTATCTCCCTCGCACTCGTTTACTTTCAATGCATCCACGCCTCTTCCTCGCGTTATCAAAATACCGAAATCATGCTCCGGTTGCAAATTTTCTATTGATCCTTCCGGACCGCCTAGCAAGCCCACCCATAGCGCAAAAGGCGCACAAAAAACTGTCACATCTTGTTGTTACATTAAGTATTAGGTTTCTCGTTAATAGTCGGGTAATAATAATGCCTAAGCGAGGCGTTTTCCTGTAATCGGTTTAATATGTCTCTCAGTATAAACACAGGATAGAGTTACGGCATTCAAATGTGCGCAGGGACGGTGCAAGGGATTTCAGGCCCAGGGCAATATTAGACACAATATTTACCTCTATCGAATGTGTTTTATTTCAAACAAATCAATTTTCAATGGCTTTGTAAACAACATTATTATTTTTCATTTTAAAAATGTGAATTTCTATTTTGCATTATAAAGGTCGGCAAGAGTTTAATTAAGTTCATTCGAGGTTGGGAATTTATGTTTTTAATCCACATGCGGCATATTAAACACGAACTTGTACGTGTCTGCTTGTGGGAATGCATTTAGTATGAATCTCAAATGTAATATATCTTTGCAACTTAGATGATAAATTATATAATGGTCTTGGGTCCCCGTTTGAAACATTTCTGGTGCAGAATACCACTGGTCGATATCAGGGCGAAAATGATTTTGGAAATTAGCTAATTGTGGAAAGACTTAAAAAGTAATAACATTAAAAATTTAATCAGTAAATTCAAAATAAATTTTTATTTGATTATAATCTATAATCTATAATCTATAATCTAAGTTGCAAGGATATATTCATTTAAAGCTCTCAGATGTATGCCCACAAACCAACAAGTGTAGTTCGCGCTTACAAATGCTGAATGTGTACTTACAAATAAAATCCAAACCTCAAATGAACATAAGCCCACAACTTTTGCCGACCTTCCCTGAAACAGGGGTGACATTGGCAAAGTGAACCATTTTTTACAGTATGGGTGGTCAGCCTCATACCAACCTATAAGTCAAGGAATATGAATAATAAATTACATTTAAATATAAAAAAGAACAAAACCTTACAAAGAAATCTATACAAAAAAAGTCAAAAATTTCCTATGCAAAAAATGTAGCAAATGAATACACCAACATTAGAAATCAACATTGCAGATTAGCCGCCACTTCTTCCTGTCCTTGCATACTTCTTTCATTTCATCCAGAGTCATAACCTTTTTCATACAAGTCCTCCTTTTATTATGACTCTGGATATCCCATTCATTCGCTATTTCAGAGATTTGATCCTTCCATACTTTTCTCGGTCTTCCTCTAGCACGACATCCACGACATTAGATATTGTCAAAAAAAATAATGGTTGACAAAAATGAAAGTCTGTTTTTTAACAAAGATAACTATAACGAGGTAAGATTAAGACACTTCACCCTTGAAAACCTATATACTTGACTGATCTATATACCTACCTACGTGATTTTCATAAACTTTTGAAGAAAATTTGAAGAGGAACTACCCTATAATAATCTATAATCTAAGTGGCAAAGATATATTCACATTCAAAATTCATATCAAATGCATGCCCTGAAACAGACACGTGTAAGTTCGCGCTTACAAATGCCGAATGTGCACTTACACATAAAAAATCCAAACCTTAATGAATATGCATCCTGTAACTTTTGCCGATCTTCCCTGAAACAGGGGTGACATTGGCAAAGTGAACCATTTTTTACAGTATGCATAATGCAAGAAGGATTAGCAATAATTGCTAGGCAATTTCTATGAAGCCCAGGGCAAACGCCCATCTCTCTTGTATTTAGGCTTTCCCCAGATTGCACCCTGTACCATGCGCTTAGTTAGTCGGTAGCTGAGCAGAGATTTAGTTGGTGTTTGTTTATACAGGAGATGCATCAGTGCATGTTAATGCATCCAGATTACCGACACTCCCACACATTCTCAAACTGTTCTCATTTGATAATTAGGAAAAAATGTATTTTTCAATCTCTGCAAGTACGCAAAAAAAACTCAACTAAGCTACACATATGTATATAATGTCACTTTTAGCCGCGCTATCTCCGAAGGGTTTCGCATGTGGCGAATGGAACCTATTTTCAATTTTTTTCAGCTCCCGAGGGGGCTTTCTTGTGAAGGCTGAGTAGACCTTACCGGTATTTTATTTTGGGGTTTGAAATAAAGGCCGAAACGGGAAAAAAATCTGACACCCTCCGTGGGATTTGAACCCGAGCTCTCGGCATGGAATGGCCAGCGCTTTACCAACTGAGCTATCGACCTACATTATAACCTTTATCTAAGTTGCAAAGAAATGTTGACATTTAATGCATGCCCACAAGCAGGCACAAGCTAGTTCGCGTTTACACACTAATATGCGGTAGGTATGTGTACCTACAAAATAAAACAAGCTTCAAATGGGCATAATCTTTGCAACTTCTGCCGTCTTTCCCTGAAACTGGAATGGCTTTGGCAAAAGTGAACCAAGTTTTTACAGGATGGTGTGTCAGTCTCATAACAACTTATTAGTCAATATGTGTATAGCTTAATTGCATTTTGATTCTCTAAATAAGAATGTTGAGAGTCACAGTATTTTCGGTACATCTGGAACACTTTAATACTGTTCCTTACATTATTGAGAACATTACAGCATTGAGTTTTCTTCATACAACTCTACAAACATGCGCTCTTCAAACTTATAATTATTTCTAATTGCTCAGATAATTATTATTATTGAGTCAGGCGTGAAAGGGTTAAGCTGTATGAATGTAGACGCGCCCGGGTCAGTAATACCCGTGTTAACCCTTTGAGTGCGGACCTTTCAGAGGGTACTTGAAAAAAATTAACATCTTTTGAAGTACATGTCTACTTTTAACGTTTAAAATACTTTAATATTCATGATAGTATGAGAGTAGGTAATTATTAAAAATGTTCCTTGACTTATAGGTTGGTATGCGGCTGACCACCCATACTGTAAAAGAATGGTTCACTTTGCCAATGTCACCCCTGTTTCAGGGAAGGACGGCAAGAGTTGCAGAGCTTATGTTCATTTGAGATTGGGTTTTTATATTGTAGGTCCACATGCGGCATGTGTTAGCGCGAAATTATATGTACATGTCTGCTTGTGGGAATGCATTTAATATAAATCTTAAATGATATATATCTTTGCAGCTTAGATTAGATTAGATTAGATTCAGAAGATAGTCAAAGTTATTGTTTTGTTTTATTTTTTTTAACTTTTAACTTCTAATAGTAATAGTATTAGGATGATTTATCGAGTGAGCGCTGTTTTTGTGTGAATCACAACTCAAGAGCCCTCTGCTAGCTTGGTCGTCGCCATAGAAAGCGCAAATCCTCTAGGTGTGGCCGGTACCTCCACAGAAGTGCCTCCACTTGACTCTGTCCTTGCATACTTCTTTCATCTCATCTAGTTTCAGCACTCTTTTCATACATGCTCTTTTCTTGTTTCCACTCTGTAAACTCCATTCATTCGCAATTTCACTTATCTGATCAATCCATTCTTTCCTAGGTCTTCCCCTTCCACGCTTACTAAAAATGCCTAAAACTCCTATTCAAATAAGAGTAAGGTAAACTAAGGCAACGCAAGACCTGGCTACAGAAGTTCATTCCATAAACACTTAAATTTAGTTTTTATGTCTTCAATATGTTACAAGACACCATAAAAAGTGTAACCGAGCTTACAGTCTAGGACGCGAACCTGGGCCATGTTTTGTAAACCAAGTGAGGTAGCTGCTTGCTGCACCAGACCATCCACTGGGTGGCCTAGAGAAATCTGTGAACCGTATAGGTAAGTGCAGTGGGCAGTGATGCGAAACCATGAGGAATACAATCTTTGGAAAAATATTCTACACATTTCGATAAATAGTTTATTAAAAAAAGTCACTAAGTGCCATCGTGATCAAACTGAGGAAAACATATATGTAAGTCTAGATTTTTGGCAGTAACTTGGTGAAAGTTCATTTTTATAAGTTTAAATATAATTCGTTTCGTTGAAATTCACGTTTTGAGTTTATTTTGTATACAGTTTTGAGAGAAGTAGTACCTACCATTTTCAGGAGTTTCATTTTACACCTGAAGATGGGAGGTTCTGCTTCTCCCGAAACTGATTGCGTGCAAAAGAAACTATTAATAAGGAAATACCTAGTCCTTCTCCCCTACTTACAGTAGCTGCCCGAAAAACCCCACCCACTTTCTCTTTCCTCCCTTGAATTTTGACCCTTAGTTAGCCTCTGAATATGGACGGATAAAGTTCGATAGCGCTAAGGCATTTAAAACTATGGCAAAATAAAACTTTGTTATAAAAAAGTTTTTTCAATTTACTACTATTTACTACTAACTTTAGAAAATTCAAAAACAGGATTTTAACATCATTTTAAAACACTGTGTCGTTTGACTTAACTGTGTACTTATTATTAATTAAAATTGGTAATAATGTTTTGTAAAATGTTTGTCACCACTGTCGTGAAGCGATACAGTAGCCAAAATTTTAAGTGGCGCACAATACCACTTGTGTTTTTTTGGGACCGCCTGGGTAGGTTCTGAAAACCATCCCCTGACGGATCGAGGGTCAAAAGTGGGTAAGCAAATACTTAGGTGGCGCCAAAATACGCCCTGATTTATTTGGGGTCAAATATAATGGGTTTCAGTCTGTAAACTGGCAAAAAATAGAAAAAAACACATGTGCATTTAATTGAGTGTAGGTGGGAGAAATAGGACGAATTGCAAAGAACAAACAAAAAGAATAAGAGAACATGATGAGGTTCGAACATTCCAATATCCCTCGGCTCTGTGACGTCACCCACAGTGAATTAAAAACTAGATTCCCGATAATCAGGGATTTATTATAGTGTACAGCATTTAGTCGATACTTCGCGGGTCAATGAAAGCTCTAACAATAGGTGTATAATTTTTCATAAAGTAACACTAAGAAATAAACACAAATACACATTGAGAACATAGTGAGTAACAGCACCATTATAAAGTTTATCAGGAGTCTGGTTCACTACTTTTCTCTATGCTGCTGAGACATGGACCATAAAGAGATGTGGGTTTGTCGGACCACAGGTTGGTGGTGGTACGTTTAAATCTAGGACGACCTGTTCCTGTATACAGGAAAATTACCTCCAGGTCCTGGAACAAATTTAAGATCGATTTCTTCAAAATGGATTTATCTCTATCGCCAATCTGTTGTCCGGAAACCTACGTCTCAATGCACCCAGACACATTAGTTGGGCTGTACAATGACACCATGAAAAGTTTAATAAATCTGCATGCTCCCATTACAATCAAACATGTTAGGGAGCGGAATAGTGCTATCTGGTTTGATAGTGAATGCAGTGCGCTGAAACGCAAAATGCGACAAGCAGAGCGTAATTTCAGGAGTGGCAAGCCAGGTAGCACTAGAGAAATGTGGATAATTGCACAGGGTCTGTACAGGTCAGCTATCCTCCAGAAAAAGTCCCAGCATTATTGTACCATTATTGCTAGTGAAAAATGTCCACAGCGTTTATGGAGACTTCTGGAGAACGTGTCTGGTAATGCCCGGGCCGGTGCGGGTCCGGTGACGACTGCTAGTGATCTCGCTGCTTACTTTCAAAGTAAAATACCGACCAGATATTCTCCCCTAGGGGTTAGTCCTGGTTCTCTGGGACTTTTGTGTAATTCACAGCTTGAAGTGCTTGGGCTGACCTCTATTGAAGAGGTGACGCGAGTTGTAGCGGGATCGCCAAATAAGCAGTGTGATCTGGATCCTGTGCCGACGTGGGTACTAAAAGAGTGCATTCTTCTAGTGGCTCCATTTATTGTTAGGTTTATCAATGGATGCCTAATGGATGCCACTATCCCCTCCTTTTTAAAGGAAGCGCAAATAACGCCAATATTAAAAAAGCCAAATCTCGATCCTAACGATCTCTCCAATTTCAGGCCGGTGTCAAACTTACCGTTTCTGTCTAAGGTACTGGAGCGCATTGTCTCTGATCGGCTGGTATCTTATCTGAGTGCTAACGATCTGATGCCTAAGAGGCAATCAGCCTATCGAAAATATCATTCGACTGAAACTGGCTTACTGACGGTGGTCTCAGATCTGATATCGGCAGTGGATTGCGGAGATCTTGCTCTCTTAGCGCTTCTGGACATGAGTGCGGCGTTTGACACCGTATGTCATGATATTCTGATAAGGAGGTTGGAGGGTTCGTACGGCTTGAGGGATAAGGCGCTGGCGTGGTTCTCCTCCTACTTGGCGGATCGCAAGCAGGTAGTGCGTACTTGTGACTGTGTCTCACCTTCCTATTCGCTGATCTCCGGGGTGCCGCAGGGGTCTGTACTGGGACCGATCCTGTTTATTTTATACACTGCTGACATTGAGAGTATAGTTGAGAAATGGGGCCTCATTACACATGCATATGCAGATGACTGGCAAATTTACTCTCAGTGTCAGCCACATATGGCACAAACTCTCAGTAACAGGGTGGCAGCTTGCATTGCGGAGATTGGTGAATGGATGACAAGCAATGGCCTAATCCTTAACATGGGTAAGACAGAAGTGATGTGGGCGGCTACAACCAGGCGTGATCATCTTTTGACAACTCGAGTACCACTCTCCATTGGGGGAGAGCTGATTCAGCCCTCCGACTCAGTCAGACTTCTAGGAGTCACACTGGATCGGAACCTCACAATGGGAGAGCAATTGAACTCGACTGTATCTTCCTCATTTTTTGAACTTCGCCAGATAAAGGCGATCAGGAGATGTTTACCGTCGGGAGCAGTCAAGACCCTGGTGAATGCCTTTGTGATGTCACGAGTTGACTATTGCTCAACGCTGTACATAGGTCAGCCGAAAAAGCAGTTCAACCGTCTTCAGTCTGTGCTGAATTCAGCGGCAAGACTCATATTCGGGATGTCTAAATTTACTCGCATTACTCCATTGTTAGGGAAACTGCATTGGCTTCGTTTTCCGGAGAGGGTGGTCTACCGTGTTTGTCTGATGGTGTATAAGGCTGTAAATGGTACAGCTCCTTCATATTTGGCTGACATGTTTACACCCGTTGAGAGGGATTTGAGGCGCCAAACGCTCAGATCTGCAGGGGATGGCGTGGTGGACTTGGTTCAGCCACACCGTCAGACACGCACTAATTTTGGGGACCGTGCTTTCCGGTTTGCGGGACCAATGGAGTGGAACAGACTGCCACCTAATGTGAGGAAGGCAAAGACTGTTGGTGTCTTTAAAGGAGCACTAAAGACACATCTTTACAAGAAATCTTATCCGTGATTTGAGAGGGCCCTTGAGGTGTGACACACACAAAAACGGCGCTCTTTAATTATGTGTACATTAAAATAAATTATCCTTATATATATATATATATAAAAGCAGCAGAAGGAGAAAAATGTATGCTTTCAAAATGTGGTGCTGGAGACGCATTCTCCGAATCCCATGGACAGCGAGACGTAGGTACCAACGAGTCCATTCGTCTGGAGCTAGATTTGGATGGCTTGACTCTGGCCAATATATGTACACGCCTTATTCTTCAGTTCTTCGGACACGTTGTCCGTGGCAATGAGGATAGCCTGGAACGACTAGTTGTGGTTGGTAGCTTGGAGGGGAGAGAGGAAGAGGAAGATCCCACACACGATGGATGGATCAAGTGAAGACAGCAGCAGGCAACTCGGTGGTTGGAGCGCTGCGGGCAGCGTAATGAAGAGAGAACCGGAGAAGAGTGGTTGCTTTCACAAGGGCGACAACCCTCAGCAAAGAGGAAAGAAGAACCCAGGTAAATTGTATATTCTGTGTAAGCTTTACTTCAACTCAAGTGGTTGGCGAGAGGCTGGCCCCTTTACTTGTAAAAATAAATAGGTACACTCACCGCATGCAACCCCTATGTGCGGCAAAAAGTCACACTATATGTGTAGCTTAGTTGATTTTTATTTTATTTTGACATTACGAGAAGCCATAGTGAAGTGGTTAAAGCACCTAAATTGTTTTGACGACCAGCTAAAGCTTTGGTAAATATCACAGGTTCGATTACTGCCACTTGAGATAGTCTACTCACATATCAAGTTCTGCTTAAAAGACTCCTTGTTTAAGGAATTGCCTTAATTTGTAAGTGTGGGAACCATAAATGGCTCCTTAAAAAAAGACAAGTGGCCCCTGACTAGACATAAAACTGAGCTTTAGAAAAAAAAGCAACCTGAAGGGTACCTATAGATTTTTAAACATTTTTTAGGACTGTTTAACTCTTTGTAAACTTATCTTTTTAGTGAATTCCTTACGACGGCATGTCTAATGGCTCTTGAGATGGCTAATGCCACTAAACGGCAATATAAAAAGTTGGTCAAGAAAGACGGCAGGAGTTGCATAATTAAACAATAAATTATATGACTGTCCGGTCAATAGCTCACTTGGTAAGGTGCTTGCATTCCATGCCGTGATCTCAGGTTCTAATCCCTCCGAGGGTGTCAGAAATGATTTCCCTTTTCGGTGCTTAATTCAAAACTAAAAATAGAATACCGGGAAGGTTTACTCAGCCTTCACAAGGAATGAGTACCAGCTTCTTCGGTCTGAAGTGGTTGATGTAAGGCTGTTCCCTTTACCCGTAAAAACAAATAGGTTCCGCTCGCCGTATGCTTAACCCTTCGGGGACAACACGGCAAGAAGTGTGTAGTTACATATTATATGTAGTTGCGTTAATTGCGCTACTAACTCCGGGCTATGGCGCAAATGATGATGGTGATCATGAGTTTTAAAACTGTCCAACTAAGCTACACATAATATATGAAGGGTAACTTCTTACCTACCAACCATTTTCAGTTGAAGGGGGGGTGAGCTATCCACCTGACTTTTTACGAGATCAGTCGTCGGTCGCCACAATGCTACGATTCTCAAGCAAGACCCAGTTGCTATGAGGCTGGATAGACCTTTTGTACAGGTTTATGAATTTTTCAACCCAGCAAAGAGCACATTTGAAAATGTAAATCGTATTTATTTAAACTTTTAAAGTGTTCCGCTGGGATTTGAATCCACAACCTTCCATTAACGAATCCGAAGCGTTAACACTGGAGTACGGACCGGTCTAATCTAATCTAATCTAAGCAGCAAAGATATATTTCATTTAAGATTTATATTAAATGCATTACCACAAGCAGACATGTATAATTTCGAGCTAACACATGCCGCATGTGGACCTACAATATAAAAACCCAATCTCAAATGAACACAAGCCCTGCAACTCTTGCCGTCCTTCCCTGAAACAGGGGTGACATGGGATAAGTGAACAATTTTTATATTTCATTTAAGATTTATTTAAAATGCATTCCCACAAGCAGACATGTATAATTTCGCGCAACACATGCCGCATGTGGACCTACAATATAAAAACCCAATCTCAAATGAACACAAGCCCTGCAACTCTTGCCGTCCTTCCCTGAAACAGGGGTGACATTGGCAAAGTGAACAATTTTTACGGCATGCTTTAGAACCGGCCAACAAATAAAATATTTCATTGATGTTACATCATACCTCTGGTTTGAATTGATTTCGTTCTATGATTGATTAGCCCATATTGGCAAAGTTATCTAAGTATTACGTACGAGATTCATGCCCAACTAATTCTCTATATGCCTCCATGCATAAGTATAGTCAGTATCTACTAAGCTATTGAGGCCCATTCAGATTCACAAAGGAGGTCAAACCAAGGCCGATAACTCGGTAAAGCACCGTTCACAATAAGGTCCGGTATTTTCAACATTAGCTTACTGACTTTATACTGAACGAAAATGACGCACTTACGTCAATCCTATGAGTAGTTTTTTATCAGTTTAAAGTCACTTAAGCTAACGTTGAAAAAATCGGGCCAAAGGGCCTTTTCAGACGCAACGCATTCTACCCACAGTATCTATGGATTACCGGGCAAACTGTGTGAATGCTTTCATGCATCTCCATACATTACTAGCTTCCGACCCGGAATCGGATGGATAAAATCATAGCTGGGTAGAATGGTGGCAGAATGCGTCTAGTTTGAAATGGCTATGACAAACAAGTCTCTGTTTAAATTGAAACCAGAAAATAATTTCACATGGCCCTTCGCCGGATTGGCAAAATTTTACACAGAAATACTTCTTCACTTCTCATGTTATTATTGCAAACCGTATAAATGTAAGACTTTTATCTTTTGATGCAAGAGACCATTTTGCTTCAATGTCTCTATTTCGGGTGGTCAGCCTGTTAGACGCTGGCGCTGGCCCTTTGGATTTTCACATAGCTGCTTCTTCTAAATCTTGTCCTTCATTACTGTAGGTTGTGACCCTTGTGGAAGCAACCACTCTTCTCCAGTTCTCTCTTGACTGTGCTACCCGTAGCACTCCAACCACCGGGGTGCCTGCTGATGTCTTCATTTGATCGGTCCATCATGTAGGGAATTTTCCTCTTCCTCTTTTCTCTTCCAAACCATCGATTACAACCAGTTGTTTCAGGCTATCTTCGTTGCCACGGACAATGTGTTCGAAGAACTGAAGAATACGGCGTGTGCATGAATTGGCCAGAGTCAAGCCATCCAAACGTAGCTCTCGACGAATGGACTCACTCGATGGTACGTCTAGCCGTCTATGGGATTCGGAGCATGCGCCTCTACCACCACATTTCGAAAGCGTCAATTTTTTCCCCTTTCTGCTGCTTTTCTATTAACATAGCTACTAGTTTTGCAATATACATAAAGACCAAAATTTTATTTTTCGTATGTATTGCCAAATATTTTTTTTAGTTTAAAATTTTAAACTTTAAGCCGTAGCAGTATGGACGAGGCCCAACAAATCAAGTGGCTTTCGAACTGCGTAACATGGAGTTGGCCATATGCCGTGGCCGATTGCGTCTCTAAAAGTATCGGCAAGTGGCGGTCAGGTATTTCTAGTGGCGTATTAATCCACGCCAAAAATGTGAAGTGGTCCTAAAGTGGCCTTATTTAATACAGTCTGAATGGGCCTTAGCCATCTTGTGCCCAACAAAATACGGCGAGTGGTATTATTATTATGAGATTGTGAAATTTACGTAACTTTAAAGTGGATCTTGTATTGGATATGCTCTGCCAATATGTAAGTGGAAAATTAAAAGATTTTTACTTTCAAATAAACAGCTGTAAAATAATTGTACCTACATAAGTGCACAGGTAGGATCAAAGCAGGTGCGGACACTGGATAGAGGCAAAATACATTTCTGATCAAAGAACTCGGAAGATTTTTGAAGATATGGAACGTCATTTTGATTCATTTTTATAGGTAAGAGGGCTGGCCTGACGCCAGCAACTTCAGTTGAAGAGGGGGTGAACCAGTTTCCGCGGGGGCTGGTTACCGGTATTTTATTTTGAGTTTGAAATAAACACCGAAACGGGAATCATTTTTTAAACTCTCGATAGGGATCGAATCCTCGCGCTCGGCATGGAATACAAGTATTCTACCAACTGTGCTTTTGGCCGGACATATTTCAACAATTTCTCTGCCATGTATTAAACATGTATCTGCCATAATTATTTTGCCACGTTATAAGCAGAATTTCATAATCCTTCAAATGAACATAAGCACTGCAACTCTTGCCAACCTTCCCTGAAACAGGGGTGCCATCGGTAAAGTGAACCAGTTATTTATAGTATGGTTCGTCAGCCTCATCCCACCTATACCTAGGTAAGTTAAGGATTAAGGCCCGGATTATGCCCACCGTGTGCCCTGGTGCGGGGAAAGACATGCATCCCTCATCTCACATTGCTGAATCTTAGTAGATGCCTACTAGGTAATAACGGCGTTTTTTAATGATTTTCCATTTGTTAAACAACAAATATCTTCAAGATTTTTTTTTTACGACCACTCTTAAATCGATACCTACCTACAGCATTATTTTACAAGTCATTGACAATAAAGTTTAGATTACTTTTTGGCTAGCAACCCGGCGGGGTGGCGTCACAATTTTCCCAAAGTTTACACATTTCCACAAAGGAAGCTTCCGGGAGCACATAAAAAGCAAAGAGGTAGATGCAACTCCTTGGATGGCCCAATTGCGCTGTGAAAGATTTTCAAATAAAGAACACGGTGGGCGGGGCGTGGGGTGAGGGGGCGTGTCCCGCCGCTAATCAAGGCAAGAGGGAGCGGGAGGGAGTGAGTCGGCATCGCCGCGGGCTGGGGCGAGAGGGAGACGGCACGCGTTACTGAACCGGAAAACTACTTTCCTATTATTCTCTCCACTCGCCTTCTGCGCGCCGGATACGGTCAACCAAAATGAATTCAATTATTTTTAAAGATGAAATGAATTTAGTTAGACCAAATTGTGACGTCACACAGCCGGGTTGCTAGGAAGAAGGCAAACAAATATGTATGTATTTTTTAATTGGTAACTTAGTACGGTACCTTCTAGTCCTGTGTAAGTGCGGCGTTTGCCCGCTGAGAAAAGAGTTCTAAATTCAATATTGTGTGCGTTAATTTACAAGATAATAGGTAGGTACTGTGAATCGGATCAAGATAACATTGAATAAAATATTTTTTGTCGGCTACGCAAACAGCCTCCTGAAGAAGCTGACTAAAAGGCTAGCGAAACGTTATTCAAAATACCAAAAAATTAAGTTACAAGCCCGCACTAAGTTCGAATACTCTTGATACAAATTATTGACACATTTTTTTTTATTATTTCGATTTACGGGTTCAATTTATTAAAAATGTTCGGCTCATTTATTTCACACTATTTATTTTAAGATTCTGTTCGCATTTGGTTCGTTCACAGTGTAGGTACCTACCTACTGTATTGCGCTTTTGTAGATAGATACTATATTGCTCGCCCGCTCCGATACAAGTCTAACGCTGCAGACAGCTTTGGCTCTTTTATAGCATGACTTAAGGATGGTTCTTGAAACATTCGGAACTGGAACATGCGTGATTTTGCCACAATATTATATTTAGAATATTCGAGTGAATATTCTCACCATCGAACAAACACAAGTACAATTATCCAAACACCTACATCTTGAGACACAGTCAGACAAGTAAAAACACACAATCAGACATTCGTAACAATATTGTGTAATTTCGCTTTCTCTTCTGCCGTGGTTTTCCCCAAGGAAAGTACATTCCTAATAATTACGCGGCTAAGGGATTCATTAGTTGGCGATTGTTCCGGCAGGTGGCGGAGCAATCGCCCCACCCTTGGTTCGCGTCCCGGCTAAAATAATACAAAGGGAGAGTGGGTTCGAGGATTAGCTAAATTCCATCAGAGTCTTTTCTTGGTAATTGACCAATTTTTCTCAATTAAATATTCACCAATTGACACAGTTTTTTTTCGCGACGCCAATTTAGAATTAAAACTTTTTTTATTTACTCGGATGAAGGTAATCGAGTATCTCATCGCATTTTTTGAACAGGGACGTACACAGCATTTCAAGCGAGGGTAGCAACAATATGGGATTTTTTTGGTTTATAGGTATTTTGAAGTTAGCCGCATTATTTGAAGGTAAAAAAACTTTTGTTGTATTTTGTAGATTTCTTCATTGTGATGAAAAAAATCTACCTTTATTAAAGATTTGTCACAAAGGTTCATCCATTCTTACAGCAATGAACTCTTAACTTTCTCGGTACGGAAGCTACATTTTTTTTGTTTTGCGGGCAAACCACACTTATGTAAATGTTACTAGGGTCCTTAGCAACTTATACATCACCACCAACTAAAAAAGGGCAGAACGAGCAGGATTTTTTTAAAGAGAAACCCTTAGCACCGGCAATACAATAGAAAGTATCACGAATTGGCCTAAGATTCTGGCATAAAACTGTCAAATATATTTTCGTTGTTTGTCAGCTCTCATGGATCTATTAAAAATCAGAGCAGGAAAAAGTGTGCTGGCGAAGCCGTATTTTAAACTAGAATGTCGTAATCGTACGTAGCACGAGAAGGCAGGCTAGTAGATATATATTTAAAAATTTAAGGGTTTGTGTATTGGCATTGTGAAGACGGTGTGATAACACTCCGTAAGCACTCGAGATAATAAACCAACTCGTCAACAAAAACTTTATTTTTATTTTTGCATTATAAATGAAAAACAAAGGCTAGGCATGAGCTTGAGAGACAAATAGGAAATCCGACCAAAGACAAAAGTCTTCGCGATTGTTGATAAAGTCTCCAAGCTGAGATAGCAATGGGCTGGTCATGTGGTCAGGCGAGAGGATGGCAGGTGGACTTCCAGAATTCTTGAATGGAGACCGTGGGAGGACAAGAGAAGTGTGGGAAGACTCGAAAAAAGATGTGTTGACGATTTTGTCCAGCTGATGGGAAAACAGTGGCATCGTGTTGCTTGAGATAGACGATTGTGGAAAATATAGAAGAGTATCCAGCAGTGGAGGGATGAAGGCTAGCAGTAAGTAACTAAGTAATAAAAAACATGTACACAAGCCTTCGAATTAGCAATCCAGCCGCGTATCATCGCAATTTTTCGTGAAATTGGCTCACACTAGCCACGAAAAGCATGTAGATGGCTCTTGAGGTGTATTTAATCTATAATCTAAGTTGCAAAGATGTATTACATTTGAGATTCATACGAGTGTTAAATGCATTCCCACAGACACGTATAAGTTCGCGCTTAAACATGCCGCATGTGGACTTACAATATAAAAACTCAATCTCAAATGAACATAAGCCCTGCAACTCTTCACTAGACAATAAAATGATCCACACAAAAACATTGTCCCCCAAAATATACCTAAGTATTTCAAAAATCAACGTAATATTGATTATTTTTTTGGCCATTGACGATTATTATTTTGAAATTTTAATTTATGAAAAAAGGGAAATTTTATTGTAAAATAAACAGAATAAACATAAGGTTTTAATCTAAAGTTGATTGATCGTTTGAGTACATTACAAGGGAAATATCAAGAGCGCAGAAAGCCGGCAAAAGTGGCTGAAATGTATGGAGAAACCGAGATGGTGCGAGTGGAGATGGATGGCTTTGAAAAAACAACACATTAGGAAGTCAAACAAAAAAGTCTAGGGCGTCCCAATTCTTTTTACTACCGCACGCACGCAGCTAAGCTACATATATAGGGTAAATTCTTGCCGAGTTTTCCCCGACGGATCAAATGTGGCGAGTAAATCCATTTATTTTTATAAGTCCGATCGTTAGCTCAGTTGGTAGAGTGCTTGCATTCCATGCTCAGAGCTCGGGCTCAAATCCAACCGAGGGTTTCAGAAATGATTTCTCGGTTCGTCATAAAATACCGGCAAGCTTTAATCAACCTTCACAAGAAATGAGTAGCAGCCCCCTCGGAAGCTGGGAAACTCCATTAAAACTGAAGGCCCCGTTACCGGTAAAAATAAATAGGTTCACTCGCTACATGCAAAACCCTTCAGAGAAAACTAGGCAAAAAGTTACAATGTATGTGTAGCTTAGCTGCGTTTTTAAAATGTACCTATTTTCAATGCTGTTTTAATAGACTGATATCATGCCAGTGTTTTGTTTCATGTTTATTCTTTTTAAATGGGTTTCAACAAAGTTTCCGCTGAAATATTTAATAAATTTTATTTTTAATGCTTTCACCTTCCCACTTATGGAAAAGCAGATCTCGACCACAAAATTGCTTTTTTAAAAATGCAAACCGCAAATCTGTCAACATTGCAGTTTAACGATATTAAAACTGAAATATTCAAGTGCTTGTTTATAAAGCTTTTTGGATTTTTAATAATGTTGCGGTTTTTACGTAAAAACAAAAGTATAATATACTGTACCGTTTTTAGCAGGTTCAATAGATTTAACTAACTTGTTTAATAAAAACGAGGATTTTTATTTATTTAGAATTATTTTCTGTTCTTTTTTACAATGTTCAGTTAGTACTTTACAGGTCGATGCTGAACTACAGAATGCCCGCAAGCGACGGTCCGCTCTCCTTATACGGATCTTAATTGTTCTCGAATAATAATTATTGTTACAAGTACTTAGTCTTGAAGCACTAGTCGCTTCGAGGATATTCCTTCACACAGCATAATCGTTACAATACCTACTTAAGTCAACCAACTTAAATAGTTTTGGAAAAATAGTTTCGTTTCCCCATACCATATTCAATATTAAACGAAGCATGTTCTTTGACTTATAGGTTAGTATGATGCTGACCACCCATACTGTAAAAATTGGTTCACTTTGCCAATGTACCTCTGTTTCAGGAAAGGTCAGCAAAAGTTACAGGATTTATGTTCGTTTAAGGCTTGGATTTTAATTTGCAAATACACATGCAGCAATTTTTAAGCGCAAACTTAAACGTGTCTGTTTGTGGGCATGCATTTAATATGATTTTTAAATGTTAATACATCATTGCAACTTAGGTTATAGATGCAGTTAATGTATCAGGGCAAATAACTAAAATACGGCCAAAATCTTAAATGAATATATTAGAAGGTTTACACACTGCTTGTTGAATTTTGAAAATAAAATAAAAACAACACTGAATACCAAGGGCGATTAACGACGGTTAGTACCAAAATGTAAGAAGATGAATTAAATAGAATTTTGTACAACGCAAACGCAACTAAGCTACACATATAGTGTAACTTGCCTACGTTATCCCTGAAGGGCTCGCATATGACGATTTTGAACTTATTTATTTTTACTAGTCAGTGAGCTAGACAAACACCACACTTTTATGGAACTACGGTCCTTAGCAACCAATAACAACATATGAATTAGCCTTTTCTCTAGCATACTCACTAGCCGTGTGACGTCACAATTTGGTTTATATATCACTTTAGGTGCGTAGGTATCTCATTCATCAAAGTCACACAAAATAAGTACTAACTGAAAATATTATTATCAAAAGGGTTTGGAAAAAGACTGTCTCATCTAGGATGAAAGGATCTCGAAGAATGGATGAAAATAAAAGCAGTCCACGAGAATTGCCAGGTAATTGTGTGAAGGGGGCTTTAGCGGTCTGTGTAGCTCGGTTCCATGGTAGAACGACCCAGTGACCAGACGTCACATGACAGAACATCACATGACAGGACGACACATGACAAAACATCAATAGGACAAGACATCACAGGAAAGTACATCACAATGATAAAACATCACAAGACAAAACATCACATACCTATAACAGGACATACCATTAAAAGGCACATGAAAAAATATCATATGACAAAACAGAACACACTATAAACGGCATGACAAAAAAGTGAGATATGAGAAAATGGAACTCATGCATATATTATTTGTGAAAGCTTATAAAAAAATAATCACTGCCGATTGTCATTATTAGATGAGAAAAAACCTAACTAAGATGCACATAAAGAGCAACTTCTTACCGTGTTATTCCCGAGGATAACACGGTAAGAATGAGTCGCATTGTGTGTGCTGTTTGTGAAATTTTGTCATGTCATGTTTTTTCATGTGCCGTTCATGGTATGTTCTGTTTTAGGTATGTGCTGTTTTGTCATGTGATGTACTTTCTGTGTTGTTTTGCCATAATGATGTTTTGTCATGTAATGTTCTGTCAGGTGTCGCTATGTCATGTGTCGTTTTATCACTGTGCCGTTGTATCCTGTCACCGTGAAGCTCATCAGGAAGAGGGGGGGAGGAGGAAGCTGGTGAAAGGACGTCCAATCCACGCAGGACTTTGTAAGGTTCTGCAAGTAGGTACGCGGAAACCAGGAGGTATGACAAGGTAGGCAGGTGCTGCAAATCAATGATGGAAAATCATTGGTTTTGATTTCGTAAAAAATAAAGACATAGGATAAATGAGTTTGTTCAACCATTTCGTAGTCTACGGACGATTCTGCGGCTTTGTGACAAACAATGGCTTTTGTTTTTTCCAAATATGCTGGGATGAAAAATCTGCCTATATCAAAGACCAGCCACAAAAGGTCCATGCAGCTTTACAGCAATTGGGGTTTGTTTGAGAATTTGAGCTTGCTCCAACGCCTTCAGTTGAAGGGAGGGTTTCTCATTTATTGTGAAGGCTGAGTTAACTTTGACCGTATATCTATCATTTGTTTTGTTTGTAATAAATACCAAAACGGGAATCATTACTGACACCCTTGGTGGGACTCAAACCCTTGCCCTCTACAAGGAATGCAAGTATTTTATCAACTGATCAATCATCGAACCGGAAAGGTATTGAAAATACTGAAAACAAAACTTTAAAATCTAACGGTGTTATTCACACACAGCAAATCTATGGCTCAACCGTGATTTTTTATTTTCATTAAAAAAAACATGATCCAAAGGTAGATCAGCCACGGATCACACGTGTTGCGAATATCCTTGTAACAATTCATCTCAATCGTATTCCATATAGAATCTTTGTATTCAGAACACTACCCCCACTTCAACTGAAGTGGTTGACGTGAAGCTGGCCCCCTTACCCGTAAAATAAATAAGTCCCGAATTACCAAATGCAACGTCTTCGGGGATAACGCAGGCAAGAAGTTACACTATATGTGTAGTTTAGTTTAAAAACAAACTTTAAAAAATTGCAACCCTAACAGAATGGGAGTCTTACATGCCCTGATTTTATCTTCTGCTAGTACATACTTGTTCTGAGCTCCTGGTACCTACCTC
Source organism: Agapetus fuscipes (assembly GCA_951799405.1). NCBI lineage: Eukaryota > Metazoa > Arthropoda > Insecta > Trichoptera > Glossosomatidae > Agapetus > Agapetus fuscipes. The sequence continues at coordinate 9,094,359 of OX637341.1, forward strand.
GGCACCGGATATGATATGTTCTACCGACTAATTTGCACCAAACGTGAAACCACAAGACCATACAGAGAGAGTATTAGGCTACCTCCTCGCAATACCTTCCACCTCCTCATGTTTTCCTTATACAACACCTGAAAATTTCAGTAGTAAATAATACTGTAACGAATGTGTGATTGTGTATCTCTGTGTTTTTACTTGTGTGAGTGTGTCTGTGTCTCTAGATGTACGTGTTTAAATAATAGTATGTACTTGTATTGTTCGATGGTGTGAGTATTCACTCGAATATTCTAAATGGAATATTTTGGCTAAACCACGTATGTTCCAGTGCCCAATATTTCAAGAACCATCCTTATGCCATGTTGTAAAAAGGGCGAAAACAGTCTGTAGCGGGAGACTTGTGTCGAAGCTGTCGAGCAATACAGTACAAAAGTTAACTCTGTGAATGAACCTAATGTGAACGAAATCTTAAAATAAATTAACCAATGTTTTTATTAAATTTAACCCTTAAATGGTAACAATACTGTTACGATTTAAGATTTAAGTTTTTTGTTACGGTTGTTAGTAGTTGTGTTTAGTTTGTCTATGTAAGTTTAATAAAAGGTCCATGAAATCTTCAGAAATTAGCAGGAGCTTAGTTGTATTTGTAAGAGCGAACTTTCACGTGTGTGTTTGTGAGCATGCATTTAATATTAATTTTAAATGTTAATATTTGCTTGCAACGTAGATTATAGATAGATCGTCATTCGTTCTCTAAATTTACCGCGAAATACTCATATTTACTTCAAACAGAAAGGTAACGATTTAAAATTTAAAAGATAGAGTATAAGTGAGCACCATCGCAAAAAAAAGTACCAAAAATTACTGCAGAAACATCTCGAAGAAAAGACGCCGATTCGATTGATGAAAAGTAATTGAAAATAATTTGGCCAAATTACCCTCGGGCGTCCCGTCTCGCCCCACCGTCCCCCGCTTCCATAGAAGGTCACGGGAGCACGTCCTCTTTTTTCTTGTACAAGTCGAGGGGACAAGGGGGTAATTTGAACCAAGCCACTCTAACAAGCCGTAATAGCTCTGAATCCCCTCGTTTTTACTTGCGCTGAATTTTTTTCGCCTTTTGAGAAAGAGTACGTACGCAATTATCTCGAGCTAAATCTTTCGCAGTCGACTGGTTATCACCTCGGTGTACTAAACAGAAGTTGCGAAATTCAAGTAGGTACCTCAAGAGATTAATTTTTTTCTTAAATTTAAAATAAGTAATCTGTCTATCTACAATGTAAAGAAATCTACTTTAACATTTAAGATTTATATTTATTGCATGACCACAAAAAAACAGTGAATATAAAATAAATCATATGTACTTACTGACAAAATAAGACCCAAACCATAAATATTAACATTGACCTTTCGTTTGTTGCGTTTTTTTGTAAACCTTTCAACTCTAGCCCAATTTTCCTGAAGTATGGGTGGCGATGGCAAAACTGAATATTTTTGTACAGGTTAGGGTGTCAAACTCATGCCTACCTACAATTCAAGGGAATGCGATTCACACAAAACCAACGGCAAACAAATAAATCTGTAAGTTTTTTTTTAGGTATTCTAATCTAATCTAATCTAATCTAAGCTGCAAAGATATATATCATTTAAGATTTATATTAAATGCATTCCCACAAGCAGACATGTATAATTTCGCGCTAACACATGCCGCATGTGGACCTACAATATAAAAACCCAGGTATTGATTCAATATTTTTTCCTTTGACTGACGTTTCACAAGTATCTATGTGCAGCATCTTCAGAGCGAGAAATACAGCCATCCATTCCTATTTATTATCTACAAAGTAGGTGCCTATAACATTAGGATGATTTATTTTAAGAGGGCTGATTTTGTGTGAATCACACCTCAAGAGCCCTGTGCGAGCTAAGGAAAGCGCGAATTCTCAAGCAAAACCCAGTTTCCGTAAGGCCGGAAGGACCTTTGGTGACCGGTCTTTGGTTAAGATATATGAATTTTTCATCCCAGAGAAGAGCATATTTGAAAATATAAATGGTATATTTTTTGTGCTCTGCCGGGATTCGAACCCACGACCTTCCATTTACGAGTACGAAGCGTTGCTACTGGACTTCGGACCGATTATATATGTGGCTAAGAAAAAAAAGAAGCTCTGGCCGCCCCTAGCGGAATGGCGACAGAGTTACAGCTACAGTTACTTATACACTGCAGTACTTATATATCGGAGTTATGGCCGAGGACGCTATTCTTGACTAGCGTATTTAGAACATAATAACGCTGGTTCGAATCACGTCTCGCCCATTTGACCATACCTTGGACCCTGGTTCAACAGATGTCATTGCATGCACACAAGTTTCTGCTTTCGCATGAAAATAGCAGGCCAAGCAAAATAGGTTTGTGAATCGCATTCCTTTTCACACGTCTATTTTTCTAAAAAAATAACTTCGTTAGGAAAATGTGAATATTTTCTAAACGTTTGTTTCTTTCATAAATTAGATGGTTCTCACTGAGGTGGAACGATTTTAAATATACGAGTCGGTAAAACAGATTCTACAGATAATTACCGACCGGGAATTGTATTTAAAAATAATTATTAGCTACTTGGGTAAACAGGAAGCTTTTACTCCCGTAAGCTTCGCAATGCACAGCTCCTCAAACTTTACTTTATTTCCATCTCAATATTTTAATATTTTTTTTCAAAACAATGACTGTAGTGACAAAAAATCACAAGAATGTTGACAATCAAATTCATTTCAATTCACATGCTGCATGTCTAGTGTAAAATTTTAAATCTAAGTTGCAAAAAAAAATGGCACTTAAGGCTCATATCACGCACATGTCAGTTCGTGCTTATACATTCTGCATGTGTAGGTACCTACATCCAAAATAAACCAAACCTCATATGAACGTAAACTCGGCAACTCCTGCCGCTGTTCCCTGAAACCGGGTTGCGCTTACACAATGAAATTCCCAAAAGTAAGGATGTGATTTTCGCTGTCTTGCCGTAAAAAATGTCTTTTTGTTGTAATTTTTTTTTTGTACTTTAAATAAATGAGTAACCCATGAAAAACCTTCTTTATTATTAAATGATTTATGTGAAAAACGACACTTACAGGAATCGTATGAAAACAGTTTTGTGTGTTTACATTTGTATGAGACAAAACTAATATGTATTCTTTCACACCAATTATAAAAGAAACAAAGAACAATGAAAAGTTTGTGATTTGCAGACCGGCAACGTACACCTAGTGCTCTCGCTTCAGTTTTTAATTGCCCCGCTAGTCGAAAAATACACAAGTCTAAAAGCCAACTCAGAAATAATCAAATAAACAGTATTGCTCGGCAGTATGGCGTTCAGGATTTCCACACAGAATGATCGAGTAGGTGGATGGGGAGGTAGCTACCTACACCTTGGAAATGAGAAAAAAATGGTGGGCTCATTAAACGACTGCGTAGGTATTAACTCCAATAAACACATTTTCAGCTAATTTAAAGTTTATTGGAGTGATTCGTTTGAGATTTAACCCTCTATTGGAGACGCGAAGTAAATCTACTTTGGAACCTTCTATCTAAAATTAAATTACTACAAGTGTTTTTTTTATGAAATCTTGTGCGGAAGACTCCCTAGATTTCAGACAGTGGATTTTATAGGGGTCTATGACACTTGTTGTAGTGCTGCAGAGGTTTTAATATAAATTTGGTGAATTGATTTTTCAATGACTGTGTCGTTGTTCTGTAATGTGTTGTTCTGTCACGTGTTGCTCTGTCATATTATGTCATTCTGTAAGGTGTCGTTATGTCATGTTTCGTTTTGTCACTGTGTCTATCATCCGCAAAACACTACGCAGCTAACAGCCCTGCTACAAAGAATCAAGACATCAACCGCCACTTCACCAACACCTCTGCGACACTACAACAAGTGGCATAAACCCCTAGCGTCTGAAATCTAGGGAGTTTCTCGCACAGGATTCCTTAAAAAAAACAACCTTTTAAAATATATATTTTACCAGGAAGACAGACATATTTGAGGGTAAATTCTTTTCCTTTTCAGTCGTTCGAGGGTTTCCCGTGTTTACAGCGCATTTGATGCGATCGCTCGTGTAAACCTACACCCAGAATGCGGGCTTAGAAAAACAAGCCTCCGTGTATGAAACGATGTACCAGGTACCCTCTGACACACTCACGCGCTAAAAGCTTCCGAGATTCTTCAGCCAAACGACTGGATGAATAATTTTAGTCTTTCAAATGACTGCACTAACTATGGCACTTTGATTTTGCAATGTCCTTAAGCAGGCATGTCAAAATCATATGATATTCTAAATATATCAATATGATCAATTTATATCACAAAATCACTGCTTCGAGCCGTTGCTTCCAAAGTCAAAATAGCTGTGATGATCGGTGATCTTCGATAGAAAAGGCACTATAAGAAGCATAAGAATGATCAATTTTGTGCTTAATTGAAGCTGCAAAGGACCGTGGTCCAAAAATTTCCTTCATGTGTAAATCGTTTGAAATAAACACCGAAACGGGAAAACATTTCTGACACCCTCGGTGGGGATTGAACACTTGCTCTCGGTATGGAATACAAGTATTCTACCAACTGAGCCATCGACCGGACTTTTTACGAGCTTGGTCGTCGCTGCAAAACGCCAATTCTCAAGCTAGTCCCAGTTGCTGTAAGGCTAGCTTTGTGAACGGTCTTTGGTAATGTAAATGCAATAAATTTTCCAACCCAGCGGAGAGCATATTTGTAAACATAAATGATGGATTTTATGTGCTCCGCCGGGATTCGAACCTGCAGCCTTCCATATAGGTACGAGTCGAACCAACAACCTTCCATTAACGAGTCCGGAGCGTTACACCTAGACTGCGGACCAGTCTTAATTTAATAATTTATAAGGTGAAAACAAGCTGAAGTTACTGCTATGGATTTAAAGTTGGCGCTTAGCTGAAGTTATTGGAATTCTATTAGTGTGACGTGTTTTCCTCCGATGTCTCAACATCCAGCATCGTGTTACTCCAATACCATCACTGACTGACATCATGACGTCTCATCTCATCAGGATCTACCTCCTCGCTTCCTCTGTACCCGTGATACATTTTCCTAATTAAAACTATTCAATTTCTGCAAAATTATATATTTTTTAAAAGACACATTGAGTTTTATTTTCACAAATTGAGTATTTATTTCACCTTGAGCACTTTCGACTTGCTTCCGTCATTTTCAAGAGGACACGGTTTCAAAATTAACAAGACAAAAACCGTAGAGAAATGAGAAGGATGAGATACGACAAAGCGGTACAATTAGGTAGGTTATAAGTTATAACAAAGGCGAAGTAACAGGAATCTGTTGAATTTATTGGAATTTTCTAATGTTTTAACTATAAAAAATTGAGCTTTTTACTGTTTTTGTATTTAGGTACACAGTGAAAATTATTTTTATGAGAAGTATAAAAGAACATCGTTTTTTCTTTCACAATTGTATACATATTTATTTTTACCTCAAATACTTTTGTCTACCGACATTGTCCTTTTGACTTGAGAGTGTCCTCTTAACAATGTAGTCGAAAGTACGTGAGTAATTAATTCTCAATTGTAAAAATAAAAACTGTGTTTTCTTTTATAAAAAAAATATACTTCTCATGTAACAAGTAGGCAGGCGCGTGCATAGGATATCGGCAAATACATATCAGAATGAATATTTTCTCCCATTTCTTTAAAATAACTCATTTGAAATTGACTGAAGTTGATAATGCTAATGCTAACGATGGCTTCAAATCGAATTTAAATTTTAAATCTGAATATCAAACCTTAATGGTTTTTTACCACATATTGCCTACCTATTAGGCGAATGTGCCTGTATGAAATGCACACCCCTGCAAATTGGTATGGAGTCAGAATATTAGAAATTTGGGGAACATTTGTGATGTCACCTGGCCCGAAGACAGGACAGAGCATCAAAGACACTAAAATTCACCGTACCTACTGTTCAGAATTTTCTGACTGACAGTGCTGTGAACTAGAAAAAACCCCTAATTATCCATTCTTTATTTACTATGGATGACGTCACATAGCCGAGGGCTATTTTGAATGCTTGGAGTCCATTGGTTAATGACCAAAGGAAAATTTAAAAAATACCACATGTATGTGAAAGCAGTATTAAAATAGAGATGGGACTCTGCATTACTTGTGGGAATTGTGTAATAATAATCACGTTGTATTGTAACAGACAGACGCTTACATCACTAGCTAATGGATGGAGCTCATAATGGGAAGGATCAGAGGCGTAACGTAAATGTAAAGAATTAAATTTTCTTAATATTTTTTACTTTTTAGTGTTGATCTGTTAACACAGTGAAAGTCCATTTTTATAAATATTTAAAAATATAAATGGTAAAACATTGTTTTAATTCACTTTACTAAATAAAGTGAATTAAAACAATGTTTTACCATTTATATTTTTAAATATTTATAAATTTTCTTAATTTTTTTTGCATTACCACTTCTAACGAAGATCGATAAGCATCGAAAGGTTTTTACTTTATGCTTGATTTTCTGGTTCCGGGTTTTGACCGTGGTCCATGTTTTTACTTTATACAGGAATTTGTTCTGAAAGTATTTAATCATTCAGTGTATTCGATGAATCTCAGAGCGTTTTGTACCTAAACGTTTTCTTTGTTGAGTTGTTTATGAGAACTTGGTGTTTTCACGACTCATTCCTTTGCCAAACTGCCCGTTTACGGTTTTCAAGTAATCCAGTGCGGAAGGCCCCCATAGATTTCAAAGACTCTGGGGGTCTATGCTACTTGTTTTAGTGCCACAGGGGTGTTGATGGAATGACCGGTCCAGTGGTAACGCTTCGGAGTCGTCAATGGAAGGTTGTGGGTGCGAATCCCAGCGAAGCACAAAAAATATACTAGTTTTAATATATTCAAATATATGCTCTTCGCTAGGTTGAAAAATTCTTATAAAAAAAAAAAAAAAAAAACGCAACTAAGCTACACATATAGTATAACTTCTTGCCGCGTTATCCCCGAAGGGGTCGCATGTGGCGAGTTGAACCTATTTATTTTTACAGGTAAGGGGGCCGGCCTTACGCCAACCACTTCAGTTGAAGTGGGGGTTTCCCAGCTCCCGAGGGGGCTGGTACTCATTTCTTGTGAAGGCTGAGTAAACCTTGCCGGTATTTTTATTATGGGGTTTTAAATAAACACCGAAATAGGAAATCATTTCTGACACCCTCCTCGGTGGGATTCGAACCCGAGCTCACGTGGTAGAATGCAAGCACTCTACCAACTGAGCTATCGACCGGACAGATATACACTTAGACAGATAGACACTTATACCTTTTCCAAAGACCGGTCACCACAGGGACAGCTGGGTATTGCTTGAAAATTGGCGATTATTGAGACGGTCAAGCTCGTTGAGGACTCATGAGTTGTGATACACACAAAAACAGCGCTCACAAAATAAATAATCCTATTATCATTATGAAATTATTGAACAACTACGAAATATTAATTGTTGCTTTAAAAACCTGTTTCTTTCTTCACGAATGTGAATATACATACCTGCCGAAAACATGCACATTTTGAAAGTGAAAACTGCGTTCAAGAACCTACTTTGAAGAGAATGTTTATTCAAACGCAAGGAGCCCATGCGTTCACCGTTTCTGTTTACCCTACAATGATCATGTGCTCCTCGGAGGTGGAGATCCATTAACGCGGTCTTCAGGATTGGCATATTTGTTTACGGGAACTAAAAGGATTTTTTGTTCGCGCAGCTTCTGCACTCAAATGCGAGATCAAGATTTCAACAGTTTCAGAAGTGCCTACCTACTCACAAATGCATATCTCATACGCAAAGCAATACCTTAAAGGTAAAACTGAATAAGTGACATAAAGTTAATATGAGTTTCTCAGGTAAGTGCACCTTTTGTGGTATTTTCTACGAGAGAAAATACTACAAAAGTGTTAAAATCCTGTAGTTTGGGAGTTTGTCACGGGACACCCAGTAAATGGTTTTATCCATAATGTATTAAATCACTGGATCAGCACTTATTCAGTGTTATCTTTAAGTAGGCGATATTGATATAATTTTCACGGGTTCAATTCAAAAACACTTGCGGTGTTTTTTAATTGAACCCGTGTTTTTTTTTTTTTTTTTTCACATTTTCACCACACAATTTTTCCACAATTTATTTCAGATTCGGTTCACAAATCTAGTCACTTCAAACGTACACTATACAACGGTCGGTTGGCTTCTTCGGCTACAAAGAGCTTTGGTCCTTATTTTATGGCAAAAATAAGAATAATTCTCGAATCATTGAGAATTTGACATTACTAGAACATCCAAACACTCGAGCAATGCAAATACAATATCAAATTATATACAATTTTATAAAGTAGGTAGGTACCAAACATATTGAGTGGTGGCGGATTGCCGTGCAGTGGGAATGTGGGACTGGAGGAGGAAGACGTTGGATAGACAGCGCTGGCAGCGGTTGCTGAGGGAGGCCAAGACCCACCCCGGGTTGTCGTGCCAATGATGATGATGATGACCTAACATATTATTTATTTCTAGATAGACTTCACAAACTTTATCACAAACACTAACACCGATAACCCAAACACACAATTATATATTCCTAACAATTATTGTTACGAGCTTAATATAACACATTCAGATGAGTATAATATAATAAAGTAGGTAATAATCTAAGTTGCAAAGATATCGCATGGTGGATAAAACATTTTAGTGGTAGTACCTAGTACATAACTTCTCATAGTTAGTGAACTAATTATAAGACAATGCTGATAATAATATGACAAACTTTTACAATATAGGATTTTCACACTGTTGCAGTGTTTTCTCTACATGAAAAAATATGTTAATGAAATGTTGTTGGTCCACAACACCTAAGAAGGTGCCGCAGATGTTTAGCTTGAGTCGCATGCTTTATTTCACATCTTCCCCACCTAGTCTTGTTACGTTGGCACTTTGTTTATGTAATCTCCTCATTATGAGCTCGCAGCGCTGATGGAGAGAGGTAGCTGTGACCGTGGCGGCTTGTTTACACTGCGGATTGTTTACCTTGAGCCCCATCAGACATAAACCATGGCTCGGTCAACCCGTAAGCTCGGCTTATTTATAGGTTTTATTATGTTTGCATTAAAAAACTAGCTTATAACCATCAGGTGATGTTACTTACATATAGGTAGGTACATTATAACTTTTGTCTAGTTCAGGGGTCTCCAAACTAGGGCCCGCGGGCCAATTGCGGCCCGCGAAAGGATTTGGTACGGCCCACATATGCCAAAAAAAAACGTGAACCAGCAACGTACTTACAACTTTAATTAATTTGTAAAAATAGACTAGAATTGTTTAAAAACACTGTTTCCAAGTGTCCAATTTTCAAAATTATCCACCCTGGGGGACAAGTCACCCAGACCCTGTTGGCCCTTCATACCAATTTGAAATTTCGATACGGCTCTTGTGTAAAATAGTTTGGAGACCCCTGGTCTAGTTTATTTTGAAAGAAAATATATTATAATATGTTTTTTTAATTTATTGCTCAGAACTTTTTGTTCTTGATTCTACAATATTGCCATCTGTAAATTTTTCAGTGAAACATTTTGTAAAATTTTGTGGAAGCTTGGTCTAAATCTCACCCATATTATTTTACAAAATAAAATCACAAGGAAGTTTGTGAAAATATGTTTATACACGAAAATAAATGAAACTGTAAATTATTTCGTGAAAATAATATTACGCAAAAAATACAGTTCTAACAAAAATAATAACTTCAATGTATATTGTCATCTTGCGGTAAAATGACTAAGCTTTTAATGGGCTCAGTTACCACATTCGTTTCACCGCGTCTTCTCTTACTAACTTTTTAAACAAATTAGTTTCAAGTAAATTTCATAGATGTCAGTCGTACGACTTTCCCGAAAAAAATGCAAACTATTTGTATACTGCATTGAAAAAAAATATATAATTTTTATTTGGTTACTAATCGTATCCAATGAGTATTTTCATACTAAATTGATTTGATTTATTGTTATGAATTAACGCTTGTAGGTTTAACAAGTTAATTTAAATCGTTGAAAGAATACAATCATGTTGTGGAAAATTAATTTAATCTAGGTATGTACCTACCGATCTACGCCTTTCAGAGGCGAGCGTCTAGATGCAATAATATTAGGAAGATTTATTTGGTGAGCGCTTTTATTGTGTGAATCATACCTTGAGAGCCCTCTGCGAGCTTAGTCGTCGCTGTATAAAAAGCGCCAATTCACAAGCAAGATCCAATTGCTGTAACGCTTTTTTTTTTTTTTTTTTTTTTCCATTGAGAGGGGAAAATCTTCAAAAGATTCCTGCCATTGTTTCCGCCGGCAGGATATGTGAGATTTTTACTCACTAAAAACCCCCCTCTGCATCTTGCCACACCCTGGAACTGCCGTCAAGCATGACATCGGGGTGTGGTGTGTCTTTACATGCACAGCATGTCTTCACATTTCAGTTGCGTCAATTGGCAAATCTACACTATCTACATTGTGCTAAGACTAATTAATCTACATTAACACTACTATCAACAGAGACTAGATTTACTACATTTTGGCGGGTCGTGTTCATCCTTCGCCTTACGCGCTCGGCATCCTCCTTCTTTCCGATCACGCGAGAGGCAAAGGTATCCCAGGCCCGCCAGTTCTCCTCTGATTGGAGCATTGACGGTACTACCATGTCCAGGTCTAGTCGATCGACCACAATGGTTGCCATTAATGACCCCCTGTGGTCCGCCCAGGCAGGACACGACAGTAGCGTGTGCTCCGCGTCATCATTTTCTGAGTCGCAGTGCCAGCATGCTGCAGTTGCTTCTTTTCCTATACGGTGTAGGAAAAAACCGAAACAACCGTGTCCACTCAGCATCTGCGTGAGCCGGTAGTTCAGGCAGCCATGCTTCCTCGAGTACCAAGGCTCGAGTTTGCTGACAAGCCTGTTCGTCCAGCGTCCTTTAGATGCCGAGTTCCAGCGATCCTGCCACTTTGACAGCGTCAGTTTCCTATGGTGCGGTCCCTTACCTGATTCATAGACTGCTTTGCGCTCAAGCGCCAGCAGATCTATGGGTGGAGAAGAAGCCAGCACCAATGCCGCTTCCTCGGACATGGTGCGGTAGCCGGAGATCACTCTCAGCGCGCTTCTTCTCTGGACGGCAGCCATCTTCTTCCTGTACAGCTCTGTCTCAAGCGCCTGCGCCCAAATGGGTGCCCCATACAGAAGTGTGGAGTGGACCACCTCATGCAATAGTTTCCTCCTGCATGATTTCGGCCCACCCACGTTCGGCATGAGCCTCCCCAACTGTATCGCTGCTCCGCTTGCCTTTGCAGCCGCCAGCTCGATGTGTTCTCCGAAACGAAGACCACGATCGAGTTGGATTCCAAGGTAGCGTAGCGATTTAGCCAACGGCACCTCAAAACCCTCTAGCAGTAGCTTAGGCAGCAGAGGTCGTCGCTTGCGACAAAACAGTACGGCTTCGGTCTTCTGTATGGCCAGTTCCAAACCAGCTCTGTCAAGCCATACCTTTACCCGTCTGAGAGCCTCGTTCCCTATAACTTCAAGTTCACGGGAAGTCCTCCCCTCGATCATCACTGCGATGTCGTCCGCAAAAGCAACAATGCTCGACCCCTCAGGCATGTCCGTCCGCAACAGACCATCGTATAAAGCATTCCACAAGGTCGGTCCTAAGACCGATCCCTGCGGGACGCCAGACGTGATCCGCCGCTTCTCTTCCACACCAGAGGCACCGTGCCGATACTCAAGACTTCGGCCATCGAAGTAACTTTCAAGCATGGCCATCAAATAGTCTGGCACGCGGAAGCTCTCCCTCAGCGCTCTGAGGATTAATTCCCATCGCGCAGAGTTAAAAGCATTCCGGATGTCCAGCGCTATCATGACAACCCGTCGGTGGCTCTTCACCGTGCCCTGCCATGCTTGTCGGATGACGTTGACAACGTGTCCGACTGCGTCAATTGTGGATCTGCCCCGCCTGAAGCCGTACTGCTTGTCGGAGAGACCCCGCTCCGGATCCTCCAGAATTGGCTGAAGTCTCCCAAGCAGGAGTCGCTCAAGGAGCTTCCCGAAGCCGTCCAGCATGCACAGCGGTCTAAAAGATGAGGGTCCGTCCGCGACTGCCTTTTTGAGAATAAGGACAAGCCTTTGTCTCTTCCAGGGATCGCCAACTAGACCCTCTTCCAGGCACGCATTGTACACGCCGAGCAGAACCTCAGGGAACTCCCGGGTCACCAGCAGCACAATCTCATTTGGGACTTCGTCAGGTCCAGGAGCCTTACCTTTACTTACCCTTTTTGCAGCCATCTCGAGCTCAGCTACCGTGAACGGTTGGAACTCACCAGTTGAGGGGGTAGGATCTGCCAACGGTCGGTCTCCGTGAAGGGGAAAGAGGCCATCAATAACAGCGGTCAGGTTACTGGGGTTACTGAGAAAGGGGTCAAGGCCGCGTCCCCGTAGTTTCTGTCGCACTATTTTGTACGGCAGTCCCCAGGGGTCGCGGTTCACCGACTCGCACAGCTCACCCCAGCACCTTTCCTTACTGCGCCTGATAGCGCTCTTCAGCTCCTTCTTTGCAGCCTTGTAGTCTTCAGCCTGAAAACTCTCCCATCCTGAGCGCTGGGCCCGGCGCCGCAAAGCTAAACATGACCGGCGCAGACGGGCAATCTCCTCAGTCCACCAATAAACATTACGCCTGAGGGTGTGTCCGCCCCGCCGAGCCATGGATGCATCGCAGGCGCGCTTGACCACGCTACTCAGCTCGCTTACCTTTAGCGCTGCTCCATCCGCGTTTGCGATCCTTTCGCTGCCACTCTCGATGACTGCTTTAAGGGCATCGGTGTCCAAGGAGCGAAGACTCCAACCCGCTGAACTAGCGGCGGAACCCAACCCAGGTGCAGCAGGCCGCGGCCCCCTTGCAAGCGTGAAGGTCACGTACCTACTGGTGATCGCTCTGCGTGTGCTCATCGAGCACACGCCAGTCTTTCACCCTTCCGATCATTCCTTCATCAGCAAAGGTTACGTCTATGACAGAACCCGTGGCGCCCCTGCAGAAAGTGAACTTCCCGCCTACATTTGCAGGAAGCAAATGCAGGCCCGAAGCCATCTCGCACAGAAGGGCGCCCCGTCTGTTTGTCATCGACGAGCCCCAGTCAGTTGCCCAAGCGTTGAAGTCACCAGCCAGCACAATGGGTAGTGTCGCGCTCCTCACGTCTTCCTCCAGACCCCGAAGTTCCTCCTCGAACTGCTGCAGCGGAACGTTCGGGGAGAAGTAGCAGCTATATATTCTACAGCCTCTTACCTCAATCCATGTCCAACCACTGCCGCCGTTCAAGGGTCTCCCAGTGATGGCCGCGTGCTGTGATGGGAAGAAGATTGCCGCCCTTCCAGTCTCGTCCGAGTACCAACAACTTGTAGAGTTGCGATACTGTTCAGAGATCAGGACAACGTCAATCCCCTTCTCTCGTGCCACCTGAAACATTAGATCCTGGGCAGCTTGGCAATGGCCCAGATTTATTTGCAGGAATTTAAGCATTTTGCGACTTTTAGGGCACACCTGAAAGCCCCGCACTTAGCGCTTCCGCACCAGTGCCCCGCCTCAAGGCCCGCCCTCGAGCACGGGGCGCATCGCAGCGGAGCTTTGCAGTCCGCGGCCAAGTGCCCACACTCTCCGCACCTACGACAGATAGGGTACTTACCTACCTTACCTATTTTCTTCCATTTATCTCCCACAGTGCATCGAGCTGCAATGTGGGAGAATCCTAGGCAGAGGAAGCACTGCCTAATCTCAATCCTTGGCTGCAAACGGCAACGGAGAAGACCGATCTGAAGTCGACCCCGCTCCAGCGCCTCCGTGCTGGCCTTTGACCACGGAATCCTCGCCGTGCAGGTAAAGGTTCCCCGCGGTCCAGGCCTCAGTGAACCAACCTCCACATCGGTGTCACCAACCATCCTGGCCAGTGATGCCTTGACATCAACGACCTCCACACCCTCGCAGAGGTCCCTTACAAAGACTGTGCGCTTAGGCGCCATTCTTTGCACCCTGAAATCGCTGCCGGCTGCGCCGACCAAAAGGCTCTCCAAGGCAGGTCCCCTGTGATCCCCCCTGGCCAGCGTTATCTTTAGAGTGCCATTGGCGCCCTTGCGGATGCCATGAACCACCGGCAGCTCGTCCGTGAGCCCATTATCCCCCGTTATCCTACGCAGGACTCCGGCGTATGACAAAGGGGGGCAATCTTGTTTGAGAGGGGCTAGGACAACCGTCTCCGAGGGTCTTTTTTGAGTCCCCCGAGGACGGCCGCCGCCCCCATCGGGCTTTCTGCCTTCCGTCGGTTTTCGGTGGCTTTCTTTTCCACGTCTCACCGTGATCCACCCGTTCTGTGAATCACATGGTGTAGTGACAGGTGGGTCAGCCTGCCTTTCCTTCTTCTTCTTCTTCTTCTTCACCCGTCTCTGCACCTGAGGAGGTGGAACACCTCTTTCGGTGTCAGACGGGTGACTTCGTGCAGTTGCTGGCTCCACCAGCAACGGCCTGCCTCGGGCTTTCGGTTTTGACACCGAGCCCTGCCTGATGCCCGGTTGCCTTGGGCTTCCAATTTGGCATCCTATGCTCTTCGCAGGAGCGTCCACAAAGAAATGGCCTATTTGATTACAGAGATCAGTCATCTCTAAAGACAGACTCTTAATCTCTCTGTGGACGCGGCTGCGAGCGCCCACAAATTGTGATAAAGTCACAATTTTCTCTTGGAGAGACCGCCAAAGAGTCTCTCCAAGGACATTAAAGCGCACATTGCCCCCCCCAGAATCCGAGGGGCAGCCCGATGATTGCTCATCGGGGGGGGATTCTCCACCGCCAATGGCGACGGTACCCCCCTGGGGTAGTTGTTTGGTGTTCGCTTCACTCATGTTTGTTTGTTTGTTTTGGTTCGCTTTAGTGAACTTTGGTCTGCCAGCGCCTGCCTACTCTAACCCTACCCGGGGAGCGCGCCTATCTAAGTCCACCACCCACTAGATTGCCAGCAGACCAAAGCCCCGACACCCAACCGACAAAGAGGTAAGGCATCAGGAAGCCCCCAAGCCACGACAAGGCCCGAACCACCGATGGGGGAATTGCTGTAACGCTGGATGGACCTGTGATGACCGATCTTTGGTACAGGTAAGATATGAACTTTAAATCCAGCGAAGAGCATATTTGAAAATTTGAATAGTTTTTTTTTGTTCTGCCGGGATTCGAACCCTCAACCTTCAAAAATAAACACCGAAACGGGAAATCATTTCTGACACTCTTGGTGGGCATCGAACACTTGCTCTTTTCACAAAATGCAAGCATTCTACCAACTGAACTATATCGACTGAACATTTTACGTGCTTGGTCGTCTCTACAAAGCGCCAATTCTCAATCAAGACCCAGTTGCTGTAAGGCTGGATGGACCTTTGGTGACCGGTCTTTGATGCAATGTAGTTCAATCTACAAATTTTGAGGAAAGGAGATAAATATATGAAAAAATAGAAAAATTATACCAACTGAGCTATATCGACTGAACATTTTACGTGCTTGTTCGTCTCTACAAAGCGCCAATTCTCAAGCAAGACCCAGTTGCTGTAAGGCTGGATGGACCTTTGGTGACCGGTCTTTGATGCAATGCAGTTCAATCCACAAATTTTGAGGAAAAGGAGATAAATATGTGAAAATATAGAAAACGTCACGAAGACACAGAAAATGACATTTTCTCACACTCGGAAAATTCCTAGATTGCCGCTATCGATTCATCGTTTCAAAAATTTTCCCCTCGTAGCTCCTCCCACTTTTTCAGAGTTGCAGCCTCCGAGGGAAAGCCTTGACAAAATCATCGCTGTCTCACAATTTCACGCTCAATTAGAGAGAGACGCGGTGCTATGTTAACAAACGCAAATAAAACGTAAAAATTTAATTGACAACTCGCAGATGCAATATTTGAGCAAACAATTAAAAAAATATATGGAAACATGTTGAAAATATTTTAATGGGAAATACGTTTTTTATTGAACCTAAATTCAGAAAGTTAAAATAAATTTAAATTAATTAAAGCTAATGTAGCGTTTTCGGGTTGTGTAGGGTTTTAATAAAATATATAAGGATTTCGTTAATTTTTTAATTATTTTTGCACAAATTTACTTCGCATAGATCTTGTTTAGTTCCACTATGGACCTTTATCTCACTAATTGTAAATGACTAAGTAGGTACACAATAATGACACGAGTAAACGCTAATTTATACGAGTCTGCTTGTGAGCAAGTATTAAATATGAATCTTAGATAGGTACTTATGGATATTATATATTTGCAGCTTAGATTACAGATTAATGGTCAACCTCCCACGCGTCAGAGTCGGCTCGATATGAAAGAAACATAAATAAATCAGTGACTACTTACTTTTATAGCGATGCCGGGGTGTCTATATCAGCTGTAATGAATGTGAGGGTGTGTGCGTGCCGGAGTCACACCTATACATGCTAGTTGCGTGTGTGTGTGTGTGTGTGTGTGTGTGTGTGTGTATACATGGTAATAGTGGAGGAGTGGGCAGAGGAAGAAAGTTGGCAAGTCATGTTGAGAAAAAACGGTATAAATTCGTTAATTCATAAATTTCGTCACTTAAAAAACGCCCAAATTCGGTTCCATGTTGGAACGGCACAGTGACAAACACATGACAATACATCAATTGACAAAACTTTACAATAAAAAAAACATCACACCAAAGTGTGATGTTTTTTCACGAGCAGCTTATGGTATGTTCTGTTTTAGGTATGTCATGTTTTTTCGTGTGATGTTTTGTCCTTGTGCTGTTTTGTGATTGTGTTGTTTTATCATTGAAATGTTTTGTCACGTGATGTACTGTGATGTGATGTTCTAGCTATCATGTGATGTTTTGTCACTGTGTTGTTCTAACCTGTCGCCCCCAAATTCACCCTGCAAAACGCAATCCTGAATGCCTAAGTAGTTACACAACGCAAAAAATGCAACTAAGCTACACATATAGTGATACTCTTGTCTGCGCTATCTCCAAAAGGATCGCAAGTGGTGATTCATGACCCATTATATTTTACAGGCAGCTCCCGTAGGGGCTGGTACCTACTCATTTCTTGTGAAGGCTGAGTAAAACTTGCCAGTATTTTATTTTGGATTTTGAAATAAACACCGAAACGGGAAATCATTTCTGATACCCTCAGTGGGATTCGAATTCGGAGCTCTCGGCATGGAATGCAAACACTCTATCAACTGAGCTATCGGCCGGACTTTCAATGAGCCAATTCTCAAGCAAGATCCAGTTGCTGTAAGACTGAATAGACATGGCCGCTCTTTGACAAGAATTTACAGTACCTACATGTCCGGTCGATAGCTCAGTTGGTAGAGTGCTTGCATTCCATGGCGTGAGCTCGGGTTCGAATCCCACCGAGCGCTAGGGTGTCAGAAATGATTTCCCGTTTCGGTGTTTATTTCAAACCCCAAAATAATAATGCCGGCAAGGTTTACTCAGCCTTCACAAGAAATGAGTACCAGCTCTCTCGGGAGCTGGGAAAACACCACTTCAATTGAAGTGGTTGGCGTAAGGTCGGCCCCCTTACCTGTAAAAATAAATAGGTTCAACTCGCCACATGCGACCCCTTCGGGGATAACGCGGCAAGAAGTTACACTATATGTGTAGCTTAGTTTGCGTTGCGTTTGCGTTACATCTATAGTTTAGAAGCCTTTAGCGTAGCGTCTGTAAAATAGTTCACTGTCTTTTCAACTTGCTTCGTTTGTACCTACAGACCAACAACCACCAATACACTGACAATACATAATTACTTGCTTCGTAAGAAAGATCAAAGCGAAAAGCCGACAACTTAAAATTCCATACAAAAAATTCAAAGAGAAATAATCCTCACTGTATTCAGGCATAAAGACTAAAATAGAGTGAATTGAAATTTGCACTTGGTGCTTTTTTGCAATATAATGAAGTCCAGACGTGTCAAAAGGGGTTTCAATAAAGTCTGGTCGGTAGTTGGATGGTTAGAGCGTTCGATTATTGAGCTGGAAGTGTCGGTTCGCGAACTGTGTAATAAAATGATATAAATGTTGTATCAGAGTTTTTGAGAGTTTTGTTATCTTATTTATCTTAAAAATATCCATCACGGCAAACCGTGGTGGGGCTTGGCCTCCTTGATCAATCGCAGCCACCGCTGCCTATCCAACGCCTTCCTCCTCCAGTCCCATACTCTGACCGCACGGCAGTCTGCCACTGCTCTGCACCCCCTTGTCATCACAACCATCTTTTCCAAGCTCTGATGGTCCATACGCTGGATGTGATCCAGACAATTCAGTTTGCTGAATTTTATTGACAAGGTCTTGGTAAAGAACATATAGTTCAGAGTTGTTCTACGCGGCAAATGCCGACGAAAAATATTTTTGAAGACAACCCAACGTGTTCCTTGACTAATAGGCAGGCGCGTGCATAGGTTATAGGCAAATACATTTCAAAATAAATGTTTTCTTCCATTCCTTTCAAATAACTCATTTGAAATTGACTGAAGTGCTAACGATGGCTCCAATCGAACTTAAATTTTGAATTTTAAATCTCAATATCAAGCTTAAATGCGTCTTATACCATATATTGCCTACCTATAGGCGCATATATCTGTATGGGATGCACGCCCCTGCTAAATAGGTTGGTGTAAGGCTGACCCCCCATGCTGTAAAAACTTACGGGGCTATTCTTAGACATTTTAGTCGTCGGTTGAGCCCACGCTTTGACTAATGATGCATTTTTATGAAGACCTGTCAATCCAATTTGGCCGCAAGCGAACAGCTGATTTGTTTCATACAAATATTACAAAATTCGGTAGGTAAGAATGACCGTGGTGCCCCGTAAGTATCCTGGTTTGGTTTATTTCGCATGTACACATGCGGCATGTGTAAGCGCGGACTTATACGTGTCTGCTTTCTGGCATAGATGCAATATGAATCATAAATATAATTTATCGTTGCAACTTAGATCATAGATTATTGATGCAATCATATTTTTAATTTGTAATGGATATCACATTCACCTCAAAAAATCACTCATCTGATCAAGTTATTATTTTCAAGATATTTCTCTTTCTTGCACAAAGCATTTTTTTTTTATAATTAAGTTATTAGGTTGGTATGCATGTAGGTATTTTTTGAAAACTAATTTGAACAATCTAAATTTTTGATAAATGAAAAATTGATAAAGGAAACAATTATAATAATTTTCTTAAAAGCCTTCCATACCTACATTATTTTTTGTCTATAAAAATTTAATAAGCAAATGTGTTTTTATTTAGTACCTAGATATCTAATTGTTATTGTTACATATCTATTGTTACATATCTATTTTTACATATCTATTATTACATATCGGGTAGATAAATTAATAGAAAGAGCTTTTTTATGTTTGTTCCTGAATAAAGAAAAATATTTAAGTGAATATAATCTCCATAATTTAAGTTACGAAGATTTTTACATTAAGTAACATCTACAATTCATATTAAATACATGCCAAAAACAGTGTAAGTTCGCGCTTACAAATGCTGCATGTGTATTTACAAATTAAAATCCAAAACACAAATAAATCAACACCCTTGAACCTACCACCCATACTGATATAAAATGGTTCACCTTGCAAATGTCACCCCTGTTTCAGGGAAGGTCGGCGAATGTTGCAGGGGCTATGTTCATTTGAGATTTGGATTTTAATTTGTACGTACAAATGCAGAATTTGTAAGCGCGAACTTGCAAGTGTTACGACCATCCGCCG
This sequence comes from Agapetus fuscipes, assembly GCA_951799405.1. Taxonomy (NCBI): domain Eukaryota; kingdom Metazoa; phylum Arthropoda; class Insecta; order Trichoptera; family Glossosomatidae; genus Agapetus; species Agapetus fuscipes. The sequence continues at coordinate 9,114,236 of OX637341.1, forward strand.
CTGGAAAAATTATAGCATTGAATGAGCGTTCTGTGATACGCTTCCCCGGATGGCAGGGTACATACGGAACTGGTATGAGGATGGGTTTGCGCAACTGTCTGTTTGTGGGCATGCATTTAATATGAATTTTAAAGAATTATGTATATTTGCAGCTTAGATTATAGTTTATGGTAGGTCCTTTTATTTCAAACTGACAAAACCAATACTTTTTGTAAAGCAAATACTAAGGAAGCCATATAAAATAAAAACATTAAATACTAGTAGTATAAAAGATAGTGAAAATAACAATAAAACTCTGCGAAAGCTAAATCACTCACTAGGGTTTCTGCTGTATTTCAGTCTACTTTTACTATCTACGCCGTGGCAGGTAATTTAGACTATTATTTATCATACTCACGGTACCTGTAGATTTTTATTTCTGAAATTGATTCTTGGGCCATTATGGTTTTGATTACTTAATATAAGTGTCATTAAATTTGAACTTTTGGAGTTAAATAAATAAATACCGGATTTGGATGATTTTTTTTTCAATGCGGATACGCGAAGCTAAGTAAAGCACAAAGCTTAGATACGATATGAATATGACAGGTCCGTAGTCTAGTGGTAACGCTTCACACTCGTAAATGGAAAGTTGTGGGTTCGAATCCCAGCGGAGAAATAAAAATATATCATTTATATTTTTAAATATGCTCTTCGCTGGGTTGATAAATTCATATACCTTCACCAAAGGTCCACCCAGCCTTACTCATCAGATTATGTCGATACATTAAAGGTAAAACTGAATAAGTGACAAATTACTACTCTTCTAGTTTAAAATTTTTTCATAAGCACTGCCTTACAATTAGTTTACTTAAAGAGAATTTACCCCCAAAAGATTTTGTATCCACGATTTCTCAAATCAGTGAATCAGCACTTATTCAGTTTTACCTTCAAGGTTGCGATCATGTGGATATCATCTAGATTTATTGAGTAAGCCCTCTGCGAGTTTTGTTGTCGCTATAGAAAGCATCAATTCTCAAGCAAGACTCAGTTGGTGTAAGACTTGACGAATCTTTGGTAAAGGCAGATTAATTTTTCAACCCAGCAAAAACCGTATTTGAAAACTGAAATATTTTTCTATGCTCCGCCGGGATTCGAGCCCACTACCTTCCAATCACGAGGCTGAAGTGTTTACCACTAGACTACGGACCGGTCGGATAATAATAACGAATGAAGATACTTTGACTTACAGGTTGGTATGAGGCTGACCACCCATATTGTACAAAATGGTTCACTTTTCCAATGTCACCCCTGTTTCAGGGAAGGTCTGCAAAAGTTACAGGGCTTATATCAGAGGTGCCCATACGGTCGATCGCGGGAGGCTTTAAGATCGCCGAGGAAAGCTAAAATTTCAGTGATCGACCTTAAAACTGATTTGACATTATGCACTCAATGTAATTTTACTTATGCTAATATTTTTCTTAATAAATATTTATGCATTATGAATTATGAGTTATGTTTGTTGGGCTCATTATTACTCTATGGTTGGGCTGAACAGTTAAAATGTCGATCTCCTATTCATAAATTTTTGCTAGGTCGATCTCCTCAAGAAAAAGTATGGTTTATATAAATTTGAGGTTTGGATGATAATTTGTAAGTACAAATGCAGCATTTGTGAGCGCGGACTTACACGTGTCTGTTTGTGGGCATGCACTAAATATGCATCTTAAGCCTTAACATATCTGTGCAACTTAGACTATAGATAGAAGAAGAAGACGCAGCAGCTATCAGTGACGGCTGTAGGGAGCGCTCCATGGTCAGGCATGCGCATGATGATATTATTAATTAGTAATAGGGAGTAATGAAGGCGCGGACGATCATTGCGTCATAATTTTCAATTATCTTCATTTTTACATTTGTATGAGGGTGTCGCGATCGGGCTCTGATTTACACCGCGACAAACGGAGCGTGGACTTTACTTATATTTCTCATTTATTTGATAAATACTACTGATTTGACTTAAAGGTTGCTAAGCGGCTGACCACTAGATATAATCTATTTAGTAAAGATACATTTTATTTAAGAATCAAGTTAAATGTTTTCTCATTAGCAGGCGCGTAGTATAAGTTCGCGCTTACACATACCGCATGTGGATTTACATACAACATAAAGATCCAATCTCAAATGAACATAATCCCAACAAATATTGTCGGTCTTCTCGGAACAGGGGGACATTGGCAAAGTGAACTTTTTTTTTAAATATGGAGGGTCAGCTTGATCCCAACCTATAAGTCCCGGGCCAAAAAAGGTTAAAAAGGTCAAAAGCACAAGGCCTTCTTTCAAGAGGAGGTGCGAGTAAAACAATAATATCAGAGGCCACAATCTTTGATTTTTGCCGAAAGTATACAATGTCATTTTCTGTAATTTCAAATCAGTTTCGACATTAATCATAGCTTACTGTGTACTATTATAAACGACTTACATGCTACGATTATTTTTTAAATAATTTGCCATACTGGTACCTATGTACTTCTCATCGCTATTTTTTAAATCTTTTTGTCGGTTTCTACCTCAGTGAGCTTCTGAAGATGAACGAAAAAAGTCGAAAAGCACTTAGACATGTCGCACGTTTAATAATAAAGAGCAATAACTTAAAAAATAAGAATGTGGGGAAATGACGTTTGAAGTTCAGACAACCAGTACAACTTGTATGGGATGAAAAAGGCGACCGATGTTTTATCTCGGTCATATTCGTCCAAATTGAACGGCTGTCGCATTCTATCTATTCTTCTCGCAATGTTCTTGCGTTTTATTACAAAATCTTAATATATGTAATAATATATGTATAATCTAAGTTGCATAGATATAGTATTACATTTGAGATTCATATTAAATGCATTTCCATGAGCAGACACGTATGAGTCCGCGCTTAAACATGCCGCTTGTGGACTTACAATATGAAAACCAAATCTCAAATGAACATAAGCCCTGCAACTCTTGCCAACCTTCCCTGAAAAAAGGGTGACATTGGCAAAGTTAACCATTTTTTTACAGTATGGGTGGTCAGCCTCATACGAACCAAGTCTACTTAGGAGAAAACGTTTTAGCAGATAAGTGAATATGTAATTAATTGTTTATTTAAAAAATATACAATGAATTTTAATTGTTTCAACCACCAAACTGACAAAAACCCTAACTGACAAAATAAAAAATAAAAATTTTCAAAAAAAATATTTTAGGTGTAAGTAATTAAAATTAAAATAAATACATTCCCGAGTTGCTGTGTCCGTAGTGTATCTTAGCATTGATGAGTTATTCACAGACATGAATTGTCGCTGTTCATGACTTCAATTTCACATTCCCATCGCCTGCTGTATAAGAGCAGAGTACTGCCGCTGCGATTAGACTGTGAGCTCGCTCTGTATTTATAATGCGTGGAAAATCATGCAGCTGTGCGAAACATTTCGATGGAAACTAGTTTTTTTTTACAGTTTTTTTGTAGGGCGAGGAATGATTTTGTAAGAGAAGAATGTGGTGAAAGAGAAAGTGAAGGTAAAAAGAAGTTTGTTTAGACATATGGAGAGAATAAGCGATGAAAGACTGACGAAGGAAGTATACGTTGCAAAAACTCTCGTAGATGGATGTCGTGGTAGAGGAAAACCTAGAAAGATATGGATGGACCAAATTCCTGAAATATCGAATGAATGGGATATCCAAAGTCATAATAGAAAGACAGCTTGTATGAAAAGGGTTATGACTTTGGATGAAACGAAAGAAGTATGTAAGGACTGAAAAAAAGATAGGTTATTTATATATATTTGGATGACTTTTCTTCTTTTGGGCGCCGTTTAGTGGCTCCAGCCACACCAAGGGCGCCCACCGCTCACTCTCTTCTTGTGAAGATGGTGGTCTTCAGCTCTTGTTGATTCAGCTCAGGTTGATCTTTGTTGTTGGCGGCTAAGGCTAAGGCTTTTGAATTTGAATTCTCATTTTTTTATACATGTTTTGTAGATTTATTTTTTATTGTTTTACTTAGTTATTGCTTGTTTTATATAGTTTTCAGAGGATGCCTACATAGGAGAAAACGTTCTAGCATCTATGTCTATAATCTATAATCTAAGTTGCAAAGACATATTAACTTTTATAATTATGATTAAATGCATGCCCACAAACATACGCGTGTAAGTTCGCAATTACAAATTCTGCATGTGTACCTACCTACAAATTAAAATCCAAACCTCAAATGAACGTTAACCCTGCATTTTTGTTGAACCTTCCCTGAAACATTGGCAAAGTAAACCATTTTTTACAGTATGTGTGGTCAGTCTGATACATACCTATATGACAAGAAACTTGAAGTAAAATATGAGGTTACATAATTAAGCTTATGTTACAGAAGCAATGATAGGTATCAGATATGGGTGTTCACTGTTCAGCCTCATACCAATCTATAAGTCAAGGGTTTGTACAAAATATTCAATTAATAATTTGTCCGTTTGTTTCGCGTGCCCGCAGTTCTCCATCGATGTGTAGGAGCGGCTTCCTTTACCCTCGGAGATCACAGACGCCGCCGTCCAGCTATAGGCGCAGTACACTCTCATACAAGCGGGACTCGAGCCCAGAACCACTTAACGCCTCTACTCACTCAGCCGCGCACAATACGTCAATGCTGTGAGGTTGACCACTTATGATAATGCACAACCGTCTTCCTCTTCTTCTTCTTGCCATTCACTAAAACTAATTAATTAAATTGCTTTAAATCTTATTTCCGTATTTCCTCAAAAAGTTTTAAAATTTTCAAGTGAGTTCGAAATCTGTTGGGGTTTTTAAGGGAGCACTGAAAGCGCTCCTCTATAAAATACGCCATCTTGATAAGGAGGGCCCTTCAGGTGTGACACACACAAAAATGGCGGTGTTGTGTACCTAATGTATAAAATTTAGGAAATTATTTATGCATGTAAAAAATTGGCCGCAAATTCGAAAAAGATATAAAAAATCACGGCAAATGAATGCATCGAACAGAATGCGAAAAAAAATGTTTTGAAATATATTTTCTTGTGTCGGCATTTTGTAATTTTTATAAGTAAACAATAAACACGCCTGATTTTTTTTTCATTAGTCGTCCTTCCAGTGCTTGTTTGGCTTATCTACCATTTGATTCAAAGATGGCCTTTCAATGAAATTGCGTTAAGAATCACATTCCACACAATCTGAGCTAATGAAATCACGTTAAACAGAGTAAAATGAGAGTTGTTTTGAATATTCTTAAAATTAATTTCCAGTTTTCATAAGACATATTGGTCCGGCACACATCCAAACATTGCTCATGTGAAATTACCTCTGATGGACATAAGACAAACAAGCACTAAGGGGGCGTATGGCATTTTTATAGTTTGGGAAAAATGACATGGGGAATCGAAGCCATGGAGAGAGTTACATAGAAAATAAGGTTTATACTCGTACAAAAATTGTTATACTGAAATATTTTTAAAATCCTTTCAGATTCCCTTAATTATGGTCTATGCTTCACTTCTACACATCATTGTCGGTAACAATATAGGTTCCACCGTTCTCATCGCATGATTTTTTTGCAATTCATTCTATTGCGTCAAATTCAGCAACAGATTATTACTGGGGAAATACGTTCCACATCTTGTTATAGTTGCTGTCTTCGTGATGTATCTAACATGTTTTGCCTATTTATTTCTACAGGTATTGCGGTCAGCCTTGCACCAACTACATTGCAGGAAACTTCATTGTTCATCTTAGTAAATCTTGAAAATCTTAGTGTTGTGAATGAATGGGATGTGCAAAGTGACTGCTGCGCTACACATTTAGTGTAACTTCTTGCTGCGTTTTCCCAAAAGGGTTTGCATGTGGCGAGTGGAACCTATTTATTTTTACAGGTAAAGGAGTCGGCCTTACACCAACCAATTCAGTTAATGTGGGGGTTTCTCAGCTCCTGAGGTCGCTGGTATTAACTTCTAGCGAAGTTTAAGTAAACCTTATCGGTATTTTATTTTGGGTGTAAAATAAACGCCGAAACAGAAAAATCAAGCATTCTACGAACTGAGCTATCAAACGGACTTTTTACGAGCTTGTTCGTCTCTACAAAGCGCCAATTTTCAAGCAAGACCCAGTTGCTGTAAGGCTGGATGGACCTTAGGTGACCGATCTTTGACAAAGGTGTATGAATTTTTCAATCAAGCGAAGAGCATACTTTAAAATACAAATGGTACATTTTTTTGTGCTCCGCCGGGATTTGAACCCACAACCTTCTATTTACGAGTCCGAAGCTTTACCATTAGACTACGGACCAGTCAATACATCTTTGAAACTTCGGTTATAGATACATTATAGGCATTCGTGTGCTGTTTCAGGAATTAGCTCCATCCGTATCGTTCTCGGTGTTCCTTTACCACGACTTCCATTCATTCTTGCAGCTGGATCAGTAGATAGTGCAAACAACGCCAATGCTACAGCCACAGTCCTAATTATCCAAGATTCAGTAGGATAGTCTGGTCTACGGGCAGGAGGGTGGGGGGGAGGGAGGGGGGAGGGGTGGGTATCCATTTAAAACGTCCGACGTCTATTAGCTTTGTGAATGTATTCACACCATTGTGTATGGGGATCAAACAGGGCTGACACAAAGTCGATAAAATCATCTAATTAATCAATTAATTGTATATTTATAATTTAAAAAAATACAATATTGAAAATCCATATACCTAATCTCCCTCTTCAACTGAAGTGGTTAGAGGCTGGTCTCGTAACGCAACGCAACGCAAACGCAACTAAGCTACACATATAGTGTAACTTCTTGCCGCGTTATCTCCGAAGGGGTCGCATGTGGCGAGTTGAACCTATTTATTTTTACAGGTAAAGGGGCCGACCTTACGCCAACCACTTCAGTTGAAGTGGGGGTTTCCCAGCTCCCGAGGGGGCTGGTACTCATTTCTTGTGAAGGCTGAGTAAGCCTTGCCGGTATTTTTTGGGGTTTGAAATAAACACCGAAACGGGTAATCATTTCTGACACCCTCGGTGGGATTCGAACCCGAGCTCACGGCATGGAATGCAAGCACTCTACCAACTGAGCTATCGACCGGACCGTAACCTGTAACAAATTACAATACAAACCTCAAATGAAAATGCACGCTGCAACTTTTGCCGACCTTCTCTGAAACTGGATGACATTGGATTTTTACAGTATGGTTGGGCAGCCTCACAACAACCTATAAGTCAAGGAATTATATAGAATAGAGTCGTATATACCTAATGATATAAAATAAAGTAGGATTATTGTCAATAATGTGATGAAATTATAGAAAATTACATCGACTCATTTCCGGCAAAAAACCCAGATTATCGTATTTGATGCCTTTTTTCCACTTCAGTTGAAATGCGAGCTTCCCAGCTCCCAATGAGGCTGGTACTTATTCCTTGTGAAGACTGAGTAAAACCTGCCGGTATTTTATTTTGAAGGGAAACACGGAAACGGAAAATCATTTCTGCAGCCCTCGATGGGATTCGAACCATTGCTCTCGGCATGGAATGCGAGCACTCTACTAACTGAACTATCAACCGCACGGTTCCATGATAGAACGACACAGTGACAAAACAATACATGACACAACGAAACATGACAGAACGACAAATGACAGAACATCACATGACAAAACATCACAGAATAAAAATCAGAATGATAAAACATCAAAAAAAAATCACAAAAAATACATCACAATGATAAAATATCGCAATGATAAAACATCACAATGATAAAACATTACATGACAAAAAATCACAGAAAATATATCTCAATGAAAACACATCACAATCACAAAACATTACAATGACAAAACATTACAGGGAAGTACATCACAATGGCAAAACATCACATAGGTACCTAAAACAGAACATACCATAAACAGCACATGAAAAGACATCACATGACGTTTGTGATGTTTATGATGTTTTGTCATGTGTTATTCTGTCATGTGTCGTTCTGTCGAGTGCCGTTTTGTCTCTGTGCTGTGCTAGCTTGTCTCCCAACCGGACATAACCAGGTTTTGGTATTTGAGTTTATTTCATTGGAAAATCATCCCTTATTATTGCGGGGCACCCCTCGGCCTGTGAGTTCAACATCCACATTATTATGAAGAAATATGAAGTAAAAGAAATAATACAAAGTATGAGAGATGCTTGTGTTGGTGCGCAGCCGCATTCCAGGGAATTAGTGGCCCGCCCTGGAGCTCGTGACCAAGACAGCGGTGCGCAACCATCGGGAGACGATACCCTGTAAGTGCCAGAAAAAGTATTTAAATGGTTAATTAGAAATTAGGACACTTAGGAAAGATATATGTCGCTGGGATTGTACAGCGGAAAAGGGATTGGCACTTGAATTTGATTTAGTGAAACAAGTGCAAGTTTGAACCCCGTAATGTCCTCAACGATAACTTTTGCTCTAATTCAACTGATGTCATTGAGTTATTATATTACATCAAGGGGCAAAATGTCACAGGACAAAGTATCACATGACAAAACATCGAACGACAAAAATTCACATCTCAAAACATCGCACTAAGCATCGCAGGAAAAAAATCACATGATAAAGCTCACATTACCAAACATCACTTGACAAAAGATCACATGAAAAAACATCATAGAACAAAACATCACAGAGCGAAACCTTCTTAACCAAAAAAAAAACATTTTTTCCTGTAATGTTCTGTCCGGTTACTTCATTTTCAATTTGATCAATTTTACAAAACATCAGTGAAAAGGTTCCCCGTCGATGCATTGTCGGCATCTTTACCTGTCAGAATAATGGTGCTAGAATGAGTCATTTTCACACCGCGGCTCCTTTGATGTCGGTTGCTGGGCAGAAGGGGGGGGGGAGGGCCGAGGGAGGCCGGGGCGCAGATCGGAGGTCCATTACGCAACCCTGAGCGGAAACACGAAGGGGACTCTTCTAAATAACATTAATCTAGGTGGACGAGGTACGGACGTGTTTTATGAGATGATTTATTGGAACATTCCAGATTTTTTTTGTGGAAAATTCATATTTTGGTTAACCTTAATTCTTGCTGTGCTATTCACAAAACATTTGATCTGCGGATCATATATTTTTGGTACGGAAAATTCACTGTAGGATACGGATGAGCCATGGTTTTGCTGTTTGAGAATAACACCTATTCATTATAAAAAAGGTTAAGCTAGTTAAGTATGTAAGGACAGTTAAAATGGCGGCTAATCTGTAATGTTGGCGGTTGATACATCCATAATTTTATGTATAAAAAAATGTATACATTTACACTTTTTTTGTATAAATTTATTTTTAAGCTTTTGTTGCTTTTGTATATCAAAATGTTATTTATTATTTGTACTCCTTGACCTATGGGTTGGTATGAGGCTGACCAACCATACTGTAAAAAATGTTCCAGTTTACCAATGTCACCCCTGTTACAGTGAAGATGCACAAAAGTTGCAGGGCTTAAGTTCATTTGAGGTTGGATTTTTATGTTGTCGCCCCTGACACAGGGGTTGCATTTGCAAAGTGAACCAATTTTGTACAATATGTGTGGTCAGCCTCATACCACTTTTAAGTCAAGGAATGAAAAAAATAGTGAAGGAAAATGATTTTTCATGGAAAAACAAAAAAAAAATACACACAAAAATGGTATCATTTGCGGTTAGCCCTATCGTAAAAATATGTGTCTAAATGTTAGGGTAAATTGAACATAATCTAAGGGTAGTTTAGACGTTATTCTTGACCACCCAGTATCCTCGTAATTATGACACTTTTTGACGTCAAGTTGTGGTGTTTTTGGTGTGGCTATACAACCCTAATTTAGTTAAACCATCACACATTTTACGACACAGGTTGTGGTCCCTAAGTTTCATTGTAAAAAACGGGGATTTCCAGCGTTTCCAAAAGAATAGATAAACGGTTCTTGAAAGACCAAATGGAGAGTTGAAAAGAACTTGGATCTTGCCTATTGCATGGCTGACCATGTCCTGTGGAACGCCTGACCCCATGAGCTCAGAACTGTAGAGAGTACCTACAAATGCGCTTAGGTCGGGATTGAAGACATGTTTATTTTGGAGATGTTACAGTTAAACAGTGCCCTTGCAGTGATTTATCACAAAACGGCACTGTAAATAGGTACTGTATTCGTTATTATTATTATTATTGCCAGAAAACTGAAAGAAGTTCTTTAATAAAACATATACATTAATGCAGTGCTCTTATAATGAACTTTTTAATATTGTTTTATTTTTTAGCGGGTTGTATTTAATTCAAAGTGTGGTTCATTTATTTAACACAATTCATTTTATCACTTACGGTTCCAACAGAGTTTTTACATATTTTTTATCGTTTGTGTTCTAACACTGTGAAAATTCATATTGGTTGAAAATTTAATTCATTCTTACTGAAGATGATCGACAGATAGAAAACGTTTGTAATTAATAATTTCAATAAAATGAATAAAAGTGTGTAAATAAAACAGTGTTTCATTAGAATTTGTATAAAGTTCTACAAAGTTTTTACATGTAAATAGTACAACTATATATTAATAGATATGTATTCCTCCTAGAGGTCGTGGTCCTAATTTATACAGATCATAAAGACCATTCTCGAAACATGTAGAATCGTAACATACCACCTTGCTGGATTTCACCAGAATATTCGATTCAACACATAATTAATCTCGAAGAAATAAAAATCATTATTAGGTACCTACCTAAGCTTCTACTCAGTTACAGAGATTTCATCGACTTATTTTTAACTAACACAGACAAACAAAACACAACTTCTAATATCTTCGTAACGTTTTGTAATTAAAAATATATAATATATTAAAATAACATAATTCTACTCCCAAAAACCGGTTACCAAAGGTCTTATCAGTTTTAGAGCGTCTGGGGTCTTGCTTGAGATTTGGAGCTTTCTGAACATTTTGACGATTGAACTTACAGAATAGTCTAGAAGTTTGATTAAAAAAAACAGAATTCACCTTAAAATTACCGAAATATTTATTTATTTATTTAATTTTGTGATTCCAACCCGGATCTTTCAATTGCCATTAGTCCATCGACTTTTTACAACTTGTTCTTTTTACTTTCTGAAGGCATTTCATTCGCAAAATTTCAAACCAATCAAAGTGAAAAAAAATAATACGATTTTGCAGTTAGGACGTTTTGCGCACGTCTCTCCCACGCGTCCGTAAGAGTAACTGCTTTGATCCATGCCGCCTTTCATCCCGATATCAGACGGTCCTATGTGCGAATTTAATGTGTTTTTTTTTGTAACTTGCTATTTTTTTAAAACCTGTTGTAATTTTTAAGTAGGCAAGTTTTTTACTGCAAATGGTGATTTATAACAATTGTATTAATTAATACTCCGGTCGACGGTACATGCCGGAGGTCTAGGGCTCCATCCCCACCAAGAATATAAGAAATGGTACAAATAAATAAAAATAAAAACACCGGAAAGGTTTATTCAGCCTTCACAAGAAATGAGAAGTTGCCCCCTCGGAAGCTGGGAAGTCCCCACTTCAGAAATATTTGGCGTAATATAGTGCAACTTTTTACCGCGTTGTTCCTGAAGTGGTTGCATGTGGCGTGAGACCTATTTGTTTTCAATTTTTGCCAAAAGCATTATTGAGGTGGAGGTTTCCCAGCTTCCGAGGGGCCTAGTGCTCATTTCTGTTGAAGGCTGAGTAAACCTTGCTATGTAAAGCTATGTTTATTTTGAGATTGTAAGAAAATTTCTGAAATTATTTCTGACACCACTTTGAGCGATTGAGCTCTAGTACTCTGACATGGAATTCAAGCATTCTACCAACTGATCTATCGACCGGACATGGACGTAGATGTGCATAATTTCATAATGAATAAGAGAAATAAACTAACTTTGCAACTTTTGCCGCCTTTCAAACACACGATTGGTTTCTTTGAAAGCTCATACAAGTCGTAAATCATAAAAATGAACGCGAATCAAAGGAGATGTTACTCGATAAATTAATAAACTCGTAAAAATATTATCTTCAAAGAAAACGCCGTAAATTTAAACCATATATTAGGCTATTTACAAAGACATTAAAAATCTATTTTTTTAATTTTCTTTCTTTATTTTCGACCAGATTAGTCTGTTTCTTCAATGTAAAGATTTCATTGACTGTCACTTTTGCGATTATCGCGTGGAAGGGGGATGGATACATGCAAAGTATGCATGTTTGAAGGAAATAGATAGCAAAAACGTAAGCGTTTACGAATGGTTTGTGGATTGCGTTCGTGAGAGTTTGGTAGAAAACATAACAATGGGTGACAGTGAGGGTTGGCAGCAGTGCTATGACAAGGTGACAGAACAACCGCGTCAAAAAACAAATGTTAGGCAATGCAAAACTGGCACATGACTTCCAAAAAAACAATCACAAACATTTGCTCTCCTTCGCGGTTGTTTTTTTTGTTCGCCTTATACCAGTGCTAAAACCTCGTTTTCCCTACATTGTATTGTAATGTATGTAAATTGTAAGCAACATTGGGGGTGGTCAGTGCTTGGATGGGTAACCGCTCAGGTACACCGCGTGTCGTTGGCATCTTGGACCGGTCCGTAGTCCGTAGTGGCAACACTTCGGACTCGTAAATGGAAGGTTGTGGATTCGGATCCCGGCGGAGCACAAAAATATACCATTATTATTCGAATGTGCTCTTCGCTGGGTTGAAAAATTCACAAACCTTTACCAATGACCGGTCACCAAAAGGTACATCCAGCCTTACAGCAACTGGGTCTTGCTTGAGTATTGGCGCTTTGTAGCGACGACCAAGCTCGTACACCTCTGCGGCACTACAACAAGTGTCATAGACCCCTAGAGTCTTTAGAATCTAGGGAGTCTCCCGCACAGGATTTCTTAAAAAAAAAAAAAAAAAAAAATTGTATAATTAATTTTGGTAGGCTATTTTTGGGATTTCTCTATGAGTGCTGGGCACACCACAATGGGAGTGTGTGTGTAAAATACATTTGTTGTGGTTGAAAGCCAAATAGATTACTTAAATTCTGCCGCTAGGTGTGCTGGCCAAATCGGAAGAGCTTCTTTTCCTATGTTTTAGATTCCCAGCTGTCTTTTCACCTGGATAAGAGGATTCCCACGTGGATTTCATGAGTTCTATGAGACCAGTCAGCACTTATTTCACTTTTTGTACGGCGATCGAAATTATTAAGCGGACGCAAAAGCCACCGCGTCGCTTTGATAAACAGCCTTGAGAATGCTTTCTGCTCGTGGAAGTTAAACGTCAGCAGATAATAAAGCTGGCAATTTAACGTAATTTAAAAAAACGTAATTAAGCTACACTTTTAGTGTAATTACTTGCCACGTTTTCTCCGAAAGAGTGGCATGTGGCGAGTGGAAACTATTTATTTTTATACTTAAGGTGGCCAGCCTCATTATTTGTAACTCAAAATACCACCGCGTTTTTTAAAAAGAAGATTCATTTACAATCTAATGAGTATAAGAAATAGATCCAAGAATTAATAAAATTCTCTTTACAAATGTGAAATCTTTAAATTTTAGAGGTTATGAGGTCGGCCTAAGGCCAAACACTTCAGATTCCCAGCTCCCGAGGAGGCTAGTACCTACTCATTTTCTTGCGAAGGCTGAGTAAACCAGCCGGTATTTTATTTTGAGTTTGAAATAAACACCATAATAAAAAAAATCATTTCTGACACCCTCGATGATGATTTGAACCCGAGCTCTCGGCATGAAATGCAAGCACTCTACCAACTGAGCTATCGACCGTTACCAAATGATACATTCTAAGAGATTTGTTTTATTATTTTTCAAGTTGTTAATTTAAAAATAGAGCAGTGGTCTGTAAACAGCCACTAATATAATCATAGTAAGCATGCGTGTGTGTGTAGGTACGTGTTTTTTTTCGGAAGTGGTAATATGGGATAAAATCCGGTTCACGTTTGTAGCGGGTATTTCAGCTTATGACTGGTTCATTTCATTTTTTATGGGCTTTTCATCTTTTGATCTTTTCTGATGTAATTTGACAGTAGCTTTAATAAAACCAAAAACTTGTAGCTAATTCTTTAGTACTTACTACAGGAAAATGTTTTGCTTCTTCATTCTCAGCTTGTCTCTGGCCACTCCTTGATACAGGCATCTTCAAATTTCTTGGAAGCCTTCTCCGGCTCAGTGCTGTGGATAGCTCAGTTGGTACTTGGTAGAGTGATTGTATTCCATGCCGAGAGCTCGGGTTTGAATCCTACCGAGGTTGTTAGAAATGATTTCCCGTTTAGGTGTTGATTTCAAACCCAAAATAAAATGACGGTAAGGTTTACTCAGAAAGCCAGAATTCACAAGAAATGAGAACCAGCCTCCTCGGGAGCTGTAAAACTGCAACTACAACTGAAATGGTTGGCGTAAAGCCGACCAGTAAAACTACATAGGTTACACTCACAACATGCGACCCCTTTGAGTAAAACGCGGCAAGTTGTTACTCTATGTGTTTAGCTTAGTAGCGATTAGCGTTGTTCACTTTCCCAATGTCACCCCTGTTTCAGGAAAGGGTTTCGGCAGGATTTGTAGGGTTTATGTTGCTTAGAGATTTGTTATTTTTGTATTTTGTGTGAAACTTGCTACAAAGATTTATGCAAGCGCAAACTTACACGTGTCTGCTGGTAGCTATGCATTAAATATGAATCTTAAATGTCAATTTTTTTATGAAACTTAGATTATATGTAGATGTGCAGGTAGTATTTAAAAACAAGCGAGGTAAGTATATTTTATTTTATACAGGCGGTATAAAATTGTGTAGGTAGTTTTTGGCACCTTTTCGTCTTTGGGACTCGAACCCAATAACCTCAGGCGGGGCAGGCATGTCGTTAGCCACACCAGCTGGGGCGTGACAAATCTCTTTGTTGCGGATTTGAAACATTCTGCCAAATTAAACCTTTTAGAAACATCATTGTATACATATAGATAACTATATTGGTACCCTTCAAAAGGTTATTATTATTATTTTTATTATTTGTATGCTTTTGTTGTAACCTATTAACAAATAAAGAAAATATTAAAACAGAACCTGGATGGTTTTTAAAATATATATTTTTTTAAAGTAGAATAGATTGCATAATTTAAAAAAAATTGACGTAGATATCGATACATTAAAGGTAAAACTGAATAAGTGACTTACTAAGCTAACATAGGTTTCTGAGATAAATACACTTTGTTTCCTATTTTCTACGAGAAAAAAATCCTGAGTTTATAAGTCTTTCATGAGCACTGCTTTATAACTAGTTCACTTACTATGAAGAATTACTCGCAATAAAATGTTTTATCCACGATTTCTTCGATCAGTGAATCAGCAATTATTCAGTTGTAGGTACCTTTAAGGTGGCAGTATATTTATTTTTGTTCAGACACAGGTATTAAAATTACAAATTAATAGTTTTATCATTTTTACTTTTTTGCTATAGCTGAAGGCTATAAAAAAAGTATTGATTTGGTGTGAAAATTTGTTTTCGAGGTTTTCACGGAAATGAGTTGTCCTGGTGCAGGACATGCCAAAACACACTATCTTTCAAAAACGTCCGTCTGTATGTGTGTGTGTGTGTGTGTGTGTGTGTGTGTATGTATGTGTGTCACTTTCCAAAGTATTAGACCTAGAGATACCAAATTTTGGCTACTTCAACTTTTTTGTACATGTTTTAAGTATGAATAACACGGCATTACACCAGTTTATGTTTAAATTTTTCTTGTCTTTGTTATTGTGTCTATATCTGTTTTTTCTCCTTAAAATAAATAAATAAATATAAGTAATTAATATTAACACGGTGGCATCTGTTGAACGACCATCAAAGTTATGGTCAAGGGGCTGACGGGAATCGAACCAGCTTGCTTTATTTCAAACACACTAAATGAGGTTACCTGTTTATTTCTTTGAATATAAATACAAACACACTAAGTTGGCCATTTCTGAGATTGAGTGCGTTCCTATCGCCACTATTCCCGCCGTCGACTATTTCAATTGGACGATCTTTTTTAAGATTAAGTGCCTTTCTGCCTCTCTTCTCTACCATCAACACCAGTTTATAGGGTATAGGCAAATACATCTCGGAAAAAATATGTTCTCGCATTCCTTTAAAAAAGACCATTTGACATTAGCTAAAGCGCTAACGATGACTCCGATCGACTTAAATTTTGATAGATTTTAAGGGTTTGTGTGAACATTCACAATGAAAATTCATTTTAATTTACAACAAAATATTTTTTTCAAAACGTAGTTTTATTTTCACAATAATGTTATCTACCTCAAGCATTAATAATGCCCTGAATCTTGAAGGTCGAAAGTGCTTGAGGTAGATAAAATTATTGTGAAAATAAAAGTACGTTTTTAAAACAATATTTTATTTTAAATTAAATTTTGATGTTTAAATATTTATTTCAAGCTTAATTGCGTAGTTAACCATATGTTGCCTACATATTGGGCGCATGTGCTTGGATGGGATGCACGCCCCTGGTCAACACGATTTTCACTTTTTTCAGGATTTTGTGGCTCTTAAACTAACTATGAAATAGATCATGGTGCCCGCAATATCATATGAGTTTGGCATGGCTGTATATACTGCTAATGCTACTAAGCTACACATATAGTGCTACTTCTCCGCGAAAGGGTTGCATGTAGCAAGTGGAACCTTTTCATTTTTACAGGCAAGGCGGCTTTTGCGATT
Organism: Agapetus fuscipes; assembly: GCA_951799405.1. Lineage (NCBI taxonomy): Eukaryota > Metazoa > Arthropoda > Insecta > Trichoptera > Glossosomatidae > Agapetus > Agapetus fuscipes. Next base: position 9,130,950 of record OX637341.1, read on the forward strand.
GAAATAAACACCGAAACTGAAAATCATTTTTGACACCCTCTGTGGGAGTCGAGTCCGAGCTTTCGGCATAGAATGCAAGCACTCTACCAGCTGATCTATCGACCGGACTTTTACGGATTACAAAAATGTCTCGCACTTTCCTGATAAATCTATATGAAATGGTAATTTAAATCAATGTGCTATTCCATTTACTCCTATTATAAAACATATCTTCCATCTCGTTTTAATGGCGATTTTAAACGACCCATTTCGCAGTAATGACCAAAAACATGTGAAACGTTTCAAAAGGTCATTAAATTTAATATTTGATAATTTTCTATATCGCTATCTATAATCTTAGTTGCAAATACTTATATTTACGTAGGTACTTACCAACTGTTCTCGTCGTTTTCTGGCTTATCCCTGGAAATGAGGTCCGCACGTGAATTGGCATAGACAATATTGTGTCGTCACCCGGCTGGGTTACTAGGGAAAAGACTGTTACTCTGTTGCCATTCCGCTAGGGGCGGCCAGTGCCTCTGCAGAGCTGCCTCCATTTTTCCCATACTTAAAACCTCTTTAAATTCATTCATATCCATCACCGTTTTCACATGTCTTTATTTTACATTCACTTTGTATATCCCTATCTTTCACAAATTTACCAATCTGATGTAGCCATACTTTTCTCGGTCGTCCCTAACATATTTTACCTTTCACACTTCCTCTGTAAAATGCATACAAATATTATGTTATTAATTTCTAAGGACATAGACCTATACAAGACTGACGTTTGCTGGACGAGAATAATGTTCGAAATTACATATTTTAAAATACTTATTCCATGTTTTAAACTCATTATTCTGTTTTTAGACTTTTCACCATTTCCAATGGAATGTATTGAATGGCGCTAGATATCTTCAGATTGAAGGGCTGCCATCTTGAGAATATCTCCTAACATCAAGGTGGACAGTCACATTCTGACATTTGAAGGAACAGCCTCCGTGTAGGTATTATGTAAATAATGGTACCTACTTACTAGTTATTTCGTAGTGTAATATTATTGCTGTATACTTTTATTTTACTAATGTCCTTGTTAATGTATTGTCCCCATGATCAGCATCAGTGTTTCCATATACATCACCTGCAATATAGTTTTTTGCATGTGAAATTTATTTTACTTCATGAGTTTAAGTATTTTTTTAAGATGGAGCCAATTTCACCCCTGCTTCAGGGAATGTCGGCAAGAGTTGCAGAGCTTATGTTCATTTGAGGTTTGGATTTTATTTGTAAGTACACAATCAGCATTTGTAAGCGCGAACTACACGTGCTGGTCTGTGGGCATACATCTGAGAGCTTTGAATGAATATATCCTTTGCAATTTAGATTATAGATTATAGAGTCTTCTTTTTCTACAAATAATATTTACTCTTCTTCTTCCAATTGTGAGATCCAAGGAAATCAGTGCACGTAGTATAAAGCTTGTTTTTTAATTGCTTGTTCTATCTAAGCTCTTCCATGCCATAATGGAGGGGATGACCGAGGGCACCAACTCTAGGGGACGGCCACGCCAAGAGTACCTGGAGGACCTGCTGGTGGACGTGCGCTGCTCAACATATGCAGACCTAAAAAGAGCCGCACAAGACAGAGAGGAATGGAGAACAAGAGTAAAAGATATTGCTGCAAACCAATCCTAGGGTTGAAACAGGAGAAGGAAGAAGTATAAAGCATTGCGTAAAACTCACCTTTCAACTCAACTAACTAAGCTACGCATATAGTGTAATTTCTTGCTGCGTTATCCCCGAAGGGGTCGCATGTGGCGAGTTGAACCTATTAACTAACCTCAATAGCTTAAATCGAAAAATATATGAAAATTACAGCATTCTCTAAGGCCCGGTAGTTTCATCGTAAGCATATGTGACTTTAAACTGATAAAAAAAACTACCCACTCGATTGACATAAGTGCGTCCTTTTCATTCTGTATAAAGTCGCTATGCTAACGATGAAACTACCGGGCCTTAGAGTTCTGTCGTTTATGCTACTAAGGTTCCCATACCTTTAGCTTCAGTTCCGGCCGCGTTTCCTCGAAGGCGTCGCATGTGGCGAGTGGAACCTATTTATTTTTTATGTAAGGGCGCAAGCCTTACGCCAACCACTTCAGTTTGAAATGGGGAATTCCCAGCTCCCATGGGGGCTGGTTTTCATTTCTTATGAAGGCTGAGTAAACCTAACTGGTATTTTATTTAGGTTTTGAAATAAACACCGAAAAACGGAAATCATTTCTGATACCCTCGGTGGGATTCGAGCCCGAGCTCTCGGCATGGAATGCAAGCACTCTACCAACTGAGCTTTCGACCGGACTGTTTATTTCATACATTGTTGATTTACGCAATCGAGGTGAGATTCACGCAGTGTTTTGTAGGTACCTACTCGGAGAGCAAAATATCTTACTTGTGTTTTATTTATAAGGTGAGAAAAAAAACAACAAAATTTTCAAATTGCACATTTTATTTTAATGATATTCAATATTTTAATATTTACTTTAAAATATACAATTTTAAATACCTAGAAAAACGCTAAGAAGACTTTAAATTATTTCTAAAATTATTTAATATTTTTACATAATAAGTAGATTTTCTACAAAATATAACAGGTTAACTATAAACATTATATTTGTACATCAAAGTTTTCTTTTTAATATTGTTAACTATTTATTTATTTATCTTATATTAATAATACTATTTAGGGGGCTCACTATACAAACGTACAACATCCATTTTTAAGTTTACAATTTTACGTGTAAAAGTCGATTACTAAGTAATTTAATAAATGCAAATCGGCTGAATATTTATTATTTAAAAAAATTTGGAAAAATAAAAGGATTATAGATGGCGTTATAACAGGTGGTTTGACGAATTGGGTCCAAAGTATACACTTTGCCAATGTCCCCCCTATTTCAGGGATGGTCGGCAAAAGTTGCAGTGCTTATAGGTACTCATTTGAGGTTCGGTTTTTAATTTGTAAGCAAGCATGCAGCATTTGTAAGCATCAACTTACACGTTTGTGGGCATGCATTTAATATTAATTTTAAATAATATCTTATATATTTTGTTTTGCTAAGATTGTGTTTTTTTCCAGAGAATGGCAACCTTTTTTCATATTATTTTCACCAAATTCAGTCAATGAAAAGGATACAAAATTCACATTATACCTTCTATTTATGCATTTAATAAATATTTTTACATTATGGAATTCTCGTACCTAATGACAAATCCAAAAAAAATTAAGTACATTTGTGTTTAAATTTACTTACAGGATTATTTCCCCTCCGAACAATAGGTTTTTTTCCAGTCAATATCCTGAAAAATGCTTATCTTATACAGCCGAAAAGGTATCTTTTTTTACAAAGATAATTAATCATTTTTAGAAAAAAAAATATGGCTTTTTTGTTTTGAGGTCTGCATTCGTAAAGAAAATAAATAAGTGAAACTTTTCTTTCATTTGTGCCCACCTTTCATTTAATTGGCCTTTAATGATAGAAGGTATCGATTTCTTGATGGAATGATTTAATGATTTTCAAAAGATACTAAATACCAAGCTTGGTAAACGACAGTTTAAACCAAAATGTACGGCAAACATAACGGCGTCGTGTGAGCTGCATAAAAAGATACTCTGGCTTTCTCATATTTAAATGTTCCTCTTTTTCCCATTTTGACCAAAAATGAAATACCGGCAAGGTTTACTTAGCCTTCACAAGAAATGAGTTATAGCTCCCTCGGAAACTGAGAAACCTTCATTCAACTGAAGTAGTTGGGGTAAGGCTGGTCACCTTACCTGTGCAAATAAATAGTTTCCACTCGTCACAATATGCGAAACCCTTCTGGGATAACGCGGCAAGAAGTTTCACTATATGTGTAGCTAATTTGTGTTTTTTTTGTGAGACACGCCCATTTTTTAATCAACCATGCAATGAGTTCGGAACATTTTTTAATTTGGAACTTTTTTCTCGGCAAGCAAACGTCAGTCTTGTATGGGACTGCCGTCCTTAGTAACCAATAAAAAAATATTTTATCAACCCGGCCGGGTGACATGACACAATATTGTCTAGGTATGCCAATTCACGTGCGGACCTGGACCTCATTGTAAAAAAAAAGTAAAAATAAAACAAAGTTTTCCAAGTAGGTAGTAGGTAGTTTTACAAAGTAGGTAAGTAGGTAAATACGATATTTATGGTTTTTTTTTATAGATTATGGATATATTTAATGTTATTTATATTGTTCATAAAAAAATTTAACAACAATGATTTTCTAAGTCTATAAAAACTATGAGATCTCGGAACACTAAAAAGGTTTTTTTTCACTGGATTTTTTTCATATATTTTACATTAGATTTATTTTCGAAATTGACGCTTTTAGTACATACCTTAGGGTCTACTATTTTCAAATAATAAAATAATCACAATAATAATTTACTATTCCTATAATTATTTTTAATTAACTCACTTACATACCTAGGCGGTACATAATAATTAATATTTGAAATAAATAAATAGTTATTTACATGTTTTTACAAAATTTACATTAAAAATTCGAGGACTGTTAAAATTTTTGTTTTTTATTGAAAAGTTTTTGTAGTAATGGTTTATATTTTTTTACTAAGAAATCAAGAGAACAGGGTACCAGAGATGTATTGATACCTTAAACCTTAAAGGTAAAACTAAATAAATGACTTATGAAGCTAACATGGGTATCTCAGATAAATTCACAATTTTTTCCTATTTACTACGAGAGAAAACACAAAAAAAGTGTGAAAATCTTGTAGTTAACAAGTTTTGCATGAGCATTTTCTTTCAATTAGTTTACTTTTCGTTTTTGTACCTACAAAAATGGTTTACTTTGCCAATGTCTCCCCTGTTTCAGGGAAGGTCGGTAAGAGTTGCAGGGCTAATGTTCATTTGAGATTGGGTTTTTATATTGTAGGTCCACATGCGCCATGTGTTAGCGCGAATTTATACGTGTCTGCTTGTGGGAATGCGTTTAATATGAATCTTAAATGATATATATCTTTGCAGCTTAGATTTAGATTTAGACTTACTATGAGAAGTTACACCCAATAAAATGTTTTATCTACGATTTCTCAAATCAGTGAATCAGCACTTATTCAATGTTACCTTTTAGGTGGTGATTTCTTTACTTTTCCCAAGCAACTCCACCGTATGACATCACATTTTTTTAAACGTCAATTCATTGCGAAGTCTTCATGATTGTCTCCTTGATTTCAAAGCTTTAAATATTTTACTCAAAAACACCAGAAAAAGCTAAAATTGTCTTTTTTTAAAACAGCCCTCCGTACCCTCATTTCTGCGCAGAGACTATCAGATTAGTAGCTGCCTCTTCGCTTGCCCCCAAGCTGACAGCTTTCTTCTTCAAGATGCCCAGATCAGTCACATTCTCCAGGAAAGTCTTGTGCGCAGACAGGACCTTGGCACTCTCCACGTCTTTCTTCAGCTCCTCCATGTCCCTCTTCAGTTTCGCTCTTCTGTTCTGGAACCAGGTGATGACCTGAGCGTTGGAGAGACCCAGAGATCCTGCGATCTCGTCTCTGTCGGCTGGAGAGAGGTACTTCTGGTAGAGGAAGCGCTTCTCCAGCTCGAAGATCTGGTGGTTGGTGAAGGCGGTCCTGGACTTCCTCTTTTTCTTTGGCTGTGGTCTGCTGTTGAAGAGATTCAGGTGGTTGGCTTGTCCATCTGTAACAAAGAAAAGAAGAAAATTAGCATATTGTTGAAGTAGGAGACATAATTTTCTGCCACGAATATCTTTACTTAAAGTATGTAAAAGGTTAACCAGCCATATTGTTAAAAAATAGTTCATTTTTGCCAATGGCACTCTTTTCTTAGGGAAGGTCGGCAAGAGTTGTAGGGCTAAGTTCTCTTGAGATTGGGTGCTTATGTTGTAAAGCGGTCCCTAGACGTGCAATAGTATCGCGCAAGATGTTTGTTTGTACAATATTACTGATCGTATGTAGGCAATATGGAAAGATTGATTGCTCTGTGGGATTTCAGGTGCAAAAAAAAAAAAAACGCAACTAAGCTACACATTTAGTGTAACTTCTTGCCTGCGTTATCCCCGAAGGAGTCGCATGTGGCGCTTCGGGACCTATTTATTTTTACAGGTAAGGGGGCCGACCTCACACCAACCACTTTCAGTTGAAGTGGGGGTTTCCCAGCTCCCGGGGGGGCTGGTTCTCATTTCTTATGAAGGCTGAGTAAACCTTTGAGATCGAACCCTTGCTCTCGGCATGGAATGCAAGCATTCTACCAATTGAGCTATCGACCTTTCTACGAGCTTGATCGTCGTCGCTATAAAGCGCCAATTCTCAAGCAAGAACCAGTTGCTGTAAGGCTGGATGAACCTTTGGTGACCGGTCATTGGTAAAGGTTTTATGAATTTTTCAACCCGGCGAAGAGCAAATTTGAAAAAATAAATGGTATATTTTTTGTGCTCCACCGGGAATCGAACCCACAACCTTCCCATTCAGAGTCCGCAGTGTTACCACTGAGCTACGGACCGGTCTAGATTATAACAAAACTTCATTAAGTTCTTTCACAAGTCACAACCATCTAATATCGCCTCCATACGGTAAAATTGTTTGCACAAATAGAAATTTTGTACGATTCTATTGACCGTCTAGGGACCACCGTCAAAATATTGTACCACCCACATTGCACAATAATATTGCATTCTAGGTGCGGCATGTGTAAGCGCGAACTTATACGTGTGTGCTTATGGGAATACATTTCATATGAATCTCAAATGTAATATATATTTGCAACTTAGATTATAGATTGGGATTCACAATTCATGGCGAAGATGGCGTGGAGAAGATTGCAGGAGGCCTACATCGAGGAGTGGACTGATAAAAGATTTAAAGAAGAAGAAGAAGGAGTATTTAAAACATTAATTAAAGGTAGTGTTCACACATTAAACAATTACTTTCTATTACGCATTGAGTGCGTTTTAATGTTAACCGTTTATGTGCGAAAATGGTATTTCAGCATTTCTAAATGTTTTAAAAATGTTTTGCGTAAGTGCCTGCAGCGCTCCCGGGTTTTAACGATCCCATACGCCTGGGGTTTCAATGCGTCGTAAACGCGGCCTCGGTTTTAGAAGCTCACAATAATTAAAACCCAAGGCGTTTGGTGTGAACCCCAAGGAAGCACTAGAGGCGGACTAGGTTTCAAAATGCGCAACAAAGAATGATTGGAAAAAAAAAAAGCATTGATGCTCTATTTTGAAGTTGCTATTTATGTGTCAATAAAAAGATATCTATTTAATTACAGATACTAAATACTTAAAAAGGCTAATAGGTTGGCATCAGGCTGACCCCCCATCAGGCCCGGATTAAGGGCGGTTCGAGCGGTGCGACCGAACCAAGGCCCCCGCGTCCTAGGGGGCCCCAAGACGTTGTAAAAAAGAAACTTTCATCATAAATTTGTTCAGGGGCCCAGATTTTGATAAAAAGGGGCCTCCAGGATCAAGGACACCCCTGGTGGTTTGAATGAAGTTGTGTTGAAATATATTTTTTTACAAAAAGGACAAGATAAAGCTCCTTGCAACAAGTGACCTTCAGATTTTTAAAAAATCTGAGGAGTCTACTGATCAGAATTCTCAAAAAAAAACTTAAAACAGCATCGGTAATTGTTTTGGTTCGCAATAAGTATATAATATTTTTGTTAGTGCGGGTAGAGGGGGGGAGGGGAAATTATGGAGGTCCCCGACGGTAACCTGTACCAGGGCCCGCAATGGTCTTAATCCGGGCCTGCCCCCCATACTATAAAAACGGTTCACTTAGCCAATGTCACACCTATTTCAAGGAAGGTTGGCAAAAGTTGCAAGGTATATGTTGTTCGGTTTATTTTGTATGTATACATGCAGCATGTGTTAGCGCGAAATTACACGTTTCTGTTTGTGGACATGCATTAAAAATTAATTTTTAATGTAAACATATCTTTACAACTTAGATTATAGATCATAGATATGGACTTCAGATTTTTTTATTTAAATACGTGTACATTTTTTTTAATTTCAAATATTTTTAGTAAGTACATAATTATCAATATAGTACGTATATGATTCTGACATAAAAATAAGTCCATTGTTTTGCGTCAAGTTTAAATTTTGTAAGGCAATTATCGCCCATGCTAAAATTACCATAAAAAGCAATGGCTTTTAATTGTATGAGAACCAGTGGTTTATTATTTGTTCATAAAATTAATTCCGTTATTTGAGTTTATTTAAGTAGATACCCCCATGCTGTAAAAACTTGGTTCACATTTGACGATGTCACCCCGATATCAGGGAAAGACGGCAGGAGTTGCACACTTTATGTTCATGTGAGGTTCATTTTGTAAGAACCTACACATGCAGAAGGTGTAAGCGCGAAATTGGGTGTGTCTTCTTGTGTATTATATATATATTGACATGTAAAGATCATATTAAATGCATGCCCACAAACAGGCACGTGTAAGTTCGCGCTTACAAATGCTGCATGTAGGAAAAACAAAAACCAAACCTCAAATAAACACAAGCCCTGCAACTTTTGCCGATCTTCCCTGCTACAGGGGTGACATTGGCAAAGTGAACCGTGTTGTTTTTACAGCATGGGTGGTCAGCCTCATACCAACCCACAAGTCAAGGGCAGCCCATTATCTGACATTGTCACAAAAAAATGTGTAAGGCCCGGTATATTGAACTGTAGTAATATTTCAGTTAACTATTACTTGAACTTTCATTTAAAATACTCAATCTCGAGTTAACTAAAACCGAACATTACCGAAGTATGAAGCCCCGCCCCCAAATCTTGGAAATAGTTAAAATGCCATTCAAAAGCTTTAAATCAAACAACTATTCATAAAAATCATATGCCTAACCTTCATTAAGCTAGAAAACAAGACAAAAAATGTTCAGTTTGCACCAATTTTGATGTATCCTTACATTAAAAAAGAACGGCTGCTGTCAGTGAAACGCCGCCATCTTGAAAATCGAAAGTTAAAGTTACTAAATATTTACTGGCGAAATTCGGTGAGTGAAATATTATGATGATTTAACTAAAATTGCATTTTAGTTAACTTTACGATACTTCAAAATACCGGGCCTTAGTAGGTATTATTTTCTGCATTTTAAAATGTTGCAGGAAAGTATTAAAATTTGACGACCTCCATTTGAAAGCTAACACCCGCACATCTAAACGTGTAAAAAACGTTTATTTTTACTGCGTTTTGGCAGTTAAACATTTTCGCCTACAAGCCCCGATACTCTGCGGTTAGGATGATAATATGAAAGTTGCAATAGATAAAAAGGTGTTTTATTACTGGCTCGGAACTAGAATTTTATGTTCAGCGACATGCAACCTTTTAAGTGAAACGACATTGGAAATATTTTTATTGTTTAGCAAACGATTTGGTCGATGGCTTAGTTGTTAGAGCGCCTGTTTAGGTTGTTATCGGGTTTGATTCTAAAGATGTCAAACATAATAAAAATGTGAAGTAACTCGTCCTACATACAATGCAAACATGTATAGTTTTTTGGTTGCTAAGGACCTTAATTCTATAGACCTAAAAAAATATTTCAAATTAGTATATCCAGTTAATAAACAGACAATAGACCGCTGAATATGTTCTTCATTTGGTTGAAAAATTGATCTACCAAAGACCGTTCACCAGAGGTCAATTCATATTGACAGCAACTGGGTCTTGCTTGAGAATGGACGCTTTCTACAGCGACGAATAAATTTGCAGGGAGCCCTTGAGGTTTGCTTCACACAAAAACAGCACTCAATAAATCGCCACCTTAATGGTAAAACTGAATAAGAACTAATTCACCGATTTGAGAAATCGTTTATAAAACATTTTATTGGGTGTAACTTCTAATAGTAAGTAAAGTAACTGTAAGAAAATGCTCATGACAAACTTCTTAACTACAGAATTTTCGCACTTTTTTAGTGTGTTCTCTCGTAGAAAATAGGAAAAAAGGTGCATTTATCTGAGAAACCCATGTTAGCTGAATATGTTCCTTATACAGTTTCACCTTTGAGGCATCGGAATTATCAACTAAATATTATTTATTAGATAAATTACATACATTGTATGATGTAGGTACTCAGGCAAGGACGATTAAACAAGTGCAAAAACACAGCACGCGCTGAAAAAACGTTCTCGCAAATTTTAAAAACATATTTTTTACAAAAACATACAAGGTGCATTAGCAAAAAAAACGCTTAAAAGGTACAATGTTATTCAGGCACACCAAATCCATGGATCATCCACTGACTAAAAAGTTTTTTTATACTACTTCGTTTTACGTGTTTAATTTATTTCATACAATTTATTTAAAGATTTCGTTTACATTTTGGTTCTTTCACAGAGTTAACTTTTGTACTGTATTGCTCCACAGCTCCGATACAAGTCTGACGCAACATACAGCTTTGGCCCGTTTTAAAGCATGGCATAAGAATGGTTGTTGAAGCATTGGGAACTGGGACATGCGTGATTTTGTCAGAATATTATATTTAGAATATTCGAGCGAATACTCACACTATCGAACAAATACAAGTACCTACCTACAATTATTTAAACACCTACATCTAGAGTCACGGTGAAACACGTAAGTAAAAACACATTGACACACCATCACACATTCGTAACAATAATCTGCGTATCATCTATGGATCACACGTTTTTCGAATAGCGTTGATGCAGTATAAAGTCGTGTTGTTAATCTCTCGACATCTCTTTCACACCTGTTTAATTTACAAAGCGGCTTCATTGGAACGAAAAGGATGATGATATTTTGTGTGTGTGATTTTATGCTGAAATTTTTGCAACCGGTCGCGCACAATTCGACACGGTTCGCTAAAAATCGATTAAAATGCGAAGTGCAGCTATATATCGTGCTTAGTTCTGCTAATAAGTCGGCGGATAATCACTCCAATCGGCTTAAAAATGAATGAATTAAAAAGTGAATTAATTTCGCGTGTTTTTTGTTTAAATTATTTTTGTCTGTTGATCGTAAAATTAAAGATCATTAGCAACAGTGTTATTCCGAATCAATTTTTAATTAAACCCTGCCTATTTAACGCTTTGAACTCGTAAACGGAAGGTCGTGAGTTCGACTCCCGGTGGTGTACGAAATATATCATTTAATTCTAAAAAAAATCTCTTCGCTTGATAGAAAAAATTATCTGTCTTTACTAAAAGACCGGCCACAAAAGGTGCATCCAGCCTTAGAGTAAATGGGTCTTACTTGAATGTTGGCGCTTTTAATACAGACGATCAAGCTTGTATAGGGCTCTAGAGGTGTGATTCATACAAAAACAGCGGACATCAAATAAATCATCCTAATATTTATTTATTTTACCTACTCACTGGGAAATAAGATAAAAATTGTTTTGTTCTTCGCTGCGAATTGAACCACAATTTTCCGTTTACGAGTAGGTACGTAGCATTAACCACTAGACCGCTGAAATGTTATATAGATAATCTAAAAATTGAGTTTCTACAATCGGTCGATTATGATTTAGTTTTTTATGTCCATGTATATATTGTTATTTTTATTCTTTGATTTTAAAAAATGTATTTTGTCATGTATGTTAGTCCGTTAGTTAGTCCGGTCGATAGCTCAGTTGGTAGAGTGCTCGCATTCTACCCCGTGAGCTCGGGTTCGAATCCCACCGAGGAGGGTGTCAGAAATGATTTCCTATTTCGGTGTTTATTTCAAACCCCATAATATAATTACCGGCAAGGTTTACTCAGCCTTCACAAGAAATGAGTACCAGCCCCCTCGGGAGCTGGGAAAACCCCCACTTCAACTGAAGTGGTTGGCGTAAGGCCGGCCCCCTTACCTGTAAAAATAAATAGGTTCAACTCGCCACATGCGACCCCTTCGGGGATAACGCGGCAAGAAGTTACACTATATGTGTAGCTTAGTTGCGTATGTTCCTTGACTTATAGGTTGTTATGCGGCTGACCACCCATAATATAAAAATTGGTTCACTTTGCCAATGTCACCCCTGTTTCAGGGAAGGACGGCAAGAGTTGCAAGGCTTATGTTCATTTGAGATTGGGTTTTTATATTGTAGGTCCACATGCGGCATGTGTTAGCGCGAAATTATACATATCTGCTTGTGGGAATGCATTTAGTATAAATCTTAAATGATATATATCTTTGCAGCTTAGATTAGATTAGATTAGATTAGGTCGTTGTATAGTGGTCAACTACTCTGACTCGATATTAAAATATTTTGGGTTTAGGATTAGGTACGTATAATACTCCATGTCTATAATTCATAATCTAAGTTGCAAAGATATATTGACATTTAAGGCTTGTATTTAATGCACGCCCACAGGCAGGCACGTTTAATTTCACGCTTACACATACTTAGCTTAGATACAAAAAATAAAATAAACCTCAAATGAACATAGACATTGCAAATACTGCCGCTTTTCCCAAAAAACGGAGTGTCATTGACATGTGGGTCAGCTACATGCTACAACATGCGCCTCATACCAACCTATAAGTAGCTAATACCAATCTTGAAGGGAATTTTTTGGTATAAAATCATGTTGTACCTACTGCCAGGATTGTCAACCAAAATACACAATTGCATCATGTTTACGCTGATAAGCAAAGAACGACCTTACAAAAGGCCCTGAGGTGCGATTGTCGAAATACATCTGCTTAATTTATAATTTGAATCATGTCGACAAGTCACTTATCTCGTGTGCACTGACCGTCATTTCCAGTATAAAAAATGGCTTTTGCCCTAATTCACATCGCACAAGTGTGCAGGTAACAGGTAAGTAGGTAATGTTGCTAAATGAGTACGGTATTAATAACACGAGCAGGTAAGTACATGAGCCAGTAATGACGTTTACATGTGCGAATATGTAAGTACGTGCAAAATAAGGAGGCATGATCGCCGAGTCAATTAAGCTGGGAGAAATCTCAGATGTTGGAGATGCAGTCAAAATATACCCAACAAGATTATAAAAACATAAAAATAGTTATCATCAGTCAATAAGTAAACAAGGGTAGAAAAAAAACATGTTACATCTAAGTTACTTATTTAGGATTAACAGAAATGTAAGGAAATGTTCTATTTCGATTTCTTAAAACATAATGTCGGGATTGTTTATCAATTTTCCAACCCAATCCTATATTGGATTGTTTGTTTCGAAAAGACCCCTGTAAACGCACCGCAATGCAACAGATTTGTATACGTAGAGCAACTTCTTACCGCATAGTACATGAAGAGGTCGTCAGTGGAGACCTATTTACGTTCACAGGTAAGGGCGCTACATTTGCAAATGCCACTTTACATTTTTAAACCATAAAATCACAGAGCGTTATTCACACAAAGGAAATCCATGACTTATCCGCCACCTTAAATGAATTTTCTATGCAAAAAAAAACGATGAACCATTGAACAGCTCTGGAGCATATGCGTTGTGAATAACCCAGATAGGATTCAAAATCTTCCCAAGATTTAAATTCACTATGACTGTTATCGCTTCACTAAGGCAGGGAAGAGTCTTTAAAAGCGGCTTCCACTTCTTCTAGATTGAACGTGAAAATCTTGTTGTTTTTTTAATGAAAAATTATATGAATCAAAAACATGCATCGTATTTTTGGACTAGAAACAAACTAGTTTATAAAAAGCAGTCACAGATCACTTAGTTATTTCAACTCGAAGAGATTCGCATCCGTATAATTTTCTACATCAATCATTACATTGAACCTCTTTGCTCGTTAGCCATACTTAACGGTGTACTCAGCATCATGCTGCATCCTTGTCTAGCTCCATATAAATAATCCGAAGAAAGAGACGGATGGAGAGGATTTCAATCAATTGAGAGGAGTAAGGAGGAACAAGATGTTAAAGAGGAAACCATTAAAGCGGAGATTCGACGTGTAGGTTTGCGCTTTTCCAATTGCGACCCAGATGATGATGATGATGATGATGATGACGATGATGACAATCTAAGTGGAAAAAGATTCACATTAAATGCATGCCCACATAGCGATTACAGATGCTGCATGAGTACTTACAAAATTAGACTCAAATCTGAAATGAACGTAGCCATGCGACTTTTGCCGATTTTCTCCGAAACAAGGGGGAAAGTGGAAAAGGTGAACCGATTAAAAATATATGCATGGTCAGACTCATGCCGAGGTGGCGATATTTAATGTGTTTTTTAAGAATTTTTATATCGCCACTAAAGCTAAGTTGCAAAGGTACTATGTATCATTTAAGATTCATATTAAATGCATTCGCGCTCACACATGCTGCATGTGGGCCTACAATATCTATAGAGGTAAAACTGAATAATTGCTGATTGGCTGGTTTGAGAAATCGTGAATAAAACATTTGATTGGGCGTAACTTATCATAGTAAGTGAACTAATAATAAGGAAATACTTATCAACTTTTAAAGATTTTCAAACTTTTTTAGTGTTTTCTTTCGTAGAAAATAGGAACAAGGGTGTATTTATCTGAGAAAGCTTCTTTTAGCTAAAAGGTATCGATTTTATAGATTGTTTACGTATTTTGGTATTCTCCATCAAACACAGCATTCCCTTAATAGGCCGGTGATGTTTTTTTTTGTACTTTAAGCGCCACACACGTTTGTATCAAATATTAAAGATCCCATTGACGGCGCCGAACCGGTTCGATTGTGCTCGCAACCGGTTTAAATAAACGCACGCGTTTTTAATATTGCCGTGTGCCGGTGCACAGACATAAACGCACATAACTAGACTCTCATTATGTTATGTAATATTCAACGTGATTAGAGGAAATTATACACCCAGTAAATAATAGACAATTGGTAGTTGTACTACCTCAAAGGGCCGCTGGTGTACAATCTAAGTTGCATAGGCTTTTTCTCATGCGACTGTATTCCTAATTTTTTTTACCATTGCGTTTTTGGTTTGTTATATTTTACGGGTTCAATCTAATAAAAAAATTAAGTTAATTTTTTTTAGATACGGGTCACATTTGGTGAAAACACAGAGTTGCTTTTGAAATGTATAGCTCGACGACTGGGATACAAGTCTGGCTACAGAGCATATTGGTCTCTATTTATAGGTGAGAATAAAGGTTATTTTCGAAATATTGAGAGCTGTCACATGCGGGATTTCGAGATTTCTACTTGAATATTTGAGTAAACACTCACACAATCTCGAACAAATACAATTATTTAAGTACCTGTATCTAGAGACTTCACAGACTCACACAGACACAATTCACAGCAACGCACACAGACACAAATTTTGACATTGGCAAACTAGAACATTTTCTTAGCATGGGTGGTCAGCCTTATACCAACGTTTTAGTCAAGAGATCATAATGTTGAAAATTCAGAAAATCAACGAAAAGCTTTTGCACACTACTGGTGTGCAAAACCATAAAAAATAAATGAAATAGAACAGTGAGACAAGTTCTAAATGTTTGTTTTCTTTCAAAACGGAAATGATGTAATTGATGAATGTGTAGGTATACGCATAAATGTGTGTGTGCGTAGACGCGTAGATTTGTGCGTGTGTATGTGTGTTTGTACATGTGGGCAGTTGTGTTGGTGTGCGCGTAAAGGTGTTTGTGTTTAAGTGTGTGTGTTTAGTTCTGTGTCTGTGTGTGAGAATATAAAGGTGTGTGTGTATAGTGTTGTGTCTGCGTGTGAGAATATAAGAGTGTGTGTGTACAGGCGTGCGTGTGTGTATGTGTGAGTACAGGTGTCGGTGTGACTAATAAGCTCTTCCTTTGAAGGCTTTGAAGTGCGCCGACGCCGACAAGGCGCACGCGCATAGCACTGCAAGTTTTAACGTTCGAAGTGATTGGTTCTGACCACCCCTGAAAACTGAATTTATTCCATCATTCACCAGTAACAGGTATAATCATAATTAAAAATTGCACGTATTATATTTTGCTGATTTCATCCGTTTTTGGTGGGAAATCAGATTTAAAGCATGGTTTTTAATGAACTTACAAGAAATTTTACTTCATTACATAAATACATGAGATGTGGACTATAAATGATTAAATATTTGGTAAAGTAGATTAGGTATGGACAATGCAACTATTACTTAGACTAGACTGAGGACTAGAACATTAATAAACACTGCCCGGTCCGGAGTCTAGTGGTAGCGCTTTGAACTCGTAAATGTAAGGTCGTGGGTTTGAATCCCGGTGGAGCACAAAAAAATCATCTTTTATATTTTCAAATATGCTCTTTTCCGGTTGAAAAATTAATATATCTTTACCAAAGACCGGTCACCATCCATCCAGCCTTACAGAATCTGAGCCTTGCTTGAGAATTGGCGTTTTCTATAACAATGACCAAGTTCGCAAAGGACTCTTGAGATGTGATTCACACAAAAACAGCGCTCACCAAATAAATCATCCTAATATAATTATTATTACAAAAGGAATTTCTCACTTGTGATACTTCAGCCCGATTTCACAAGAAATCATAAATTTTAAGGGATTCTCACCAAGTTAAAAGATTCATTTTGAGAATATCTGGTTAGCCAAGAATCAGATTAACAATTTTAGTCTCCTATGAGGAGCTGTGAGCTCGCGTTGGGTGTATTTTTGTCTTTAAAAAGTCCACAAGTTGTCAATTAAAATCAACTAACATATAAAGTTTGTTGGTGAAATCGGTCATTAATCATCCTATTGATATTCCAACCGTGCTAAAGCTAAATCCAGATAAATGCTGTTATTTTTTTGCAAGATTCAAACAGCGATATAAACCTCACACTATGATATCCACCTTTAATCTCAAAGGAACCGATCTCCCGATATCTTTCTCTTTCACTCCGATAAAAAACACAATACATCCTTCTCTCTTTCACCCATCTCATTTGCAACATTTCAGTCATGCAGAATAGATCCAAGTGCACGTTAATGAAATGCAAAAATAAACCGTACCTACAATAAAAATAAAGATCAATTTTGCGTATTTATAAAACGCACTTGATTCCGTTTTTATATGAAGTTTTCCGATTAGTTATAGAGTGAATGATAATAAAGTGCATTTAAAATCACAAGGTTTTAAAATGTTATTAAAAAACTAAACGAATTTGAGCTTTAAGCACAGAAGCTAAGAGAATAAAATTGATTAAACATCTTTTGTACTTGTAAGTACTTTTGGAATGCACATTTTTGAGGCATTGTAATTTTTTTACAAAGGTGATTTTTAAAGTCGTGGGTGTCGCTTTTTTTCGATTAAGTCAAAATAAGTCATTATCATTCTTAAACGAGAATAACCTGAATGTAATAACCGGCTTAAATTAACGTGAAGGACGCGAACCTTTATTTTTACAGGTAAGGGGGGAGCTTGCGCCAACTTTCAGTTGAAGTGGGGGTTTCCCAGCTTTGAGGGGGCTGGTACTCATTTCTTGTGAAGGCTGAGTAAACTTTACCGGTATTTTATTTTGGGTATTTCAAAACACAAAATTGACAGCAAAATTGGCCCTTGGCAGCGATTAATGAACGAGTGAGTGCCGCCCAATTAATATTATCAATATTTGATTATCCGCTTTCATAATTAATTTGATTTTAACAGGGATTTTGATAATTTTAACGGATAAATTTAATCGATCCCTAGCCCAAGTTTAGGTACCTAGATAAGAATCTGTAATCTACGTTGCAAAGATATATTACATTTTAGATTCATATTAAATGCATGCCTACAAAAAGACATGTCAAAGTTCGCGCTTACAAATTCTGCATGTTTACCTACTTGCAAATTGCAATCAAATCCTCGATTAAACATAAGCCCTGTAGAATTTGTCTACCTTCCCTTAAACAGGGGGGACATTGGCAAAGTGAATCATTTTTACAGCATGGATGGTCAGCCTCATACCAACCTATTAGTCAAGGAATCCATTTTCTAAGTACATATTTTGATAAATTTGCTGTTCTTTCCACGTCACATTATTAAAAAATAATGGTTTAAAGATACATTCGTATTTTTGCAAGACAAGTTTCACTATGAAAATATATTTTAATGTGCTCTAGTTAAGAATCCAGCTGGGGTCAACCTTTTCTCAGGTTTTCTAGATCAATCAAGTGTTGTCAACGCGGGCCGCGTCCCTTTGTGGCATGTCCACGCTAGATCCAGTATTGAGAGCCAAACACAATGCGAGGTGTCGGGCGGTCATCAGTCATGCGATGTGTAGATGCCCATGAGTGTGGGACACATAGGAAGACAGCTGTCAGCAACCGGGGAGGTGAAATTGTGAGATTTCTTAATCATGCACAATTCCTTTTGATTGAATTTAGTCATGAAGTCGTTTTCAATGATAAGTGAATTTTTTATAAAGAAATCTGTAAAAAAAACAGAACTAAGCTACATATTTAGTGCAACTTCTTGCCGCATTATCCTTGAAAAGTTTCGCATGTAGCAAGTAGAACCTATTTATTTTAACAGGGAAGAGGACCGGCCAACCACTTCAATTGAAGGAATTAGTTGTTTCCCAGCTTCCGAGGGGACAGATACTTATTTCTTGCCAGTATTTTATTTTGGGTTTTAAAATAAACACCGAAATGGGAAATCATGTCTTACACTCTCGGTGGGATTCGAAGCCGAGCTCTCAGCATGGAATGCAAGCACTGTACTATCTGAGCTGTCGACCGGACTTTAACCAGATTTTGCTATAAAAAGCGTAAAACAGCAACAACTCATCTTCATGCTGATCATCGTGAAATTTCGAACGTTGAAATTTTCGCCTACTTATGTGTTATTAAATCTAAAACTTATTCAATATTAAATATCCAAAAAGCTCTACGATATTTCAGTTTTTTTAATGGTCTGTGAAAAAAATGTTCTCGATGAATGGTGCAACTAAATACCCATAGCAAATCGTTGGTTCTTTCGTTTGCAACCACCCACGAGGAGTTCCAGGACCCCCGATTGGTCACAGAACCCAAAAACCGGTGGATCTCCACAGGTCTACCCATGTGTGATTACCTTCTACATGTTATCATCAGACCTCGGGCATACTTTGTGAGGAAAGGGTGACGAAACATGGAAGATTTTCGGTCATTTTTTATGGACATTCCACGATTTAATGGAGTTATTATGTGCGGTTGATTTTATGCATATTTTTATGTAAACTCAGCCAGCACCTTTGCGACACCTTCTTGGGTGTAATAGAGGCTCTTTTATTGTGATGAAAGATATTCCGAAGAAGCTTTCTTAAGAAAATTTACAAAAAAATTGTTCATTGAAAACAAATAAATTTTAGCACATTTTTTTTTTTTTTTTTTTTTTTTATTTATTAACAAAATATAAATACAAATTTTATTTTAAAACAAGTAATATTTCTAAATAATAATAAGAACTTAATTGTTATTTCCTCACCAATTGAAGAGCCAAGCTCTTGTGCTTGGTGAGGGAATCGCAGCTATCTTAAATAAATTATGTTCTTAAATTATATTCTATATAATATAATGTGATAAAAACTTAATATAATACTTTAAGGAAAAAAATATAGGTAATACACAAGAATAAATCAAAAAATAAATTAACAATATAAAAAATGAAAAAAACCAAAAATTAGAAACAACCAATCAATAAGTAGAACTATGAATATATATATTTTTTTATTTTAAACTTAATTTTTTTAACATCCTTAATTATTTTGATTTCATTTGGCAATATGTTATAGTATTTTATTCCCCTACAGATAAAATTATTCTCGAATTGTTTTGTTTTAAATTTAGGAATTGTTATAAAATTTTGTCTTCTCCTTGATATAGCTCTTTCAAATTGTTTTGCTTTGTCAATTTTTATTATTTCCAGAATAGAGTACAGTTTGAAAATTTGTTCTATAGTTGGTACCTTAAAAATTTTGAATAAAGATTCTGTTGAAAATGTTGGTGGCTTTTTTAGAATTACTTTAATAATTAATCTCTGAGCTATTTTTACTGAATTTAAAATATTATCATATGATCCCCCCCATCCAATTATGCCATATTGCAGCATTGATTGTACAATTGAGTAGTATACCATTTTTAATTGTTCGATTTTAAGAATGTTTCTGAGTCCTATGAATATGTAAATACATTTTCGTATTCTTTTGACCAGTTCCATTATGTGATTTTTCCACTTCATATTTTGATCTATAATAATGCCTAGGTATTTTATATTTTTAGTTGAAGCCAGTGTTGAACATGTGTTTTCACAGTTTTTAGTTTCATTGCAATTCTGACTGTGTATGATGATTTTAATTGGCGGCTCTGAATTAAATTTATTTATTGCGAAAGAAATGAATTGAGTTTTTTTAATATTTAGTGATAATATATTACTATCGAACCACCCCTTCAGTATATTCATGTCAAGATTTGCTCGTTCATTAATAGAGCGCCAATCTTGTCCCTCCAATATAATGGCAGTATCATCTGCATAAGATATTATTTTTCCATTGAGTTTTAGAGTGAAAATATCATTTGTGTATAAGATGAATAGTAATGGACCCAGTACAGTACCTTGTGGGATACCAAATTCACCGGTTGATGGTTGACTATAAGAACTATTAATTTTAACTATTTGAGATCTCTGATATAAGTAACTTTTTATCCATTGTAACGCTTTTAATTTTATCCCAATTGAATTCAGTTTTACAATTAGTTTTTCGTGAGAGATGCTATCAAATGCTTTTTTTAAATCAATGAAAATTCCGATACATTTAAAAGATTGGTCAAGTGAGCTATGAATTAAGTTCGTTATTTTCGCGATGGCATCTTGAGTACTTCTATTTTCCATGAATCCGAATTGGTTATCGTGTATTATATTGTTGGCTTTTATAAATTTAATTAACCTAATTTTTGCTAATTTTTCAAAAATTTTTGCTATGTTAGATATAACAGAAATGGGTCGGTAATTGTTTACTTTTTCCCGATTTCCTGTCTTAAATATGGGTGTTATTATTGTTTTTTTGTAATTTGAAGGAAACGTTCCACTTTCAAAACTCAAATTAATTATATGTTGTAGTGGTTTCGATATTTGTTCTTTAATATGTTTTAAAGTTTCAGCAGAAAGAGCATCATATCCAGGCGCCGTACCGTTTTTCAGATTGCTAATTACTGTCTCTATTTCTTCCCTTGTTGTGGGTTGAAATATATATATCATGTGTTTCTCTTCTATATTGCACTTTAATTCGGGAGAAGTACTTTTAGCAGGTATTTGCTGAGCTAAATTTTTTCCAACACTTGAAAAGAAATTGTTGAAAATATTAGCAGCTTTTGAGGGATTTTCTCTACAGCACGTGGTTTCGTTTTCATGATTAATGGCTATTATTTCATTTTTCATGTTTTTGTTTTTTTCAAGAAAATCGTTTATAACAGACCATACATTTTTAGGGTTATTTTTGGTTTGTTCTAATTTATGTTTGTAATAATTTTCTTTTGTGGATTTTATTAAATATGTAAGCTTTTTTTTAAATTTTTCAAAATATTTGAGCAATTTTAGATTGTTCGGTTGTTGACGGGTTTGTTTATACAGAGTTTCTTTATGTCGGATTGATACTACTAGCCCATGTGTGATCCATGGTTTAATCGGCTTATATTTGTGTTTTATGTTATGTTGCACACTTGTTGATTCTTCAACAAGTTTTTTCATTGTATTTTCAAACATTATACAACATTCATTTACATTATTAATTAGATAAAAATCGGACCAGTTCACAACATTTAATTTATCTTTTAAACCATCTAGGTTTATTTTATTATATTTTGATACTTTATTTGTTTTTTTTGTCTCTATCTGTGGAGTATTATATTTATAGTTAAATATACATGAGAAGTGATCTGTTATAGATGTGTGAATGACTGCGGAAGTAATATTATGAAAGTCGGGGATGTTTGTAAATATATGATCCAAACATGATGGCTGTTGTCCTCTAATATTTCTTGTAAATGAATTAATGCAGGAGAAATAATTCAATTCTGCCAGCATATTTAGGTAGATATCTTTATCGTTTGTGTAATTATTATCAGCAATATTTAAATTCATGTCACCAACCAAAATGTTTTTTTTACTTGTGCAAGTTACGAGTATATTTTTTAATCCTTCTATAAATTGTGATATAATTGATGTATGAGTACGATAGATTGCAAATATATTATAATTTTTATTGTTATTATAAATTTCAAGATTTAATATATTTACGTAAGGTACAGTGTTAATTTCATTTACGTTTATCATAATATTACGATCCGAAATAAATATAGCTACACCGCTATTCTTGTTAATTTTGGTACTTGCAGCTAAATAAGTGAACCCAGGAATATTATACTCTATTTGTCCGGCAGAGTGGGTTTCACTTAACACAATAATGTCCGGTAAATAATTTAATAATTTTATTGAAATAACAAATTCATCAAAATTTTTTTGTATACTCCGTATGTTATTATGTAGGATTGTTAAACTGTTTTCACACTTCACTAATATTTGATTTGCTTCATAGAATGAGTCGAATATTAGTTCATTTATATTTAGTTTAGAATCTATGTAGCTTATGTTTATGTCAGTCATAAATATGTAAATTTAGTCGTAGTCAATTCGATCTATGGCAATTTTATACATTTTTTGTCTGTAAATACATTGAGGGCTAGTTGTCTTGTGGGTAGTGTCGTTTTTTGTTTTGTATTTAATATTTAAAAAGTGACAGTTACTGCAAATCGCATCTTTTTCTAAGTTGTTACATTTCGCGTAGGTATGTTCTTGAGCGCAGTGTGGACAATTTGGTGGTTGTGTTCTTCCTAGGCATCTTTGTGCTGTATGTCCATATTTTAAGCAGTGATAGCACTGTACTAATGGGTTGCAGTCTTCTACGTATGCTCTATTATATTTTATATTAATTTTGCCTTTTTCTAAAAGAATTTTTCGAAGTCTCCCTGTTGTTTGTATGATATAGTTGGTAGTTTCTCTTGGGTTAATACTTTTCAGTTCTTTTATAAGTTTTATGTTCTCTTTTTCTTTTTCTTCAATACCCTCATTTTGGTTTACGATGCCCATGATGATTTCTTTTTCTGTGAGGTTTTTTTCTAGTCCCTTTAGTATGATGTAAGGTTTTTTCTTTTTCATTTCTTCTGTCGTCAGTTCCTTTCCAAGTGTATTGGAAATTTCTTTTTTCAATTTTTCTGCGCTTGTTTTCTCAGTACATGTAATTGTTATCTTTTTTTCACCAGTCTTTTTTATACCCGATATACCAATTTTTAGTTCAGTAGGGTTGATTTCTTTTTGGATCTTTTTTTTTATTTCTTCGGCACTTAATGTGTTTTTTGATTCTACCATGATTGCGTAATTTGTCACTGCGTTTTTGTCTTTTTTAACATTTTTATCTTCCCCAGCCACCGCCGCGTAGGTTTTGTGGCCAGATTCGATAAACTCTTCCAACTTTTTAGTGTAATGCTTGCTGTTTGTTATTACCGTTTCTTGGAGTTCTATGATCTTTTTCTGAAGGGAGTCCCTTTCAGCATGCATCTCTTCTTCTAGTAGCATGATCTTCTGCTCCAGTTGAAGCTTTATTTTAGTCTCCTTCACTGATCCCGTCATTTTACTAATACACTCCTTTATATCACTTAGTATTGAATCCATTTTTTTTTCAAAAATATCTCGCCCTGCTGGGCGCGACTCTTTTTAGTTTCACAATACAAACAAACACAAATGTGCACTTCGTCCGCGTGAACACGTCCGCCTTGTGCAACGTTCGGCTAGCGAGTAAATGTTTCAATGATTTATTTTGCGAGAACTATTTTTGTGTGAATCACAAAAAGAGCCCTCTAAAGGCATGCATGTCGCTATTAAAAGCGCCAATTCTCAAATAAGACTCATTTACTCAAAGGCTGGATGGAGCTTTGGTAGATGAATTTTTCAACACAGCGAAGAGGAAATTTTTAGAATTAAATGATAATATTGTTGCTATGCATTTTAATTTTTCAGAAACGCTCTTTGCTTGATTGAAAAAATCATCAGTGTCCGGTCGATAGCTCAGTTGGTAGAGTTCTTGCATTCTATGCCGAGAGCTCGGGTTCGAATTCCACCGCGGGTGTTAGAAACGATTTCTTGTCTCGGTGTATTTTTCAAACCCAAAATAAAATAGCGGCAAGGCTTACTCAGCCGTCACAAGAAACCCCCTATACAACTGAAGGGGTTGACATAAGGCCGGCCCCCTTACCTGTACAAATAAATAGGTTCAACTCGCCACACTTGACCCTATCGTGGAAAACGCGGCGAGAAGTTACACTATATGTGTAGCTTAGTAGCGTAGCGTGCACAAAAAAAACACAGCGAAGATCCTAATCTTTTTTTTTTGCACCGCCGGAATCGAACCCCTTAACTTTCAGTTTACGAGACCATCACGTTAACCACTAGACTACAGACCGGTCTATATATGACTCAGCCTACAACAAGGTTCTATTCCATAATTTATATAATTCATTATTTAATTACTATATTATTAGGATGTATGGAAAGAATTAAAAAAATACCTCGTTTCGAGCACAACAAATCATTTTCGGACCCCAGACGTGTGAAATCGTCAACGGGTCTCTGGAATGGCCTCATTATATTGTTTTGTCGGCGTTTCTGACAAATTACAGACCCCCGGGTTTGAATGGCATGATGTCATAGTCACAGAATGGACCCTTGAGGTTGGTTTTTAATACCGACGCGCTCGCTTTTGGACCCTTTCTGTAACTACAATGTTGTAACAATAAAATTTGTCTCTGTAATTTTTTGTTTCCTTCGTATGAGAAGATTTACAATGTTACGTTCTTGATCTTCTGTATTTTTTCCATGTAAGTATTTAGAATTGTTCTCAGTACAGAAACCAAAAAAAAAACTCGAAAAATAAGTAAAAAATTGATTTTGAATGAGGATATCATTTTGAAAAATAACAAATTTGGTTGATATCTACGAATCGAAGTAATTCGTGTAACATTTTAAATCAACAACCATTATTTTTTTCTGTTCAATTCCGACATTCATTCCATAGAAAATAAAAAGAGGACAAACAGCACAGTCACAAAACAATCTATGACATTACCTACAGCACATGGAATTACATCACATGAAAAAACATCACAGAATAAACATCACAATGATAAAACATCACATGACAAAAAAAATCACAGAAAATATATCTTAACGATAAAACATCGCAATGAGAAAACATCACAAGACAAAAATTCACAGAAAATACATCACAATGATAAAACATCACACATCTCAAACACAACATTCCTGACCAAATGTGCCGTAAATATATACATATTATCGATTTTTATGCCACATTTTGTCAGATACACGCATGTATTTGTTCTCTCTCACTTAAGTAAGTAGACATCATACTTTTCGAGCAGGTAAATCTCCCTGCGACGGGATAGTTAAGGTGTCATTACAGATTATCGTATGAATTGAATTGTTCCCATTGTGGAGAGCCGATGCGTTCCTTTGTCTGCTCTCGGTCATTCATTGTTGGCGAGGCAACCTTCAATGGGTGGTGTAAGACATCATTATCATCACTATCATCATCATCACTAACTAATAGATTGGTATGAGGCTGAACCCACATAATAATCTATAATCTAAGGTGCCAAGATATATTAACATCAAAAATATATATTAAATGCATGCCCACAGACAGACACTGGTACTTTTAAATTAAAATCCAAAACTCAAAGAAATCCGTGCGACCTTCCCTGCAACAAGGGGAAATTGGCAAAGTGAACCATTTTTTACAATATAGGTGGTTACTGGTTAGCCTAATACCAACCTATAATTCAAGGAATATCATGCTGTACTGACAAGGTTTTTATTTTACCAATGCCATCCCTGTTTCAGGGGAAGGCGGCAGCAACTGCAAAGTTTATGTTCATGTGAGATTTGGTTTATTGCCATTTGTGAGCGTGAACTAACATGTGCCCTGAAATGTCGTTGGCCGAAAAGTCGTGTGGACGAATTATATAACAACAATTATAAAATAATGATTTGTTTGGGAGTTTTTGTGTGAAACACACTTCAAGAGCTCTCTGTGAGCTTGGTTGTCGTTATTGAAAGCGTCAATTCTCGGGCAAAACCCAGTTGCTGCAACATCGGATGGACCTTTGATGATCGGTCTTTAGTATAGGGATTCGGATTTTTCAACCCAGCGAAGGGCATACCTAAATGAAAATATAAATGATATATTTATTGTGCTCCAGTGGGAATCGAACCCACGACGAGTCCGAAGCGCTAACCACTATACTACAGACCGGTTAACGGACGAACAAGTTACGAGCAAGTTACCTTTGACAGATTTTTCGTGACTCAAGAGCTATGTTGATGTATGGTGAAACAAAAATCTTTTAAGTATGTATTATTTTTTGAGCTAAAATTAGCATGGCTCTTGTTGAAACACCCGTTGTAAGGAATTAGCTAATCGCTGGATAATAAATGTCCCGCGCAATAAATCACGCATTTATTGACCTCCCAAGACGCGGTGTGGTGCGCAGCCTCATTAAGAGGTCGGCACATTACTTAGATTCACAATTTATGCCGCTGCAATTCATTAGGTATTCAAATTTAATAAAATAATTTAGTATGGGGAATCAATAAATACCTACCTGCCTACAAAACCGTGACAGCGCGATTACCATACATAGCGTAGGCGAAAACTGAACCGAAATTAAAAACCTTTTTAGAGTATATTTACCGGTTTGACACAATTTCACTACTGTGAAAAGTTTTCATGTAATTAATATTTCCCTATCTGCCAAAAAAAAATGAAACTTAGCTACACAAATAGAGTAACTTCTTGCCGCGCTATCCCCGAAGGGTTTTGCATGTAGCGAGACTAATAATCATAATCTAAATTGCAAAGATATCGCTACCTTAAAGGTAAAACTGAATTAGTGCTGATTAATTGATTGGAGAAATCGTGGATAAAACATTTTATGGTGTGTATTTATTTATTTATTATATGTCATTTATTCAGTTTTACCTTTAAGGTATCGATATGTGAACATTTAAGATTCATCTTAAGTGCATGCCTACAAACAGACACGTCGTGTAGTTCTAATCTAATCTAATCTTATCTAAGTTGCAAAGATATGTTAGATTTCACATTACATGCATTCTCACAACCAGACATGTACAAGTTTGTGCTTGCACATGCCTCATGTGAGCCTACAACATAAAAACCAAATCTCAAATGGACATAGACCCTGCAACTCTTACCGTCCTTCCCTGTAACAGAGGTGACATTGGCAAAGTGAACGATTTTTACAGCATGGGTGGTCAGCCGCATACCAACCTATAAGTCAAGGTAGTGTAGTTCGCGCTTACAAATGCTGAATGTGTACTTACAGATTACAATCCCAATCTCAAATGAGCATAAACCAAGCAATTTTTTCCGACCTTCGCTGAAACAGGGGTGACATTGGCAAAGTGAACCATTTTTTACAGTATGGGTGGTCAGCTTCATACCAACCTATAAGTCAAAGTACTGCGGTTTTAAAAAGGGCTCTTGTGATTCTGCCAAACATCTGCCTGAAGTTCTTCAACCAGGATGTTCTCCTTCGACCTGGAGCTCGTATTCCCTTAATTCTTCCCTGTGTGATGAGATGCAGGAGGGAAAAAAAACATTTCATGCTATCCACATACAATTAGTAAACAGAAACCATTCAAGATACATTTTTTTAACTCAAAATAAATGGAGAGAAGCCGTTTTCAAATAAAAACTTTTCCAACTCTGGCGCACCTAAACGCGTAACATTTCAAACAACTTGTATCGAGCATGCATCTCTTTCTAATTTATATGAAAAATTAATATTCACCTATTAGTGTGAGAGAGATGAAGAAAATAGTTGTGTTTTTTTTTTCGGTAATATTAAACGAACGTCTTAATGGGGAGTTTTATTTATAAAAAACGATTTTATTGCTATTACAAATTGAGATATATTTATTAACAAGAATTTGAATACCAATTGATAGGCAAATTAACAAAAATATGTTTCTTTAACATTTAAAACTTTTTTTTTCGAGATTTTTCGAGAGATTTGTGAGCGTGAACTTACATGTGCCTGTAGGCGTGCATTTAATATTTGCCTTAAATGCCCATATATCGTTGCAACTAAGAATATGGGTAATTGAAATATTTTAGAAGCTGACCACCCATAATGCAAAGAACTGTAAAAATAGATCACCTTGCCAATGCCACTCCTGTTTCAGTGAAGGTCAATAAGAATTGCATGGCTTATGTTCATTTGAGATTGAGTCTTTATGTTGAAAGTCCCTAGTCAGCATGTGTACGCGGAAACTTATTCGTGTCTGCCCATGGGAATGCGGGTTATATGAATCTAAAATGTATTACGACTTACCTACGAGTAAATATTTGTAGCTTAGATTAATTATCTATAGGCAATTGATACGCATGTAATATTTACAAGAGCCATCTTACAAGTGCTTCATGGTTCCTAGTTGTAATTTGTTACATTAAAATAATTTTTAGAAAAGTTTTTTAATTAGCAATCAATTTCCATACATGCGCTGTGTTCTTAAAACAAGTTAAAGTGCTGTGATGATACAAAATAAATTTTCTAAAAAATTTCCCTGAAATCGGGGAAATCCCACGAGTGATATTTTTAAACATTTCGTTTGTGTTTCCCCAGTGCTTCTTTTACATATCTACCATTTGATTCAAAGATGACCTTTCAACGAAATCGCCTTAAGAATCACATTCTACACAATCTGAGCTAAGAAACAAACGTAAAACATGATGATGTGAGAGTTTTAAAAAATATAAGTTTTTTTAGTTTTCATACACACATTGGTCCAGTAGGTACCTACACAGACAAACATTGCTCATGTGAAATTTCATCTTTTGGAGATAAGATAAACAAGCATTAAGGGGACGAGTTGGAATACACTTTTTTGAGTTATTTCCCACAATTTGGTACTGTGGTTTGACTTTTTTTGGTTTTATTGACTCGGCTACTTGTAATTTGTGAGAGATATCGGTGCGGATGACCGCAATTTAGAATAAGTGTGAGAAAATGGACCAAATCTGAGCAAATTGTATTATTTTATTACAAATATCCATTATTTTACATGCATTTCTCATGGCTGTGAAAGCGAAGTATTCAAACAACTAGCGAAACGTTTTTTTTTCAATTTTAATAGTAGGGACCGATATTTAAGTAAAATATTATTGACAGTTTTTCGTTTCTAGGCGTGTTGACGTCACAACACAGGTCTATGTGACTTAATAGGTGCTTAGCAATTTATTACAACATTAATAATGTAAAATGAAAACACAAAGTGTTCTCGACGAGTTGATTTATTTCCTCATGATGGTGTGATTGCACAATATGAGGAT
Source organism: Agapetus fuscipes (assembly GCA_951799405.1). Lineage (NCBI taxonomy): Eukaryota > Metazoa > Arthropoda > Insecta > Trichoptera > Glossosomatidae > Agapetus > Agapetus fuscipes. Next base: position 9,160,348 of record OX637341.1, read on the forward strand.
GAGGATAATGCTGGAAATAAAACAGTGCTTAACAAAATGAAAAAAAAAATGGAATTCTTTGGAGTATTTAATATTATTTTTTTTAATTACTTATTGTGTTTTCTCAACTGTTATCATAATAAGTGACCCGTCCGTAGTCTAGTAGTAACGCTTCGGGCTTGTAAAGAGAAGGTCGTAGGTTCGAATCTCGGCAGAACACAGAAAGGATACCATTAATATTTTCATGTGCTCTTCGTTGGGTTGAAAAATTCATATAACTTTACCAAAGACCGGTCACCAAAGGTATACCCAGCCTTAAAGCTTGAGAATTGTCTCATTTTATAGCGACGACTAAGATGGCAGAAGGCTCTTGAGGTGTGATTCACACAAAAACCGCGATCACCAAATCAATCATTCTAATTATTGTTCCTAGGTTTGTATGAGGCTGACCACCAATACTAAAAGGAAAGGTTCACTTTATCAATCTCACTCCAGTTTCAAGAAAGGTCAGCAAAAGATGCGGGGCTTATGTTCATTTGAGATTGGGTTTTTATGTTGTTATTCCACATGCGGCATGTATAATCGTGTACTTATACGTGTTTGCTTATGGGAATGCATTTAATATGAATATGAAATGTAATCTTTCTTTGCAACTTGGATTATAGCTGATATAGATTAAGTCAGGTAGCTACTGTAATCTAAAATTCTGATTTATTTAGGCACAAATAATACTCGTATGCCCCCCGGGCTCTGCGCTCTGGCCACCCAAAACGAAGGTGCAAAAAATGCCGCCTTTCAAGAAGACCGCTTCTGTAAAAAACACTCTGTTATTGGGCTTTATAGCTGTGTAGGTATCAATAAAAATCATGTACTGAGGATGACTTGACAATCATTTTAAAATAATTTTACGAATATATACCTAGTTGTGTGTTGTCTGTGAAGTGTCTTTAGAAATAAATAGATGTCAGGTACTTATATCGGTACCTGACCGGTCCGTAATCTAGTTGTTAACACTTCTGACTCGTAAATGGAAGGAAGTGAGTTCGAATCCTGGCAGAGCGCAATAAATAAAACATTTATATTTTTTAAAGATACCTCTACCAAAGACCGGTCACTAATGGTCCATCCAGCCATACAGCAACTGGGTCTTGCTTGAGAATTGGCGCTTTCTAAAGCGGCGACCAAGTTCGCAGATGGCTCCTGAGGCGTGATTCACACAAAAACAGCGCTCACTAAATAAATCATCCTAATATTATCTTTATTATTTTGTGGGGAAAATTTGGCGTCCTTACCTGTGAAAATAAAGAGGTTCCATTCCTAATATGCGACCATTTCTGAGACAACACGATAATAATTTGAATCATACCTACTACTTGGTTAGGTTTGAGTGGGTACGGTTGTTTGAAATAATATTAAAAATTATAATAACTAAACTGTTAAAAAAATACTCGCATATTAGACGAACCGTTATAAGAGAACTTACATTATTCTCGACGTTTCGTTAACGACATAGCTAGCGTCTTCAGGAGACACCCTCTCTGCGCGACGTAACATGAGTTAATCCCAGTTCTCTTATAACGGTTCGTCTAATATTCGAATAAAAAAGTACTGTGTAGTTATTATAATGTAAATAAATGTGTTTTTTTTTTTAATTTCTCCAATCCCCAAGCAAATAAAATAAACATATTTTTTGACGTCACACGCCATGCGTGAATAGACAACGTCGTGTTAATCAATTTTCCCGCCAAACAACAAAAGTCATTTATTAGAGCCCGCGTCAGTGCGCAATCCGCTGTGCGCACTTGGAGGCGACAAATTGACTTTTTTTTATTCAATTAATTTCACTGCCGTTATTTATGAGATTTTTTCATTTCATAATATTAGAATCACGGTCAATGGCGTTGAAAATTAGGACCAGTCTGTAGTCTAGTGGTCAACGCTACATACTCGCAAACCCAAGTATCCGAGTTGGGTTCCCGGTGGATTATAATTTTTATTTTTAAGTTGCTCAACGCTAGGTTGAAAAATTCATGTGATTTACAAAGACCGGTCTCCAAAGGCCCATCCAGGATTGCAGCAAATGGGTCCTGCTTGAGAATTGGCGCTTTTGACGTCACCCATATCCATCTATAATCTAAATCGCAAAGATATATCAACATTTAAAATTCATATTTATTGCATACCCACAGACAGACACGTGTAATTTCGCGCTTAAAAGTTCTGCATTTGTTCTTACAAATTAAAACCAAACCTAAAATGAACATAAGCCCTGCAACTTTTGCCAACGTTCCCTGAAAAACAGGGGTGACATTGGCAGAGTGATCATTTTTTACACTATGGGTGGTCAGCCTCATACCAGCCTATAAGTCAAGGGATGTGCGTATATTGACAGCAAAGTATTCTGGGGCATTTTTATGTAGAGAATTGAAGGTCAAGCAGCAGATCTTGAGTAGTATTCTCTTTAAGAACCTTTAACCAGTTTATGATAAAACACAACTAAACTACACATATAGTGCAACTTCTTACCGCATTATCCTAGAAGGGCTTCGCATGTGTCTATTGGAACCTGGAAGCCGGCTTTACGCCAACCACTTCAGTTGAAGTGGGTACATCCCAGCTCCCAAGGGGGCAGGTGCTCATTTCTTGTGAAGGCTGAGCAAACCTTGCCGGTATTTTATTTTGAGTTTTTGGAATAAACAACGAAACGGGAAATCATTTTCTCGTTGGGATTCGAACCCGAACTCTCGGCATAGAATGCAAGCACTCTACCAACTGAACCATCGACCGGATGATGATGATGATGAGGGAATAAATATTTATGTAGAAGACCTTGATGCAAAACTGCAATAAATTGTATTAAAATGACTGTTTTATGGCGGCAAATCAAGCATGCAACCGCAGCAACGAGAAATCTCCAACGAGATGAGAAGCCATGGCAACACTGTGGATGTGATGTACCTACCTGCCAAACCGATTAGTGATTCTCTCTTTCTTTTTGTGGGTGCCGAGAACCACGTGAGGCGCAAAAGAAGCTGTGGGAAAATTGCTGGTGACACGTTCAAATAAGAACCGAGAAAAGTGTGGATGGATCAAATTCCTGAAATAGTGAACGGTTGGGGTATTGAGAGTCATAACAAAAGAAGACAATGCATAATAAGATCAAGACTCTGAATGAAATGAGAGAAGTATGCTAGGACCGAAAACAATCGAGGTTGATTTGCAATGTTGGCGGCTAGGGGATTTAATTTAATGTACTTATTATTAATTATTATTTTAATAAAATAAAACACACTTTAAATTCACTTTTATATTCTTTAACTTTGTCTAACGTTTTCGCCTACAAGGCATCATCAGGACAATGACAAATCAAATTAACAATTGAATTGTTAATTTGATTTGTCATTGTCCTGATGATGCCTTGTAGGCGAAAACGTTAGACAAAGTTAAATAAAATAAAAGTGAATTTAAACTGTGTTTTATTTAATTAATATACAATAGACTTTCACTGTGTAAACCACCAAACCCTTAAAAATATTAATGAACTTAGTTTAATTGATTTAAAGTTTTTAAATTATCTCACTTTCCATTTTTTTCTACTGTGTACGTACAAAATAAAATTAATCTCAAATGAACATAAGCTTTGCTACTACTGCCGCCTTTTCCTGATACCGGGGTAGCATTGATAAAAGTTAATCAAGTTTTTACAGCATGGGAGGTCAGCCTTTGCGGTGGCCGGGCCGGTGGCCTGGAACAATTTGCCCATCGGTGTTCGCGCGAACCAGCCTACCACCACCTTCAGAAAGGAACTGAAGACACTACTTTTCTCCAGAAGCCATGGCGCCCTTGAGATGGTCCTGGACCATTGAATGGCGCCACAGGAAAGAAATCATCCATCATCATCATCATCATCAGCCTCATAACAAACCTACGAGTCAAGGAAAGTGAAGTGAAGTTAAATAGTAGAATTATTAGGTAACTGTAACTCTGTCGCCATTTCGCTAGGGCCAAAGCCTCTGCAGATTTACTTCAATTTTTTTCCGGTGAGATTTCAAAACAAGGACTGAGACTCACGTCCATCTCATGCCAGTCCGATAAGGTACCTAGAGCCAACCAGTTGTTGGCTTAATATACCATCAGACAAACACGGTAGACCTCCCTCTACGAGAAGCGAAGCCAATGTAGTTTTCTTAACAGCGGAGTGATGTGAGCGAATTTGGACATCTAGAATATGAGCCTTGCTGCCGAATTCAACACAGATTGAAAGCGGTGTTAGCTTAATATGTCACTTATTCAGCTTTACCTTTAAGGTATCGATATTGTTATGTTGGTACAATCAATTTCCAAACAAAGGACTCTGTGTCAATTGCCGTTGTGGGATGACAATGCCGTTCAGAATTGCCGTTGTAGGATGACAATGCCGTTCACAATGGCGCGGCGCTCTTATAACCCTTTTCCGAGGACGTCACGCACCTCAAGTTTCCCTGTTCGAGGCTTTTCGGCCCTAATGGCTGTGAAATGAGAAGAAGGTCCGAGGAAAATGGGGAGTATGGACCCTTTGGCTCAGAGCCGAAATCAGTAACACCAGTATCACAAAAAAAAATGACGCATTATTTTGATAAACGCTATCGAGTAATCTACATCTCTTCCATCTCCTACATACGAGTATATATGCTACGCTACTAAACTACATATGCAGTGTATCTTCTTGTTTATTTTTTTTGTCGCATGTGGTGAGTGGAAACACTTTAAACACGGGAACCACTTCAGTTGAATTAGGGATTTCTCAGCTCCCGAGGGGGATGCTACTCTTTTCTTTAGAAGCCTGAGTAAACCTTGCCTGTATTATGCCGACTAAGCTATCGACCTGACTTATGTAATCTATGATCTTAGTTGTAAGGATATTTTGACATTGAGCGTGCATTTAATGCTTTTATTAAATGCACGCTCACAGGCAGACACGTATTAGTTCTCGCTTACACATTCTGCATACGTAGGTACTTATATAAAAAAACTCACATGAACATATAGCTTGCAACTCCTGCCAACTCTTTCTTAAACCAGGGGGGCATTTACAAAAGTGAACCAAGTATTTACAGCATAAGGTGTCAACTTCATATCACCCTATTAATCAAAAAACAACAGCTTGTGATAAAAACTGAAACCCTAGCAAAAAAATCTTAATGCTTTTAAAAGCGATTTTGATTCACTTCTCTGATCCAGCCGTACGTTTCCGAGTCTTCCTCTGCCCTCATCATCCTGACAACCGCCCTGATCGCTTCTTTACGCTGCCACATCATCCGATCAGGGTCTGAACCCCAGATTTTAAGGTCCACGTCACGTTTTTGTCCCTTTAGTGCTTGTTTGTCTTATCTCCACCAAAGGTAATTTCACTTGAGCAATATTTGTATGTGTACTAGACCAATGTGTCTTATGAAAACTGGAAATTTATTTTTAAAGTATTAAAAACAACTCGTTTAGAACAACTTATATAGAATATTAATTTTATGCTTACACGGCCGGATGATGATGCTGAAGAGATGTTTTCCGGAATTTGTTGCCGTGGTCTGTGGGAGCTGGAGCTTCCGGACGTTTCTCTTATGTCTGCGATGGGCTTCTTCAGCATGAAAGTGCAATGAAGAAGATGATCTTGATGAAAACTATTTTTTTTTTATTCACAGTATTCATCAAGATCATCTTCAACATTGCACTTTCACACTGAAGAAGCCCATCGTTGACCTGGACAAAATGTCTGGAAGCTCCAGCTCCCACAGACCACGGCAACAGATCCCGAAAAAAATCTCTCCAACTCTCACATTATCGTTTTTAACATTTTTGTCTAAGCTCAGATTGTGATGAATGTGATTCTTCAATTTCATTGAGAGGAAATCTTTGAATCAAATGGTAGATACGCTAAACAAGCACTGGGGGGATATTTTAACATAAAATATACACTCAAAAGAAACGATGTTGTAGTTTCCATACAGTTTTTGGTGAACGTTTTGTTTGAGTTCGGGCTTAAAGTGTTGTACTAAGCTTACAACAGATTCTGGAATCGATTAACGACAATGATTGTCGAATTGACACGCCTGTTGTACCAAGTTCGATCCCGTCTCGACGGTATTAAAGTCATCCATGAGTACGTACATAGTACAAGTAAGGACATGAGGTTATCGGTTCCATGTTACAGAAACATAGTGACAAAACAACACATTGCAGAGCGACACATGACATAACGACACATGACAGAGCTACACATGAGAGAAAAATCCCTAACAGAACATCAAATGACAAAACCTCACATGACGTTATGACAATACATCAAGAAGCAGCTGCCTTGACATCCTTGCAAGAAGGCCCCGCTCTGTTTTTGGAGACAGAGCATTCAAGGCAGCCGCTCCAATGACTTGGAACGCTATTCCGCCTCACTGAGGGAACTGGATATGGAGAGACCATTTAAAAGAGGTCTCAAGACCTCTTCGTCCAATCATACGGACAAGCGCTTTTGTAGTGACATACTGTCATAAAAGGCGCTATACAAATTTTGTCTTATCTATCTATCTAATACATCTATATATCTATAATCTAAGTTGCAAGGATATATTCATTTGAAGCTCTCAGATGTATGCCCACAAACCAACACGAGTAGTTCGCGCTTACAAATGCTGAATGTGTACTTACAAATAAAATCCATACCTCAAATGAACATAAGCCCCACAACTTTTGCCGACCTTCCCTGAAACAGGGATGACATTGGCAAAGTGAACCATTTTTTACAGTATGGGTGGTCAGCCTCATACCAACCTATAAGTCAACGAATACATCACATGACAAAACATTATAATGGCAAAATATCGCCAATTCTCAAGCAAGACCCAGTTGCTGCATGTCTGAATGGACCTATTGTGGCCGGTCTTTAGAAAAGGCAATCAATTTTCCACCCAGCAAAGAGCATATTCGAAAATACGATATAAATGTTTTTTTTGTGCTCCACCGGGATTCAAACCCACGACCTTTCATTTACGAGTCCGAAGCGTTCAGAATGGTCTTCTAAACGCTGGAAATATATTTAAAAAATATCAAAAACAACTCTCACATTATCGTATTGTACATTTTTTTCTTAGCTCAGATTGTGTAGAAAATTCCATTTGAACCAAATGGTGTATAAGCTAAACAAGCACTGGGGGACGTTATGTAAAAGTTTTGTTGTATCCATTTTTTTCTTAGCTCAGATTATGTAGAATGTGATTCTTGAGACTATTTCATTAAAAAGTCATCTCTGAATCAAATGGTAGATAAATCAAACAAGCACTGGGGGCGCGTTGTGTTTGTTTATGATTTTGCTGCACATTAATCATTTTCACTTCCTGATGAGTGTTTGTCAATCTGCGTTTTAGAAAACACGGTTCCATAGTTTCCCAAACATAGGGAAGTCAGAATTAATTATTAATTAGTAATTATTACGAAACGTTTCTCGTCGCGGTTGGGTCGTGAGTGCCGTTTTGCGAAAACTCATTGTGAGTCAATTAAATTCCAGAAGCTACAAAACTATGATATTGCTGCGAATATGAGTAGTTGTGAAGTTGTGTTAGTGTAATAAACAATAAGTCTCTCTAGAAGTGAGTAGACGCCTAGGAATATAATTTGTGTTTGATAATAATTTGTATTTGTTTAAGATTGGTTGAATCGAATGTTCCGGTAAAATCTAGCATGATGGATTCTCTATGTTTCTATAATGATTTTTACTTTCAGTATAAACTTACAACCGAAATTCCAGGCACGGGAGAAATCAATCAACCCTTCGAACTATATTGTGCAAATGTATCTCTGAATCGACACAATTTATTTTATCACACCTCAAAACCTCAAGATCGTCTGCGAGCTTAGCTGTCGCTGTAGAAAACGCCAATTCTCACGCAAGACCCAGTTGCTGTACCTAAGTCTGGAAGGACCTATGGTGACGGGTCTTTGGTAAAGGGAGATTATTTTTTCAACCCAGTCTAATCTAATCCAATCTAATCTAAGTTGCAAAGATATGTTACATTGGAGATTCACATTACATGCATTCTCACAAACAGACATGTACAATTCGCGCTTGCACATGCCTCATGTGAGCCTACAACATAAAAACCAAATCTCAAATGGGCACACACCCTGCAACTCTTGCCGTCCTTCCCTGTAACAGGGGTGACATTGGCAAAGTGAACCATATTTACAGCATGGGTGGTCAGCCGCATACCAACCTATAAGTCAAGGAACATACACGACAAATTACATTTTTTAAATCAATAAATAATAATATATATGGACATCAAAAACTAAAACATAAAACAAATTTCTGAAAAATTTAATATTTGTACGTTCCGCCGGGATTCGAACGCACTACCTCACGAGATAGAAGTATTAACCACTAGACTATGGATCTGTTAAGTCTGTAAACTCATTAAAATAGGAGAAAGAGAACTGTTATTGTAGCAATAATTGATGGGTGTTAATATTATTGTTGTTTTGATTGCATTTAACTGTTAATGCGTCCTAAGACAACACAGGCGGCCCCCAAATGGAGGCAGATAATTAAATGTTTCTCACCACCCCTACATGGGGGATGGACTAATAAATACAGCGTACGGTAAATGCAGAGCCATCTTAGGTTGCGTGCTGCTGAGGGCTGCTTCAAATGGCAACGCTGCATTAGAGCAAATCGGCCAACTGCTAAGTCCGGTAGATAGTTCAGTTGGAAGAGTACTTGAGTGTGAATGAGGGTGTCAGAAATGATCTTTCGTTTCGGTGTTTATTTCAAACTCAAAATAAAATATCAACAATATTTTCTCAGCCTTCACAAGAAATGAATACCAACCCCCTCGGGAGCTGAAGTGTTGGCGTAAGGCCGTCCCCCTTACCTGTAACAATAAATAGGTTCAATCGTCACATTTGACCCCTTCAGTAAGAACGCGGCAGAAAGTTACACTATAGGTGTAGCTTAGTAGCGTTAGGTAGCGTCAGCTTAGCGTTAGAATTTTGTGAATTGTATCCCGGTTCAAGGAAAAGGCTGCATGACTTACCTGCAGGATTTATTTTTATTTTAGGTTTGAATTGCATTTTGTTAGTAAACAAGCAGCATCTGCAAGCCCACACTTATTTGCATTTAGGCATGCATTTAATATGAATTGGTTTTACAATTTACTATTACATTCATTCAAAGTGAATTTTAAATTCCCATCTAAAAAAACCTGAAAAATTTACTTTTCCAACGCTGCCAAACTATTGCAATCGAAGGCTTGTAACAATAGAGGGCTACGGCCGCACCAGATAAGTAAAATAAACAGCAGAGGGCATTAAATCACTCATGTGAACCGTTCATCCCTGATCGCGCCACACCTAGGTGGGATAATCTGTTTTCTGGGCGACTTATTGCCCAATATGCTGGCGGAGAGGGGGATGGTTTATAGGCCCATTGGGAACTATTAGATGTGGCTTTGCACACAGGGGGGCTATGAAATATATTTAATTTTTTGCTTACATCTATTTTAACATCTTCTAAGAATTGACACTATTTATTTCCAATTATTTGTAAAATGGACCTACAAATTTTTAGATAATAATTACATATATTTCTATTTAAGTTGGAAGCGAGAACTAAATAAAGCCATTGTTCGATATTAGCTGTAGGACCATTGAATTAAGAGGAATAATGCATAAATCTGTAATCTATAATCAAAGTTGCAAAGATATTTTTACATTTCAAATTCATTTTAATGCATGCCCACTAACAGACACGTGAAAGTTTGCCTTTAAAATGCTGAATGTGTAGGTTGTTACAAATTAAAATCCAAGCCTCAAATGAGCATACACCCTGCAACTTTTGCCGAGATTCCCTGAAACAGAGTTGTCATTGGCAAATTGATCCATTTTTTACAGAACCTATGTATGTGTGGCTATCTTCATACCACTGTATCAGATTATAGATACCTGCTGTAATCAGATTATGTTTCTCACCAGGTAAAATAGGTTGGTGAATTGCATTCCTCTTTTTTTATTTTTTTTTATTCAAATTTATTTGTAAAGCAAAATACCTCTTTTCATTTCTCTTAAAATGCAAGACCCTGCCACAAATCTGTCCTCCGTTTTTACGGTGTCGACTTTCCTAAATAAATAAATCTGTTTGTACTGCCTCCCTTCCCTCAGTCTTCACCTCTTCCTTCCACCACCACGCTTCCGTTCATCCCTCTTCCCTCAAACTACCTTCAATCTACCAGTCACACCATCAACACCAATATTTCAGAGGAAAGATTATTTGGAGATGAAATAACTCACATAAAATCTAAGTTGCAAATATCGCTGGGTATTAAGCCCACGACCTTCTGTTTACAACCCCGTAGCTTCAACTCCTAGATTGTGGTCCGATCAATGGGCTCATTAAAATTTGGGGTAGAAATATGATGTCGTTTGGCCGGGCTAGAGGACGTACAGAGAGTCATTACTTCAGTACAAAATTAAGTAGGTAGTTCGAAAATATACTCAAGCGCTACGTACTTCATTAGCATAACCGTCAACTGCAGTCGTTTCACAATACTATAAACTAGCAAACTAACAAAATTGTGACGTCACACGGCTAGGTTGCTAAAGACCGTCAAAATAAAAGTGTTGTGTTGAGTGCATTCATTGAGAACATTTTAGTTGCAGATTCGGATCCATATTGAGTCTTTAGTTTGGAGTATAAATTGCTTTAAGGGAGCTCCCCCAGGGATGCGCCTTCAGCTAATATACGAGACCAATAAAGGAGTCCGCGCCCCGCCGGTGACGTATGGACTACTGAGATTTGTGGACTCCAGTCTGGTGACGTATTTGCGACTCCCAAATGATCGCCCCAATACCAAACCACCCAAAAAAAAAAACAGGGTTGACTATTAATGGCAGTCAATTCAAGTTGATTTTTTTTAGGTGTACCAATATGTTTGTTATTTTCGTTATCATTTTGAGGCCACGATATCCCATGTTTTTTTTTTTAAAACGCAACTAAGCTACGCATATAGTGTAACTTCTTTCCTTCGTTATCCCCCAAGAGGTCGCATGATTCGGGACCTTTCTATTTTTACGGGTAAGGGGGCCGACCTCGCGCCAACCACATCAGTTGAAGTGGGGATTTCCCAGCTCCAGAGGGGGCTGGTTTTCTCTTATTGTGAAGGCTGAGTAGGTACGCCTTGCCGGTATTTTTAAATAAACACCGAAACGGGAAATCATTTCTGACACCCTCGGTGGTGACCGAACCCTTACTCTACGACACAGAATACAAGCATTTTACGAACTGAGCTATCGACCGCGCTTTTTACAAGCTTGGTCGTCGCTACAAAGCCAATTCTCAAACATGACCCAGTTGCACCTTCTCATGAACATTGCGCATTGTCCACATGCGGCATGTTTATCTAAGCGCAAACTTATACGTGTATGCTTATGAGAATGGATGAATTAATCTTAAATACTCGTATACTACATTTTTTCCAACTTATAGATTATAGATTCCACCCTAATTGCTTGTATTCCTTGACTTATAGATTGGTATGAGGCTGACCACCCATACTGTAAATAATGGTTCACTTTGCCAATGTCACCCCTGTTTCAGGGAAGGTCGGCAAGAGTTGCAGGGCTTATGTTAATTTGAGATTGGGTTTTTCTACTGTAGGTCCACATGCGGCATGTGTGAGAGCGAAATTATGCGTGTCTGCTTGTGGGAATGCATTTCATATGGATCTCAAATGATACATATATTTGCAGATTAGATATAGATTAGATTTTAGACCCTACAATCCTCTTTATTCTGCCTAAAATAAATTTATTACACCATAAATTCAAAATAGGGAAAGTGAATTTTTGAATTTCAGTTTTCATTGCTTCGTGCATTATTTTGGACTCCGAGCATCGCGTTTGCGAACCATATGGTCACATCAATTAAGAGTCCGATCGGTTTTTAGAGTCGGCAGGGAGCGAGCATATGGCGACCCCGGTTAACGGTCCAATCAGAGTCGTGGCCAATTGGAGGCGTCAATTAATTAATAATCTAATTAAATGAATTAGGATTTACCATCCCTGGACGGATTTGAGCGCTTTCGACTCGTTAATTTCACTCGAGAGTGTGAGGTAGGATTGCCAAAAAGTTTGAAAACCAAGTGTAGAGTTATAAAAATAAAAGTGTCATAATTAAATCACATCGAGTGACAATGCATCTATCTAAGTTGCAAAGATATATTAACAGTTAAAGTACACATGCCCATAAACAGACACATTCTCGCAATACAAATGGTGCATGTGCACTTACAATTCAAAAACTAAACCTCAAATGAACATAAGCCCAGCAACTTTTGCCGTCCTTCCCTGCAACGGTCGGTGTTATAGCCGCGGGGATCAAGACAGGTTATTTGAAACCGGATAACGCTGGTTCGAATCCCGCGACGATAACTTCGACCCTGGTTCAACAGATGCCGTTGCATGCACACAAGCTTCAGCTTTCGCATGAAGACAACTGGCCAGGTAAAATAGGTTGGTGGATTGCATTCCTTTCCACAAATCTATTTTCCTAAAAAAAAATATTTTACAGTATGAGTGGTTAGGTTCATATGATTGGTGGATTTCGTAGTCATATGATTATCGTCAGAAACTGATCCTAAAGATATCTATGGTTGTAAAAGAACTTATTTTATCGATGAAGAGGGGAAAATTACGGTTTTTTTTAACTTTCTTCTTAGCGATCAAACGTTAGCCTTGTATGGGATTGCCGTCCTTAGCAACCAATAACAAAATATTGTTTGTGTTTTATCTAGCAAACCGGCCGGGTGACGGTACAATATTGTCTATACCAAATCACGTGCGGACCTCATTTCAAATTTTCTAAAAAGAAGAGTGTCGTAAAAATATACATAGTGGCTGAAAAACATGCGACAATGGTTCAACTAAAGCACCAAGTCCCTGTTTCGAGCCGCAGAAGTCAAGGTGAAAATAAAGATGATCAACACCGTTCTTCATGGCTGTAGAAGTGCCACCAAAAGAATAGAAGAAGAAGTAGATACATTTCTGCCAACCCTGTTGCGCCCAGACCCTCCACAGATTACCCGGACGACAGGCGTAGAGAGAGATATGGCGGCCATAAATCTGCATTTGGTCGTAGACACCTCCTCGAGTCTCTGTCCTCGCATGCCCCCAACTACACTGATGCATTTACCTTCTTTAACCGTCTGCCCTCCCTATACCCCAAGTGAACTTTAGGGGTTACACTCGTAATATGGAATTAATTGACTGATTCATTTATTTAGTCTACAATCTAAGATGCAAAGATAATGTAACGAATATGTAATTGTGTATTTTTTTTTGGTTGTGATAAAGTCTGTGAAGTCTCTAAATGTTAGGTACCTACTTGTATAATTTGTATTTGATATTTGAATTAAGTATTCGCGATCGCTCGAGTGTTTGATAATAATATAATATTAGGATTATTTATTTGGTGAACTTTGTTTTTGTGTGAAACACACCTCAAGAGCCCTCCGCGAGCTTGTTCGACGCTGTAAATAGATCCAGTTGGTGTAAGACTGGATGAACCTATGGTGACCGGTCTTTGGTAAAGGCAGATTAATTATTCAACCCACCGATGAGCGAATTAAAAAAAATAAAAAATCATGCTCCGTCGGGATTCGATCCCACTTCTTCCTTTCAATCATGAGTCCGAAGTGATAACCACTAGACTACGGACCGGGTATGGAATGGAAAAGAAGTGGACTAGTAAACCATTAAAAAGAGCTGTTTAGTTTAAGATGAGTTTGCAGATAAGCACTTATTTTTAATTAAGATACCAACATGAAGACAATAAAACGGTATCATAAAAGATCCCGTAAAGGTGGCCAGGAACTTTTGAGTTTGCTGTGAGCGCTACACAGTGTTGGCACAATGCCGTTTGGAGTCCCGCCCCCGCCCCCGCCCACAAGGTCCGCCCAGCCTTCATTTGTCGCGCCATTTACCGCCAGGAACGCGCTGTCATCAGAGGCGAGCCGAGCGCGAAATGAATCTGCCAGAGGGACCCTCTAACGCGGGGAATCGAACCACTGACTCCAAGGGGACAGTCTGGATTTGCGATCAAAATGATATTTGTTCAACTCCAATTTGAAAACGGTAGGATCCCACTAAGCGTTCTTCAATGGAACCTAAACGTAAAAAGACCTCCGAAGAGATGGTGTGATAGTTGGCAGTCTGGATCACAGGAAGAGGCACCGGCACAAACACATCCTTTGGATGTATAAGAGAAAAAAGAAGAAGAAGTCTTTTTCATTTAGGGAGGGTGCCTCCTTAAGACGTTGGCAATGTAGAATTATGTAAGTTCTCCATGTTCTCGGATTACGGTTTGTCTAATATCCGAAAAGTGTAATACACTTTGAAATCAATTATAATTTGTACACATCGCCACCTTAAAGGTTAAACTGAATTAAATTTGATTAATTGATTTGAGAAATCGTGGATAAAACATTTTATTTTGGGTAACTTCTCATAGTTAGTGAACTGATTATAAGGAAATACTTATGACAAGGTGCTAAACTACAGGATTTTCACACCTTTTTAGTGTTTTCTCTCGTAGAAAATTGTGAAAAAGGTGCATTGATCTGAAAACCCCTTGCTAGCTTAATATGTCATTTATTCAGCTTTAATTTTAAGGTATTCATTTGTTTATTTACTCAATACAAAACGCCAAACCATATCACAAAACCATGCATTTCTACAAAACCGTTGTGCGATGATTGTCTCGCAAGCAACCAACCAAAATAGCTTTGTTGATCTTGAAATCGTTATTTGGATTTATAGCATTCTGATTAGAATCCAAAATGGTTCACTCTATACTAATTTTCCAAAAGTCCACTGCCAATTTTGTTGACTAAAGATTTTCATAAATTTCTTTGAGTTCCAAGTGTCCCCTGTAAGGCTAGCTCTGAGTCGACCCCCCACCCTCTTGTGTTATTTAGCATCCCTCCCCTCTCCCCTGTACGAGAGTAGTACACCCTAAACGGCTCTGCGACACTTAAAAAATCCATTACTCCAGCCCTGAAGACAAAATGGGCAAGAGATTCACTGTAGTACCTATGTACAAAGGATAATGGAGGAGCGATATCAAAATGGTTTACAGTTAACTGTTTGCTGTTGATGGGTCGTCTACTTAATTGATTTCTGTTTTTATATAAGTGTCATGAAAGGGCTGTCTGAGCTAACTGTCAAATCATCATGTCATCGAAAACTACTAGGAAAACGGTGTCAGAAGATGTCAAAAAATTGTTATGATTTTTGCGGGTTCAATGCAATTAAAAATAGATATGCCACCAATCAGTATTTTCGCAGATCCCTTTCTGTCCTGCTGCTCCATCTCAGCTTTGGTTGCTTTAGATCGCTCGAGTGTTTGGATGCTTGAGTAAAGTCTCGCATGTTCCAATTCTCAACGATTCGAGAATTATCCTCAATCTTGCTATAAAATATGGGCCAAAGCACTCTGTAGCTTTAGAAGCGAAATCATAACATTATCAATGAGAAATCAAATGATGGTTTGTAATTTGTATTTCACCAAAATTCCATGACTCTGAGATGAAGCTGTGAGAAATTTTGAGACCTCCTAAACAAACTGGTTTCACTATCTACTTGCTGAAGAGTCTACAGTTTATTTTTATTATAAGTACATACGAACCGGTTGATTGAGGTCCTTCCCTCTTATTTGTCAACGCAGGGACATAAAGGAAGCTACAATTTATCAAGATTATCCTGCTTCAAGACGAAGCGACAAAAACAACTTTGTGTCTACTTTAAAAGGTAACACGATAAACAAACAAAGCTTTTGTCGTGTCAACACACAGCCTCACAGGATTTTTTTCAGATACGAAAACATCATTTTTTTATATCTCCATTGTCATATAGAAAATCAATCAAGTGCTGAGAACCAACCATAGATGTAGTTTTGAACCAAGAGAGCTATCATAGACTCTGTAATTCTGGATTTAGGTACTCCAATTCCAAAACAACATTGTTTGGTGAGCGTGCTTTCGCAGTGGCGTGGCTGTTCAAAGAGCATGGAACTGACTATTACCTGTGATTTCAGAGATTTACAACAGCAGCCACTTCAAGAGACGTCTCAAGGCAGATCAGGCTGTTCATCGAAGTTTTTGGAGCACGAAACTGCGCCAATCACAAAATATGTCAACTATCAACATCATCACAAAATATTTGGAACAAAGAGGGTATCATCAAAATTTCAGGGGACCTCTGAAGTTGAGGTTGAATTATGGTTATAATGCAGTTATAGTGTTTACAAACAGAGCAAATAAGGTTATTTTTCCCTTGTCACGCATTGCTGCACTTGCGTCTGTTTTGTTGTCTATTTGTCGTATAAGCATTGATCTTAATATTCACTTTACCCACCAATCAAGTCCTGGTAAATTAGGGTGCGGGAACGGGACGCAGTTAGCGCGAGTGCGGTGGAGGGAAGGGGAGAGAGAATGACGCTCCTGTTTTATTTCTGGAGTCACGCGACAAGTTATGTCGGACAG
Organism: Agapetus fuscipes; assembly: GCA_951799405.1. NCBI lineage: Eukaryota > Metazoa > Arthropoda > Insecta > Trichoptera > Glossosomatidae > Agapetus > Agapetus fuscipes. The sequence continues at coordinate 9,176,886 of OX637341.1, forward strand.
GCGTCCTCAAACTGTGAGAAAAATGCAATAAAAAATAATTTAGTCATTCAATAATGGGATATTGACTTCCATTCACGAATAGAGTTACACTAGCTGATTAACTTCATAGGGAAGGCCTTCAGCCACTTGAAAAAAATATTGTAATGTTCACCGAGTGAAGCAACTCCGCATGAGTTGTATGAACTGGGTGGGAAGTGGTAGGAGAGTGGCTTCCATTCACAGCTACTTCATCTGATTTCCCAATTGTAAACATGGGATATGGTCAAACCCTCCTCATACCCGTCCAGTATGTATGAGTCAGAATGACCCACAGCACATGGTCGATCATGCAGAGCTATAAACTTTCTCTTCCCGTGAAGTAAAAGCAGCGGTACTACAAAATAAGAACTTCTAGGTCAGAGGCGTGCCAATGACGTAATGCCATGTGAGGTTTTGTCATGTAATGTTATGTCATGACTCATGTGAGGTTTTGTCATGTGATGTTCTGTCATGTGTTGTTTCGTAACTGTAATATTGTGCCCATGACTGTTTAAGTGGTTCGATGTTCCTGAAGCTACATAGTAGCATACCTCGGGTGGCACTCCTTGTTGCTAGATCACGGGTAGCGTGACGAATATAAAAAGTGGCGTAGCGTTTGAGATATTAAATCTAGGGATGTATCATCGAGCTGATTTTAAAGCAATGGAAAAATAATTCAATAAGCTGCACTTATAGTGAAACTTTTTCCCTCGTTGTCCTGATTGATATTAAGTCTGTAGTTGCTTCTTCTCAGTTGTTCACATACCTAATAATTATATTAGTTCTTGTGTGGAACCAATTTATTTTTAGAGGCAAAAAGCCAACCTTACAGTTGAAGTGGGAATTTCAACAACTCCCGAGGAAGCTGGTTCTCATTTTTATGTGAACGCTGAGTAAGCCTTGCCGGTATTTTATTTTGGATTTAAAATATGCACCGAAAAGGGTTTTTTTATGATATTTTGTTTCCTAGGTTCATTCGTTCTACTTTCAAATCCATTCGATAGCTCAGCTGTTAGAATGCTTGTGTTACATGTGAGAAGGTTCCCCACCGAGGGTGTCAGAAATGATTTCCCGATTCGATGTTTATTTCAAGCACAAAATCAAAATACCCGTAAGGTTTACTCAGTCTTCACAAGAAATGAAAACTTCCTTCGTGAGCTGAGAAACCTCCATTTCAATTAAAGAGGTCGGCGTGAGGCCGGCCTCGTTAGGTACCTGTTAATATAAATAGGTTCCACTCGACACATTCGAAATCCTTCGGGGATGCCGCGGCATGAAGTTACACTGCATGTGTAGCTTGGTTGCGTAGCGTTCTTCAAATTTTGAGAATTCCTCTCAGAAGTGATAATAATCTGTAAAGACAGAATCACACCACGCTCAAGTGAGCAGCATAAAACACGGAAGGAAGCGAGAAGGAAGCATACAAACCACCGCAAGAGTAAAGGAGACAGAGCATGTCGTCTTCAGAAAGAGTGGGACAGAGAGTGAAGCGGGAACAGGGAGAGAAAGAGACCGAGAGTGAAATGGGGATAGAAAGAGTGGAATGGGAATAGGAATAGTGGAATGGGGATGGACGGAGTGGGAAGGAAAGCGTTATGGGGGAAGTGCGGCAAATTGATAACAATTTAGAAGCTGATGTCAAATGTTTTGTGTGGAGTTATATGGGGAGAGATGTAATGGCGGAATAAGAGTGGAATTTACGCTAAGGGTGTATTTTATACAACAGCTATCACCTTCAAACTTCTTCCTTCTTTTCACAATTTGACTTTCCCTATTTCTGTTATATTTCTTCTTTTGGATTGTTTTTCTGTGCTCTTAATTTCACAATTACGCCAATTTTTCCGGTCAAGAGCTGTATAACTGTAACTGTTACTTTTTCGCCATTTCACTAGGGGTGGCCATCCTCCGCTGAGCTGCCTCCATTTCTACCTATCCTTACATACCTCTTTCAATCCATTCATATCCCACCATTTTTTCATACATTTTCTTCTTTTATATCCCATTCTTTCACCATCTTCTCAATCTCATCACTCCATACTTTTCACGGTCGTCGCTTACCGCTTTTGTCTTCCACACTTCCTCTGTATATATACTTCTCTCTATCTTCAGTCTATCCTCATTCATTCTTTCATCTGGTAGAGTGCTTGCGGTCCATGTCAGACGGCTAGCGTTCGATCCCTACTAAGGGTGTCAGAAATGATAGCCCGTTTCAGTGCTTATTTTAAGCTCAACATAAAAATATCAGCATGGTTTACTCAGCCTTTACAAGCCACCTAGGGGTCTGGGAAACCTCCACTTAAAGTGAAAAGTTCGCGTTAGGCCGGCCTCCTAACCTGTGAACAAAAATAGGTTTCACTCGCCTCATGCTAACCCTTCTGCAACGGCGTGGGAAGAAGTTACAGTATACATGTAGCTTAGTTGGGTTTCCCGTCAATAAATGCGTCTATTGCGAGGAATGTTTGAGGAACTAATGCATTGAAAAGTAAGCAAAAGTGACGTAGCCAGATAAGAAAGCTAGAAACCAAAAGGTTGTATTGCTTACGTGCGTACACAGTTTCATGAAAGGAATTACAATGGAGTGACACGAGCTTTCGAGAGTGCAATATGTTCGTTGTTGTAAAAACACTTTTCTCGTTTATTGTCACTTCTCACCTACTCTTATTTTTAATGTGGCATTTTAATTGGTCACATACAAATCAGTGTGTTCCAAGTGTCAACGCGCTCTGAGAGGGCAATTTGTTCCGAATGCCTCTAGAGTGCGTTGGCAACAGTCACCAACGCGTTTGCAATCTGCAAGACACAAATAATTCCAACACTCCATTAAATGTGCTCTAAAATATAATACCACCTTCATAACTCAGGATCAAATCATCCAAATAATTAACTTAAATACCAGGGATGAACATCTCATATAGGCCTATGTATGTCCCTACATTGTTAGGAAAACTGCATTGAATTCGTTTTCCGGAGAGGGTGGTCTACTGTCTTTGTCTGATGGTTTACAAAGCTGTAAATGGTGCAGATCCTTCATATTTGTCTGACATTATCTCACCCGTTGAGGCGCTAGACGTTCAGATCTGCGGGGTATGGGTTGGTTGACTAAGTCCAGCAGTACCGTCGGACACACACTAATTTTGGAGTCACTTTTTGTGTGCTCCGCTCGGAATCGAACCCAAAAAATTAAGATCAAATCGTGATCTAAAGCTACAGAATAATTTTGTGCTATGTAAGTATGTACACACTATATGGTTTTTGTTATTGCTGACCCGCCCATTTTTTCCATACAAAAGGACTTTGATAGCTTTTATATGGACCATTAAATATGTGATATTTCTATTGACTCCCATTCGACCAAACAAAGTAATGTACAAGAATTTTTATATTAAAATGTTTGACTTTCAAAAGCGATGCGAGAATGTGAATGACACATTCAGGAGCGTAGGGTACCTACTACTTTCGATAGAGACAAGTAAATATTTATAAATTGGCTTTACACATAAAACACAACTTAAAAATGAGCGTGAGTTGAAATACTAAATCGGCTATCACACCATTATCTCTTGGGAAAGGTGTGATCACACCAAAATCTCTTGATAATGGTGAGATGACACCGAAAGTGCACGAGAAAATAAAACAACTCGTGAAGAAAAACATTGTGTTTATTTTTTCATACATATTTTTCCTTAAATTTTTGATTCAACAAAAAAATGCTTTAGGTTAGTGTGTATCATTTTTTTACCAAGTAGAAATGAGTTCCGCACATTGCGTCGTCACCCCGACGGGTTGCTAGGAAAAAGGCACACAAATAGTTTAGGCAGTCAAATACAAAACTGACGTTTGCTCACGATGTTCCGACCTCATTTTGCACTTGAAACAAATAGAGCATTTAAATTTGAAGTAGATCTATTTTTAGTCAAACGTTTTATTTTATGTGACTAAAATTTAGTAGACGTCTGTGAGTAGCCGCAGCGTGAGAAAATCACAAATAAAATGCATTCAACATTTCGTCACCCAATTTCGTGAAAAACAAACAAACATAAATTGTCTCTGAATACGACAGGTGTCGAGGAAAAAAATAACAAAATTTGATATTTTATTGTCGGCTGAATTTCTTATAAAAACACATAAAAATATCATTATTATACTATCGGGGTTGACTTATGGGCTGGGATGAGGCTGACCACCCATACTGTAAAAATTAGTTCACTTTTTCCAATATTAATTATTTTTTAATGAAAGATGCAGTTCGGTTCTATGTTCTATATGAGAAGGCAAAAAACTTTAGTACGGTGTTAAGATACTAAAAAATACGATTTAAAAAAATGTTGAAAAAGCGAGTTGGATTTAAAAATATGTTTAGAAATCATTATATACGACACACGGTAAACGGCAGTTTGCACCAAAATGTACGGTTGATATCGTGCGAGCTACGCAACATTTTTGTACAAAAATCTGATAAATAATTCTACCTTCTCATGTTTGTTTTTCTCAATTTCTCCTCGATGGTTCCTTGACCAATAGGTTGGTATGAAGCTGACCCCCGATATATAAGAATTTGGTTCACTTTTGCCGATGCCATCCTGGTTTAGCAAAAGCAGGCTTTGCAAAGTTTATATTCATGTCAGGTTTGTTTTTTTATGTAAGTATCCATGCAGCATGTGTAAGCGTTAACTTTTAGACACACAAATCAAAGTAATTAAAAACACACAGACACAGAATTTTTAAGTAAACATACACAGACATAAACTTTTAGATTATATTGGTTAGTGACCATTCCTTGACTTTTAGGTTGGTATGAGGCTGACCACCCATACTGTAAAAAATGGTTCACTTTGCCAATGTCACCCCTGTGTCAGGCCCCGGCAAAAGTTGTAGGGCTTATGTTCATTTGAGGTTTGGATTGTATTTGTAAGTACACATTCAGCATTTGTAAGCGCGAACTACACGGGTTTGTTTATGGGCATGCATTTGAGAACTTTAAATGAATATATCCTTGCAACTTAGATTATAGATTATAGTGCCTTTTTTAATCTACCATTTGGTTGTAGGGTGGATGTTCCTTTTAGGTTCGAGTTTATATTTTGTTAGTAGACTAACTATTTAGCTCTGAGCACCCATGTGTGATTTGTACAATATTTTCACTGTCAACACTGATTTTGTCTCCCCCCAGTTTCACTTGCGTACAATTTTACGCTACACTGTGTCTTCAGTTCATTGCGAATGGAATTAGCCGCTCCGATGATTCAATCATTCCTTACAATGATTTATATCGGTCGGCGATTCCAAATCAAAATACAAGAGAACGTGTTAAAAAATCAAATAAAAACGACCCACCCTAATGTTTTCGGTACGGCTTTGAAACTTGAAACAACATTTAGTTTAATTTGATACGATAGCTTTATAGGAAACATTAGGAGGGTGTGATGGATGTAGTTTTTATTTATCCTCGAAAAAACAAGTTGTTCTTACTTGCGACATAATAATAATTCCTTGACTTATAGGTTGGTATGAGGCTGACCACCCATACTGTAAAAAAATGTTCACTTTGTCAATGTCACCCCTTATTCAAGGAAGGTCGGAAAAAGTTGTAGGAAGTTTGGACTTTAATTTGTAAGTACACATGGGGCATTTGTAAGCGCAAACTTTTACATGTCTTTTTGTGGGAATGCATTTAATTTAAATTTTTAAATGTTTATATATCTTTACAACTTATATAGACATATATATAATAATGATTATTATAGCTATTGATTAGTGTACAAAAGGAATGTTCATGTCAAGTGTAACTTATTGTCGCGTTCTTTTTTCGAAAGAGTCACATGGAAGCTATTTATTTTTACAGGTAATGAGTCCGACCTTGCGCCAACCTCTTGTTCCTGATTTCTTGCTAATGTTGTGTAAACTTTGCCAGTATTTTTATTTTGGGTTTGAAATAAACACCGAAACTCTCAGTGGGATTCTAACCCAAAACTCCAGCAACTAAAAAAGCAACAATTTTCATTTTGTATAAATTGTATAAAAAAAATCTGAACCCGAAATGTAAAAAAACATAAAAAAGTTATACATCTTTTTGGTGTTTTTCTGTAAGAAAGTACTTACGTGTAAAAATAAAGATATCTAGATAATGCACCATAGTCTTCCCTAAATCAATAATAGAAAATATTTAACCTTGAATACTGATAATGATCTTTTCAGGTCAAATGGGGGAGCACTGGTATCATTAGTACGAAATTTGATACTAAAATCTTAGGGGATGGTTCGGCTACGTAATACAACCTATAACTATATTTTAGGGTGGGACTGTATATTGTTCCACGCAAGATTGATTACAGCCCGTGTGTATTCTAATGCCGCAACCCTTCTGGAAAGGGGTGGCCAAATTATTCAACAGATTTGCCTGCTTTGAAATGTGTTATTTTTTAATTATCTTCCTTGACGAATAGGTTCGTATGACGCTGGTCCCCCATGCTGTAAAAACTTGGTTCACTTTTGCCAATGTCACCCTGGTTTCGAGGAAAGGCGGCAGGAGGTGCAAAGCTTAGGTGTGTTAACGGAAGGTTTGGTTTATTTCGTATGTACATATGCAGTATGTGTAAGCGTGAACATACATGTGCCTGTTTGTGGGCATGCTTTAAATCTTTGCACCCTACATTATATGGTTTTGATCTTTCATTTCATCCAGAGTCATAATCTTTTTCTTACAATTACTCTCCTGACATTCATCAAAAATAATAAATTGTCGTTGGCATCTTGGACCGGTCCGTGGTCCGTAGTGGTAACACTTTGGACTTGTAAATGGAAGGTTGTGGATTCGGATCCCGGCGGAGCACAAAAATATACCATTTATATTTCGAATGTGCTCTTCGCTGGGTTGAAAAATTCATACACCTTTACCAATGACCGGTCACCAAAGGTCCATCCAGCCTTACAGCAACTGGGTCTTGCTTGAGTAATGGCGCTTTGTAGCGACGACCAAGCTCGTACACCTCTGCGGCACTACAACAAGTGTCATAGACCCCTAGAGTCTTTAGAATCTAGGGAGTCTCCCGCACAAGATTTCTTAAAAAAAAAAAAAAAAATTAAAAACTAAGTTTTCCTTCACGAGTTGAGTTTAATATCTCGAGCGCTTTCGGAGTGTCAATACACCATTTACAAGAGAACAACTTTAAAAAATAGTGTGCTACAAACCCTTAAGCGTTCATTAAAAAAACATATTGCAATTTTCATTTTTAAAACCAAAAAAAAAATTACACTTTTTTCAATGTTACTAAATACAAATCTCTTTTTTTTGTCGCTCGAAGCGTAAAAAAAATCTCTTTGAAATTTTAAGCAAACGGGGTAAAAAAAGAACAATCCTTTTTTCAGTGATTAATTATGGCAGGTCATTAAGGAACAAAAAGTGTTGTTTAGCACTCGGGATAATTATGTAAAAGTTGTGCGTTTCCACCCGAACCACAAATTAAAAACCCGAGTAATTAACGAACACTAAAATGGGAGTGCTTAACACAACGTGCGATTGGAGTTGACAGAGCAACTCATTTGTAAATCTAGTTTCTTTTGAGTTGAGATGTGACAAAATTCAGAATTACCTGTTTACTAGGTGTACCTACTTCATGAATTAATGTGATTTGTGTATACATATTTTGTATAGCATGAGCTGCAAAGATAAATCAACGTTTAAGATTCACATTTAATTAATGTCTACAAGCAAATACGTGTAAGTTCGCGATGGTACATGCTGTTAGTTTATTACCTACAAATAAGACTTAAATTTCTGATGTACAGAAACCTCGCAACTCTTGCCGATTTTGTCTGAAACAGTGGAACATTTGCAAAAGTTAACCATTCAATACTCTGCGGGTGGTAAGCCGTATCTTAGCATGTAATTCAAGGAACAAAATTTATAAAACAGTTACATACAAACGGGCTGTAACATATGTAACTGTAACTGTAACTCTGTCGCCATTCCGCTAGGGGTGGCCAGAGCCTCTGCAGAGTTGCCTCCATTTTTTCCTATCCTGACATACCTCTTTCAATTCCTTCATATCCATCACCTTTTTCATGCATTTTCTTCTTTTACGCTCACTTTGTATAGCCCATTCTTTCACAATCTCCCCAATCTGATCACTCCATACTTTTCTCGGTCGTCCCTTCCCTCTTTTTCTTTTCACACTTTCTTTGTAATAATCATTATTCCTAAAAAAACTATTTCCTTCTTTCATGTCAACAAAACACTCATTCTAAAATTTAAATACAAAATGCAAAGACACACTGACATTTAAGGTTAATATTTAATTAAAACGCTATGTAAGTTCGCGTTTAAACATGCTGCAAGTTTACATACAAAATTAACTAAACCTTAGATGAACACAAACCGTGCAACTCGTACCGCTTTTTGCATTGAGAAAAATGAACCCAGTTTTTACAGCATAGGGGGTCAGCCTCATATCAAACCATTATTAAATGATTACCTTTCGTTAAATTCACTTTTTTATTGAGTAGATTTATCTATTTATTTATTCAAATCAACACTTTTATTTCAAATCTACTAAGAAAACATTGCCATGTCAGCAAACAACCGTCATTTTAATATATTTTTTTATCGAAGCAACTCTAGTCACTTTTGAGTTGCTCCTTGATGGCGTATCTAGATACTAACACAGTACGTGGATACGTTTTTAGTATCTGATATTAATTAGTTGAGATAATACGCCCGAGATTGAGACGATATCTAAGATAATCATTTATTTTTTCGTGCCTGCCGCCAAGGTGGATGATAGGAAGAAATAAAAATAAAAATAAATAATTATTCAAAAAATAAAAGACTATTATTTGAGCTACCACATTTTGATATCAGATGGGTGAACTGGAAGTTATCAGAAGCGTATCATAAAAAACAAATTAATTTCAATTAAATTTACGATTTTCTACATAAAACAAATACTATAAAATAAGGTGGTTTTCACGTCATTATTAAAACATTCATCACAAAATATTTAGTTTGCATTTTTAATGAAGGTGATCTGTTAAAGTTATTTTTTTTATTTTGGAGTATGATCATTGGTGTTTGGAAGTGAGGCGTGGACAGTTAATGAATGTGAGTTGAGTAAAGTATGTATGTACCTACAGTTGAATTGGCTTGCTTGAGAGCAATGTCTAGAAATACACTGAATGATAGATTAACGAGTTGTATAGAAGAGAATATGAGAATGGAAGTATAAAAAAGCGCAATGAGTTGGTTTGGACATCTTGAAAGAATGGATGATGAACGACTAACAAAGAAAGTGTACAGAGGAAATGTCATGATAAAGCGTGGAAGGGGAACACCGAGGAAGGAATAGATATACCAAATAAAATATGTGGAATTACGAAAGAATAGAACCTGCAGATTGAGAACAGAGGAAGTGTAAGTATGAGGAAAGTGATGAATGTTGAAGAGATGAAAGAGATATGCAAGGACAGAAGAAGGTGGAGACTCATCTGATCATTATAAATATGCAAAGGCTTTGGACATCCATAGTGGAATAGCAAGATAACTAAAATAACAGTCACAGTTACCCTTTTAAATAAAGCAGGTGAGTTATATGATTAATTTTATACATAAAAAATATTAACTAATAGAAAAATATAATAATGAAAAAGGGTTAACGATGCCGGTATTAAATTTACGCTAGGCCGTGGGCGTAGCCAGGGGGGCAGGGGGAATTACATTTTTTTATGAATTATTCCTTGAACAATAAGTAATTAAAAATCCAGCGGCCATGACGGTGCGTTAATCCGGCCCTGTTTATTAAAGCACGCTTTTTTCGGCCATTTTTCGGTGGGCGCTCATTTTGGACAAACTGTCACTCTAGTTTATAAACTGTAGATGTTAGTCTAGTGGTTAAAACTTACGACCGCTACTTATAAGGTAGATGGTTCGATTCCGAAAATTCATCAGCATAACTGAAAAAAATATACCTACTGTTATGTTTTTTCAGTTTAAATAAATTACAGTGATTTATTTTTCTACAATTTATTTCACATTCGGACCACATACAGAGTCACTTCACACGTACACAATACAACGGTCAGTTGGCTTCTAACAATTTTGGCCCTTATTAAATTTATAGCAAGAATAAGGATCATTCTCGAATCGTTTCGATTGCCACATGACTTTGCTGCAACATCTGAGCAATCTCAAACTATACAAATACAATATCAAGTACAAGTATATATGTAAGTACCTAACGTCTATTTATTTCTAATGAGACTTACAAAGACTTTATCACAGACACTAGCACAAACAAACAAAACACACAATTACATATTCGTAACAATATATTTTTATTCGTAACAAAATAAAGTAGAACTTAACAAAGTTTGTTTTCATTTTTTAATAATTAAAATGGAGTTCTACAATGTTTCCGCTAAAACTTTTCAAAAATCGTAACAATACCTACTTTTGTTTTTAAAAATGCCTTAAGGTGATTCTGTGTTCTGAAGTCCTTCAACGAATGCGCACTACAAAGGAGCTCCTGCCTACCATTAAGCAGAGAAAGCTAATGTACTTCGGTCACATTATGAGAAATGAGAAGTACCGTCCCTTCATCTTATCATTCAGGGTAAGATTGAGGGGAGAAGATCTCAGGGACGCCGAAGGACATCATGGCTGAAGAATTTGCGACAGTGGTTCGGCAGAAGCACCAAGTCCCTGTTTCGAGCCGCAGCATCAAAAATCAAAATAGCTATGATGATCGCCGATCTTCGTTAGAAGTGGCACAAGAAGAAGAAGAAGAAGGTGATTCTCTTTTTATTATGATTAGATTTCCCATTTATTTGCTTTTTTACTAATTTGGTCCATCCATACCTTTCTCATCCTATTTAGGTAAGCTTTATAATCTAATCTTAATAATAATTTATAATTTAAGTTGCGAAGATATACGCAATATTTAATATACGACCACAAGCAGACACGTTTAAGATTACACATGCTGCATGTGTACTTAAAAAATAAAAACCCAAATATCAATGGAACATAAACCAACTGGCATTGGTAAAGTGAATTATTTTTACACGTCGTTTTATAGGTCAGCCTCATGCCAATCTATGAGTCAAGGAACAAAAATAATGAAAAAAATTAACTTTATAGTACAACAAAAATATCTAAATGAAAAATCTATGAAAAAAACAATATAAAATGATAAGGAAAACAAATGGTTCAGAGTACATGGCTACCTATCTATCTATGAAAAAACTGGCGTCTTAGATCTACATAGGTCTAGGCCAGTGTTTTCCAATCTTTTTTAATACGCTACCCCTTTCCAGGTTAAAAAAATCTAATAGTGTCTGGGAATATCTCTTAGCTTTTAGTTTAAATATAGAGAAGTAGAATCTAACTAACGGTATTGATACACTTTATGAAGCACAGTCCTGTCAAACACAGCAGAGGTGTAGTCATACAAAACAATTCTTACCTGTAATATCCTATGTATTCTTACTTTCTCTATTTTGTGTTTCGACACCCAATAATTACACATGTCATAATGTCTTAAAATAATGCCCTTTTCTCTTTAAAAATAATCAAGTATGCCAACCAAAATATTTATAACGCGTGCACATAATGTTTGCACATGCGTGATTTTCAAAGCTACCAACTTTCTGGAAAGATTTCGTAGTTTCACCCGAGTTTTTATGTTTTTAACGAAATTATACTGTGAAGATCTTTGTTCTCTTTCCAACTAAGGACGATTTGCGGTTAAGTAAGTTGAAACAGTTATAGTGTCTATTTTTCTTAAAATAGTTTCTAGTCCACATATCATCGCCTCAGTGCTTGTTTGTCTTACCTCCAAAAGAGGTAATTTCACATGAGTAATGTTTATATGTGTAGGTACTGGGCTAAAGTGTAGTATGAACGCTGGAAATTTATTTTGAAAATATTAAAAACAACTCTCACACTATCGTGTTTTACATTTTTTTCTTAGCTCAGATTATATAGAATGTGATTCATAGGACAATTTCATTGAAAGGTCATCAAATCAAACGGTAGATACGCCAAACAAACACGATATATCATAAGTCAATGGTTTTTACGGCGATCGCATAGATTTCGTAGCCGGATTTGGGACAAAACCGGACCGTGTGAAAGGATGCAAGGCTTCGCGACCCACTGATTGAACAGCACTAGTCTAGACTCTTGAAAAAGCAAGAACCAGTGGCGGTCGGTGCGTCCTTTGTAAGGATGTTTATTGGGCGTAACAAGGACTTCATACCAGCTACTAATTATGAGAGTTCTAAGTAGGCCCTTGATGAGGAAAAAACATGACACGAACAAAACATGTGGCGTCTAGTGGGTTAAATAGCTCCTGAACGATCTTGCGACATTTTACAAATAACTCAATAGAAAACATTTCTTCTTTATTTCAAACAATGTTTAATTTCCACTATTAGTGTTTAGATTACAATTTTAAACGTTTTCGGTCGTCAGCCATCATCAGGTATAAGTACCTACTTACGAGACTTCTTATTTACCTAATATCTTTCGACATTTCGTCCACACATGATTTGTACCTTGGAATCTTGGCCATCACGATTTGTTCACAAACCCATCACGGCAGTGCGTTCATTATAACTTAAATGCGGACATCTATCTATAATCTAAGCTGCAAAGATAAGTTAACATTTAAAATCCATGTAAAATGCATGCCCACAAACAGACACGTATCTTCTAATTCGCGCTTACAAATGCTGCATGTGTACTTAAAAATTAAAATACAAACCTCAAATGAACATCAACCCTGCAATTTTTTTCCGACCTTCCCTGAAACAGGGGTGACATTGTCAAGGAATCCAAATAATAAATAACATTTATGGAAACAAAAAACAGCACAACCGTAAAAAGATATCCATACAAAAAAGGTCCACATATTAGACCCAAAATACGTTTTTGAAATTTAAAAAAGTTCCTTAACGGTAAATGATAGTTTGAACTAAGATATATGGGGAGATGAGGTCGTCGCGTGAGTTGCTTAGGCCCGGTAGTTTCATCGTTAGCATAGCGACTTTATACTGAATGAAAAAGGACGCACTTATGTCAAACGTGTGGGTAGCTTTTTTTTATCAGTTTAAAGTCACGTAAGCTAACGTTGAAAATACTGAGCCTGTAAAATGTTTTTTTAACAAAAGTAATATACAGTCTAGTAAGTTTATATTCTTACCCGAAATTTGTTGTGTAGGAGAAAGTAAAACGCATGGCTTACCTGGAAAAACAGAAAAAAAAAAAATCTTAAAAACAGATCATATTATAAGAAGAGCTTGTATGAAGAAGGTTATGACTCTGGAGGAAATGAAAGAAGTATGTAAGGATAGAAAGAAATGGCGGTTGATCTGTGATGTTGGCGACTGGGGTTTGTTAAAGTAAAATTGGTTTTGTGATTTAGTTTTTTATGTCAATGTATATATTGTTATTTTATTGATTTTAAAAATGTAATTTGTCATGTATGTTCCTTGACTTATAGGTTGTTATGCGGCTGACCACCCATACTGTAAAAAAAATTGGTTCACTTTGCCAATGTCACCCCTGTTTCAGGGAAGGACGGCAAGAGTTGCAAGGCTTATGTTCATTTGAGATTGGGTTTTTATATTGTAGGTCCACATGCGGCATGTGTTAGCGCGAAATTATACATATCTGCTTGTGGGAATGCATTTAATATAAATCTTAAATGATATATATCTTTGCAGCTTAGATTAGATTAGATTAGATTAGATATTACTTAACACATGACGATCGGTCTGTAGTCTAGTGGTTAAGAGCTACTAGCTCAGATTGTGTAGAATGTGATTCTTAAGCCAATTTCATTGATAGGTCACCTTTGAATCAAATGGTAGATAAGCCAAACAAGCACTGGGAGGACGAAAGGAGTAATGTGAGTGTATACTATGTGTAGAAGGCCATCGCTAATATACTGTTATGTAAATAGGTAATGTAAATATTAAAATATGTATCATCATTGGCACGACAACCCGGAATGGGTCTTGGCCTCCCTCAGCAACCGCTTCCAGCGCTGTCTATCCAACGTCTTCCTCCTCCAGTCCCACATTCCCACTGCACGGCAATCCGCCACCATTAAAATACGTATAAGTATTAAACGTGTAAAATAAATGAGTAAAAAGAAGAGTAGTTTTATTTGAAAAGTATCCGAACCAAAAATCGTAACAATACTTACAAAAAATAAAAAAAGTCACATCAGAATTCTAATTTTTTTTTTTTTAAATACAACTAAAAGGCGGCATTTTTCTTTCATTTGTTTATCGTTCGTAAAGTATCATGGCAATAAGCGATAAGAGGGCAATCGACATTTCTCGAGTGGTGCTATGCACGGTATTTTTGTTGTTTGTAAATATTGTGACAGAAACCACGCTTCATATTAAGACGCTGGAAGTTAAACAGAACCTGCTCCTGAGAGAGATGGCTGCAACAGTGCATAGCAACCTTTCCCAAGTATATAAAACATACATCTTAAAATTTCTCAGAAAACCAAACAACATTTTCTTGCTTTCCTTGCATCCATCGCAACCTTAAAGGTAGAAATGAATACGAGCTGATTCACTGATTTGAGAAATTGTGGATAAAACATTTTGATGCGGGTAACTTCTCATAGTAAATGAACTAATTGTAAGTAAATACTCATGACAAACTATGTACAGTATTTTCACATATTTTCCTCTCGTAGAAAATAGAAAAAAAGGTGCATTTATCTGAGAAACCCATGTTAGCTTAGCATATCATTTATTCAGTTTTTCAAAAATTCGTTTTTGTGAACATACTTTTTTAGATGAGTATGTTTACTACAAATAAAAGGTATTTTAAATTTAATATTGTTAAAAAGGTTGCACTCAACTTCAAAGTCGTAACGTTTCTTTGATGTATTATCTCCGACCATGAGATGTTGTTTCAAGAGCAGAGAGGCCCAACGACAAAAAATAACACATTTGCTGCAAATCGTCCCGAACGGAAAAAAACACAAGTCCACATGTCGAGATACCTACGTTATTTAGCAAAACTAAATTAATTACAGTTTAGTTGAATTTCCTGTGGGAATAAAATATACCTATTTTAGGGAAATTCTTTGAACTTTAAACAAATTGACCCCTATGTAGTTACTTACTTACTTGTTAGGGGAAATATCAAATTTAATACATGTATAATCCATGTTGCAAATATATAATATCATATTTAAAATTTATATTACATCCATTCTAATAAGCAGACAAGTATAAGTTCGGGCTTACACATGCCGCATGTGGACTTACGATACATATTTATCCATATTTTCTCAAAAGCTCGTACAATTGTACAAACGCTTGTATAATAAGGCAAACACCTAGAGACACACTCACAAGTAAAAAAAAAACACACAGACACATAACCACAATTAAACACACATTCACACATCCGTAACAATAATATACTTGGGCCCGCATTTTACTCTATTTTTTTCTTATTTCTTTGACATTTATATATTTACTACTGTTATTTATATAAGAAGGTACATTGATACATTAAATATTTAAAAGAAATAAATCATTGGATTGCAGTCAGCAGCTTTAATCGGGAATATATTGAAAACCAATACAACATCATTATTATGTATATGGTAGGTTTGTATTGATTTCACAGTTGAGGCAAACCTTCGGCAGACGTACCTCGACGCAATGAAGCAAAGCATACAGTACAACTTCTGTCTGTTTTGTCCTCAAAGTATTCAAAGTGGTCGGGTGGAACCTATTTATTTCAACAGGTAAGGAGCAAATCGTACTCGAATATTTCAAATTGAAGTGAGGGGATATGTACGTGCTTCCGAGTGAGTAAGCTTAATTACTTGTGAAGGCTGAGGAAACCTGCCGGTACTATGATTTTGGATTAAAAGATAATACTTGAATTGCTTGGACACTCAATGAAACGCGGCGTATAGCTTAGTTGCGATAAAAGTGGCACTAAAATAAAAATATTTAAGAAAGGTTGGTTGTCACTGTTAATGGTTATAAATTACCTAAAGCCCGTAGGGGTGGCCAATATCATCGATTCCCAATAAATACAAACAGTGGAGGGAATGTTCCCTAAGCCGCGGGCTCGCCCTAATCTCTTCTCTCTACAAAGGCGATAGACTTTATGTGTAAAAGGCAATTGTAACTGTCAAATGTATAATTATATTTTGTATTGTTTGTGTATTAACACTGTGAAAATTCATAATTTTTAGTTTACAATTTTTTTGAAGGAATTCAAAGAAAACACTGTTTATTTTCACTCAAATATATTTAAAAAGATTAAATCTTTTTAAATATATTTGAGTGAAAATAAACAGTGTTTTCTTTGAATTCCTTCAAAAAATTGTAAACTAAAAATGTATAATTGTTGACATATACTTAATAGAAATACTAAATTAGGAAAAACCTGTTTTCAAGAATTAAATAAATTTATTAGTTTCAGTTTTTTATATTACCTATCTCGAAAACTGTTTTCATACGCGTTCTAGACATTGTATGGTTCTAAGATTAATAAAAATATATATTTCCAAAATATAAAGCAACAAAATAAAATGAAAAAACGAGTTTTTTTTTTATATTTCTTGTGGCGTCATTTTTTAAAGTTATGTTTAAAGAATTTTAACTTTATACCTAATTTATATAAAAAAATCAATAAGTCCTACGCATGATTTATTTCATTAATGTCACTCTTTTACTAATAGATACTATAAAGTACCTATAAGAAACATATTTTTAAAAACTACGGGCAATATTTGGTAAGAGCCCTCTTATAGGTATAACTTATAAGTTCTTTAACGA
The DNA here is from genome assembly GCA_951799405.1 of Agapetus fuscipes. NCBI lineage: Eukaryota > Metazoa > Arthropoda > Insecta > Trichoptera > Glossosomatidae > Agapetus > Agapetus fuscipes. The sequence continues at coordinate 9,193,728 of OX637341.1, forward strand.
AGATGAAATATGAGTGAAACTTTGATTAATAAATAAAATAAAATATAGAAAAACGTACACTCAGACAAAAACGCGAGAATACATAAAAGTTTCAGCTTCATGACGTCACACTTCATCTGGCGTTGAAATCAATGAGCAGGGCTGTAATCTCAGTTAATTAAACACCAAAGACATTCAGCAAACAAAACAATGGGGGCAGAGATCAAACAAACATCTCATTCTGTTGTGTACAATGTTGTTGGGACATAAACATTCCATATTCAAATGGCAGGTTTGTTCCGAGTGGAAAGTTGCCGGTCGGTAACTGGTTGCTGACAGTAATCGTCCCCCCAGTGCTTGTTTGGCTTATCTACCATTTGATTCAAAGATGACCTTTAAATGAAATCATCACATTCCACAACACAATATCAGCTAAGAAAAAAACGTATAACACATTAATGTGAGAGTTGTTTCAAATATTTTTATAATCAATTTCCAGTTTTTTGGTTTGGTCCAGTATACATAAAATAACCTCTGATGGATATAAAACAAACAAGCACTAAGGGGACTAGTCGCAAACTCGATTTGTGAAATCGTTTTTGTTTCGTGCTACGCTACTAACGTTACTAAGCTACACATTTAGTATAACTTCTTGCCGCGTTTTGCTTAACGGTGTTACATGTAACGAGCGCTGGCCTTACGCCAACCACTTCAGTTGAGATGGGGGTTTCCTAGCTCCCCAGGGGGCTGGTACCTACTCATTTCTTGTGAATGCTGAGTAAACCTTGCCGGTGTTGTATTTGAAATAAACACCGGAACGGGAAATCAATCTGGGTGGGATTCGAACCCAAGTTCTTGGCATAGAATGCAAGCACGAAAGCAAGAAAGGTAGGCCCCTTACCTATAAAAATAAATAGGTCCCGAATCACCACATACGATCCTAGGGAAAAACGTGGCAGGAAGTTACACTATATGTTATGCTTAGTTGCGTTATTATATATGAGTTTCAAACTGATTTCCGACACTCAAAAAATTTAATTTACAATTACAAACGTACAAAGATGGCGACCGTCTCTACACCCATCAATCTCCAAATAAACAATCAAACGTATAATTTAGCATCGTCAGTACACAATGGCCGAAATAATTATCGATTATTTGACATTATGTGATTTGTTGAAAACATGTTATTGGTTGAACAAACAATGGGCCGCATGTTGACATGAAAAAATAACAAAATGGCGGATGATTGGTGTAATTAACAAACTCTTGAGTTTGGGCCCACCATCGATGTATCTTTTATATGGTGACAGGTTAGAGCAGCACAGTGAACAAACGACACATGACATAACATCACAATGACAGGAGGTGCATTACAACGACAGCACATTACATGACAAAACAACACAGAAAAAATATCACTATGACAAAACTATTGTAACTATATGATAGACATATGTCATTGGAGCATTGGAGATCTTTGTATCGTGTGTTATCTTGTAAAAAATATTTTCAATGTTCTGTCGATGTCTTTACAAATAAATAAATAAAACAATACAAGGACCAAACATCACATGACAAATCACATACCGAAAACAGAACATACCATGAACGGCATATGAAAAAACATCACAAACAAACATTTTTTTGCCTGTTATGAGTATTTGACTAATAGATTAGCGTGGGGCTACCTACCTCATCTGTGAAAATGAATGCAGACTATGCCGTTGCCACCCCTAGTTGTAGGTGTGATATGATAGTCGGGGGCGTTAATTTTTTGTAGAAGCTTTACCAAATAATATCATATTATATCGTCGCCTTACTTTCTCAATCTCGTATCTCAAAAAATAATAAAAAAATAAAAATACTTCTATCTATTTGTTTTTCGATATTACATAACTACTCGTATATTGGTATTAAAGTGAAGTTGTCGATGTTTGGGTTATGCAATTATCTTGTACGAGTATGTTGTAGTTATGTAATATCGAAAAACAAATAAATAGAAGTAAAAAAAAGTATTTTGAATTTTTGGAGATACGAGGTTGAGAAAGTAAGGCGATGATAGGTATCTATGCATGTTTAATTTTCTCATGTTTTCCATGTCTAACTTTTTTGTCATGCCGTTTATGGTGTTTTCTATCTTGCAATGTTTTGTCATTTTGATGTACTTTCCTGTGATGTTTTGTCATGTGTTGTTCTGTATCATTATGTCACTGTGTCGTTCTACCATGGAACCCTTTTATTTATATGGATGGGGCCCACGCTTAAATTATTGTTTGCTATCGTATGGGAGTTTTTTTGTCTATTCAATAGAATTTGATTACCATGGGTGAATAGACAAACAGGCGTAACATTACTTTTTTTAAGATTTTTTTTAATTGACGTTTGGATGGAATGTCACGTGGAAAAATGGACACATTTCGTCCCCTTAATGCTTGTTTGTCTTATGTCTGTCAGGTGTAATTTCACGTGAGCAATTGTTGTATATCTAGGATCTAAAAATCTAGGCTACATCCTCACTGACACGAAAATGCCTGTTAACCTGAAACGCAATGTCTTTGAGTCATGCGTGCTTCCAATATTCACCTATGGCTTGGGAACAAAAGGGCTGACTCAGTAAAGCGCCAACAGAATGAGGACATACCAAAGAGCCATTGAAAGGAGGATGCTGGGAATCAGCCTCAAGAGACAGGGTTACAAACTAGGAGGTTCGTAGAAGCACTGGTGTCACTGATGTCATGCATCGAGTGGCCTGCTTAAAGTGTCGCTGAGCTGGTCACGTCGCAAGGCAGCACCATGGATCGTTCAGTGGAAGCTCAGGATGTCGAAGCGAGGATTGGGGAGACCCAACTGAGGTGGCTGGACGACATAAAAAAAAAAAACAGCAGGCAGAGGATGGCTGAGTACAGCAGCCGATAGACAGAGATGGAATTTATTTCACAATATAGGTTACGATGTACCGTTCATTCTTCACTCTCTGTTTACAGTGGTGTTCGAGGGTACAATGATCAAAGTAACTCTGTACCCTCGCAGAATCTTTTCTCGTATCTATATGTGCCGCAGAGACGATTCTTGCATGTTCGATTACTAAGCGCCCTTGGAGTGACATTGAGTCACGAAACGGCGCTGATAAGGAAATCATCATAATCATCATCATCATCATCATCATCATCATCATCATCATCATCATCATCATCATCATCATCATCATCAATCATCATCGAGATACTTCCGTACTGGATGGTACTAGAGCATTGTTCCACACTTGTTCAAGCTACGTGTTCAGGCTCACGTCCCCACGAACTCATACGTTCGTAACAATACCATGTACTTAAATAAAATAATTCCCAAATATGAGAAGAAAATAATCATATGTAAAACGATACTCAAACCTGCCTTATTGATTTATCCCATATGAGATGCAAATTAGGTTAGTTAAGAAAGGCAGTGATGGGGGAAGAACCGAGAAAGAAAGGCTACGAAACATCAGTGCGGGGTTGTGTGGATACCATTAGGGAGATGTGAAACTAGATACTTAGCGGCTGAGAAGACATTGATATGAAAATGTGAAATTATTAATGTGGGATATTGATTTTATAATCTTTAGAGGAATCGTGATTTGAATAATGTATCGCCAAATTAAAGGTAAAACTGAATGAGTGCTGATTCACTGATTTGAGAAATCGTGGATAAACATTTTATTGGGAGTAACTTCTCATAGTAAGTGAACTAATTATATGGAAGTGTTGAAAAAATGAAAAACTTGTAGAATACAGGGTTTCTCTCGTAGAAAATAGGAAAAAAGGTGCATTAATCTGAGAAACCCATGTTAGTTTAATATGTCACTTATTCAGTTTTACCCTTAAGGTATCGATATCTGTAATCTAAGTTGCTTATATTTACTTATAATTTAACGTTGAAGCTTAAATTTCAAATAATTAAGTATTTTTTGACTTAAAAGGTTGTCATGACGCTCCATAACTGTAAAAATTGGTTAACTTGTGTCACCTTCTTTCACCACGAAATCCATCCATACTGTTTTCGGTCTTCCTCTCCATCCATTCATACAACGAACACTTTCTTCGTCATTCTTTCATCATTCATTCTCTCCATACTACCAAACCAAATGAAAAAGAAAATACAAAGATTCAAAATGGCTTCTTAAAGGTAAACACAAACTTACATACAAAATTAGGTATATGATAGTTATTTTACATACATATATTATCTCCTGTTATTATCGCGATATACAAATCTCAAGATACGCCATGCGAACGAGCATGTTTATTTTAAACAATGTATAATTTACTAGACGCGGCTCACAGGGCCGGATTAAGGGCAACTCGAATGTTGCGACCGAACCAGGGCCCCCAAATACGAAACAATACTGAAAATGATGTATGGACTAATTCTCCTCATTTTGTACTCAAAATACCACGTTTCGTACAGGCAAAGACGTGGACAGTTAAGATATAAAAGTTTCTCACAAAAAATCTTTAGGGGCTCCAAACGAATTAAACACAAATTATTTTGAAAAAAAGTCTCGAGTAAAAGCGAAATAAAAGTTTTTTAGTGGACTAAGAAACTTGTATTTCTAACTAAATCTATGAAAAAAAAAACAGAATTAAGAAGTTATTCAAAGTTTTTTGAGTTGCAAAGAATCTTCTAGCCTATTTTGTGTTTTTTTTTATTAAACCATTAAATTATTTTTTTCGTTTATTGTATCTTTTGCGATGTGAAAAAAACGGATGGCGGGAGTTTTTTATGCGAAACCCCAGTCTCATACCCGTTCCGTTTATATACTTTCATCCAGGGAAGCGTTTCACAGAGCCCTCATGCAATGTTATATTTTTTTGTGGCGGAAGGCCTTCCCGATGATCGTGACTCGACCCAGCAGTGATTCTAGATATTATTGTTTGTCCACTGGAGAAAACAACAACAATCCGAAGTTACTGGCTCGGTGCAATGTCAGCGAGATGCGCTTCTTACTACTTACTTTGTGCTAATCACAAAGGATTAATGGGGTTTTTTTAAGGAGGGGCCCGGGCTTTTCCCCACACCAGGGCCCCTAGAACGGCTATCCCGGGCCTGACTGCTCATTTCTGTGAATTAAAACGTTACGAAGTGTCCGAGACTTGCACAATAAAATTTAAATAATTTATGGTTCATGAGCGTTCCCAACGGCTGAGAGTTTTGGGAATACGCTGAAGGAAACAGCCGTGTGGATTTTATCAAATTTTGGACGGTGTGGATGTAATTATCGTAACGCTATAATTAACTATATCATGTGCACAGATATACAACGTGTAATTTTTTTAATTTAAGTATTCTGTAGAGCGAATTTTTCTTTATCTACCGATCGATGGCTCAATTGGTAGAATGCTTGTGTTTAATGTCGGAAGGGTAAAGTTTGATCCCCTCCGAGGGTGCTAGAAATTATATCCAGTTTAAGTGCTGATTTCAATGAGGTCGAACATTTTTGAATTTGGAGTGGCATTAGTTTTTGGGAAATGTCATCCGATCATCGTTTCAGAGGCCTTCCTCAACTTCTCTTGTCCTCACGAGGTCTCCACTCCACTATCCTCTTGGTCCATCTTCGGTCATTGAATTTCGCAACATGCCCTGCCCACGACCATTCTTTCAGACCATTTTTGCATTTTTGAATAACTACACTATGAAAAACTGCAGCTTTAATGAAGGAAATGTAAAAGAATCAATTGTAGTTTTTTGGGGAATCCTGTGAGAGATACCTACTCCCTAGATTTCAGAGACTGCAGGGGACTATGGCACTTGCTGTAGTGCCGCAGAAGTGCTTGTGATATGGTGGTTGATGTCCTGATTCTTTGTTGCAGGGCTGTTAGCTGCGTAGTGTTGCAGTGTGTGTTTTGAGTTGCGGTGGCTTTGTTTTGAGATACTGAAAGGAATTGGCGATTGATATTGGTTTTGAAGAAAGCAAGATTAAATTGGGGTGGAAACACAGATACCGGTAACTCGTTCCATAAACGGGCAGTTTGGCAAAGGAATGAGTCGTGAAAACCCCAAGCTCTCATGGTTTTGATATCGACTGCAAAGCGATGAATGTGAGTCGTTCTACGAGTTGCCCTTGTTGTGACGAGAGGAGGAGGTATCATCATCATAATCATAAGGTCTTTATTGTTTTTTATCAATATGTACAAAGTATTACAATAAAAATAAATTTTAAAAATCTAATTACAATAAATACTCCCCAAAGTAAGCATAGCTTGTGTTTTGGGGAGGATTCCAACTTATCTTAACTTAAAATTAATCACTTAATAGATAAAAATCATAAAAAACAAAAATAATATATACACCATTTAGTCATTTACTCAGCAAAAACAGAAAGACAAAAAATAAAATAAAATAACATAAAGAGGTAACATGTTTAAATAGAAAATACAGAAATAGGAATTATACATATATACACACATGTAGATATATGAAAAAAATAACAAAAATAATAATGATAAGAATAATATACAAAAAACCAATCAAATATAAACACTCAACTATTTACACCTCTTTCAAATATTTGCTGATCATGTACTTAATGGCCCTAGGATCTGCGTGCTTATCATGCTTATACCTGGAAAAAAGTGCATTGTACCACCTTACACCCAAATAATCGTAGTGATGTTGGCCGGTTGCTGTATTCTTTCTAGGAACTTTGATTAGAAGCGACTCTCTACGCGATCTACCACTCGGGATTACAATATCCCCCGGATTATATCCGTGGATAAAGTAATCCTTATGAACTTGGTAGAGAGCCGCTCTCTTATACAATTGGTCAATTGTTAGCACCGGAAAGTCATGATATAATTGCAATGTGGAATAGTCGAAAGGCTTCTTTAACATTATTTTGATAACCATTCTCTGCACCACCCTAAGAGGCTCGAGTGTTGTTTTAAATGTGCCGCCCCATCCGACCATTCCATACTGCATCAATGACTGTCCAAGCGCAAAATAGGTAGACTTCAAAGTTTTTACCTCTAGAATATCTCTAATTTTGCGGAATACATAGTAAATTTTCCTTAGTCTTTCAATAGTTGTTTCTACATGCTCCTTCCATCTAATTCTGGAATCTATTTTAATACCTAGATATTTAACACTTTCCGCTTGAGAAATTAGGGGGCATGAGCAGGAGCACGCAGTTCCACTGACCAAGAAGTTAGTACAGCTATGTATTGCTATACTAAGTGAAAAAGGAAGACCCCTATTGTAGAGAGAGAATGGAATAAAATTTGTTTTTTCGGTATTCAGAGACAGGAAATTTTTGTCGAACCAATTTTTAAGTATGGTTAATTCCACGTTCGTTCTGCGAACCACCTCTACCCATGACCCTCCCCTCACAATCATAGCCGTATCATCAGCAAAGGACAGGATTGAGGATGTGATCGGCAGAGAGAATATCTCATTGACATAAATAATGAACAATATTGGTCCAAGGACGGTGCCTTGCGGAATTCCGAATCGCGTTATTTTTCTAGAGCTTACTATCTTATTAATGCGTACCTGCTGAGTTCTTTACTGCATGAAACTGCAAATCCATTTCCTCACACTGCCACATATTCCAATCCTGTTTAATTTGTTCAATAGGCCAGTATGGCTAACGCTATCAAATGCCTTCCTTAGGTCGATAAATACACCCAGACATTTCTCTCCGGCATCTAGTGCCCCGTACACTATGGAAGTCAACCTTGATATGGCGTCGTCCGTGCCAACACCCGTTCTAAAACCGAACTGATTTTTATTAAGTAAACCCTCTCTATTAATAAAATCTATGAGCTGTTTTTTCACTATTTTTTCGAAGATTTTCGAGATATTGGACGTGAGAGTTATAGGTCTATAATTCGATATATTACATGCATCCCCCGACTTGAAAATTGGTGTCACCACACCAACTTTGTACACCTCAGGAAATACACCATTATTCAGGCTGACATTGTAATTGTTGTTACCCGATGATGGAAGGTATTCCGAAAACGTTTGTAACATACTCAAAAACAATAAAAGTGGAATAAAACAAAGTTTTTAATTTCTTTTATTTTTTAATGTTTTATTGAAAAATAATCAATTTTTTAAAATGAATTTCCACAGTGTTTCACAAAAATCTTTTCAAAATTTATTTACTATGTGCGTGATGGGCCCCGACAGAGATGTTGAATTCTGCTTCAAAATATCCACAGATATTCTATCATAGCCAGGAGAGGATCCTCCTTTCATATCCTTTATAATATTTAATACCGTCTCGGAATTTATTGGCTGAAATATGTTGAACCCTGGATCGATGAGAGAATCGGGTTCTATTTCCCCGTAAGTGAAATTTGGATCTATCTGTCGAGCCAGATTTTCACCTACATCTGCAAAAAACTCATTAAAGCTATTAGCCATTTCAATTGGATGTTGTGTGAGTTCCATTGTTTTACCATCAACAATTATCCTTTTTATCTGTGATTTCTTCTTTTTCTTATTAATAATCTCATTTATGGATTGCCATACATGTTTTATATTACTGCCAGCTTGTTCAACCTTCCTAGAGAAGTAATCAATCTTGACCCTTCTTATTAACAGTGTCAGCATGTTTCGATACCTTTTGTACCTGTCACTGACATTAGTGTCGCCAGGATGTCTCCGCATAATCTTATACAGCTTTTCTTTGTTTCGTATTGAAACCACCAAACCATGTGTGATCCATGGCTTCAGTCTATTATATTTTATACGTGAGGATATTTCATCAGAACAGACACCATTATGTATGATGAACGAGAGCGACATGAATGATTTGAGACTGTTATACAAGGATAGAAAGAACTGGAGGCTTTGACTGCCGTTATTGGAATAAAGACAAAGTTACAGCTACAATAAGCTTCATAGGTTCACTATCTACTTAGCCAGTAGGTAAGTAAGACTCCATGGTTCACAGCACTAAGTATGTAGGTATGTGTGCGGCTCATTTAATTTGAAATCGTCATAGATTGTTAACCACAAGCTCGTGTTTTCAGCTTTATTACTGCCTGCCTACATAATGTGCATTTTCCTTTACAGCATATACCGTGTACCTATACTATACCTGCACAAGACGCCATCATTCTAATGTCAGCTGCTACAAAACGTCATCACGCTCATCATCTCATCACAAAATAATGATTTTCCCGGGTTCAATTTTATTACACTCAGATTTTGTAGGGTTTGTGTATTCACACAGTGAAAATTCATTTTTTTTAAATAAAGCTATTTTTTGTTTAACGTAGTTTATTTTCACAATAATTTATTATTAATAATTTATTATTACAATAATAATTAATAATTTATTATTACAATAGTTTATATTTACACCTGAAGATGGGAGGTATTGCTTCTCCCGAAACCGGTAGTGTTTAAAAAATAATAAAAGCTCATGTGAATTGTAACAAATAAGTTTTTTTATTTTAATCTATAATTTATTATTGTGAAAATAAACTACGTTAAACAAAAAATAGCTTTATTTTATTACACTCGGTTGCTTTTGAACTTTATAGCTCAACGGCTTAGATACTAGTCTGCCTGCAGAGCATCTCGGTCTCTATTGATAGGTGATAATAAGGGTTATTTTAGAAACGTTGAGAACTAGAAGATAGATGGGTGGCCACGGGTTTGTATAATTTTTCGTTGGCCCTCATTTTTATGCCACGTCAATGTAGACCCCCGTCGATACCACTTTGGGAATCACTACTATAGAGTATCCCGGTCTTTATTTAAAGGTGAGAATAAGGGTTATTCTCGAAACATTGAGAACTGGCACTTGCAAGATTTCGCCAGAACATTCTATTCAGAATATTCGAGTAAACAATCTCGAACAAATAAAAATAGAAATATTTAAGAATCTACTACTAGAGACTTCACAGACTAACAATTACATTTTACCTGATGATGACCTCCTAGGTCGAAAACGCGTTTGTAATTTATTTTAAAGATTTAATCTTTTTAAATATATTTGAGTGAAAATAAACAGTGTTTTCTTTGAATTCCTTCAAAAAATTGTAAACTAAACATTATGAATTTTCACAGTGTTAATACACAAACAATACAAAATATAATTACATTTTCATTGTGATGTAATGTCGTGAGATTTTTTGTCACTATGCTCTAATGACATGTAATGTTCTGTCATCTGATGTAATGTCATGCAATGTTTTGTCACTGTGAGGTTATGTAATGTAATGTTTTGCCACTGTGTTGTTTTATCATGCGATGTTATGTCCTGTATTGTTTCGTCACTGTGCTGTTTTATCATGGAGCCCATCTAGCCAGCCATTATTTAGGTAAATTTAAGGCTGTGTCGTGCCACATAATGAGTGGTAGATTAGCCCAGTATATACGTACTACTGTAGAGAACATAATGTAGCTCATATAATACATTTGGTACATAATGGAGTACACTTGTATACTAAAACAGTGGCCATTTTTCTTGTTCCATTAACTACCACTAAATAGTTTGCGATAAAGTTCAAAGCAATTTGGAACCACCCACTCATACACGTGAGGGCGGTTCATAAAAAAAAATAATGAAAAAAATATAATTTACAATGTAACTGTAATCTAAGTTGCAAGTACTATATCGATAATGGTAAAACTGAAAAAGTGGCATACGAAACTAACGTGGCTTACCTACAAAAATTAATGAATTTTTTTTCCTATTTTATACGAGAGAAAACTGTACAAAAATGTGAAAATCCTGTAGTTAAGAAGTTTTTAATTAACACTTCGCTATAACTCGTTTACTTTCTGTGAGAAGTACTTCTTCTTAATCTTGATATGAGAAGTTACCCACAATAAAATGTTTTATCTGCGGTTTTTCTAATAAGTGAATCAGCACTTATTCACTTAGTTTTACCGGCGATATGTAAACATTTGAGATTGATATTAAATGCCTTCTCACAGGCAAATACATATTGTAAAGGACTCTTGGTTTGAAATAAACACCGAAACGGGAAGTCATTTCTGACAACCTCAGTGGGGATTGAACCCTTGCTCTCAGTAAAGAATGCAAGCATTCTACCAACTGAGCTATCGACCGGACTGATCCATTTTATATGGTCCATCGTATCATCTGGAAGTCTGGATGGACTTCTGTATACGGTAGATCTAACCGTCTTCTATTTGAAGATGGGACGGAATAAAATATGGCGGTGCCTGAACAGCTTTTTCTCCAACTTGATCCGCCCCGCCTCCCCTGGCGCACGTTGTCCAAGCAGCCGCATAAATTACTAACAACGCTCGTAAGCAGAGAGTATAATGGAGCACTGGTATCGCGATGCCCATTACTCTAACGATATCTTGGTTACCTACTCGCATTTTCAAAATGGACGCCCCGGCACGCGACCAGCCCAATATCACTCCCACAGCTGGCAATTAGGGGTGCGTGCGCTACTGGACTCTTACTCCAACACCTCATGGTGATCGGGGATTGGAGAAGTTGTGCTATTGCTGGATAATGTCCTCCGAGGGCCGTGGGCTGGAAGTCTCGACGGCCGTCGGTAGATCTTACCGTAGGTACCTATTTGAAGATAGCACAGAATTAGACAAGGCGGCGCCTGAATAGCTGATCATTGTTCAATATATAACGGATCAGCTGTTGATACACCGCCATGCTTTATTTTGTCTTTTATCTTCAAATAGGTACGGTAAGATATTATATTGGCAGTCGTCGAGACTTCCACCCGTGGTGCGGGGAGCTTTTCATACCATGAAAGTTCCTTGACTTATAGGTAGGTATGCGGCTGACCACCCAAGCTCTAAAAAATGGTTCACTTTCCCAATGTCACTCCTGTTTCAGGGAATGACGGCAAGAGTTGCAGGGTGTATGTCCATTTGAGATTTGGGTTTTTATGTTGTAAGTTCACATGCGACATGTGCATTGTGCAAGCGCGATCTTGTACGTGTCTGCTTGTGAGAATGCACATAATGTGAATCCCCAATGTAACATATCTTTGCAACTTAGATTAGATTAGATTAAACACACACAGTAGACCATCCTTTCAGGAAAACGAAGCCAATCTAGTTCATTCAACAGCAGAGAGACTTTGGACATCCCGAAGATCAGTCCAGCGGCCTGTGATGATGACGATGATGGTATTTATGGCATCAAAGGTCTTCATTACTACATTGAGTGGATTTATAGCCCTCTATTAATTAGTTCCCGCCTAATGGTGCCATATAAGACACAGGTATCAGATACATGTCGAGCCAGACGACTGATATGGCCCTGGTTTATAATTGGACATGGCCATCTTAAAGTTGAATAGCCCTGGAAGATAAGAAGCCAAAAAAAGAAGAAAGTCTTCTTATTTATCGATAAAAAGAAGAAAATTGTTGAACATAAATAAAAAACGGAGAACAATAATAATCTTAATAATAAAGTAAGATGATTTATTTGGTGAGCGCTATTTTTGTGTGAAAGCGCCAATTCTCAAGCAAGACCCAGTTGCTGTAAGGCTGGATGGACCTTTGGTGATCGGTCGTTGGTAAAGGTACCTACCAGAATTTTTCAACCCAGCGAAGAGGAAATTTGAAAATATAAATAGTATTTTTTTGTGCTTCGCCAGGATTCAAGCCCACGACCTTGAACTTACGAGTTCGAAGTGTTACCACTAGACTACGGACAGGTTTGGGGCATGATAGGAAAGATCTGGATTATAAGATGACAGAGAGTAGGTTTATCGCATTCCGGGATCTGTCACCGTGGTATGTGGGAGTTGAAGCTTCCGGACGTTTCACCCATATCTGCGATGAGCTTCTTCAGCGTGAAAGTGCGGCAGACATGGGTGAAACAACTGGTTCTATTCACTAGCCTTTTATAATATGTTCTGCTTGAGATATCTGATAATTTGTCGTGTGATATTTTGACCTGTATTTTTTTTGCCATGTGATGTTTTGGCATGTGATGTTTATTGTTAATTCAAGTGATGTTCTATCATGGAACCATTCCATTATGAATAAAACTACCCTGAATGAAAAGACATCATGGCAACTTAGGTTTAAGAAATTTATAATAAGAAGCAAATTAATGATCCTCATTGCACTAAGAATGTTTTAAAATACATGCCATGCACGTATCTGCTATGAAATATTAATCACGGCACAGTTTCGGACTTGTAAAATAATAAAAATAACATTAAAAAAATGTTTAACAAGAAGCCAGAGCGGTGTCCTTTGCTCGGCTGCAGAGTCACTCAAACTGTGGAAAAAATCGTAAAAAAAATAAGCTTTTAAATCCATAAAAGCTTAAAGCACCAATCCCTATTTTGAGCCGCAGCATCTAAAGCGAGAATAGGCATGAAAATCGCCGATGTTCGATAGAAGTGGTAATGAAAGAAGAGGTTGACAGACTCCTTTTTTCCAATTACAATAAAGATATTTTCCTCGATCGATAGTTCAGTTGGTAGAGTGCTTGCATTCCATGCCGAGAGCAAGGGTTCGATTTCCACAGAGGCTGTCGGCAATGATTTCCCGTTTCGGTGTTTATTTCAAACCCAAAATAAATACCGGCAAGGTGTACTCAGCCTACACAAGATATGAGAACCAGCCCTCTCGGGAGCTTGGAAACCCCACTTCAACTGAAGTGATAAGCGTGAGGCTGCCCCTCTTACCCGTAAAAAAATAGATCCCGAATCGCCACATGCTATCCCTTCGGGGGTAACGCAGGCAAGAAATTACACTAAATGTGTAGCTTAGATGCGTTTTTTGCGAGATTCATTAAGTGCTTGGTCATGTGTTCCAGTAAAGTATCGCATGTAACGATTCTGAATGTTTCGAGAATGATTTTTTTTCTTACAATAAAATAAGGAGCAAAGCTCACTGTAGCTTCAGAAATTAACCGACAATTGGATTGTGCAAGTATAAAATGACTGTATCCGAACCGAATCGGAAATAATTTTTAATTAAATAAAACCCGCGTAAAATCATAGCAATATTATCTTTGCAACTCAGATTTAGAAAATTGTAGATAAAGGCTCCACAGTTTGTTTTTCGCAGATTGTGAGTGTGCTGTTGTTTTTTATTACAGCTTTTATTACGGACCTCTGGTCCACTCTGTGTTGGCACCGCCGTACCGCGTCCTCATCTCATGGGCCCTCTCAGCAACAAAAACCAAAAAAAACACAGCGCCTATAGACCCCTGCTTGGGTTATTACAACGCCATATCTCAAAAAGGGGCGCTACTGGAGTTATCGCTCTTTGTAGTCAAACAATCACAAATACCGGTTAGATGACAATGATATTAATAATAATATTTGATGATATTAATAATAATACCGATGCTTTATATCGGTCATATTCGTCCAAATTGAACGGCTGTCACATTCTACCTATTCTTCTCGCATTGTTCTGTGTTTTATTACAAAATCTCGATCTTCCCAATTTTTTAGTTATTTCTCTTTATGATTAAACGTGCGAAATGTAGCCCTAAATCGAAACAATTTATTTTATCACACCTCAAGAACCGTCTGCCAGCTTGGTTATCGCTGTAGAAAGCGCCAATTCTCAAGCATGACCTATTTCCTGTACGGCTGGATGGACCTTTGGTGACAATGACTAATGGAAAAGCGAGACGACGAGAAAACTGTTGATAAACGATGAAAAAACGTTAAAAAAACGATGATAGAACAGCACAGTGACAGAACAGCACATGACAGAGCATCACATGCCATAACGGCATATGACAGAACAACACATGACAGAACATCACATGACCATCACAATGACAAAACGACACAGGAAAGTACATCACAATGGCAAAACATCTCAAGACCCAACATCATATGACAAGACATCACAAAACAAAAAACACTACGTATACCTAAGCCCCCTTGGGTTATTACAATGCCATATTATCTCAAAAATGGGCGCTAGTCAAACCATTGCAAATACTGGCAAGATGACAATGAGAAGTGTAAAATCCAGCTGAACAGAAAATGCATTCTTACGAACGGATGAGTTCGTACGTGATCCTAAGCACGCCGGTGTTTGTCGAACAATCTGGTACAGTATAAACTCTTCACGCTCTGCTCACAGGTGGCGTTCGCGTTACAATGTTCAAAGTGACTCTGTCTCTCCCACAGAATCTTTGCTCGTATGTATGCCGCCCATATGGGCGGCAGCAGATGCTTGTATAGGGTTTAGGCAAATACATTTCACAATATGTAAATACTTTCTTCTATTCCTATAAAATAGGTTATATGAAATTGACTGAAGTGCTTATTTTGGCTCCAATCGAATTTAAATTTTGAATGTTAATTCTGAATATCAAGCTAAAATGCATTCTTTACCATATATTGCCTACCTATTAGGCGCATGAGCCTTTATGGAATGCACGCCCATGACATATGTAGCATGTGTAAGTGTCAACTTACCTATATGTGTCTTAAATATGAATCTTACAAGTTAATATTTATATCCGTACAATTTCGATTAGGTACAGATAATCTAAATCTAAATCTAAGCTGCAAAGATATGTATCATTTGAGATTCATATTAAATGCATTCCCACAAGCAGACATGAATAATTTCGCGCTTACACATGCCGCATGTGGACCTACAATATAAAAAACCCAATCTCAAATGAACATAAGCCCTGCAACTCTTGCCGACCTTCCCTGAAGCAGGGGTGACATTGGCCAAGTGAACCATTTTTTACAGTAGGTATGGGTGGTCAGTCGCATACCAACCTATCAGTCAAGGAATAATAATAAAATAAGAATATAAGGTAACCGTAGTGATAGTTTTTCATTCTTTTTATCAATTCTGTTCATTTGAGATTGGGTTCTTATGTCGTAAGTCCACATGCGACATGACGTGTACCTAAGCGCGAACTTATTACGTGTCTTCTTATGAGAATGCACCTAATATGAATACAATATGAATATAACGCAAAAACGCAACTTAGCTACACATATAGTGTAACTACTTGCCGCGTTATCCCCGAAGGGGTCGCATGTGGCGAGTTGCCTTACGGCAACCACTTCAGTTGAAGTGGAGGTTTCCCAGCTCCCGAGATTGCTGGTACTCATTTCTTGTGAAGGCTGAGTAAACCTTGCCGGTATTTTATTTTGGGGTTTGAAATAAACACCGAAACGGGAAATCATTTCTGACACCCTCGGTGGGATTCGAACCCGAGCTTTCGGCATGGAATGCAAGCACTCTACCACCTGAGCTATCGACCGGAATATGAAATGCAATACATCTTTGCAACTTAGATTACAGATTAGATTATGGTATGATGTAGGACGTAGGTAGGTACCTACTTAAAATAGGGACTACTAAACAAGTACGAAAAACACAGCAAATGCTGAAAAAAACGTTTTCGCAAATTTGAAAAACACATTTTTTGCAAAAACTTGCAAAAAGCAACAGTGGAAAACGCTAAAAATCTCCATTACTTTTCAGACACATGAAATCCATAGATCGAAACCAATAATTATCTGCAAAAAAAACAATAATTTTTAAATAATGTCTGTTAATATCTACGACATGCAGATTTCAAAAAGCTCTTTGACATAATAAAAAATATATATATTACCATATGAGGTGTTGTTTAGACCTCTGGAAGCTTGGAACCTTTTTGCATTTCATGGGCCCTAAAGGTGTTTCGGATTGGGACCTTTCAAAACACGCGGGGGTCCCGAAAACATCCTAAATGTGTGGGGTCTTAAAATACCAGAGATCCTCAATTTTACCCTGTATTTGTATGTTACCAAACTAATAGGACATTCGATTAGACATAGCACCTTTCTTAGCAACGTCTTTGAAAGGAAAATGTACAAGAGATCGCCCAAGATCTTCATAGTTCCAGGATTTGAAGCAGCTCATGGATGTCTCCTTATATTCGCAGCTCAAGAGGATAGCAACCAACAGAGACAGATGGCTGGCACAACAAGTCACTGCCTTTACAAGAGGATGGCAACAAACAGAAACAGATGGCTGGCACAACAAGGCACTGCCTTTACAAGAGGATGGCAACAAACAGAAACAGATGGCTGGCACAACAAGGCACTGCCTTTACAAGAGGATGGCAACAAACAGAAACAGATGGCTGGCACAACAAGGCACTGCCTTTACAAGAGGATGGCAACCAACAGAGACAGATGGCTGGCACAACAAGTAAATGCCTTTACAAGATTTAATATGAATTTTACATGTTAATTGTCTCTTTGCAACTTAAATAAGGTATAGATTAAAGATTTCCCAAGCAAAAACGAAAACCAAAAAATGGCTTAATAAAAGTTTTAGAACCTTTGGAGAGCTATAACATTTTTTAGGGCAAAAAGCGCCCAAAATTTGACCACTTTATGGACATTTTAGCACCTCTTTGTTTACGGGGGCGCAGAACAAAGGGCGGCAAAGGTACCGCCAGCTTTTAAACACTTCACGTTCGAACTCAATCATATTATTTTACCAAAAATACAAGGAAGGTAATACTCTCATCAGAGGCGCTGTTTCAATATCAATACATTTTTGGTTACCTTTATGGGAGAGCGCCAGAACCAGTGTAAGCAGAAGCATCAATAAAAATTACTGCAGACTAATGATGAGAGCTTCTTTGGCGGCAACTTGTGCCACCTACAGACGAAGACAGCGAATGCAAGTTGTTAGTAAAATTTTAGTAAGT
This sequence comes from Agapetus fuscipes, assembly GCA_951799405.1. Taxonomy (NCBI): domain Eukaryota; kingdom Metazoa; phylum Arthropoda; class Insecta; order Trichoptera; family Glossosomatidae; genus Agapetus; species Agapetus fuscipes. The sequence goes on from OX637341.1 coordinate 9,211,369, forward strand.
GAAAAGGGTTAGGAAAATATTTTTTTTACTAGGTAGGTACTAAGAGAAACATAAAACTAGAGTTACGTCTGCATATGGTGTAATGCTACATCTTTCCGATTGTACTCTATCGTCCCCTTAGAGCTTGTTTGTCTTATCTCCTTCAGAGGTAATTTCACATGAACAATGTTTGTATGTGCACTGGACCAATGTGTCTTATGAAAACTGAAAAATGATTATTAAAATATTTAAAGGAACTTTCATATTATCGTGTTACGTATTTTTTTCTTAGCTCAGATTGTGTAGAATGTGATTCTAAAGACAATTTCATTGAAAGGTCATCTTTAATTAAATTGTAGATAAGGCAAAAAAGCACTGCAGGGACATTAAGTCTGTGTATGGTAAGACATATTAAGCAAACATGAGTTTCTCATGTAAATGCACCTGTTTTTATATTTTCTTCGGTATTCTCCAAGTTGTTTTACGAAGCCTTATGCCTAAGTTAACCAAGCTGTTTTGCAGCATTTAAATCCTGTAGCTTAGAAGATTGTCATTAGAACTTCCGTATAATATGTTCACTAACTATGAGAAGTTACACCCAATAAAATGTTTAATCCACGATTTCTCAAAACATTTCATCAGAACTTATTCATTTGTACATTTAAGGTGGCGATATATTTGATTCAAGCTCTCAAAATGTTTATTTGAGATTGGAAATACTGTTTTTAACTTTACTGTCTCCATCTGAACGGCCCAATAGACTCGTAAAAAACACAACAGCTACATATTGAATACTGCTACGACTTGTGCGATCTATTCCTCAGAATATTTATAACCATTTTTTTTTACATAGATCATTTTCAGTAGGTACCTACTCGTATTACTTATGTAAGTATCTATCTATTAGGTAATTCAATGGCTAGCTCAATAGAAGTAGGTGTCTATCCGGTCCGTAGTCTAGTGGTTAGCGCTTCGGACCCGCAAATTGAAGGCCGTGGGTGAAGAATCCCGGTGGAGCACAAAAAATAAAACATTTAAGTATATTTCAAATATGCTCGTCCAATCATCAACAAGCGCGAACTTGTACGTGTCTGGTTGTAAGAATGCATGTAATGTGAATCTCCAATGTAACATATCTTTGCAACTTAGATTAGATTAGATTAAATAAGATCGATAGTTCGAGTGGTAGAGTGCTTGCATTCCGTGCCGAGAGCTCGGATTCGAATCCAAACGAGGCGCGGCCGTCAGAACTCAGAAGTGATATTCCGTTTCGGTGTTTATTTCAAACCCAAAATAAAATTCCGGCAAGGTTTACTCAGGATTCATCAGAAATGAGAATCAGCCCCCTTGGAACTGGGAAACCCCCACTTTAACTGAACTGGTTGGCGCAAGGTCAGCCCCCTTGCCGGTAGAAATAAATAGATTCCACTCGCCAAATGCGATCTCTTCGGTGGTTTGAAAAAATCATATATGTACCTACTTACTTAAACCAAAGATCGATCCGCATAGCTTTATCTAGCCTCACAGCAACTGGGTCTTGCTTGAGAATTGGCGCTTTCTTTAGCGATGACAAAGCTCGCAGAGGGCTATTGAAGTATAGTTTTACACAAAAACAGCGCTCGCACCGCTCGAACCGCCCTTAATCCGAGCCTGGATACGTACAGGGTTATTCACACACATTTGATCTGTAGCTGATCCATGGATTATCGTTTTTTTGCATTGAAAATTGACGTTAGGTGCCGGTTGAGCCATGGATGTGAATGCCATGTGTGTGAATAACACCAATAGTCATTAAAAGCTTAAAATATAGACATGAAAAAGTTCACTTACATTTATTGTTCTGATACATTAGACGTACAGAATCAAAGCCGACAATCTAGGATTCGTTTCATAAATGCAATGAATGTATGGAAAGATAGGGAATCTAATTTCCATTGTTTCCGTATATGTACACCTTTTTTTATACACCCCTAGATTTCCGTCTTTGATTCTACACGAGTGTTATGGAATATTCCCGAAATAATAAATCACTTAGCTGGGCCGTCTTAATTGTGAACCAACTAAAAAAACAGATATCATTACTCAAAGGGTGCCGCTCTCAGAACGTTATATGTCACACCTTATTCAACAAGGTTTTGTTTAAGAAATCCTGTGCGGGAGACTCCCTAGATTTCAGTTTTAGGGGTGTATGACACTTTGTTGTAGCGCCGCAGAGTTGTTTACGAGCTTGGTCGTCGCTACAAAGCGCCAATACTCGAACAAGACCCAGTTGCTGTTAGGCTGGATGGACCTTTAGAGACCGGTCTTTGGTAGGTAAAGGTTTTATGGATTTTTCAACCCAGCGAAGAGCATATTGGAAAAAAGAAATGATATATTTTTTGTGCTCCGCCGGGAGTCAACCCACAACCTTCCATTCCGAGTCCGAAGTGTGCTGCCACTGGACTACGGACAGGTCAATTTTAAAATGTGGTTGGGTTTTATGCCCGAATTTTCATCCATATTTTGCGATTTGTAGACCATGATGTAGAACGGTAGTTAAGTCTTTAATCATTGATCTAAGTTGCAAAGATATATTGACATTTCGTCCGTTCCGGTCTATAGCTCAGCTGGTAGAATGTTTGCATTCCATGCCGAGAGCTAGGGTTCGATCCCTACTGAAGGTGTCAGAAATTATTTCGCGTGACACAAACAGACCAGAGAAGTCAGTGTGTGTTAGAGTGAAGTGGCCAAATGAAAGTTAAATCGTGAACAATAAATTATTTAAAATAAATTTAAACTCAAAACATTTTTTTTTAATTCCAGAATCTTTTGTACCTAGGTAGGTACGTCTTCCGTACGACCATCTGTCAATCTATTGTTCTTCTTTTCTACAAATTCCGAACGCATGCACGCAATGAATCTTTCGTAAAATTGCATCATTTTCTTATCTGTCTCTCTCGCACTTGGTTTCTTTCAATGCATCCATCGTCCTTCCTCGCAAAAATCCCCTAGTGACTAAAACAATCCTAACCTGTCAGCAATAGATAGATAGGTACCTAGAGTGTATTTGCATTCTATTTTTTTAAACTCAAAAATATAACCAATAAAAGATTTTATTTTGGTTCGAAACGGACATAGGATGCTGTATTTCGCTCGCGTCGATTGCCTCTAATAAGAAACATCCACCTCTCTATCGCACACCCTTACTCTCGCATCACTCTGTCCCTCTCTTATTGAGAGCGGCAAGATCTGAAGAAATAATAAAATTAAACAATCATATTCGAGATTCCCCGCCACGAGTGTAAAACATTCCGTAAATACTCAACCAAAACATGTATGCAAACTAAAACTCTCACTAGATGTGCTATTTTATTTTTCATATATTTTTTCTGTTTACGTGGTATTGGAGTGTTTACGCAACTAGGGTTTCTGGTCAGCGTACACACCCAGAGATAAACTGCGTTTTCAGTATGGTTAAATTGAGCTTAATCTCGAGATTAAAAATTAATCTGAATTATGAATAATAAAATTAAAGTGTTTTGCTTCCGTTTAAGAGTATCGCCGTCTCTTTCCGGCTCGTTAAATTTTCACATCTTGCGTCTCTTTCTTCTGAATCTTTGAATATCACTGCTTCCAGCGATTTTTTTTAAATATTATTTTTTTTTGGAATTTTTGCAGTTTATGAAAGTTACTGCATTTGATCAAATCTTACAGTGTTATTTACATGCGGCAAATCCATGGCTTATTCACTGCCTAAAGTAAAAATCTCGAACAACAACAGCTGATCCATGGATTGGCCATGGATCAGCTGTTGTTATGAATAACACTGATATTCTTCTTACATAGGAAAAATTTACCTACTTGATCCAAAGATAGGTAGGTAGTTAAGTACCTAGGTACCTACTTACTTTACAAGACGCACATACAAAACTTAATGTCATCGAAACAAAGAACACTGGAAGATAAATAAATAAATAAAATAAGCTGGATAGTAAGTAGGTATATATCAGAGACGTTTACAGCATTTCAACTATGGATAGGGAAAAACTACGGATGTTTTGGGCTCCTGAAAGACTAGGTAGGCATTTTTTATACTTTTATGTAGGTTCAAATCTGCGCTGCTAACTTTTTATCTTTTGTGGATAACAATCATTTCATGATCTGTTCAAATCTAGGTAGGTAGGTAGATACATACATAACAGGATTTTTTTTTACCTACTTTATTAATTGAGTACCTACCTACCTACGTACCTACCTACCTACGTACCTACCTACCTACGTACCTACCTACCTACGTACCTACCTACGGCAAAAACTATTTGATTTTTTTGAGGTTCCACCTCTGGTGGCTATTCATTGTAATCAAACATAGATGTATCTAGTCTTCCTTACTCTGTGTAATTAAACTAGGTACTAAAATTGCATTCAATCCCTGTACCTACTTTTTAATTAGATAAACAGTCGCTCTTTTTCTGTAAGCTTTCAACGAAAACAATATTTTAATTTAAACGTAAGTAGGTAAACACTTAGATATAAGTAGTCAGAGACGAGATCTCCCTACAAGCTTAAGTAGGTTATTATCTACTTATTATGCAACCAAAAACGTATTAACTTTAAAATTTAAATCTACATCTTTATTAACAACCAGTTAACAATGTGTACTTTTTTGTTTTTAAAAGTGGAATCCAAATTTCAAATATATTTTCTATACCTATAGTATGCGTTGCACGCGTCTTATAACGTAGCCAACCTCACGACAGCTGATTAATCAAATATTAAAAGGATTTATTTATATTTATTTATTTATCAAGTGCACCATAATATGACGCCATTTTTTTTTAGGTAGATAGATATTTTTTCTGTGTAAAATTTTCAAAAGCATGCACTGCATACAAAACCGCAGAGTCAAACAATGCATTACGTGGCCGCACTGAAATTTGTATGCAAAATTAATTTGTACACAGAGCTTTACCCATTCACTTAGCAATGTGTTGTCTCTTTCTATAATGCTCGATTTGTTAAACAACAACCTCATATTCGTCATTGCTTTGATGTGCGATCGACTTCAAGACACCTAATCTTATCTAGGTAGGTAGGTACTATCTACTTACCTACTCAAAATGTGATTTTCTGTCGCGTTCTAGAACTCCGTGATATTACGTAGGTAGGTAGGAACATCTTTTTTCTGAAAATAATTATTGGACTCGGCACATTTAAAATATTCCTCAGCTAAGTTACGTCCACACATCCTAGATGAAAAATGGGTTCCCATAATAAGATTTATTTTTATTTCACAGCGTTGTGATGAAAGATTGACGAAAAAAGTATATGTTGCTAGAATAGATGGATGTCGTGGTAGAGGAAGACCGAGAAAAGTATGGAAGGATCAAATTTCAGAAATAGCGAATGAATGGGATATCCAGAGTCATAATAAAAGGAGGACTTGTATGAAAAAGGTTATGACTCTGGATGAAATGAAAGAAGTATGCAAGGACAGGAAGAAGTGGCGGCTAATCTGCAATGTTGATTTCTAATGTTGGTGTATTCATTTGCTACATTTTTTGCATAGGAAATTTTTGACTTTTTTTGTATAGATTTCTTTGTAAGGTTTTGTTCTTTTTTTTATTTAAATGTAATTTATTATTCATATTCCTTGACTTATAGGTTGGTATGAGGCTGACCACCCATACTGTAAAAAATGGTTCACTTTGCCAATGTCACCCCTGTTTCAGGGAAGGTCGGCAAAAGTTGTGGGGCTTATGTTCATTTGAGGTTTGGATTTTATTTGTAAGTACACATTCAGCATTTGTAAGCGCGAACTACACTTGTTGGTTTGTGGGCATACATCTGAGAGCTTTAAATGAATATATCCTTGCAACTTAGATTATAGATTATAGATTATAGTTGTAAAATAAACGCAGGTGACTATTGTGTAGGTAATATCTATAATCTAAGATGCAAGGATAGATATTGAAATTTAAGCCTCATATTAGGCAAAAGTGAACCAAGTGAAGCATTGACAACCAAGTGAAGCATTGGCAAAAGAGAATCAAGTTTTTACAGCATGGATGGTCAGCCTCAAACCAACCTAGAAGTCAAGGAACAATAATCTATTCTGATAAGCTTCTTACATGATATTATATTGATGTGACATAATTATTAAGACAAACTGTCATGATTTTGGACCAAACAAGTTACGTCACATTTTTAATTTGTCGATTCTATTATTTTCTGATCACGAAATACGTTTCTCATGACGACATACATACATACACCTAAAAGATATTAAAGAAAATGTACAAAAATGCAGTAGGTAGGTATTCTTTATGATCCTCAGCGTCAGACTCCATTCAAGCCATATTTTTTACAAAAAAAAAAAAAAAAATCTCGATTCATCGCTGTATTTTTCTCGTAGGTACCTTGGTTTATTTATTAAGTGCCTCTTTACAATCCGAATGCTCAAAATAGCATCCCCAAAATGTTTTCGTTTTCGCTTCAGCACTCGTACGAATATTGCATTCAAACTGTATCTCTATCTCGTCCGCCGGTGGGCGTGCCCAATCCTTTGATGTCTCGCCGCCCTCCAATTAGAGACGCCGCTTTCCTTTGATGCAGACCGCTGACCACGCCTACCTCCCCTCTCGCTCGCACTCGCTTACACCGCCGCATAGCGCCGTCTCACTCTACTTAACCCCTTGCGGCGCGCTGTTAATGATCTCAGACTGTGACTTTGACAGCTTTTACGTTCAGAATGGATAAGTGATTTGAAGGAAACAGAGGGCTGACACGAACACATATCTATTCTGGTATTCAGGCATTCATACCGGGTTCCTTGACTAAAAGGCTGGTATGAGGCTGACCACCCAAACTGTAAAAACATGTTAACTTTACCAACGTCACCTCCGTTTCAGGGAAGGTCGGCAAGACTTGCAAGGCTTATGCTCATTTGAGATTGGGTTTTTATGTTATATCTAAGTGTCCACATGCGGCATGTGTACCTAAGCGCGAACTTATACGTGTACCTACCTATGCTTATGGGAATGCATGTAACATGAACCTCACATGTAGGTACCTAATATATCTTTGCAACTTAAATTATAGATACCTACCTACCTACCTAAATTCAGTTCCACGACAAATCGGTGAAAGATAACACTTCCACAGATAGCTGAGCCATGGACAAATCGGTCAGACGACAGTTTAGCCACACGACTTTTTGGTAAACGACATTTCGGCCGCATTTAATATTATGATTATGGTCCACAGACAGCTCTAGGTATAATCATCTATAATCTAAAATCTAAAGCTCCACCACAGAAAACTGCTATTGAAATTAAAACTACCTACAGTAGTTAGGTAATAAACAAAGGTTTTTTTAAAAGCATGTTTTCTGTGGGGCAGCTGCTGTCTCTGAATAAGTGACATATTAAGCAAACATGGGTTTCTCAGATTAATGCACCTTTGACCTATTTTCTACGAGAGAAAACACTAAAAAAGTGTGAAAATCCTGCAGCTTATAAGTTTTTCATGAGCACTGCTTTATAATTAGTTCACTCACTTTGAGAAGTTACCCCCAATAGAATGTTGTATAAACGATTTCTTAAATCAGTGAGTCAGCACTTATTTAGTTTTATCTTTGAGGTGGCAATATTATATTTTCATTATGATTCACTCAAAAACATGGCCCATCAAATGAATAAGCCAGAGCTATAAAATATTGAATACTTAAGTATGTATTTATTAGATATTTAAAATCGTGGGTGACGAAGGTTCCTACTTACCTAGCTGTAGGTATTGAAAATACGCAAAAAATATGCAAGAGCCTATAATTAGGCGATTAATTCCACAGACTAGTGTCATAGATACCTACATCTAAATGGTGACGGGCTAAGGTGTGCTCAGTCTTCTAAGAAGTGTTCATGCAAATTGACGGAATTACGAGGCATAAATGAATTTAGCCGAGTGGATAATTTGTAATTACCGACACTTGGCAGCCTTGGGTTCGATTCCGTTTTGCGCATACTAAATAGGTGTTTAGTTAAATAAATAAATATTCATGTGTACCTACTAAGTAGATAGGTATCTACATATAAGTGCCAATTTTGCCCTACATTACAGGTGGGGAGTTAAATATGATTAGACTTATGGGTTGGTACGAGGCTGCCCACCAATAGGTACTGTAAAACACGGTTCACTTTGCCAATGTCACCCCTGTTTTTTCAGGGAAAGTCGAGCAGGGTTGCAGGACTTATGTTCATTTGAGATGAGTTTGTATGGTGTAAGTCTAAATGTGAGTGCGAACTTATACCTATGTGTCTGCGTATGGGGATGCATGTAGGTACCTAATATGAATCTTAAATGTGATATATCTTTGAAAACTAGATTATTCCCTAAATAGGTATAGGTACATTACAAGATGATTAATTTGGTGTGAGCTGTTTTTGCGTGAATCGCCCCTCAAGAACCCTCTACAAGTTTGGTCATCGCCATAAAATTCTCCAATTCCCAAGCAAGACCAGGTTGCTGCACCTACCTGAAGCTGGATGGACTTTTGTTAACAGATTTTTGATGGGTAGGTACCTATGTACCTACCTACCTAAGGGCACACGAATTTTTCAAGCCATTTTTTTTCCAAAAAATGAAAACACTTTGCCAATGTCACCCTGTTTAAGAACAGGACCGCAAAAATTGGAAAGCTTAATTTGAGATGAGGACAACATTCCCATACAAGACTGACGTTTGCTCGCCGACAAAAGTGAAAAAAGGCGGCACTCAAAACAGTTTTAATGTCAATTTTCAGCTTTTAATTTTACACCCGTCTGGACGGGCCTTTATCCCCATACAGACTGCGATATTATGCGTCTATTAGTATTATTCAAATTGTAAAGGTGGGTGTAGACGCGCGGGTCGGATGTCAACACTCACGACGTAATTACGGCATTGTTGTCAGTTTCCAGAACGACGTAATGAGTGCAAGAGAAACGGCCTAACTGTACGGCGGGCCTACACAAAATTATAAATAAATAGGTTCTATTTTACTCACTTATATATCACCACCTTAAAGACAAAACTGAATAAGTGCAGTGCAATATGGAGACCGGTCCGTAGTCCTGTGGCAACACCTCGGACTCGTAAATGGAAGGTAGTGAATTCGAATCCCGGCGGAGCACAAACAATATACCATTTATATTTTCAAATATGCTCTTCGCTGGTTTGAAAAATTCATAAAACCTTTACCAACGACCAGTCACTAAAGGTCCATCCAGCTTTACAGCAACTGGGTCTTGCTTGAGTATTGGCGCTTTCCATAGCGGCGACCAAGCTCACAAAGGGTTTTTGAGGTGTGTTTCACACATAAACAACGCTCGCCAAATAAATCATCCTAATATTAGTATTATTATTACCGACTGGGCAGTAAGTGAACATAAGTCAGTCTAAATCTAAATCTAAATCTAAGCTGCAAGGATATGTATCATTTTAGATTCATATTAAATGCATTCCCACAAGCAGACACGCATAATTTCGCGCTCACACATGCCGCATGTGGACCTACAGTATAAAAACCCAATCTCAAATGAACATTAACCCTGCAACTCTTGCCGACCTTCCCTGAAACAGGGGTGACATTGGAAAAGTGAACCATTTTTTACAGTATGGGTGGTCAGCCTCATACCAACCAGTGCTCATGAAAAACTTCTAAACTACAGGATTTTCGTTTTCGTTAGCGTTTTCTCTCGTAGAAAATAGGAAATAATGTGCATTTATCCGAGAAACCCATATTAGTTAAACACGTCACTTATTCAGTTTTACCTTTAAAGTGTCGATATATTGATATTTAGGCCCTGAATTAATTTAAAACAAAACACATAAAATAAGTACCTACCTACATAATTTATTACATTTTTGTAAATATATTTGGGGCACCACAATATTTTAGTTACTTTCTATTAGTAGGAGTTAATTATGAAATATGTATGTTCACAACAACAAAAGAAGTAGGAGATATTTCTTGTGTTTTTTTTATTACGGAATTATTCCTCACCCCTATTCACGCTTCCTGTATACTTTATAGAGGTATAATACTCCATCGTAAAATTAGATGAAGGGATGGGGAACCTTTTTAGCTGACGCATCATTTGCCTTAATCCAATTTTCTTTTATCTTAAATTAGGATCCTCATATAGTTCATTCAACTAATAGGTTGGTATGAGGCTGACTACCCATACTGTAAAAAATGGTTCACTTTCGCAATGTCACCCCAGTTTCAGGGAAGTTGGAAGTTGGAGTTGGAAAGCTTATGATCATGTGAGGTTTAGTTTATTTTGTATGTACCTACACATGCAGCTTGTGTAGGTAAGCTCGAGCTTACATGTGCCTGCTTACAGGCATGCATATATTCGCAACTTTGATAATAAATGCAGTTAAAAAAAGTAGATACCTAGTAACTTAAATACCTTAGTAACTTAAAAACATGCAGACAAAAAAATATTCGTTTTTTTTTCAACTTTGTTGCCCTACTGATCATAATGATTGGTATGGTAAGTCCGGTCGATAGCTCAGTTGGTAGAGTGCTTGCATTCCATGCCGTGAGCTCGGGTTCGAATCCGGCCGAGGCGAGGGTGTCAGAAATGATTTCCCGTTTCGGTGTTTATTTCAAACCCCATAATAAAAATACCGGCAAGGTTTACTCAGCCTTCACAAGAAATGAGTACCAGCCCTCTCGAGACCTGGGAAACCCCCACTTCATCTGAAGTGGTTGGCGTAAGGCCGGCCCCCTTACCTGTAAAAATAAATAGGTTCAACTCGCCACATGCGACCCCCTCGGGGATAACGCGGCAAGAAGTTACAATATATGTGTAGCTTAGTTGAAAGTTGAAAAAGATAATAGATATTTTTAAAATGACTTTTGTCTTCCATTTGAAAATTATATCTACTATTTATTAAAAAATAATTAATTTAGATAGATAGTACCCATTTACTTTCGCATTGAAACAGATTTTCAAAAATAAACATCGTTTCCGATGAAAAAAACTAAAACAAATTGATAAATTAAACTTCAATCAATTTTCCCACATTTTCTCGAAAAGTATTCACTTTGGATTGAAAAGAAAAATTTCATCGAAAATCAACAACATAAAAATAATAATAATAATGAAATATAGTTGGGATTGGTTGCTGACCGCTCTGAGACCTCACACCGGGTCTGCGTAGGTGTTTAGGCCCTAATGATACAGCGATCCCGGCTCTAGGTGTTACCTGTTCTAATCCCGGCTGGTACCGGCCTCTTTTGGACCGCGGATACTTAATAATAATATAGGTCCCTTCCCCCCTTGAGTGCCCCTGCCCTCAAACTCGCTAGCGGTGGGAGCTTTGTTCCGGTGACAGGGCTGCCACAATGTTTCAGTTAATTTTTTTTAAAGAGATACGGGGTATTTTTCGACAAACTAATGATGCATTTGTATGAAGACCTGTCAATCCAAGATGGCCGCAAGTGAACAGCTGATTTGTCTTCATACAAATATTTAAAAATTCGGTAGGTTAGAATGACCGAGCTGATGAAACTTCCAACTCAGGCACCATTAGTTTGTCAAAGCGTGGGCTCAACCGACGACTAAAATGTCTAAGAATAGCCCCGATAGAATATTATCTCGGTGGTCAAACGCCACACTTTTATGGGACTGTGGTCCTTAGCAACCTATCTAGGTATTTAATCTGGAATCTGTGTTGCAAATAGGTATATTCAAAATTCATATCTAATACACGCCCACAAGCAGTAAATTTGCGTGTAAGTATGTAAGCGCTTATAGATGATGCATGTATACCTGCGTACTAAATAAACCAAATCTCACACGAACATAAACCTTTAACGCCCTTGGGGTGGCTAGTGCCACTAAACCGCGCTTTATAAAATTGTCCAATTATCCTTATCTATTTTTTTTTTTTTGCAACTCCTGCCGCCTTTCCCTGAAACAGGTGTGGCATTGGCAAAATGTATAAAAGGTTGTAGAACATTGGGGGTCAGCCTCCTGCCTCATACCAACCTTTTTGCCATGGACCCAATTAAATAATATTCGTTTGCCTTTTTCCCAGCAACTCGGCCGTGTGACCATTTTTTTTTGTCTACTTCAATTCATGTGCGGACCACATTAAACAGTTAACGCAACGCAACTAACGCAACTAAGCTGATACACATTAAGTGTAACTTCTTGCCGCGTTATCCCCGAAGGGTTTCGCGTGTGGCGAGTGGAACCTATTTATTTTTACAGGTACGGTGGCCGGTATTTTACTTTGGGGCTGTGAAATAAAAACCGAAACAGGAAATCATTTCTGACACCCTCGGTGGGATTCGAGCCCGGGCTCTCGGCATGGAATGCAACCCTCTACCAACTGAGCTATCGACCGGACCGGGCTGTAAAGTATACAAAAGTTTAAACAACATTTGAGGGGGAAACAGACGCAGATTTGTGCATATTTTTTAAACATATATATTGTTTCTAAAATAGTTTACACAACTTATGTGATTGACGTAGTTGATTTAAAAAAACTAAGTCATACTTATACATATATTATGTTCTCATTAATTCCTTACAAGGGCTTGATTTTGAAATTTCGATATCACAAGAAAAAAATATATTAATATTTTTTTATTCGATGCAAGTGGCAACCCTATTTTTCGAGAATAAGAAAAAAAGGGTGAATGGTATGAACTGTAGTGTAGGTATCAATAGAAACACGGTATTAAGACTGTAAGCCCTTGCATCAACTGCGCAGTAAACATCAACCATTATTAGGAGGGACCTGCGCTTCAGTTGATATCTCTATCAACCTGGCTCCGTTATTGCTTGTTTGCTTCTCTCATCAAACAGCTGGAGAATGTCGACTACCTAATGCGTTATCCGTGTTGTCATATAGATAAGTGTATCAACTAATATCAACCTAATTGTGATGTTCCGTTTTTTTTCTTAAGTAGGTATAAGATAGAAACCTTCATTAGTTTATTTATTTACGCCATAGATAATTCCTTGGCTGATAGGTTGTTATGCGGCTGACCACCCATAATGTAAAAATTGGTTCACTTTGCCAATGTCACCTCTGTTTCAGGGAAGGACGGCAAGAGTTGCAAGGCTTATGTTCATTTGAGATTGGGTTTTTATATTGTAGGTCCACATGCGGCATGTGTTAGCGCGAAATTATACATATCTGCTTGTGGGAATGCATTTAATATAAAACTTAAATGATATATATCTTTGCAGCTTAGATTAGATTAGATTAGATAGGTTGGTATGAGGCTGACCACCCATACTGTAAAAAAATGGTTCACTTTACCAATGTCACCCCTGTTTCAGGGAAATTCGGCAAGAGTTGTACGGCATAATGTTCATTTGAGATTGGATTTTTATGTTATAAGTCCACAAGCGTCATATGTAAACGCGAACTTATAGGTACGTGTCTGCTTGTGGGACTGCATTTCTTATTAATCGTACATGTCATATTTTATTGTAACTTAGATTAGGTAGATTAGATTAGATTACCTACGTCTTTTTACAAAAAATATATAAAATATTGTATGCACGTGAAACAAAAACTAACTGCATGGATACAAAACATAAATCTATAATCTAATAAAGTTGTACAAATATATAAAATTTCAGATTCGTATTACATGCATTCCCATAAGCAGACACGGAGTAGGTAAGGGAAGGAACCTCTTTATATTTGAACATTTAAGAGTCATTTCGAAGCCGATGATTGTATTAAATTCTGATTGGCCATAGATCTTGAAATAGATCCCCTACTCTTGGGGTCCGTTGTTTTCGACCTCCAATAATGAGTAGGTACTAAAGGCGCACCTCTCTCACACTCGGACCTGTCATTTCATATTTGAGGAGCGATCCATATCAAGAAAAGTATCTGCCACCAGAGGCGTAACCATTTTCATATCAACTCCTTGTTCCTTGATTATTTTTTATACAAATCGTTTACTGTTTTTTAAATTTAATGAAAATATCGGTTATTTATTTTCCACTTTTTTTTTAAGATTCGGTTCACTTACAGAGTCAAATTTACACCTACACAATGCAACGGTCGCTTGACTACTCTGCACTACAGACAGCTTTGGCCCTTATTTATAGTAAGACTTAGGATGATTCTCGGATCATTGAGAACTTACACATGCGAGACGTCACTAGACACTCAAGCAATCTCGACCAATACAAATACAATAATATAAGTAGCTAACATCTAGAGACTTCACAGACTCACACATACACAACTTACCTACAGCCAAACAACAACACGCAATACATATTCGTAACAATTTATTAATTATCTGACTTATAGGTTTGTATGAGGCTAATCCCCATGCTGTACAAAAATGTTTAACTTTTTGCCAATGCCACCCCGGTTTTAGGGAAGGGCGGCAGGAGTTTCCAGGATTGCCAAACTTCACATGTTCATGTGAAGTTTGTTTTCTTTTTTGAAGTAGGTACCTACCTACACATGTAGCATTTGTAAGCGCGTACTTTCCCATGTTTGCCTGTGGGCGTAGGTATATTAAATTTAAGCCTTTAACGTAAATATATCTATGCAACTTAGATTATTCAAAATTTGTATACTTCTTCAGAGGAATGTACCTACTTCATATCGTTTTTCGTCGCTATCGTTTTTGTAAATATGTTTTTATGAAAAATATTAAAATGGAAATGAATATTTTTTTGTTGATGTTGCTGACATCAGAGGAAATAAGAAAATCATGATTTTAAAATATTTTTTAATCCTTTAATTGACCTTTTATTTAATTACAAAAAATTAAATTAGTTGAAGAAATTATATAGCCTTATGAAACGGCTCCTAACATTGAAATTTTGTAGGAGAAAAATGTTTTTTTCTGACTTCCTAAAAGATGGCAGTGGGTATTTATTAAAACTACCTACATCATGAATGTGTTGAGCCTTAAAACAAAAACAAAAAACAGCAGGATCATTTTATTTTTATTGTAAAAACATTAGTTCCTACATGACTAGTGGTTAACGCTACGGATTTTTTAATCGAATGGTCGTAGGCTCGATTCCCAGCGGAGCACAAAAGTAAACCTGCCAGCATTTAAATTTCAAATTCTGCTCTTCACTAATTTGAACGAATCATACTAATATTAAGATGTTTTTTTTTGGTGAGCGTTATTTTTATGTGAATCACACATCAAAGTGCCAATTCTCAAGCAAGACTTAGTTGCTGGATGGACCTTTTGTGGTCCTGAAGCGCTATTCTGCTTAATTCCTTTCACTTTGGATATCAATCCAAATCGGAGCTTGTTAGCGCTTGCAAAAGAACTTCATAGATAAAAAAAATAACGGTGCACCTTATTTTTGGACACGAATCGTTATCTCGTCGCCCTAAGGTCGTAAAAAAATGAGCAGAATAGCGTTTCTAGTGATGGACTTAGATAAAGGCCAATGAATTTTTCAAATGAAATTTTCAGTCTCATAGATACCAATTTATAGGTGAGTCAAGTTCACACAAAAACAGCGCTCAACAAATATGTGAATAATCTATAAAATATCTATCTGTAATTTTGTTCCAGCCATGACATTCCGGTCGCACCTTGAAGTATTTTTCCCTAAATTGAAATTAAGGGCAATGATTGTGATGCGCATGCGGTGTTTTAAACACAGGCCTCGCGCCGCTAATGGGAGGCCCGGGTCTACCCCTGAATCAACCCAACCACCAGCATACCGATGCGGCAACATACGCGTGTACGCACACACACACACACTCGTACAACAAATATTTGCTCGAATATTTAGACATCAATGCATGCCTTTGGAAATCACTAAGATTCCTTTCGAAGAGAGAGATGTTTCTGAAAGACACGAGAATAAAGTCAAAAGATCACGAAAGAGAAGGTAACCTAGTGGTTAAGGCTACGGACTCGTATTTCGAACGTTCTGAGTTCGATTCCTGGAGAAACAAAAAAAAAATGATAGGTCCCTTAAAAAAAATGACCGTTCACCAAAGCTTCATGCAGCTTTACAGAAAATGGGTATTGCTTGAGAATTGGCGCTGTGTAGCTACAACCAACCTCTAAGAGGGCTCTTGAAGTGTGATTCACACGAAAACAGCGCTCACCAATTAAATCATCCGTGTTTATTATTGTATAATATTTTATTATGTTTTTTAAATATAGATCCACAACAAGGGATTTGACGTGAAAAAAATGACAGATTTATTTAAAAAACGATGTTGTTTTCTTTAGGTATTTCATACAAGGCAGTTTCGTCGATTCACTATTACGTTGGTACGAGGTTGGTACGAGGCTGACCACCCGTGCTGTAAAAATCGGTTCACTTTTGCCAATGCCACCCCGGTTCAGGGAACGGCGGCAGGAGTTGCAAGGGTTATGTCCATGTGAGGTTTTCTTTATTTGTATACACACATGCAGAATGTGTAGGCGCGAACCTACATGTGCCTGTCTGTAGGCATGCATTTCATATGAGCCTTAAATGTTAACATATCCTTGCAGCTTAGATTATAGATTATAGACTATAATCTATAATTTAATTTTCAAATATGTAGGTATTAACTTTAAGGATTCATATAAAATGGGTGTTTTTTGCTGTATTTCTACCAACTTACAAAATAAAAAAAAACAAAATCAAAATGAACATAAGCTTTGCAAGTCTTGCTGACCTTCCCTGAAAGAGTGATTTTTTATATTCAGTGATCTGTGGTGATTTTGATAAAGTGAACCAATTTTTTACAGTATAAGTGGCCCCATACCAACCTATAATTCAAGGAACAAAAAGTTAAATAAGTAGGTAAGTTCATTTAACTATATCAATAAAAAACGATTAAATTCAATACCTATTGTTATTAGTTTACCATGCTCAATTTAATACAAATTGCGGTTATTTATTTTGCACATTTTATTTCAGATTGTTATAGTTTAAAATTTTTTGAGGAATTCAAAAACACTGTTTATTTTCACATGAATATATTTAAAAAGATTACAATCTTTAGAGTAAGTTACTAACGTTTTCGACCTAGAAGGTCATCATCAGGTATCAATTATATATTCTAGGTCGAAAACGTTAGTAACTTACTCTAAAGATTGTAATCTTTTTAAATATATTCATGTGAAAATAAACAGTGTTTTTGAATTCCTCAAAAAATTTTAAACTATAACAGTATGAATTTTCACAGTGTTAATACACAAACAATACAAAATATAATATTATTTCAGATTCTTTTCACACACAGAGTCAACTTTACACCTACGCAATGCAACGTTGACAGCTTTGGTCCTTATTTAAAGTAAGACTAAGGATAATTCTCGAATCATTGAGAGCTAACACATGCGAGACTTCATTAGAACACTCGAGCAGTCTCGACCAATACAAATACTATCATATAGGTACCTAACATCTAGAGATTTCACAGACACTAAAAGAAAACACAGCCAAGAAAAAACACACAATTACGTATTCATAATAAAATAATCATTAAAAGTCTTAGCCACCAGCATTGCAAATCAACCCCCTATTTTTTTGGTAGGTACTTGCATAAATAACTACAAACTGCTTTTATTTTATCATATTTATTCGTCAGGAGCTTTAACCACTAGACCATGTAGGTACCGGTCACATGCTTAAAGTACAAAGACCAATAACTCCATCCAACCCATTAATTAGTAGGCATCTACCTATACATTTCCATTTTTAGAGGCAATTAAAATGGGTGTATTCACCTCACAATGGACCGAGCCAATCGGCCATTACGAAATCGCATTCATTACTGCTAATTATAAACCCAGAGACGTATTTAGCCGGCGACAATACGTGGGCATTCTTCCCGCAATGCGCCAAAATACGACTGCATGGATAATCGGCAAATTCATTCCGCCGTGTTGGACCTTTTGTTTGTGACAATTACAGAGACTTGAAGAAAAATAAGTTGAACGCCAATGGTACCTACCTATAATTGGAGAATGAAGAAATGTGATACAAAATGTACCTACTAAACACATCAAAGGTTGGATAATTTTTCAATGTTGAAAGATGGTGAGGAAACGAACACATTTACGGTATTTACCTAAGTGAATTTGGAAAGAATTGATACATCAAATATTTTATAATATTGTAACAATTAACAATAAATTTAAATGTAAAGGTGATAGAAAACAAATTATTGAACATAGATGGGACGAAACCTCAAGTGGGTCGACGTTCAAGTTTACGAACTTAAACAATAGAACTTAGAAGGCTTCTCTTGCTTTCAGCATCAGCAGGTTGATTGCACATGTCACATTGCACACTCAATAGGTATCTACTCTACAAGATTGTAAAATAGTTTTTTTTTTCAACTAAGCTTCACATACAGCGTCACTATTTGCCTGCGCTATCCCCGAAGGGTTTCGCATGCGGCGAATGGAACCTATTTATTTTTACAGGAAGGGGCAACGCAAACCACTTCAGTTGAAGTGGAGGTATGCCAGCTCCCGAAGGGGCCGGTACTTATTTCTTGTGAAGGCTGAGTAAACCTTCCTGGTATTTTATTTTGGGTTTGAAATAAACACACCGAAACGGGAAATCATTTCACGACACCCTCGGTGGGGATCGAACCCGAGCTCTCGGCATAGAATGCAAGCTCTTTACCAACTGAGTTTTCCACCGGGCTTGAAGGAAGCGTAAACAATTTTCGAAGAAATTAAGCCTAATGACTTTTTACGAGCTTGGTCGTCTTTAATTCTCTCTACCAAGATTCAGTTGCTGTAAGGCTGGATGGACCTTTGGTGACCGGTCTTTGGTAAAGGTACCTATATGAATTTTTCAACCCATCAAAGAACATATTTACAAATATAAATGTTTTTTTTGTGCCCGCCGGGATTCGAACCGACAGCCTTCCATTTAGATACTAGTCCGAAGCGCTAACCCGTAGACTACGGACTTGTCGACAATTTATATTTAAGCCAATTTTTACAAAATTGAATTTTGGAAAAATGTTCATCAGGACATAGATAACAACCGATAAGTCCTTTTCAACAAAGAAGATGACTAGTAGCTTTAAAAAGTAAGGCACGTGATTACACGGGAGTAAACACTAAATATAAATGAATTGAGTTTCCTCCTACCTGCGGAAGCTTCACTGCTGTTCGCCTCGAAGGTCTTGCTGGTCATCTGGAACAGCGCGTCCAGGGGAGTCCCCAAAGGCGCGGCCCGCGGCCTGATCATGGCCCTGGCCCCACCAGGAGAACAACACTCTGACCCAGAACTCGACCGCGAACTCGCAGTTTCACTCTGCTGATCCATCGGAGCACGATTCCCCAAGAGTCTCTGAGCTCTCAGCTGCTGCAACTCCAACTGAAGCTCCGCCCGCGCTCTCCAAGGCTCTCCAAGATCCAACTGGAGATCCCTTGACCTCCATGGTTCACCCAATTCAAGATGCTGATGCAATTGGAGCTGCTGTTCAATCCTCAATTGGTGTTGTAGCCTCTGCAAGGCGTGCGCTGATTCCCTAGCGTGCAAATCCCAAGGTCGCACGATTTTCGTTTGTTCCCTAACAGGTCTATGCGATAGGATATCCAGTATCGAAAAGGATTTCACGCCGTCGAAGCTGTTTCTGTTGCTGACGCTTCCTTCACCTCCGATTCTTCGCGGTTCCTCTTCATCTTCAACAGGAGACGACACTCTTTGTTCTGCTTCTGCATTGGCAGCGTTTATGGCGGCTTCTTCTTTGTCCAGCTGCATCATCTTGAGCTTTTTGAGTGGTTTGAAGTAGTCTGCTTCCTGCGGCGGCGAGGAGATTGGAGGACTTGGGCAGCCAACGCTAATCTCGTCCTCGCTGGTGTCTCCTCCGTCTCCTCGGCTTTCTATCTCCTCGTGCATTCTCCTGAGCTCTGGCCTCCACCACATAAAAATAATTTTGAAGACCTTTGGACAAGAGATCCGGTGGGCAGCCAAATTTGGCCGGAACTGGTTGTGTTTACATTCAGAGTTCACAATTGCATTCAACAACACTTTGCACTGAAAAGAAATTGAATCCTGCAAACTGCCGACCTTAAAGCATTACAGCCCTTAACATTTATTGCGCCAGTCTTAATCATTGATTTTTTTCTAATTTTAACACATTTTGACAGGTGAAAAAATGTTAAAACAATGTAATGATATTGTTCCTTTATTGTGCAATTAATGAAAAACAATTTTAATGTTTAAGTAGGTACCTACGTACAAAAAGTGTCCTTTAAAAATTGTAGAAACACTGTTTATTGACTAGAAGAATATTTTGAAAAAAAAATCACACACGGAATTTATTTTCTTAGAACATCAAACGTACCTACGTATATTTTTTTAAATTGAAACACTTAAAGCACTTTTATTTAAAGTTTAATCAATTAACTCAAACACTTGTTTTCCACGAACATGTAAAATCTTGTTTTTCATTCCATAATAATCCACCTTTTACAAAAGTTTCACATTGAATTATACATATATTTATTATAGTTTATTTTGAATAACTTATCTAATTAAATTGTTTCACATAACGCGACATTGATACTCTGTTTTTCAGTAATGAGACATCTTGTTATCGAAACGTCAAAAAGTCCGCCTCGGCTGTGCACCGGTTAAACTTTGGACCAATACTGACGAGAGCAATGACAGGCAGAGCCTACCCAGGGGGCGTACCCACGCGACCAATCAGAAGACAGCTTTCCCATTGGAAAAAACTCGCTCGAATCTGATTGGCTGACGGCTGAGAGGGAGGCGGAGCTTAGTAATGACCAATCGTCTTTCTAAGTGGTTTGGTTAAGTGTTGCCGACAAAGAGCAGGGGCGGGGTTTGGGGTGGGGGGAGGGATAAAATAGGGAGGGTGAATAAATCGTTGGTTAAATGACGTTTTTGTCTTGTTTTCACGATAAATCTTGCCGTTTTTAAAAGCGCTTTTTGTTTTTGTTTTGCTTTCCTTATTTATCATGTTTTCCTTGTTGGTTTTTTTCTCGGTTTTGCGATTTTTTTTTCAATAAAGTGTTATTGAAATTTAAGGAGGATATAAAAAAAACGGCTACAGGCCACCTACGTAGACGAGAGGAAAAAATGGTATAATCCTATTACGAGCATAATTAGATGTTATTGATTTCTAAGTACCTAATGAGGAAATATATCTTTGCCTTTTCTTTTAACCTATTTTGTAGACAATATTGCCAAATATAATTTTAATTTTTTGTGCCTTCGCTGAACTTTTTATTATTTTAATAATAAGTTGGTAGGTATGACTAAGGTATTCTTGTTTCTTCCACATCTTGTTACGCTTCTGTAGGTAGTATTGATAACTCCACCGAACTTTTTCTTGTTTCTTCCATATTTTGTCATACCTACTCTTTTATAAATTTTCCTTTACCGGACTTTTTCTCATCAAATAACTTGATTTCTTCCACATCTTGTAACGGCCTTTTTCCATAAATAACCTTATTTCTTCCACATTTTGTAACGAGGTTTTTTTCCATAAATAACCTTATTTCTTCCACATCTTGTAACGGGGTTATTTTTTTCCATAAATAACCTTTTTTCTTCCATATCTCGTTACGGGCGTTTTTTTTCATAAGTAGGTAGGTAACATTGTTTCTTTCACATATTAAAACGGGATTTTTCCATAAATAACATTGTTTCTTCCACATTTTGTAACGCGCTTTTTCCATAGGTAGATAACCTTTTTTCTTTCACATTTTGTACCTATTTAACATACATATATTTTTTCCTAAAAAAAACTGTTTCTTCCACATTTTGCTACGCTTCTTCACCGGACATTTTTTCTGTAAATAAAATTATTATTTTGAAATTTTCTAATGCTTCCTCATCTCTTTGTTTTCCCTGAAACCTCATTGTTTCTTCCACATTTTGTTACGCTTCTGTAGAACCAAGATGCTGCTCGATTGGATTGTTAGATGCCTAATGAGATTTGAAGACCTCTAGCCGCCAGGGACCCGCGAGGAGGCCCAGTTCCCACAATAATTACGGACCATGACTGGCGCTTTGAATTTGGCGATCACTTTCTTCCACTCCACACAATGAGAGAGGTCCGACGAGTCTCATTTTATTTCTAGATACTACCTGATATCTACCTACTTTTTTCATATATTAAATGGATACGCCAATTTGCGATAATTGCAACAATATGCTGTACCTACCTACCTGTAGTGCAGTGATTTCCAAAAGGTGGTCTGCGGAACCTTGAAACTCCATGAAAGAGTCACAAGATGAGACAAAAACTACAAAGACTATGGTGCTCATTTCAAGAATAAATCTATGTTTCTATAAAAAAGTACC
Organism: Agapetus fuscipes; assembly: GCA_951799405.1. NCBI lineage: Eukaryota > Metazoa > Arthropoda > Insecta > Trichoptera > Glossosomatidae > Agapetus > Agapetus fuscipes. The sequence continues at coordinate 9,233,643 of OX637341.1, forward strand.
TACAACATTTATCGCAAGTACCTACCTATTCCTGGACTTGTAAGTTGGTATGAGGCTGACCACCAATAGGTAGGTACCTACTATAAAAAATGGTTCACTTTGCCAATGCCATCCTTGTTTCAGGGAGGTCGGCAAAAGTTGCAGAGTTAATGTTCATTTGAGTTTTGAATTTTAATTTGTAAGTAGGTAGGTACCTAAGCATGCAGATTTGAAGCGCGAACTTACACGTGCCTGCATGCGAGCATGCATTAAATATGATATTTTAATGTTACCACATCTTTGCAACTTAGATTAAGATAGATCCTAGTTTGCCGCCCTTGGTTTCATACGACTTGTTTATTTATCTTTGTGCGTTTTGTATACAATTTGTCTAGGTAATGTATGTTAAGTGTACGAAATGTCCAGGCACATTGTAACGGTTAATTTCGTTTGTACGTACGATGTCATGTCACAGAAAGCTTTTAATTTTATTGCCGCGGCGTTTTAGTGGACAAAACGTCGCACGTAGACAAGTAAACACTTAAAATGTTCATACATTGGTACCTACCTACTATATATAGGTAGGTACGATAAAAGGACAGAACAGAACAGTGACAAAACAACACATGGCATAACAACATATTTGCCATTGTGAGGATTTTTCCTGTGATGTTTTGTCATGTGATGTTTTGACATCGATGTTTTTTCCATGTGATGTTTTGTCATGTGATAATAATACTAATATCATGATAATTTTTTTGGTAAGCGCTGTTTTTGTGTGAATCACACCTCAAGAGCCCTGTGCATGAATTTTTCACCCAATAAAGAGCATTATTTGAAAATATAAATGGTGTATATTTTTTGTGCTCCGCCGGGATTGGAACCCACAACCTTCCATTTACGAGTCAGACGTGTTAACCACTAGACTACGGACCGGTCATGATGGCCTAATGTTTGTCATGTGATGTTTTATCATGTGTTGTTTAGTCAGGAGATGTTTTGTCATGTAGGTATTCTTCTAACACTTGATGTTTTATCATTGTGATGCAATGTCATTTGATGTTTTGTCATGTGTTGTTCTTTCATTTGTTGTTTTGTAAGAAAAGTTGTTTAAAATACCGTCAAGGTTTACTCAACCTTTACAAGAAATGAAAACCAACTGAAGTGGTCGGCGTAAGGCCGGCCTTTACCTGTAAATTTAAAAAAGTTTCACCTGCTACATGCGAAATGCGGCAAGAATATGCACTATAGGTTTGAGTAGTTTAGTTGCGTTTTGGTTGCTATCGATCGGGCTAGTATTTTATCAAAAAAACAACAAAGATAAAAACATGACAAATAGGTACAAAATAAATGAGTAAGAAGGGAAGCTCGTAAAAATAAATGTTTTATTTTTTATCTCATTCTGAGATGAGCTTAAAGGTGTGAATTGAATAAAAGCCTGGAAGAGGTATACCGGACAAAGCACAGGCTGATTAAATCAGCGTTTTTTTAAATTATCCAAAGAGCGGCCCGCTTCGTGTCACGACAAACCGTCAAAGATAAGTCGTCCACACTCCACAGTCACCTCATCCATAAACAAATCGACATTTCGGTCACAAAAAATTCTTCCACAGATTACTCGTACACATAGAGCAAGTAGTAGAGCACACGTAGAGCAAGTTTTCTGTGATGGAGCCGTATGTGGGCCATATATTGTGTGTGACCGAAATGTCGCTGACTGGAAAGTCGTGTAGACGAAATGTGGTGTGGCATGGGTCACGGACAATTTGGTCACACGACTTTTTGGTCAACGACATTTCGACCCCCAGTAGGTACCTTCTTGTTTGCCTTATTTACCAGTTGATCCAATGATGACCTTTCAATGAAATTGTCTTAAGAATCACATATTTCCCAATCTGAGCTAAGAAAAACATATAAAACACAATAATGTGAGAGTTGCTTTTAATGTTTTAATAATCGTTTTCCAGCATTCATAAGAGAATTTGGTCCAGTACCTACACATACAAACATTGCTCAAGTGAAGTTACATCTGTTGGAGATAAGACAAACAAGCACATCAGTGTTATGGCCGAGGGGGCCAAATGGGCTGATCTTTCTAGCGTGTTTGGAATAGGGATCCCCGCCTGTGTCATTTGACCATAACTTTGACTCTGGTTTAACAGATGATATTGGGTAGATATCTAATGAGATATTAATTAATAATTCATCAAAATAAACAATAATGAATTATCAATTGATGATATTAATACCTGTTTCTGGCCAGGCAGAATAGGTTGGTGAATTGCATTCCTCTTCACAAATCTATTTTTTTAATAAATAAAATAAAAAATAAGGTGACGATATTGGTAACCTACAATCACAAAAAACAACAATTGTTTAAAACTACATAAATTACAAAGGTTTTTCGTAGAGCAAGTTTTCTGTGATGGAGCCGTATGTGGGCCATACATTGTGTGTGACCGAAATGTCGCTGACTGGAAAGTCGTGTAGACGAAATGTGGTGTGACCGATTTGTCCATGACCGAGCTGTCTTTGGACGGGTTGTCTGTGGAACCGGGTCGCTCGCCACTTCCCGTGAGCTACCGACCGCTCCTGGTTGTAAAAAAATGGTTGAAAGCTTTTGACACAATCCTGTCTAGTTACTTTTATATAGAGACCTCTATCGAATAAAGTGGAAAAAAGATGAAGTGGTTTCCTAAATTAATTAATGTCTCAAGAGACAGCTGTTAGTATTGTTGACGGATTCAAGCGAAGGTCGATTTCAGAAAAAATAAATAAAACAAAAACACTATTTAAAAAAATTAAATTTGAAAAACAAAATGATCGTCAATGGTTTTCCCTGTTCTTGGGTAAAAATTGTTTTAACAACAGCAGAAATATGATGGATATATCTATGATCAAAAATGCAAAGATATTCTGAATGCATGCTCACAAGCAAACACGTGTAAGTTCACGGTTGCACATGGTGTAGGTATGCGTATTTACAAAAAAAAAAATCCCAAATGAGCCCTGGAATTTCTGCTGTCCTTCCCTGAAACAAGGGTGTATTTGATAATATGTGAATAAAATTCTATACCTACCTACATATCTATGGGTGGTCAGCCTCATACCAACCTATTTAAATACCAGCCCTAGAAACCGGGCTGTGCGTGTAACGCCACAATATTTTTGATTTCGGGATTGGTGCCAACTCATTTAAAATTATGTTTTAAATACATATATTCTGAGTTTGGTGTAAGTAGATTGAACAGTCCCGATATCATTGGGACAGAAGATAATCAGTCGGTGGCGTTAACCACTAGACTACGGACCGTAGATCCGTGTGACGCAGGTAGGTTTTATGTTAAAACAGGACGTCGGCGATGGAAAGACATGTCTGTTGATAATTCAATTAAGTATGGAAAGGTAGGTACTATAGGAACGTTGAGATACAGTGGGAACAACATAACGTGGCAACGACACCAGTAAAAATATAATTTATGCATTATTTAATATTAAAAATTCAAAACAACTGTAACTGTAACTCTGTCGCCATTCCGCTAGGGGTGGCCAGAGCCTCCGCAGAGTTGCCTCCATTTTTTCCTATCCTGACATACCTCTTTCAATTCCTTCATATCCATCACCTTTTTCATGCATTTTCTTCTTTTACGCTCACTTTGTATTCAAATTCAATTATGTAAACAAATTCGTTGATTTATAAATAAATACTTTTGTGGTTGTGCCTTATTCACAAACGCTCAATCCATGGATGAATGGATCATCCGTTAACTTTAGTAGATTTAGTATATAAAACAATGACGATTTTCGGATTTTAAAATTCTGGATTAATGCTGATTAACATTTAGGGATTGGATAATCCGCCATCCCTTGGCACAGGGGTGACATTGTTAAAATGAACCATTTTTTGAAGCTAAGTATGGTTTTATACCAACCTATAAGTCTATCTGTAATAATCTATAATCTAAGTGGCAAATATATACCTATTAACATTTAAAATCCCTATTAAATGCATGCCCGCAAACAGACGCGTGTAAGTTCACGCTTACTAAAAGGTAGGTACCTACTGCATGTGTATGTACTAAGGTACAAATTAAAATCCAAGCTTCAAATGAACATAAACCCAGCAACTTTTGACAACTTTCTCTGAAAAATGGGTGACATTGGAAAAGCGAACCATTTTTACACTATGGGTAGTCAGTACCCTTAGTACGAGTTGCAAAACTTGAGTAGGTAATGTAAAGTTTACGGCAATTATTAAAGTATGATTTCCACCATAATCTGTTGTTTTTGTTTGTTTGAACTTGATTTTCTTCATGACTGTAACTCTTTTTCTAAGACCATAAAGTGTAAGAAACCAAAACGGCAGATTTTGGGAGAAATCACTCTTTACTTTTCTCAAGTTTTGCAACTTGTAGGTACTAAGGGTACAGCCTTATAAATACCAACCTGTAAGTCAAGGAATTAAAGTCAAGGTTTAGTATTAAATACTTGTGTTGTTCAGTGTTTTTTTTAAATTAACCAATAAATACTCAAAGTAACTCAAGTTTTTAATAGTTTTTTCATGCATTTGAATGCTTGTTTGAATTTGTTTTATTACTGGCTTATCTACTTATTCAAGGCACGATTTGCAAGTTAATTAATTGTTTAATAGAAAAATGCAAATTGTGTTGTTAACCGTAAACAATACAAGCAGGTCTCATTACTAACAATTTATGTTATTTGATAAGAAATGTAAAAATACATTTAAAATCTGTAATATTTTATTATTAAATAATCTAGCTTCAAGGTTTTTTCAGTTTTTAACATGCTTAGAAGATAACGGTGTAATGCAAAATACACAGTCAATCAATACGTCGATCTATAATCTATAATCTAAGTTGCAAAGATATATTGGCATTTAGGACTCTTATTGAATGCATGCCCACAAGCAGGCACATGTAAGTTCACGTTTACACATGCTGCATGTGTTGGTAAATACAAAATAAACAAAACCTTAAATCAACATAAAATTTGCAACTATTGCTGCCATTCTCTGAAACCGAGGTTGCATTGGCAATAATTAACAAAGGTCTTTTACAATATGGAGGGTCAGTTTCATACCAACCTTTTTAAGTCAAGGAATTGTTTACTAACAAAATATCAAACCAAATCTCCTCAAGCAAGCATTATCTCCTCATTTGAATACATTAACTTACAGAATACTTAAAAATAATATTTAATTTTAAGAGTGCTTGGAGAGCGCGCATTTGCAGTTGCTGGTTCTCTGGCCTGGAACCACCTACTCCATCATTTGAGAGAGCTAGAAGACCATGAGAAGTTCCCAAATGCACCGTAGACAAGCAAATTTCTGGCATCATTTTCACAACCGCCCTTAGGCCGTTTGTCCACCGCACGCCGTCACCGTCACGTCACCGAGAACGGGATGACGGCGCCGAAGTAGCGGTACATGTAATGTATTTATGTATTGCCAGGTTGTAGGCAATACAATACATAACCTATAACCAGCGAAATCGGTCGCGGTGGACAAACGATCGCCGTCACATTAATTAAACTCGGCCAGAAATAATCTCGTTCCCGGTGACGTGACGGTGACGGCGTGCGGTGGACAAACGGCCTTAGAGTGACTACATCACAAAACGGCGTTATAAAAAAAAAAGCATCAACTCATCATCATCATCAACTAAAATATTTATAAATAAATATTTTTTTCCAACTGCCAGACATCTTTCGTCATCCTGTAATCCTAATGAAATCTCCTGCGTAGAAAATCCTTTTAAGTTATTCTTCCTCGTCTCGAATGCTTACTCATTAGACCTTCACCCCTAGTATATCACCACGTTTATACTCAACCATAAAATACCTATACCAAACAATATATAGAAACTGAAGCAGTCCATCTACAGAGCGTTTAAGTTGCAATACATTTTTTTTGTAAAAAACTATGATTGAGATAAAGTGATACTAAAGTATAATTAAGCGTATCGATCTCTCTACGTTTACCGAATAAATATAGAAACTAAAGCAGTCCATCTACAGAGAGTTTGAGTTTTTTATGCACGCACATTCCGTCTAACGCTATGATTGAGATTAAATGGATACTCATCTATAATAAGCGTATCGATCTTTCCAAAAAGTCCTGCTGCTGTGTTCCTTATTGAGTTATTAGGATTTAATTAATAAATTACTTCCTTCTTTGAGTAATAGGTTGGTATGAGGCTGATCAGACATGCGGTAAAAAAATAGTTCCACGACGAATCGGTGACAGACAACCCGTCCACAGACAGCTCAGCCATAGACAAATCGGTCACTCGACAGTGCTATAAAGGGCCGATATAGGACCACAAACAGCTCCATCACAGAAAACAACTATAAGTTATAGCTACAGTAATCTAAATCTAATCTAAATCTAAGCTGCAAAGTTATGTATCATTTAAGATTCATATTAAATGCATTCCCACAAGCAGACATGCATAATTTCGCGCTTACACATGCTGCATGTGGACCTACAATATTAAAACCCCAATCTCAAATGAACATAAGCCCTGCAACTCTTGCCGACCTTCCCTGAAGCAGGGGTGACATTGGCAAAGTGAACCATAAATAGTGTCACAGTAATCAAAAAGGTTTTTTGGAGAACAAGTTTGTGGACTTATATTGTATGTGACCGAAAAGTCGTATGGCTGAAATGTAGTGCGATCGATTTGTCCATTGCCGAGCTGTCTGTGGAGACGGGCTACCTGTATCTGATTTGTTGTGGATCCGTGTTAATAAATAAAATATAAATGTATTAGGATTATTAATTTGGTGAGCGCTGTTTTGTGTTAATCACACTTCAAAAGCCCTCAAACAAACTTGTTCGTCACTGTAGAAAGCGCCAATTCTCAAGCAAGACCCAGTTGCTATAAGGCTGGATGGACTTTGATAAAGGTACTATCTATATGATATATTTGTTAGGGTTTGGTGGTTCACACAGTGAACGTCCATTGTATTTATTTAAAAAAGCAACGCAGTTTTTATTCTCTTAGAATTTTATTTTTCTTTTTTGGTGACTCTTGCAAGAGTCACTGCTCCTGAGGATATATCTTTTTGAGGCGAAAATATTCTAACCAAAAACTGAAAATAAAATTGTACAAGTGAACTACCAACTGGATTAATTTTTTACAACAAAGTAGATAACTATATCTATGATTTTTTCAACCAAGCGAATAGAATATTTGAAAACATAAATGATATATTTTTGTGCTCCGCCGGGATTCGAACCCATTTCCTTCTAATCACGAGTTCGATGCGTTAACCTAAGGGTTAATTACGGTTAAGATTACGGACCATGATAAACTCCATTTTTTTATTTAAACACAACCAAAAGAAAAAGAAGAAGAGGTTTGATATAAGGATAGTGATGATAATAATAATAATAATGTTAGGATGATTTCTTTGGTGAGCGCTGTTTTCGTGTGTATCACACCTCAAGAGCCCTCTGCGAGCTTGGTCGTCGCTGTAGAAAGCGCCAATTCTCAAGCAAGACCCAGTTGTTGTAAGGTTGCATGGACCTTTCAGTGACCGGTCTTTGGTAAAGGTTTATGAATTTTTCAACTCAGCGAAGAGCACATTCGAAATATAAATGGTATATTTTTGTGCGCCGCCGGGATCCGAATCCACAACCTTCCATTTACGAGTCCGAAGTGTTGCCACTGGACTACGGACCGGTCCAAGATATTTTCATGTTATTTCCATGATATTTAATAATTTAACTGCACCAATTTTATTATTATTTATTTGAGGGATGATTAAACATACACTAATAAAAAACATAGGGTACAAATTAATTAAATTAGAAATCAACCACAAAAACAATATTTAATACAGCTGGGCACACCTTTGGTAATAAAAACACAATTATCATAAAATATTAAATTATTTAAATGCTGTAAATACCTGAAGGGCCCCCCGTTGGGGTTGCCGTCGTATAATGAAGCAATATTCCCCACAAATTAGGGGAAAAATGGAGTGTAACACCGCGCTCTTCTGACAAAACAATGGGAAATAATGGCAATAAATAAGGGATGGACAGGGGGTGAAGAGTGCACCGTAATGAAACCGGATCAAACTGATAAAAAACATTTTTGTTTTACAAAAAAAAAAAAAAATACAAAAAAAAAAAAATGTAAATGGCATTAGGTACACGGCCTGATTACCAGAGAAAAGACAATTATTTTTTTGTTGATTGCTAAGGAGTCTAGTCACATAAAAGTGTACGTTTGCCCGCCGAGATTTTTTTCCAATTCGATTGAATCTATGCCTAATAGCGGTTGTAGATATATAAGAGAACACTTTTATTTATTGTCAGTTTTTGTGCTGTACATTATGTTTTCTATTCCTTGATTAATATCTATAATCTAAGTTATATATAAACATTTAAAAATCATATTTCAATTCATGCCCACAAACAGACATGTGTAAGTTCGCGCTAACAAATGCTGCATGTGTACCTATCTCAAATTAACAAAGGTAAGGCTTACAACTTTTGCCAATCTTCTCTGAAACAGCGGTGATCTTGGCAAGGTGAACCATTTTTTCTAATCACGATTTCAAAGTAGTACCTACAACATAAAACCCCAATCTCTAATGAACACAAGCCCTGCAACTCTTGCCGACCTTCCCTGAAACAGGGTTAAGATTTGGAAAGTTATCCATTTTTTACAGTATGGGTGGTCAGCCTCAAACCATAAAATTCTTAAAATATAAAAGTCATCAATTCCAAATCATGATGATGATTTATTAAAAATTTGAAAGTACCTATTCTAATAAAGTGATTCCAAATTTTGTATCGAGAAACTTTATGTATTTACAATTGTACATAATAAAACAAAAAAATGATAAAACTATCCAAAAACGGAGTTGGCTGGTTTGCAGATTGAGCCATCGTAATGGTCTTTTAGAAACCGTTACAAACCGCAAAAATAAACCGAAATCTTCAACATCTGTAAACGGCTCCCAATAGGTTCCTATCAAAAGTAAATTGAATACAGGAGAAACAATAAAACATGAAACTTCAATTTTGTGAATTCCGATGTTTTTGTGAACTCGATATTAACGCGTGTAATGGCCGTTGCAAGAACTGATGAACCATATTTTCCATCATTGGCCAGGTTGATGGAATTGAGTATGATTATATTGGGGGATGCAATTTATACATCAACCCCAAAATTAAGCAGCCATTTTTAATTTCGTATTTTTTTTACATCCATTAATAAGCAACTAAAACGTAAGCAAGCTACACATGAAGTGTAACTTCTTGCCTGCGTTGATGATCATGATGATGAGTTGATGATTTCTTTAGAGCGCCGTTTCGTGATGCACTCCAAGGGAGCTTGTGCAAATGATGCCAGAAATTTTTCTAGTCTTCAGTGCATTTCGGAACATTCCATGGCCCTATAGCTCTCTCACATGATGTGGCAGGTGGTTCCAGGCCAGAGGACCAGCAACTGCAAATGCACGCTCTCCAAACATTGTGTTAACTCTTATCGTTATTCCTGAAGGGGTCACATGTGGCGATTCGGGATCTATATATTTTCACGGGTAAGGGGGCCGGGCTCACACCAAACACTTCAGTTGAAGTGGGGGTTGCCCAGCTCCCGAGGGGCTGCTAGTAGTCATTTCTTATGAAGGCTGAGTTAACTTTGCCGATATTTATTTTGGTTTTAAAATAAAAGCCGAAACGGGAAATCATTTTTGACAGCCTCGGTGGGAATGGAACCATTGCTCGTATCTACTCAAAGTAGGTACCTACACATGCAGCATTTGTAAGCGTGAACTTACACGTGCCTGTTTGTGGGCATGCATTTTATATTAATTTTAAAAGTCAATAGGTATAACTTAGATTATGGATTATATAGTACTTAGTGACTGAAAACCAAAACAAATAGATACCTAACTTATCTGAAATTGAAAAATTCTGCATTCTCTGCAGTCTCGCCCCTCTGAAATATATTTTTTTTCAATACAAAAAAAGGACAGGGGCATTAATGATAATATTTGTGGTTTTGGAAGTGTTAGGAAATAACCCACCCTCATGGCTGAACAATCATAAAGTTTATATCCCCACCCCTGGGGCTGGTAAGGGATGCAACGTGACGTGTCAGATCTACCTACCCCTGTTTTATTGCTAGGAAATACAGGGTGGGATATTCTGGGCCATCGGTTTGTATGGCTACATATAGCTACCTTTAGACCGGTCCGTAGTCTAGAAGTAACGCTTCGGACCCGTAAATGGAAGGTTGTGAGTTTGAATCCCGGCGGAGCATAACAAAAACATAATTTATATTTTAAGACACTGAATAAGAAAATTCGAATCCGAAAATCCGAGTTCGAATTCTACCGAGGGTGTCAGAATGATTTCCCGTTTAGGTGTTTATTTCAAACCCCAAAATAAAATACCGGAAAGGCTTACTCAGCCTTCACAAGAAATGAGGACCAGCCTTCTTGCGAGCTGGGATACCCCCACTTCAACTGAAGTGTTTGGTGTGAGACCGGCCTACTAACGTGTAAAAAGAAAAAAGGTTTCACTCGCCAGATGCGAAACCCTTCGAGGATAACGCGGCAAGAAGTTACACTATATGTGTGGCTTAGTTGCGTTTTTTTGCGTTCAATATGCTCTTTGCCACGATAAAAAATTCTAATCCTTTTACGAAAGACAGATCACCAAAAGGTCCATCCAGCCTTACAGCAATTGGGTCTTGTTCGCAGAGGGCTCTTGAGGTGTGATTCACACAAAAAAGCGCTCAACAAATAAATCATCCTTATATTATTATTATTTACTCGTTATTGTATTCAATATTGGAGTGTCCTTATTATCCGTTGATATTAAAGTTTAGGCGTTACTTTCTGGCATCTAGGAATAATATATCCACACCTGAAGTGCCACAATACTAATCTAATCTAATGGGGCGTGCACTGTACATACGTGTATACATACTCAGGGGCGGAAACGTGGGCACTCTGATAGTTTGTTATTTAAGAAATCGTTTCACTAAAGGACCATCGAGCCATTTTGTCCCCCCAGTGTTTGTTTGGTTTATCTACCATTTGATTCAAAGATGACCTTTCAATGACATTGTCTTAAAAATCTCATTCTACGCACTCCGAGCTTAGGAAACCAACGTAAAATACTATAATGAGAGAGTTGATTTTAATGTTTTTAAAATAAATTTCCAGTTTTCATACGAAACATTGGTCAAGTACACATACAAAAGTTGCTCATATGAAATTGCCTCTGATGGAGATAAGGTAAATAAGCACTAAGGGGACATTTAAAGCAACTTATCCTTGCATACCTATTTAATTTATGAACACTTCTTAAATGGACGAAAAGATAACGTAACTAAGCAACACATATAGTGTAACTTCTTGCCTGCGTTATCCTCGAAGGGATTGGTTGCATGTTGCGATTCTGGACCTTTTTATTTTTACGGGTAAGGTGGCTGGCCTCACGCAAACCACTTAAGTTGAAGTGGGGGTTTCCCAGCTGGTTCTCATTTCTTGTAAAGACTAAGTGAGCCATGCCGATTTTTATTTTAGGTTTTTGAAATAAACGCAGAAACGGGAATTATTTCTGACACCCTCGGTGAGGATACAACCCTTGCTCTCGACATGGAATACAAGCATTCTACCAACTGAGCCATCAACTGGACTTTTTACGAGTTTGGTCGTTGCTACAAAGTGTCAATTCTCAAACAAGACCCAGGTGTTGTAAGGCTGGATGGACCTTTGGCAAAGGTATATGAATTTTTCAACCTCTCCACCAGGATCCGAACCCACGACCTTTCATTTAGGTACTAATTCAAAGCGCTAACCGCTAGACTACAGACTATTATTTTACTTGCTGCCACGTCCTTGTACCTCTTGGTTTCCGGGTGGCATGCTGGAGGTACTCTTGGGTCTAATTTCACCGCCTGGAGGAGGTACGGACCCGCGGTGGGTCTAACGCCCCTAAAGTACCTCTTAAGGTACCTACCTCCTACACACGGAGGTCTGAAATATGAAGTTTACAGCTGACATGAAAGCCTTACAACGGTGAAAAAAAACACTTACTCTAAGGTTTATATTTTCACCTGAAGATGGGACGTATTGCAGTCCCGAAACATGTTGTGATTAAAATATATCTAATAATAAACTCACTGTGGTTTTTAACAAAAACATTTTATTTTATTTTATTTACACATTCACGAAGTGACTGCCAAAAATCTACATAATCTACTTTAAAGTTTTTAAAATAGTGTTGCAAATGTGTGATTATGTGTTTTGTTTGTCTGTTTGAGTCTGTGAAGTCTCTAGAATCTAGATGTTAGGGACTTAAAAAAATATCAATTATATTTAAGATTGCTGGAGTATTTTAGCAAGGTCTCGCATGTGCCAGTGCTCAGTGATTCGAGAATAATCCTTATTCTCACCTATAAATAGAGACCGATACTCACCACTTATTCCTATCCTGACATACTATTTTTTTAACTTAAGTTTAAAAAAAACGAGTGAATTTGTTATACATTTTGCCTGACAGAATGAAACGAAATGCAGTTTTCAAAAATATATTTCGGACCGCTTCAATCGCTTTAACTGTTGCTCAAAAAGCTGAACATAAGAAAAAGAAGATGGTAGTAAAATTGAAATTAAAATAGGGTTGATACTATTAAAAGTAATTAGTTGTAAGCTTTAGGGTGACCATTAGAATTTCGTAATTCCGTAGGGTGCCCCGCATTTCCGAAATGCCCCTCCAATTCAGAGTCATTTGAGTGCCAGCCAATGAATGCTAATTCACATAATAACAGGTTCCATGTTACTTAATGTGCGGTCATTAAATACCCACATATTAAACTGACATCTATGACACATGTATGTACTCCTTATGTGTAAAAAATAATTAAAATTATCTATTACACATGTCTATATCGTCCAGTGGCGGCCCAGGATGTCCAAGAGGGGGGATACCCCAACTGAGGTGGCTGGACGACAGCAAGGGAACTGCAGGCAGAGGATGGCTGAACACAGCAGCCGAGGAGGCCTACGTCCAGGAGTGGACTGAGAAAGGAAGAAGAAGAATGCCTATATAAAGGTTGAACTAGCTAAAATCTATATATAATCTAAGTTGCAAAAATATACCTATTACATTTAGGATTCATATTAAATGCATTCCCATAAGCAGACAGGTATAAGTTCGCGCTTACACATGCCGCATATGGACCTATAATATAAAAAATCTTAAATGAACATTAGCACTTCAACTCTTGCCGACCTTCCCTGAAACAGGGGTGACATTGGCAAAGAGAATTATTTTTACAGTATGAGTTGTCAGCCTCATACTAACCTATAAGTCAAGGAACTATAATAAATCTATGATCTAAGTTGCAAAGATATATTACATTTAAGATCCATATTAAATGCATTCACCGACCCTGCAAAAACCCAAATCTCAAATGAACACACGCACTACAACTCTGGCCGACCTTCCTTGACACAGGGTTGACGTTGCCTTACATAAAAATCGTTTTGCTTGTGTTGCAGTTATTTACGCGCCGCTACGTTTTATTGCTTGATCTTCACATAAATCGCTCGTTGAGAGTGAGAAATCTCGACACATATATTGATTGATGATATACGTAGATAGAAAGCGATAGAACATGGCCACCTGATTTCGCTTTCAAATTTTCTCCATACAATTTGTAAGGAGATCATTTGACAGTTTGATGAGCTGCTCACGCGCTACCATATTTAATAGCTTTCTTAAAGTTACACACCTATACCTATGATAAATAGACATCTCGAGACTGTTGGGACAGATGTATAGTTACTTCGTTTCCATTCACCATAAGGTTTAATTTTTTGTCTTCCTTTGTCAGCCTCACAACCGGATATGGGCGGCAACATACCTTGAGTACAAAACATACTCCCCTCGATCGAGTAAATTGAAAAAAAAAAGTTTGAAAACTCAATTGCTCACTAGGAGTGCTGTTGTATGTTTCATACATTTTTACACTTACGCGATTGGAGAGAGTTTACGCGATGTTTTATACTCGCTGTGTGATTGCTCAGCCTTTGGGCACCGCGCCACCTAGAGAGCCTCTAATTATGATGTTTCCCGCCATTTTTTCAACTCTAGATCATTTATAATTCAGCTTTTGGGACCCACAAGCTACATAAAGACGATATCACATTGTATTTTTTTTAATTTTAAGATTATTTCCATGATTGGAATGTTGGTATGAGGCCAACTACCCATACTGTAAATTTTCACCTTAAAGGTAAAACTGAATAGTTAAGTGTCACCCCTGTTTCAGGGAAGGTCGGCAGGAGTTGTAGGGTGTATGCCCATTTGAGACTTGGTTTCTATATTATAGGTTTACATGCGGCATGCGCAAGCGCGAACTTGTACGTGTCTGCTTGTGAGAATGCATGTAGTGTGAATCCCCAATGATATATATCTTTGCAACTTAGATTAGATTAGATAAGTGCTGATTCGCTGATTTGAGAAATTGTTGAAAAACATTATATTGGGAGTAACCAAATAAGTAGTTAATAATATTAGGATGATTTATTTGGTGAGCGCTGTTTTTGTGTGAATCACACCTCAAGAGCCCTCTGCGAGCTTGGTCGTCGCTGTAGAAAGTGCCAATTCTCATACAAGACCCAGTTGCTGTAAGGCTGGATGAACCTTGAGGGGCCGGTCTTTGGTAAAGGTATATGAATTTTTCACCCAGCGAACAGCATATTTGAAAATATATACGGTATATTTTTTGTACTCCGCTGAGATTCGAACCCACTACCTTCCGATAACCAATGAACCAATGATTTTAACCACTAAACTACGGATCGGCAATGTACGGAACAACGGCGATCACATATTTAAAAGGTGGATTAATTTTTCAACCCAGCAAAGAGAATATTTGAAAATATAATATAAACGATACTTTTTTTTTGTGTTCCACCGGGATTCGAACCCACAACCTTCCATTTACGAGTCTGAAACGTTACGACCCGTTAGAGCTCGTTTCCACTTGTCGGGTGTCGGATCCGTACAGTAATCGGAGGTTCCAGTGCCAGAACATTATGTATAGAGCTAGTCACACTTGTCGGAAACCGATTTTGTCCGAAATGTTCTGCCACTGGAACCTCCGATGAATGTACGGATCCGACACCCGACAAGTGGGAACCAGCTCTTAGACAACGGACCGGTCTATTTTGCCGGATATTTTAAATGCTCTCATTAGTCCAATGTGGGTGTTGCTTTATATTCCTCTAGCGAAGAAATAACACAGCCTGTATGTGGAAATTGATTCACCTCCATTCTGGAAACTCGTCGATCATTTCCAGTAATTAATTAATTTAATCTTTGTTAATTAATCATGAAGTCGTGGTTTTTTATGCAAATTCACAGACAATTATTGTCGTAACGCGGCTATTCCTACTAAATTTAATTTACGGCTCGCTCGCCCGGGGCTACCATTTAAATTACACGTAATTAAGGCATAGACAACATCTATGCATAACGCTGACGACTAAATAGTTAATGACTGTGTAGGTATGATAAAAATCGCATCGTCTCTTAATAGGAAAAAAACGCTTCTAAGTTACACATACAGTGTAACTTCTTGCGAGTGGAACCTATTTTTTCAGATAAGAAGGCCGGCTTCACGCTTACCACTTCAGTTGAAGTGGGTATTTTATTTTGGGTTTGAAATAAACAAAGAAACCTAAAATCGTTTCTCACACTCTCAGCGGGATTCGAACCTGATCTCTCGGTATAATATACAGGCATTTTACGAACTGAGCCATCCACCGGACTTTCTACGAGCTTGGTCGGCGCTGCAAAGAGCCAATTCGTAAGATCCAGGGGCTGTAAGACTGGATGGGCCTTTGGTGACCGGCCTTTTTTTTCTTGTTCTTGTATTCTGCCGCCATTCCTCTAGGGGTGGCCGGGACTTCCACACAACTGCCTCCACTTGACTCTGTCCTTGCATACTTCCTTTATCTCATCTTATTTCATCACTCTTTTTATGCATGCTCTTCTCTTGTTTCCACTCTGTAAATTCCATTCATTCGCAATCTCTCTTATCTGATCAATCCATTCTTTCCTAGGTCTTCCCCTTCCACGCTTACCCTTAACATTCCCTTTATACACTTTTTTTGTCAGTCGGTCTTCATTCATCCTTTCAATATGTCCAAGCCATCGCATCACACTTCTTTGAACTTTCACTTTCACGCTTTCTTTTACTCCGCATTCATTAAAAACCCATTCGTTTCTCACTCTATCTTTCAGTGTTTTTCCTGTCATACTTCTCAAATGAGCCATTTCTACGGTGCAGGCCTTTCGTAAAGGTATATAAATTTTTCAACCCAGCAAAGAGCATATTTGAAAATATAAATGGTATATTTTTCGTGCTCCGCCGGCATTTGAGCCCACAGCCTTTCATTTACGATTTCGATGTGTTACCACTGTACTACGGACCGGTCTTATGACTTGAATATTGTTAGTAAAGTGATAGTCCACAAAGCTCCATGTTGCAAATTAAAAACCAAACCTCAAAATATGAACATGAGCCCTTTCAACTTTTGCTGCCCTTCGCTGAAATGAAAATGAAATCATCACCTCGTCATCATCATCATCATCATCATTATCATCATCATCATAATGTCAGCTGTAGATCGAGTGGTAAATTCATTAATTTATGATATCTGTAGACTAGAAGTTATTTTAACGAAAATATACGTTATTATCTATATATTTGTTTCAACTTTCTTACGAAAATGGTCATTAGTAAAAAAAAAAAACAAAGAACTTCACAGTTGCATTTTCATGTGTACAAAAACCTCGAGTAAATGTAAAAATGTTCCCAGAAAGTTGGTACTATTGTCTATTGCGAATAATAATGGCTACCGAACCTGTAAGAACACAGCTAGAATTGACGGATAACAGGCGTTATAAATATTGTGATCGCTAAAATTGACGATTTTTTAAGGAAAAAGGTATTATTTTAAGACATTATGGCATTTTGTGTTGGGTGTCAAAACACGAAATGGATTTTGACAAAATGGTCTTCTTTTCAATGACTATGCAACGTTTGACAGGACTGAGACAAATGTGGGCGATAATATGTATCAGCGATGGAGTGTGGAGATTGTGAAAGAATGGGATGTACAAAGCGAGCGTAAAAGAAGAAAATGCATGAAAAATGTGATGGATATGAATGAATTGAAAGAAGTATGTAAGGATAGGGAAAAATGGAGGCAGCTCTGCAGAGGCTCTGGTCACCCCTAGCGGAATGGCGACAGAGCTACAGTACAGTTTACAGTTACAGTACCTACAGTGTAGTTATTTAGTTTCTGTTCCTCTATGACCTATGTTATTACTCAATGGGTAAATTGAATTCAGGTTTAAAGCAGTATGGCACATTTTCTTTGACGTCTAATGTATTCGGCAGCAGTTTTAACTGGATGGATGACATAACTGCAGACGGAGTTGCGTAACTTTGATGACAAATAAGAGTATTTTGGAAACTTACACGCTCTTTGAACATGCGCTGTTTGTTTAAAAATATGTACGACGCACACAATCGTCAACATTTCTATTGAATACACTTGCAAGAGTTTGTGTATTTATTCCTCTTAATCTTTTTCCTCATTGCTGAGCGATGTGACTTGTGACACGTGTGGAAGCGACCACTTTCTCCAGTTCTCTCTTGACTGCGCTTGGTTTTTGAATCGTACTAAGTACACGTGTGGCATTTTTAAGCGAGAACTTACACGTGCCTGTTTGTGGGCATGCATTTAATATGAATTTAAGTGTTAATATCGCCACCTTTAAGGTAAAACTGAATAAGTACTAATCCACCGCTTTGAGAAATCGTGGAGAAAACCTTTTATTGGGTGTAACTTCTCATAGTAAGTGAACTACTTCATAAGGAGGTGCTCATGAAAAACTTCTAAACTACAGGATTTACACTTTTGTATTTTTTTCTCTCGTAGAAAATAGGACAAGAAGTGCATTTATCTTAGAAAACCATGTTAGCTTAATATGTCACTAATTCACTTTCACCTTTCACGTATGGATATACGATATCCTTGCAATATCTTTGCAATGAAGATTAAAGATACCTTTCTAGGTCTTCCTCCACCACGAAATCTATCTGTTCATGCACCTTTTTTTACTTTTAGCCTTTGAAATAAATCTTAATCCAAACACAAATATGATTTTTTTTTTGTAAGTGTGTAAAATGTTCCCTACATCTGGTGATTAGTTACTTATTTGCACTTCATTAAACGATGGATAGACTTTGCTCCGGAAAAGTGGCGACTGGCGAAAACTCACTTATATGCATAATTAAAAAAATGGATCATAATTAATTTACAAGCCGGATCTTTTACTCACCAATCAAAAGGATATAAAGCCTTCTTTTCAAATCAACAATTCAATTTCTAGAAATGTGTCATCTTAGTCATTCCAAGAAACCTTTCTAATCTCAAGTTTTCTTTTGGAATTTCATATCCAAAATGTCCATCAACTTGAGGAGTACCTTTCTGTTCCTGATAGTCCTACAGCTATCATCACTCCTGGTTCAAGGTCAAATATAATCCTATACCTGGATGTCCAGAGCTGGACTTAAGTCCACGTTTGCCCAAATCAATTGTAAGTCTTGAATTGTTTTTATTTTTTTTTTAGATTTATTTTTTTACAAACTCATGGTATGCTCTGGCAAACTTCATCTATAATCTCGGTTGCAAAGATATAATGATATTTAAGGCTTAAATTAAATACCTATATTCTTACAAGCAGCGCATGTAAGTTCGCGTTACCGCATGCTGCATGTTTACATACAAAATAAACCAAACCTGAACGTCTACAATCCATAATCAAAGTTGCAAAGTTATATAAACACTTAAAATTAATATTAAATGCATGCCCACAAATAGACACGTGTAATATCGCGCTTACGAATGCAGCATGTGTACTAACAAATTAAAATCCACACCTCAAATGAACATTCCCGAAATAGGGGTGACATTGGAAAAGTCAACCACTTTTTACGGTACTGATGATCAATCTCATATGAACCCAAAGGAAGAAACATGAACATAGACTTTGCAAATTCCGCTGCCTTTCCCTGGAAACGGAGTGGCATTGGCGGAGTGATCCAATTTAGACAGTATGGGTGGGTTTTTACCTACTTATTTTAAAAAATCGGAAATTACTTCTTTTCAGGTACCGTTCTGAAGCAATTTCTCAACATCGATTACGATCAGCGAGTCAACCTGTCTGAGCCCAACGCCACCAAACTGTTCATCTCTCTGTATTTCGATTCTGCAAGGGTAGGTTTTTTGTTGTTGTATTTCTTCAATAACTTCATTTTCTTCTCTTCATTTCCATTTTTATTCTTATGATTTTTATTTTCAGCTTTTTGCCCATCTTTTGGTCCATTTTTATTTTTGTTCTCAGCTCCACGATAATATTTACACTTTCAAAAATTGAAGGGTTTATTTCAGTAGAATTCAATTTTCTTCATGGGTTTCGGTTTAATCCACCTAATGGATTCAACTGAATTTGGCCTACCATAACTTCAATTCTTTCACCATTCCAATAGGGGTGGCTAGAGCCTCTACAGATTTGTCTCCATTATTTCCTATCCTTGCATACCTCTTTCAGTTCATTCATATCCAACACCTTTTCATACATTTCCTTCTTTTACATTCGCTAAATTGTATGTTCACCAATCTGATCCAACCACACTTTTTTCGATCTTCCCTTTTCTTTTTTCCTTTCACATTTCCTCTGTATAACACTTTGTAAGTTTCTCATCATGCACTTTTACACATGTCTAAACCATCTCATCACATTCTTTGCAACTTTTCTCTCACATCCTCATATAACAACGACCGCAAGTCGTCAAAATAACATAAGTATACAGTCAACCAGAAACAAGCAATTTTGGTATCCCGCAAGACACAGTTTTAGGCCCACTTCTTTTCATTATGTATGGTAATGATATATTTACTCAAAATTTAAATGGAAAAATAATATCATACGCGGATGATACCATTATCCTTATAGAAGGAATGAACTGGAAGATGGTTGGCGAAAAGGCGAATGTAGATATTAACAAATTAAAAAAATGGTTTGACACAAATCTTTTATCTTTGAACAGTGAAAAAACACACATAGTCCCATTTTCTACAATTAAAATAAAAAACAGCCTAGAGTTCAAAATAATTATACACCACTGCCAATGTAATAAAATCAATTGTAACCAAATATGCTCAACACTTAGTAAAACAGATAAAATCAAATACTTAGATATAGATCAAAATTTAAAATGGAAAACTCATACGTGCGAACTTATAAAGAGAATTAGAAAGTGCATTTACATATTTATCAGATAAAGAAATATTCTTGAAATTAATGTGTTAAAAAGAGTGTAGGGTAGAGTGCTCTAAGAGTGCGCGGGCGATAAGAGTGCGCACTATTATTTTTACGCGCTCTAGATATCATTTGTGGCTAACTTCAGTTCCTAGGTGACATTTGTGATGAGAGGACACGTTGTTGTGCCGCGCATCTTAAATAAATCGAAAATACGGATTTCAGGTGAGTTTTAACAATAATCTGTGATTTACTAAATTGTTTTTAAGTCCTGAAATCTTTACGATGTCTTCGTTTATGGTGATATTGGATATTTTTTTGAAATTAATACTATAAAATCAATTTACCAAACGTGCACAAGGACCGTATTTCACTTATTCTAACAAAGATGCTACAACTTTCATTAAACGTGGGCAATACTGGTGGATTGTAAGAGTGCGCAGCTCTATAATTTGTAAGAGTGCGCGCGCACTCTTACAAATCTTTTTGCAAACCGATACTCCATTATGATTTTCTGGTACAAAATCAGATTTTTCTTGATCATTTAATTATAACTAAATTAGATAGATATGTATTATTTTAGAATGACTATAGGAGAACGAAAATCAACACGTCAGCTGTGTCCGCAAGCAGTCTTAGATGAGGCTAAAAAGAGGATCAGTGAGGGCGAAAACCAGAGAAAAGTCGCGCTTTTTGGCCAGTAGCATCACCAAGAGAAGATCCTGCCATAGCAAATTCCTCAGAATCGACATCAACCACTGTAAATACAGAAACAATTAATCCAACTTCTAGTAAATTTGTACTAACCTTCATAGACCGTTCACCAATACCAAAATCAGTCACACCTCGATCAAATCGGGTAGATAAGAGATCAGAAATACTTACAAACTCACCTTTTAAGCAACAACTGCTCGAAGAAGCCAACCGTAAAAGAAAAGTAGAGTGGAACCTTAACAAAACTAAAAAAAAGGCGAAGGTGAATCCAAAGAAACCCAAATCAACACCTGAGAAAAAGATGTAGAGCTGCCCAAGATGCAAGAAAGTCTACAAGGAAACGAAAGCCGAGGGTTCGATAGAGTGCATAATGTGTACTCAATGGTGGCATGAAAAATGCACCAGTTATTATGGAATTGGTCGGTACAAATGTGATCTCTGTGCCCAGGTGTCCTGTGCGCACTCTTAGGTTTCCAAGTGCGCACTCTTAAGTACCGTATATGTAAGAGTGCGCAAATGACTATGTTCCAATATTTATTAATTTTAATCGTTAAGTGTTTGAATTTCATTGAATTTTTTATACAGTTATGTTAATGAAATACGGTTTAATATGAATAAAGAAGTTTCATTTTCATAACAACATTTGTTTTATTGTTATCATTAATCATACCTTAAGTGCGCACTCTTAGAGCACTCTACCCTACTTTGCAACAGTACAGTCATTGTTGCAATATGGTATTGTTGGATGAGGAGGAGCCTACTCTAATATAATAGACCCTGTGAGAGTGGTCCAAAAATTAATTTTAAAAATAATAATAAAAAAGCCCTCAACATATCCTTCAGAACAATTATTTCAAATATTCAATGTACCTACCATAGACATTATTTACAAAAAAATACTGTTTTACAAATTTTTAAAGAGAAAAAACCCTCAACTTACAAAGTAATACATCGACTAGATTTGCATATGATTTTAGAATTCCAAAATTTGACAAGAAACATTCTCAAAACAGTTATATCTACCATGGGGTAACAAATTTTAACATTTTACCCCCAGAAATAAAAAAGATCCAAGATTTAACTTCATTCAAAATTGAAATAAAAAACTTTTTCACAAAACAAACACATGTTTAATTTCATTCATTTATCTCCATTTATTTGTATTTTTGGTATTTTTCTACATATTTGTTACTCTTTTTTGGTTGCTGTTTTGTTTTTTATTTTTCGGTTTAATTAATTTTAAATTTTTCATTTTCTCATTTTCTATCTTTTTGATTTGTTGGTTATTATTTTCTTTGAATATTGTTTTAGTGTTTACCTTTTTGTATAAGTTTATTCATTTAAAGATAAAAATATGTAACTAGTATCCCGCCCTGCATGCGCACAAGCATTCTGCTTTCAGCATGAGGGTAAGCAAAAAAAAAAAAAAAAAATGTTGTTTAAAATATATGTTTTTCTACTCCCATTTGGTAATTTACTAATTACAAAACGGCTAACGCAATCACAATGCCATACATTTCTACACCCGTTGCATAATGTTACATTATGCAACCGGTAACCGTGTTAAAATGAACATGTGCGCATGCGCATTGTCAGAATTGGAACCATTTTTTAATTTCAAATGTCAACCTTGTATGGGGGTATGAAGACCTGTCAATCCAAGATGGCCGCAAGCGATCAGCTGATTAGGCTTCATACAATAATATTACTGATATTCGGTAGGTAGGAATTACCGTGGTGATGAGACTTTCAGCCCTGTTCAGATGAAAATAAATAAGTATATTTTATGTGTAGAGTCAAATAAAAATTGTTAATAGTGCTAAAATTTATCGAATTTATTTATCGGATTGCTCCAAATAAAGCTTTCCTTTTTTCAATGGAAAATAAAAATATGCTGTACAAATTTGGTTCACCTGCCAATACAACTGCAGGGCATAATTATGTTTATTTGAGTTTTGGGTTTGAATGTTTAAGCTTATATGCAGGATGTAAAAGCGCGACCTTATACATATGTGTCGGCTTGTGGGCATGAATTCAATATGAAACCTAAATATAATTTATTTGTACAACTTAGGTTAGATTAGATAATCGAAGGGAATGATAAATCACACGTTTTGACAAAGGTAAGGTTTTAATTACTTCAAATGGACAAGTACATTATAATGACTATTATTCACTATTTTGTTAATTCTCTCATGGTCGTAGAAAAAGTATTGTATGCCACTGCACGTAATTAGTCTTTGTAACACTCGTGCTTTCTATTGTGCCATTCGGCTGCGCCTCATGGCACAAACTAGCACTCGTGTTAAAAAGACTATCATCACTTGGCAGTGGCATAAATAACTATTATGTAATATGTAATTTGTTCAAATAAAAAAAAAAAAAAAAAACAGCATTGCATAACTTGCATACTTCTTTTCGAAATGATTAACTCTATTCGGTGTTATGGCCGAGGGAGTCTCGGCAATATATGTTTATATTTGTTATATATGTTTCAGGAAATGTCGGCAAGAGTTGCAGGGCTTATGTTCATTTGAGGTTTGGATTTTATTTGCAAGTACACAATCAGCATTTGTAAGCGCGAACTACACGTGTTTGAGAGCTTTGAATGAATATATCCTTGCAACTTAGATTATAGATTAAAGATTATAGAGTCTGATTGTAATTTGCCATGTATGTTCCTTGACTTATAGGTTGTTATGCGGCTGACCACCCATACTGAAAAAAAAATTGGTTCACTTTGCCAATGTCACCCCTGTTTCAGGGAAGGACGGCAAGAGTTGCAAGGCTTATGTTCATTTGAGATTGGGTTTTTATATTGTAGGTCCACATGCGGCACATGTGTTAGCGCGAAATTAAACATGTCTGCTTGTGGGAATGCATTTAATATAAATCTTAATGATTGTGGATTGATGATAGGAGAGAGCAAAGTGAGTGTTCTACTGTATGCAGATGATGCAGTTCTTGTATCTGATTCAGCAGTAGAATTGCAAACAATGCTCTCTAGATTGAATGAAGCTTTGTTAGGTAACCATTTGAAGTTGAATGCAAGTAAGACGAAAGTATTGATTTTTCAAAGAGATGATGAAAGTATGAATTATGAATTTAAAATTAATGGAATGAATGTTGATGTCGTAAATGAGTTTGTATATCTGGGAAGTAAGTTTGAAAAAGATGGAAGAATGTCCGGTGAATTTGAAAGAAGAATAATGAAAGGCAGGTGTGTACTGGGTGCGACCGCTTGCATCGCCAGGAACCAAAATCTCTCAAAAAATGTTAGATTGGCGGTGCACGGTGGTATACTAGTGCCCACCTTGATGTATGGAAGTGAAGCCTGGACGGTGAGTGAAAGGGAAATTAGTAAAGTCCATACAGTAGAAATGGACTATCTAAGAAGTATGATTGGGAAAAAACGAAGTGACAGGGTGAGGAATGATTTTGTAAGAGAGGAATGTGGTGTAAGGGAAAGTGTGAAAGTGAAGATTAAAAGAAGTATGTTAAGATGGTTCGGGCACATGGAGAGAATGAGTGATGAAAGATTGACGAAGAAAGTATATGTTGCTAGAATAGATGGATGTCGTGGAAGAGGAAGACCGAGAAAGGTATGGATGGACCAAATTTTCGAAATAGCGAGTGAATGGAATATCCAGAGTCATAATAAAAGGAGAGCTTGTATGAAAAAGGTTATGACTCTGGATGAAATGAAAGAAGTATGCAAGGACAGGAAGAAGTGGCGGCTAATCTGCAATGCTGATTTGTAATGTTGGTTTATTAGTTTGCTACATTTTTTGCATAAGAAATTTTTGACTTTTTTTGTATAGATTTATTTTTAAGGTTTTGTTGTTTTTTTTTTTTTTTGTAAACTTAAATGTCATTTATTACTCGTATTCCTTGACTTATAGGTTGGTATGAGGCTGACCACCCATACTGTAAAAAATGGTTCACTTTGCCAATGTCACCCCTGTTTCAGGGAATGTCGGCAGGAGTTGCAGGGCTTATGTTCATTTGAGTTTGGATTTTATTTGTAAGTACACATTCAGCATTTGTAAGCGCGAACTACACGTGTTTGTTTGTGGGCATACATCTGAGAGCTTTAAATGAATATATGCTTGCAACTTAGATTATAGATTATAGATTATAGATAAATATCTTTGCAGCTTAGATAAGATTAGATTAGATTGCTATTCTAGAATAAAATATTTGGAACAGAATAACATTGGTTCGAATCACTCTTGGCTCTTTAACCATAGCTTCGACCCTGGTTCAGCAGATACCATTGCATGCACACAAGCTTCTGCTTTCGCACGAAGACAACTGGACAGGCAAAATATCTTGGTGAAACTGTATTCCTCTTCAAAATCTTTTTTTTTCAGGACGACTTCCCTTTGCTGACCGCTGGACCAGCGATTCTGGCATCTCCAAAGTTTGACGTCACCAAACCAACAGTGTTCGCCATCCATGGTTTCTTATCCGATCAGAACAATCCACCCAACTTGGCTGTCATCAATGCCTTCAAAGGGAAAGGAGGATACAACGTGTTGGCTTTAGATTCCCGCGCCCTGATTGGACTTCCCTTCTACATGTTGGCTTCCACGAATGTTAGATTCATTTCAGAACCATTGGCACAGCTTTTACATCAGTTTGTACAAGGTATTATGTTGATTCAGACATTTTTTCCGCATCAAAATCACATATAATAAATGGAAAATGGAATAAATGTAAACTTTTTGAACGGTAGGTGTCGTGGATGCTCAAAAGATCCATCTGGTTGGTCACAGTCTTGGTGCTCACATAAGCGGATTCACTGGAAAGCGTTTCACAGTCCTCAGTGGTCAGAAGATTGGTCGCATCTCTGGACTGGATCCAGCTGGTCCCTGCTTCCTCACTGATATCGCTGTTAACCGTTTGGCGGCAACTGATGCCAACTATGTTGATGTCATCCACACCAATGCTCTCGTCTTTGGAATTCCTGTTACAACAGGTAAGAACTCTTGAATCAAGTCCCGTACATTTTTTTTCTGAGATGATAAATTGATCTTTTGTTTTTCCTTTACCTCTTCTTGTTCCAAATTCCTTGACTTATAGGTTAATATGAGGCTAACCCCCCATGCTGCAAAAAAAATGTTCACTTTTCCAATGTCACACCTGTTTCAGGGAAGTCAGCAAGAGTTGCAGTGCTTATTTTAATTTGAGTTGTGGATTTTTATATTGCAGGTCCACACGCGGCATGCATAAGCGCGAACTTATACGTGTCTGCTTATTGGAATGGCTCTTCAATTTCAAAGATTGAGGATCATAAAACCCCATTTATGTTATTTTAAATATTTCTCGCCATTTTACAACCTTCTGAGCAATCCGTCCTTTGGTCCATCTCCTCACAAGGAGAAATTCAAAGCAATAATTGACCTCTTAACTTCTACAGGACCTATATTTGTCGGAAACCTTTTCCAATTAAAAAAAAACAATGGCTTAACTTGGAGTGCAGATTTCAATTCTCTATCCTTATTTGAATGTTTCTTGCGATCTTTAACGGGTTTTGTGGACACTACCCTATCCCTTTTTGATTTGTATCCTTTTGATTTATAAAACTGGGGTCATTTATCATCATTTGTCTTACGTCAGAGGTAATTTCACATGAGCAATGTTTGTGTGTGTACTAGAGTCTAGACCAATGTGTCTTATGAAAACTGGAAATTGTTTTTAATTATATTTAAAATAACTCTTACGACATTGTGTTGTGCTTTGTTTTTTTTGCTCAGATTGTGTAGAATGTGGTTCTTAAGATAATTTCCTTGAAAGATCATATTTGAATCAAATGATAGACAAGTCAAAGAAGCACTTAGGGCACGGACTATCTTCCCCCAATTCTTCTTAAGCACCAAGAAACATTGATAACCCAATCTACTTAATTTATTATTGTTTTCAGGACACGTTGATTTCTACCCAAACAACGCTGAGTTCCAACCGGGTTGTTTCGACCCCATCTGCGCCCATTGGAGGGCTGGATTCTTCTATGCTGAGAGCGTCAAAGCTCCTGAAAATTTCTTGGCTAGAAAGTGCTCAAACATCAAGAACTTCGAGAAGCAACTCTGCAACAACGAGGAAGTGATTCTCATGGGTTTCGGTGCAGCAGGATCCACCTCTTCCAGAGGCACATACTATTCCACAACGTCTTCATCTGCTCCCTACTCTTTGGGGCAATCTGGAATTGAGTTTCCAGTGCCGTGGTACTATTTCCAGTGGCTGTAATTTTGCGTTTGATCATTCAATACAATTATGACACCAATCAGCCACTGTATTTTAAAGTCTAAGTATGAAATGCTACGTTTAAACTTAACCATATCGTTTTCTAAAAAAATAAGACGATAACAAAAACAAGAAGTGAGGTTTCAGTTTTTCTTAGTACAACGCATTTTTAGTACAACGCTTTGATTAAATTTCTTTGTGCCATAATAAATTGTTTTCAACTGATTTTAAACATGTTTTTTTTATTTCATTTCTGCATAAGAAAACTTTGATATGTATTGATTTAGATTATTGAATAAGGTTTAAAAAATAATGTTGGTTTAAGTTGGAATTACAGTCGTTTGACGAATTTAAGTTATTTAATTGTACAATTAGTTAATTTGATATATATACATATAAGTACTTCGCATTCGGTTAATTATACTTTTCAGATATGACACGAACCGCTAAAGGAGAACTTATATATAATTCAATTAAGACAACTTTTGTTATTCAAAATTAGTTCATCCTAAGTCATCGTGCAGAGAGGGTGCCTCGTACAGAACTTGGCTACATTGCCAACGAAGCGTCAAAAATTACATTATAATATGAGAATTATGAGCGCAATATTGTCACCTTAACCTTCCGTCGGTCGCACCTGTGCAAACCACCAGGGTTTTTTACGGAATTCCCGATTCAAAGACGACAAAAGACGCCCCCCTCCCCAGTACCCATCTGACTCGAAGACGTCTTCCAGCCCGTACCTCGTTGTAGTTCCTGCACCTTCACAGCGAGCGGAGCTGTAGCAAGTGGCCAAAAAAGCACATTGTCCACAAAGCTAACTTTTCCTGAGGAGCCTTAATCAATGGAATCTGAAGTGGACTGAGCTCACTAGGATTAAATTGAACTCATTATGCATTTTTTTGGTATTTTACTTTACCAATCAGTTTAATATTTTGTCCAAATTATATTGTAACTGGGGTAGATGGGTCAAAAATGGTTATTTTGAAAATTGTGTTTGGTAAGATAAGAAAACACTATTTTTAAATTTTCCTTCTCTTAATTCCTTAATATAGATCCTAAGGAAAGTCAATGAGAAAGGACGTCCCCCAAAACCAAGGAGAATGGGAGTAACAGCAATATGAAATTATGTGCTTTTTTGGCACATTGAGTCCGAACGAAGGCACTAATGACTAAAAGGTAAACTCATTATGAGGAAGTGCTCATGATAAACTTCTAAACTGCAGGATTTTCACACATTCTTAGTTTTTTTTCTCGTAGAAAATAGGAAAAAGGTGCATTTATCTGAGAGACCCAAGCAGCTTATTCAGTTTTACCTTTAAGGCCTTTAAGATACCTATCGATCTGATTTGAGGTGCAGCTCTTACTGCGGTCGTCTCATTTGTTTAAATAGGAAAACATTACAGATTATGGGTCGGAAGAAAAAGGAACAAGAAATGGAATTTCCTACGTACAAAAAGGTAATCAGAAAAAACTGTGCTGTGAAGTCAACTTTTTAGCATTTTATCCATGAAGGTGAGCCTTGGAGTGGAAGACCTATTTGTTTTTACAAGTAAGGAGTTACAGTATTACTCTGATCGCTTGATTTTTCTCAGCGCAGGTAATTTCATATGAGCAATGTACTGCGCCAATGTGTCTTATGAAAACAGAAGATTCTAATCTAATCTAATCTAAGTTGCAAAGGTGTATAATATTTAAACCAGTATACATGTGTAAGTTCACGCTTTCATATGATGTACCTATGTGGACTCACAACATAAAAAACCCCCAATCACAAATGAACATAAGTGTGCATAAACTCTTGCCGGCCTACCCTCAAACAGAGATGACATTGGCAAAGTGAACCATTTTGTACAGTATATGTGGTCAGCTTCATATCAACCTATAAGTCAAGGTACTCGATTTTTGGAAAGAATTGATTTTTACAATAGAAAAAATAATTCGTACATTCAAGACGATTTCATAAAAACGTCTCATTTTTTTTTAAATAGATAAGTCAAACAAGCACTGAAAGGACGCCCTATTACCGATGAAACACTTTATCATCTTGCGAAAGATAAACAAATACCAGTTCTCGGGCCAGAAGAAAATATTCAAACAGGAAGTCATGTTTGATCCCTCAAGTTTCCAACTCAATATTTCCATCTCTTAGACCGGATTCTCTAACAAATGAGCAAGAACAGGACCGAATTCATCATCATCTACTAATGGCAGTGCCTTGTTGTGCCAGCCATCTGTCTTATTTGGTTGCCATCCTCTTGGCTGCAAATGCGAGGAGACATCCATGAGCCGCTTCATATCCTGGAAGTATGAAAGTATTGAACAATCTTTATTTTTCTGACCATTGTTTTTTTTCACAAAAAATTCAAGAGGTGCATTGGTGCTTCTTTAAGCCCTATTGGTGTTATTCACACACAGCAAATCCATGGCTCAACCGCCACCTGATGTAAATTTTCAATACAAA
The DNA here is from genome assembly GCA_951799405.1 of Agapetus fuscipes. NCBI lineage: Eukaryota > Metazoa > Arthropoda > Insecta > Trichoptera > Glossosomatidae > Agapetus > Agapetus fuscipes. Next base: position 9,263,447 of record OX637341.1, read on the forward strand.
ATCAACCATGGATCAGCTATGAATAAAACGTATTGTGAATAGCCCTTGAGTTTGGTTTTCCTGTTTTAGATTTTTTTTAAAGAAATCCTGTCCGGAGACTCCAGCGAGTGTCATAGACTCCTAGACTCTATGAGTCTATGACACTCGCTGTAGTGCCGCAGAGGTGTACGAGCTTGGTCATCGCTACAAAGCGCCAATACTCAAGCAAGGCCCAGTTGCTGTAAGGCTGGATGGACCTTTAGTGACCGGTCTTTGGTAAAGGCTTTATGAATTTTTTAACCCAGCGAAGAGCATATTTAGAAACATAAATGGTATATTTTTGTGCTCCGCCGGGATCCGAATCCATAACCTCCCATTTACGAGTCCGAAAATAAATGGAATGAATGTCGGAATTGTCGAGGAATTTGTATATCTGGGAAGTAAGTTTGAAAAAGATGGAAGAATGACAGGTGAATTTGAAAGAAGAATAATGAAGGGAAGGTGTGTACTGGGTGCCACCGCTGGTATAGCCAAAAACCAAAACTTATCGAAAAATGTTCGATTGGCGGTACACGGTGGTATACTAGTGCCCACTTTGATGTACGGAAGTGAAGCTTGGACGATGAATGAGAGTGAAATTAGTAAAGTCCATACGGTCGAAATGGACTTTCTAAGAAGTATGATTGGAAAAAAACGGAAAGATAGGGTGAGGAATGAGTCAGTGAGAGAAAAATGTGGTGCAAGGGAAAGTATAAAAGTAAAAATCAAAAGGGGTTTGTTAAAATGGTTTGGACATATGGAAAGAATGAATGACGAAAGACTGACGAAGAGAGTGTACGCTGCAACTATGAATGGAAGCCGTGGTAGGGGAAGACCGAGGAAAGTATGGTTGGATCAAATTTCCGAAATAGCGAATGATTGGGATATTCAGAGTCATAACAAAAGGAGAGAGTGCATGAAAAAGATTATGACTCTGAATGAAATGAAAGAAGTATGTAAGGACCGAAAGGAATGGCGGTTGATTTGCAACAATGGCGGCTAGGGCATTAATTCTAAGTGTAATATTAAGTTTAATTTTAATTTTACTTTATTTTAATTTTAATTTGTACCTAATGTGTCTCATTATGAATTTCTGTATTTCATTTATAATTTTTTGTGCTCCTTGACTGATAGGTTGGTACGAGGCTGACCACCCGTGCTGTAAAAATCGGTTCACTTTTGCCAATGCCACCCCGGTTCAGGGAACGGCGGCAGGAGTTGCAAGGTTTATGTCCATGTGAGGTTTTCTTTATTTGTATGCACACATGCAGAATGTGTAGGCGCGAACCTACATGTGCCTGTCTGTGGGCATGCATTTCATATGAGCCTTGAATGCTTACATATCCTTGCAGCTTGGATTATAGATTATAGATAGAAGTGTTGCCACTGGACTACGGCGGTTCGTGTATATTTATGTATATTATATATGTATATTATTTGGACCGGTGTCCAAGATGCCAACCACACGCGGTGTACCTGAGCGGTAGCCCATCCAAGTATCATCCGCGCTCAATGTTGCTTAACTTCGGTGATCTGATGAGAACCGGTGCTTTTAACATGGTATCGTCGTTGACTTGATTGACCTCTAATATAATAAATCTATAATGTGAGATTTGAAACTTAATAATAATAATAATTTGGCTGGTTCACAGCCTAGTGGTAACGCATTGTACTCGTGAATGGAAGGTCATCATGAGTCAAGGTCAAAGACCAGTCACCAAAGGAGCCATCCAGCCTTACAGCAACTGGGTCTTGCTTGAGTATTGACGCTTTCTATAGCGACGACCAAGCTTATAGAGGGCTTTTGAGGTGTGATTCACACAAAAACAGCGCTCGCTAAATAAATCATCCTAATATTAGTATTATTATTACCGACTGGGCTATTGACAAGGCGATGTTTGAATGGAAGGAGACGTTTTGTTAAGACAATTTATGTTAATTAACTTTTAATTGATTAATCAAGGTAATTAATAAGTTAATCAGCTTATACAAGTGCTGCAGTGTATTTGCCCATACTTGTTTAAATATTTGAACGACTCCTAAAACAAACAAGTGTTACAATTTTAAACAATACGGTATAAAGGTGATAAAATTTGAAATGTGTAAGAATTTTTTGTACAAATGTTTATTTAAAAACTATATTTTTTATGTTATAATTTGGGATATACTTACATCATAGAAATCTATATCATAAAAATGTTTTGACAAACAAATGTTATTCACTTTGTATGTTTTTGTTAGTTTTATTCATTCGTGTTTATTTGTGGGCATGCATTTGAGATGAGCTTTAAATGTTAATTTAACTTTGCAACTTAGATTAATATTCATTAACTTTTTTGAGAACAGGAACTTGGTGCTTCTGCGGCTGCCGAACATTGTCGCAGGTGTTTCAACAACGATGTCCTTCGGCGTCCCTGAGATCTTCTCCCCTTAATCTTACCCTGTTTGATAAGATGAGAGAGACGGTATTTCTCATTTTTCAAAATGTGACCAAAGTAGGTACATCAGCTTACTGCCTACGTCGCGTCGGAGGTCTCTTCATTGGTGGCTCGATCACGCCAAGAGATCCGAATCATTTTTCGGTGAGCATACATGACCGACGAAAGAGCTATGCTACACATAAGACTGTCTGATCGGATACGAAATACCGAAATACGTAGAAGATCGGGAGTTACTGACATAGTCAAAAGAGTGGCATAGCAGAAGTGGTCGTGGGCAGGGCATGTTGCCAGATTGAGCGAGCAAAGATGGACGAAAAGAGTGGTAGAATGGAGACGTCGTGAAGACAAAAGAACTAGAGGAAGGCCTCTTGCACGATGGTCAGATGATATTAAAAGAGTTGCTGGTGATTGGATGCAGAGAGCCCAGGACAGAGACGCCTGGAGAGATATGGGGGAGGCCTATGTCCAGCAGTGGACAAGAAGTGGCTGACTCAGTAAGTATACATGACCATTCATCTATAATCTAAGTTGCAGAGATGTATTGACATTAAAGGCTTATACATACATATTTAATGCACGCCCACAAGTAAACACGCATGCTTGAACCCTCCTCATACCCGTCATGTATGTGTGTGTCAGATGGATCGACAGGACATGGACGCTCATGCAAAGCTATACATTGTCTCAAGTGGCGGAAGGCCTTTCCGTGAAGTAAAAGCAACGGCACGAAAAAACAAAAACCTTTAGGTCAGAGGCGTGTCCATGATACAAGCAGACACGTGTCAGTTCGCACTTAGACATGCTGCATGAGTACCTACTAACAAAAAAAACATACCTTACATGCACATAAACCTTGCAGCTACTACCGCCTTTCCCTGAAACCGAGGTGGCATTTGGCAAAAGCGAACCATTTTTTTGAGGGGTCAGCCTTAGGTATACCAAATAAAGACAAGGAACAAAAAAAAACAAAACAATAAAATTTTATTCAATTAGATTAACAATAAATTCAATTAAAATTAAAACCTTTAGCAAAAATCAAACCTCAAATGAACATAAGCCCTGCAACTTTTGCTGACCTTCCCTCAAAACAGGGGGGACATTAGTAAAGTGAACCATTTTTTACAGCATGGGTGATCAGCCTCATACCAACCTATAGGTTATAGACACAAGAAGAAATTACATGATAAAAAAAACTTTTACCGACCTTCCCTGAAACAGGGGTGACATTGAAAAAGTGAACCATCTTTTACAGCATGAGTGGTCAACCTTATACCAACCTATAAGTAAGACGCAATTTTTTTTAGGTACATAATATCGAAAAATTAGCTTCGTATTTTGTTTTTTTAATTAATCCTATTCTAATAATGTCATAATCGCGAATTTAAATACATATCAATTGATCAAACAAAGTCGGAAGGGTATAAATACAAGTAACATTCAAAGACTCCTTATAATCACAAACTTCCTTTAGTCGTTAAAATTTGATAGATCGTTTCTGTCAAAGGTAAGTTTTATTTTCTTAAAAAAATATCAAATCTTTAAGCTTGAAAAACACATTCTCCCTTTGGCTACTAAAGTGGTTTTACATCTATAATGTATAATCTAAGTTGCAAAGATATCACCACCTTAAAGGTAAAACTAAAGAGTGCTGATTCACTGAGGTGAGAAATCGCAGATAAAACCTTTTATTGAGTGGATTTTCTCATAGTTAGTGAACTATGTAATTGTAAGAAAGTGCTCATGACGAACTTCTGAGCTGCAGGATTTTCACACTTTTGTAGTGTTTTCTTTGGAAAAAAAGGTGCATATCATATCTGAGAAACCGATGTTAGTTTAATATGCCACTTATTCAGTTTTACCTTGAAGGTGGTGATATATTGATATTTAAAATAATGAAAATAAAATCATATTGATATTGAAATATATGTTGAAAAGTTGAAAAGGTTTATTAATATTTTAGATTCATATATTCTCACAAGTGTGTATAAGTTCATTCTTACAAATTAACATAAGCCCTGCAACTTTTGCCGAGCTTCCCTGAAACAGCATTTCCAAAGTGAGTCGTTTTTCAATAGTAGGGAAGAGTGAACATGGGACATTTGTAAGCGCGAACTTACACGTGCCTGCTTGTGAACATGCATTTTACGCGAATCTTAATTGTCAATATATCTTTTCAACTTAGGGTCAATGTGGCAACGGTGGATCATGTGGGTACAGTGGATCAGGGCAGTTTCTTCCAGATGAGTAGTTATACAGGGCTATTGCTTTCACCCTGGCATGGTGCTCATGTCTGAACATGTCTGGACTAATCAGAGTCCTACTTCAATGCAGCTTGGTTGTGCTGAGTAACAAAATGTGTTTCTGACAGTCAAAAGTAAAAACTTAAGCTTCGCTTTGTTGTCTTCTTATTTTTAAAGTATTGAAGTTCGGCTAGAAATTATTTATTTATCCTAATTAACAATAATCCTGCTTCCATTATAACATTACTTCATTACTTTGTTCAAAGTGAAATACATAAATAGCTGCCCCAAAAGAAATTTGTCGGTAGGGTACACAGTGGATCAACATCATAGGATACGTAGTGGATCATCTTACCTGTAAAAATAAATAGATTCCACTCGTCACATGAGACTCTTTGGGAAGAACGCAGAAAGAAGTTACACTATATGTGTAGCATAGTTGCGTTTACCTCGGAAGACGCAGCAATGCCCGTCAATATTCTTGTTACTTCTTCAATGTGGATTTTTCCTGTATTATCATCCACTTATTTAGTGTTATTTTATTCTGTTTGATTAAAATTGGTGTATAAACAGAAAAAAAAAAATTTGTCTTATAAATACGTTTTTTTAAATAAAAAAAATCTGGTTTTTATTGTTTGATCCACTGTGTACACCAAAGGGGACACAGTGGATCATTTTCCATTTTTCACTAAATGCAAAATATCTTTGTATTTATTGGATAAAAAAGATGGAGCTCTTAGAATAAGTGGTAGGTACTTAATTTATTAACCGTTTGATAAAAGTTGTACATTGATTGCATTTATACAACAATAATTCTGTGCATTTGAAAAAAAATGATCCACTGTTGCCACACTGACCCTACATTATATTGAGTAGAAAAATTTTGTGCAATGTCTGCTGAATGAAACAAATATATTACCTCCCCTATGGGCAAGCTGCCCATATCGCGAGTGGGCAGGGAAGTATGCGTGTTTACACCCATGCCTTGCTTGCTTCCCTGCTCACTTCTCTGCCACCAAGAGCCGAATGTGAAAGGGGCAATAGATTATAGCAAGTTACAATAGAGCATGTAAATCAAACTTTTTGTTGCTCCAAATTGTACCATTGGATTCTGATCATTGTATTTCTTTCAAGGTCATCATGAGGTCATCACCATTCCCAATCCTAGCTTTGGTTCTGCTCTTCCAAGCGAGCACACATGTGGGGAACGCTCAAAGCTTCCAGTGGGTCTCGAGATTTGGACTCAAGCCCACACTCGCCTGGTTCGATTGTGAGTAGTAAAAAAATAGGATGGTGTATTCATTTTTACGGGTAAGAGGGCCAGCCTCACGCCAACAACTTCAGTTGAAGTGGTGGTTTCCCAGCTCCCGAGGGGGCTGGTTCTCATTTCCTGTGAAGGCTGAGTAAACCTTGCCGGTATTTATTTTGGGTTTTTCAAATAAGCACCGAAACGGGAAATCATTTCTGACACCGTCGAAAACATCGAACCGAGCATTCTACCAACTGAGCTATGGACCGGGCTTTTTACGAGCTTGGTTGTCTACTACAAAGCTACGAAGCGCCAATTCTCAAGAAAGACCCAGCTGCTGTAACGCTGGATGAACCATTGGTGACAGGTCTTTGGTATAGATAAAAATCATCATCATCATCATCATCATCACGACTATGAATTTTTCAGCCCAGCGAAGGGCATGTTTGAAAACATAAAAGGTTTATTTTTTTATGCTCCGCCGGGATTCGAACCCACAACCTTCCATTCCCCGAGTTCCACGTTCCGAGTTTCACAACATTCCACGAGTCCGAAGTACTACCACTAGACTAAGGACAAGACTAAAAATTCATCATGATGATTTGTTACAGGTACAGGCATCAAGGAGTTCTTCCATGTGGACTATAGCCAGAGAGACAATGTTTCGGAGCCGAACATGTCTTGGTTAACTCTCGGATTATACAATGACACTAAAAGGGTAAGCTGTCTAAAAACTTCTCTTCAAATTGGGTTGCATGATAGAACAGCAAGGGGACAAAACAATAAATGGCATTACATCACATGATAAAACATCACACGACAAGACAACACAATGACGAAACATCACAAGGCAAAACATTACGTTATAGAAAACACATACCTAAAACAGAAAATACCATAAACGGCACATGAAAAAATAACACATGACAAAACATCACATGACAAAGCGCCTTAGGTGGTAAAATACCTTATTGACACCTTAGAAATCTAAAGGCTACAAAGTAAATCCTCAGTTTGGCTGTTAAATTTTAAATAAAGTTGTCCTTAAGATTTATACTTTTTACACGAGATCTAATGTATGATACTTGAATGTGGACGATACTGTTATGATTTAAGGGTTCAATTTATTAAAAACTTCGGTTAATTCATTTAAGATACGGTTCATATTTGGTTTGTACACAGAGCTGCTTTTGAACTGTACTGCTGGGATACTAGTCTTGCTTCAAAGCATCTCGGTCTCTATTTAAAGGTGAGAATACGGGTTATTCTCTAAACATTGGAGACTGGCACATGCGAGACCTCTCCAGAACATTATATTCAGAAAATTAGAGTAAAAAATCTTGCGCAAATGCATGTACAATTATTTAAGTGCCTACATCTCGTCCCCTTAGTGCTTGTTTATCTTATCTCCATCTGAGACAATTTCACATGTACAATATTTCTATGTGTACTGGACCAATGTGTTTTATGAATGCTGGAAATTTATTTTAAAAAAAATAAAGCAACTCTCACATTATCGTGTTTTATGTTTTTTTCTTAGCTCAGATTGTGTAGAATGTGATTTTCAAGACAATTTAATTTAAAGGTCATGTTTGAATCAATTGGTAGATAAGCCAAACAAGCAGTGGCGTGACTACCTTACAAGCTAAAAAGCTAAGCATGCGTACGAAATGAAAATAATGAATATTTTTGAGTAGATTAAAGATATACATCAATATTCCTGCTACAGCCATCTGTGAGGTAAAGTGGGATATTAATATTAGTCATTGCCGAACGAAACTCTGTTCTTCAAACGTGATTGAGAATTGTATGCCTGTCTTTGTTTAACGTATGAAAAAGCTTGACCTCTGTAAGTTTGTATGAAGATGGTCGCTTAAGCTCTTTTAATTCTAAATGAAAACACACATTCACAGATATTGCTTGGAGTTGTGGCTTAGAGTACGCATGATAATAATATTCAGATAAGCTAAGCTTTTCGTCCATTAAATTTTACGATTCCAGACTGAAGCTGTTTACAGATTTATGAATGACTTATGTATTGTGTTTTGAAAACACTGTCGCGTCAGGTTCAAATATCATAATAAATAACTTTTTATATTTTGTATTGTTTGTGTATTAACACTGTGAAAATTCATTTTGTTTCAATTTATAATTTTTGGATGAAATTTTTCAAGCAAAACACTGTTTATTTTCACTATAGACTTTATTTAAAAGATTAAAATCTTTAAAACAAAATTACGAACGTTTTCGACCTAGAAGGTCGAAAACCTGATGATGACCTTCTAGGTCGAAAACGTTCGTAATTTTGTTTTAAAGATTTTAATCTTTTAAATAAAGTCTATAGTGAAAATAAACAGTGTTTTGCTTGAAAAATTTCATCCAAAAATTATAAATTGAAATAACTTTTTGCTTGTTTGCGATCAAAATTCCGGTTTTTATAGTATACAATGAATTCCTGTGAAAATATAGTTGTACTCAGTAAGGATCTTAAGTATGTAAAGATTTATTAATTAATCCAAAATCGAAGTCTGAAGAGATTAAGAAACACTGAGGAAAGAAACAAAGGGGTAAGATTTATTATTTTGATTTCGTGCAACTTTAATTATCCAGCATGCGCATGGCAGAAACCGTAGGCACGCCACTGCAAACAAGCAATAGGAAGACAATCTGTAGACTTCACAGACTCACACAGACACAACGCATACCAACTCACACAGACACACAATTACACGGTCGCAACAATACGTTTAATTATTCTGAAGACATCCAAATATGCCCTTAATTTGTGGATAGCAATGCAAGCTACTTATATTTTTCAGGTTGATATTAAGCTGTTTGGTGCAGCTCCTATTGTTCTCAACTCCAGCATGTTTAACATGAAGAAACCGACCATGATTATGCTTCATGGTTTCCTCAACAGCCAAATCTTCCCCGACATCCAGGGCGTGGTCAACAGCTTCAGATACCGAGGTGGATACAACATCCTGACCTTGGACGCGTGGACTCTCATCGGTCTTCCATTTTACATGTTGGCTTCAACAAACATCAGATTCATTGGTCAACCTTTGGGAGAGTTTATCTATCAATTGGTGCAAGGTAAAGTTTAACAAAAAAATCACTCTCGTTCCTGGTTTTGAATGAACTATAATCAATTGCTTCGTCAGTTGTTAGTTCTTACTATACGGAGGACCTGCAGCTATCTTCCCATCTTTTCGGTGATCTTCCTCGTACCTAAACCTAAACCAGCTTATTTCCCTTTTGCATTCTATTCACATGACCACACCAAATCACTCTTGTGCCTTCTCAAAAGGGAAATAAATTGGATTGGACAAAAGTGATTGGAAAAGTAAATCTTCTACAAACGGAATATTTCTTTAAAAGTTTTGACCACAAATTATTGAAAATCTCTAAAATCACAATGTTTATCATTTTTCCTTATTTTATTTTTAGTATTTCCATAGCTTGCGACCACGTTTCTGCTGTGAACAAATTGGGACACTTCGTATTCAAGTCGTTTTTTTAACATTGTCGGTGTTATTCATACACGGCATATCCATGGCTCAGCCGCCAAATAACTTGAAATTTCAATAAAACGATTATCTATGGATCAACTATGGATCAGATGAGTTATGAATAGCCCTGTTTGACATTAATTCTGTTTTTGATCTTCGTCTATCTTGCCTTCAAGTATCAATAAGAAGAGGAGATTCTTTTCTTCAAGCAACAAAGAACCTAGATCAGAACCTTGAGTAACGCCATTATTCTTATTTTCATACTTCCTCCAATCCATTGGCTCTTAATTTTTTTTTGGCATTAGGATGCTCGACTCACGACATCTACTGTAACAGTAACTCTGTCGCCATTCCGATAGGGGTAGCCAGAGCCTCTGCATATTTGACTCCATTTTTTCCTATCCTTGTTTTTTCAGTTCATTCATATCCATAACCTTTTTCATACATTTCCTTCTTACATTAGCTTTGTATATTCCATTCTTTTACAATTTCACCAATCTGATCCAGCCATACTTTTCTCGGTCTTTTTTTCACATTTCCTATGTATACACACTTTGTAAGTTTTTAGTCATCCATTCTTTCAACATGTCCAAACCATTTCATCCCCTTCTTTTGCACCTTGACTTTCACATCCTCTTTCAACTTGCAATTGCCTTTTATCAATTCACTCTTAACTCTATCAGTTAGAATTTTTCCAGTCATACAGCATACATACAGCTTCAAGTTTTAAATTTCCACCATTTCGCAATCACTCGTAATACATGTCTCACTTCCATACATCAATGTCGGTAACTATATGCCATTGTGTACCGACATCCTCGAATTCATCGTCAGCCGCTTGTGTCTTGCAATTCTTACTATCGCACTTACCACTTGCTTTCCCTTACACTAAATTGTGATGTCTGTTTTTCAGCTGGCTATGACCCATTGAAGATTCACCTTGTCGGTCACAGTCTTGGAGCTCACATGAGTGGCTTTGCCGCCAAACATTTCACTCTTTTGTCGGGCGGAACTCAAAAGATCGGGCGCATCTCAGGATTGGATGCGGCTGGTCCTTGTTTCCTCACAGAATTCGAGGAGCATCGTCTCAGACATACTGACGCTCATTTCGTTGACGTCATCCATTCAAATTGTCTTTTCTTCGGCATCACCATCCCATTAGGTGAGCTAATAATCGGTTATATGACAGAACGACACTGTGACAAAACAACACATGACATAAAGACACACGATAGAATGATACATGACAGAACGACACATGATAGAACATCAGATGACAAAACCTCACATGACAATATATCACATTACAAAGACAATGCATCACAGGAAAGTACATCACAAGGACAAAACATCACATGCCTAAAGCAGAACATACCAAAAAGTACACATGAGAAAAATCACATGACAAAACATTACAAAACAGAAAACACCATAAACGGTGTTCATCTCTATCAGTGCCTTTTAATCTATACCTAATCTAAGATGCAAAGATATATTACCATTTAATGCTCATATCAAATGCATGCTCACAAACAAACACGTGTAGCTCGCGCTTACAAATGCTAAATGTGTACTTACAAATTAAATCCAAACCTCGAAAGAACATAAGCCCTACAACTTTTGCCGACCCTCCCTAAAACAGGGGTGATATTGGTAGGTAAAGTGAAACATTTTTTACAGTATGGGTGGTCAGCTTCATACTGTTACGTTTTTTGCTGGGTTCTCTTTTTAATTAAATGCCATAATTTATTTTTACAGATTTTATTTTTCACAATTTTACAATACCTACTTGACATTTACTGTTTAATGGTATTACTCAGTGAATTGCTCTCTGCGACTTAACCCTCCATACCATTTTGATCTCTTATATAGGGTACCAGAGGGGTTTTCTCGCATTCACAATATCATTCTTTCACCAGAACGTTATGTAAAACACAATAACTATCACTTCCAGATGGTTCCGTCTTACGTGTATAGGTGTGCGTAGTCACTTTGATTTCATAGTCCGTCAGACGATGTATGCGTGTAGCACACGTACGTATTTCAAGTTCGCGACAATCCCAACCTATAAGTATCCTTTCACATATTATGTGTTCAATTTTCCTCTAACAATTTCTATTATTATTCAGCCTCTCTCTCGCTTTTCTTTTTGTCCACTACACTCTTGTGTGTCATCTATGCTTCTAATCATAGGCGAATGGATTGTAAGAACCAAGCAAACAGACCATTTACAAACAACTGAATCATCAAGCTTTCACAAACAACTATGTAAATGAATGGTTAATCAATGTACATTTATTTTCAAGGTCACGTTGATTTCTTCCCAAACAATGGTGAATTCCAACCTGGCTGCTTGGAACCTGTCAGTGCCCACTCGAGGGCAGTCCTTCTCTTCATTGAGAGCGTCAAGGCACCAGACAACTTCCTGGCCATCAAATGCACCGACATCTTTACCTTCGAGAAACAGCTCTGCACCAACAACGAGGTCATCCAGATGGGATTCGGAGCAGCGAAATACAACAGCTCTCGGGGAGTCTACTTCTCTTTCACGTCAGCCTTTCCCCCATACGCCATCGGTGAAAGTGGCATCCGATTTTCAAAACCTTGGATTTATGGTATCTTTGGACAGTAATACAAACAATTTTATTACTGAGATTTGTGAAGAGAAATAACCAGAAGCCTTGAAACAACACCTCCTTGAAGGCTCCTGCACCACCTGTCTCTAAATTTATTTTTCTTCTTCTTCCTATATTAGAGCTAAGATCTGTTTATTGTGGAACTCCCTCCTGTGATATGGAAGATCAGCTGTTCTTCTATCTCTGGGTGGGTGGCCAGTTAGTAGACGCTGGCCGTCTGGCATTTCGTGTATTGGGATTCGAGTTAAAACCTATTTTCGCTCATGCAGTAAGTACATGATCCCTGCAGATCCGTCACCTCTTCCTACTAGGTATATTTGACGATGTCCTCAATGTCGCAATTCTGATTTCTGAATTCCTTTATCGACGACGATCTCCAATATTACGGCCCAAAAAATCGTCTGACCTTGAAAACCCGCCACCCCATCTTGCCCACTACGCAATTTTGTCCGCTACCCTGTCTTGCCCGCTCCCCGTCTTCCTCGCTACCCTATCTTGCCCGCTACCCCGTCTTGCCCGCTACCTCGTCTTGCCCACTACGCCGTTTTGCCAGCTACCCCCTCTTGCCCTCTTCCCCGTATGTTTACGTACTGTAATGTTCCTTTATTTATAAAATATTTTTATTATTTAGAAAATCGGAATGAATATATTATTAAGCTTTGAAACAAAAGACACCCGTATCGACCGCTAGCTGAAATCGAACCCCCGAATTTAATTTAATATTAAAGAACCGAAGTATATATTTTTAGATTTTTGAAGAGTAAGAAAAGAAAACACATGCGTATCGATCGCTAGCTGAAATCCAACTCCCGAGTTTATTCTAATTAGGAAATGAAATTAATTATCTTTAGTGCTTAGAGAGCGAAAAACACATCCGTATCGACCGCCGTGCAAGATCGAAGTCCCCGAGTTTATTCAAAAATTAGAAAATAAGATTAATTATTTTTAGTGTTTTGAAAACGAAAAACACATCTGTATTGACCGCTGTTTCAGATCCGAGTCCCCCATCCCTTGCAACGTCAGGGGTACATCTCTTCCCTCTCCTCCCCTTGAGATCTCCTTTCCTCCACCCCAAGATCTGCCGCAAGTCATAGCGATATAATTATTGGTTGAAAAAGAGAGAACTCTACAGTACATACATAATTATTTTGTAATGAAAGTCTCTGTACATAAATAGAACTTGTAATATTATACTTGTAATTTATTGTTACTGTTTAAATAAAAATATATTTGTAAATCTCTTCTTCATCTTCGTTTTCTTATTTTTTATTCTTCTGAGTTTTTCCTACTCGGAAATTGGTTGATTATTGAAGATGGCTGTTAGAATAAAGGGTAGGTAGTTGGTTTTTTTCTTACCTACACATTTTCTTTAGCCTTCATTTGAAGCAGCAGAATCATCATTATTTCTCTTTCTTCTTTGTGTCTGGTCCCTTCAATGTTAACAGTGTGATAAAGTTCAGATAAAACTTAGCATTCAAATACTAACAAACTTTCACCATCTTAGTGCTTGTTTGGCGTATCTTCCACAGAGGTAATTTACCACATAGCAAAGAAGGTCATGGACAGTGCATCCAGCATCTCAGCAAGCACGACCAAGTTCGCAAAGAGCTCGTTAGGTGTGAATCATGAAAACACAGCGCTCACCAAATAAAACATATCTATATGTATTTTAAAGTAATGGCTTTGTGTGTTGACTGACATTGTGAATATTCGTTTCAAATTGAGGGGACTGGATTCGGAGAGACAGTTTAAAAGTCGTCTCAAGACTCACTTCTTCGTCCAATCATATGGACAAGCGCCTTTATAGTGACACACTGTCATAAAAGGCGCTGTATATTTTTTGTATTAATAATAAATTAATTATTTAAAAATAAAAATAAACAAAGATTTTCTTCACGAGTTGATTTAATTCCTCGGGCGCTTTTGGTGTTATCACACCATAATCAAGAGAACAAGAGAGTAGTCTTTGCTAATATAAATCTACTTGCTCACACACTTTTTATGTATTTTATGTATGTATTTATGCATGTAATGTGACATTAACATGTCCAATTGACGTCACAACTTTTTTTCGCGCTAAATGTAAACGAAAAAAAATATTTCTGAATTTCAAATTAATCAATTTGCAATTTTAATTGTATAATTGTAGAAATTTTCCATCCAAAACACCTGTAGTAAACTGTAATTCATTAATCCATACAATTTATTATCTACATTGCAAAGATATTTTTAATTTAAGATACATACTACACGCATTCCCATAAGCAGACACTTGTAAGTTCGCGCTTACACATGCCGCATGTGGACTTAAAATATAAAACATCAATTTAAACTGAACATGATCCCTGCAACTCTTGCCGAGCTTCCCTCAAACAGAAGTAACATTGGCAACGTACATATTATGTACGAGTATCTATAGATGGCAAATAAAAAGAAACTTTTTTCTTTGTTGATTTTCTAACTGGTATAATTATATTTTTATTCAAATGTACCTAATACATGTACCTAATACATGTACCTAATACATGTACCTATAACTGTTTGCTAACTTAATAAATAAATAAAAAACCTTGACAAAAAATAGTGCGTTGACATTAAATAATCAAAACGGATATCAATAACCTAGCTTGAAAATAAAAATAAAATTAACCTGAGAAAAGCTTATTTTTAAACGCGTAGGTGCATAATCTACGAAGCTCTGGCCACCCCTAGCAGAATGGGGCAGAGCTACAGTTACAGTAAGTAATGTTTAATAATAAAATCTATTATTAAAGCTGCAAAAATATATTAACATTTGAATTCTTATTAAATGTATGCCCACAGACAGTGAGTAAATTCACATTTGTAAATGCTGCATGTGTAAATATGTACTTACAAATTAAAATTCAAACCTCAGATGAGCATAAGCGATGCAAATTTTGCCCACCTTCACTAAAACAGGGGTGATCCGGTCGATAGCTCAGTTGGTAGAGTGCTTGCATCTCATGTCCAAAGCTCGGGCTCGAATCCCACCGAGGGTGTCAGAAATGATTTCCCGTTTCGGTGTTTATTTCAAACCTCAAAATAAAATACCGACAAGGTTTACTCAGTTTTCACAAGAAACGAGCACCATCCCCCTAGGGAGCAGGAAAACCCCCATTTCAACTGAAGTGGTTGGCGTAAGGCCGGCCCCCTTACATGTAAAAATATATAGGTTTCACTCGCCACATTCGAAACCACATTCGCCAAATAAGTTGCACCATACGTGCAGCTTAATTGCATTGGCATTAATAGGGCGGTCGGCCTCATACCAACCTATAAGTCAAGGAATTATAATTTGATATTAATAATTCTTGTGTATTAATTTAATCTTTGTTAATAATAATGAATTAAAACATCGAATAACAGTATTAATTTATTTAAGTACTTGATTGTATAAGGGCAATAAATCAATTGAAACAAAGCCTGCAACACATGTTTTGTACGACGCGACAAATATTGTCTCTGGCCATGAAATTATATTTGTGTACATTCTCCAAAACGCAGATGAATGTATCGCCATCTTAAAGGTAAAACTTAATAAGTGCTGATTCCCCGATTTCTTAAATCGGGGATAAAACATTTTATTGGGTGTAACTTTTCATAGCAAGTGAACTAATTATAAGACAGTGTTCATGAAAGTGTTCTAAGCTACAAGATTTTCCCACTTGTGAGTGTTTTCTCTCGTAGAAAATAAGAAAAGAGTAGCATTTATCTGAGAAGCCCATGTGAGCTTATATTTTGTCTTGTCTTGTACCTATCCTGCCGCCATTCCTCTAGGGTTGGCCGGTACCTCCACACAAGTGCCTCCACTTGACTCTGTCCTTGCATACTTCCATAATCTCATCTAGTTGCATCTCTCTTTTCATGCACGCTCTTCTCTTGTTTACACTCTGTAAATTTAATTCATTCGCAATCTCTGTTATCTGATCAATCCATTCTTTCTTAGGTCTTACCTTTCCACGCTTACCTATTACATTTCCTTTATACACTTTTTTTGTCGCGTTTTTTTTTCCTTTATACACGTTTTATTGCGAAAACCCACCTCATACCCATTCCGTATATGTATACACTTCCATCCGGGGAAGCGTATCACAGAACGCTCATGCAATGCTATTTTTTTTTGTGGCGGAAGGCCTTCCCGATGGTCGTGACCCGATCCAGCAGTAATTCTAGATTTTTTTCTAGATCTAGCTTATTTCTAGATCTTCTTATTCTAGTAGATCTTCTTACTTACTTACTTTTTTTGTCAGTCGGTCTTCATTTATCCTTTCAATATGTCCAAACCATCGCATCACACTTCTTTGATCTTTCACTTTCACGCTTTCTTTTACTCCGCATTTATTCCGAACCCATTCGTTTCTCACTCTACCTTTCAGTGTTTTTCCCGTCATACTTCTCAAATGAGCCATTCCTACTCTTATTATATTAGGTATTTAATTAGTTTAACCTTTAAGATGTCAATGTATAATTTTAATATGCATATAAGTACGATATCTCGCTCCAAAAAACATATTAGTTTCAAAAACGTCAAAAGAGAATCGCGTCTAAGTAAACAGAGTTTAATAAAACATAGAAATTATATGAAAATGGTGAAACACTTGCTGTTAATTTGTTGGTGCTCTCTTTTATCAACTTGCGGGAATTCTCAAACTGTGGATCCTCCCTTTACCTACGTGTCCAGAACTGGCCTACAACCGGTTCTCAACTTTTTAAATTGTAAGGGTTGTTCTAAAAAAAAATTTAAGCTATGTTAACATTATTACAAATCTCACTTTATCTGTAGACGCTTATTTAATCTATAATCTAAGTTGCAAAGATATATTAACATTTAAGATTTATATGAAATGCGTTCTCATAAGCAGACCCTTATAAGTTCGCGCTTACATATCGCACGTTTAATAATAAAGAGCAATAACTCAAAAAGTAAGAATGTTGGAAAATCACGTTTAAAGTTCAGACAGCCAGTACAACTTGTATGGGATAAAAAAGGCGACCGATGTTTTATCTCGGTCATACATATTTGTCCAAATTGAACGGCTGTCGCATTCTACCTATTCTTCTCGCATTGTTCTTGCGTTTTATTACAAAATCTCGATTTTCTCAATTTTTGAGTTATTTCTCTTTATTATTAAACGTGGGATATGTGGGCTTACAACATAAATATATGGTTCAACTGCCACGTAACGTGAATTTTCCATATAAAAAAATGATAATGGGCATGGAATGCAAGCGCTCTACCTGCTGAGCTATCGACCGAACTGACACCATGTTAAAAAGCATTTTTAACATTAAATTCATGTTATTTAGTATGTTTTTGTGTTGTTTAGGTACTCCTATAAAGCAGCTGTTTGGAGTGGACTACGTGCAGAGAGACAACAGAACTGAACCAAATGTTGCAACAATTAACATCGCCCTCTATAACGCCAATGGCAAGGTAACATAACATTATTTTTCATCTCTTTCCGTTATTTTGAATTAAAAAAATGATAGGTACTTATATGTGGCGGAATGGCGACAGAGTAACGCGCTGACTGCATTATTCTTGATGATATTCTCAGACTGACTACCAACTCCTACAAGCCGCTGCGCCTGTCCTGGCTTCTCCCGACTTCGTTAAGACCAGACCCACAGTCGTCATCCTCCACGGCTTCCTCAGCAGCCAGATGTCGTCCAGCATCCAGGAGGTGGTCACCAGCTTCAAGACCTTGGGTGGATACAACATCCTGACCTTGGACGCTGATTCCCTCATAGGATTACCCTTCTACATGCTGGCGTCCACTAACATAAGGTTCATCAGCGAAATCTTGGGAGACTTTATCTACAAGCTGATGGAAGGTAAGCAAAAGATGGATTCTCCACAGCCTTTTCACATTATATGCATTCTGTCCGCTTTTTCAATGATTTTTCCGGCCCCTTTACCTGTAAAAGTAAATAAGTTCACTCTCCACATGCGACTCCTTCGAGGGGAACGTGGCAAGAAGTTACACTTAATACGAAGCTTAGCTGCGTTTGTGTTACAGGTTGCTCTGACAGATCTGTGAAACCCTTCAGACTTAACAATCGTCAATTCGTCCCCCAGTGCTTATTTGGCTTATCCGCTTATGTGATATTTGATTTAAAGTGATCTTTAAATGAAATTGTGTTAAGAATCACATTCTACACAATCTGAGCTAAGAAAGAAAACCTAAAACACGATATTGTGAGAATTGTTTTAAATCTTTTTAAAATCAATTTCCAGTTTTCATAAGACACATTGGACCAGTGCACATATAAAAATTGCTCATATGAAATTACCTCTGATGGACATTAGACAAACAAGCACTAAGGGGACGAAGTGTTCTCAATCTTCAGTATATCAGCGTCTCCACGCACTGTTCTCTCTGACAGATACTGCGGATACAGACTAGGTTAGATGGAATCAAAGACGATTGTTGTGCATGCCCATTTTTAGTAGAGAAAATAAAAGCAATTTTGTATTCGATTACGGTGACTATAGGTATTATAATTCCACGACCGGTTTCACGAACAATTCGTTTGCATCGTCAGGTGGCTAAATAAATACTAAATGGTTCAGATACGGAATTAATCGCTGGGAGTGTCGTGTGAGGGTATGAGGGAAGAAGGGGATGCAGGACGGTCATGTGTGGAGCCTGCGTCATCTGGATCATTTCTTAGGAATTGCTTCCTCGGGAATATGGTCAACAGAAGGAATGAATTGGGGACCTGGATGTTATTTACATATATGTAAGTGTGTTAGTGGATTTTTTATATTTGTTAATTTCGATTATTTCCAATGCGGAAAGGTTGCTGACGATGCGAACGGATTGTTCGCGAAACCGGTCGTGGAATTATAATATACTCATCGTAATCGAATACAAAATTGTTTTTATGTTATCTATTAAAATGAACGATTACAAAGTGAATGCCTCTACAATCAATACAACTTTTGGTGTTTAAGGTGGAGTGGATGAGAAGCAGATCCATCTGGTTGGTCACAGTCTCGGCGCCCACATGAGTGGGTTCGCAGCCAAGCGCTTCCGATACCTGACTGGAGGCACCAAGAAGATCGGCAGGGTCTCTGGCCTGGATCCTGCTGGACCCTGCTTCTTCCAGGAGAACCCTGAGATCAGACTCAACAAGAACGACGCTCTCTTTGTGGATGTCATCCACACCAGCGCCATGTTCTTCGGAATCTCTGTTCCCTTGGGTGAGTAGATATCAGATAATTCCATTGTTATCACGTTAGTTTCGCAGGCTCATCTATAATAATCTATAATCTAAGTTACAAAGATCTGAAACAGGGGTGACATTGGCAAAGTGAACCATTTTTTACAGTATGGGTTGTCAGACTCATACCAACCAAAGGAATACAAATAATGAATAACATTTAGGTATATAACAACAACACAAAAATCAATAGGTAGGTACTTATACAAAAAATTTAAAAGAAAATTATAAATGAATAACCCGCCAATATTACAGATTAGCCGCCATTTCTTCTGTCCTCACATACTTCTTTCGTTTCACCCAGAGTCACCTGCTCCTGAAAATAACCAAAAAACTTAAAAAAAACTCTTCTTTCTTTTTCAAGGTCACGTGGACTTTTTCCCAAATAACGCAGAATTCCAGCCTGGATGCTTTGAGCCGGGCTGCGACCACACATTCGCCCAACCCCTCTACGCCTCTTCCATCCTCAACCCAACCATCTTCAAAGCGGTCAAATGTGCCAGCTACCTCTCTATGAAGATGCAGCTCTGCTCGAAGAACGAAGTCATCCAGATGGGCTTCCACTCAGCCAACTACCGCAACTCCTCGGGAGTCTACTTCTTGAGAACCGGCGGGGTGAATCCCTACGGCCTGGGAGACGCTGGTATCAATCTTGTAAAGCCAGCCAATATTTTTAGTTGGCTTTTTGGTTAAGCAATTTCATTGAGCTATAATACAGAATAGTAGAAACTAACTTACTATACATTATATGGGGAACAATTGTCCCCAGTCATATTGACATAGGTACAAAACATGCTATATTTCTACAAGTGGATTTATATGGTTTGTTGCTTTCTCCATTTAATGTTTCGACAACCAATGATTATGTACAGATGAGTAGCAAATAGCAATAACATTAAATCAATTCTGTATCTGATGACGTTGGATATGACTCCAACGAAAAGCTGCAAAATTCTACATTCTCCTAACCATCAATGTTCATCAAATCCGTTCATAAATTTTATATCAAATCAATACAGTTTTTATGATTATAATAAAATTTACAGCATTCATATAAAAGAATAAGCATTTCCCTGTTTAATTTATTCATTTGTAAAGCAATTTTCATTTCGTACTCTACCCGACATATCAATGTACTAGGGATGGGCAAATGAAAAAAATATTGATATGTCGATACCTTAAAGGTAAAACTGACATATGAAGCTAACAGGCATTTCTAGTATTAACGCACCTTTTTCTTATTTTCTACGAGAGAAAGCTAGAAAGAAAAAGTTTGAAAATCCTGCAGTTTAGAAGTTTTTCATGAGAACTGCCTCATAATTAGTTTACTTACCATAAAAAGTTACCCCTAATAAGGTTTTAGCCACGATTTCTTAAATCAGTGAATCAGCTCTTATTCAGTTTTACATTTAAGACGGTGATATAGCAAATCGGCATTTTTAAACACTATCGAAATATATCTAGGAAAAACTATCGATATTTCGATTAATCGCTGTTTAAAAACAAAAACCGAAGGCACGCAATTGGCAAGGCAAAAAAAAAATCCTTCAAAAACAGCCGCCTATCAAACGAGGGGGGTAGAAACGTATTTCATGAAAAATATCGTTTTTGGTACCTACTCCAAAGATAATACCGAAAAATCGATATTTTTTATATCGATATTTAAATAGATATACATAGCGGTACTTTTAATATATCGATATATATCGCCCATCCCTTCAATGTACTCTAGTACTCCGAGTAAGAAACATTACATAAACTCCCCTCAATCGAGTAAAACAAAAATACGTATGACAACTAAATCTCTCATTAGGGGTGCTGTTCTAGCTTTCATACATTTTTCTATATGCGAAATCGAGCTTAGTTTACTTAATATTTTATACTCGGAGTGCAATGCTTTGTTAGTCATCATTATTCCTGTACTTTTACTATGCAATTTGATGGAAATTAGAATGCCGGCCAATCGCGCGGGGAATTGCATTCTCAAATGGTGTACCCAGCCTTCAATTATCTGTGAAAGTAGCGGCGGCCATTTTGCATTTTAGCCACTGAGCTGAAGGTAAAATCCTGAAAGGGAAATATTCAGATATCCAGACATTATCCAGATTCTCGGCAGTAACTTTGTGAAAAATATTTTGATGATTTTTTCAACCTAGCGCAGATCCGGAAAATTATCCTGAAATTGGTCACTTGACTCATAGGTTGGTATGAGGCTGATTTGTAAAAAAATAACTCTCGACCTGTGAAAATAAATAGTCTGTAATGTTCTTTTATATCTATCATATTAAAACGTTCCTTGACTAAGTAAAATCTTGGTTCACTATGCCAATGTCACTCTGTTTCAGGAAACATCGACAGAAGTTGCAGGGTTTACGTTCATTTGAGAGTTGGATTTGTATATGTAAGTACCTACACATGCAGCATTTGTAAGCGTGACCTTCCACATATCATTTTCTGGGCATGGATTTAATACGAATTTGAAATGTAAATATATCTTTGCAACTAGAATATAGATGACCTATTGACTACCGACCAGTCTTTAAAAAAATGTATTGATTGTAGATGCATTCACTTTGTAATCGTTATTTAGCCACCTGAATATGCAAACGGAGTGTTTGCTATACCGGTCGTGGGATTGTTGGGATACTTACCGTAATCGAAAACTTTTTTTTTAAATGTGTTAAAAATTCACTTAGAAATTGACGATCAATATGTGCCACATTTCAAACGGTCCCAATGCACACAATTAGTCATGCGCCGTATTTAAATGGTGTTTCTGTGGGTCTACCACAGCAAACGGGCACCTATTTATTTATGTAGGTAGGTTCAGGGTGCGCAAAAGGTTTCGCTTCGATTCGGCACGCGTAATCTATGTCTTATTCATGACAATCGTCCTTAATTATGTTGTAAAAGTCCCTATGCTTTTTTTTACCTACTGTACTTATTCTAAATATCTATAATCTAAGTTGCAGAAATAAAATACGCTTAAACTACAAGACAGTATAGAAGCAGACGTTTGAATACGCGTTTTTAAAGGAAGTATCTTCTTCTTTATCGAGTCTTTGTCACTATTTTTGGCCTGCATCGGGCAAATTCCACTGCTCCATCATTTCCCTTCATCAGGTCGGCCAGTGAGCAGCTTTTCGGGCAGACCGAACAGATCCAAAGATGATCCATGGACTGTTGAGCTCCGCATTTGCAGAGCGTGGTGTCATCTTGATGCAAGATTCCCCAGGTCATCATGTTACAACGAGCTCTGCCAACACCCGTTCTCAGCCTGTTTAGTGCCCTCCATAAAGACCACTCAAGATCCTGTTCAGTTTGGAGGTTCTCGCTTGGCTGCACAAAGTTTTCAGGTCGCTCCAAATTCCACAGGCACAGTCTCTCCCCCTGAGGCTCTGTAGTCAAAGGGTGCACAGAGCTCAAGAAACTGTGACGCGACTTCAAGCGCTGTGATGATGAGCCACTTTGTCTGAAAAGGCAGTGCTGTGGGGGCTTTACACTAGCACAGTACATTGTTAGAATGATTTCTGCATCCCAGAGAGTTTCGGTCCTTTTTTATACATAAAATAAAGATCATTCTCGAAACATGGAGAATCGCTACGAGTAGGTACTTGCTTACAACATTCAATTCAACCAATCTTGAACAAACACAAACTATTATAAGTTACTAACATATATTCTTTCTAGAGAGACTTTCAAGCCACTAACGCAGACAATCCACAACACACAACGACATATTCGTAACAATACCAACTAAAAGAAGACGAGGAAGAGAAATAAGTTTTGGAATAGAAAAAAACAACCTACACAGGTTAGGTACGATCGATAACAATAATAGCTTCAATGAATTGACAGTTGCACTGTGAATAATTCACAGGGTATATTTAAAAGCCATTTTGTCCTCGACGGTACTTACTGGCATGGTTTTTTTTGCCTCGTTTCCGTCTTTTGTCAACCCTGAGCGTGCATGTTAACAGAATTGGAGCGATGCAGGAATCAGCTGACATAGGGGAGACCTAATTGATTTGATTTTAACAGGGCTGTGCCAAGACAAATATATTAAATATTTATTTACTTAGCTAACGATTTTCCAAATGGCGTCGTCTTCACTAACAGCAGCTTTTTTATGTAAGGAGACACCACTGCTGTCTTGACCACCCATGCTGTAAAAAATGGAAGTTAGGCAAGAGTTGCAGGGTGTATCTTCATTTGAGATTTGGGTTTTTATGTTGTAGGTTCACATGCGGCATGTGCAAACGCGAACTTATAGGTACGTGTCTGCTTGTAAGAATTCATATTAGATTAGATACCAAAATTGCCGCAAACTTAATATTTTTTGGTGTCTTTTCCAGCTAAATGAAGATTATACATTTAATTTTTATCGCCAGTTCGTCTCCTTAGTGCTTGTTTGACTAATGTGTCTTATGAATGCTAGGAATTGATTAAAAAAATAAAACAACTCTCCCATTATCGTGTTAACCGTTTAATTCTTAGCTCAGATCATGTAGAATGTGATTCCCAAGACAATTTATTTGACAGGTCATATTTGAAAAAACTGCTAGGTAAGCCAAACAAGCACTCAAGGGACGAGTTGTTTGTTATGTATCTTTTAAAAAACATTGTAATAATTTCTAGATTTTGTGGCGGGGCTTGTCACTTTGGGAATTTTCGGTTATAGTAAACTCAAACTTTAGTATTTTAAATAATTGTTAAAGTTATAGTTAAATAAAATATAGCTGTACTTGAAAATATAAGACAAAATAAGCTGCTCTTGCCTGTTCTAACCCTGCTGATACTGCCAGTCTATTAGATTTGAGTTAATAAATCTGACTTCCATTCAGTGTACACTAATCTGTATGGAGAGGCGTGAAGGCATTTTCCAGGACAACAATATCCAATCTACCCGCATCCCTCATCCCTGTCTCACCGCGTACAAAACCACCCTTAAACATACCTGCGTAAGAGAGACGGCAACAGTGACTTGACACATATTATCACCCCCCACAAAAAAGACCCAACTCAAACCAAAAATCCAAAAGAATGTAAACCTTATTTTAGATCAAAATAAAGGTGAGATTTTTATGTAAGAGTAAGGGTGGTTGGTTTGGTTTTGAGTAAGCAATTTAAAAACCCATATAGCATCTTTGACAATGCATTATCCACGCTATTAAATCGACAGCTGACTTCTGGATGATTTTTTCTGCTTCGATTGAGTTGTATGGAATCAAAGACGGGAATCTAGTTTTTTTTGTTGTTGTTCGGAATAAGATAAATAGGTACATTTAAACACAGAGAATCATTCTTTATATTTACTCGGGTTCAATTTAATAAAACTTCGATTAAATTTATTTTAAGATTCACTCACATTTGGTTCATAATTAAACTTTCGTACTATCTCGCTCAACGGCTTCGGAAACAACTAAATGTAACAGACAATTAAAAACCTTGGCAGCCAACATTGCAGATCAACACAATTTTTTTTCGGTCCTTGCACTAGTAGTTCATTCATCTTATCCAGAGTCGTAACCAAAAAAATATGTATACTCAAATAACTCGGACCAACTGACAAACGTTTCGTACCTAACTAAGTCATACACATAATAATATTAGGATGATTTATTTGGTGAGCGCTGTTTTTGTGTGTATCACACCTCAAGAGCCCTCTACGAGCTTGGTCGTCGTTGTAGAAAGCGCCAATTCTCAAGCAAGACCCAGTTGTTGTAAGGTTGGATGGACCTTTCAGTGACCGGTCTTTGGTAAAGGTTTTATGAATTTTTCAACTCAGCGTAGAGCACATTCGAAATATAAATGGTATATTTTTGTGCTCCGCCGGGATCCGAATTCACAACCTTCCATTTTATGAGTCCGAAGTGTTGCCACTACGGACTACGGACCGGTCCAAGTATATATAGTGTTACTTATTGCCACGTTTTCTCTGAAGGGCTCGCATGTTGAGAGTGGATCCAATGTATTTTCCCAGGTAAGATGGCCAGCCTTACGCCAACACCTTCAGTTGAAGTGGGATTTTCCCGAGGGGATGGTACTCATTTCTTGTAAAGGCTGAGAAACATACGTACAAAATTTGATTACGTATCGAATTCTAGATGGTACGGGAAGTTAAGTCAAATGTTAAGTTCATTCCCTCAAATGAAGTAGTTTACTTTGAATAAAAAACACAAAAAGATAAACATAAAGCTGGCCTCCTCACCTGTAAAAAAAACAGCCTCTGGCCATTTTCTTTGTTACGAAGATCTTCGTGGGTGTTGCTAGTTAAATCAGAACGATTGAAATGAAGTTGTTATGAGTTGTAGAGCCCACACACGACGCGCGCATCTGCATCTCTTTCTTACTTTCTATTAGTTATACGAGTCGTGTGAGACAGACATGTCGGATGGTACGACTTTGCACGGTTTTACAATTTTTTATTATTTATCGTTCGCTGTACGTAATAAGTTACCGCCTATGTTATTAGTAGACAATGGAATTATTTGAAAAATAAAATCTAACTTTTCCTATTTCATTTAAAATTTAATCTTATATTTTATCTAGGGATTTTATTTAAGGGGGAGGGGGGTATAACAGGGCACAAGTTTCAGGAAACTGTTGCCCCCCTGAGAGCCCAGACCCCCTCCTCCCCCATTTTAATTACGACCTTCATTCAGTCTAGCGTTTACTGCTACGGGCTGGCGTACACAAGTATATTTAACCAGGTATAAGTCTGCGATATGCAAAAATAGCTAAGGAAGTCATCGCTTTTTTTTAATAGATTTGTAAAGAGGAATTCAATTGATCATCCTCTTTTGCCTGGCCAGTTGTCTTCATGCGAAAGCAAAAGCCTGTGTGCATACATCTGTTGAACTAGGTATGAAGTTATTGTCGATAGGACAAGGCTGGGCTCGAACTGGCGTTAGTGCAAATAACGCGACCATTTTATAACAAAAGATATTTTTTTATTGTTTTTTTTATGAAATGTTTCAGCGGAAACATTGTTGAACTCTATTTTAAATATCTGAAAAAACACTGTTCTATTCTACTGATATATATATTTTTATTTGTTAATGAAACAAATAGTCAGTTTGGCCGATTCCGGCCTCTTAGCCATCTTTGATAAACTGAATATGGCTAACAAATAAAAAAAATACTCGTATATATCAGTAGAATTAAACAGTGGTTTATTTTTCAAATTAAAAAAATCAAAAGCTAATTTTCACCCGTTTGGTACAGAGTGTGTTATTCATGACATTCCGGCGTCTAGCAATATTTTGTAATGCCGAGTATTATTAGAGAGTGTGTACCAAATATAATTTAATATAAGAGAGATCTCCTCCTTCTCTCTGTCTTCCTCTATATCTCTCTCGCATTCTCTTTATTGATCGAATGAAAACAGAGAACTAAGTCTTACCAACCCTCTGTGGACCAAAATAAAATTATTTTACCTCTTGTTCAGATTTATCTATTATATCGATACCTTAAAGGTAAAACTGAATGAGTGACATATTAAGCTGGTATAGGTTTTTCAGATAAATGCACTTCCTATTTTATACGAGAAAAAACAATTAAAAATAGTAGGTTAGAAGTAAATCATGAGGGTTTCGTTAAAATTAGTTCACTTCCTATAAGAAATTTCACCCAATAAAATGTTTATCCATGATTTCTAAAATCAGTGATTCAGCACTTCAGTTTCACCTTTACTGTAACTGTAACTGTAACTCTGTCGCCATTCCGCTAGGGGTGGCCAGAGCCTCTGCAGAGTTGCCTCCATTTTTTCCTATCCTTACATACCTCCTTCAATTCATTCATATCCATCACCTTTTTCATGCATTTTCTTCTTTTACGCTCACTTTGTATATCCCATTCTTTCACAATCTCCTCAATCTGATCACTCCATACTTTTCTCGGTCGTCCCTTCCCTCTTTTTCCTTTCACACTTTCTTTGTATACATACTTTGTCAGTCTATCATCATTCATTCTTTCCACATGTCCAAACCATCTCATCACATTCTTTTGTACCTTAACTTTCACATCCTCTTTCAAATTACATTCTTTTTTACCCATTCATTCCTAACTCTATCCCTCAGAGTTTTTCCTGTCATGCTTCTCAAATGCTTCATTTCCACCGTACATACTTTACTCATTTCGCTATCGTTCACTGTCCATGCTTCACTTCCATACAACAAAGTCGGTAACAATATGCCATTGTGTACCGCCATTCTCAGATCCATCGTCAATCGCTTGTTCTTTGCTATTCTTCCTATTGCACCGACCACTTGTTTTCCCTTGCACACCCTATTCTCAAGTTCTCTTGTCATCTTTCCATTCTTCTCAAACATACTTCCCAAGTATCTAAATTCATCCACAATTTCAACTTTCGTACCATTCAACAAAAACGTGCATTCTTCATTTTCATCCGTTCTGTCAAAAATCAGTACTTTCGTCTTACTTGCATTAATTTTCAACTTGTTCACACACAGAGCATGGTTCAGACTGCCTGAAGCTCTGCTGCTGAATCAGCAATTAGTACTGCATCATCAGCATAAAGCAGAACTCCGACTTTTCTCTCTCCAATCTGTATGCCATGCCCTTCCAGATTCGCTTGTTTAACACAATGATCCATAATTATATTGAATAACCACGGGCTCATTATGCAACCCTGTCTCACACCCTTGTACACATTAAAATACTCGCTGTATTCTCCATCCACCCTGACACACGCCCTGCTATTTAGATAGATGGCGCGTATCGCGTTCAGAAGTGCTTTATTCACACCATACCTCTCAAGCACACACCACATCATACTTCTATCCACCGAGTCGAAGGCTTTCTCAAGATCTACGAAAGCCGCGTAGACCTTTTTATTTACGGCTAGCTGTTTTTCGACGATCTGTCGAAGCGCGAATATCTGGTCTACGCAACCTCTTTCCGGCATAAAGCCAGATTGTATATCTGAGACCCTCTCCTGGATGGATAATCTTACCCTATGGATAAGAATCTTGCATAGCACTTTACCTGGCACACTAAGAAGGCTAATCGGTCTGAAGTTACGGCAGTCTTTTTTGTCACCTTTACCTTTGTAGATGGGCACAATGACCGCCTCTCTCCAGTCCGATGGAACCTCCTTGACACTAACACACAATTCGCAAAGCTCTTTCATCCATTCAATTACACATTCTCCTCCCGCTTTCATCATCTCAGGTCTCACACCATCCACACTTGCAGCTTTCCCATTCTTTAATTCCTTTATGACCTTTCTTACTTCTTCTTTAAAGTGGCGATATAATCTATTACAATAGTCCGGTCGATAGCTCAGTTGGTAGAGTGCTTGCATTCTCTGCCGAGAGCTTGGGTTCGAATCCGATCAAGGGTATCAAAAATAATTTCCCGTTTCGGTGTTGATTTCACACCCAAAATGAAAATAATGACAAGGTGTACTCAACCTTCACAAGAAATGAGAACGAGCCCCCTCGGGATGTGTGAAACCCCCATATAGATTGAAGTAGTTTATGTAAGGCCGGCCCCCCCCACCTATAATGAATAGGTGGGCCCTTTAAGCTCCTCCATTATTGTAAAAAAAATGGTTCACGTTGCCTATGCCCCCCCTGTTTCAGGGAAGGTCGGAAAGAGTTGCAGGGCTTATGTTTATTTGAGATTGGGTTTTAGTGTTGTAATTCCACATGCAGCATGTAAGCGCGAACTTTAACGTGTCTGCTTATGGGAATTCATTTAATATGAATCTTATCCGTTGCATATCTTTGCACCTTAGATTACAGATTATAGCTCTCATTTCTTATGAAGGTTAATTAAACCTTGCCGGGAAGCCCATCTGAGTTTTTTTTACTCTGTGAATTTCACAACGAAAATTTAAGTAAAATAAGTGATTTATGACTGAAACGAAACATAATTTACATAAACATATCGTGTAACTATTCACTGGGTATTTTCAGTACTCTGTGGTCCTCTCAGGGTTTGATAACGCCTCCTTGGAGCTGGGTGTGCCAAACACTCTTACAGACCACCTAGTACGATACAAAATATGTTTGGGAAAACAACTCAACAACCTTATAAATCTCCAAGCGAAACCAAACCTTAGTGTACCTTAGAAATACAGATCAAAGTTCTGTGTCAATGTTAATGTAATTTAACAAAAAAACACTTCGATTATTTTTGAGATATCTTAATATTCGTGTATAGATATTAACGGTATACACTTTTACACTAAAATTGTAGCATTGGCATGCAGAAGAGATTTTAACAATTACGACAACTGCTATTTTATTTTTCACCAATAAAATCTTCGTACTGTAAAAAAATACCAAAAAGCCATACCTTGGATAGCCAGAATAAAAAAGAACCATACCATAGATACAAAGGATATCAATAAACCATACCACACGACAGAAGCAACCATTCAATTTTGGACCATCCATTTCTTGGACCGGTCCGTAGTCCGTAGTGGCAACACTTCGGACTCGTAAATGGAAGGTTGTGGATTCGGATCCCGGCGGAGCACAAATATATACCATTTATATTTCGAATGTGCTCTTCGCTGGGTTGAAAAATTCATAAACCTTTACCAATGACCGGTCACCAAAGGTCCATCCAGCCTTACAGCAACTGGGTCTTGCTTGAGTATTGGCGCTTTGTAGCGACGACCAAGCTCGTACACCTCTGCGGCACAACAAGTGTCATAGACCCCATAGAGTCTTTAGAATCTAGGGAGTCTCCCGCACAGGATTTCCTAAAAAAAAAAAAAAAAATTCAAGCAACACCTCTGCGTCACCTTTTCAGGGTGACATAGACCCCCAAGACAAGAATTGGGGAGCCTCCCGCACAGGATTTCTTAAAAAAAACTATGGATACCATGGATATCAAAGAACCATACCATGACTACATAAAGTCAGTCATCCTATAAATACGGATTGCAGTGCTTTGTAGAGGATCAGTATCCGATTAGTCCCCTAGCTGTATAGCGATAAGTACAAACAAAGATTTTACCGGTCAATCAACTATATGTGAGCAAATTTCTAAAATAAATTGTGTAAAATATTTAAATCGAAGTTGTATTAAATTGAACCTAACTCAATCGTAACAATACCAAGGAACCATGCAAACAAATAGAGCAACACCTCTGCGGCACCCTTACAGGATGACATAGACCCCTAAGCCTATCAAGCATTGGGGAACCTCCCGCACAGAATAGGTACATAAAAAAATAATGGATACCAAGGAACTAAGGAACCATGGATTAAACAAAAAAAAATGTTTACTTTTATGAAAACATCAAAGGCATGGCTTTTCTTGTCGAGGCGACAACAAAATTAAATCAAATTACAACACAGAGAGAGCGAAACATACAATTACGGTTGCAAGTGTACAATCTCCTGCATTGTACAACATGACATAATGATATTCGACAATGAAGCGCGAGGATTACGCAACAGAGAATATTTCAATAAGCCGGGGTACCGCAAACCTCTTTTATGCAAATATCATGAAGTGTTTTTGCAAATCCGCCACCACGCATTCAATTCGCTCAAAAAAATTGCGCCTTTGAAGCGAAAAAATCTGCAATTTCCATCAAAATTGTCCATTGTCGGGGAGTTCCTTTATCCGGGGCTTTCTCTCACAGCGAGTGTTTGCGGTTTGCCAGTAAGATGGAGAAAACCTAGGGCGTATCTCTTACTTCTACTGCTGTAATGTTCCCTAACTTGGGATGCAAGGATCAACTGATTTTTTCATCACAAAAATTGTCACAAATCCTTGCGTACCTACCCTGAGACGGATATAGTAATAATATAACAATTAATCAAAATATTTTATTTGACAGTTTCAAGTTACATTGCATATAGATTGGAATGAGGCTGACCATCCATGCTGTAAAGAAGGTTACCTTGCTAATGTCACCCCTGATTCAGGGGCGGTTGGCATAATTTGCAGTGTTTATGTTCATTTGAAGTTTGGATATTAATTTGTAGTTACACACACAACATTTGTGATGCAGCTGTTTGTGGGCATGCATTTTATATGATTTTTTAGTGTTAATGTATATATGTTTGCAATTTAGATTAAAGATGATGTTGCAAAAATAATGGATGTCGTGGTAAAGGAAGACCGAGAAAGGAATGGATAGAACGAGTTCCTAAAATAAAAAATGATTGGGATATCCAGAGTCATAATAAAAGATGAACTTGTGTGAAAAAGATTGCTGTTGATCTGTAATGTTGTCAGCTAAGGATAAATAAAAAAGACTCATGTTTTATTGATATAGTATACATTTTAATTTTATTATTTTACTTGTAATTAATAAAGTGTTCTACAAAGTTAAATGTAATAAATCATTTGCGTTCCTCGACGAATAGGTTCGTATGAGGTTGACCCCCAATACTGTAAAAAAATATTCACTTTGCCCATGTGACCCCTTTTTTAGGGAAGGTTCACTGAAATCTAGAGAGTCTCCCGCACAGGATTATTGATATTTTTTTAGAGAAAAATACTTTTGTTTTATAAACTTGTATTCACTGCTCTAAAGGTAGCTTATAACATGGTTACAATACTTTTTTATAAGAAAACGGAAGTACACAAAGATGGCGTCTGTATTGCCAACTCTACAAATTTAATATTGTATTCCAACAATTATGTTAAGGGAATTTAAAAACTCAAAAATGCAAACGAGCTTACACGTGTCAGCTTAATATGCCTTTGCAACTTAGATTATAGTTTAGAAAGGATAAGGGTTGTAAAAAATCTGTTACGCTCTTTGCAGTTACATAAAAACTCATATCCGGAACACTCAAACACAACTTCAAACATCAATAATTACGTCATGTAGAATGCGACCTCCCCGCCAGGTCGCATATGGTGTTGACTGCGTGGGACTCGCACCCTGTACCTTTCAGCTCAACACCGAGCACTCTCACCGCAAACCGGAGGGCTAGTATTAACGACAGAAGGCAACACGCGCTTGGACAATGTAGTCCGAACATTCAAAATATCCCATTCAAAATGGATTCCCGATGATCAGGGATTTTTGCTAGTTTACGTCAACGAGTTTACAGCATTTAACAGCCACTCCGCGGGTCAAAGAAATCACTTACAATACATTATTTTTCATAAAGATGCACATTAGTAAGATATTAATTTGGAACTAACCAGGTCACATGAGATCATTTGCATTTCCGGTATTCTAAATGATTGCACACTGAAAAAAATATTAAATTATTGACAAAAGTGCACATTTGAAGTGTGCCGAAATTCATCTAATGCCCGTCCTGCGTTTATGTGTTAGAAGGACCCACAGCAAGTTAATGTTTACTCATTCGTAGGTTTTTTCACGAAGCAAAAGCTCGGTAGACGGATAGCTCAGTTGGTAGAATGCTCGCATTCCATGCCGCGAGCTAGGGTTCGATTTCCAACGATTGTGTCAGAAGACGGGCATGACGGGCTTAGGCATTACTCACGAACAAAAACCGCTAAATTGAAAGAAAATATTTAAAAATGTGTGAAAGATAATGTTAAAGGGAAATTTTATTTAATATATAATAATATCAAGAAATAGTAACTTTTGAAAATTATGAAAGTCTAGTTTACAAATATTTGTTGTCAACGACGATACCATGTTGAAAGTACCGGTTCTCATCAGATCACCGAAGTTAAGCAACATTGGGCGCGGATGCTACTTGGATGGGTGACCGCTCAGGTACACCGCGTGTTGTTGGCATTTCTTGGACCGGTCCGTAGTCTAGTGGCAACACTTCTGACTCGTAAATGGAAGGTTGCGGATTTGAATCCCGGCGGAGCACAACAAATATACAATTTATATTTCCAAATATGCTCTTTGCTGGGTTGAAAAATTCATAAGCATTTACCAAAGACCGGTCACTGAAAGGTCCATCCAACCTTACAACAACTGGGTCTTGCTTGAGAATTGACGCTTTCTACAGCGACGACCAAGCTCGTAGAGGGCTCTTGAGGTGTGATACACACAAAAACAGCGCTCACCAAATAAATCATCCTAATATTATTATTATTATAATAGCTACACAGTTAGGTAGTTCAAGTTTTCGGGTAATAGACGAACCATGGAATAATCAACGCAGTATGTATGGGTAACATTGTGCCACTGGGTATGTATGGGTAACATTGTGCCACTGGGTATGTATGGGTAACATTGTGCCACTGGGTATGTATGGGTAACATTGTGCCACTGGGTATGTATGGGTAACATTGTGCCACTGGGTATGTATGGGTAACATTGTGCCACTGGGTATGTATGGGTAACATTGTGCCACCTAGTGACATGGACTCAAATCGGAATAAAAGTGATAAATATTGTGAAACGTAATTATTATATCCGCCCTAGGATACGGAGTGATTTGTGCCATTTTTTGTGATTACAAAATAAGTTCACCCTCAAAGTGTGGCTCCTGAAGATGCAGACTCCATCGCCAACGAAACGTCGAGAATGTTCTAAGTTCTCGCATAACGGTTCACGTAATACCCGAAAAGTTTAATTACCTAACTGTGCAGTTATTATTAATAAGTGAAACGTCCGTTATTTAAGCTTAAACTTAACATTAAAACCTTGTATGGGAAAAATCATAAAAGGTATTTTTATACAAAATATGAAAAAAAAAATTTTAAACATTTTTTTTAACCGCTAAGCTAATATTGCTCAAAATTAATTACACACACAACATGAAAAGTACAATTTTCGTAATTTTTATTTTGAAATGTGAAGTGCGGTCTTACATGAAAAAAAAACAGCCCTTTAATTATAGAGTGATATAATTTTTACCTTCAATACATATTATATTAGTTCATGTTCAAGAAAATTACAAAGACTTTTTTTTTTCTTTATTTGTTATAAATGCTCACTCTGTAACTGTATTTTTTTCCATTGTGGAAGGATAATCATGAAATTAAAAAAAAAATGTATGAATTTGCATGTTGTGTCATTGTGAGGTAACAAAAAAAACGCTCTTGTGGTTTTTGCAACTTAAATTATTATTTCCGATGAAAATTTAAGGGGGGTCGGATAATTGTTTAATTATTTTTCTTTAAGGTTAATCTGTAGAAAAAAGGAATGAACAAATCCAACATAAAAATGGCTTGGTAACTGTACTGTATCCTGCCGCTATTCCACTAGGGATGGCCGGTACCTCCGCATTTGCGTCTCCATTTCTTTGTCATTCAGCTGACCACCCAAACCTACTGTAAAAAATCTGCCAATGTTACCCCTGTTTCATGGAATCTCGGCAAAAGGTGCAGGGCTTATGTTAATTTGATTTTTGGATTTTAATTTGTACAGTACACATGCAGCATTTGTAAGCGCGAACCATCACGTGTCTGTGTGTGGGTATGCATTTAATATGAATAAAAAATGCTATTATATTGGTAAGAATATGCAGTTCTGTGTTGTGATTGTCTATTTGAGATCATAATAAAGCCTGGGAAGTCTCTAGAAATAAATAGATGTTACGTTCTTATATAATTTGTATTCGATAATATAGTAAAGGCGAATGAATGAGGAAAGACTGACGAAGAAAGTATATGTTGGTAGAATAGATGGATGTCGTGGTAGAGGAAGACCGAGAAAGGTATGGATGGACCAAATATCCGAAATTGCGAATGAATGGAATATCCAGAGTCATAATAAAAGAAGAGCTTGTATGAAGAAGGTTATGACTCTGGAGGAAATGAAAGAAGTATGTAAGGATAGAATGAAATGGCGGTTGATCTGTGATGTTGGCGGCTGGGGTTTGTTAAAGTAAAATTGGTTTTGTGATTTAGTTTTTTATGTCAATGTATATACTGTTATTTTATTGATTTTAAAAATGTAATTTGTCATGTATGTTCCTTGACTTATAGGTTGTTATGCGGCTGACCACCCATACTGTAAAAAAATTGGTTCACTTTGCCAATGTCACCCCTGTTTCAGGGAAGGACGGCAAGAGTTGCAAGGCTTATGTTCATTTGAGATTGGGTTTTTATATTGTAGGTCCACATGCGGCATGTGTTAGCGCGAAATTATACATATCTGCTTGTGGGAATGCATTTAATGTAAATCTTAAATGATATATATCTTTGCAGCTTAGATTAGATTAGATTAGATAGTCGGTGTTATAGCCGCGGGGATCAAGACAGGTTATTTGGAACCGGATAACACTGGTTCGAATCTCGCGACGATAACTTCGACCCTGGTTCAACAGATGCCGT
Source organism: Agapetus fuscipes (assembly GCA_951799405.1). Taxonomy (NCBI): domain Eukaryota; kingdom Metazoa; phylum Arthropoda; class Insecta; order Trichoptera; family Glossosomatidae; genus Agapetus; species Agapetus fuscipes. The sequence continues at coordinate 9,299,006 of OX637341.1, forward strand.
TGCATGCACACAAGCTTCTGCTTTCGCATGAAGACAACTGGCCAGGTAAAATAGGTTGGTGGATTGCATTCCTTTCCACAAATCTATTTTAAAAAAAAAAAAAAAAAATTGTATTGTTCGAGATTGCTCGAGTGTTTGGTCGGATGTTCTAGTAAAATCTCGCATGTACCAATTCTCAATTATTCAAGAATCATATATATATTCTTACTCAAAAATAAGAACCAAAGCTCTCTGTAGAGGTCAAACAAAAGTTGGATTGTACAGGCGTAAAACGACTCTGTATCCGAATCGAATCTTTTTTGAAAAATTAATCACAGCAGATTAAATTAAATTGAACCCTCATAAGAACTAAACAATATCTTTGCAACTTAGATTGTAGATTGATAGCTTAGAATAAATTAAATTAAAAAACAAAAACAATAAATATTTTTCACCATGGGAAATCCATCGGCGTTCTCTCCTCACGAGTGTGTTATTAAAACATAAGAAAGAATAACTAATTGAATGGGCAATTAAAACAATGTTTTAATTGATGTATTTAATCATAGCTCACCTCGCATCAGAAATATTTGATTGCTTATATATTTTTTTAATTCTCACCAATTAAAAAGTATGTATAATTGTGCAGCTTATTTGTTGAACAAAGTGAAAATGTTGATTGTGAAACACGCGATCTCAATTTGTTCAATAAAATGTGAACGTTTCGGAATACGAGTAGTTCTTAATACGAACATGTTTTGTTTAAGAGCGATATATACCGTAATCTATAATCTATGATCTAAGTTGCAAAGATACATTATCATTTAATATTCATGAATATTTAATTCATGTCCACAAATAGGCACGTGTAAGTTCGCGCTCACAAATGCTGCATGTGTAGGTACTTACAAATGAAAATCCAGACCTCAAATGAACATAAACCCTGCAACTTTTCCCGACCTTTCCTGAAATAAGGGGGACATTTGCAAAGTGAACCATTATATACAGCATGGAGTCAGCCTCATACCAACCTGTAAGTTTTTCGATCTCCGATCGATAGCTCAGCTGGTAGAGTGCTTGCATTACTTGCCGAGAGCTCGAGCTCGAATCCCACCGAGGGCTCCAGAAATGATCTCCCGTTTCGGTGTTTATTTCAAACTCAAAATAAAATACCGGCAAGGTGTACTTAGACTTCACAAGAAATGAGTACCAGCCCCGTTGGGAGCTGTGAAACCGTCACTTCACTTGAAGTTGTTGGCGTAAGACCGGCGCACAGAGGAGTATAACAGGTAAAAACTCGATCAAAAGTAGAAAACTCGAAAATTGTTAAAGACTTTTACAATTCGTGCAACGTTAAAGCCAAGTAACTGTTACATCACTGAAAGGTCATTTTAATGACGTTCTTTCCCTTCTCCAGCCGTCACAGGAGTCGGAATCCAGTCATTGTGATGACCGCTTGTCTCGCTCTCGGCGCTCCTGCTAAAACGTGCTTCTTTCATTCGCATTTTTTGAGGTAATGTTTGGTGCAATTTTATAGCAACAAATGCAAATATTGGAGAAGAAGGTTTGTACTTCAATTGAGGATTTTCAATTTTAGCGTTGTACTCGAAAAAGTGTTGTTTCACAATTTTAAACTTTTATATTAAAAATGTAACTTTTGTTTTGGTGAACGCTAAATACAAAGTTGTTTTTGTATATGAGTTAAGCTGAGTTAACTTATAATTCTCAATGTAACGTAAAGACTAGTTTATGTTGATGTTATTTTCAAAGAAAAATGTGCCGCATGTTGCCGCCATTTAAAAAAAAAAAAATTCTTAGAAATGACGTAAAACAAAAAATTCCATTGAATATTTCTTTTTTTAATTACTTATTTGTATTTTTTATTCCAGAATCATAAGAAATGGTGATGGAGATTACTAGAATAGCAATATACGAAGTCTTAAAACAGTGCTCGGACGGAAATATAAGATTTTTAAAGAAAAGTTTTTTCTAAGATCCAAAAACTTTTTCCCGCATAACAGGTGTTGACATAAACTTTATAAAATATGTCATTCTAGAGACTTTGACAAGTGGACACAAAATCGATGTGCAAAAATTTGAAAGTTTTGCAGACCAAACAGCCAAACTTTATGTGGAGTCGTATGAGTGGCACCCAATGACACCGACAATGCACAAAATACAGAGGCACGTAGCCACGATAATTGACCATTCTATACTGCCTATTGGCCGATTTTCAAGAAAATTTTCACGAGAAGACTTTAATAGAGATGTATTAAACAGACTATTGTTAAGTTCTGATCCGTGAATGAGTAGTATAAGACAAAGGCCCCGCAGAAAAAGTAAGCCTTTCTCCAGTGTGACATTGCAACTCTTGCGACCGGAAATATCAGACGTAGTAACAGAGACTTACGATCATATCGTTGTTTACGATGAAAGCGAGAATGGGTCTAGTGATGGCAGTTCTGATTAGTATGCTTTTAATGTATGTTGATTTTTTTAAATGAGTAATTGTATTTATTTTTATTTTTGTAGTATCTATTTCGATATCAAATATCTATTTTTTTTTTTTTTGTATGTAAATGATGTTTCAAATACATAACTACACCCCCAATTTGCTTTTTAGTACATATTTAATCGAAAAAACCCATAAAATAATTTTGCTCAACTTTCGAGATGAAATACTCCTCTGTGCGGCGGTTCCAATCGCCACATACGACCCCTTCGTGGAAAACGCGGCAAGTAGTTACACTGTATGTGTAGCTTGGTAGCGACCATGGATTTTGACAACTGCAACTGTAACTGTAACTCTTTCGCCATTCCACAAGTGTGACTACAGCCTCTGCAGATTTCCCTATATTTTCCCCTATTCTTGCATACCTCTTTCAGTTCATTCATATCGATTACCCTTTTCATACATTTCCTTCTTTTACATTCACTTTGTATATTCCATTCTTTCTCAATTTTTCCAATGTGATCCAGCCATACTTTTCTCGGTCTTCCCTTTCCTCTTTTTTCCTTTCACCTTCCTCCGTATACTCACTCTGAAAGTCATTCATCGTCCATTATTTCTGCATGCCCCAACAATATCATCACATTCTTTCGCACTTTTACTTGCACATCCTCTTTCAACGACGCCAAATTTCTCGAGCCCACAGCTTTCAACTCTAGGTGGCTTCGGAATCATTCGCAATTACATGATTAGATGAAACCCGTGAGATAGAATCGTCATTTGTTCATTCAGAGTGATTACTCAGCTAAGTGTGGGTTGTTCTCATTACAAGTCTATTAGTGAGTTATCTCTGCGCTGAGGATCTAATGCTAGCGAAATGTAATGGCGGTGTCAACTCGCAACACGCGATACTAAGTAGACGATCATTATGAATAGGAATAACTAGGAATATCAATAACTAATTCCATTGAGATTTTTATTAAATTTTTTAAATATAAATATAGATTTGGGAAGAGGAATGCAATTCATCAACCAATTTTGCGTGTTCAGAAACAGGTATTAGCATTATTAATAAATAATTCATTACTTAATATTACCACCTTAAAGGCGGTTGATCTGTTATGTTGGCGGCTAGGGTTAGGGCTTTTGAAATTAGAATTTTGTTTTTTATGCTTGTACAGATTATTATTTGTTGTGCATGTTCCTTGACTTATAGGTTGGTATGCAGCTGACCACCCATGCTGTAGAAAATGGTTCACTTTACCAATGTCGGGTACAATAGAATGTGGTGAGATGGTTTGGGCATGTGGAAAGAATGAATGATGATAGACTGACAAAGTATGTATACAGAGGTAGTGTGAAAAGAAAAAGAGGTAATGGACGACCGAGAAAAGTATGGAGTGATCAGATTGTGAAGATTGTGAAAGAATGGGATGTACAAAGCGAGCGTAAAAGAAGAAAATGCATGAAAAAGGTGATCGATATGAATGAATTGAAAGAGGTATTGTTATGTTTAGATTAAAAGGTATCTTCCAGGATACTTACATCCGGCTAGCTCTCATCAGCATCACTCTCAGGGCGTGAGGTTCTTTCTTTGGTATTGCTTACTTGCATCCTGGGAAGGGTTTTATAATTAAAAGATAAAGTTAACATGAACAAATAAGGGTTTATTACTGTACTAATATGGGGGGGGGGGGGGAAAGGGGAAATAAGGGATTGGCCAGACCTACAGGTTGTCACTAGAACACTCCCTATTCCGTTGGCTGGAGTTCTAAACGGAAGGCCTGGGGCAGCGCCCCAGGCTAGCGGCGGTTCACAAGGCGGACGCCTCCACACGTTGGAAGCCCCTGGGTGGGCGCTCCTATGCCTCTGGTCCACAAGGCGGGTGCCTTGCTGGCAGGAAATCCAAGTAGATGGGGGGGGAGGGAGCTCCATCGTAGTGCCCCCTCTTGCACCGCTTGGTGCTTGGTCGCTAACGTCTGACTCACTTCACATCTCGCCTGGAACTAATGATGAACTCACGAGCGTGGGCCGATTGATTCGCACGGCGCAGTTCGGCCGTTTCCGTGACCGTTCGGCCCACAAACAGACACTGCACACTTCGGGATTGTTTTTTTATAATATGTTATTTAAAATAACATAACATTCCCCTTTCTCACAAAAATAAAGAAAGAAAACCAGGAGCAACACAACAGTCTTCACACACAACACCAGGTCTTTGGCCATTAAGAAAATTGAAAATGTTATGGGAACACAAAAAGGAAATGGGGATTTACAGGAACATCCTTCTGTCCTATCAACACACCAGAAAGAAGGAAGAAGAAAACTGGTGGCTGTGAGAATTATCGATTTGGTTTGGGAAATTTCAAGGTGGTTCCAATAACCGACAAGACGCGGATTAAAAGCGATCTTGTAACAAGGCCTTTTTTCTTTACCAAAACATGTCGAAAACTCTAAACAATAAATAATAATCACAGCAATCAAAACATATTTTACACTGGTACTTATATTAACCAAGTCAAAACTCGTTACAGGAGTCGACTATTATATAACAATAAGTTCTGAGCTGAATACAAAAAAAAATTACATATAGAGACAACATCCAAGACTCGCTCAAAATATTTAATATGTTAGTGCGTAAAATCCACTACGAACTCACTCGAAAAAAGAGTGGAACATTCCATATAAAACATCCTAAAGTGATAATGGAATACACAAACAAAATATTACAAATACACCAGCTCTTTCGAGCCTCAAACACGTCTGTTCTCACAGACATTTTCCCCCTTCGACAAAATGAACAAGGCTTTAAGTGTCATCTTATACACAAAAGTGCATATCAGATCCCAGATTTACGAAACGTAACATCTCAAGAAAATGCGCTCCCTTTTCCAAGAAAAAGGCCAGCATTTCTTCCCCTTACATCAATTTCCACTCAAAGCAGTGATAATTTCATCCCTACATCAACATACCGTGGAAAATCCACACACGGACCTACGAAAGTAGAATCCCGGAAAACGGCTTCCCTTGCCCAAAGGACCACATTTTCCCACTCTTTCTCGGTGGCGCCACTTCATTTTTTAGAAGAATAAAGAAACTTCATTATTCAATCTTTTTCCAAAGGGTTAATTCGGAAAACCATTGAAATTTTACAAAAAAAACTGTAGAAGATATTTACATACATAAAAACAAATGTAGTCAAGAAATCCTAATTCTAACTAAATTACCTATTTGTACACTATAAAACAAAATTTCTCCGATGTTTTTTGAGAACCGTTCAAGTTTAAATCTCCAAGTGACCCGTATATCAGTCAAACATCGCACAAAAGTGATATGCTTTTGGCTTGCAAGAAATAAAACTATCGTAAATATTAAACTAAAATGAATCCTAAGCTACCTTTTTACAAAAATTACAATCCTCTATCGTTTTTTGAGGGTTCTTGGAACGATTTAAATGTTCCCTGACAACACACAAAAGTACCTAAAGCTAATCTATAAAATTATTTACAATGGCAGCCAACAGAATAGCCATAGTTCGTAGTAAATTTCCGAAAGGACCTAATCACCAGTTTACCACGAAAAAATAAATATTGTAAAATGTTTTTGAGAATAGCACATTAAAAAACCAAATGGGGGAAAAAACATCATGAATTACCAAACACTTAATCCTTACATTAAATAAAATACTTCTGAGAATCCTTTAATGTGGAAAAAAGTTTGTTAAAAGCTTTTATGAAAAAAAAAAAAGTGAAAGTTTATTTGCTTAGCAACAAATAATGCATCAATTTCAAGGTAGGTACTTATGTAAAATAAACAAAGCTAGATTTCTGTGAAAAAAATAAAACAAAATAATGATGCTTTCTCAAATGAATTCTCAAAAATGCATGTACATTTTATTGATATTAAAATTTCACAAGATTTTAAATCGTCAAAGCACATTTACGCAAATGCAAAAAACAAAAAAGGAGCGACCAAAATAGTGTTAGAATCAAAATAGACAGAAATACTAAATGTTGAAGAAAAAATGAAATTTGGCATAAAAAATTAAAATATGACGAGGTTTCTTAGCAAATGATAAAAGAATCAATGATCTATTTTTCAGGCTTCTCAAAGATTGCATGTCAATTTATATTGATATAAAAATTCTATCATAATTTTTAATCGTCAAAAGGACATTAAAGCAAAATGCAAAAGCAATCAAAACAAAAACAATTCACTCCAAAATCAAGGCAAGAAAACATATGACGTCATAATGATAGCAAAAAAATACACTAAAAAAACAGAGCTTCACAAAACAATTCCCAAAATAAAAGTTCGCAATATCGAAAGAATCCCAGTTGGATGCGCCAGTGTTATGTTTAGATTAAAAGGTATCTTCCAGGATACTTACATCCGGCTAGCTCTCATCAGCATCACTCTCAGGGCGTGAGGTTCTTTCTTTGGTATTGCTTACTTGCATCCTGGGAAGGGTTTTATAATTAAAAGATAAAGTTAACATGAACAAATAAGGGTTTATTACTGTACTAATATGGGGGGGGGGGGAAAGGGGAAATAAGGGATTGGCCAGACCTACAGGTTGTCACTAGAACACTCCCTATTCCGTTGGCTGGAGTTCTAAACGGAAGGCCTGGGGCAGCGCCCCAGGCTAGCGGCGGTTCACAAGGCGGACGCCTCCACACGTTGGAAGCCCCTGGGTGGGCGCTCCTATGCCTCTGGTCCACAAGGCGGGTGCCTTGCTGGCAGGAAATCCAAGTAGATGGGGGGGGAGGGAGCTCCATCGTAGTGCCCCCTCTTGCACCGCTTGGTGCTTGGTCGCTAACGTCTGACTCACTTCACATCTCGCCTGGAACTAATGATGAACTCACGAGCGTGGGCCGATTGATTCGCACGGCGCAGTTCGGCCGTTTCCGTGACCGTTCGGCCCACAAACAGACACTGCACACTTCGGGATTGTTTTTTTATAATATGTTATTTAAAATAACATAACAGTATCTAAGGATAGGAAAAAATGGAGGCAGCTCTGCAGAGGCTCTGGTCAACCCTAGCGGAATGGCGACAGAGTTACAGTTACAGTTACAGTACCCCTGTTTCAGATAAGGTGTACAAGAGTGGCATAGCTTATATTAATTTGAATTTTTATATCGTAAGTTCACATGCAGCATGCGCAAGCGCCAACTTATATATACGTGTCTGCTTGTGGGCATGCATTGAATAAAAATCCTAAATTTAATGTATCTTTGTATCTCAGATTACAGGTTATAGACGTATTATTTAAAAATTAAAAAAAATACTAGGGTGGTTCATATCAAAAAATATTTTTTAAAATCTGATACCGATGATGAATATCAATTAAGTATATATTGAACCCTTAATTATTTTTAATGTTTTTTTTTTGTTACACAAAATGCCTCTTTGTTTTTCTCGTCTAATGAATAGGCTTTTAATATGAAAAGTCCACCTGTCCTAACCTATATAAATGTATAAAAATATACCTGTATCTAAGATGGCGTTAGATTTGGATACATCTGCTTTTTATAAGGTGCCGTGTCAGCAGTTTTTTAGTTTAATTTTTTTTTTGAAAATGATTTTTAATATCAGCACCTTTCTACGAAATGTCAGCACTTTTTTTAATGAAAAAGATAGACCGCAAAAAAAATACCTTTTGTTGAAAATTAGCTTATGTTGGAAATTACCTTTTGGTGAAATACCTCTTGTTGACAATTAACTTTTGTTGAAAATTAAGTACCTTTTGTTGAAAATTACCTAATGTTTGAAACTTACCTTTTGTTTAAAATTACCTATTGTTTGAATTTACCTTTCGTTTAAGATTACCTATTGCTAAAAATTAACATTTGTTTAAATTTACCTTTTTGGGGAAAATTACCTTTTATTTAAAATAACATTTTGGTGAAAGTTACCATTTGTTGAAAATTACCTCTAATCTAATCTAAGTTACAAATATATGTAACATTAAAGATTCACATTAGGTATATTAATTTTCACAAGCAGGCAAGTATAGGTTCGCGCTTAAACATGCCGCATCTGGACCTGCAATATAAAAACCCGAATCTCAAATAAACATACACCCTGCAACTCCTGCCGACCTTCCCTGAAACAGGGGTGACATTGGCAAAGTGAACCATTTTCTGCAGCATGGGGGGTCAGCCGCATACCAATAAAAAATCTAATGTCGAAAATTACATTATAAATTTAAAATTGCAAAATTGATTGTCAAATTCAATTAAATAAGTATCAAAAACAAAATTTTACAAATACACCAAAAACTAGATGTTCCGAGTGGGGTGACCATCCTTTCTTCACGTCCGTGCGGGACGGTCAATTAGTCGATGTTTTTTTTCTTTTAATAAATCAATTAGTACGAGTCGCTCACCTTTTGTGCGCGGCACTCTGGTTCGGGGCACGGCGGGAAAACACGAGCCGAGGACGGCGGTCCTATACACGTGTACATATGTGTTATTGTGCGGCCACACACACGCGCGCGCACACTCTCTTAGGTGTGAACCGAATCGCCAGGATCACGTACGGTCACCCCACCAACTCTCTGCGAAATGAAATATAAATCTGGCGTGTATTTTTTGAAAGTGGTAGAAACATTGATGTATTTTTAATTTCTGCAAGAGTTGAAAAGGTATTCGTTTATAGACTCAGCAAAACTTAAAAAAAAAAAAACATTTACGCTCACTATTGGCGCTGTTAAGCTTTCCATACCAATATTGAACACCGCCTCCGGGAAGCGTAAATGGAAACCACGATACGTGAACGTTCTGTTAAGTTTAAACTGTAATTAAAAGCTTTTAATTCACAATACATCCCTTAACTTATAGGTTGGTATGAGGCTTACCGCCCATGCTGTAAAAATTTGGTTCAGTGTTGCAACGCCACCCCGGTTTCAGGAAAAACTAATTTAAAATAAGCTAAAAAAATATATAGTCATGTGATGTTTGGTTTATTTTGTATCTTCACATGCAGCATGCAGCATGCAATATGTAATTGTATGTTCCTGAAAACGGGCATACATTCAATATGAGTCCTAAATGCCAATATACCTTTGCAACTTGAAATAAAGATTAAAGATAAACACATAAGTACAGCATATACAAATACAAAGAAAATATGGGAAAATATTTTTTGGTAAAAGTACTGAAGAAATGATATGTATTTTGGGATCGCGATATTCCTTGACTAATTGGTATGAGGCTGACTACCTATATTTTAAAAAATGGTTCACAATGCCAATGTCACCCCTGTTTCAGGAAAGGTCCGTACAAATTGAAGGATTTCTGTTCATTTGAGGTTTGGACTTTATGTTGTAAGTACACATGCGTTAGAGCGAAATTGCATTGCTCTTTTTGTGAAAATGCAGTTAATATGTATTTTAAGTGTCAACATATCTCCTTGCAGCTTAGATTATGGATTATAGCGGGAAGTTGTTGAGTAGACTGTACAGAGGCGGGCGGTTCCCTTTGATGTTGCGCCGCCGCTCCTTTGAGCGCGCCAAGCCGCCCGATGAGCCAGCAAATGTGGAGAGGAAGAAGAAGAGTACGCCAGGACAGAGATGGACGGGGATATGGAGCAGGCGGTGACGGTACAGTGTCAAAACATCACATGGCAAAACATCTCATGACAGAACAGCACAGTGACAAAACAACACATGACAGAACAGCACAGTGACAAAACAACACATGACAGAGCATCATATGACAAAACTACGCATAACATAACGTCACATGACTTTACATCACATGACAGTGCATCACATGACAGAACATCACATGACAGAACATCGTATGACAAAACATAACATGACATAACATCACATGACATAACGTCACATGACCTTACATTAGATGACAGAACATTAAATGACAGAAAATCACATGAGAAAACATCACAAGACATCACAATGACAGGGTTTTTATACTTTCTGTTTTGCTGTAGGTATGTGATGTTTGTTTTTTGTGTTTCCCTGGGACTCGAACCCACGACACTCAGTCCGGTCGACAGCTCAGTTGGTAGAGTGCTTGTATTCCATGCCGAGAGCTAGGATTCGAATCCCACGGAGGTTGTCAAAAATCAGCCCTCCCAAGAACTAGGTATCAGCCCCCTTAAGAGCTGCGAAAACTCCACTTCAACTGAAGTGGTTGGCATAAGGCCGCCCCCTTACCTGTAAAAATAAATAGATTCCACTCGCCACATGCGAAACCTTTCGGGGATAACGCGGCAAGGTTACACTATATGTGCAGCTTAGTGCAACAAGTAAAAAAAACCTCATTAAGTAGAAAAAAATCAAGTTTCCATTATCCACCCCTGACTTCACCCCTGCAGCTGAGTGCTCGGGACGCCAGTCATTGCAATTACCTCTCAGCTCGGGTACCATACTTTGGCACCACTGGCCCCACGTACATGTTCCCGACTTGAACTGTTCCTACCTTGGCATCAGTCAATTACGAGTCGAGGCAGATTTGTAAAAAAAACCCGGTGGCTGCTTGTCCGCGCAAATTACTCACAGCCGGCAGGACTAATCTGCTAGTTTCACGTGAAAGAAACTCGCTACTAAGCAACACATAGAGTGTTACGCAGACTATGTTGCTACAAAATCTAATTTCTCCGCTTTTGAGCGATTTTGCGCTTCGTTTTGCCAAGCTGCATCCGCAGCGGATTCACAGCAATCCTGTACTTAGACTTTTTCTTGTTATTATTTTATTATTTTGTATCATGTGTACCTATCATTCTTCACGCTCTAGCAACAATCCCACAAGGAGTGCCTCCCGAGGTATGGTATTAGCTTCAGTAACATCGAACCATTTACTTATAGAGTCATGGGCACACCTCTGACCTAGAGGTTCTTGTTTTTGTCGTGCCGTTGCTCGAAATTCACGGGAAGGCTTTCCGCCACTTAAGAAAATATGTAGCTTTGTATGAGCGTCCATGTAATGTGGGTCCTTCTGACACATACATACAGAACGGGTACGAGGAGGGTTTGAGCTTTAGAAATATTTTTTTTCCTTATTTGATTCGATTCCTTATTTAATTCTGTGAGTTATAGGTTGCAATGAGGCTGACCACCCATACTGTAAAAAACACTTATAAAATATAACTCCTGCTTGAAGTAAGGTCGGATATAGGGTTTATGCTCATTTGAGGCTTACATTTTAATTTGCAAGTAGGTACATAAACATATTATGCAGCATTTGTAAGCGCGAACTCCCTTGACTTAAAGGTTGATATGAGGCTGGCCACCCATACTGTAAAATACACTTTACAAATGCCCTCCCTTTTTGAGGAAAGGTCGCCAAGGTTTTGAAGGTTTCTGTTCATTTACGATATATTTTTTATTTGTAAGTTCACATGCAGTATATGTTCCTAAGCGCGTACTTACACGTGTCTGTTTATGGGTATGCATTTTATATGTTTGTTTCATATAGGTATAAGTTAATCTTTCGGTGAAATTCACACACAGCGAATCCATGGCTCAACCCCCACCTAACGTGAATTTTACATTCAAAGAAACAATGATCCATGGATCAGTTTTTTTTAAAGAAATCCTGTGCTGGAGACTCCCTAGATTTCAGAGACTCAAGGGGTCTATGACACTTGTTGCTTTGCCGCAGAGGTGTTTCAGACCTTGGTCGTCGTTACAAAGCGTCTATACTCAAGCAAGACCCAATTGCTGTAAGTCTGGATGGACCTTTAGTGACCGGTCTTTGGTAAAGGTTTTATGAAGTTTTCAACCCAGCGAAGAGCATATTTGAAAATATAAATGGCACATTTTTTGTGCTCCGCCGGGATTCGAACCCACAAGGCCACAACCTTCTATTTACGAGTCCGAAGTGTTGACACTGGACTACGGACCGGTCTAGTTAGGGATCAATGTGTTGTGTATAATCCTGTTTCTCACTTAGATGATAGAAACAAGACCTCAGCATCTTTTTATTCTTTTTTTAAATAGATTTGTGAAGAGGAATGCAATTCACCAACATATTCTGCCTGGCCAGAAACAGGTATTAATATCATAAATGAATAAATCATTATTGTTTTGTGTAATGAATGATTAATTAATAATTACCTAATTCTGTTGAACCAGGGTCTAAGTTATGGTCAAATGACCCAGGCGTAGATCGAATCAACGTTATTATATTCCAAATACGCTAGAAAGATCAGCCCACTTGGCCCCCTCTGCCATAACACCGACTATAAATAAAATTCCATATAAAATCCAATAAAACTCTTCGACATCTTTACTAATAAAACTGATAAACGCACTTTTTTCATGCACGGCTCGTGAATACAAGGAGGCTATGCTTTACCCCCGAATCTCTAACATTTTGTGTGGTCGGCTCTCGTCCCGCCTGCGCCACCTAGCGCGCGATCTATAATTAGTCCATGTGCATAGTACACGCCACCAACAAACAATGTATCTAATTAATTCATGTGTTATTGCATGTACAAGCGTGTATTCTCGTCATTTAGGTATAACAGAAGTGGAGGCGAAACTAGCTTAGGTCACTGAAGCATACTACGGGGTACAAATTACTGTCAACCTGACCTGTCAAAAATCTATAGGTAGGTAATATAAAATCTAAGTTGCAAAGATATTTTAATGCGTCTAATCTAAACTAATCTAATCTAATCTGCAAATATATATATCATTTAAGATTTATATTAAATGCATTCCCACAAGCAGGCATGTATAAATTCGCGCGAACACATGCCGCATGTGGAACTACAATATAAAAACCCAATCTCAAATGAACATAAGCCCTGCAACTCTTGCCGTCCTTCCCTGAAACAGGGGTGACATTGGCAAAGTGAACCATTTTTTAAAGTATGGGTGGTCAGCCGCATACCAACCTATAAGTCAAGGAACATATGTACCTACATGACAAATTATATATTTTTTTAAATCAATAAATAATAATATATACATGGACATCAAAAAAACTAAAACATACAACCAATTTCACTTTAATAAACCCTAGCCGCCAACATTACAGATCAACCGCCACATACTGCATGTGTGTTTACAAAATAAACCAAACCTCACGTGAACATAAACTTTGCAACTCTAGCCGCCATTTTCTGAAACCAGGAGGGCGTTGACAATAGTGAAACGTTTTTTTACAGAATGGGAGATCAGCCTCATACCAACCAATCAATCTAGGAAATATTGATAGATGAAAATGTTATTCACATACAGTAACTCCGTCGTTCACTCGCTGCTTAAAATGAATTTTTAGTAGATAAAAAATTACGATCTGTGGATCAACTACGGATCAAATGTATGTGAATAACAGTGAGACGTATCAAACACAATTTTGTACACCTGATGATGGTCTAAGGACCTAAAACATTTGTGTTTTGAAATAGAAAACCTGCATTCCTTTATATGTCTTTGAAAAACTACATCAATATTAATTTTAACGTTTTTTTTTCTCCATCTTGTTTATTTTGAAAGTAAGAAGGCATTATTATAAAAGATTAGTTCCTTGACTAAAAGGTCGGCATGAGGCTGACCCCTCATACTGTAAGAAATGTTTCAATTTGCCAATGTAGTTGCAACTTAGATTATAGATAAGTATAAACTGAATTGATATATTATTGCATTAAAGTAGTTTCGAGTCCTTTATATTTTCCGTGGTCGCTAATCACCGTGGCGTGCTGGCCGACATTTTGTCTCATTACTTATACAAAATGGCCGACACAAAATTAAATACCTATTAAAGCGATACGTGCAAACGAATCTCCACCTTGTGCGTACCATAAATATAGAGTATTTTAGGTTACAATCAAAATTTTCCTCTTATTTGAAATGTGAGTCCAATTATCATGGAAGCTTGTGTACACAATTTCAATGAAAAGGTGAAATTATTAAAGCGATTAAAGCAGCGATTTTCAGCATTAAGCCGCGAATTCCTTTAAAAGTAAATTATATATTGTTGCGATCGTCCAGGATGATTCAAGCCCACGACCTTCCATTTACAAGTCCGAAGCGTTACCACTAGACTGCGGACCGGCAGGTTGATAGGGTTAGTTTCTCAATTTATTCTTTGACTAATAAGTTGGCATGAGGCTGACCAACCATGCTGTAAATAAAATGGTTCACTTTGCCAATGTCACCCCTGTTGCAGGGAAGGTTGGCAAAAGTTGCAGGCTTTATGTTCATTATTTTGTGGTTTGGATTTTAAATTGTTAGAACTTACAAATGCAGCATTTGTAAGCGCGTTCATACACTTGTCTCTTTGTGGGCGTGCATTTCATGTAGGTATACGGTTATACCTTAAATGTTAGTATATCTTTGCAACTTAGAGTAGATTAGATTAGATTAGATTAGATGTGTATGAGATGAGAGGTGCCATCTAATATCTATAGCACCATGCGCAACGCCTTAGGAGGTCCCGATCAGAGGATGGCCACTAAATATATCATTACTTAGATTACGAAACATATCATTATGGCAACTATACAAGCACGTGAGGGCCTTCAATATATTTTTATGGTACGTAGCCAGGATTGAAATTTCACTGACTCTCAATTTTGAGAGTATCGCGTAGAATCACGATAAATGTATGGAAAGTTTGCATGTGTGAGAGAGATAGGTACATAGCAAACAGGTAAGAGTTCACGAATGGTCAATGGTTAATGACTCGCACATACGAGTTTGATAGAAAGGGATAACAATGGGTGGCATATATCATCGTCAGTGAGAGTTGGCAGCAGTGCTATGACAAGTTGACTCAACAATCGCCTAAAAAACAAAAAAACAAAACATTTCAAAGGACCGCCCATGCATCGAAAATTATCAAGTTTACTGAAATATCCTTTTGATAGAAAGGGATAACAATGGGTGACATATATCATCGACAGTGAGGGTTGGCAGCAGTGCTATGACAAGTTGACTCAACAATCGCCTAAAAAACAAATAGAAAACATTTCAAAGTGACCGCCTATTAATAGAAAATTGTTAAGTTTACTGAAATATCCTAAGCGACAATCTCTCAAATGATTTTCAAGAAAACAATCGCAAACATGCGCTCTCCTTCACAGTTGTTTATTTTGTTCGCCCTATGCCAGCGCTAAAACATGGTATTCCCCACATTTCGTTATTAATTTCGGTAGGCTATATTTCTCTTAGAGTGATGTTCCCACAACAATAAGAGTGTGTGCGTAAAATGCATTTGTATTGGTAAAAATCTGTATAGATCGCTGAAATTCTGCCGCTAGGTGTGCTAGCAAAATCCGAGCCATGGTCTCTCCCTTTACTAGTAGATAACCCATAAGCTTGTTTATGCGAATTCATTTTATCGTTGCCATAATGAGACAGAATATTTATTAATTATTTAGTGGCCATACTTTCAAAAGAAATCATCACAATCTAGTATCCTTCAGTCAAAGCAAAGTTAAGAACTGTATTATTGAAATGGAGATTATTTCATAATTTCAATGTATTGCCAAAATTCAAACAGAACACCTACTGATTAGTAATCTAGGGTGCCAATTATTGCGTTATAGCTGGTCTTCAAAAATGTACATAGCCTCACGTAATCGTGTGGTTGCCATAATGATATCTGATGTAATGCGGGTAATGATAAAGTATAGATTTATTTAGTGGGGCCATCCTCTGGCCGGGACCTCCTAAGGCGCCGCGCACGGTGCCATGGCGAGGGAGAGGATGGCACCCCTCCCCTCACACACAGAGCGGGGCCATAAATTGAGAAATTAGCCCAACGGTAGGAGAAGCGGTGTACTCTCAAAGTGGTCCTGTAGAGGTGTGTAAGAGTGATTGAAAACAAATCTAATTCGGAATTCGAAATAACATGATTTCGAAAATTCGAAGCCCGATACGGAGAGTAGATTTTGTATACGAAATGAAGAAACCTCTTTGTATGCATCCTAGAAAGAACACGGTAATTTTGTAAATTTTTGGATACCTCGATGAGGTCGCATGTGGCAAGTGAAACATATTTATTTTCACGGATAAGGGGGCCGGCCGTAGGTACTCGATCCTAATTCAAACTCCTTTTTAGGCTGACAGCGGAAAGCGCGGCGATTGTCTTTGGTGGTGAAAAAATGATTGATTTCATGAAGTACCAACGTCAAAATAAAAATAAAAGGATAATTTAAATTCATGTAGGGCTTAGAAATTACTTTTCTTCTTTTATTGAGCGCTTTTTACATTCGATAATGCGGCTCTAAGTAAAGATTTGTCAGAGGCGAGCATTCCGTTCAGTCACATGTACATATAAGGTAGGCGCAAAAAAATACGAAACTAAGCTTTACATAATAATATGGTGTAATCCTTGCCGCATTCTCCCCGAAGGGGTCGCATTTGGTGAGTTGAAATTATTTACTTTTACAGGTTAGGGGGCCGGCTGTACACCAACCTCTTCAGTTGAAGTGGGACTATTACTCTGTTTCTTGTAAAGGCTAAGTAAGCCTTGTTGGTATGTTATTTTGGGTGTTGAAATAAACACCGAAACGAGAATTCATTTCTGACACCCTCGGTGGGCTTCGAACCCGAGTTCACGACATGGAATGCAAGCACTCTACCACCTGAGCTATCGACCGGACAAGGAACAAATTTTCAAAATTTAAATTTTCGAACTGTAACTTTTCGTCTTTTCGAATATTCGACTTTTGGCAGCGCGCCCGTAATCGTCTTTGGCGGGCAATAGAAACATTATCCCCTCCCCGGCGCGGTGTTGGTACTCGCGCCTTGTAATGAGCGATGTATTTCTAGAGGCCCGAGAGCGCGCACACGAAACGCTGTTATTTATTATCTCAGCGTGCCGGCCGCACAGGATTAAGCGGTTAGCGGCCGGGCCGAGCCGCGGCAAGGTGACCATCGCAGATGCGATCGAAAATAATTCGAAGAAAATTCGAAAAATGTGACGAAGCTAAAAAAACTTTGAGGAAATTCTAAAAAAATAATCAAAATTAAAAAAAAAACAGATAAAGTTGTGAAAGGTGACCATCGTACCTAGATGTGTTCGAAAATAATTCGAAGAAAATTCGAAAAATTTAAACAAAGTTCGAAATATTCGGAGATTGTTTGAAGAAAAAAACTAATTTTATTGAAATAGCTAGAGGTACATATCGCCACCTTAAATGTAAAACTAAATAAGTTCTAACTCATTGATTTGAGAAATCGTCGATAAAATATTTTATTCGGTTGAACTTCTCATAGTAAGTGAACTAATTACAAAAAAGTGCTCATGAAAAACTTTTAAACTATAGGATTTTCCCTTTTTTGTAGTGTTTTCTCTCGTAGAAAATAAGAAAAAAAGGTGCATTCATCTGAGTAACCCATGTTAGCTTAATATGTCACTTATTCATTTGTATCTGTAGTTGGTATCGATATAGGTATGTGTCACGAAAATGTCAATCAAGATGTGTGTAAACCGAAAGATGATTCGGATCTCTTGGCGTCGTTGGGTCACCAATCAAGAAGTCCCAGAGAAAGCTGGTGTACTTCGGTCACGTTATGAGAAATGAGAAATGAGAAATACCGCCTTCTCCATCTTATCATACAGGGTAAGATTGAGGGGAGAAGAACTAAGAGACGCCGAAGGACATCGTGGCTGAAAAACCTTCGACAATGGATCAACAAAAGCACCAAGTCCCTGTTTTGAGACGCAGCATCCAAGGTTATAATAGCCATGATGATTGCCGATCTTCGATGGAAGTGAGTGACACCAAAAGAAGAATTAGAATTTCACTCAAGTATCGAGGAAAGTCTAAACTTGCAGGGTTCAGCACTTCTTACAAACTTTTCCCGTAACAGGGGTGACATTGGCAAAAGTGAATAATGATTTTTATGATCGCTAGTCACCCTATCGATTGTTCGTGTGCGGCGATCGCTGTTCCTCCCACCTCAGGAATCATTAAATGTTCAATACCGCAAGTGTGATCCACAGCGCTTCCCAAAAAATGTATCAAAACTTAACCAACGCCCCTAGTGAGTGTTTCAGAATCCATACATTATTTTTGTGGAGTTCAAATCTGAAGTCTTTGTACGTGGACTACACAATACCTACATACTTCAATTGTGAACAGGGTTGTACTGGAAAATTATGAAAAAATATTTTAATAATCCCAGGACCAAACTGGACTTTAAATAAATTTATGTATAATCTATGTTGCAAAGGCATTATAACATTTAAAATTCATATTCCGTGCATCACCTGTAAGTTCACGCTTGCACATGCTGCAGGCTGCATGTGCATAAGTCTGGCAACTCTTGCTTTGTTTCCCTGAAACAGAGGTGACATTGGTAAAACGTAGATATTTTTAACACTTTGTGCGGTTGATCTCTTACCAACCTTTAAGTTAAGGAAGAATGGCAATCTATAATCTATGTTTCAAATATATGTAAACATTTAAAATACATAATTAATCAAATAAATATACTGTTTTAATTCACTTTTTTATTATTTTATTTTAAATATGTCAAACAGTTTTCGCCTAAAAAGGCATCCATAAAATAAAATAAAATACTCATATTTAAAAAATAAAATAATAAAAAAGTGAATTATAACAGTATTTTTATTTGATTAATTATACAATGGACTTTCACTGTGTAAACCACCAAACCCTGAAAAATATTTAAAATACATATTAAATGCATGCCCACAAACAGGCATGTGTAAGTTCACGTTTACATATGCTGCATCTGTACCTACTTACAAATTAAAATCCAAACCTCAAACAAACATAAACCCTGCAACTTTTGCCGAGCTTTGCCGAGCTTCGCTGAAACAGGGGTGATATTGATAAAATGAACCATTTGGCAATAATAAATCATAATCGTCAAGCTAAGCTGAAAGTGTAAAGTAGTTTGACGTAAAATGAATGCTCAATTTGTGAAAATAAAACATCGTTGTAAAAAAAAAGTAATACCTTCTCACAAAAAAAAAAATCACTATGTAAATACACAAACTCTAGAAAGTTGCGGCTGTTTTGGATGTATCCTCCAAAAGATTTGACAGATGAAAATCCTTTGTACGGATGAGAGACTAGCGCCTCTGCAGCCGGTCAGATTCCAGCAGCTGAATGATGAGGTTTATTTTTGCGCCCTTTTCAACGTTCTGACTTCATTAAAATCCGATGCTAATCTAATCTAATCTAATCTAAGTTACAAAGATATGTTACAT
Organism: Agapetus fuscipes; assembly: GCA_951799405.1. Classification (NCBI taxonomy): domain Eukaryota; kingdom Metazoa; phylum Arthropoda; class Insecta; order Trichoptera; family Glossosomatidae; genus Agapetus; species Agapetus fuscipes. Next base: position 9,318,605 of record OX637341.1, read on the forward strand.
TGGAGATTCACATTATATGCATTCTCACAAGCAGATACGTACAAGTTCGCGCTTGCACATGCCGCATGTGAACCTACAACATAAAAACCAAATGTCAAATGGACAGAGGTACACCCTGCAACTCTTGCCGTCCTTCCCTGAAACAGGGGTGGCATTGGCAAAGTGAATCATTTTTACAGCAAAAGTTGTCAGCCGCATACTAACCTATAAGTTAAGGAGCATACACAATAAATTTCATTTTTTTCAAATCAATAAATAATAACACGTATGGACATCAAAACTAAAACAGAAAACAAATTCCAATTTAATTAACCCTAGTCGCCAACATTACAGATCAACCGCCATTTATTTATGTCCTTACATACTTGTTTCATTTCCTCCAGATGCCAATGTGACATACTTGGCTTTAAACTCAAAACTATAAAAAAAAATACCAACATAATTTTCCCTAACAGTTGTCTCGTTATGCATAGTCCTTAATTAATTATTCAAAATCCCTAAGCAACGTTTAAATTGTATGATTAATCCGCTGCCTGCATACTTAGTCATCATCTTTATCTTTGGCCATCACGGCCGTATTCACAGTGGCAGATTAAATTTTACTCTGCAATTTAATCCCGGATTAGCCATACAATTAATTAGGAATAACTGCGTACATTCGAGATGGTCCCCGACTGTGAATGTCCGGGGATAATTTGGCCTCACATAACGCCGGTCTTATAAATTAAAAAAATATATTACATTTGCTTGAGGTGAAGAACTGATTGAGCAGCTGCGCACAACCTTTTGACGAAATGCTCGATGAAAGATTTAAACTTGAAAAAAATGAAATGGGCAAATGAACATAGCGTAAGGATCTTGACTTCTGTTAATTTAATTGGTTCCTTGACTAATTAATAGGTTTACTATTTGACTATTAGGCTCAGTATTTTCAACGTTAGAATAGCTACTTTACACTGAGTGAAAAGGACGCGCTTCTGCCAATCATATGGGTAGTTTGATAAACTAACGTTTGAAAATCGGTTCCTTAATTACTTTTTTTTTAACTATTAGGTTGGTTGGTTAATTTCTTAACTAGTAGGTGCGTTCCTTGACTAATGAATTGGCTATTTGACTTATAAGTTGGTTTTTTGACTAAAAGGTTGGTTTCTTGACCAATGGGCTATTGGTTTGTTTAGTAATGGGTTAGTTTATTGGCTTAAAAGTTTGTTCCTTGACTAAAAGGTTAGTCGCTAACTAATGATCGGTTCGTTTACTTATAGGTGGGTGCCTTCTTAAAGGTTTGTTCCTTGACTAATATGTCTTCTTTGACTATTCGGTTGGTTTCCGTAACTTAAAGATTGGTTTCTTCACTAACAGGTTAGTTCTTTGGAATAGACTGAAATGACTTTTAAGCGCTTATATTTTTATCTTTGCAGCTTAGATTGAACATTATTACAGATATTCAATAAAAATGTTTCGCATCACTTTTGATATCAAATAAATTAAAGAGATTCGACACGAAAAAGAGTGCAGCCTGAGAAGGAGATATGCGGAGAGCAGTGCGTTGGAGCGAGACAGAACACAGCCACTCTCAAATGAAGAATGAAACAGCAAAGGTGTGCCCAATTATTACTCCAAGCCAGCGATCGTCAAACTTTGGCGCAGTAAACATGGACCCCACACACTCAAAATATTCCTCGGCTATCTGACGTCACCCATCTGTATAATCTAATATTTAAAATCGAACGGATGTATGTATGCTTTTTCTGTATGGACTCCTAAACTATTTAATAAATTGCGATGAAACTTACATGAGTTATTGTTTATACGCCCACTCAGTCTTAGAGGAATGATTTTGTAAGAGAAGAATGTGGTGCAAGAGAAAGTGTGAAAGTGAAGATTAAAAGAAATTTGTTAAGATGGTTTGGGCATATGGAGAGAATGAATGAGGAAAGACTGACGAAGAAAGTATATGTTGGTAAAATAGATGGATGTCGTGGTAGAGGAAGACCGAGAAAGGTATTGATGGACCAAATATCCGAAATTGCGAATGAATGGAATATCCAGAGTCATAATAAAAGAAGAGCCTGCATGAAGAAGGTTATGACTCTGGATGAAATTATGTAAAGACAGAAAGAAATGGCGGTTGATCTGTAATGTTGGCGGCTAGGGTTTATTAAAATGAAATATGTTTTATGTTTAAGTTTTTGATGTCCATATATAATTATTATTTATTGATTTAAAAAATGTAATTTGTCATGCATGTTCCTTGACTTATAGGTTGGTATGCGGCTGACCACCCATGCTGTAGAAATGGTTCACTTTGCCAATGTCAACCCTGTTACAGGGAGGGACGGCAAGAGTTGCAGGGTGTATGTCCATTTGAGATTGGTTTTTATGTTGTAATCTTATATAAACATACACCCTGCAACTCCTGTCGACCTTCCCTGAAACAGGGGGGACATTGGCAAAGTAAACTATTTTCTACAGCATGGGTAATCAGCCTCATACCAACCTATAAGCTCAGCCTCCACAAGAAATGAGTACCTACCAGCCCTCTAGGGAGCTGGGAGACCCCCAGCTCAACTGAAGTGGTTGGCGCAAGGCCGGCCCCTTACCTGTAAAAATAAATAGGTTCCACTCGCTACATGCGACCCCTTGCGAGATTAACGCGGCAAGAAAGTAAACACTTTGTGCGTAGCTTAGTTGCGTTGGGTCTCCACGCTTTGAGATTGCGTGCGCTGGGCGTGCATTAGTGGCGGTGGGTCTGCAGCGCCGCGGACCACATAATGGCCGGGCTGGCGGCGGAGGTGCGAGGAGAGGTGCTTAGGGTGATGTCTTAACATCATCAAAGACACCGACTACATGGGTGGCGGAGATCGCCAGCCTCACACAGGGACAGACTCAGCGCGAAAACATCAACATGTTGTGTTTTTAAGCGGGTTTTATTTAATAAAAACTGCTGTTTATTTATTTTACACAATTTGTTTGATCACTTTTGGTTCAGAGTTAAATTTTCACAGTATAGTATGTTGATTGATTTCTGGACCCACGGGCGATTCTGGCCCTAATTTTTACGGATTATTAAGAATATTCTTAAAGCATGGAGAATCGGTTTATATCATCTTGCTAGACATTTGATTCAACACTTAATTATAAATAATATAAATACATAAAAAATAAAAAACAAATTGTATAAGGCTACGGGGCGAGTAAAATTTAATAATGTACGACCGGTTTCGGAAACAATGTTTCCATCATCAGGTACAAAATATTACTGACTAACAAAATAAAATATAAATTAGTGTAACATTCTTTTAAGGGGCGGGAGTAGTGGAGGGGGGGAGGGGTGAGGAAGGGAACAGAGCGCTGGGATTGTTGGTGACAGATTTATTATTATTTCTAGGAAACAAGGTCAGGAGAGGAGATGGATTAGGGATCAAAAAGTTATTTATAACTTTTACCGACCTTTTCTGAAACAGGGATGAGATTGGCAAAGTGAACCATTTTTTACAGTAGGTACCTATGGGTGGTCAGCCTCATTCTAACCTATGACTCAAGGGTCAACGTATTTCCTAAAAATACAAAAGGCATTGACAAAAGTTCAATATTTTATAACTATTATACCCGTAAACACAAGCTATGCTTACTTTGAGGAGTATTTATTGGAATTGGATTTTTGTAATTGTTATAATATTATGTGCATACTGATAAAAATAATAAAGACCTTTATTATATTATTGATTGTAGAGGCATTAACTTTGTAATCGTTCATCATTAATGATAAAGGAAAAACAGTTTTGTTTTCTTTATTATTATTTATTATTTACTCTTAATTCGCCCCTGTGTTTATCTCCATCTTTTAAAGCATAATCGGCCGCTCGGCTGTTCTTGCTTGAGCTCCAACGAAACGTCATCTGCTACATTATTTGTACACACACACACACACACACACACACACACACACACACACACACACACACACACACACACACACACACACACACACACACACACACACACACACACACACACACACACACACACACACACACACACACACACACACACACACACACACACACACACACACACACACACACACACACACACACACACACACACACACACACACACACACACACACACACACACACACACACACACACACACACACACACACACACACACACACACACACACACACACACACACACACACACACACACACACACACACACACACACACACACACACACACACACACACACACACACACACATACACACAGGTCGTAGAGAATGTTCTAGAGCGCCTTGTAAAAACTTCATTGTCTTCTGCCAATAGAGAAAAGCATAACCTTACTTTTCACTTGTAAGGAATTGTATTAAAATTCATCAGGGAAGATCAACTGGATCTCTTGCGTTATTTTTTTTTCTAAAATCTAAGATACAATGGTATACGAACATTCAACGCATCATTATATTATTTAAGTTTGCGCTTACACATGCTGCATGTGTGCTTACATAAAAAAAACATGAGCCTTACAACTCCCACCGTCTTTCTTTGAATCAGGGGCGACATTGACAAAAATAACCATTTTGTACAGGAAGGCAGGCGCGTGCATAAGGTATAGGCAAATACATTTCAGAATAAATATATTCTCCCATTCCTTTAAAATAACTCATTTAAAATTGACTGAAGTTCTAATGACGGCTCCAATCGAACTTATACTTTCAACTTTAAATTTTAAAATCAAGCTTAAATGCATTTTTTACCATAAATTGCCTTCCTATTAGGCGCATGTGCCTGTATGGGATGCACGCTCCTGCAGGAAGGGTAGCTTCACACCAACATATAAGTCAAGGAAAAACCAGACCTGATATCAGTTTCCTCTTTAATTGTTTCTTTTTTGCAGTCTAGAGGTTAACTCTACGGAGTCGTAACCGGAAGGTCGTAAGTTTGGTTTTCGGTGGGCATTAAAATAATAACATGTTAAGCCCTGCGCGTTGGTACACTTGCGTCATGTGCACTAACGCAAATTTATACGTGACTGCTTGTGGGCATGCATTTAATATGAATCGTAAATGTTCATATTTATTGAAAAATTCGATGTTAGCTTTTTCATTAGGTTATATATCGCCAACTTAATGAAAAAACTAAATATGTGCTGATTCACTGGTTTGAGAAATCATGGATAAAATATTTTATTGGGTGTAATTGAATGTTTTTGCATGGATAAAATGTTTTGAAAATATCGAAAGAAGAAGTAAGAAATGCCATAAAGGAATTAAAGAATGGGAAAGCTGCAAGTGTGGATGGTGTGAGACCTGAGATGATGAAAGCGGGAGGAGAATGTGTAATTGAATGGATGAAAGAGCTTTGCGAATTGTGTGTTAGTGTCAAGGAGGTTCCATCGGACTGGAGAGAGGCGGTCATTGTGCCAATCTACAAAGGTAAAGGTGACAAAAAAGACTGCCGTAACTTCAGACCGATTAGCCTTCTTAGTGTGCCAGGTAAAGTGCTATGCAAGATTCTTATCCATAGGGTAAGATTATCCACCCAGGAGAGGGTCTCAGATATACAATCTGGCTTTATGCCGGAAAGAGGTTGCGTAGACCAGATATTCGCGCTTCGACAGATCGTCGAAAAACAGCTAGCCGTAAATAAAAAGGTCTACGCGGCTTTCGTAGATCTTGAGAAAGCCTTCGACTCGGTGGATAGAAGTATGATGTGGTGTGTGCTTGAGAGGTATGGTGTGAATAAAGCACTTCTGAACGCGATACGCGCCATCTATCTAAATAGCAGGGCGTGTGTCAGGGTGGATGGAGAATACAGCGAGTATTTTAATGTGTACAAGGGTGTGAGACAGGGTTGCATAATGAGCCCGTGGTTATTCAATATAATTATGGATCATTGTGTTAAACAAGCGAATCTGGAAGGGCATGGCATACAGATTGGAGAGAGAAAAGTCGGAGTTCTGCTTTATGCTGATGATGCAGTACTAATTGCTGATTCAGCAGCAGCGCTTCAGGCAATGCTCTCTAGTCTGAACCATGCTCTGTGTGTGAACAAGTTGAAAATTAATGCAAGTAAGACGAAAGTACTGATTTTTGACAGAACGGATGAAAATGAAGAATGCACGTTTTTGTTGAATGGTACGAAAGTTGAAATTGTGGATGAATTTAGATACTTGGGAAGTATGTTTGAGAAGAATGGAAAGATGACAAGAGAACTTGAGAATAGGGTGTGCAAGGGAAAACAAGTGGTCGGTGCAATAGGAAGAACAGCAAAGAACAAGCGATTGACGATGGATCTGAGAATGGCGGTACACAATGGCATATTGTTACCGACTTTGTTGTATGGAATTGAAGCATGGACAGTGAACGATAGCGAAATGAGTAAAGTATGTACGGTGGAAATGAAGCATTTGAGAAGCATGACAGGAAAAACTCTGAGGGATAGAGTTAGGAATGAATGGGTAAAAAAAGAATGTAATTTGAAAGAGGATGTGAAAGTTAAGGTACAAAAGAATGTGATGAGATGGTTTGGACATGTGGAAAGAATGAATGATGATAGACTGACAAAGTATGTATACAAAGAAAGTGTGAAAGGAAAAAGAGGGAAGGGACGACCGAGAAAAGTATGGAGTGATCAGATTGAGGAGATTGTGAAAGAATGGGATATACAAAGTGAGCGTAAAAGAAGAAAATGCATGAAAAAGGTGATGGATATGAATGAATTGAAAGAGGTATGTAAGGATAGGAAAAAATGGAGGCAACTCTGCAGAGGCTCTGGCCACCCCTAGCGGAATGGCGACAGAGTTACAGTTACAGTTACAGTTACAGTTACAGTAACTTCTCAGAAAGTGAACTTATTACAAGGCAGTGCTGAAAATAGGAAAAAAATGCATTTATATGAGAAAACCATGCTTGTTTAATAAGTCAATTATTCAGTTTTTATTATTGTAGATTTAAGATTTCAAATTACTCTTAAAAAAAACATAAACTAAAATGAAAGCTCAGATCTATCAATAAAACCAGAGTGGCAAAAACTGTACCTACCATTTTTCCATTCATTAACTTTTTCAATATCGGTGGTCAGCGTAATACCAAACTATTAGCAAAGTAAAGCTACCAGTAGCTAAGACTAACAACTCCGTTTTTTGTTCAAATTCCATCAAGCCTTTTTTTAATGAAATGCAGACTTGGATATCACTTGGACCGTTGTTCTTAGGCTCCTCCCACAGCATATTGGGTGGCCCGAAGCTCTGATAGCGTACATGGCCATTCATTTTAATATTATGCCCAACCATATTCATGCAGTACAGCCAAGGTATAAAGCAATACCTTAACACTAATATCTGTATTATAGAAGGGTTTTGAAATGGGTAAAATTGGAGGAAAGAACTTTTGCATCAAACTAAACAAAATCTATAAATATTTGGAATAAAGAGATTTTGAAAGAAATTAAACAAAATATTGAGGAAGGACGTTTTGAAAGAAATTTAAAAAAAAATTGGAGGAAAGAGGTTTTGAAAGGAATGAAAATAAAATTGGAGGAAAGAGTTTTGAAAAACATAAATAAAATTTGGAGGAAAGAGGTTTTTAAAAACCTTAAACAAATTTAGAGGAATAAGCTTTTGAAAAAGGTCACAAAATTTGGAGGAAAGACGTTTTGAAAATATAAACAAAATTTGGAGGAAAAAGGTTTTTTTTTTTTAAGAAACCCTTTGCGGGAGACTCCTTAGATTCTAGAGACTCTAGAAGTCTATGACACTTGTTGTAGTGCCGCAGAGGTGTACGAGCTTGGTCGTCGCTACAAAGCGCCAATAGCAAGACCCAGTCCTGTAAGGCTGGATGGACCTTTGGTGACCGGTCATTGCTCAAGCTGGAATAAACGCATATTATTATTATTATTATTATTGGTAAATGCTTATGAATTTTTTAACCCAGCGAAGAGCAAATTTTAAAATATAAATGGTATATTTTTTGTGCTCCGCCGGGATTCGAACCCACAACTTTCCCATTCAGAGTCCGCAGTGTTACCACTGAGCTACGGACCGGTCAAATGCCACATGAAAGAAATTAAAGAAAAATTGTAGGAACAAGGGCCGTCTTTTAATTCTGTAGCTGCAGCTCATGTGAAGGTTCCGCCATATTGTAAAATACGACATCAAATTTGACAGATTGGTTTAAAATGTCTACCGCTCATGTCTCAAAATTATGAATAACACAAAGCGCCGTAATTTGCCAGAGTAATGTGAAGAAAATTGCTCTAGCTGTAAAACGTCACAAAAATGTGTTCAAATTTCCATTCAAAACGTGAAGAGATCTGTTCAAAGTCATGTTTTGTTTCATTCTGTCAGCTTGTTTTCATGTTTTGTTAGAAAGAGTTGGCATGAGTTGGCAACGGTTTGCGACAGTCAATTACTTAGTCAATTTGTCACAAAAGAATCAACTAATGTGAAATAGTACGAGATGTTATTTAGTAGACAGGAGAAGTTTGTTGCATGTGGATTTTTTGACGGTTTGAAACTGCTGTCAAAATTTATAACAAAGCTCTTTTATCTATCAAATTATGAAGATTTATCCTAAAGACGTTAGCTACGTCGCGTCGCTAAGGAAGCGTCGAGAATAATGTAAGTTCTCTTAAAAAGGTTTGTCTAATATCCGATTTTTTTTAACTGTGCAGTTAATATAATTGTAGGTAGGAAGATTTCGACTAAAAAGCTTTTTTAACATATAAAAAATATTTTTGCAACAAAAACTAGTAAATATATCCAATAATCTAAATTGCAAAGACAAAAATCGTCACTAAGATACATACACAGTGTAACTTCTTGCCGCGTTCTCCCCAAGGTGTCTCGAGAAGAGGTAATTTCACAAGAGCAATGTTTGTAAGTGTACTGGACCAATGTGTCTTATGCAAACTGGAGATTGATTTTGAAAATATTTAAAACAACTCTCACATTATCGTGCTTTACGTTATTTTTCTGAGCTCAGATTGTGTAGAATGTGATCCTTAAGACAATTTAATTTATAGATCATCTTTGAATCAAATGTTACACAAGCTAAACAAGCCCCGGGGGGGGACGATATTTCAATAAATTAAAATTAAATAAACCACTCAAATATTAGTCAATCTATGACAGTTTGCTGACGGTTGGAAACTGTTATCAAATTTCTTTTACCGCACACTTTGTTGTCGGTGTCAATTCGCAATAGGTACTTTAACAATGTCGGATATTTTGGCACGTCCACAGTGTGGCCAGTCTCCGCAGATATAATCAATGTCAGAATCACAATACCTAATTGAGCTGTCATGGCGGCGCAGCGTTCCAAATTCAAACAAAAACGATCCAAGTTCAAAATTACCTACCCACTGAAATAAGTGGAGAAAAACGCGACCATAATGGATTTTTAAGCTTGGAAATGGCAATACTGTAAGTAATTTATTATTGTTATTTCTTATAGCATGGTATGAAGCTGATCACCTACCCATACTGTAAAAAATATTTCACTTCCCCTGTTTCAGAGAAGATCGGCAAAAGTTGCAGGGCTTATGTTTATTTGAGATTTGTATTGTAATTTGTGCCTAAGTAGGCATACAGCATTTGTAAGGCACTCTCCCACCTCCACCCACCCGGTTCATGCAACTCATGCGGAGTCGCTTCACCCGGTGATCGTTCACTTGCAATGTTTTTTTTGGCGGCGGAAGGCCTTCCCGTTGAAGTTAAATCAGCTAGAGTTACTCTACTTCAGGAAAGGAAAAGAAAATCCTCAAAAACAGAGGCTAGCGCATGAATCTAGGAATCCACCCTCCCAAAAGCGTGAGGTTACTGAAGCTAATGTGCCTGACGGGAGCCCTTCATCGGCGGGTAACGATCTAGTGCCATCCGCGCGTAAGTGCGAACTTACACGTATCTGTTTGTGGGCATACATTTAATATGAATTTTAAGTTGTTAATGATTTTGTCACAATTTCATGAGACCGCCGCCCGTAACTTTTGCGGACCTTCTCTGAAAAAGGGGTAATATTGGCAAAGTGAACGACTTTTTACAGTATGGGTAATCAGAATATCGATGGTTCAAAGGCAGTAGGGCATAAGTAAATTATTCAAGAGAGTAGTTTAAAGTTTGAGATTGCCGAAATGGCAATACTTCTTTATTTTTTATCATATCGTTAATATCAAAACATCTCTCACATTAAAAAAATAAAGGCATTTATTGGCATTCCTATTAATGTAGTTTTGTTTGTTCCTTGACTTATAGGTTGGTATGCGGCTGACCACCCATACTGTGAAAAAATGGTTCACTTTGCCAATGTCACCCCTGTCTCAGGGAAGGACGGCAAGAGTCGAGGGTTTATGTTCATTTGAGATGGGTTCTTATAATGTAGGTCCACATGCGGTATGTGTTAGCGTGAAATTATACATGTCTGCTTGTGGGAATGCATTTAATATAAATCTTAAATGGTATATATCCTTGCAGCTTAGATTAGATTAGATTACGATTTGTTTATGTTACAAGCGCAAAAAAAGGCCAAAATCTTGTCGGTTACACCCACAGATCACAAAAAGAAGGAGATATGGTATGAGGGCATTCCCTAGGTAAATCAATTATGCTTAAAAAAATCTTAGTTGAAAATCCGTATTATTGCGCAAATCAGTCACGTTTATACTGCTGTACTAGCAACTGCTCTTGGTTTTTATCAAAATGCCGTGTTGCTGTGTGGTCAAGTGTAACAATGTAAGTCGATATAAAAACTTTAAGGATCACGGCATCACTTTTCACCGGTGAGTAATCAATTCCACACGTATTAAACGTTTTACATCGATTTCAATCTTTTAGGTGTCTTGAATTTTTGACATTTCTACATAGCATCACTAGTGTTGTGCAATACGCGCTTGTGTATGCCAAACATCGATACCTTTTATATTTATTTATTTTTCATAAAGAAATAAAATATCAAGCCGTAGTCTAGTGATTAACTATACGGACTGTAACTGTAACTCTGTCGCCATTCCGATAGGGGTGGCCAGAGGCTTTGCAGAGCTGCCTCCATTTTTCCTATTCTTACATACCTCTTTCAATTCATTCATGGGAAATTTATGAGTTCAATTCCTGGCGGAGCACAAAAAAAAAATGCCCTTCGTTGGGATGAAAACAAATTCATTTTACTTTACCAAAGATCGGTCACCAAAGTTCACCATCCAGGTGTTATTTACACAAACTTTTACTTGCTGTGTGAAAAATAAACATTGTTTTTTTTAGATTTCCACAAAATCCAAAAATAAAGGAGCAATGGATTGATGCGACCGGGAAACCATCCTCCTGGTTTCCTTTAAAGACAAGCACGATTTGCTCATCACATTTTGAAGAAAGTTGTTTCCGATTAACGAAAAAGCAACGTAGGCTTTTTCAATGGGCTATACCTACAAAAAAACTACGTTTCCTTCAAATATATGCAGAAGTAAATCCTTTAAATATTTATTATGTGTTAGAAAAAAGTAGTTCAAAACTTAAGAATTATACATTGATTGTTACAGGATGTAGAAAAAAAAAAAAAATAATAATAATAATAATAATAATAATAATAATAAGTGAATTGAAACAGTGTGTTTTTTAATTAATAAAAATATTGGGTTTGTTTTCTGTGAAATCTTTATTGGTGCAGTTTTATAAACGTCGGACAAAACATTCATTAACATTCAACAAGCACTTTAAGTTTTTAGGCTTTTACGGCGGATGCAGATACTTGATTTTGTTTCCAGGTTTTGTAAATTATATTGTATTTTGTAAATTACTTTGCGTAAGTTGATGTATATTTTTAAATTTTATTTTTTTGACCAAAAATCACGAGCAAATTTGGCAGGCAGCGTCTTACAGAGAGGCTTGCATTTCTACTAAGTTGATTCAGTAATTCATTTTTGCTGTATTTCATTGATTTTAGTTTTTATGGATCTTTTTATTTCATTTTATTGACCTTTCAATTGTTATACGTGTAAGATTTTACCTGTAAAGTGTCATATATTTATTTTTCAAATTTTTGTGGTGAAACATTGTGGAATTTCATTTTAAATATTTGATTACACAAACAGTTTTTAAGAAGTCTTAATAAAAAACCTTTGTTTTATTCCACTGATGAGAATTTTTGTTAGAGATATTTCTGTTTCTTCAGTTTCTTATATATTTATCTAGATACCTATTGAAGAAACGAAAGGTACATATCTAAGGTATATGAAGATACGATAAAAAATGCACATCAGTGGAATAAAACAAAGTTTTGTATTAAAAGTTTATAAAATTATTATTTTTTTAAATCAAATGTGTAATAAATTTAATAAAAATAATTTTATTTTGTATTGTATACTCGAGTTTTCATTTAAATGATCTTTTTTATTCAAATACTCCAAATTGTGTGTTTTTTTGCGTAACAAACTAAACTTCGTTTTTGAATGCTTTCTTCTCATTTGAACTATTTTTTACACCTTTTTCTAACTAAATTTACCAAATTGATTTCAACGTACGTGGACAGAAAATGCTCTTCTCTTTACTTGTCTTTCTACTTTCATAACGGGTTATAGATAGCTAGTTTATTACCTACAAAAAAAATTGAATCTGGTCGATTTTCTAAAAATTGATTCGGAGTATTTATTTCATTTCAATTTTTTATAATGTAAATTTAAGTATATATCGTAGGAAAAGTAATGAAAAAATGAATTATTTATGTAGACATAAACATATTTTCAGACATCAAAAAATCGTGAATATCGAGTGGGTATCGATCTAACGATGTATCGATGTATTGAATTTAGTCACATCCCTAGGCTCGAAATAGGACAGTGTTTCTCAAAGCGGGCGATAATATGATGGCTGACATTTAATTTTATTTTCTTTACAATTTTAAAATTAACTTCAATTAAAACCTACCCTCAACATTGAAACTATTTTTTTGTTAATATTTCAACTCTGTATGATTGTATACGAATAAAGAATAGCAAAACTTTCATTGGATCTCGTAGGTGAGTTTCATAGTTTTCCCAATTTATCACTCTTCGGCAACAACGACGACTTTTTGTTCACTGCCAACATTAGGGAAACCTCCAACTGATTCGTTAGAAAGATTCTAAGACATTTTGGAATTGGAAGCATCAGAATGGATATATCTACACTGCTAAACAACTTCTAGCCTATAGAACTAAAGATGAATGAAGAAATAATAATGTAATTCAAAAGTAGCAATCAGGAATTACAGCTACAAAAGCCAATCTCACAATTAGATTACCTATCTATATTGTTTATTATTTGAATGAAAGGTATTTTTATAATACTAAAATTATAAAGTTATGTTTTAATTGCTCTCATTGGTAAAAATGTCTCATTTAGAATTAAATGTAAGCTCAAGACCACACTTATAAAGTAAATTATAATTTAATTAATGAATGCCATTGTGGGTTTTCAGTTTTGGAAATGTTAAAAAAAAATTGGGGAGTGTTAGAAAATAATAGATTTTCAGTCAGCGGTATTGTTTGATATTCTCTGGTATGATATTAGGTCACTCACGCACACATATTGAAATGCAAAGGAAAAACGTCCCTATGCATTAGTGGTTTTGATAACGTTATTGTTTTTAACTTTCTTAGCCAATCACAAGTCACATTTGTTTGTATAGGAAAAATACCTATGCAATAGGCGGAGCTTTAAAAAATATGAGAACACGCGTTTTGTTCTACCGATGAATCCATACCACATCTCTTTATTCCGTTATCTATGGTTACACCGTTACACCAAACCATACTTCAAAAACGCAGTTGTTTGCTTGGGCATAACCAACACAAAAATCATCGTAGAGCTATGGGAGTTAGCGCATTTGAAAGAGCGGAAAATTTCAAGTAGGATAGCATTTATAACTCATTTTTGACCAAAATGTCACTACGTTTTAACCGTCGATATGTAGGTGAGCTCGCGCTGTCAAAGAAGAAGAATATGTCAAGCAGAATTTGTTGGTAACATGTGTTGTTAGTTTGATGTATCCATGTAGGTGTTTACTTCTGGATAATGAAGAGCTGCCTCGCCGGGTCTGAACGGGGAAATCTCAATTAGGCGGAGAGAAGAAATACAGGAAAACAATTAGTGTGCGTAGCAACGACAACTGGCGGCGCAGATCAAACACAGCAGTACACAGAGAACAAGAAGCAGGGGAAAAGGGCGGAACCTGAAAGCACTGAATACCTTGAAAAGACAAGTCTGCTCACCCAGGACGATTCAATAAAAAATACTTTGTTTAAATTTTGGGTACGCCCTTGTGTGTATTTTTTACGTATAAAAACATCACTATGTAAACAAAACTTTCTTGATAATTCTCAGCTACGGTGTCAAGACGATCTATAATAATCTCTATAATCTAAGTTGCAAAGACATATTAACATTTAAAGCTCATACCAAATGCATACCCACAAACAAACACGTGTAGTTCGCGTTTACAAATGCTGAATGTATACATACAAATAAAATCCAAACCTCAAATGAACATAAGCCCTACAACTTTTGCCGACCTTCCCTGACACAAGGGTGACATTGGCAAAGTGAACCATTTTTTACAGTATGGGTGGTCAGCCTCATACCAACCTATAATTCAAGGAATTATGATGATGATAATGTTTTTTTTAGAGCGCTGTTTCGTGACGATCCTCACTCATAATAGCTTTGGAACTGGGACCTTAGTAACCAATAAAAAAATATTATTAAGCCCTTACCCTAACAACACGGCCGTCTGACATCATTAGATTACGATCAAACGACCGGTCAAAGTAAAAACTAAATGGGATATAACCAGGAGTCCGTCGGTAGCTCATTGGTAGAGTGCTTGTATTCCATGCCGAGAGCAATGGTTCGAATCCCACCGAAGCGAAGGCGTCAGAAATGATTTCCCGTTTCGATGTTCATTTCAAACCCAAAATAAAATACCGGCAAGGCTTGATCAGCCTTCACAAGAAATGAGTTCCAGTTCCACTTCAACTGAAGTGGTTGGTGTGAAGCCGGCCCCCTTACCTTTAATAATAAATAGTTTCAACCCGCCAAATGCGACCCCTTCGGAGAGAACGCGGCAAGGAGTTGCACTATATGCGCAGCTTAGTTGCGTATTCTTTTGCGCCTACCTTATATGTAGGTACATGTGAGTGTACGGAATGCTCGCCTCTGACAAATCCTTATTTAGCGCAGCAGAATCTAATGTAAAAAGCGCTCAATGAAAGAAGAAAACGGATTTCTAAGCTCTACATTATTTTAAATTGTCCTTTTATTTTTATTTTGAAGTTGGTACGACATGAAATCAATCATTTTTTCACCACCATAGACAATCGCCGCGCTTTCCGCTGTCAGCCTGAAAAGGGTTTTGAATTAGGAACGAGTTTGCGCGGGATTTTCAAACCTGTCGAACGCCTGTCCGCCATCTTGTCGATTTCCACGCTCCATTGTTTCCTCCGACATTTGTTTACCAGTTTTTAACCTTTTTCTTGTGTCTTTTAGTCTTTTGTAATATTTTTTTTCTGTTTTACGGCCTTTTAGGGCCTCAGACCATGCAAGCTTTAGTCTTGGTTCGATTGAAATCGATCTAGAGACCGCCGAGAATTGAAAATCGTTCGAGAATTATTTTTTTGTGTCGCGAGAGGTTTTGTTTACCTTTTTAAAGCACTCTTTCGATAAAAGTATACGTTCATTAGTTTAATCTATTTCTTAAAAGATTTATTTGGTGAGCGCTGTTTTTTCGTGAATCACACCTCAGAGCCCTCTGCGAGCTTGGACGTCGCTATAGAAAGCGCCAATTCTCAAGCAAGACCCAGTCTCTGCAAGGCTGGATAGACCTTTGGTGACCGGTATTTGGTAAAGGTATATGATTTTTTCAACCCAACGAATAGCATAGGATGTATTTTTCGAACTACGTCGGGATTCGAGCCCACAACCTTCCATTTACGAGTCCAAAGCGTTACCTCTAGACTACGGATCGGTTAATGAATACTTAGTTCAAATCGTCAACTTTTTGGTACATTTATTAGGTAATTTCCAATTCCGAATTTATTTATTTTTAAATGATGAGTATTTATTATGAAACATCAAAACTGTTCAGCTTGCCAAATTGATGATGTCTTAGGACAGCGCATTAAAATAAAATTGTTAACTGTACTAAAATATCCTTAGCGACAATATATCACACGATTTTCAAGAAAACAATCACAAACATTCGTTCTTCTTCACAGTTGTAAATTTTTTGCCCTATACCAGTGAGAAAACATCATTTTCCCACATTTCGTAAATAATTTTGGCAGATCATTTTAGTGCTGGGCTCACAACAATGGGAGTGTGTGCATAAAATGCAAATCTACAATCTAAAAAAATACTGAAATTCTGCCGCTAGGTGTGCTAGCTAAATCCGAGCCCTGTATACAAACCACATCTATGTATGATACAAACAAAAAAAATAACCCCCTTAAATGTGTCAGTTAATATGTCTTGAATATTTCGGCTCCTCACAAGGAAGCCATATTGTTTTTTATGATACCTAAATTAAGATTATTTTGAAACAATTTATTCACCATAAATCCCAAATTCCGAGGTCTCTGAAAGGCAAATTAGTCATTAGGAGTGTATGGGAGTAAACCTTTATGTACCGGTCGTAAAAATATCTCAATTTCTGAAAATAAATGAGCTGTGAAAAAGGCAGAGCAGTAGCTCTAGAAGATTTTTATTAGGATCCCAATCTTTTTTTTTTAATTCCTGTTCAAAAATCTTACATTATAATTATGTTAAGGTCCAGTCGATAGCTCAGTTGGTAGAGTGCTTGCGTTCAATGCCGAGAGCTCGGGTTCGAATCCCACAGAGGTGTCAGAAATGTTTTCCAGTTTCAGTATTTTTTTTAAAACAGAATTAAAATAGCGGCAAGTTTACACAGCCTCCAGTTCAGTTCAATTCAAACAGCAAAGCCACGGCTCAACCGCAGTCTACAATGTTTTTTTCATACAGAAAAGTAATGATCCGTAGATTAGCTATGGATAAAGTTAGTTAAAAGTTAGAAGGCTCTTGAGGGGTGATACACACAAAAACAGCGCTCACCAAATAAATCATCCTAATATTATTATTATAAATGTATTTTTAATAGCACTGTTAGATTGTAGATTACAGACATTTCAGTATGCTGAAAAAAACTGTTCAACACAAGAAACAGAGAAACATTTCCCAGTATGATACGACTCCATATCGACTGCTCCAAGGAAGACAGCACTAAGTCAAAAAAGATGGTTTTGCAGGAAAGCCAATTGAATATTATTTATTCCATGGAGAACAATGCCTAAACTATTTTTTATTAATAACGAATTTAAAAGAGATAGAGACACGGCTGTCATCTTGGAATGAAGATTATGATTTGTTACCTTCAGAAATGGAAATAAGTCAAAAACCTAAATTTCGGAGTTACTTCCTTCTTCCTCGGAGCAGTCGATATGTTCATGTGCCGTTTTGTTTATTTCTATGGACACATGCAGAATGTGTAGGCGCGGACCTACATGTGCCTGTCTGTGGGCATGCCTTTAATATGACCCTTAACTGTAAACACATATTTGCAGCTTAGATTATAGATATAGATACGTCTTTGTTGATATTTCCTCTAAGAATCGGAGCATGGCCTTTCAATGGCGCCTGACTGTTGCCGTGGTCCCTTTACCGCTGGGCGTCATCTTTTGAAGGATGGCGCTAGTTCAGATTGCGTGGAAGACATGTGTTTCCAATGAGCACTAAAGACGCACTCCAAATCTCATTCCAGCCCCTTCACAACGAATGACTTTTTACAATAGCTCACAAATTACAGGGAATGTTAAACTTTGATGTATGAAAAATAAACCAAGAACCAGCTTACTTATTGAAAACATTTTTTGACTTATAGCCCTTATAGGTTGATATGAGGCTGACCACTCATACTGTAAAAAATGGTTCACTTTGCCAATGTCACCCCTGTTTCAGGCAAGGTCGGCAAAATTTGCAGGGTTCATTTCAGATTTGGATTTTAATTTGCAGGTACACATGCGGCAATCGTAAGCGCGAACTAACACATGTATGTTTGTTTGCATGCATTAAATGTGAATTTTAAATGTTAATATGTGGTTGCAACTGAGATTATTGTTACATCCCTTAAAGACAAAGCTAAATAAGTGAGATATTAAGCTA
This sequence comes from Agapetus fuscipes, assembly GCA_951799405.1. Lineage (NCBI taxonomy): Eukaryota > Metazoa > Arthropoda > Insecta > Trichoptera > Glossosomatidae > Agapetus > Agapetus fuscipes. Next base: position 9,336,807 of record OX637341.1, read on the forward strand.
CCATGGGTTTCTCAGATAAATGCACCTTTTTCCCTATTTTCTACGAAAGAAAACACTAGAAAAGTGCGAAAATCCTGTAGTTTAGAAGTTTGTGATGATCACTTCCTCGTACTTAGTTCACTTACTACGTATGAGAAGTTACACGCACTGAAATGTTTCATCAACGATTTCTCAAATCAGTGAATCAGCACTTATTCAGTTTTACCTTTAATGTGGCGATTTGTGGATGAAATACAGCCAAAACGGTTTGATCTGCCATTCTTGATTGATGCCGTCACCAACGAACGACATTTCACTTTTATAATATAGACTAAGAGGTGCCAGTATTCCACTAATTGCCTCTCCCACAGTTTGACAGTGGTGATGTGCAATGGAGTTGTTGGGAATGATATGAAGTGCCATTTGTCAAGCGGCAGACTGACGTCAGACTACCGTGGCGGGCCATGCCCATGGCAGCCCCGCCGTGACCCGAAAATAGCTGGCAACCACAAGCGTGCATCTGACAAAATATAAATAAAATAATCTTCTTCTTCTTCTTTTGGTGCCACTTCTATCGAAGACTTGCATTCATCAAGGCTATTTTCACCTTGGATGCAGGCTTGGAAACAGGGACTTGGTGCTTTTGTTGAACCGCTGTCGCAGGTTTTTCACCCTGTACGATACGACGAAGAAGTATTTCTCATTTCTCAAAAATAATGTGATTGTTAAGTTTTCTGAGGTGTTTGACAGCGCTGTGGTTAACAGGTTAGTTTCATAGTATGTTACAATGAAGTAAACTAGTTTTGCTAGTGTGAAAAGACATAAATAACATAGTGAAGACACATCTGCATAGATGCTAGCAACCCCTAGCGGAATGGTGATTGGATACATGTACAAGAGCAAGTATATTTCGTCCCAAAAAATAATTTTACTTAACGAAAACCGCACGTCGCTATCACTCGCCTGGTAAATGCTTTCTGCTCGTGAAAGCGAAACGTCGGTAGATAAAAAAAAACTGCAAATCGCCACCTTAAAGGTAAAACTGAATAAGTGCTGATTCACAGATTTGACTAAACATTTTATTGAGTGTAACTTCTCATAGTAAGTAAACTAATTACAAGGAAGTGCTCATGAAAAACTTACAGGATTTTCACAATTCTTTAGTGATTTCTCTCGTAGAAAATAGGAATAAAGTGCATTTATCTGAGTATTCCATGTGAGCTTAATATGCCACTTATTCAGTTTTACTTTTAAGGTATGGAAACAGACCACGGACTAACCCGAAAAGCTACAAAAAAAAATTATATTTTGAAACTTTGTCGATGCAGCATTTCGAGTCCCGCGCTTCTCTGTGATCTAGAAAGCTCCGTGTTTTAAATGACTCTAACATCTCTTACACATTTTTCTCGTTGCCAGCTCATTGAGTCGTTGGCTTTTTTGTTACGACTCCGGTAATTGATTATATCGTATACAGAACATTCCAGAACTAATACGATGAACATTTTGTGTATTGGACATTTTAATTTTCTAGCAGGAGAGCCACATTTGTAAGAATAATTTACAAATGAGTTATTTTAAATTAGGCTGGTTATTTAAGACCGTTTCATAGTATAGTGGCAACGCTTCAGACTCGTAAATGGAAGGTTGAGGGTTTGAATCCTAGCGGAGTACAAAAAAATATATCATTTGTTTTTGTGTCAAATTTGCTTTTCGCTGGGTTGAAAAGTTCAAATACCTTACTTTTATTTATTTATTAAGCAAACAAACACTTATACCTACATGCCATATACAAACATGAATAAAAACATAATTATGACAATTAAAAAACCAGCAAAGTTTGCAAACATTTCGCCGACAGCCTACCCCCGGCTAAAAAATTAAAAAGAAAATCAGGCAAGTAAGATGAAAACAATTTTAATAAAAAAAAACGATTATCAACTCAATCATCACGCAAAGAAAGGAAAAATAATGGGGGGGGGGGGGGAAATGAGAAAGAGAAGGAAAAGCATCCAACGATTAAACCCCATGAGACCCACGAGACTTTACCAAAGACCGGTCACCAAAGGTCCATCCAGCTTTACAGCAACTGCGTGTTGCTTGAGAATAGGAACTTTCTATAGCGACGACCAAGCTCGCAGAGAGCTCTTGAGGTGTGATTCACACAAAAGTCATTTGTCACTTGCCGTTCTACCATGGAACCATTCTTAACAACATGTTGAGGAATGCCAACAGGGAGGGAGAGCTGGGGCTCACGGAGGGTTGACTTCCTCATTAGTTAAGAGACGCCAATGATGTAAAACGATTGATGTCCTGGAACGCGCCGGGTGGTAGCGGATAGGTAGGTAATAACGACTAATGTGCACTCACTTTGCTGATGAACAAGTCAATCTAAGACAGATGCATAGTTAATAAGAGTTTTAGGCTTACACAGCCGGCTGATGATGCTGGAGAGTTGCTTTCCGGGATGTGTTTGCGTGGTCTGTTGAAACTGGAGTTTCTGGATGTTTCTTCCATGTCTACGATCGGCTAGTAGGTACTGAAACCTCAAAGTTTACAAACAACGATAAAATGTTGAAGATACGTCGTTTATTTTGTTTACCTTCAAACCTTAATATGGAAACATCATATGTACATCAAAACATAGTAACGACTTGGGCAGCTTTCGGCAATCTAGGCTACATCCTCAATGACACGAAAACGCCTGTCAACCTGAAACGCAGGGTCTTCGAGTCATGCGTGCTTTCAATATCCACCTATGGCTTGGAAACAAAAGTGCTCAGTCAGTATAGCGCCAACAGACTGAGGACGTGCAAAAGAGCGATTGGAAGGAGGATTCTGGGAATCAGCCTCAGAGACAGGGTTCCAAACCACAAGATCCGTAGACGCACAAGTGTCACTGATGTCATGCAGCGAGTGGCCTGTTTTAAGCGGCGCTGAGCTGGTCACGTCGCAAGGCAGGACCGAAAAGGATTGTCCAGTGGAGGCCCAGGATGTCCAATTGGGGAGTGGGGAGACCCCAGCTGAGGTAGCTGGACGACATCAAGAGACCTGCATGCAGAAAATGGCTGAACACAGCAGCCGATAGACAGAGATCGAGAGGATTGTAAGAGGCCTACGTGCAGGAGTAGACTGAGAAAGGCTGAGGAAGGTAATCGTAACGAAAATTTCATCTAAAACGAAAATGTAGCCATCGCTACAGTCAGCCGCTCTAACTGTGTCATTAGTTAGATTAAATCACCCGTGTAGAGTCAGTCTGGCTCTTCCTCTCCATGCTTCCTTTGCTTAACACACTGGAAACATCCATAACACGAAGTCAAAATAAATGCATATTTTGTACCATCAAATTAAAAAAGTGTGTGGCTATGAATTCTGGACTATCTGTGGCAATAAACGCAAAAAAAAGCAATGTTTTTTGGTTTTCACGGCCAGCTTCAGATGCTTGAAATTGTTTTCCCGGGTCTTGATCAAACTGTAACTCTGTCGCCATTCCGCTAGGAGTAACCAGAAGCGCTATTCTACTAAATTCCTTACGAACTAAGGCGACGAGCTGGCGATTTGTGTTAAAAAATAAGATGTAAGTAGCTACTGTGATTTTTCATCTATATAGTTCTTTCGCAAGCGCTAGCACTCTCGGCTTTTTTTTTTGACACGAATCGCCAGCTCGTCGCCGGAAGAAAGTCGCTCGGTCGTAAGGAATTTAGTAGAATAGCGCATCAGAGACTCTGCAGAGCTGCCTCCATTTATTTATATCCTTACTTACCTCATTCAATTCATTCAAAACCTTTTACACTCACTTTGTATATCCTATTCTTTCAAAATTTCCTCAATCTGATCACCCCATACTTTTCTCGGTCGTCCTTAACCTCTTTTTCCTTTCACACTTTCTCTGTATACATACTTTGTCAGTCATTCATTCATTCTTTCCACATGCCCAAACTGTTACACATTCTTTTGTAATTTTACTTTCACATCCTCTTTCAACTAAAAGTCTTTCTTTACCCATTCACTCCTAGCTCTATCCTTCAGAGTTCTTCCTGTCATACTTCTCAACGGCTATAAATTCACAGTGCTTTATAATCTTGTTGTTGACTTTACATTGGTTAAACTAAGCGGAATATAAAAATGCATGTTAGCAAACGCGAACTTACACGTGCCTGCTTGTGGGCATGCATTTAATATGGATTTAAATGCTAATATATCTTTGCAATCTCATAAACCATCGAGAGATACCTACACTGTTATCTATAATCTAAGTTGCTAAAATACATTAAAATTTAAATTTCATTTGAAATGCATGCCCACAAACAGGCACGTGTAAGTTCGCGCTTATAAATGCTGCATGTATACTTACAAATTAAAATCCAAGCCTCAAATGAATATAAGCCCTGCAACTTTGCCGACCTTCCCTGAAACAGGAGTGAAATTGGCAAAGAGAACCATTTTTTACTATATGGATGGTCAGCGTCATACCAACCTAAAGTCCAGGAATAGGTCAATAATTCTTATCTACTCTCGTCTCTTGTTTCCTTTCTTCGAGCATTTTTTCGCGTTAACCATTACGCTCACGAAAATATTTCATGTTAAAGGTTACTTTCTCTGTATGCACACAAACTAATTAAATCCATTCCTAAATTTAACCGGGACTTCTATGCATAGAAATTAGGAACGCTCTTTTTTATAAGCTCCACAGATAGTGTAACTTCTTGCCGACTTTTCCTGCATTCCATGCCGAGAGCGCGGGTTCGAATCCCACCGAGGGTATCAGAAATAATTTCCCGTTTCGGTGTTTATTTCAAACACAAAATAAAATACCGGCAAGGTTCACTCAGCCTTCACAAGAAATGAATGCCAGCCCCCTTTGAGAGCTGGGAAACTCTCACTTCAGCTGAAGTGGCTTGCGTAAGGCCAGCCCCTTGTAAAAATAAATAGGTTCCACTTATCACATGCGGTCACTCCGGTTAGAACACGGCAAGAGGTAACACTATATGTGTAGCTTAGTTGCATTGCGTTATGGGAGAATTTACATCATTCTCGACGTTTCTTTGGCGACGTAACCAACGTCTTCACGAGACACCCTTTCCTGGAGACTGCGGAGTTCATCCTTAGTCGTCATGTAGAGAGGGTGTCTCCTGAAGACGTTAGCTATGTCACCGTTGAGAAACGAAACGTCGAGAATGATGTAAGTTCTCCCTTATGGAAGATTTCGAATATTAGACCAAACCGTTATCGGTTTGGTCTATTATTCGTTCTAATCCTTCAAAACATCACCATCTTTACTTAAAGTTACATAAAGACTACTCTGGCATACGCTAGAATCTTCTTAATTGGAAGCTTCGAGCGAACACTAGTACAACCATCCAAATACTTACGTCTTGGGACACACAAGGAAGTAAAAACACACAGACACACAATCATAAGTAAACATACACAGACATACAATCATACAATCGTAGATATGAAATATAAATGTTGAAGGAGCCCATGTGTGAGTGTGTTCTCTCCCCATTAATTTTCATTATGTAAACACATTTCCCGGCTTAATATGTCTGGATTCCCGCCACTTTGCACGTGATATTTTGTTTTAAAACGCGCGTCGGTAAACAAGGCAGGGCTGTGTTGTGTCGTATAACGAGATACGGCGGCAACGCTCGATGTAGCGGCCACTTCGTTACACGACAAACTTATGATCTATTTGTTTAGCATTAATTAGATTCTTATGTCACTGAGAACCCTCAACGTCCCGAAATTCATAAAAATAAGCCATTGAAGATGGACGGATAAAGTCGTGGATAAAAAATCTCTTGGGAGTAACGTTTCATAGTAAGTGAACTAATTATAAGGCAGTGCTAATCAAAAACTTGTACACTATAGGATTTTCACACTTTTTTAGATAGGAAAAAAGGTGTATTTATCTACGCTTCATATGTCACTTATTCAGTTTTACCTTTAAGAAATCGATATGATAAATTTAAATTTGAGAACATATCAAACGACCGTTACTTCAGTGTAAATTCAATCAAGTCACTTACTTATTTGTATACGAAATGGCCTGACAAACTTAAAAAGATGAAAAAACTCTCGAATTATTTTGAAACAGCTATCCTATTGCTTTTTTTATGGGCAAATTTCCTCAAACATAATTATTTCTTTGACAAAGCCATAAACTATTGAATGGGATAAATCACACATCATTTAGCAAAAATTCCATTTTAAATTTAGATAAATTATTAAATGACTTTTCTGTTTGTGGACGAAATGTCCCAACAGTCACAGACGGGTTAAGCTCACGTGATTTCGCAACTGTCTCTTGGAATAACTCGTCCCATTATAATTAAAGACTTGCTTTAACTATGTTGAGGGCATGATTGAGAGACCGAGCCAGAGGACGAGTTAGCGTCGGTACACCTCTCGTCCACTTGGTCGCACAGTGCGCCCCCTTGTTTTAATTAGATATAATTAGAGGGGTATTTTTATCCCAGAGTTAGTTATTTAGCAGTTTGTCACAGTGTCTGCCTGCGAGACGTACGACAGAGTCGAATCAGATTAACTCCATTCACAGTTAACCACAGTGTTTAGTAAGAGCCCGTTCCCACTTGTTGGGTGTCGGATCCGTATATTCATCGGAGGTTCCAGTTGCAGAACATTTCGGACAAAATCGGTTTCCGATAAGTGTGAATAGCTTCATACATAATGTTCTGCCACTGGAACCTCCGATTAATATACGAATCCGACACCCGACAAGTGGGAACGGGCTAGAAAGGAATGGTATCGGACAACGACTGATTTTTATTCGTAGTAGGGTTTTAGCTACTACAGTGGGTACATGTTACTTACGAGAAGATGTACTACCGACTGAATACTTTTGCCTGCTGAGCAAAGTTGCCATATATCTATCTATCATTAAACTAAGAGCATTAATTAATTACGATAACACCTAAATACAAATAAATAACAATTTATTGTTTATTTGTTTTTTTTTTTAATTTGACTCCTTTGTAGATTGGTATGAGTCTGACCACCCATGCTGTAAAAAATGGTTCACTTTGGCAATGTCATCCCTATTTAAAGGAAGGTCGCCAAAAGTTGTAGGGATTATGTTCATCTAAGGTTTGGAATTTAATTTGTAAGTACCTACACATGTCACCCCTGTTTCAGGGAAGGACGGCAAGAGTTGCAAGGCTTATGTTCATTTGAGATTGGGTTTTTATATTGTAGGTCCACATGCGGCATGTGTTAGCGCGAAATTATACATATCTGCTTGTGGAAATGCATTTAGTATAAATCTTAAATGATATATATATCTTTGCAGCTTAGATTAGATTAGATTAGATACACATGCAGCATTTGTAAGCGCGAAATTATACGTGTCTGTTTGTGGGCATGCATTTAATATGAATTTAAATGTTAAACTATCTTTGCAATTAAAATTATAGATGAAAGATGATGGTGATGATGAATGAGTTGACTTTCCTCTTATAGTTTTTAGCATATTTTATGCAAGAGCATTTTTGAAAAAAAAAAATTTTTTTTTGCTCCGCTGGTATTCAAACCGTCTACCTTCCAATCACAAAGCGTTAACCACTTCACTACGGACCGGTCAAAGTACCGGTGAACCACATACATCAGGGGCCACACAATACAAAGATTGTCTGATGATATAAAAATCTTAATCTTTTTGTTCTTGACTTCACACAATCTCTCCCAGTTCGCTCCTGGCCTAATTTAAACGGTTGGTCTCACGTGGACTCGAGCCAAATCTTTCCACTTTAAAGACAAACACCGTAACCACTAAGCCGATGCCATTACAGAGGAGCATCTTCACATCCTCTCCCATCATTCTTTCATCTTTATCTTCCGCAGCTGATGAATCTCTATTCTGTATTCTTCGGGAATAAACATAAATAAGATGCAACGTTAAGATAAAAATTGACAGAGTATCCCGGGCAGTGGCGCAACGCAAAAACTAAGCTACACATAAAGATCAACTTATGTGTCCCTAAAGAGATCACATGTGGAGTGTGAAACCTACCAAGCGTTTCACAGGAGCGTGCATCCCATACAAGCACATGCGCCTAATAGGTAGGCAATCTATGGTAAAAACGCATTTTAAAGCTTGATATTGAAATTAAAAATTAAAAATTTAAGTTCGATTGGAGCCATCGTAGCACTTCAGTCAATTTCAAATGAGTTATTTTAAAGAAATGGGAGAAAATATTTATTCTCAAATGTATTTGCCTATACCCTATGTACGCAACTGGTGTTTCAAGGTATTATCTATAATCTAAGTTGCAAAAATATATTAACATTTAAAATTCATATAAAATACATACTCGTGTAAGTACGCCCTTACAAATGCTGCCAAACCTCAAATGAACATAAACCTTGCAACTTTTGCCGACCTTTCCTGAAACAGGGGTGTCAATGCCAAAGTGAACTATTTTTTACAGTATGGGTGGTCAGCCTCATACCAGCAGTGTTATATATATTTTTTAATTCCAGCACAATGAGAATCAAATGCAAGTTAGGTCGATATAGCCCAGTTGGTCAAATTTCCGTTACATGCAAGAGGGCTAGCGTTCGATCCCCACCAAGGATGCGTGAAATGATTTTCCATTTCGGTGTTCATTTCTAGCTGAACATCTAAATACCGGCAGGATTGACTCAGGCTTTAAAAATAATTAAAGGCCATCCCCCCGGGAGCTGGAAATCTCTCACTTCCAGTGAAGTGGTTGGCGTAAGATCAGCCCCCATACTTGTGAAAATAAATACGTTACACACGCCACATGAGACTTTTTCAGAGACAACGCGAAAAGAAGTTACACTTTGTACCCACTAAGTAGCATTTTTTCCCCTATACCTACTCTGGATGAAATGACAGAAGTATGTAAGAACAGAAAGAAATGGCGGTTGATCTGTAATGCTGTAAAAGAAGTATGTAAGGACAGTAATAAATGGCAGTTGATCTGTAATGTTGGCAGCTAGGGCTAGGGTTTCTCAAATATCTCTTTTTTTATTTTAAATTAGAATTTTAAATTTGTTTTTAATGTTTTTTTTTAAATGTAATTTGTTGTGTATGTTCCTTGACTTGTAGGTTGGTATGCGGCTGACCTCTCATGCTGTAGAAAATGGTTCACTTTGCCAATGTCACCCCTGTTTCAGGGAAGGTAGGCAGTAGTTGAAGGGTGTATGTTCATTTGAGAATCGGATTTTATATTGTAAGTCCCGCGAACTTTTACCTACATGTCTGCTTACGAGAATGCATATAATGTGAATCTCTAATGTTACATATCTTTACAACTTAGATTATATTAGATTAGATTAGACAATGCTTTGGTACCTATAAGTGTCTAAGGTAAGCTATTTTTAAAAGATTAACATGATATTCGCACGTTGTACCTACATGTATCTCGTTGATCACCCCCAGCGGAAACGACCTACAGGTTACAGTTGAAGAATGGTACAGCTGTTATAAAAATGCGACAGTTGAGCTTTGGCTGTTGGGTCGGCCACGAAAATGTTGTCACTCTACGGGACGAATCCTGGTGGACCGTGGATGACAGATCGATGCTGGTGCTCTATAGACACCACGCACATTCATACACGCATAGGTACAGAGATGGCAGCCGACAAAAGACGGCTTTGTCTAAGACTAACGGCTCGTGGCATCATCAGCATCATCTCTAACTGTGACACATGTATGTATTAAGCTAACATGGGTTTCTCAGATAAATGCACATTTTTTCCTAATTTCTACGAGAGAAAACACTAAAAAGTGTGAAAATCTTGTTGTTTAGAAGTTTTTTTCATGAGCACTGCCTTACCTATAATTAATTCATTTAGGTACTATGAGAAGTTACATCGAATAAAATGTGTTATCCACGATTTCTCAAACCAGTGAATCAGCACTTATTCACTTTTACCTTTAAGGTGGCGATTTTACCGTCTTCGTGTTTTCTTCTTCGACGTCTATTTTTTTTTAAATAGATTTTCCATGGCAATTTTCTGTGTTTTCATAAATTAATCTGATTTTCAGAAAAAAACGTAGTCACGACTCGAATGAACAAATTTCTGCAAATCTTGGCAACTGACAATATGATTGTGTAGAATGGACTCCACACCAAATTCGAAATAAGATGTTTTTTTTCACAGCGAACAAACGTCACAGGTCTATGTGATCAGGGTCCTTAGCAACCAATAACAAAATATTAATTAGCCTTTGCACTAGCTACCCGACTGTATGGCGTCACAACTTTGTCAACATTTTCAAGTCTTTATCTATACCTACCTAGATAATCTGCGTTGCAAAAATATGTTAGCATTTAAGACTCATATTTAATGCATGCCCACCATCAGACACGTGTAAGTTCGGGCTAACAAATGCTGTACTTAGATATGTGTAGGTACCTACACACAAAATAAACCAAACCTCACACGAACAAAAACTTTGCAACTCCAGCCGCCTTTCCCTGAAACCGGCGTGGCATTGGTAAAATTGAACAAAGTTTTTACAGCATGGGAGGCTAGCCTCATACCAACCTATTAGTCAATGGACTAGTCTTCGACCAATAACAAAATAATTATTAGTTAGCCTTTTCCCTAGTAACTCGGCCGTATGACATAACAATTTTGTCTATGTCAACCAGGGGTGTGTATCCCATACAGGCACATGCGCCTAATAGGAAGGCAATATATTGAGATTTAAAATTCACAATTTAAGTTCGATCGGAGCCATCGTTAGCACTTCAGTCAATTTCAAATGAGTTATTTTAAAGGAATGGAAGAAAATATTTACTCTGAAATGTATTTGCCTGTACCCTATGCACGCGCCTGATGTCAACTAATGAGCGGACCTCATTGAATCTCGAAATTATTTTTGTAAATCGTGTGCCAAAAAAATAAAATGGCGTCAGGGATAAACGCTCTCAAATTGATTCACGCACATCGCGGCAATTAAAAGCGATCATTATTCCCGTGATTGCAGCGTCAGCAAATTATTATTTAGCTACACGGCCATTTTAATTGGCCGGCAGCTGCTGCTGCTGCTGCTGCCAGATCCCGGTCTAATTAATCTTCTGAATGATATGTAACGTCTCTATGGGAGATGGCTGCCAAACGCTAACACCCCCCTTCGTAATTTGTGGCAATTATAATTTTAATAATCAACAAATCTGTGATAATATAATACTCGTATGATGTTAAATTTTAAATAGGTAAACACTAATTATGTGAAATAATTAAATCAAATTATTTTCTAGAAAACAAGAAGGCAAGCAAGTAAAATGGAGTCGGAACGGCAACCATGAATAGGTAGGTGCTTAGTTCGCCTTTGCCCTAGCCGTTTGACGTCACAACTTTTTGGATGTTTTTTTTTCATGCCAATCATTTTCATGAAGAATTAGATTTGGAAAAATAAAAATCAAGGTTGATGAAAAAACATCAATAAGGATTACCTCTGGTAGGTACTAAAATATTATGTAAGTAGGTAGGTATCTTTTAGCATTTTTTTTCTCTACATGAAGCTAGGAATGGTTGCATTGCTTTTTTTAAACTCTCGTTTTTTTTACGTGACACATTTTCTTTGAATTCCTGAATGAAAATTGTTTTGGAAAATGTATTGAAGTTATTAATATTTTAGTTGATAAAAGATGCACACTGCCATCTGTGCAAAAGTTTTGCAGGTTGCATTCAGATTCCGATACAAAGCGGATAAAAATACGATAAAACAGACGATTGGTATTTTTCCAGCTTTCTTATAAGCTCTACTTCGGTAAGAGTGAATACTGTCATCTGTGTCAGACACGTAAAATTTATTTATTAGTTTTTTGTATCAAACAGAAATCTGTAACAGAATGGTAAAACAGATACCTGTACGAACGTCGGTAAAACAGAAATCTTCCATCATTCTGCTACTCACTTCATTGTCTTGAACCAGCTGTCAAATTGCATAAAGATCTGTACGTAAAATATAGCCCACTACAATATATTCAATAACGTGGTCATTCGTTGTGTGACTTTGTATACTTGTGTATGTATATTTACGGTAAATGTGGTATCAAAATAACGGGTCGAAAAACTCGTTTACTTTTACTGTGACGTTTGCGGTGGAAGGCGAGCCGTTTTGTGGTCGAGGCGATAAATATCGAGCAAAAATGACTGGCAACTACAGAACGGTGTACGCTTTCGCAAGAGAAATGCATCCGAGGACGCACGACATTCATATTCCATATGGAACGGCCGGCTTCCGCACCAAGTAAGTGACGAAAACCGAAATGTAAATCCGTGAAAAAAACACACATCTCATTGCACAAAGCTCGGCGATTGCATGAGTCATATTTTTGAGTTACAGCTAATTTATTTTCATTCAAGCTGTCACAACATTCTCCCACCATTATTACTAGCGTGCTTGGATTCAATTATCTCTTTTTGAATCCATATTTTTTTTATCATCATTTGAGTTGACTCTGCATGAACCCTTGATGGCGGAACCATAAATCAAAGGGTGTTCTCGCCGTATATTCTAATTAACATTCTCGGAGCGTGAAATATTGTCCGACGTCTAATTCTGTACCTACTATTAACAGATGAAATACCTAAACGTCTATAATTTCTAATCCCATCTGGTTAGTGTCATCAGATCATAATATTATTATTTAAATTTTCAATAATTTAAATAACAAATTTTTGGGTCCACTACTTTTTTATTTCTGACATTCCATATTGTTGAATTATGAAATAAACAGGTTTTGCATGAAGCATATCAGAAGTGAATAACTTAAAAAATACTGCAACAAACAATGGCTGTAAAAATTCTACTATGCTACACATATAGTGCACCTCCTTACTGTTTTTTTCAGGCTCTGATTGCCCAGTTACTTAATGTGACCCAGCTAATGCGGTCTGCTGACCTTTTTTTTTTAATCTTTAATGGACTCGAATATTTTTCTCAGCAAACAAATCGCACGTTTAATAATAAAGAGAAATAACTCGAAAATTGGGAAAATCGAGATTTTGTAATAAAACGCAAGAACAATGCGAGAAGAATGCGTAGAATGCGACAGCCGTTCAATTTGGACGAATATGACCGAGATAAAGCATCGGCCGCCTTTTTCATCCCATACAAGTTGTACTGGGTGTCTGAACTTCAAACGCGTTTTCCCAACATTCATGTTTTTTGAGTTATTGCTCTTTATTATTAAACGTGCGAAATGTCTGTCTTGTATGGGTCTACGTCCTTAGCAACCTGCACTGTACTGCATCCTGCCACCATTTCATTAGGAACTTCAACTCCCCTTGACCTCCGACGTTGTTTTTTAATTCTTTGACTTTGCCAATGTCGCCCCTGTTTCAGGGAAGGACGGCAAGAGTTGCAGGGTGTATGTCCATTTGAGATTTTGGTTTTTATGTTGTAGGTTCACATGCGGCATCTACAAGCGGGAACTTGTACGTGTCTGTGAGAATGCATATAAGTGAATCCCCAATGTAACATATCTTTGCAACTTAGATTAGATTAGATCTAAAATAGGGAAAACCTTAATAATGGTCTAGGTATTGGTTTACTCAGCCTTCACAAGAAATGAGTACCAGCTCCATTGGCAGCTGGGAAACCCTCACTTCAACTGAAGTGATTGGCATATAGGCGGCCCCCTTACCTGTAAAAATAAATAGGTTCCACTCGCCACATGCGAAACCCTTCGTGGATAACGTGGCAAGAAGTTGCGCTATATGTGTAGCTTAGTTGCGTTTTTGCGTTGCATGTATAACCAAATAAATAATAAGACACACTTTGTTTAAGATAACTTTGAAGATGTTAATTCCACGACCGGTTTCGCAAACAAACCGTGGTCGTCTAAATCTAAATCTAAGCTGCAAAGATATTTATCATTTGAGATTCATATTAAATGCATTCCCACAAGCAGGCACACATAATTTCGCGCTCACACATGCCGCATGTGGACCTACAGTATAAAAACCCCAATCTCAAATAAACATAATCCCTGCAACTCTTGCTGACCTTCCCTGAAACAGGGGTGACATTGGCAAAGTGAACCATTTTTTACAGTATGGGTGGTCAGCCGCATACCAACCTATAAGTCAAGGAATAAGTCAGGTCGTGGAACTCAATATATACTCCAAAGTAATCTAAAATAAAGTTTGTTTTATTTTTTATCTTGTAAGATGAAAGATTACAAAGTGAGTGCCTCTGCTATCAATGAAATAGTAAATTTTTACAGCAGGGGCGAAACCTCAATAAAGGTAAACAGTTCTTGCCGTTCTTAATTAATTAAAATGCGGACAGACACTCAGATCCAGGGACTCAAATAAAAGTCTGCTCCAACGGTGTTTGGTGACCTAGCCTTTAGCGTTGCTGCTCCGACGGCCTGGAATTCTCTTCCTGCAACCCTCAGGGAGCGGAAGACTGAGGCAGCTTTTCGCAAAGAGTTAAAACCCATTTTTTCAAAGACTCTTACAAAGCGCCTTTGCAGTGACTCAGTCACGAAAAGGCGCTTTACAAATGCTTATTTTATTATTATTATTATTATTAATAAAAATATTCTCGAGCTGATTTTGAATTCATTTTAAATAATTTTAAGTCCTTCTAACTCAAAGCATGCATATAACTATATACTATAATTTATTTTACATCTGTATAATAAATTTATAACCAGGATCCAAAGAAATCCATATTGTTGCCTACCCATACTTGAAACGCTATGCACGCCCCTGTTTTACAACTCTGGTAATAAGACAACAATATCAACCAATGATATGGAAAGAACTGTGTCAAAATTTGACTGTTATTTGTAATTTGTTATTATTATTTTGTAAAACTGCACCAGGTGTAATAAATATCTTTGATTGAATCATAATATGCAATAAAGTTTTGTCAACAAGGAAGTTATCGTAATTAAAGCTTGTTACGGTTAGTGACACTTTAACGACTATCATATCATATTGTATATAACTTATCAAGAAGTGGATTTATCATCAAGATAAAGCAACACTGTTATATTTATACTTCATTTTTATCAATTTGTGACAATACTATGAAAATTCTACTATATTATACTAGTGAAACCGACGCGTTTTGTGCCAATCCTGTGGGTAGTTTTTGTATGAGTTTCAATTAAAACTGCGCTCGGCAGAGAGGGGCTCCAAAACGTTGGTGAACGAGCCAACCAGGAGATTAACCACTGTGTTTGGCAATCGTGAGTTTGCTGTTGCGGGCCCCTCTTCGTGGAACCAGCTGCCACCAGAAGTTTGAGTATCGAAATCCAGGGAAAACCTCAAGACACACTACTTGGAGTGACAATCTTCACGAAACGGCGCTATATTAAATCATCTTCATCATCATAGTCAAATATGCTAGCTTTTAAAATACCGGGCCTTAGATTGGTAGAGAAAAATACAGTGTACAAATTTATTTCAGCTGCTGTACAAAATAGAGTATTCGTTTCATCTTTAATCCTCGGTCAATAGAATTATGTAATTACATGTGTAAAACTTTAAAGTCAACTTGGGTATTTGAACTGGAGAAGCCCTAGAAAAGCATACACCAAGTTCATCATCTTGGACAGCTCGGTCAAAATGCTGACACTTTGATTATAGCAAATTATGTACGGTTTAAATGGATTACCTGAGAGCAATGACTGGAAAGACGCTGCATGTTAGAGTCCGCAATGATTGGGTGATGAACAAGTGTGGTACAGTGGCGAAGGGTGCCATACAAGCCGGTTTCCATCGGTTTCCCGTTTAAAATGAGGCAGAAATGATAATAAAGTAGACTGTATGGTTTCAATGGAGGAAAAATATATGTATTGCTTCTTTGGTTTTAAATGTATTTTTTTACTTTGTGCCTATATTTTTAACTACTTTGTTACATCATTTTAAAAGGGAAGCCAATGGGAACCGGCTTGTATGGCACGCTTCGCCACTGGTGTGGTATAAAAGATAATATGAGAGAAAAAAGTGTAAAAAAGCACAATGAGATGGTTAAGACATCTTGAAAGAATGGATGATGAATGACTAACAACGAAAGTGTACAAAGGAAATGTCAGAGGAAAGCGTATGAGGGGGAGACCGAGGAAGGAATGGATAGACCAAATAGGTGAGATTGCGAAAGAATGGAACCTGCAGAGTGAGAATAAGAGAAGAGTATGTACGAGGAAAGTGAGGAATATTGAAGAGATGAAAGAGATATGCAAGGACAGAAAAAAGTGGAGACGCATCTGCGGAGGTACTGGACACCCGTAATGGAACTGCAGCAGGATACAGTAACAGTTACATGAACATAAACTTTGTAGCTCCTTATTGAAGTAAAAAAACAAAAATAAGACTGCACACCTTGAGGATCTCAAATTGACATACACCCTGTAACTCTTGCCGT
Organism: Agapetus fuscipes; assembly: GCA_951799405.1. Classification (NCBI taxonomy): domain Eukaryota; kingdom Metazoa; phylum Arthropoda; class Insecta; order Trichoptera; family Glossosomatidae; genus Agapetus; species Agapetus fuscipes. Next base: position 9,353,170 of record OX637341.1, read on the forward strand.
CTTTCCCTGTAACAGGGGTGACATTGGCAAAGTGAACCAATTTTTACAGCATGGGTGGTCATATTTGCAACTTAGATTATAGATTACAGCCCACTTGAAGTGGGGGTTTCCCTGCTTTTATAGATAGCTGGGTTAAACAAAGAAAGTCCAGTGCACTGATATTATCTGTGATATATAATGTAATCATAAAGGGTGTGTATACCAATGTACAAGACTATGTCAAGGGAAATGCCATAACAAAAGGTCAGCGCTGGCAATGCATGCTTTCCTCTGACATTTCCTCTGTACACTTTCTCCGTTGGCCATTCATCATCCGTTCTTTCAAGATGTCCAAACCATCTCATCGTGCTTTTTTGTACTTTCATTCTCATATTTTCTTTTATTCCACACTCGTTCATCTCCCAATCATTGCGAACTCTCATTCAGTGTCTTTCCAGTCATTGCTCTCAGGTGAGGTTAGGTTTATTTTGTATGTATACACACGCAGCACTTGAAAGCGCAAACTTACATGTGCCTGCTTGTGGGTGTGCATTAAATATGAGCCTTTAATGTCGGTTTATCTTTGCAATTATAGCTCAAATTTTATTTTATTCCGAATCAGATATCTAGAATCCTGAGCCGGCAGATAAAGAAAAAACAGTATTTGTGAAATGTGTGGACTTCATTGGTCTTATTGTAGAAAATAGATCTGTGCCTCGAGGATAAAACATAATGTAATTCTCACCTAGATTGCGTAAATTAATATTGTATGGAATCTACGACGACACTCCTAGAGAGTGATTTAGTTTGCATACATGTTTTCGATTTACGCATTCATGGTGAGTTAACGCAACGTTTTATACTAAGGGCACTGTATTGTTTCTTTAGTAATAGGCTGGTATGAGGCTGACCCTCCATGCTGTAAAAACTAGTTTCACTTTTGCCAAAGCCACCGCGATTTCTGGGAAGGTTGGCAAAATTTGCAGGATTGATGTTTATTTGAGGTTTGTTTTTTTTAATTATAAGTACACATGCGTCATGTGTAAGCGCAAACTTATACGTGTCTGCTTCTCGGAATGCATTTTATATGAATCTTAAATGTAATATATCTTTGCAACTTAGATTATAGATTATAGATCATTCCTCATGTATACTTTTAATCCAGACTTGTATAAGTTGGAAGCAGACCGTGTGCAGATTTGTTGAAGTTTTTAAATGGATTTCTAAAATAGATTTATGTGTGTTCACTTCCAGGGCCATGTATTTGGATCATGTCTTATATAGGATGGGACTCCTGGCTGCCCTGAGGTCAAGAGTCAAAAACGGTGAGTCTATTAATGCATCAATAACTCCCAATTCCATCCACTCAACTCAAGGTCAAGTGGTAGCTCAAAAATCATCCAACTCCATCAAACCTTTCATTTCTCTTCTTTTTTCACACAGAATTGTGAAGTAATATTGGCTTTACAGATCGACAAGGCTTAATTTAACGGCAAGGTGTTGAAAATCGGAACTTGCATCATCTTATAAAATGACACTTTTGACAGTTGAATTTGAAGTATTTTGTTCAAGAAAAACAAAATTTTTGTACAGGACGTTTTAGGAGAAGCAGTACCTCCCATCTTTTTGCAAAACTGATTCAGTGTTATTCATTAGAATTTTTAAACCAGATTTCTTTAGAGATCTGGTTTAATTTTTCGATTTAATCTCAATTTACAAAAAAGGTGATTCATAAAAACTTTATAATTCAGTTTAACACTAAACGTGTTTCAAAACATGATCACATTTGTAAACCATCTCAGAGTAGGTTTATTTCGTTCTAAACTAGATCGACATACGCAAAATGGCGATCTTCCTCATTCCCCAGCTGATCGTAATGTACGAGATAACTTTCAGAATAAAAGATTTATGAATCAAATAAGAGTTTCAGCAATTACAGTAACTTAAACACATTACAATTTTACACTATAACAACAAATCTACGGTATGCAGCAACGAAACAAATATAAAAACTGTGACAAGAAAACAAGTGACAGATGCCGCGTCGTGTTATTTTTCAAGTCGCCAATTTTGTAAAACTGACACTTTTCTTGTAGATGAAGTATGAAGGCCCATCTTTGAGATTTTCTTCGTGATGCCTACAGCCAAAACCTGAAGTCACAATGAAGTCATGCTTTGAAAAATACTTGTTTCCATTTTTGGTTCATTCGAGGTCCCAGTCGACACGAGTTTGACAGCTGAAGTGTCGAGAAACGTTCGGGAGGGGACGTTTACCCGAATGCTTCCGAGCGTCTCCGAAAGTTGTCAAAAATCATGCAAAAACCCACAAAAACTTAAAAAAAATTCATAGACACCTAAATACCTACATAAATGTCGAGCATTTCGTATTTTTTCATACAGAAAAAGCTACCGGAAGTCTGTTTAAGCAGGATTCGGTAAACCAAAAAAAATAATGCACGTCTTTCGCTAATGAATCACCTTTTTATTTATTTTGGTTTAGCGGGCTGGTACAAATTTAAATTGGTTTCTCAAAATCTCGCACTAAACAGGTATGGGCGGAATCTAATGAATAACACTGATTGTGTACAAAATAAACCAATAAGTGAATTTAACAAGATACCTTGACACAAATCTTTGATAGTTAGAAAGAGAACAATGATTTTCCGAGTTTCCGCACTCTGTTAACAGGCAAAAGGTACGGTCAGAGTTTTTTTGCATTGTTGGTATTACTGCAATGTGTTTGTGCGCAAATCTTGCACACCCGTTGCATTTATTATGGTTGATGAATTTTAAAATAAAAATGACATTAATTATTGAGTGTTGAACATCCTGGTTCCGGACAGTGGGAGACCCAGATTAAGGTGGCAAACTGCCATGGGACTAGAGGAGGAAGGCATTGGAACGGCAGCAATGGTTGCGGTTGATCAAGGAAGCCAAGGCACACACCAAGTTATTGTTCAATTGATGATGATCATTAACACAGTATGTGTTGGATGATTTCAGGAGCAACTATAGGCCTGATGATCACAGCCTCCCACAACCTAGAGCCGGACAATGGAGTTAAGCTGATAGATCCACACGGAGAGATGATAGAGATGAGCTGGGAGGGCATCGCCACCAAGCTTGCCAACGTGGGGTAAGCTACACGTTCATCTCTTTCTTCATATTTCATTGCAGTTGAACTTGGTTATAACGAGCACAAAAGGGCACCGGTACCACGGCAAATCAAAGATCTGTCTTCCACAGACACAACGGTCACAGACAATGCCGTCACACGACAGTTCGTCCACATTACTTTAGTCTACCTGAGATTATGGGCCTCTTCATTCTTCTTTTTTCAGTGCCACTTCTAACGAAGATCGGTAATTATTATGGCTCATTTCACTTTAGATGCTGGGGCTCGAAGTAAAGATTTGGTGCTTTTGCCAAACCACTGTTCATAAGCAATGCCTTATAATTAGTTCACTTTCTATGAGAAGCTACATCCAATAAAATGTTTACTTACTTTTACTTTGCGTATGGCCGGCAAGCGCAACAATTTTTTTGGCCATTGGGCCGCGTCAGAGGTGAAGATCCAAGCCCTCCATCCACTTCACTGGTCCTGGCGTGGCTTCATGGAAATCTTTCAGGTCAGGAGGGTGTCTTCTGATTTGGCACGCCTCCACTATGTGCCGGACAATCTGGTTCTCCACAGTCACATCCTGGAGATGGAGCCAATCCCCATCTATGGAGCAAGGAGTTGCAATGGCCTTGCTCGGTGCAGACCCTATTTAAGGTCATCCATAGTCCTCTCGGAAATGAAACCCTGGGACCTCCTGGTGTGGCAGAGTGATCAGATTTTGGTTTGTAAACCTTTTTTCCTCCCATATGAACTTCCAATAGGATGCAAAATCCTTACTTTGGTCCTCAATGGGGTTTCTGAACTTGAGTCACTTGTTTGGATGCTGGAAAATGTCCTTGAAAGCAGGGAACAACGGGTCACTTCTTAGGCCGTTTGTCCACCGCACGCCGTCACCGTCTCGTCACCGAGAACGAGATTATTTCGGGCCGGGTTTAATTTATGTGACGGCGATCGTTTGTCCACCGCGACCGATTTCGCTGGTTATAGGTTATGTATTGTACTGCCTATAACCAGGCAATAAAATAAATACATTACATGTACCCCTTCTTCGGCGCCATCATCTCGTTCCCGGTGACGTGACGGTGACGGCGTGCGGTGGACAAACGGCCTTACTCTGACGACCTTTTTTATGGATGCTAGGGATCTACGTTTGTTCTGTTGATGTTGATGAAATGTTTGATCCACGATTTCTCAAACCAGTGAATCAGCACTTATTCAGTTCTACCTTAAAGGTGGCGATATGTCAATATTAATGGTATTGCTTGGTGTTGCAGTGATAATGAACTGGAGGCAGCCGTTGCTGAGATTGTAGATATGCACAAGATTGACATGAGGCTCAAAGCCAATGTTTACATCGGAATGGACTCAAGGTGAGTTGCATGTGTTATTTTTAAGTATTGCAATAGACTAAGCTGCTCATACAGTGCAGCTTCTTGCCACATTATCCTCGGTAGGGTTGCATGTCGCAAGAGAAACCTACTACTTTTCACAAGTAAGACGGCTAGTCTTATGCCCACTTTTTAACAATAACGTAATGATGATTTATTTGGTGAGCGCTGCTTTTATGTAAATCACACTACAAAAGTGACCTCTGCGAACTTGGTCTTTGCTGTAGAAAGCCCTGATTCTCATGCAAAATCCAGTTTGCTGTAAGGCTGGATGGACCTATGGTGACTGGTTTTTGATTCATTTTTTCATTTTAGATTCATTTTTCAACCCAGCGAAGAGCAAATTTAAAAACTAAAATAGTTTTTCTTGCTTTGCCCGGATTTGAACCCACTATCTTCCAATCACGAGTATCATAAGTCAATGACGTATATAATGCATTAATTACTTTCCACTGCATGTAATTTTTTTTTTTTTTTAAATAGATTTGTGGAAAGAATGCAATCCACCAACCTATTTTGCCTGGCCAGTTGTCTTCATGCAAAAGCAGAAGCTTGTGTGCATGCAACGGCATCTGTTGAACCAGGGTCGAAGTTATCGTCGCGAGATTTGAACCAACGTTATCCGGTTCCAAATAACCCGACTTGATCCCCGCGGCCATAACACCGACAAATACACCGAGTAATACAACAGGACATCACATGTTGCAGGTATACGAGTCCTGGGCTGGCTAAAGCGGCCACAGACGGTGTCCTGGCCATCCAGGGAACTCCCAAGGACTTCGGCATCGTCACAACTCCCATGCTGCACTACTTCGTCAAGTGCAGAAACACTAACGGGAAGTACGGCATGCCCACGGAAGATGGTAAACACTTACTTATTGTTGCAAATGCGTAATTGTGTGTCTGTGTGAGTTGGTGTGTGCTAAACAGTTCAAAAGCAACTCTGTGTACGATCCTAATGTGAACTGTGTCTAAAATTAATGGGGTGAAAATAAAAACCGCATTTTTTATTAAATTTAACCTGGTATAATCATAACATTATACAGTTTTAGGTTTTGTGTATTGACATTGTGAAGATTCATTTGAAATTAATTAGTTGATTTATTTCCTCAGGCACTATCCCTGCTGTCACACCATTATTGAAAGAACAGCTAACAATTCTAAAAATTACAAAAGTGAATTCCCGAGAAAGCTTTAAGAGGCGGTGGGTGAGGAAAGGGTTTTGTACAATAGGCATTCAGCCACCTAAAACTTTTTCCGGAATTCACTTTTGTAATTTGTTTTTTGTGATTGTTCCAATACGCAAATTCGAGTGCCAGCGCCTTATCCCCATGATCATAACACCAGTAGCTGGTATGGATAAGGAGGTAAACTTATCAGTCAAACATAACCCAAAAACGGGCATGCTTTCATCCCTGATGGTGGCATTGAGGAAAGGTGTATGTAAAATATTGAGTAAATCAGTCATTCTGCGACGCTTTTACTTTCCAGGTTACTACTCCAAGCTGCTGCGAGCCTTCAAGACGCTGCGAGGCCAGCAGACCTACCTGGAGGCGTACAAGCCGCGCGTGCTGCTGGACGGAGCCAACGGGGTCGGCGGCAAGAAGATGAAGGTCATGAAGAGGATGCTGGACGGCTTCCTGGACGTGGAGATCTACAACGCCGGGGGCAACGGGGGGAAGCTCAACCTCAATGTAAGGTCACAGGAAGGTCGAGGCAATATTGTGTCGTCACCATCAATATTGTGATTCCTTGACTTATAGGTTGGTATGAGGCTGACCACCCATACTGTAAAAAATGGTTCACTTTGCCAATGTCACCCCTGTTTCAGGGAAGGTCGGCAAAAGTTGTGGGGCTTATGTTCATTTGAGGTTTGGATTTTATTTGTAAGTACACATTCAGCATTTGTAAGCGCGAACTACACTTGTTGGTTTGTGGGCATACATCTGAGAGCTTTAAATGAATATATCCTTGCAACTTAGATTATAGATATATTATTATAGACCCGACCAGGTTGCTAGGGAAAAGGCATACAAATATTTTTACCACCCATACTGTAAAAAATGGTTCACTTTACCAATGTCATTGAATAATAATATTAGGATGATTTATTTGGTGAGCATCTCGATGACATTGCAGCGAGTCAGTAACTTCGGGTTTTTGCTGTTTTCTCTAGTGGACGAACAGGTAGATCTAGAATCACTGCTGGGTCGAGTCATGACCATCGGGAAGGCCTTCCGCTACAAAAAAATATAGCAGTGAATGAGCGTTCTGTGATGGGCTTCACCGAATGGAAGTGTATAAACGGAACGGGTGTGAACAAGTTGAAAATTAATGCAAGTAAGACGAAAGTACTGATTTTTGACAGAACGGATGAACATGAAGAATGCACGTTTATGTTGAATGGTACAAAAGTTGAAATTGTGGATGAGTTTAGATACTTGGGAAGTATGTTTGGAAAGATGACAAGAGAACTTGAGAATAGGGTGTGCAAGGGAAAGCAAGTGGTCGGTGCAATAGGAAGAATAGCAAAGAACAAGCGATTGACGATGGATCTGAGAATGGCGGTACACAATGGCATATTGTTACCGACTTTGATGTATGGAAGTGAAGCATGGACAGTGAACGATAGCGAAATGAGTAAAGTATGTACGGTAGAAATGAAGCATTTGAGAAGCATGACAGGAAAAACTCTGAGGGATAGAGTTAGGAATGAATGGGTAAAAAAATAATGTAATTTGAAAGAGGATGTGAAAGTTAAGGTACAAAAGAATGTGATGAGATGGTTTGGGCATGTGGAAAGAATGAATGATGATAGACTGACAAAGTATGTATACAAAGAAAGTGTGAAAGGAAAAAGAGGGAAGGGACGACCGAGAAAAGTATGGAGTGATCAGATTGAGGAGATTGTGAAAGAATGGGATATACAAAGTGAGCGTAAAAGAAGAAAATGCATGAAAAAGGTGATGGATATGAATGAATTGGAAAAGTATGTAAGGATAGGAAAAAATGGAGGCAACTCTGCAGAGGCTCTGGCCACCCCTAGCGGAATGGCGACAGAGTTACAGTTACAGTTACAGTATGAGGCTGGGTTTTCGCAATGTAACCAGGTATAAAATATGTAAAACTGTATTTGGTGACCTGTACAAATATTAAAATTGTATGGATGTTTCCAGTGTGGGGCAGACTATGTGAAGGTGCAGCAGGCGCCCCCAGTAGATGTTCCCAGAGAGCTGAACCAGAGGATTGCTTCATTTGACGGAGACGGAGATCGCCTGGTCTACTACTATCTGGATAACAGGTGTGGCAATCTAACAACTTCATCATTAATCGTCGCCTGGATGCTCGAGGGGATATGGCGGTGGCACTCAAAACTGCTTTAATGGCACCAACGATGGTTTGAACCCCGCGTGCGCCGTGTCCTATCTACGAAAACTTAGAATCTGGTTCAAAAGATTTCATTACATGCACACAAGTATCAGCACAGAAGGCAAAATAGGTTGGTGGATCGCATTGCTCTTTGCATTTTTTTTTTTTAATTATAATAATATTCCATATTGCATATAGCGCTAGCTTTTATGCTGTGCATGCATGTAATGACCGGTCCGTAGTCTAGTGATAGCGCTTTGTACTCGTAAATGTAAGTTCCGGTGGAGCTCAAAAATTATAAAGAAGAGGAGGGCATCGGCTGCAGTTGACCAAGGAAGTCATGACCCAGCCTGGGCTAGAAGTCTCATCACCACGGTAATTCTTACCTATCGAATATCGGTAATATATGTATGAAGGCCTGTCAATCCAAAATGGCCGCAAGTGAACAGCTGATTTTTTTTTTTTTAAGAAAGCCTATGCGAGAGACTCCCTAGATTCGAGAGACTCTAAGGGTCTTCTTCTTCTTCTTCTAAGGGTCTATGACACTTGTTATAGTGCCACAGAGGTGTTGGTGATGTGGCAGTTGTCCATGTCAGGTTGCAGGGTCGTTAGCTGCGCAGTGCTGTGGTGTGTGGCATTGCTTTGTTTTGAGACACTGAGAGGAAATGGCGATTGAGATTGGATTTGAAAAGGGCAAGGTTAAATTGAAATGGAAAAACAGATACCGGTAACTCATTCCATAAGCGGGCAGTTTGGCAGAGGAATGAGTCGTGAAAATACCAAGTTCTCATAGTTTTGATATCGACTGCAAATGGTTGAATGTGAGCCGTTCTATGAGTTGCCCTTGTTGTGACGAGAGGAGGGGGTAAAGGTGAGGATATTTCATCAGAGCAGACGCCATTGTAGTACCTATCGAAGAGACTGATCATTCCAACTTTCATTCTGTGCTCAAGAGGCTTCATACAAATATTACCGATATTCAGTAGGTAAGAATTACCGTGGTGATGAGACTTCCAGCCCCGGGCTATTATCCCTTCCCCGACACAGAAGTGACAAGGTAAACTCTTACCAAGCTATAAGTCAAAGGATGATGGTGAAGATAATTTACTTTTGCTGTTCCAGTGAAACCTTCCACCTCCTGGATGGAGACAGGATAGCCACGCTGCTGGCGGGATACCTGATGGGCCTCATCAAGAAGTGCCAGCTGTCTGATCTCAAGCTGGGCCTGGTGCAGACGGCGTACGCCAACGGGGCTTCCACTGAATACATCACAGAAACTCTGGTAAGAAGATCTGTACATATTGTTACCACCATGCAACATATTTGTACTTGTGTTTGATTTGTCTGTATTGGTTTGATATAATTCATGTCTGCTTGTGGGAATGCATTTAATATAAATCTTAAATGATATATATCTTTGCAGCTTAGATTAGATTAGATTAGATTAGATGAAGTCTCTAGAAGTGAGTAGAAAGATAGGTACCTAGGTACCTAATAATAATTTGTATTTTTCGAGATTAGTTGCGTGTTGAATCAAATGTTCTATTGAAGTCTAGCAAGGTGGTATGTAACAATTCTCCGTGTTTCGAAAATGATCTTTATTTTCAGTATAAATCAAAGATCGAAATTCCCTGAAGCTTGAGAAGTGAATCAGCCGTTGTTCTATATTGTGCAAATGTAACTCTGAACCGAAAGTGAATAAATAAATTGTGTAAAATAAATAAACCACAGTTTTTATTAAACAGAACCCACTTAAAAACATAACAATGTCTTAATAAGAGTCTAGTAGGGTTTTTCACAACTTGTTTGATCCATAGCTGATCCATGGATCATTATTTCTTTTATATGGAAAATTCACATTAGGTGGAGGCTGAGCTTTGGATTTGCTGTGTATGAATAACACCATAGGTGGCTTATTGTAAGACGATTGTAAGGGCCAGGAGTTATGGATGCAGCACTCACACAGACACACAATTACATATTCGCAACATGATGTTCTGACATTGTCATAATATTTAACATTGTACTTCCAGTGTGTCCCCGTGTTCTGCACCAAGACCGGCGTGAAGCACTTACACCACGCCGCCATGCAGTACGACATCGGCGTCTACTTTGAGGCCAACGGTCACGGCACCGTGGTCTACAGCCAGCGGGCCAAGGATCTCGTCAAGGCCGCCTCCATGGACCTGGGGCTGAACCCCGAGCAGCGCTGGGCCGCCCTGAGGATGCTGGCCGTCATTGATCTGACCAACGAGACAGTTGGAGACGCCATCTCGGATATGCTGCTGGTTGAGACGGTGCTCCTGAACAACGGCTGGGACGTCCACCAGTGGCTGCAGGCTTATCAAGATTTGCCATGCCGACAACTTAAAGTCTCTGTCCAGGTAATAAATTAACACCTCTGCCCTATAATTGCTGTTAACTTCAGGCAACACTTTTGTGGTATAACTGTGCCATAACTTTTTGTAAATGGAATTTTTCTTATATAAAATATGCACAGTTGAGGAGTCTCTCTTCACAAAAGATCAGGCTCTCATTTAATGTTGAATGGAGTCAAAACTTTTTCACTGTTTTTGTTTACTACACAAGAAATGTCAGAGGAAAGCGTGGAAGGGGAAGACTAAGGAAAGAATGAATAGATGGAATAGTTGAGATTGAGAAAGAATGGAACCTGCAGAGTGAGAATAAGAGAAGAGTGTGGATGAAGAAAGTGATGAATGTTGAAGGGATGAAAGAGATATGCAAGGACAGAAAAAAGTGGAGACGCATCTGCGGAAGTACCGGCCCCTAGTGGAACGGCGGCAGGATACAGAGACGGACAGACAGATAGATTGAAATGTCATTTGAATTGAAGGATGGCCAAAATTGCGATGGATGAGCGGTGTCAACACAGATGCAGCCGAGGCGGACATAATTAGCTGGAAAGCAAAGGCGATGGACATGCGAGAGTGGAGGAAAATCCTGGATTCAGTCAAGGCCCACCCAGGGCTGTCGAGCTCATGATAATGATGCCATTTACGACAATTTCTTAGGACAAATTGTTTTGATTTTATTTTCAGGATCGTAATCTGATCACAACTCGCGATGCGGAGAGGATATGTACGAGCCCCGATGGCCTCCAGGAGAGGATACACCAGCTGACCTCCAAGTACGCCAAGGGCAGGGCCTTCGTCAGGGCCTCGGGCACCGAGGACATTGTCAGGGTCTACGCCGAAACCACAAATAAAGAGGTGTGTGTGGAGACAAAACAAATCTATGAATTTCAAATTTCTCTTCATGGGGCGACTTCACATATCTCAAGTCTTAGTGGCTAGAGGAGGCTCTGGTCCTTAGCAACCTATAACAAAGATATTAGTCATTTTTTGCCCTAGCAACCGGGCTGTTCCCATGTATTTACCTCGTTTGAAATAAAATCTAGTTTGCCGCCTTTGATTCTATGTGACTCAGCTGATAATATTGCATCTAATAAAAACTTGTTTCATGTTTCAGGACACGGATAGATTGGCGGCCGAGGTAGCATTGGCGGTGTACAATTTGGCCGATGGGGTCGGCAACCCTCCCGAAGTACCTCAATGACATTCTACGCAAGACTCTTAAGCATTTGAAAACGTTTTTAAAATACGACATGACTGAATTTCAAAACATTGTTTCACCAAAAACACTTTTTTTATTTCACCAATCACATGCTTCGAGCAGCCATCTTTTTATTCCATTTTAAAGTGTAGTTGTAAAACGCCTTGTAAGTTTTTTTGTGTTTCGTCAACGATGAAAGATTTCACTTTTGTGATGTTTAATGATTGATTATTTGTTGTTTCACAGTTGGTTCATTGATAAATCAGTTGTTTTTCTCACGGTTAATGCATTAAACGCAACTAAGCTGCATGCATAGTGCAACTTCTGAAGTGAATAAACCTTGTTGGTATTTGGATTTCGGGATGAAAATAAACACCAAAATGAGAAATAATTTCCGAGACCCTTGGTGGGGATTGAACCCTAACCCCTGGCATGGAAAGCAAGCATTCTAGAAACTACGCTGTCTATGGGACTATTGAAAAATAATTACTTTTTTTTATAATTTATTTGCATTTTGATTTTCAAAGAATTCTGCAGTTTTTGTTACACCTACATTCAGTGGCAGAATTTAGAATCGTTGGTTCCGGTACGAAGGACCAAATTATGTTGAAACCTAGTTTGACTCCACCATGCGTGAGAGGGGAAAGGTGATTCAGTGTTGTTTCTAGGTTTATAAGCGTTTGAGCAAACTGATCCCATGCAAATCTGTCAAAGCCGCACACCATCACGGAACAAAGATAGGAGATAGGAACTGAAAGGGCTCACCTCACTCCCGAATGCTCTTCTTTTACTTGTTTCTCCCTGTCGGTCTCGCAGGACTTGTGTTGCAACCGAAGAGACAAGACACGGCATTTGAGAATTAACAAGCACTGAATCACTGACACAGTTTTATTGTCACAAGGTGAGTAGGTAAAGATAGACAAGGCTAATAATAATTGGTTACAGGAGTAAGGAATTTAATAACTTACAGCCATAAACAAAATACCTACTCGCAATTCGCTCAAACATTAATAAATGAAGAATTGTTTGTCTTTTAGTATAATTTTTTGACAGCTGATTTTCAATAGATCTACCATGAATATAATTCCAAAAAATCACCCCGAATGCAGCTCAACAATGTGTAAAGACATTTTAATGTTTCTTTTTTTTGATAAATGTTTTACAATTTTTATTTTTAAAGAAAAGTTTCCTATTTTATCAAGTGTTTGTAAACATGTTAAGTTTTACAACACTAAAACTCTGTCTGCAGAAACGACGACAATTCCACAGATATTGTTTTAGAACTAACCTCGATATTTACCGTTTTCTAACCTTAGGTATTTTGTATAATCTATTATTTAGATTTTCTAAATTATTTATGCTAAAAACCCACAGTGCTTCTGGCTTCACAACACTAGAGAACTAATAATCAAATAATAAAGAAATAATCTACAATTATTTTATTTATAGAACCTGAAGTTTCTTGCCGTCTTGTCCTTTTAAGGGTAGTTATATTTTGCTGCCTTTTGTGGCTATAAGATGAATACCACCATCTGTGAACAATTTTCCGAAAGATAAATAGCACCAGCTATGAACAGTTCCAAAAAGGTTTTAATTTGAAAATGGAACTTTCTTGTTCTAAATAAAATAATTGTTTAAAAAAAGGTTACCATAGATTTATCAGTGATTACAGTATAGAAAAAAAGTTTTGATTTTATTTGTTTATTTTTAATTTCTGAAAGGAATTGATAGTGAATTTGTTTATACAAAAAACATATCAAATGTGCAACTATTTTTTTTATAAAGTAATCAATATTATATTGTAGCTAGGTTTTAGAAACTATATTTTTAACATAAAAATCAATTGCTTGCTTTTATGGTATATCGGATGGTTTTATTTGTATTTTAAATGCTTTTAAAGTCTGGGGTTATAAATATTGAATTTAGCGAATCAAATACAAATAGAATATATATTTTTGCATTCTGCAAAAGTCTTCTTTATTGCAAAAAGAATAAAAGTGATTATGAAAAATCAAATTTCACAATATAATTAAATCCCATTTGTGGTATCGAACCAATGCCGGGTATCTAGGATTTTTTTTTAGAGTATGAACTATAATCTATGTTGCAAAGATACATTAACATTTCAAATTCATATTCAATGCACACCCACAAACAGGCACATGTAAGTTCGCACTTACAAATTAACATCCAAACCTCAAATTAACATGAACCCTGCGACTTTCATCAACCTTCCCTGAAGCAGGGGTGACATTGACAAAGTGAACTATTTTTTACAGTATGAGTGGTCAGCTTCACACCAACCTATAAGTCAAGGAAATTACGGCTAAATGTGATAAAAACGGAAAATGACGTTTTCTGTGTTTAAAAATATTTTATTTCATTTTGAAAACAATATCTTAGATTTCCCTCTTTGCTTCTTTATGACTGTTTTATAAATCAGGCAGCTTAATTTTTGTACACAAATGTGTATTTTTTTTTGTTTTTTTTTAATTTATGGCATTTATTTTTCGTAGTGTTAAAATGTAGGTAGGTAAGCCAAAATGAATCGAAATGTTACTTTTCTTTTTTAAATCTATGTATTTTCTCTTTTTTTTTTAAATCAACAATATTCGGCTAATTTTCGAATCATGTAATCAATTTTCAAAAAAAATTTAAATAAAATGGCACAGGGTATTTTGATTCCAAAATTTTAAAAGGCAAGTTTTGAACTGTAATTTTAAAGTTTTAACCAAAAATTATACTTCCTTTCTGTATCCTTTTTTTCCTCTTATCTCTATCTAGTCGAAAATTAAGAAGAAAAAAACGATTTTCTTTGTAGACTTAGACTTGTGCTTCTAAGAATGTTGGCACAAATTATTAAAAATATAAGCTGGTGTCTTTATTTTTTTGACAATCGATAATTTGCCAAAGTACTTTTAAATTAATAATTTTAGCAGTCTACCAATAAACGGTACAATTTTATTGCAGTATATTTTGTATTTCTTATAAATTGGTCACAATGCTGTTAGTTATTGCTTATAGTAAAAAAATATATAAATATATCTTAGACACAAACCTTTTCTATTGACATTTCAAGTTCTATGCATACAGACTAAAGAGCCATCTTAGATTGAAGCGTAAAAGCTTTTTTGAATAAAGATTTTTTCAGTATGGACCTGATTGAGAATGGGAAGAAAAACAATTGTAGTTTTAGAGTTGATATTGTAAGCCCAATTTTAAAGTAGATCAGTTTCCCCGTAATATTATACAACTTTGTCATCTTGGGATTAAAATAAGCATGCCTTGTAAACTATTGAAGAGTAAAACAATAATTTTAAAAAATAATTCAACCTTTAAAGTGTTTACATACTCGTATGACTTGCTTTTTTTTATTATCTTTTCTTTAAAAATGTGTACCAACATAGGTAAATGGTTGTTCTATATAGGTTGATAATAAATAATTACATAGATAAAAGAGATTATTAATTGTAAGAGCTTTACAAAAATCTGCACAGAGTGTATTTTAAACACGACTTTTCTGAGGCCAATACTTTTCTATAATTTGTTTGTCGAGGAACTAAGTAACTTTTTTTTACTACAAAAAAAAGTGTTTTTAAAAATCATTTAGTGCAGATTTTTCAACAACTTAGATTAATGTGAATGAGGAATTTGAATCGGAATACTGTGTACATAAAGTATAGGAAAAAACATTGTTTTCATTTTAAATTAAGTATGGTAATTGAAAGTACTTCATTTTTTTAATCCTTTTTTTTGTTTGCTAAAAGAACTTGTATCCTTTTTTTGAAACGCTTTTAAATCATTTTGTTTTGTAAAGAAAGAATATTTACATTTTTTGACATGACGTAATAATGAGCCTTCTGTCACCAATGCATTAGGTTTAATTTCATGTCATGAAGAAATGTATGTGGGCTTTCTTTCTGAGAAGGGATTTTAAAAATATGTTGGATCGTAAATCTTTTTTTTTCTTGAGAAGGTGGTTTTTCAGAATATTTATTTACAAAAAAAATAGTGCCATCTATCGATCAGTGCTAAAAGTAATAAGTGAAATAATAAATGTATTTAATAGATGGCAGCAGTGAACAAACATTTTCTACAATTTTTCTTAAAAATTCACCTTTTCTTGTAAAAAAAGGGATATGTTCTTTCCGCGTTTACTATAACATAAATACCTCTTTTCTGCTTGCCATTATTTACAATTTGATAATAATTAAACATGTTCAAGACTTTGGCATACACTTTTTTGGTCAAGTTCTCATTTTTAATGAAAACTGTGTGTGAGAAATGTATAAAAATAATATTTTTACTTCTAAGCAAAAAAAATGTGACATGAAGAAGCAAAATGGCTAGTATGAAGTTTTTTGTCTTTATGTCTCGCACCTAAGAAAGGATGCCAACACAAGCGAGATAAATTCTAAGCACTGTTTTATTGGTAAAAAGACTTACTATTCACGTACTGAGATACAATAGGTGCTTGACAATCCGGTACCCATATTTTTCGGCAATGCAGAATTATCGGAAACGCCGGATTATTAGATTTCCATAGGAATGAGGTCGGAACATTGAAAAGAGCACGAAAATAAACCTCTTCATTCCGCCGGATTGCTTCCAAATCTAACCGCCAGAGGCACTAGTCTCTCATCCATATAAACCTTCTTATCTGTCATATCTTTTAGAGGTTAAATCTTATTGAATGTTGTAAGCACGTTATTAAATATTTATTATAGTATTAAAATCAGTAAAAATGTGTATTTCTTAGTCTAATCTAATCTAATCTAAGTTGCAAGGATATGTTACATTGGAGATTCACATTACATGCATTCTCACAACCAGACACGTACAAGTTCGCGCTTGCACATGCCTCATGTGAACCTACAACATAAAAACCAAATCTCAAATGGACATACACCCTGCAACTCTTGCCGTCCTTCCCTGAGACAGGGGTGACATTGGCAAAGTGAACCATTTTTACAGCATGGGTGGTCAGCCGCATACCAACCTATAAGTCAAGGAACCGTGATATTAGAATATGAAATTGTTAGTTTCATCTTTGACCGGCAAGTATCGGCTAAATGCTGTAAGGGGCTGTCCATATATTACGTCATTCGCATTAAGGGGGGGGAGTCTGGTCTGCGGATGATGGCAAATGATGTACTAGTACCAAAAGTGACGTTGTTCTTGTAAATACTTCTACAAAATATTATGTAAGTAATATAACATTATTCATTATTAAGCTCATCCATTATTACAGCAAGAGGGGGAGGGGGGGTCATTAGATAATGACTATAGGATGATTGTAGGGGGGGGGGGGGGGGGGGGGTCGAAAATCGGCCAAAATCGATGACGTAATTTATGGATGGCTCCTAAGCAAAATTTCCCTGATTATTGGGAATTCGCTATGGGTGGTGTCACATAGCCGAGGTGTATTTTGAATGTTCGGACCTCATTGTCAGGTACTTAGTAAGCAACAATTACAACATAGCTGGAGACAATTAGTTGAAGAGCTTTGTAATATTTTAGCAGTGAGAGCCAAATCACAATTTTGCATGCCACATCGACAAACTACCAATCTTTGCCGTTTTGCAGTATCATGTCGTTATTTCGTTACATGAAGTATGTAGGCCTGTACAAAATCTGTTCTTTTCCGATGTAGTACTGAGATAATTTAGAAATCATATTTTATTACTAATGTCAATGGTGCTTAAATCTTAATGTTCAAAGGGCATAGTTCTTTCTGGAATCATGCATTATTTTTGGAGACTCAAAACAAACTATCCTATTCAGGATTAAAAGACTTGCTAGGTCTCTTGGTTCATTCAACCCCAGAACTAACTCTGGCAGCGCTGACCTTAAACATTGTGCAAGGTATTACGGAATTTCAATTCCAGACTTTGACATCCGGTCGATAGCTCAGTTAGTACGAGTGCTCGCATTTCATGCTCAGGTTCGAATCCCACTGAGGGCATCAGAAATGATGTCCCACTTCGGCGTTTATTTCAAACGCAAAATAAAATACTGGCAAGACTTACTCAGCCTTCACAAAGAATGAGCACCAGCCCTCTCGGGAGCTGGGAAAGCAACACTTCAACTGATGTGGTTGTAGTGAGGCCGGCTCTTACCTGTAAAATAAACCACTCGCCATATGTTATCCCTTCGCGAAGAACATGGCAAGAAGTTACACTACATGTGTAGCTTGGTTCTATTCTGATGGTGGGATGGCATTTAGAGATCACCAACATGACATGATCCCTACATACAGGAATGAATGACTGGATTTGTTTAAAGTAGATTTGTGAAGAGGAATGCATTTACCAACCTATTTTGCATGGCCAGAAACAGGTAATGTTGAATGAAACAGGATGATGTCGATTATGATGGAACTATGTCTCAGGGCTGCATTGCTTGAACTAATTAAGACTTCTTTACAATGTACAACTTTTTAGAATAGATGTAATTTTATTTTGATTGTGAATACGTAACCTCAAAATACATGATTGCAAATGAAGTTAATTTAAATTTATCTTAAATTATTTAAAAATTCAAATAAATAAAATTATCTGATTAAGTCAAGATGTCGCTGCCTGGCGTTTTTTCATTGATAGCGTGGGTTGCTTAAAACCACAGCATCTCAAGTAAAAATAGCCATGATAATCGCCGATCTTTGTTAGAAGTGGCACCGAAAGAAGAAAAAGTGTGCGCAAGCGCCTCAAAGTTCTCATTGTTTTCTTGAATGTTTAGCAAAGACACAAACCAGTTTACCTCCAAGGTCTTACACTTATTTTCTCGTAGCTGAGACTCAAACCATAAGTGCTTCAAGGTCATCAACAATTTTAGATAATATTTGCCATTTTGAGGTTAGGTTTTCTTCTTTTAGTCGATAAAGCAATAATATCATGTTTTGAATTGCACACATTACTATTATGAATGAAAACTATTGTAATTATTTCTTTGCGTAAAATTTATTGAAGATTTTGCTTCCTCATGTGAATATTGTTGGAAGAATTTAAAGTATATTTTAAATGCTATTCTAAATTTGTTGAAAAAATTGATATTCTATTTGTAAAGAAAAAATATATGGGAAAGGAATTACTTAGCATATCACTGCAAACATACAAAAAGTTTTTTTTACTTCAACTTTAATTTCTTTTGTACCTGATGCAACAGAAAATATAAAAGAAAAACCTTTTTTTTTCATAGACAAAGTGTAATTTGTTTTGTTTGGGATAAAAAATTATTTTGGCATGCATAGATAAAGTTTTTTTTAATCAATTCGCCTTTTTGTAATTTTAAATTTTAAATTAAAATTGTATTTAAAATTTTAATTAAAAAATTTTAAGACTCTGAAGATGCCTAGAGGCCGAAACCGGTCAACTCACTTATTTTGGTTTGTTTTTGTAACAAATTTAAATAAAAACAATAGTAGAATAAAACAAAGTTTATTTTCATTTTTTAAATTAACATGGAGTTCTACAAAGTTTCCGCTGAAACATTTAAAAAAAAAAAAAATTGTTAAAAAAAAACGTACCAAAAATTTGCAAAACGTACTATTTTTTTCTGTACATTCTCCAATAAGTACCTAGTATTCTGCAAAAGGTGGTGTTTTTATTTATTTATAATTTAATTTATTTTAATTTTTTATTTTTGTACCTACCAATATGTCATGAGAATTTAACCTACCATGTATATATTTTTTAAGTTAACCAATGCAATATTTAATACTTGCAACATTTGAACTTGTCCATGCATCTTTAACCATAGGCAATTTGTTGATTAGATTTTTGATTGTCCAAGCCTTTGTTTCATAGACTATTTAAAATGTCAAACTATTTGTCATCCACCATTTTGTTATTTTTTTGAGAGTAATATACCTAATACACAACATAATATGCCTGCCTAATCACAATGTACTTTTTTTATTATTAACACTGCCATCTTTAATTTTAGTGACTCGTTAACATTTTTAAATTATTTTAAAACATTTCTTAAAATTAAAACTTCGCTTAGTAATAATCAATAAGAAATATTTTTTGTGTGCTCAATAGACTTGTGAAGAGGAATACAATTCACCAACCAATTTTTTCTGGCCAGAAACAGTTGTTAACATTATAAATTAATAATTTAATGAATTATTAATAATAATAAATAATAATAATTGGACAATTTGTATACAGCGCCGTTTAGTGGCACTAGCCACCCCAAGGGCGCTTTTATGTGTTGAAGCTTCTGTTAAACAAATGTGTCTTAAGCAACTTCCTGAAACTGCCAACACTGGTCTCTGTTCTCAACTCCAGAGGTAGACTATTCCAGCAGGATGGACCAGCCGAACTAAAAGCCCTGTCTCCGAAACCAGTTCTGTTCCGTCGAAGAGGCAGTTGAAGCCTGTTTACGGCGTCACTCTGTGCAGAACGAAGAGTGCATCGTTTTCCACCTATCTGGTCGACTCTGCACAATTCACACAAGTACGATGGGGCAACTCCTCTGAGGGCATTAAAAACAGAAACACATATTTTGTACTCAATCCTCTCTGGGACTCGCAGCCAATGAAGGCGCCGCAACAGAGGAGAGACATGGTCAGTTTTTCGTCCTCCTAAAAGTAATTTGGCTGCAGCATTAAAGACGGACTGCAGTCTAGACTGCTGAAACCTTGGAAGACCCCAGAACAGACCATTGCAATAATCCAGTCTCGACACAACAAAGGACGCAATGAGAATCTTAGCAGCTTCGGATGTCAAACAGTTTCTGACCCATCTCAACTGCCTCAGGTGAAAAAAACAGGAGCTCACAGTCGAGCTTATTTGCATACTCATGGAGAGAGTGTTGTCAAGATGGACCCCAAGAAACTTAATTGAGCTAGATGGATACACATCCAGGCCCATTACTTTAATTGGTGAAGAGCCAAGCAAGTGTTTCCTACCAGGAGACGACATCCAGATGAATTCTGTCTTGTCTGGATTCATTCTAAGGCGACACCTTGCCATCCACTCAGCCACCACTTCAATGCACCGGACCATCTCAAGACTACAGGCATCTGTCATAGATGGCTGACAGAAACGACAAAGTAGAATATCATCAGCATAAGAATAGTAGCTGGTGCCGTTCATCAGTACAGTGCTCTCAAGATCATTTGTGTACAGGGTAAAAAGTAAAGGCCCGAGTACAGATCCCTGAGGCACACCACAGTCCATGGGCATACCTGATGACTCACCATCAACATCCACAGTCTGACATCTGCCTTTCAGATATGAAGATAGCAATTTAGATACTCCTCCTCGGACTCCGTACAACCTATCAAGCTTAGTGATGAGTATACTGTGATCAACAGTGTCGAAGGCAGCGCTCATGTCAAGTACTGCCACCATGGCAAGAGCACCGTCCCCAACCGCAGCTATCACATCATTCACAATGCGAAGTAAGGCAGTCTCAGTGGAATGAGCTTTTCTATATGCTGACTGAAACTTAGACAGATATCCGCCTCGCTCCATGTGCTGAGTGAGTTGCCAAACAACGGCCTTCTCAATAATTTTCGATATAAAAGGAACGGACGACACAGGTCTATAATTTTCCACAGAATCAGCTGGAAGGCTTGATTTTTTGAGAATTGGTGTAACAATTGATTTTTTAAGTTCCGTGGGAAAAATACACTGTAGTGAGAGACTTGTTGACCAATGCTGACAGAATAGGTGCCACCTCACTCAAGCATCTTTTGACCAGCCATGTTGGAATTGGATCTAGTTTACATTGCTTGTTTGGACATGTGAGTACAAGCTTAACAACATCATTCAACAAGACAGGCTTAAATGAAAAAATAACATTGCAACAATTGTTTGACTCTGGGGGATTAAAAGTGGTCGCTGCACTGGATTCTCTTATTCTTCGTAACTTCTCTGAAAAGTGACGAGAGAATTCACTTGCAGGAAGCTCCGGATGCTGAGTAGAACTTTTTCCCAGGACAAAGCTCATCGACTTCCACAGCGCCCTGGGGTTCTTGGCTTCGGTCTCCATTTTTCTGGTCCAGTAGGACGACCTTTTCCTCCTTATCAAAGTCCAATAGATGGTCTGGGCATTCATTAAGAAATGATTACCCGATGACATCTGTTGAACCAGGGACAAAGTTAATGCTGATAGGGCACGCCGCAAGCGGGGTTCGAACTTGCGATTGTTTACGAATTCGAGTGCCGGCGCCACATCCCTCGACCATACCAGGGACACATAAAAATAAATATATTATTTTGTCTGTAAAGAACAAGATTGTTCCCTTTCATTTAAGTTCTTTTCTTTTTAATTTTTGTTCACAAGTTTTATTGCTCATTTATTTTAAACTAAGCGAGGTTATCATTATTTTGGTTTGAAAAAAGTTGATATTTTGTTTTGTGAAAACGTAATTGTGTTACATTTTGCTCAATATTTAAATGACATTACTATTATTGTTTAAAAAAACCATTCCCAAGGAAAATCCCATTTATATTTTATGTTCTTTTTGATTTTTGTTTTTTTTTACAGAACTCGAAATGTTATTGTAGTCGATTAATTCAATAAAAACATTAACATGAATGCAAGTCTTTTATTTTTTTACCAAGTTCTTAATATAATACAAAATAAACACAATTAAAAAGCCGTTTTTTTACATTTTTTTTTTTTTATCTCGGTGGAATTGTGTACTCTGGGATCCAATTTTGATAGCACCCCTAGGGGCAGTATTTAATTTATACGCATCTATCCCTCTTCCTCACTTGTCTGCTTTTAATGCATCTATCTGCCTTTCTTGTGAAAATCGCACGGTAACAACTAAGAATGACTTCTCAGGGATCAAAATTGGATCCCTGAGGATTTGGCACTAAATCAAATCGGTCCAAGCATAGGTCTTTTTCAAAATCAACTGATATTATTCTCATTTCTTGGGATAAGACATGTTCTTTTACAGTTTGTCTCCAACTGGTACCAGAGTCAGTTCCTTAACCTGAAAAATCAAAAGTAATTTTAGCATTTTTCTTGAAAAAAAAACCTTTTTGTTTCATGGCTTTTTCTCCCAATAGATAAACAGTGAAGTTGGATATCTTTTGACATAAAGAAAGATTTTAGTCTGAAGGCCTTCAGAATATTAAGTTTTGTATGTGCGGTCGATAGCTCAGTTGGTAGAGTGCATGCATTGTCGATAGCTCAGTTGGTAGAGTGCATGCATTCTGAGAGCTCAAGTTCGAATCCCATGGAGGGTGTCAGAAATGATTTTCCATTTCAAACGCAAAATAGTGTACCGGTAAAGTTTACTCAGCCTTCACAAGAAATGATTACCAGCCCCCTAGAGAGCTGGGAAACCCACACTTCAACTGAAGTGATTGGCGTAAGGCCGGCCCCTTTATCTGTAAAAATAAATAGGTTCCACTTGCCACATGCAACTCCTTTATTTAGTTAATAGGTACCATTAAGTTTTAATGTTACTGGAGACGCGACTAGCTTATGACATTGTAACATACTGCAAGACTTCCTGTCAACCTTCCTGTCACACATCATAATAATGCCATTTTTCTTTAAAAATTGACAAGTTCACCGAACACAACAATAAAAATGCTTGCGCACTATGTTTACAAAGACATGAATTTCAAAATTGCCAACTTTCTGGAAAGATTTCTTAGTTAGACTCCAGTTTTTTTGTTAACAATAAAGTCAGACTGTGAACATCCTTGTTCTCTTTATTCTCTTTCTAACTAAGGACAAATGGAGTCAGACTGTGAACGTCTTTCTTAGCTTAACTTAAGTTTTTTGTTTATAATGAAGTCGGACTGAGAATATCTTTGTTCTCTTTCTAAGTAAGAATATTTGCTAGTCAGTGGATTGAAGATATTAGAAGTGGATGGCAGGTACATACCACAGTTCCGGGTCTCGTGCTGAGGACATAGACCACTCCGTCAGCAATATCTTCTGCTCCCAGCATGGGGAATTCCACAATCTCTTCAGCGCATGTAACCAAAGGAGTTCTTGTGAAACTGGGACTGATGCTCTGCAAAGTAAAATGGACACAGAACAGTGTACACTAGAACACCACTTCGTCCCCTTAGTGCTTGATTGTCTTATGTCCATCAGAGGTGATTTCACATGAGCAATGTGCAACGGTGTACCCAGGATCAAAACTAGGCGGGGGGGGGGGGGGGGGGGGCAAGCCATGGTCATTCAGGCTGTTCAGACATGCCACGGTCAGACATTCTAGTGAATGAATCCAAGAATTTAAGATTCTTTTGTGTAATTATTATAGGAGTGCTTTATCAACTAAGTTATAAAAATGGGTAATCCAATACTTGTAATAAATTCCAGCTACAAAATTTAACAACCATTAAGGTATTTTTTTACTTCCGGGGGGGGGGGGGGGCAGCTGCCCACCTCCCCCTGCTCGTTTCTGGGTATGCTTATGGCAATGTGTGTGTATGTGTACTGGACCAATGTGTGGATAAGCAAAACACACACTGGGGAGAAGAATTGTCCAAATTCTGAGTTGCTTTCATTTCAAAACTAATAAAAATATATTTGTTTGCCTTTTCTCTAGCACCCTGGCCATGTGACGTCAATATTTGGTCTATGTCACTTCATGTGCTGACCTTATTACTTTTAGTTGTAGGAGAAGTGAGAACTTACACTATCATCGGTGTTTTATTAGCGTCATGGCCAACGTAAACAAGAGATTAAGGAGAACTTAGAAATCATGCAGAAAAGATGCTTCCCGATGAAGTTGCATCTTTTAGTAACTATCAAGCTCACAGAGGGCTCTATCAAATAAAACTAATCAGCCATAATATGTTAATAAAGGCTCAGGATAGAAATAAAACATTATAGTGTAAGAGCCGGCCGCACGAAACCTTACCTCATTTCTACCAGGCAGAGACTAGTAAGAGGTGATGCTCTACATTAATTACCTGCTTTTAGCATAAAAATAAATATTCCAAACCTGGAGCGTTTTGAATGCGGCCATTTTTTTGTAAATTATAAAAAACGATCTTTTGAAGTTAGTTGTATGAGCCATGGAAATAAAGTAAGAAAATATTATAATACATACATTACTTGTAATAAGAGGATAAACATACTACAAATTTGTATTTCCAACCCTTCTTGTTCAGGAGAAAAGGGGGTAAAATGTTATTGTTTACAATATACACCCCCGGACAAAAAAAATTACGAGTCTTAAAAAAAAAGTAAAATTGACATATTATGAATTATTCTTGATATTTAATTACTTTTTTTGTATTGTTTGACATATGTGATGACTACTCCTTACTTCAAGGTGAAAATAAAAAATCTTACTCATGAATTGTAGTTAGAAATTGGCATTATATATCAGGTATCAGATTACCCGAAAATTAGAAATCCATAACGGTTCATTTAAGGTCCAGTGTTTATGATGGAATAATAAAAGACATGTTTTTTTTAAATTAATATTTAAGAAGTAGGTTCGTATCGCTTTATTTTAAATTATTTAAAATTTAAAGTGTGTAAAGTATTTAAAATTTAAACATTTTTATAAAATTTAAAAATATTTAATACTTAGTGAATTCACCTATATTTTTTATAACAAAATTAAGGACACATAGTGTCCTTAATTTATCAAACAAAAGAAAGAGGTATCGATAAAGGATTTCTTAGAAAAAGGGTTCAGTAAAGTCAAGCGGTGCGGTAGCAGGTAAACTCGTATTTTTTTTTGTCCGGCGGTGTATTTTATAACTCAAAAATAAAATTGTAAAATATGATATTTTTGTACGTCAAATATAAGAACATAAATTTTTATGCAATAATGACTTCTTACATATTCTTGCTATCTGCTATAGTTTCAGAAAAAATAAACTTTGAAGTGAAATATTTTCCCAAAAACCGTTACGGTGTTTCCCGTTTTTTGGTGGAAATCCGGTTTGAACGCCTTAGTGTTTGATTGTAAAACTATATAAAAAATACCATCCCCTAGAAGATTAAATTGCCTGTAAAACTGTATGGATATGAACTATTTTATCGTGAAAGGTTTGAACAGAATAGCGGTTAATCTTGTGGTAACATATTTTGCGTGATATTATGATGATAATATGAAATCATCATAATATTACGCAGATACTCGTGCTAGATAGGTAGGTACTTATATACAACCATCAAAATACGTTACAAAAGTTAAACCGCTATAACATACAATCCTTTCACAATAAAATAGTAATTATTACTACAATTTTAAAGGAAATTTAATCTTCTAGGTGATGGTATTTTTTATAAATTTTTAAAATAAAATACTAAGGCGTTCAAACCGAATTTTGACCCAAAAACGGGAACTGCCGTAAATTTTTTTGAAAAATGCTCTGAAACTACAGCAGATAGCAAGAATATGTAAGAGGTCATTATTGCATAAAAATTTATGTTCTTATATTTGACGTACAAAAATATCATATTTCTTATTTTGTTTTTGATTTATAAAATATATTGTAAAAAATAACATTTTACCCTTTTTTCTCCTGAACAAGAAGGGCTGGAAATACAAATTTGTAGTATGTTTATCCTCTTATTACAAGTAATGTATGTAGTATCATGTTTTCTTACTTTATTTCCATGGCTCATACAACTAACTTCAAAAGATCGTTTTTATAATTTACAAAAAAATGGCCGCATTCAAAACGCTCCAGGTTTGGAATATTTTTTTTTATGCAAAAAGCAGGTAATTAATATGGAGCATTCGTTTTTACTAGTCTCTGCCTGGTAGTCGATGAGGTAGTTTGCATCATTTTTTGGGCCTCTTTGAAGAGGCCGCATCCAAAACGCTCCAGGATAGGAAAAGGCAGATCTGTGAAAAAATCATGTACTCGATGCAAACTACCAGCCTGACCATGTCTCTGCCTGGTAGTCGATGAGGTAAGGTTTCATACGTCTAGCTCTTAGACTATTACCTACTAAGTTACACATGCCTGTGGTGATTCAGGACCTACTTATTTTTATAGGTAATAGGGTTTTACGCCAGCCACTTCGGTTGAAGTGGATGTTTCCCAGCTCCCGAGTGGGTTGGTACTCATTTCTTGTACAGGCTGAGTAAACCTTACCGCTATTTTATTTTGAGTTTAAAGAAATACCGAAACGAGAAATCATTTCAGACACCTCGGCATAGGATGCAAGCACTCTACCAACTGAGCTATCCATCAGAATTTTTACAAGCTTAGTCGTCGCTACAAACCACCAATTCTCAAGCAAGACCCAGTTGCTGTAAGGCTGGATGGACCTTCGGTGACCGGTCTTTGGTAAAGGTGTATGTTTTCAACCCAGTGAAGAGCATATTTGAAAATATGTATTTTTGTGCTCCGCGGGGATTCAAACCCACGATCTTCCCTTTAGGTGTTCAAAGTGTTACCACTGGACTGCGGAACCGGTACTAGTAATGTTTATCTATTCATCAATGCAATGGGTAATGTTAAACACTCACAGTGACCTTGATGTTGCTCTTCAGTCTCGCCAGCTCGTGGCTCAACACCTCACACACTGCAGTCACGCCATACTTACTGGGCCCGTAGTAACCCATGGATCCTGATACTATGGTTTGAGAGACCATGTGCCCCAAAACGCTGGAAAAGAGTGAAGTGCTTTGTTTAGTGGAAGGGGGAAACAATCAATGTATTCTGAATAAAGTTTCTAATTTCTCTTGGTGGGGTGACGCCACAGGTGTTGCAGGATGTAAAAGGAAGTATAATAATAAAGACAATATTTTGAGTACCGCTTTGTAATTAATCACTGCAAGAAGGTGTTGAACTCAGCTTTCAATGGCTTCATCCAAACATATCCGGGCCTATTGGCCCTACTATTCAACTAACATCTTCGAAACAAATATATCTTCAATCCCGACCTAAATGCACTTGCACTCTCTACACCTCTAAGCTCATGGGGTAGGACATTCCACAGCACAGGGCCGGCCATGCAAATTGCCTACTTGGGACAACCGTCTCCAACAATACACACTGCTTACAACACAATACAAAGGTCCTTCTCAGAACTACGCTTATTTTTCCTCAAAAGTTACGTGGTTCTGATCCTTCTTCGATACAAAGGTCCTTGTTAGGGCCAATCTTAATTCCACTCAAAAGTTTACACGATTTTTCCTCATCTTCAAACTTCCGCTTGTCCTTTCCTTCCCCACTTCAAGCATCTACACTCTACAGCATCAAGCACTCTGCTCGCCTCACCAACACGGCGATTTGAGGAGGACTCCCGCCTCGTGATCAAGAAATGCAGTGGACGCTTGAAGATTTCAAGATTATAATACATTGGTCATTGAACATAAATTTGAACTGGACAATATAACTGCATTAAATAAATACAAAACATTTACAAATTGGGCTTTTCAATACACCACACAAATAGTTAGCGTATCTCTAAATACTTACCTGTTGATGTTGATGATGTGGCCGTTATCTCCTCGCTCCCTCATGGTCTTTAGAGCTTCCTTCGTGCAGAGAGATCCGCCCAGCAGGTTAATCTCTATCACCTTCTTCCAATCCTGGTAGTCCCCGTCTGTAACAAATATTAGTCAAGGAATTGAAAGGCTGTATTAAAAACAAGCAACTATCATTGTGGTCAAAAAGAGAAGAAGAGGAAAACATACATGGGAATCAATAATCTATAATCTAAGTTGCAAAAATATATAGTACATTTAAGATTCATATTAATTGCATTACCATTAGCAGACACGTACAAGTTCCCACTGGCATGCATACTTACAAATTAAAAAACAATCCACAAATGAACATAAACCCTGCAGCTATTGCTGACCTGCCCTGAAACAGGGGCGTTGGCAAAGTGAAGCACTTTTTTACAGTATGGGTGGTCAGCCGCATACCGACCTATTAGTCAAGGGATATAGTGCAGTATTAAAATCAATCATTCACTTATGTTTGTACATGATTTAACCTAAGCCCACTACAAAACCATGATTTCTTCACAATTAAGCTACACATATAGTGTAACTTCTTGCCTGCATTATCCCCAAAGAGGTTGCATGTGTCAAATTGGACCTATTTATTTTTAAAGATAAGGGAGCCGGCCTCACGCAAACCACTTCAGTTAAAGACGGGGTTTCCCAACTCCCGAGGGGACTGGTTCTCTTTCTTATGAAGGCTGAGTAAGCCTTGCCGGTATTTATTTTGGGTTTGAAATAAACATCGAAACGGGAATCTATAATCTAGGTTACAACATCCAAAATGCTAACCACTAGACTATGGACTGGTATTTTAACTAGTATTTATCTGCTCACCTGTGAGGGAGGCTGGATGGTAGATTCCCGCATTGTTGACCAGAATGTCCACCCCACCGTGTAGCTGGGTGATCTGCTGGAACACTCTGATGACGGCATCTTCTTGGGATATGTCACATTGCATGAAGTTCACAAAATCTTTATATTGCGTCAAAACGTCCTGTTAACAATATGTTAAACACACATTATAGATCAATTCGTACCTATTAAAGAAACACTTGAAAAAACAATGTTACCCATTTTTGATGGAAAATAAGCAACAGTAGCAGGGTTTATGTTTATTGGAGGTTTGAGTAATATTGTTTAATTAATAATCATTAACATTTCTAAATGTTGAAAGAAAAATTATCAACTACATTTAAGGAGGTAATGCCATCTATGTGGTCAAAAGAGTACTATTTTCAAATGCGCTTATGTCCTATGAGAAGAATTGCAGGGCTTATGTCCATTTGAGATTGGGTTTTTATGTTGTAAGTCCATATGCAGCATGTGTAAGCGCCAACTTATACGTGTCTGCTTATGAGAATGCGTTTAATATGAATTTTAAATGTAATACATATTTGCAACTTAACATTTAATATAGATTATAGATCTCACCCATCTTTCATGGAAAATCAACAAAAGTTGCAGGTCTTCTGTTCGTTACAGGTTTGAGTAATATTGTTTAAATAATCATTCAACATTTGAAAATGCCAACATACATTTGTCTACTTGTGAGCAATCATAAAATATGAAAACTTTCCGACTTAGGTTATTAAGAAATACAGAAATATAAATTAAATGAAAAAATCTACTAAATTTAAAGAGATACTGCCATCTATGTGCTCAAAAGAGTACAATTTTCAAATGCACTTTTTTTTATCTTGTTCAGATGAATACATTCTTAATTCAAACATAGATATTCTTCCTTGATTTATAGGTTGGTATGAGGCTGACCACACATACTGTAAAAAATGGTTCACTTTGCCAATGTCACCCCTGTTTCGGGTAAAGGTGGCAAGAATTGTAAAGGTTTCGTTCATCTGAAGTTCAGTTTATTTTGTATGCACACATGCAGCATGTGTAAGCGCAAACCTACACGTGCTTGCTTGTGAACATGCATTAAATATGAGCCTTAAATGCCAATATATCCTTGCAATTAGATTAGACAATTAAAAACACTTAATACTGGCATTGGACCGGTCCGTAGTCCAGTGGCAACACTTCGACTCTTAAATGGAAGGTTGTGGATTTAAATCCCGGCAGAGCACAAAAAAATTCCATTCATATTTCCAAATGTGCTCTTTGCTGGGTTGAAAAATTCATATTACCAAAGACCAATCACTGAAAGGTCCATCCAACCTTACAACAACTGGGTCTTGCTTGAGAATTGGCGCTTTCTACAGCGACGACCAAGCTCGCAGAGGGCTCTTGAGGTGTGATACACACAATAATACCGCTCACCAAATAAATCAGCCTAATATTATTATTATTATAATTGTCCACATCGCTTACCTCTTTTGGCTTGTTTTTATCGAGGATGATAACTTTTACATGTTTCTCTGCCAGAGCCGCCACTATTCCCTCCCCGATCCCAGAGCTTCCGCCTGTCACAACCGCATTGCGCCCAGTCCAGCGCCATGGATTCGGCACTCTAGTCATGTCTACGAATAAAAAAACATTTGGCATGTTGATACCGTAAAGATACAACTGAATAAGTGACATATTAAGTTAACATGGGTTTCTCAGCTATGAGCACCTTTTTTTACAATTTTCTACTAAAGAAAACACTACAAAAGTGTGAAAATTCTGTAGTTTAGAAGTTTGTCAGGAGCACTTCCTTACAATTAGTTCACTTACTATGAGAAGTTACATGCAATAAAATGTTTTATCTATGATTTCTCACATAAGTAAATCAGCACATTTTACCTTTCAGGTGGCGATATGCTAGTTTCCGTCCTTTATTGGGCCGTAAATACGGCAAACAATTTTCCTTTCAAAGATGTTGAGAGAGCTTTGATCATGCTTGGTCAATGGATATGTTTGGGAGACACATTATGTGACAAAGAAAAAGGAACTATTATAAAGGCAGTAGAATTCACTCACTTGGGTACATTTATTGCGACTGGTGAAAGTGGTTGTGGAAGTACACGCACACGTGTGATCAACAGAAATTATGTGAAATGACAAGATGGAGAAGGTGTCCTTCTATTTATTTTGTTGTTTTTTTGTCAGTTATCACATTTTTAATGCCTCAATAAAACATGTGTGACAAGCTAATAAACACAGCTGTGCCATTGTGAAGTTTTAATGAACGCTTAAGTACATATTTACACCTTGAAGGTAAAACTGAACAGGTGACATACTTATTATGAAGCTAACATGGATTTCTCAGATGGGTAAATGTACCTTTTTTCCTAGCTTATCTATAATGATTCAGACTTGATGTACAACCAAAGACTTGTGAAATCACATTCACTCATGCTTAATGTGTTACTTACAAAACTAACAAAAGAATAAATATAAGTAGGTACTGCCAGTCTTGCAGCGTTTCTTTCGAACAGGGGTGACATCGGCGAAAGTAAACCTTATACATATAGGTACCTTAAAGGTAAAACTGAATGAGTGGCATGGTAATCTAAGATAGGTTTCTCAGATAAATGCATCTTTTTTCCTGTTTTCTACGAGAGAAATCACGA
Source organism: Agapetus fuscipes (assembly GCA_951799405.1). Lineage (NCBI taxonomy): Eukaryota > Metazoa > Arthropoda > Insecta > Trichoptera > Glossosomatidae > Agapetus > Agapetus fuscipes. The sequence continues at coordinate 9,384,529 of OX637341.1, forward strand.
AAGAAGTGTGAAGATCCTCTAGTTTGCAAGTTTGTCTTGACCATGTTGTTATACGTATAATTAGTTCATTTACTGTGAGAAGTTACGCCCAATAAAATGTTTTATCCACGATTTCTCAAATCAGTGAATAAGTACTTATTCAGTTTTACCTCTAAGGTGGCGATATTATCTTATTTATTACTAATTTTACGATAACTATAATGTATAACCTAGATTACAAAAGTTTACTGGTATTTAAAGCTCATATTTGATGTATGCCCACAGGCCACAACCAGGCACATATTGTAAGTTTGCACTTACGCGTGCTGTATGTGTGCATCCAAAATAAACCAAACATCACGTGAACATAAACTTTGCAACTCCTGCGCCTTTCCCTGAAACCGGTGTATGTCAAATATTAGTACTTCGTAAATTTGTTATGTAATACATGGTAAGATTGAGAGTAATTATTAAGACTTGTATTTTCACAGTTACAATACAATTAAAATGTAACCCTTGATTGTCTTATAACTGCAAAAATAATCAATTAAGATTAAATGTGAACAATAACCTTTGTTTTGTTGTTGTTGATGTAAAGCAAATCTAAAAATAAAGAAAATAATATTAAGTTACTGGAAAATCATCATCCTGTCTTCCTTTTATGTTTCTCTGTAAAACTAATTTGGTAAATAGGTATTTATTGAAAAAAATATTTTAGTCATATTCTAGTTTTTATTTAGTATTTTTTTAAATAGATTTGTGGAGAGGAATGCAATTCACCAACCTATTTTGCCTGGCCAGAAACAGGTATTAATATATTCTGTAAAACATCAATAAGCTTTCACTGTTCTGTCACAAATGGCTAAAAATAATTTGCTTGAAAAGAATGTAAGTAATATTACTATGTACGATCACAGCTAAATTTAGGATTTTCATACAAATTGTCAATGTTTTCATCCGCTCCACAACACCTATGAGTGAATTTATTTAAAAAATACTGTTTATAAGTCATGTAAAAACAAAGGCGGCAATGTAGCACTTTTTATTATGGAAATGAGGTAAATAAGTATGTGCAAGCACTGAGAATGGCATTCTCTGTCTTTTATACATTATCATATCTTTTTTAGTAAAAATCCCAGATTGCCACCTTTGATTTTATATTACACTTGATTATTTAGAAGCTTTTTAGAAATTTTCTGTTACAATAAAGTTCTTCAAAAAGGAAAAATTGTAAAAAATATGTAAGTAAAAGTTGAAGGGTTTGTGTATTGACATTATGAAGATTCATTTTAAATTAATAATGAAAACTTAAAGCAGAAAGTTTTTCCTTACAAGTTGATTTATTTCCTCAAGCACATCATTATCAAGAGGAAAACTTGATAACATCAAAAGCGCTCGAGGAAAGAAACCAACTCGTGAAGAAAAACTTTATGTTATATTTTTACATTTGGAAAATATATGTCTTCACTATTTTGGTAGATTTGTTGTACTTACTTACTTACTTTCCGTGTCCGGAACACCATCATATGTGCAGCCCCCAATACTCGGCCACATGAACTCCATTCTCGCTCGCCATCACTACGTCCTCAAGCGTGCACGTCGCTTCAATCAGGGGACAAGAGAAAAGATGTTCATTGTTTTGCACGGAGCCACACTCGCAGGTTTCTTCATCTCTGTAACCCCATTTTTTGAGGTTACTGTAGCAACGGGAGACACCTGTTCTGAGTCTATTGAGTGCCCTCTGTTGTGTATGGTAGCTTGTGACCCACTGATATTTCCTTCGCCTGAGGGAGCAACGTGGACTCAGTATTATCTCTCCATAGAGACAGCCGTCGGGCGCCAGGGAGGCCAACCACCGGGGACGTCGTCTCCAGGAAACTTCTTCTCGACTTGAGTCTGCATTGAGGTCGCACCTGAGATTCGTACATAGGATGTCGAGGGTCGGTGTGTTGTTTATTATGCTCAATCTCTGCCGCTACACTTCTCCTGATTTTAGGAGGAGCAATTCCCACTATTGTATAGATTTATTTTATGGGGGTCGGTTTTAGGCAGCCAGATATTATTCTGCACTGATTGCTGTTAATAAGTAATAGCTAGTGATAAAAAACTAAAACAATCATTTTTAAATCAGTTTTATTTTTATTTCATTAAAACATTTTTCAATTCTCAAATATTTAATTTGATGAGAAGATAAAATATAATTTAAAAAAATCATATATTTTTTAATTAAGCCCTTTTAAATTAGAAGGAGAAGAAGAAGTCAATATAATTTTTATTTTTAATATAGTGTTTATCGCGTAGTAATTAAAAGGTGCCGTACTATGTGAGACGCTTCAATGGATGCAAACACAGTCCAAACTAAACAGTTTCTTAAAGCATAGGAAACAGGACAATATGTTGCATAGGCTGATTCACAATACTTGTCCAACAGCATGAATAGTCAAATCCTTAATCTGAAAGAAAAAAGTTACGATGAGGTTATTTCTTGAAATTTTGGGCCTCTTTGAAGAGGCCGCATCCAGAACGCTCCAGGGTAGGATCAGAAAAACCTGCAGAAATGGCATGTACTCGATGCGGGACACCTCCCCAAACATGTTTCTGCCTGGTAGTGGATGATGCTTTTTTTATCATTTTTGGGCCTCTTTGAAGAGACCGCATCCAAAACGGAAAAGGCAGACCTGTGAAAATATCATGTACTTGATGCAAACTACCAGCCTGACCATGTCTCTGCCTGGTAGTGGATAAGTTAAGGTTTCATACGGCTGGCTCTTAGCCTATTAATATTAGTTACTTTTCGCATATTATAGAATGAAAATAGCTCAGGTGTGGAATGGATTAGTGTAGGAATTTATTGTTTTATGAAATTATTGCTTTTGATTTTTCACCTGAACTTCCGGGTTTGAACTGATGATGTATATAACTGCTTGAGCAACGTCTTCAGGGTCCAGGAACTTCAGGTGAGCAAAGGTTTCCTCCTGCTCCTTGACCAGCGGTGTGCGCACAGCTCCAGGGTAGATATTCTAAAGAAAAAACAGTTTTAAAGAATCTTTATTTCTTCTTTTGCCGCTGCGACCATGACGTTGACTGTCAAGATACAATAAAGACATCCAACATGGCCACAACTAAACAGCTGACCTGTAATTTGGACTTTCTTTTACATTCACTTTGTATATCCCACTCTAACAATTTCACCAATCTGATCTAGTAATACTTTTCTCCGTCTTCCTTTTCACATTTCCTCTCTTCATACACTTAGTAAATCTGTCATCATCCATTTCTTTCAACTTACATGTATCTTTTAGGTACCCATTCATTCTTAACTCTATCCCTGGCCTGGTATTTTCAACGTTAGCATTGACTTTATACTGATAAAAAGAACTATCCACCTGATTGACATAAATTTGTCCTTTTCATCCAATGTAAAGTCACTATACTTACATTGAAAATACCGGGTCTTAGAGTTTTTCTTGTCATACAAGTGTTTTATTTCCACCGAAGATACCTTACTTCTTTTGCTGTCACTCTTGTTCTTGCTGCACTACCACACTTGCCATTGTGTGCGGACATTCTCAAGTCCATCGTCAGCAGCTTGTTTCTTGCAATTCTTCCCATTGCACCTACCACTTACTTGCTTTCCCTTACACACCCTATTTTCAATTTCTCTTGTCATTTTTCCATTCTTCAATTATGTTAACAATTCTGCGGAGTGACGTTTATTTTACGCGTAGTTGAGAATATCAATCCTATTGTTACGAATATGCAAGGTATAAGTAGTTGTGTTTGGTTTGTCTGTGTTAGTTAATAATAAGTCTATGAAATCTTTAGTAATAAGTAGATGCTTAGGTAGGTACCTCACAAAGATATATTACATTTAAGATTTATATTAAATGTATTCCCACAAGCAGAAACGTATACGGTTAAACATGCCGCATGTGAACGTACAATATAAAACCCAATCTCAAATGAACATAAGCCCTACAACTCTTGCCGACCTTCCCTGAAACAGGAGTGACATTGGCAAAGTGAACCATTTTTTACAGTATGGGTGGTCAGCCTCATACCAACCTATAAGTCAAGGAATTAATAATGATTTATATTTGTTCGAAATTAATTATGTTTAATCGAATATTCTGGTGAAATCCAGGAAGGTGGTCTGTAACGATCTCCATGTTTTAAGAATCATCTTAATTATCTGTATAAACTAAGGACCAAAATTCCCTGTAAAGCAGACATAAATCAAGCGTCGTACTGTTCAAATATAAAAACTCTGTCGGAACCGAAAGTGAGTTAATAAATGAACCGTAGATTTGATTGAATAGAACCTGCTGAAAACAACACTATCTTCTATTTTAAGGTAGAGAATTGTAGATGCACTCACTGTGACTTTGATTTTGCTGTTTGCTCTCAAGAGCTCCATTCTCAGGGTATCCGTCAGCCCAACAAGACCATACTTACTCGCAGGATAGAAACCGGTCGAGCCTTCAATGTTTGTCTGTGGCACTGCTTGTCCAACCATGCTGAAACCAAAATATGTCTCTTTTTCCCTAAATCTGCCGTTTTTGTTTCTTACACTTTATGGTCTTAGCAAAAGAGTGGCAGTAATGAAAAAAATCAAGCATGTTTATATTTTTTTTATCTTAATTGTTAAGTTTGAACAAAATATATAACTTAAGAATTGCCACCACAATTATTTTTTTAAAAAAACACGTTTTGTTCACATAATATGTGTACATATTATGTAGCTACTTTCTCGGGTCTGTTTTTATTTTAATGTACAGTACTATACATTGTATAGTGCAGTATTGGATCTTTTTTTTTTATAATGTCAATAGTTTTGGAGTAAATATGTTGGTTTGGAGAAATAACCTAGCCTGAAAGTGAAAGTTTAAAACTCTAATTAATATAATATTAATAAATCTGTAATGGCATACGTTGAATGCAAATGATTGAGATATGAGGGAAAAGGCCAAGGATCTTGTATTAACAGTGACCTTGGTTGTCTGGATATTTTGTGTACCTGTTTATATTGATGATGTGGCCGTCATCTCCTCTGCTCCTCATGGTCTTCAATGCTTCCTTACTGCAGATGGATCCTGCCAACAGATTCACCTCAAGAATCTTCTTCCATTGGGACGTCTCACCATCTAGAAAACAATGGAGATCATTACCTTTTTTTCACAAATAATTGTTGTTGTTTTTGTTTTTTAAAACAGACTTGTGAAGGCAAATGCAATTCACCAACCTATTTTGCCGGCCACAAACAGGTTACTATCAATTAATAATCCATTATTAAATATTTGAATGAGTTACTAATTAATAATTACTAATGATGCAACAAATAGTGTATTCGTTAATCTGATGAATACCGAATATTCGGCATGAAGCCCGACCGAATAGCCGAATATTCAGTCGATTATTTGGCGGCTACCCACCGTCTTCCAAGTCTTCACTATTGGTTGCCCAGCCCACCCCATGAATTCTCGCGTATTTGAAAGCTACACAGATAGCCAGGCAAAATAATATGTATATAATTACTGGTCAAAGAAAAGACTCCGCTTCCTCAACTTGCATGTATCACCAAGTAGGTATACTTGACGGCACCAGCTACCAGCAGCGTCTACAGGGAGACGCTATTCTCGGAAGCTGGAAACCTTTATGAAGAAAAGCGTGATCGCCTGCTTCCAGATAACGCTGGCAAGATAGCCTTTCTTCCACACAACCTGTCTCTATTGGATTTTAAACATTTGTAGAGGTAAGAAATGAAACAGTAACCTTTTAAAATTAATTTTGTATTTGAAATGTTTTTATGAATTACAATTAAACTTACTAGGGGCGTTAAGGTAGCGGCAGATACACCTTTACGATCCCGGTAATGGTTAGATCTGTTCAGGAATAGCGATCCTGCCTCCGCAAGCTATTGTGTTTCTCCCACTCCTAACCGGGGGACACAATTCCTTTTCCTTATCCAATCATACTCTTATGCTCCTCAATCCCTCCTTATTTCCCATAACCGAATAGTTGTCGGTATAAACAACCAACCAGTTATAACTGGTAGGGCACCCTCTTGCCCTGGAGATGAGAAATCGTCTCCGAAGATGGATGAACCAATCCACTGGATGGTCAACGGCATAGGATCAGGAAGGCCACGGGAAACCACCTGATTAAAGGATTTTCAAATCATCCCCAGAAAAAATCATCATATGGCATTATTTAAAACTAAATATTCCGGAGGTAAAAATCCCCCAATCGGATCTCCGGGGGGGAACGTTTTAAGTAAAACTAAAACCAAACATTTTGGAACATGGAATGCTCGGAGCTTGTATGGAGCGGGGAGACTAGAGTGCGCGATGAAGGAAATGCACCGACTTGAAATTGATTTGCTAGGCATAAGTGAGATGAGGTGGAAGGGAAGTGGAAGAGAGAGCACATCGGAATATGAAATTTACTTCTCTGGAAACAGTGAGCCTGATCACAGACGGGGAGTTGGGTTCATAGTCTCTAAAAAAATGAATTCAACAGTTCTTAACTTTGTGGCTCAGTCAGACAGAGTTGCAATGCTACAAATGAAGGGCCATGGAGTAAATACAAATGTGATCCAAGTCTATGCTCCAACTGCAGACAAGAATGAGGAAGAAATTGAGGCTTTTTATGAAGACGTCACTGGCGTACTAAAGCTGACTAAGCATGAAGAGGTCACCATTGTCATGGGAGATTTTAACTCAAAAGTAGGAGCAGGAGTACCCAATGATGTTATGGGAGCATGGGGCCTGGGTGAGAGAAACGAGAGAGGTGAAAGAATGATTCGTTTCTGCCAAGAGGAGGGATTTATGATAATGAACACCTTCTACCAGCTCCCAGCAAGAAGACTATATACTTGGAAGTCACCAAGGGATCAAGATGAGCACATAGTACGCAACCAGATTGACTACATGCTGATAAATAAAAGATTCAAAAATGCAATCACGTCTGTAAAAACATATCCTGGAGCTGATATTGGATCCGACCATAGTTTACTAATGGGGAAAATTCTACTAAAACTGAAAAAAGTACCCAAAAAAGTCAAGAAAATTGCAACAGACCCAAGACTACTCAAGGAACAAAACATCAAAGAAAAGGTGCGAAATGAACTGGAAAACGGAATACAAAACCTATCTGAGGTATCTGAGGTGGAACAATTGTGGAATGGCTTAAAGGATACTATGTGTAAGACCAGTGAAAAATATCTGAAGACTGCAAAACGAGCACACAAAGAATGGATCACAGATGATATTTTATCCTTAATGGAGGAGAGAAGAAAATGGTTACCAAGGGATCGTCAGAAATATAGGGAAGTACACAAAGAAATCCAGAAAAAGATCCGAGAAGCAAAACAAAAGCTGGAAGAGGAGCGATGCACTGAAATGGAAGACCTTGATAACAGGCACGACACCTTCAATCTCCATAAAAGGATCAAGGAATCAATAAAACAGGGTAGAGGAAGACCCCTTACACAGCTAATGCATAACAATGGTAATTTAGCAGTGACCATAGATGAAAAAAAGGTGCTATGGGAGACATATGTTGAAGAGCTATATATGGATACACGTAACGAGAGACATGGTGTTGAAATAGCAATGGACGGCTCCCAGATCCTACAAGATGAGGTTGAGTATGCTATCAAGCAAATAAAAAATGGGAAATCACCCGGTCCAGACAACATCCACGGGGAGATTCTGAAGTTAATGGAAGGAAATGCACTCAAAAAGATTACATTGCTATTCAACAAAGTGTATGAAAGTGGTAATCTGCCAGAGGATTGGTTAAAATCCTACTTCATCACTATACCAAAGAATATTAATGCTAAAAAATGTGAAGAACATCGAACAATAAGCTTAATGAGTCATGTGATGAAATCTTTCCTGAAAATTATACTAAAGAGAATATACCAACAGTGTGACCAACAGTTATCAGCCGAACAGTTTGGTTTTAGGAACGGCTTTGGCACACGAGATGCTCTGTTTGGATTACAGGTTTTAGTGCAACGTTGTCTCGATATGAATAAAGATGTTTATGTTTGCTTTATTGACTACGAAAAGGCCTTTGACAGAGTGAGACACGACAAGCTGATCAGTATACTGAAAGACATTGGGATAGACGATAAAAACACTCGCATTATTGCTAATATATATTGGCAGCAAACTGCTTCAGTGCTTGTAGAGAGATCAGAGACCAGACAAATACCCATCAGAAGAGGAGTTAGACAGGGATGCGTACTGTCACCAACACTTTTTAACCTATATTCAGAAAGGATCATGGCGCAAGCACTTCATGAGGCTAGGGAAGGCATTGTTGTCAACGGGCAGCTGGTAAACAACCTGCGGTATGCCGATGACACAGTCCTACTCGCTGACACTCAGGCGGATCTGCAAACATTGTTGACCAGAATAAATGTCGCTAGCAAAGAAGCTGGCATTAACATTAACTTTAAGAAGACCAAGGTCATGGTTATCAGCAGAAACACAAACGCCTCCGTACATGTAGAACTAGATGGCGAAAGCATTGAAAGATGCACTAGTTACAGGTACCTGGGATGTGTGGTCAACGAAAAGTGGGACATGTGTCAAGAAGTCAGAAGCAGACTAGAGCAAGCCCGAAATGTCTTCGCTAAAATGAGCAAACTACTGTTGTGCCGAAATTTAAGCCTTGAACTCCGGAAGCGCATAGTGAGGTGCTACGTTTTCCCAATCGCTCTGTATGGTATGGAGGGATGGACTCTCACGCAGGCACTGGAGAGACGTATTGAAGCATTCGAGATGTGTTTATACCGAAAAATGCTTCGGATCTCTTGGCGTGATCGAGTCACCAATGAAGAAGTCCTTCAACGAATGCGCACTACAAAGGAGCTCCTGCCTACCATTAAGCAGAGAAAGCTAATGTACTTCGGTCACATTATGAGAAATGAGAAGTACCGTCTCCTTCATCTTATCATTCAGGGTAAGATTGAGGGGAGAAGATCTCAGGGACGCCGAAGGACATCGTGGCTGAAGAACCTGCGACAGTGGTTCGGCAGAAGCACCAAGTCCCTATTTCGAGCCGCAGCATCAAAACAAACTCAAAATAGCTATGATGATCGCCGATCTTCGTTAGAAGTGGCACAAGAAGAAGAAGAAGAAGGGGCGTTGCCCCTGGCTGTTACGCAGCCCAACCCCTTAACATTTGGTGAATGTGTATATTGCGCATAGTTTCCTCGCGTTAAAATTCGGAAAACATGTAAAATAAAAACATGCAGCCTTTGTAAAACAAAATCGACCACCCATAGTTTAAAAAATGGTTCACTTTGCAGATTTCAGCTGTGTTTCAGGGAAGATTGGCAAGAGTTGCAGGGCTTATATTAATTTGAGATTGGGTTTTTATGTTGTAAGTCAACATGCATTATGTGTAAGCGCGAACTTATAAATGTCTGCTTGTGGGAATGCATTTAATATGAATCTCGATTGGTATGTATCTTTGCAACTTAGATTATAGAACTTAACAAAATAATTTCCTTGACTTATAGGTTAGTATGTGGCTGACCACCCATACTGTAAGAATGGTTTACCATGAAAATTTTATCTTTGTTTGAGGAAAAGTCGGCAAGAGTTGCAGGGCTTATGTTCATTTGAGATTAGTTTTTTATTTTGTAAGTCCACTTGGGGCATTTGTAAGCGCGAACTTATACCTGTCTGCTTGTGAGAATGCATTTAATATGAATCTCAAATGGTATGTATCTTTGCAACTTAGATTATAGAACTTAACAAAATAATTTCCTTGACTTATAGGTTAGTATGTGGCTGACCACCCATACTGTAAGAATGGTTTACCATGAAAATTTTATCTCTGTTTGAGGAAAAGTCGGTAGGAGTTGCAGGGCTTATGTTCATTTGAGATTAGTTTTTTATTTTGTAAGTCCACATTGGGCATTTGTAAGCGCAAACTTATACCTGTCTGCTTGTGGGAATGCATTTAATATGAATCTCAAATGGTATGTATCTTTGCAACTTAGATTATAGAACTTAACAAAATAATTTCCTTGACTTATAGGTTAGTATGTGGCTGACCACCCATACTGTAAGCAATGGTTCACCATGAAAATTTTATCTCTGTTTGAGGAAAAGTCGGCAAGAGTTGCAGGGGTTATGTTCATTTGAAATTAGGTTTTTATGTTGTAAGTCCACATGGGGCATTTGTAAGCGCGAACTTATACCTGTCTGCTTGTGGGAATGCATTTAATATGAATCTCAAATGGTATGTATCTTTGCAAATTAGATTATAGAACTAAACACAATAATTTCCTTGACTAAAAGGTTAGTATGTGGCTGACCACCCATACTGTAAGCAATGGTTCACCATGCAAATTTTATCTCTGTTTGAGGAAAAGTCGGCAAGAGTTGCAGGGCTTATCTTCATTTGAGATTAGTTTTTTTTATTTTGCAAGTCCACATTGGGCATTTGTAAGCGTGAACTTGTACCTGTCTGCGTGTGGGAATGTATTTAATATGAATCTTAAATGGTATGTATCTTTGCAACTTAGATTATGTAAGGAAATACACAAAATAATTTTCTTGACTTATAGGTTGGTATGAGGCTGACCACCCATACTTTAAAAAATGGTTTACTTTGCAAATTTCACCTTTGTTTCAGGGAAGGTTGGCAAGAATTGCAGGGCTTATGTTCATTTGGAATGGGCTGTTATGTTGTAAGTACACATGCAGCATATGTAAGCGGGAACTTATACATAATCTGCTTGTGGGAATGCATTTAATATAAATCTTAAATGATATATATCTTTGCAGCTTAGATTAGATTAGATTAGATTAGAACTTATACATGTCTGCTTGTAAGAATGCATGTAATATGAATCTCAAATGTTATATATCTTTGCAACTTAGATTACAGATTTAAATCCATTTTTATTTTGTTTTTTTTTTTTTTTAATTTGCATGAAATAAAAGAAAATATAAAAAAAACTTTCACGTTTTGCCGCTAGATGTCAATATAGTTCCATACATTTTCAATATAAACAAACATATTTATTGAAAGAAGTTTTCATACATTTTTAAACACATACACGAAAGCTCGCAGCATTGCAGCATATATACAAAAATTAATTTTCCATTGATCATGAATGTGTTTCATCTGCTGTGATGGCATTGATTTTAAAAATCGAAACTCGACGACGAAAGACGACGACGAAGGGTAATATAATTAAGGATAATGAAATAGAGGAAGCGTTAATTGTTCTTACAGCCTACAGATTAAAGATTTATTCACTAAATGCTGTTTTTCAAATATTAATCTCAAATTTCACCACACAATGGTAATGGAAAGAGCATCGGTGGTGTATTTATTTAATTCTCCGTGTATCCACAAACCGTATTGAATACAAGATAAATACACAACAAGGAAGTAAAGGAGATTTTTTCTGTTCAGCTCCGGACAGCGGTGATTGCTCTTTGATTTCTTTATGTACCTAAGATTATTTTGCTTGCGCATATCCTTTCCTTCCCTCCACTTTAAGATCTATAATCTAAGTTACAACTTGCAAAGATAAGATCTCAATTCATATTAAATGCTTGCCTGCAAGCAGACACGTGTAAGTTCGCGGTAACAAATGCAGCATGTGTACTTGCAAATTAAAACCCAAACCTCAAATGAATGACCATTGACCACCCTTCAACTTTTGCGGACCTTCCCTGAAACTTTAATTTGAGGCTTGAGTTTTCTTTTGAAAATACACATTAAGCATGTGTACGTGTGAACTTGCATGTATTTGCCTCAAGTTGTACATCAATTCTGAATTATTTTAGATAAGCTAACGTTGAAACACACCTTAGGTATCACTTACACATTAAAGAGGAGAGATTGTGGATGCCAGCGTTATTAACGAGGATATCAACTCCTCCTGTTTTCTTCTCAATATGATGGAACGCCTCAAGCACTTCAGATTCATTCGTCAGGTCGCATTTTATATATGAAACAGCTCCAGCCTAGAACAATAAATGGTAGACTTTATAAAAAAAATATGCAGTCTGTATGCAGCAACGGAAGGAGACTATTGAGGAGGCCTATAGACTGTGGTGAGATGATGGAGTAAGGAGAGATGCCACACAGCTTCTCCAGGTGGCAAGTTGGAGCATGGCTGCGGCAGGAGGAGTTAGAGGCGCAGCATTTGGGAGACCAAGACTCGATTTGAGCAGCAGTCCCACTCTAGGGATAATTCAAGGTGTCATTGTGACCATTTCAATATTTTGGATTTGAGTTTCGTTTGATTGGAACGAAACTATTCATAGGACATAGTTTTATTTAAATTTGTGAGCATCGATTCCAGGTTTCAATCAAAAAGGTTTTTTTTTTATATTAATTTCTGTACACTGCCAGTAAATAAGAAAGATTAATCATGAAATTAGGGATGGTGCCATCTATAAATGATCACTAAAAAGCAATTTACAACATTAGTCAATAAATATGTGTAGATTTATTGATGGTGAATGGACTGGTGATAGGGTTGAAAACAAAATTCAAGAATTGCATTCCACCCTCTTGTAAAGGCAGAGCTTTGTTGTGCCAGCCATCTACGTATCTCTGTTGGTTACTGTCCTCTTGTAAAGGCAGAGCCTTGTTGTGACAGCCATCTATCTCTGTTGGTTGCTATCCTCTTGTAAAGGCAGAGCCTTGTTGTGCCAGCCATCTATCTCTGTTGGTTGCTATCCCCTTGTAAAGGCAGAGCCTTGTTGTGCTAGCCATCTATCTCTGTTGGTTGCTATCCCCTTGTTAAGGCAGAGCCTTGTTGTGCCAGCCATCTGTCTCTGTTGGTTGCTATCCTCTTGTAAAGGCAGAGCCTTGTTTTGCCAGCCATCTATCTCTGTTGGTTGCCATCCTCTTGAGCTGCGAGAAGGACGAAACATCCAAGAGCTGCTTTGAATCTTGGAAGTAAGAAGTTCTTGGGCGACCACTAGTTTGTCTTCCCAAAGTTTTTCCTTCAAAAATGTTGCTAAAAAAGGTGCTATTCGATTGTCCTAACCGCTCAACAGAAAATCTTTTTTGTTGATAATTTACCATATTTTTGGACGTCTAGAACAGCACTAAGAAATGAAAAAAAAGGATTCTACCTCCTTTGGCGCTTGAAGGTCCAAAATGAAGACATCGATTTTCTTCTCAGCCAGAGCTTGCACGATGGCTCTTCCTATTCCAGAGCTACCACCCGTGACGACAGCAGTACGGCCAACCCAACGAAGCGACATTGTTTCTTATTGAAAAAGAAAACAAATACTTAAAATGATTATTTATTATTTTATATTTTTTAGAAACAAATTTTAATAAAAACACTGTTTAGTTTCACAATATATTAATTTATTTCAATTAATACAGGGTGGGGCAGCATAACTTCCTTTTTTTCTAAACATTTTTTATAATGTAGACACATTCTTAAAGTTTTGTTTTATTTAGGTTTTGAAAATCAAATCAGATAAGTGACCCCCTATTCTCGATACACTGAGTGACTGTTTTTTGGCGTTTTGGATGAATCTTGCCAACATTTCAGGCGTTATTCTGGAAATTTCTTCGTGGATGTTGGTCTTCAAGTCTTGTAGAGTCCTTGGACGGTTCACGTAAGCACGGGATTTCAAAAAATTCCATAGAAAAAAATCGCAAGAGGACAAATCGGGAGGGCGGGCCGGCCACTCCAAATCGTCCCTAATATTACAACCTTTCCCCAAAAATCGCATTTTTGTACAGAGGTACACTTATGGGTGTGTATCTGTGGACAGGAGTAAGTAGGAATGGGCAAATGAAAAAAATATATCGATATACATCGAATCGATATTTTTAAACACTATCGAAATATATCGAGCGGGTAACATCTCAAAATTTCGAAATTTTGGGCAAAAAAATCTGTCGACGGGGGTGGTGGAACCACGGAAATTTTCAAAAACTTAATCTGAAAAACACCGTTGGCGGAGGGGGAACCTGCGATTTGCTACACAAGAATGTTGATTTCAAAACACAACCACCTAGGTGGGGGCAAAGTCACATTTGCAAAAAAAATATCGTTTTTGATATGATTTTGATACTTGAAAAAATATATCGATTAATCGATCTTTCTAATATTGAGAAAAATATCGGTACTTTTGATATATCGATATATTTTGCCCATTCCTAGGAATAAGTGTACCTACCTTTGGACAGCATATTGTGTACTAAGGTGGATCGAAATCGTTTTTTGGGAATTTCGATTTTGCGATATTGTCAAAAGCTGCTCTATATTAATACAAACAATAAAATGTGCTACCATAAGGTCGAAATATTTTATCTTATACTGCCTCAAAGACTCGAAAAGTTAATAAAAAGTGCTACCTACATACTGAACATTTTTTTTTGTTGATTAAGAAAAAGAAATTGTAGTATAATGAAGTTAAAATTTAAGCACAAAGCACGCTTTTGTATAAATTATTGAAAAAATACCTTTTTAAGGCAAAAAATTTGAAAAAAAAAAATCAACAGAAGTCTACAAAAAAATGATTTTCAGAGATTTGGTCTTGTCTGTCGGTTGGTCTATCTTTCTTTGAATTGAAAAAAAAAACTTTTTTTGTCTTTCTTTTAAATAGATTTGTTGAAAGGAATGCAATCCACCAACCTATTTTACCTGGCCAGTTGTCTTCATGCGAAAGCAGAAGCTTGTGTGCATGCAACGGCATGCCGCGGCTATAACACCGTCGTGATTCCAGCTTTATTTTAATATCTTTGTTATCTCTTTTGATGGGACCGCAAAAAGCAGCTAAAGTTTCTGTTACAATTTTTACTAATCTTTCAGTGGCTTGCGTGTGGCAAGGAAAATGGAAATAGCTTGAGATTAGTTCTACAACAAGCAGTGGATTTTCTGAACAACGTGATGTTAAATCATCGTTCATAAATTTTGTAACAATGGGCTTGGTCACATTAGTTTCTGGCCAGTTTTTAAGGTTTTTTTATAATTTTTTGCATCAAAATCAAGTTTTGGCCGATCGTAGTTCGAATTCTCAAAATTGTTTCCTGTCGCGTTTCAATATTCTTCACAAGGCTAAAACTCGTAAAAGAAAACAAAGCAAGTAAGATGTTTTCTGGGTGATTGAAATATCCATTTCTCTGTATAAGAGGATGAAGTATCTGCTTTAACTTATCTGTCAAATATCGCGACAGCTAGATTGTCTGGTGTAAGTGTCTAGCACCATTAATGCAATGTGGTTGAGTTTTGATGTAAAACCACAAAGGAGCATCGACTTTAATTATATCATTGATAATATTAACAGTTTGTCAGATGGTTAAATAGAAGGAACATAAAACCGTAGTATTATTATATATTTTTAGGGTGGATTTATTAACACAGTGAAAGTCCATTTTTATGTATTTAAAAAACTCAAATGGAAACAAAGTTGTAATTCACTTTTTTATTTCTTTTTTGTGCTCAAACATTTTCGCCTAATGAGGCATCTTCAGGAGCAAATTGGTTACAAATATTTTTTTTAAAAAAAAAAAATTCAAAAGCGTAGTATTATGTTTGTAGTTGCAAGCCATCTTGAATCCACTAGTTTTCCAGGGTTTCTTTATAATAAGATTTAAGAACAAAATCCAGACTTTATAGCTTGGAATAATTCATAAAGGTACATTTTGTCCGTGTTCAAATCCTTCAAATGTGATACAATAGATAGATCACAATTAGATAGTTAGAAATGAGAATATTGGAAGCTCTTCACAACTTTTTAAAACCTTTCCGATGGGTCCAGAGTAACTTTTTGGTCCACTTGTACAACCATCAACATATTCAAACAAATGGCGCGGCAGTTCGTTGGCATGGACTTGGCAAATGCACCACTGCAGCGATTTTCCTAGATGTTTTTAAATTTTTGGAATAAATTTACCAATTCTATCTGTATTTACAACAGTTCCATTGCATCCGATTACAACAAAATGGTTGACATTGATATTTTTTCTGATTAAAACATCTATGATTTTTTTTTTCGATATTGCTGCTTTTCCAGTGTTTATAGAAATATGACCAATGTACTGCAACCTAGGTTCATTCCTTGGTACATAATGGTTTCTACAAATTTTCTCACACTTTTTTACTCAATTTTGATTGTTTGTTTTAATCCTGACAGATTACACTTGAAGCACTTTTATTGATGTATCATCCTTCTTAGTATTTGATTTGTAAACTTACTTAAGCTTTTTTTAAATTTACATAATACATACATTAATTCATTCGTTTGTTTATCCTCTTAATGTCTCATTTTATTGTATAGTTTTTTAAAAATTCACTTCGTAATCTTTCATAATTTGTGCTGTTTTTGAATACTGGTTAAATTTACTTTATTATTTCTAGTAAATCTCCTACTATTCACTAAAGTGGTTTCATCCTTATGTTCTTGGTATAGAATTAGCTAATTCTACTTTAGGTATTAACATTTTGCTTTATATAGCCTCGCACTATTTTTAAGAGTCAGTTACTCTGAAGATGGCCTTGAGGCCGAAACCGGTCAACTCACTTATTTTGGTTTGTTTTGTAACAAATTCAAATAAAAACATAGTAGAATACAACAATAGTTATTTATGCCACTGCCTAGTAATGATAGTCTTTGTAACACGAGTGCTAGTTTGTGCCATGAGGCGCAGCCGAATGGCACAATAGACAGCAAGAGTGTTACAAAGACTAATTACGTGCAGTGGCATACAATACTTTTTCTACGACCATGAAATAAATAACAAAATAGTAAATAATAGTCATTATACTGTACTCGTCCATTTGAAGTAATTAAAGCCCCACCTTTGTCAAACCGTGTAATTTATCATTCCCCTCGATTATATAATCTATTCTGCAAAGATATATAGCATTTGGGATTCATTTTAAATTTATGCCCACAAGCAGACACATATAAGGTTGCGCTTATACATGCCGCATATAAGGTATAACATTCAAACCCAAAACTCAAATAAACATAAGCCCTGCAACCACTGAAGCAGGGGTGTCATTGGCAAAGTGAACTAAGTTTTTACAGCATAGATGGTCAACCTCATACTGACCTATTAGCCAAGTAACTGTTTAAGTTTGTTTTTTTTTGCGGTGAAAATATCTTGCATTATTTTCCTTTCAAGCCTTCTGTTCGAAAAAAGGAAAGCTACAATTTGGAGTATTTTGATAAATAACATTGATGAATTACTAAACTATTAACAAATTTTATTTGCCTCTACGCATAAAATATATTCATTTTCATTTGAACAAAGATTGAACATAGTGGGGAGGAACTATCAATAAATTAGACTTTTTAAAGTTTGTGTATTCACACAGTGAAAATTCATTTTTATAAATAATTATAAAAAATTATAAAAAAACACAGAGTTTTAGAAAGGAAAATAATGCAAGATGTTTTCACAGCAAAAAATAAACAATCTTAAAAAGTTACTTGGCTAATAGTTCGGTATGAGGTTGACCACCTGTAAAAACTTGGCTCATTTTGCCAATGACACCCCTGCTTCAGTAGTTGCAGGGCTTATGTTTATTTGAGGTTTGGGTTTAAATGTTTAACCTTATATGCGGCATGTATAAGCGCAACCTTATATGTGTCTGCTTGTGGGCATAAATTTAAAATGAATCCTAAATGTTATATCTTTGCAACTTAGATTAGATTAGATAATAATCGAAGGGAATGATAAATTACACGGTTTGACAAAGGTAAGGTTTTAATTACTTCAAATGGACGAGTAAATTATAATGACTATTATTTACTATTTTGTTATTTATTTAATGGTCGTAGAAAAAATATTGTATGCCACTGCACGTAATTAGTCTTTGTAACACTCTTGCTGTCTATTGTGGCATGAGGCTGGGCCTCATGGTACAAACAAGCACTCGTGTTACAAAGACTATCATTACTTGGTAGTGTCATAAATAACTATTACCGTATTTTCTGACAATGAAAACATCCATTACAGGCTACTTGCCTGTATTCTTTATCTCAACACTCTTAAGCCACTTGCACTCGCACTTGTTACTTGCTTCTGAGTACGGCCCTGGTCGACGGAGGATATTAAAATTCCATATTTTGGAAAAACTCGGTATTTAAGCGATACTTTCGAGTGATTATTATTGAAAATGGAATGAATTTGGATGCATAACAGAGTAAACTATGTCAAAGAACAAAGCACTTTATGTCAAGAATATTAAAACACTTTTTGACACGAACTGACTTGTGGAACAAAATGTTTTCAGCCTTGTTTTCGGGTCTTATTGAGAATTTGGGATGATATAACCACTCATCAATGCAGCAGTTTATTTTTAAGTAATTATTCTTTAAAAGTTTCACTTGTCAACACTTTAAACTTGATAAATCACTCGAATCTCCGGCGGCGTCTTCATTTGTTGTACTAGGACGCCAAACAAAAAATTCGCGTGGCCGCCTGTTCCCTCTTATGGGGCGTCCACACGCTTGCCAACCATTCACAAGTCAAGCGCACAGTGTGTCGTTTAGAACATGCTAGCTGGACAAAATTTTGTCTAATGGACTCATTTTGTCCAGCTAGCATGTTCTAGACGACACACTGTGCGCTTGACTTGTGAATGGTTGGCAAGCGTGTGGACGCCCCATTACCAATCCAACCAAACAGATGTGCCTTTCTTTCAAGCAAGTGCACTCGCCCGCCTGTTTGCTGAGACATCGCTGTAATGTTGCATTACTCTCTCTCCTACTGAGTTTCACATGGCTCCTATAGTCTTCCTTACTCTGTGGTATTTCCAGAGATATGATGGTGTCCAAAGGTACACAGCGTCTATTATAATTTTATTTTATTGAATTGTCACTTTTACCTTTCTGACTTATTCTATAACTCATGACATTTAAAAAAAAAAAAATCTTACCTTAAGATGATCGACATGATCGAAAACGTTAGTAATATTAATTGAAATAAATTGATTTCTTGTGAAAAGAAACAGTGTTTTTATTAGAATTTGTTTTTAAAAATTATAAATAATAAAAAATCCAGATAACTTTCGCAGTGTTAATACGCAAACAATACAAAATATAAATGCTTATATATTTGCAGCTTGCTTAAAAGTGGTTTCTACCCTAAATCTGCCGTTTATGTTTCTTAGGTAAACTTTATGATCTTTGCAAAGAGTGTCAATAATGAAAAAAATTTAGCGTATTTATTATTTTTAAATCTAAATTAATCTATAAAGGTTGAACAAAATATATAACTTAAAAATTGTCACCGCAAAAAATACTAAAATAAAAATACATTGTTGTTCACATTTTTTTTTTTCGTAAATGCTATATTATGCATTGTTTATAATTCTATAGGCCTCTTTTTATAATGTCAATATTTTTTCAGAAAATATTGAAAAACTGAAACTACTAAATAAATAAAAGTTTTTGAAAACAGAGGCTCTGGCCACCCCAATCAGAATGGCGATGGAATTGCAATTTCAGTTACCAAACACCGGTCACTAAAGCTCCATCCAGCTTTACAGCAACTGGGTCTTGCTTGAGAATTGGCGCTTTGTGGCGACGATCAAGCTCGTAAAATGTCTGGTCGAACGGTAGCTCTGTTGGTAGAATGCTTGCATTCCATGCCGAGAGCAAGGGTTCGATCCCTGCATGCAGCATTGGTAAGCGCGAACTTACACGTGTTATA
This sequence comes from Agapetus fuscipes, assembly GCA_951799405.1. NCBI lineage: Eukaryota > Metazoa > Arthropoda > Insecta > Trichoptera > Glossosomatidae > Agapetus > Agapetus fuscipes. Next base: position 9,404,188 of record OX637341.1, read on the forward strand.
TTAATCTTAACACACATTTTATATTAATCTTAACTGTTAACATATCTTTGCAATTTAGATTATAGATTATAAGTAGTACTTACAGAATAAAATTTAAATGCGAGGATGTATTTTAAAAAACAGTTGCACTCGAAAGTGTTATCAACTAAGTTGGACACAAACAATTGAAAACCAAATGATAGAACTCCTATTTATATAAAAAAAATTGCCGAGTAACCTTGGTCCCTCCCCAGTGCTTTTTTGGCTTATCTACTTTGCATGAGTGCTGGCATTCTTCTTCTGTATGGCGAATTCCCGCGGAGAGCAGGGCGCCAGTGTCAAGTAGACAGTGCTGGCCACAGGTGCTGGCATTCCATGCCGATAGCTCGGCTGCGAAACGCCCGACGGTGTCAGAAACGAATTCCCGTTTCGGTGTTTATTTCAAAACCCAAAATAGAATACCGGCAAGGCTTACTCAGCCTTCAAAAGAAATGAGTACCAGCCCTCTCGGGAGCTGGGAAACCCTCACTTTTATAGAAGTGGTTGGCGTAAGTCCGGCCCCCTTACCTGTAAAAATAAATAGGTTCCACCTGCCACATACAAAACAATTACGCGGCTAGAAGTTACACTTTATGTGTAGCTTAATTGCGTTTGCGACTCTAAAGTGACCATTCAATGGAATTGTCTTTAGAATCACATTCTATACACAATCCGATCTAAGAAAAAAACGTTAAACATGATAATGTGAGAGTTGTTTTGTATATTTTCAAAATCTTTTGCCGGTTTTCATAAGACACATTTGTCCAATACACATACAAACATTGGCCATGTGAAGTTCTCTCTGTTGGAGATTAGACAAACAGGCACTAAGGTGACGACAGGAAAGACGTGCGTCAGTGTAGAAGCGACATTTAACGACAAGTAGGGTAGATGACCCGGTTGTGACCACTTTAAGAAATCATTGGTGAACGATATTATTATTATTCCTTGACTTATAGGCTGCCATGGGGCCAACCAACCATACTCTAAAAAATAGGGAAGGTCCGTAGTCAAGTAGTTAGAGCAGGGGTCGGCAACCTTTTGAGTCAGAAGAGCCAAAAATGACAATTTACAAATAGGGTATTTGCAATAGTGAGGAATATGATAAAAAGTATATTATTCTGATAGATTTCGAAAAATCTAATAATAATATGTTGATTTGAAGCCGAAAATATTTTTTTTCGATTTTATATTTAAAAAAGAAAATATAGGTTTTTGGACAAGTTTTTAAACGGATATGAGATCTGCTTCTTGTATTTCGGGTAACGTGACGTCATATGTTGACGTCACGTTCTTTTATTGACATTCCATACTCTGTTAACTTGTGTTATTGACAACAGAAACAAATGAAAACAACAAAAACAAATGATATGTTCTTAAAGAAACACACAAACTTCTTGAAAAAACACATCCGCAATGGTGTAAACATGAAAAAGCGATGCTTGAATGACATTAATGTGAGGGCTGTCAGTTGATACGGCGATGTTTACAAGACCGTGACGTCACGCGAGAAAATTTCATCTAGTAGCGTTTTGGCGCGAAAATTCAAAGATCGATTTTAAAATGCTTATAACTTTGCTAAAAATACAACTAAAATTAGAATTCAAGAAGTTTTGGGCTAATAACGCATAAAAGAATTTAAATCACAAAAAAAAGAAAAATGTGAAAATACCCTATTGTAAAGTGTGTAAAGAGCCACAAATGTTTTCTTGCCAACAATAAATAGCGTTGACGGGGGTGAGGGGGTGGGGGGAAGGGGGATCGGGGGTGAAAAGCGAGTACAAGTGGTTTAGAATCGGTACCTATAGATAATCCTCATTAATCGATTCTGAAGGATTTTTGCGTTTTTCGATCAGAGGTGTTTTTTTTTTTTTAATTATTGCGTATGGGATTTTAAGGAGCCGCAACTTCACACCTGAAGAGCCGCATGTGGCTCGCGAGCCGCAGGTTGCCGACCCCTGGGTTAGAGCTTTGTTGTGGGTTCGAATCCCGGTGGAGCACAAAAAATATACCATTTATGCATTCAAATATGCTCTTTAAAAGGTTAAAAAAACTATATACATTTATCAAAGATCGGTCACCAAAGCTCCATTCAGCTTTACAGCGACTGGGTCTTGCTTAAGGATTGGTGCTTCCTATAGCGACGATCAAGCTTGCAGATGGCTCTTGGAAGGGGGGATTCACACAAAAACAGTGCTCACCAAATAAATCATCCTAATATGAATATCTGTTAAATAAAGCCGTTTTCTATGGCTTATTTATGCAGTTTTTAATATGAAAGTTGCCAAATCGGGGACAGGGGCCACAACCGGGGCATCTGCCCTACTTGTGATTTCATTTACATCTATTCTGTCTAATGGCATACGTGCTGAATGCCATTTTCGCAAATAATTATTAAAAACTTAATGGTTGCTAATGTTGCACACAGAACGAATGAGATCAAAAATGCCCACTAACAGAATGTCTACCGACGTTACGTTAAATTATCACAAATATAAAGCCCCCATTTTGTCCGTGAAAATTTTGTCGGGGGAGCATTTGTCCCGTGGACATTATGTCGGTGGTCATCTTTTCGATAGTTGTTATGTCGATGGACATTATGTCAGTGGATTATGTCTATGGGCATTTTGTTGTGGAACCTGATATTTCCTTATTGGTTGCTTCGACAGCAGGTCCATACAAGACTGACGCTGCGCTGGCTAGTCGAGCAAAAAATAACTAATTCAAAAATGTCCTTCAGAAGTCCCGTCAACGATTAATGCAGTCCGGTTCTGTTGTCCAGACTTGTTGAACATAACAAAATACTTAATCAGTAATCTATAATCTAAGTTGTAAAGAGATATTAAATTTAAGATTCATATTAAATGCATTCCTAAAAGCAGACACGTATAAGTTCGCGCCTACATACGCCGCATGTGGACCAACCCTATAAAAACCCAAATCTCAAATGATCATAAGCACTGCAACTTTTACCGACCTTCCCTTAAAAAATGGTTGGCTTTGCCAATGTCACCCCTGTTTCAGGGAAGGTAGGCTAAAGTAACAGGGTGTATGTTCATTTGAGGTTTGGATTTTAATTTGTAAGTACACATGCAGCATTAATTGTAAACGCGTAACTACAAGTGTCTGTTTGTGGGCATGCATTTAATATGAATCTTAAATGTTGAAACATTTCTGCAACTTAGATTATAATCTAAGTTATAGACTCTTATTAATAGACTATATACAATAATTCACTATTTTTAATATATTTAATGAATTATGATTGACAATTACCTTTTCAATATCAACTGTTGAACCAGGGTCAAAGTTATCGTCGATAGGACACCACGCAGGCGGGGTTCGAACTTGCGATTGTCTCAATAACGCAAATTTGAGTGCCGACGTCTTATCCCCTTGACCATGCATTGTATTATCCGACATTGCTCAAGTGTTTGATGTTCTAGTAAAATCTCGCATGTTTCAATTCTCAATGATTCGAGAATCATCCTTATTCTAACTGTAAATAAAGACCAAAGCTCTTTGTGGCGAGGGAGAAGCTAACTGACCGTTGTATAGTGAAGGTGTAATGTGACTCTGAATGTGACATGTATCTGAAATAAATTGTGTAAAAATAAATCACCGCAATTTTAATTGAAAATCATAACACAATGAAATCTCAACCCTGCACAATGGTGCTGATGTTATCCAGCAGATAAAAGGAGAAGTAGAAGTATAAATAAGTAAGGAAGTGGAAGAAATGGACTTTTCCATCTTGGATAAGATGATGGTGATATTGAAACAATAAGGATGACCTTCAAAGTCGGCTTGCTTACCTTAAAAGCAATGCGTGGGAGTGCTCCAACCCTGGACTCTCCATCAGGTGCTCCATCAGGTACTCCATCAGGTATTAACTACAACCACAACCTCGCAACTACAACCTCGCGCGGACAAACACTGAGTTCAGCTGCATCAAGAAGCAGCTGCCTGAACATCCTTGCAAGAAAGCCTTGCACTGTTTTTGGAGACAGGGCTTTCAAGGCGGCTGCTCCAATGACTTGGAATGCTATTTCCGCCTCACTGAGGGAACTGGATTTGGAGAGACTCTTCAAAAGACGTCCCAAGACTCACCTCTTCATCCAATCATATGGACAAGCGCCTTTGCAATGACACACTGTAATATAAGGCGCTATATAAACTTTGTACTTCATCATCACCAAGGACTTAAAAAGGTGGTTGTAGATTTGGTTTGCGTTGGAACTGTGGAGCCCGAGAAATAAGATTTCGAAAGATTGTCTTGACAATGATTTTAAATTAATGGAATGAGGTTATGAGGCTGACCACCCATACTGTAAAAAATGGTTCACTTTGCCAATGTCACCCCTGTTTCAGGGAAGGTCGGCAAAAGTTGTGGGGCTTATGTTCATTTGAGGTTTGGATTTTATTTGTAAGTACACATTCAGCATTTGTAAGCGCGAACTACACTTGTTGGTTTGTGGGCATACATCTGAGAGCTTTAAATGAATATATCTTTGCAACTTAGATTATATTATTATTATTATAGAATGACTCAATCACTTCTGCGCCAAAATAATGCTCAAAAAAAGGCATACTACTAAGAAAAGGGGACTCTCAGACGTTGAAACGTGACTAAGCTATACACATGGTGTAACTTCTTGCCGCGTTTTCCCTGAAGGGGTTGCGTGTGACAAAATATACAACCTATTCATTTTCGCAGGTAAGGGGACCGGCTTTACGCCGACCACTTCACTTGAAGTGGGGGTTTTCCATCTCCCGAGGCTGATGATACCAATTTCTTGTAAAAGCTTAATAAACCTTGCCGGTATTTTATTTTGGGTTTGAAATACTTTTAAGATGAGTTCATAGTATCATAGATTGTTCCAGAAGGTAGTTAGATGTATGTAGGTACTCACATGCATAAATTTGTCATTATTACTTAATTAGTCAGTAGGTCGAACAGAGTGTTCTGACATTCTAGATTTATATTACTCAATAACCTTTATTTACAAAGTATAGAAAAGTTCATAAGTAGGCCAGATGGTCAAAGCTGACGACATGTAAATAAGGAGGTCAATTAGTAAATGTTGATAATGATTGTATATTGGAATCTTCTACATTTTTTTATAGTTATTGTAGATGCCCCAAAAGGAAAAAGTAAATACGATTTTGTACTATAAAAGGAGGAAACAATGACTCAATAAATTAGAATCATGAAAACACTGATCATCGGAGTTTCATTTCCCTTGAATCAGAGCTGGTGCTCCGGCACACAACTGGCCGAGTCTCGACTGAGCCTGGGTTAGTATCGTCAAAAACACACCGAAACGGGAAATCATTTCTGATACCCTCGGTGGGATTCGAACTCGAGCTTTCAGCATTGAATGCAAGCATTCTACCAACTGTGCCATGGACCGGATAAAATTTCATACTTCAAAGTTTATTTTTCTTCATGAAGAAGTGTGTTTGATAATAGTTATTTATGCCACTGCCAAGTAATGATAGTCTTTTTAACACGAGTGCTAGTTTGTGCCATGAGGCGCAGCCGAATGGCACAATAGAAAGCACGAGTGTTACAAAGACTAATTACGTGCAGTGGCATACAATACTTTTTCTACGACCATGAGAGAATTAACAAAATAGTGAATAATAGTCATTATAATGTACTCGTCCATTTGAAGTAATTAAAACCTTACCTTTGTCAAAACGTGTGATTTATCATTCCCTTCGATTATCTAATCTAACCTAAGTTGTAAAAATAAATTATATTTAGGTTTCATATTGAATTCATGCCCACAAGCCGACACATATGTATAAGGTCGCGCTTTTACATCCTGCATATAAGCTTAAACATTCAAACCCAAAACTCAAATAAACATATGCCCTGCAGTTGTATTGGCAGGTGAACCAAATTTGTACAGCATAGGTGATCAACCTCATACTCACCTATTAACCAAGTAACTTTTTGAGTTTGTTTATTTTTTGCGGTGAAATTTTTTGTATTGTTTTCCTTTCAAGCCTTTTATTTTCCATTGAAAAAAGGAAAGCTTTATTTGGAGCAATAAATAAATTCGATAAATTTTAGCACTATTAACAATTTTTATTTGACTCTACACATAAAATATACTTATTTATTTTCATCTGAACAGGGCTGAAAGTCTCATCACCACGGTAATTCCTACCTACCGAATATCACTAATATTGTATGAAGCCTAATCAGCTGATCGCTTGCGGCCATCTTGGATTGACAGGTCTTCATACCCCCATACAAGGTTGACATTTGAAATTAAAAAATGGTTCCAATTCTGACAATGCGCATGCGCACATGTTCATTTTAACACGGTTACCGGTTGCATAATGTAACATTATGCAACGGGTGTAGAAATGTATGGCATTGTGATTGAGTTAGCCGTTTTGTAATTAGTAAATTACCAAATGGGAGTAGAAAAATCCTTTTATTGATCATTGTCAAAATTAATACAATATTGTTCAGTAAAAAATGGCTTGTAGATCGTGAAGTATTTGTGAGAAGTTCAAAAAATTAGATCTTCAGTTGTGGTTTATATTCCGCAGGTTGAATGTCCAATGGCCTGGATGGTCAGCTCATGAATCTGGAAACAAAAAAATACCAACAATTATTCTTTGTCCATAACTGATATTACGTTAAATCCTGATGTCAGTCGAGTCGAGTAAAAAAAAAAAAAAATTCCATCGGTCCGTAGTCTAGCAGGTACAGTTTAAGATCCGTAATTGTAGTAAAGTGAGTTTGAATCCCGGTGGAGCAGAAAGAAATTACCATTTTATTTCCCAAAAAAGTTATTGGCTGGGCTTTTAAATATTGCAGTCTGTACCAAAAATCGGTCATCTCCTTCTGCAGTGATAGGTATTGTTTGAGAGTTGGCGCTGTCCATAGCGACGATGAGTAAATGGACGTTTTGAACAAACAAACAAAATATTGATGATCAAAAAACTTTTAAAAATGGCACAAACTGCTGATTGTTACCTGTACTGTGGGTTTGGTTCCAAGAACATAGATGACGGAATCAGCGACGTCCACAGCTTCGATGTAAGGCAGGATCTTGGTTTTGTCTTTGGCTTCTTTGTCGTCAGCGTGTGCATGGGTTTTGACCATTCCAGGGCTGATGCTCTGAAAGAAAAAAAGGTCCAGTTACTTCAGCAATATGTTTTGATTACAATTGATCGAATAAACAAAATGACAAGTCACAACACGACGCATAAAGAACATTAAGGATCGACTTAGAACAGTAGGTACATAATTGCGTAATAAACTGGAACAATTGATAGTAATAATCACAAGTTCATTGCGTGACAACTTAGTGACCGGCCCGTAGTCTAATGGTAACGCTTCAGACTCGTTAATGGAAGGTTGTGGGTTTGAATCACGAGGGAGCACAAAATCTATACGCTGGACTGAAAACTTATCACTTTACCAATAGACCGGTCACCAAAGATCCATCCAGCCTTACAAAAACCGGGTCTTGCATGAGAATTGGCGCTTTATATAGCGACGAACAACTTCGCTGGTCTTGAGGTGTGATTTACACACAAAACAGCACTCACTAAATAAATCATCCTATTATTATTATTATTTTTGGAAAAATGTCTTCAACGCTGAAATTGTGATAGCGATCTTTAAACTTGTGAACAGAATCTGCACTCGACTTTCTTGCATAAATTCACTCACTGCATGACTACCAGCTTACGCAGTTTCAATAAAATATACTACATCAATAATAATAAATCAATTGTTTTCCACCGCGGTGTGTACCTACATACTCGTACAATACGCAAACAGCCATATAAATACTTAAATCAATATAAATATTTGGATGATTTATTTGGTGAGCGCCGTTGTGTGTGAATCCCACCTCAAGAGCAAGTATGTATGTATGTGTGTCACTTTCCAAAGTATTAGACCTAGAGATACCAAATTTTGGCTTTATCAACTTTTTTGGACATGTTAAGTATGAATAACATGGCATTACACCAACTTGAAAATTCAAGATGGCTGCGATACAAAAAAAAACATAAAATTGCCCTTTTCTCAAAAACGGCTCCAAGATTTTTTTTTTAATTTTGAAAGTTGCTACTTTAGCCAGTTAACTAGTTTGCCACCTGCCTTATTAGTTTTTTACTTAATAAATTAGTTATGACAATACTCTTGCTAATCTGTGTCTATGGGTTGCCATTTGAAAAATCTAAACGATTGTGATTTTCTCGAAAGTCAAAGGGTTTACAAAATATAATGTTCTACAATATTATAGACAACATAAATTTCTACAAAATTTCAATTTTTTTTTTTTTTTTAAATTAATATAAAGTACCATTTACACCACCTGAAATTTGAAATCGAAAATATTACAAAAACCCATTAAAATGCAACATATTACAATTTGTTCAACTTTAATTTACAATCAAGGATTTTTTACTTTAAAAAATATTCAAAATGGCTTCCGAAACTGAAAATTTTAAATGCGATTTTCTCAAAAACGGCTCCAACGATTTTTCTTAAATTTTCTGTGATTCCGTTTATAAAAAAGTACTATCTAAAAAAGTATAATCTTGGTTTAGGGAGTTGCGATACAAAAGATTATATTTTGATATCATTATTTTTTCAAAAAAAAGAATCAGAGGTATTACCACCATACAAAGTGAAGATTTTTCATACAAAATGTATTTGTAATTTTCTTAGTAGTCAAAGGGTTAAAATTAGATAGAAGGCTGTGATTCTTAAAATTTTATAAATACCAATAATAATTAATCAGTCATTACTTTTCCAAAACATAACTAGAAATTTTTTCCTACCAGATGATGACTATATTAGTCGAAAATGTTAGTATTATTTAAAATTTAATTTTTTTTAATATATTATATGTGTGTGAAATTAAGAGTGTTTTTAAAAATTTAATAGTGTTGTTTATTTAAAGAACAATCCAAAAACATGAATTTTCACAGTGTTAATACACAAACCATAAAAAATAGATAACTTAAAAGTTTACCCACCATACAAAGCCCTAGTTTGCATACAAAAGGGTTCAATGACCATTTATACTAATCTAGAATCTAAGTTACAAAGATATATTAACATTCTAAATCTCTAAATCCAAGTTGCAAAGATATGTATCATTTGAGATTCATATTAAATGCATTCCCACAAGCAGACATGCATAATTTCGCGCTTACACATGCTGTATGTGGACCTACAATATAAAAACCCCAATCTCAAATGAACATAAGCCCTGCAACTCTTGCTGACCTTCCCTGAAGCAGGGGTGACATTGACAAAGTGAACCATTTTTTACAGTATGGGTGGTCAGCCGCATACCAACCTATCAGTCCAAAGATCATATCAAATGCATGCCCATAAACAGACACGTGTAAGTTCGCGCTTACAAATGCTGAATGTGGACTACATGTCCCGCCCACTGCCATTTCTGAGTCATTACACGGTGGATTATGTCAGTGACCTTTGTATTTTCTCTCACCGTTTCATTTCTGACTCTATCTCTAAGGGAGAGTCCTAACATGGCTCTTTCCATGGCTCTTTGGGTCGTTCTTAACTTCTCGGCACTTTGTTTTGTGAGAGTTACTGTTTCTAGGCCATATGTAGCTACTGGCAACACACATAGTTCATACACCTTCTTTTTCAGGTTTATGGGTATTTTCCGGTTTTTTAAAATATATCTGTTCCTTGACTTATAGGTTGGTATGCGGCTGACCACCCATGCTGTAAAAGTGGTTCACTTTGCCAATGTCACCCCTGTCTCAGGGAAGGACGGCAAGAGTTGCAGGGTGTATGTCCATTTGAGATTTGGTTTTTATGTTGTAGGTTCACATGAGGCATGTGCAAGCGCGAACTTGTACGTGTCTGGTTGTGAGAATGCATGTAATGTGAATCTCCAATGTAACATATCTTTGCAACTTAGATTAGATTAGATTAGATCCCATTTTTCCGAATGCAGCCCAGCTTAATCCAACCCTTCTTCTAAGCTCAGCAGTCTGGTTTTTCTTATCTATTCGGATACTGTGACCTAGGTATATGTATTCTTGGACATCCTCGATATTGCTGCCCTCAATCCTAATTTGAAAGTTTTGTGTGCCCATTACTTTGGTTTTTGCCAGGTTCATACTCAGTCCTACATCTTTAGAGGCCTCGTTCAGTTCCTGTAGCATTTCGGCTAACTCTTCTTGATTTTTACTCATAACAATGATATCGTCAGCAAATCGTAAATGGCTTAGGTATTTTCCATCTATGAGTACTCCTTTGTTTTCCCAACTAAGCTTTTTGAAAATGTATTCCAATGCCAGTGTAAACAGTTTTTGGGATATTGTGTCGGATTCCTCTTTTAACTTGTATTTTATCCGTCGACCAGTCCTCATTGAATTTTACCTGTAAGGTTGCATTTTGGTATAGGTTTTTTATTAGAGCTGTATACCTCGAGTCAATGCGTGCTTGATCCATTGCTGCCAGTATGGCCCATGTTTCGATGGAATCAAAAGCTTTTTGGTAGTCGACATAACCTAAGCATAGTGGTACATTATATTCTGTACACTTCTCTATTAATGATCGAACAGTATGTATATGGTCGGTGGTACTGTATCCTTTTCGGAATCCTGCCTGTTCCACTGTTTGGTAAAAGTCAAATTTGTTTGTCAAACGTTTTGTGATAATTTTTGTTAGTAACTTGTACAAAACACTGAGTAGACTTATTGGTCTATAATTTTCAACGCTCTTAGGGTCTCCTTTCTTGAAGAGTATTTTAACCTCCGCATTTCGCCATGTCTCCGGTATCTTCTCTTCGTCTAGGCATTTGTTCAACAGAACACACAAGGCGTCTTCCAGATAATTTCGCCATATTTTAACATTTCTGCAGTGATTCTGTCCTCACCTGGGCTTTTCCGGTTTTTGAGCTCCTTCAGTGCGGCTCTGACTTCAGATCTGTTTATTTCTGGGATTTCTTCTGACCCCACATTCAATACTGTTCGATTACTTTGTGTTCTCAGCTGCCAAGGTGTTGGAATGTGTTGGTCATACAGATTTTCATAGAATTTTTGTATGATGTTTACAATGCCTTCTTTCTCGTACATTAATATTCCTTGGTCATTTCTCATGCAAGTAATTCTTTCTGTGCCTTTACTAAGCTTTGAGCCTAAAACTTTCATATTCATGTTGTCTTCTTTGGCTTGTTTTATCTGTTGGGAATTGAATGCTCTGGTATCTTTTCTAATTGCCTTTTTTACAAGCTTATTGATTTCCTCATATTGTGGAGAACATCTGCTAGTATTCCTTCTAAATTCTATTGGTGCCATCGTTCCGGGTGTTATCTTGGAGGTTTTCTTTTTTTTGAGAGTACATACGCTCTTTACTGCTCCATGTATATCACCAACAATCTTCGCACTCAAATCGTCGGAACTTAGATGTATTAAATCTTCTCTTGGTCCAATTTTCTTTCTTATATGTACCTGGTATTCCTTCTCTCTCTCTCTTAAATCAGTAGTGTCATGTTTTTTGGTATTTGTCACCATCTTTTTCCTTTCTTTTCGGAGGTTCACAGATATTTTGGCTCTTACTAGTCTGTGATCACTACCTGTGTCAAATCTATTTAGGACTAATACGTCTGAACAAACTTTTTTATTAGATATAAGAAGGTAGTCAATTTCATTTTGCGTAGCCCCACCTGGACTTCTCCACGTCCATTTCCTCTGTACTGGTTTTTGAAAGAAAGTTGACATACAATACAGGTTTTCTCTACTCAGAAAGTCGACCAGCATTTGTCCTCTGTTATTTCTATCTCCCAAACCGAATTTTCCGATATTTTTAGGGTCTGCGTCGGTTCGTTTTCCTATTTTAGCATTAAAATCGCCCATTACAATTGTCAGTTGAGAGTTTTCTTCAGAATTTGCCATCGCTATATCTTCATAGAATTGTTCCACGTCTTCATCTTGATGTGTGGTTGTCGGTGCATACCCTTGAATGATCTGAATGGTATATTTTGGCTTTAGTTTAAGGGTTATATATATAACACGGTCAGATATTGCCTTTGTCTTAACTACAAGTTTTCTGATGTCTCTATGCACCAGTAGTGCCACTCTCCCCTGTCGCGTCGTGTCAGCATTTCTCTGGAACATAAAGTGGCCCGATGGAAGTGAAGTAGCTTTTTCACCAGCCAAACGTGTTTCACTGATTCCTAGGACGTTCCAATTTACACCACTCAACTCATTTTCAAGTGCAGTAAGATGTTCCTCTAATCTCATAGTGCGTATGTTATATGTAGCCACAAATAGTTGATTTCTCTTGTTGTTCTTTCTCGATGTCGGATTTTTGCCCCCCCCAGAATCCGTGGGGCTGACTGCATCGGCAGTGCGGGATTCTGAGCGTTTTGCTCTACCCGCCTGGGGTATACCTGTTTTGAAAGTCGACATTTCATATTTGGAGGGTTTTTTGGCATTTCTACACCACGCTTGCCATGCGGGTTGGTGTATATTATCTTCAGCCGCTCCTAACATGGGGAACAGACGCTGTTTGTAGCCGCCCACTCTGGATCAGACGCTACTACCTGTTGGTCCACGGGAGGTATTTTATTTCCCTCCTGCCCTGCATATCTGCCGAGCTTTCCCCTATCCGCCAGACTTCTCATCCAGCTGCCGTGGCGTGCGGACATGTCCAACGCTGCTCTGTGTTTTTTATTAATTTAAATTACTTAAAGGCATTACTTTGCGATTGAAGTACCTTAATTTGTTCCGCGTGTTTAGTGTCCGTGTTATAAAACAAGAGAATTTTAAATAATTCATTGTTTTTGTTGTATTTACGCGTTTTTTGTCTTCAGAAATAACCGCGTGGTGTGAACACGTGGTTATCTAATTTGTAAATTCTATTTTTTCTCGCTTCTCTCGTGTTTAACGTTAACTTTAATATCTATTTTTTTCCGCGTTTTAGTTTTAACCTTTATAACAAGAGAATTGGTATTAATTCATTGTTTTTTGTTGTTTTTTAGGCTTTTTTCTTCATTGGAAATAGCCACGTGGTAACCTAACCTCAATATTCGTTAAGTATTGTGCGTCATTTATTTTTGCTGCTTATTTAAATTCATTAGTTTTATTTTATTCCTTTTTCGTTCTCTTTTTAACTTCATTGTTGATTTCTTGTCTCGTGGCCTTTTGTTTACTTTTTTGACCACGTGTTTTCTTTCACCTGACTGACAACCAGATTATTTTTTAGTTGTGTGCAAACTTGTGTCAGTATGGCATTAGTTCACTGTGCTGTGATGTGGGCTCCTGTGGGCAAACGATGAGATAGTCATGCGAAGGCGCACTGGGGCTGACAATCCCAGTCGCCATACTGTTGGAGGAGTGTCAGATGGCCCCTGCAGGGTTGCCAAAAGCTTTGCCAGGTACAGTGGGAAACCACTGTGGCCTGGTAAAAGCAGACGTAAGAAAGGAGATGAATGGAATATTGCTACTTTGAATGTAAGAGGTATGAAAAATAAGGAAGAAGAACTTTTGAAAGAGATGAATGAGAGAAAAATTAAAATTTTATGTGTGACCGAAACTAAAATGAAAGGTGAAGGAGAGAAAGTTCTGAGTAATGGAAATTTGTTCATTTACTCAGGTGTGAAAGATGGATGTCCTAGACAGGGTGTTGGAGTGATTGTTAGTGAATGTGTGAAGAGCTATATCAGGAATTATGAATGGATCTCCCCTAGGATTCTCCTAGTAAGGATCAAGTACGATAGAACGAATTTTCTACTGATAGCATGCTATGCGCCAGTAGATTCAGAATGTATGGAGATTAAGAATGAATTCTGGAATATGCTTGACGATAAAATCAGAATGAAAGACAAAGAAGAAAAGGTGATTCTGCTTGGTGACATGAACGGATGGGTGGGTAGAAGAAAGGAAGAGTATGAAAGGGTAATAGGACCAAACGGAAGGGGTGTCATCAATGGCAGTGGGAGACGGCTTGTTGACATGTGTGTGGAGCATGATATGTTTATATCAAATACTTGGTATAAGCATAAAGACGTGCACACATACACGTGGTATGGGCCAAATACTCGCACAGTCATTGACTACATATGTATGGAAGAATGTATGAGAGGTGCCATAAGAGATGTCAGAGTCTACCAAGGTATATCCGTGGGCACAGACCATCATCTCTTGTGTGCAAAAGTAATGATAGGCGAAGTAAAAGATAGGAAAAGAACGAAAGTGATTAAGATGAAAAGAGTGAAAGTGGAAAAATTAGATGATGAAAATGTCAGGAATGATTTTGAAGCTGAAGTAAGCCAGATTTTGAAATCGGATGAATGCAAGGAACTTGTGAAGAATGCATGTGTAGAAAAAATGTGGAAAACATTTAAAACATGTTTGGTTAAAAGCGCAAAGAAAGTATGCGGTGAAGTTACGATTGGGCATAAAAAAGGCAATGAATGGTGGAATGATAGGGTTAAACAATCAGTGAAAGAGAAGAAAGAGAGTTATTTAAAATGGATTAATGACAGAAAGAATAAAGTGTTAGAGACTGAATACAAGGCGAAAAAATGGCTAGCGAAGAATGAAGTTCAAATGAGTAAGAGAAGAATGGAAGAAAAATTGAGTGAAAGAGCACAGAATGACTTCTCTGACAATAAAAAGATGTTCTGGAGCTGGGTGAGACAAAACAACGACAGTTGTAGGTCCACAACTCCAGGAATCAAAAATATCAGCGGAGACATTCTGTGGAATAAAGACGATGTAAAAAAGAGATGGAAAGAATATTTTAATGAGGTTTTTGGTGAAGAAGAATGTGATTTAACTGTAAAAGGAGATTATGATGAGGGTAATGTTTTGAAAATATCGAAAGAAGAAGTAAGAAAGGTCATAAAGGAATTAAAGAATGGGAAAGCTGCAAGTGTGGATGGTGTGAGACCTGAGATGATGAAAGCGGGAGGAGAATGTGTGATTGAATGGATGAAAGAGCTTTGCGAATTGTGTGTTAGTGTCAAGGAGGTTCCATCGGACTGGAGAGAGGCGGTCATTGTGCCAATTTACAAAGGTAAAGGTGACAAAAAAGACTGCCGTAACTTCAGACCGATTAGCCTTCTTAGTGTGCCAGGTAAAGTGCTATGCAAGATTCTTATCCATAGGGTAAGATTATCCACCCAGGAGAAGGTCTCAGATATACAATCTGGCTTTATGCCGGAAAGAGGTTGCGTAGACCAGATATTCGCGCTTCGACAGATAGTCGAAAAACAGCTGGCCGTAAATAAAAAGGTCTACGCGGCTTTCGTAGATCTTGAGAAAGCCTTCGACTCGGTGGATAGAAGTATGATGTGGTGTGTGCTTGAGAGGTATGGTGTGAACAAAGCACTTCTGAACGCGATACGCGCCATCTATCTAAATAGCAGGGCGTGTGTCAGGGTGGATGGAGAATACAGCGAGTATTTTAATGTGTACAAGGGTGTGAGACAGGGTTGCATAATGAGCCCATGGTTATTTAATATAATTATGGATCATTGTGTTAAACAAGCGAATCTGGAAGGGCATGGCATACAGATTGGAGAGAGAAAAGTCGGAGTTCTACTTTATGCTGATGATGCAGTATTAATTGCCGATTCAGCAGCGGAACTTCAGGCAATGCTCTCTAGTCTGAACCAGGCTCTGTGTGTGAACAAGTTGAAAATTAATGCAAGTAAGACGAAAGTACTGATTTTTGACAGAACGGATGAAAATGAAGAATGCACGTTTATGTTGAATGGTACGAAAGTTGAAATTGTGGATGAATTTAGATACTTGGGAAGTATGTTTGAGAAAAATGGAAAGATGACAAGAGAACTTGAGAATAGGGTGTGCAAGGGAAAGCAAGTGGTCGGTGCAATAGGAAGAATAGCAAAGAACAAACGATTGACGATGGATCTGAGAATGGCGGTACACAATGGCATATTGTTACCGACTTTGATGTATGGAAGTGAAGCATGGACAGTGAACGATAGCGAAATGAGTAAAGTATGTACGGTGGAAATGAAGCATTTGAGAAGCATGACAGGAAAAACTCTGAGGGATAGAGTTAGGAATGAATGGGTAAAAAAAGAATGTAATTTGAAAGAGGATGTGAAAGTTAAGGTACAAAAGAATGTGATGAGATGGTTTGGGCATGTGGAAAGAATGAATGATGATAGACTGACAAAGCATGTATACAAAGAAAGTGTGAAAGGAAAAAGAGGGAAGGGACGACCGAGAAAAGTATGGAGTGATCAGATTGAGGAGATTGTGAAAGAATGGGATATACAAAGTGAGCGTAAAAGAAGAAAATGCATGAAAAAGGTGATGGATATGAATGAATTGAAAGAGGTATGTAAGGATAGGAAAAAATGGAGGCAACTCTGCAGAGGCTCTGGCCACCCCTAGCGGAATGGCGACAGAGTTACAGTTACAGTTACAGCCACCTGGGGACGCGTCCTATAGCGGTTACAGGCTCCGTTGTAGGAGGATTAAAAAATATAAAATAAATAAAAGTTGCGTTTATGAAAAGTCGATAAATTATTGGATGAAATCAGGATACTTACAGTCATCTTGATCCTGCTGGCACTCTCCAAGAGTTCGATCCTCAAGCTTTCTGACAGAGCCGTCAGTGCGTGCTTGGAGGCGAAGTGCATGCCGACGTGGAGGTTCTTCCATTCAGGGACTTTGTGGCCAGTAACACTGCAAAATATGGCACAACAATGCAATTAAACCCACGAATTATTCTTGCTCATCGAGCTTTACAGAGATCAATGTATTGAAATGGTGTGTTTTTTGGAATAGACCAAGTTGCTTTGCAGATGCTTCTGTCACGTTCCATTTTCTCCTGTGGAAAAAATCTTCGAGGAGAGTTGTCAAAGCAAACGTAGGCATATGCTCGTCCGCTGTGACATTTTTACTTCCAATTGTATTAATTGATAAAAAAAAAAGTCTTTAAATGTAAAAAATTAGTATTTTTTCTGACGATTCTTGTCTGTTGATTTGGTAATCAACGATCACTTGGTTGTACGTGATTATGAAAACACAAGCTGAACGAAATCATCCCAAATTTTATAAAAGTACAGAGGCGTTGGGCAAGATGGTCAAGTAGAATCATCCCAAGTCTATTGAAAAGGCCGTAATTGTGGCGGATTGAGACAGCGGCATTTATTCATCCTGGAATTGTTAAACCTCCATGGATATCAAACTCCTGAATACCTGTTGATGTTGACAATGTGTCCGTTGTCTCCTCGTTTCCTCATGGTCTTCAGGGCCTCTCGACTGCAGATGGATACAGCGAGAACGTTAGTCCTCAGAGTCGTCTTCCATTCATCGGTAGTTCCGTCTAGAAAAAAAGCAGGGCTCTTGTTATCACCGGCCTTTCCAGGTTATCAGGGGCTCTAAGAGTGATTTGATCAAACCACAGGATGCTTCTATGGCAAAAAGAAAATAGACGATCCATTACCGAATTGTAACACATCACACTTGCCTCGTTTACTTTCTACAGTATCCCATCTCAAATCCGTCAAGCTCGAGTCCTTTAGTATGTCCACAATCCATGTTCTTACCCTACTATATCCATTTATAACACTTACTGATAAGAGCAGCGGAAGGAAGGAACACTCCGGCATTGTTGATGAGGATATCCACTCCTCCAAACTTTAATTCAATCAGCCTGAAGGACTTGAGGATTTCTTCTTCCTTTGTCAGATCGCATTTGATCGGGAAGATGGTTCCATTCGTACGTGATGACAGCTCCTGTAACAAAATCAACATTTCGAGATAAATAACTGTAAGGTAGCAGGGTACCTATTTTAGTTTATTTTCCAAGCCCTAATCTTGATAACATTTTCTTGAAGTTCTTCTGCTTTTGGTTGTCACAAAGAGTTTAAGAATATGACATGGCGCGATGTTTGATGCATGTTTTTTGTGACCTTTATTTTCTCATCTTGTTGAGTCGAGATTCCTGTGAGACGATATTTATACTTTTTTTTTTTTTTTTTTTTTTCAATTAGTTTTTATTTATTTATGAAAAAAAATACAATATATGATACATAATAGCATAGAAAAAACCGAAGAAGAAAAAAAATAAATTACAAGAAAACTAAGTCAAAAACAAAATAAAACATGTAAGTATGAGCAGAAAAAAGAAACTTGAAGCAGCAAAAGCATAAATACATAGTGTAAGATATAGCAAACATAAAAAACACGTTAAAGCAGAAAAAACAAACAAAGAAGCAGCAAAAACATAAATACATAGTGTAAGATAGTATAGTATACAGGTATATTAAAATAAGTATAAACAGCAGAAAAAAGAATCAAGAAGAACAAAAACAAAAAATCTGTAGTGTAACAGATAATAATATAGAAGTATGACAAAATAAGCATAACAGCAGAAAAAAAGAAACAAGAATCAGTAAAATTAAATAAATGTATGCATAGTGTATAAAAACCTAAAGCTTAGCAGTGACAATTTTTTTTTTTTTCAAAACTCCAATACTGTCAGGAGCAAAGTGGTCGAAATGCTTCAATTGCTTGTTATAGACAGTGCATGCACGCTCTACAAAGGAATTCTGAAGGTAGCTTGTCCTGGAGATGCCAATATGAGAGAGATCTTTTCACGGATCTTTTCAGGATCTTTCAGGATCTTTTCAGGATCTTTTCAGAGATCTTTTCAGGATCATTTATTTTTATCCCGTCAAGCAAATATGGTGAGTCAATTTGATTGTTTAAAATTTTGTACAGAAATAGTGCATCTCTATATGATCTACGAGTTTCAAGAGCTTGAGTGGAGTATAGGCTACATGAAGATGCGCAGTTAAGATAATGGTGATTTCTGAAATTTAAGTATCTTTCAAATTCTTCTGCACTCTTTCTATTTGTGTTATGTAGACTTTATAATGTGGATTCCAAATGACTGAACAGTATTCCAAGCGAGATCTAACAAAAGCGTTAGTCAATTTGAAAACATCTAACGAGGTAAATTCTTTGCATAATCGTAGGACATATCCTAACATGCTCAGGGACTTTTTGACTGTAGAGGATATGTGAGCTTGAAAATTAAGCTTACTATCTAGAAATACCCCTTAATCTTTAATTAAATTGGTTCTGGGAAGACGTAAATTTTCGTGGAAAACGACATGATAATTTCTACAGAAAGAGACAACACTACACTTGCTTATATTACTGGATATCGCACGCTTAAAATAATAAAGAGCAATTACTCGAACATCGAGATTTTGAAATAAAACGCAAAAACAATGCGAGACGAATAGGTAGAATGCGACAGCCGTTCAATTTGGACGAATATGACCGAGATAAAACATCGGACGCCTTTTTCATCCCATACAAGTTGTACTGGTTGTCTGAACTGCAAACGCGATTTCCCAACATTCTTGTTTTTTGAGTTATGGCTCTGTATTATTAAACGTGCGATATATTGTTATTGATGCAATACATCTGTAACCACTCAAGATCCTCCTGTAGTAAGGCGCAATCGATGGGGGAATTGATATTTTTGAAAAATTTAGCATCATCTGCATATAATAATATTTCGGAGTGTTTAATATAAAATGAAATCTTAAACCAAATGCCACTGTGTCGTTACCCTGGTTTTATTTTTCCTACATTGAGATGCCATAGTTACAACCTTGACTTTGGGTGTTTGTTGATGCTTGTTGCCTTGGTACCTTAATCTTTACGTCAGCCGTGACTGAAACATAATAAGATAGGCTAAGACCATCCTTGATTGGGTCATCAAAGACAGGGAGTCCTGGAAGATGGTATTCTTAAAATTAACCCAAGGGATTTGTGAAGCTTATTGTTCTGTTGCCTTGATCTTCTTATCAGCCGTGACTGAAAGATCTAGCTTATACCTTTCCTAGATTAGGCTTTAAGAGTCAGGGAGTCCTGGAAGATGACATTGTTAGAGCCTCGACCCAGGAGATTTGTAATGCTTAAGGTGTTACCTTGATCTTGTCCTCCCTCCTGGCGAGTCCCACGACCTTGACGCCTCTGTCAGCCAGAGCTAGAGCAATGGCTGCTCCTATCCCAGAGCTGGCTCCTGTCACCACAGCAACCTTGCCCTCCCAGCGCCACTCTGCACATGCGCTTCCAACCAGCACAACCAACAAGCACAAAGCCAATGGACGAGACATCTTGGGATCTAGACATCAAGAATGTTCACAGTTCTTAATTGTTTTGGAGAATGATTTTTTATAGACAGAGCTGGTATTGATGGATACCAGCTTTACATTAAAATTAAAAATCAAAATTCGGAATTGGTGTAGCGCCTTTTCATGATACTAGATCATCCCAAAAGCGCTTGTTCATACGAACGCGTGAAGAGGTGCGTTTTAAGTGCTTTTCCATTCGCCGAATGTCCACCGATACAATGTCCATAGACAAAATGTCCACCCTACAACACTTCCACGCGATAAATTGTCCAAGTGACGTAATGCCCACCAATTTTGTCACGTGGGCATTATTTCGGTGGACATTGTGTCGGTGGACATTGTGTTGTTGGGCATTATGTCGGTGGACATTGTGTCGGTGGACATTGTGTCGTTGGGCATTATGTCGGTGGACATTGTATCGGCGGACATTCTGTGTATAAGCATTTTGTCGTGACAGGCATTCAAGGCTCATATGTAATGCATGCCCACAAGCAGACACGTGTTAGTTTACTCTTACGCATGCTGCATGTGATCTATCTTAATATTAAAGATCTAGCATAAATCCCTCTTATTTTTCTTTGCCTCCTATTTGAGGAACAGGCAACAGTACGTCGAGTTAAATGGCTTTACCTCTAATACCTTTCAGCCATTTTCCGGCGTTCCTCAAGGATCAAATCTGGGTCCATTGGCCTTTATTATATTCATTAATGATATAGTAGACATCATTAAGTACAGCTCTTGTCTTCTTTATGCAGATGATTTGAAGGTTTACACGAAAGTCGTAGATATTCACGACTGCATAAATCTGCAAGATGATTTAGATGCTTTAGCAGCTTGGGCTGAGAAAAACAAGCTCTTCTTTAACTCAAAGAAATGTGTCTCAATGTCGTTCACTAAATCTTTCAGACCCATCTTGCATGAGTACAGTATTGGTGGGCAATTACTGTCTCGTGTGAAATCAATGCGGGATCTGGGAGTTGTGTTTGATCCTGGACTGAAGTTCTCCGATCATATAACGCAGCTGATGACTAAGTGCTACCAGCTGCTGGGATTAGTAATCAGAGTGAGCAAACAACTCACTGAGCCCAGAGCGATGGTTGACGTCTTCAGCTGCGTTATCCGATCTAAATTAGAGCAGGCTGTCGAGGTTTGGACTCCATACCAGCGGAAGTACATAGATATGATAGAACAAGTCCAAAAAAAGTTTCTCAGGTATCTCCTCATGAGGCGGTGTGGAAGTTATCCACAATTCATGCATCATGAGGAGCTACTTCGGGAGACTGGATTTAGAAGCCTGGAAACGAGGCGCAACAGGTCCCTTATGGTGCTCACTCATAAGGTCATCAACGGCTTAATTGACAGTCCCACCCTGTTGGAGGGCTACAGGTTGTATGTGCCTGACGACTATACCCGTGGGGGGGAACAATAACTATTTCATGTACCGAAAAGCCGTACTGATGTCGTGGCACAACACCCTGTGACTCGGAGTATAAAGCTCTTAAATAAGTCTAATATAGACATTTTTGAGTGTAATTTATTAACATTTAAAAATCTTGCAATAGAGTTCCTCCCAGCGTGTTGATAGCTGTGAGGGGGCACTGTAATAAGGGTGACCTGTTGTGCACAATTAAAAAAAAAAATGTGTACATATAAAATAAACCATACCTCACATGAACATAAACTTTACTACTCTTAAAAATGTAAGCCATGTTTGTACAGCATGGAGGGGCAGCATCATACCAACCTGTATGTCAAAAAACAATAAATAAATCAACCTGACCTGTATGGCTGTATACACAGTATCTGGGAATAAAAAGCCCACGCGACTCCTTCGGGGACAAAATGGTAATAAGTTTCGCAATAGTATTTACATTAAAAAGCTCAAGGAAGAACAGAACATGACAAAACAACATAATATTAATTATTATTGTAGTTATAAAATCAATGTTATCGTTTTATAGACTGACTTATTTGTTAGCTTGAATTTTATAATCTTTTGTACATTTCATATTGAATATTACTAGTAATGTAATTTTAGTGTCAATACATTGTGTGTGTCATTATTATAATACATTTACAAATAAAAAATCATTTCATTCAAAGTGACTTCCTTTTTTCATTTAAATGTAGCCCCTGTTTCAGGAAAGGTCGGCAAAAATTGCAAAGTTTATGTTCATTTGAGGTTTGGATTTTAATTCGTAAGTAGGGTAGACTGGGTACGGTTGTAACAATTTTACTTTGATTGCTTGCTAGACAGTAACTAAGACAATAAACAAGGATTGAAGCAATTGGGATTGAAGCTTGGTCTTTTACCTTTGAAATTATCACAAAACCAGAACCATAAGTAAACCAGTTTTCGAGAAATCAAACGTTTTATTGAGAGTATCCACTTGTTACAACTGACCACATACCAGGGACGGTTGTAACAGTCTTGGGGGGCAGTTGAAACAATACAAAATGAAACATAATTAATGCAATCAAATCAGTTTAATAACAAAAATATACTATTGACATCACAATAGGCATTAAACATTTTGAATATCTCCACTAGCTGCATCTCTCTTTTGTTGTATTTATTTCAAGTGACGTAGTTTACTCTATACTTTTCCGCAGCTTTTTGCAAAGAAACCCCCAGTTTTAGTTCATTTTACGCGTTTATGTAAATCGATATGTCTGCTTGCTCTCTTGTGGTTTTTCTTTTGCGTTGTCTACGAATCTGCAAAGAAAAAAAGAAAAAAATCTATGTTACAACCGTCCCCACGAAAATTGTTACAACCGTACCCACCCCCAGCTCTGGCAATAAAACGAGCACGGACATGAGGTATAATTACCAAAACCAACACAAACCAGCTTAATATAATCTCTAAAACACAATAGTTGATCACGAACATAATGAAATGCGATAAGAATATTAGAACTCTAGATATATTCATAAATAAATGCCTTAAAATACTTACTTTTTATTGAAAAAACACAATGGGACCTCAAGCAAGGGTTGTCTGCGCGCGAAGGGTGGAACATTAGGAAGAATCGTGTAGTGACATGCACCCTGCTTAACTCTTCCTTAGGACCCTTCTTCGCATCGCTCATAGTTTCTGAGATATTGGAGTTGTTTCAACCGTACCTTGTTACAACCGTACCCAGTCTACCACATTCAGCTTATTTTGTAAGCGCGAATTTACACGTGTCTGTTTTTGAGCATGCATTTCATATGAGTTTTGAATGTTAATATATCTTTGCAACTTAGATTATAGATTATAGAAATGAATTCAAGAGTTCAGTCTTTATTTGCAATAATAATAAGAAGTAAGTTATCACAATGCTTGGAGAGTGTGCATTTGCAGTTGATGGTTCTTTGGCCTGGAAGCATCTGCCACATCATGTGAGCGTTAGATTACAAAAGAGAATAAACCAAAACCAGAAAATTGTATTTCAATCAAAAACTACCACACTACT
Source organism: Agapetus fuscipes (assembly GCA_951799405.1). Classification (NCBI taxonomy): domain Eukaryota; kingdom Metazoa; phylum Arthropoda; class Insecta; order Trichoptera; family Glossosomatidae; genus Agapetus; species Agapetus fuscipes. Next base: position 9,427,833 of record OX637341.1, read on the forward strand.
ACTTCCTTGACTTATATGTTGGTATGAGGCTGCCCCCCCATAGTGTAAAAAATGGTTCACTTTGCCAATGTCACCCCTGTTTCACGTGAGGTCAGCAAAAGTTGCAGGGTTTATGTGCATTTGAGGTTACGTCAAGTTAAATCAAGAAATAAATTGTCAGTAAAATACGTGTTTCTCAAAATTAGATTATTGACTCTTTGGCATTGCACGAATGTTTGTATTTAAAAAGTGAAGAAATTTTCAACTTGTAAAAAAATATTACAAGTAAAAAACGACCAAATAAAATATGTTTTAAAAAATTAAAATTAAAAATACAAAACAAATTGTATTAGGTTGAAACGATGGAAACATTGTTTCCAAAACCGGTCGTACATTATTGAATTTTACTCGCCCCATAACCTAGTACAATTTATTTTTTATTGTTTTAAATGAAAGGTTACAAAGTGAATGCCTAATCAATTAATGATAAAATATGTTTTTTCTACTCCCATTTGGTAATTTACTAATTACAAAACGGCTAACGCAATCACAATGCCATACATTTCTACACCCGTTGCATAATGTTACATTATGCAACCGGTAACCGTGTTAAAATGAACATGTGCGCATGCGCATTGTCAGAATTGGAACCATTTTTTAATTTCAAATGTCAACCTTGTATGGGGGTATGAAGACCTGTCAATCCAAGATGGCCGCAAGCGATCAGCTGATTAGGCTTCATACAATATTAGTGATATTCGGTAGGTAGGAATTACCGTGGTGATGAGACTTTCAGCCCTGTTCAGATGAAAATAAATAAGTATATTTTATGTGTAGAGTCAAATAAAAATTGTTAATAGTGCTAAAATTTATCGAATTTATTTATCGGATTGCTCCAAATAAAGCTTTCCTTTTTTCAATGAAAAATAAAAGGCTTGAAAGGAAAACAATACAAAAAATTTCACCGCAAAAAATAAACAAACTCAAAAAGTTACTTGGTTAATAGGTGAGTATGAGGTTGATCACCTATGCTGTACAAATTTGGTTCACCTGCCAATACAACTGCAGGGCATATGTTTATTTGAGTTTTGGGTTTGAATGTTTAAGCTTATATGCAGGATGTAAAAGCGCGACCTTATACATATGTGTCAGCTTGTGGGCATGAATTCAATATGAAACCTAAATATATGTTTTTTACAACTTAGGTTAGATTAGATAATCGAAGGGAATGATAAATCACACGTTTTGACAAAGGTAAGGTTTTAATTACTTCAAATGGACGAGTACATTATAATGACTATTATTCACTATTTTGTTAATTCTCTCATGGTCGTAGAAAAAGTATTGTATGCCACTGCACGTAATTAGTCTTTGTAACACTCGTGCTTTCTATTGTGCCATTCGGCTGCGCCTCATGGCACAAACTAGCACTCGTGTTAAAAAGACTATCATTACTTGGCAGTGGCATAAATAACTATTATTTAGATCGATGGTTAAGATAAATATTTGCATAGTATGTGGCATATTAAGTAGCATGAGTTTCTCAGACAAATGCACCTTTATTCATATTTTGTAAGAGAGAAAACACTAAAAAAGTGTGAAAATCCTGTAGTTTAGAAGTTTTTCATTAGCTCTTCCTTAATTAGATCACAGTGTAAGAAGTTACAGCCGACAAAATTTATCCACGATTTCTCAACATTTATTCATTATATTTTTTAGATTTTGTAGGGTTTGTGTATTCACACAGTGAAAATTCATTTTTTTAAAATAAAATTATTTTTTCTTTAACGTAGTTTATTTTCACAATAATATTTTATATCTCGAGCACTTTCGACCATCAATGTTCAGACTCTATTTATTTTATATTTTTAGACTCTTGATAATGACCTGAATATTGATGGTTGAAAGTGCTCGAGATATAAAATATTATTGTGAAAATAAACTACGTTAAAGAAAAAATAATTTTATTTTATTCATTATGTTTAAGGTGGCGATATAATATAGTAAAGCAAAGGGACGATATCGCCCTTTTTAAGATAAAACTGAATAAGTGCTGATTCACTGATTTGAGAAATCGAGGATAAAACATTTAATTGGGAGTAACTACTCATAGTAAGTGAAGTAATTATAGGGAAGTGCTCATTAAAAACTTTTGAACTACATAATTTTCTCATTTTTTTGTGTTTCTTCGTGTAGAAAACAGGGAAAAATGTGCATTGATCTGAGAAACCCATGTTGGCTTAAAAAGTAACTTATTCAGTTTTATCTTTAAGGTATCGATTTCGTACTCAAGATTTTTAATTAATTTTATTAATATAAATGCAGTTATTTGGTTACTTTTTCCTGTACGATTTATAATAAAATGTAAATACCTTCTTGTTCGCGACGTGAAAATCAACTGACAGTTTTTTGCGAATCTCCCTGTATTTATAGGGTAATATACAACAGGTAAAAACAATAATATTAGGTCTTTACATATTAAATTGGCGTTTTGTATGGGAGGAACAAAAAGTTTTTTTTTTAAATTTAATATATTTATTTAATCAAAATATATACCATAGCTATCTATGCACTTTTGCCATCTCATAGGTAGTTAATTGATCCCTTTACGAAAATAACCATTCGAATGGCAATCGATACAATCTTTGAAGGCGGTTTAGACTGCCTCATCAGAGTTGATTTTTACTTTATAGCAGTCCCAAGGAACTGTTATAAAGTATTGTATTCGTCCAAAAAAAAAAACGAGTTATTGACGGAAATGAGTTGTCCTGCACCAGGACATGCTAAAAAACTTAATTTGTCGAACCTGTCCGTCCGTCCGTCCGTCCGTTCGTCCGTCCGTATGATTGGTGTATGGATGTATGTATGTCCCAGACGAAACAACTGATTGCAGAGACACCAATTTTCGCATTTAGAGAATTGACAACCACAGATTTTGATGGGCCGACTGTCATGGCCCCAACCTGAAAATTCAAGATGGCTGCGATACAAAAAAAAAACATAAAATTGCACTTTTCTCAAAAACGGCTCTAACGATTTTCTTTACAATTTCAGTGTGGTCGTTGCTTAAATTGACACATAGAAAATTAGTTGTGGCAACCCTCTTGCCAATCTGAGTCTATGGGTTACCATATGAAAGAAAAAAACGATTGTGATTTTCTCGGAAATGGCTGAGTTGACAAAAAAAGAATGTTCTACAATATTACGCGCAATATAAATTTCTACAAAAAACTTAACAACACTTTAAAAAAAAAAGACTTAAAAAGTACCGTTTACACGATCTCAAATTTTTTATCGTAAATATTAAAAAGGCCCATAAAAACGCAACTTTTTTAAAACTTGTATTAAATTCACAAGAAAGAAAAATTTATATACTTATTTGCAAAATACTTTTTTTTCGCTATTTGGAAATTTAAGATGGCTTCCGAAGAGCTGAAAATTTAAAATGCGATTTTCTCAAAAACGGCTCCAACGATATTTTTAAAATTTTCAGTATTCAAGTTGCTTGATACATTCTTATTAAATAGTTAGGGCAACATTCTTGCTAATCTGCATCTATGAGTTGTGGCACCTACCGCACGCGGCAAAAGAATTCAAAGTGCATCACATAAAAAGAAAGCCATCAGGAGTTATCCGGCCGAAAACTATCGGAACCAGCGTACTGGTGAGTCAATTTTGCGATACCATGTGCTGAAAGTTTCGTCTCGGCCCCCTAATACTCTCGCCCTTTGGGAATCTGCAAATTGTGAGATTGTACTACCTAAGGAGGAAACGAAATACAGTCCATTTTCGCATTTGCCCAACCATTTGATGGTCCTTCGTCCCGGATTTGTTTATTCCCTTTTTCCCATTTTTGGATGCAACGAATTCTACCACAGAATAATAATTATTACAAGTAATTAATACCTATGTATATGCAATATTTAGACACCGTAATCGCTCTATGTACTTGGTACTTAAGTACATAAGTCCAGCGTGCAGGATTATAGCATAATAATTATTCGCATTAAAAACATATTTTTTAATAATTATTTAAGAATATTACGTTCGAGCTGGAGTAGGTACTTCCTATAATCATTACTACCTACTGTAATCAAGTTGATTTTTTGGTCTCTCTTATAAATCGAAAAAATATATCGTATGATATTTTAATGTTATTTAAATGTTATTTTAATGTTATTTTAATATCGCATCGCACCGTAACGCATAGCATTTAACTTTGATATTTCGTATTAGAGATTCAACAATTCGTTCTCGTTTTTACATACCGCATCGTTACATATATTTGTTTATTACCTCTCGTTTATAAATCTTGAATTATACCTCCATGCTTGAAACACATAGCAAGTTGTTATTGATTTACCTCATCGCATATAAATTTATACATACCGTGTATACATACATTTGTTTATTACATCTCGTTTATAAATCTTGAAACACATATCAAGTTGTTCTTGATTTACCGCATCGCATATTAGTGCATACATACCGCGTCTTTACATATATTTGTTTATTACATCTCATTTATACATCTTGAAACAAATAGCAAGTTGTTCTTGATTTACCGGATATTAGTGCATACATACCGCGTCTTTACATATACATATTTGTTTATTACATCTCGTTTATAAATCTTGAAACACATAGCAAGTTGTCCTTGATTTACCGCATTGCATATTACTTTAGACACACTGTATCTTTGTAGGTATCCTTTATTATATTACTCCAGGCCGTCGTCATTCGCTTTGAGTTTCGATTTTCAAAATTAATGGCATCACAGCAGATGAAATACATTCGCGATTTATGGAAAATCAAATTTTGTATATATGCTGCAAAATTGTACTATTCGCGTACGTGTTTGAATTCCATACTAAAATACACTTATAAACCCTTATAGACCCTTTTGTTTTTATATCGAAATACGTATGAAACTATATTGACATCTAGCGGCAAAATTAGAAAGTTTTTTTATATTTTCTTTTATTTGATTCAAAATTAAAAGAAAACAAACGAAATAAAAATGGATTTAAATCTGTAATCTAAGTTGCAACGATACATGCCATTTGAGATTCATATAACATGCATTCCTACAAGTAGCAATTTGTAAGTTCGCGCTTACACATAATGCATGTTGACTTACAACATAAAAACCCAATCTCAAATGCAACTCTTGACGACTTTTCCTCAAACAGAGATGAAATTTGCATGGTGAACCATTTTTTAAAGTATGGGTGGTCAGCCTCATACCAACCTATAAGTCAAGGAAATTATTTTGTGTATTTCTTTACATAATCTGAGTTGCAAAGATACAAACCATTTGAGATTCATATTAAATGCATTCCCACAAGCAGAGAGGTTCGCGCTTACAAATGCTCCATGTGGACTTACACCATAAAAACCTAATCTCAAATGAACATAAGCCCTGCAACTCTTGCCGACTTTTCCTCAGACAGAGATGAAATTTGCATGGTGAACCATTTCTAACAGTATGGGTGGACAGCCACATACTAACCTATAAGTCAAGAAAATTGTTTTTTTTAGTTCTATAATCTAAGTTGCAAAGATACATACCATTTGAGATTCATATTAAATGCATTCCCACAAGCAGATATCTGTAAGTTCGCGCTTACACATAATGCATGTTGACTTACAACATAAAAACTCAATCTCAAATGAACATAAGCCCTGCAACTCTTGCCAACCTTCCCTGAAACAAAGGTGAAATTTGCAAAGTGAACCATTTTTTAAAGTATGGGTGGCCAGCCTCATACCAACCTATAAGTTAAGGTAACTATTTTGTGTATTTCTTTACATAATCTAAGTTGCAAAGATACGTACCATTTGAGATTCATATGAAATGCATTCCCACAAGCAGACAAGTTCGCGCTTACAAATGCTCCATGTGGACTTACAACATAAAAACCTAATCTCGAATGAACATAAGCCCTGCAACTCTTGCCGACTTTTCCTCAGAGATAAAATTTGCATGATGAACCATTTCTTACAGAATGGGTGGTCAGCCACATACTAACATATAAGTCAAGGAAATTATTTTGTGTATTTCTTTACGTAATCTAAGTCGCAAAGATACATGCCATTTGAGATTCATATTAAATGCATTCCCGCAAGCAGACAGGTAAAAGTTCGCGCTTACAAATGCTCCATGTGGACTTACAACATAAAAACCTAATCTCAAATGAACATAAGCCCTGCAACTCTTGCCGACTTTTCCTCAAACAGAGATAAAATTTGCATGGTGAACCATTTCTTACAGTATGGGTGGCCAGCCTCATACCAACCTATAAGTTAAGGAAACTATTTTGTGTATTTCTTTACATAATCTAAGTTGCAAAGATACATACCATTTGAGATTCATATTAAATGCATTCTCACAAGCAGACATTTGTAAGTTCGCACTTATACATAATGCATGTTGACTTACAACATAAAAACCCAATCTCAAATGAACATAAGCCCTGCAACTCTTGCCGACTTTTCCTCAAACAGAGATGAAATTTGCATGGTGAACCATTTCTCACAGTATGAGTGGTCAGCCAAATACTAACCTATAAGTCAAGGAAATTATTTTGTTAAGTTCTATAATCTTAGTTGCAAAGATACATACCATTTCAGATTCATATTAAATGCGTTCCCACAAAAAGACATTTGTAAGTCCGCGCTTACACATAATGCATGATGACTTACAACATAAAAACCCAATCTCAAATGAACATAAGCCCTGCAACTCTTGCCAACCTTCCCTGAAATACAGCTGAAATCTGCAAAGTGAACCATTTTTTAAAGTATGAGTGGTCGATTTTCTTTTACTAAGATTGCATGTTTTTATTTTACATGTTTTCCGAATTTTAACGCGAGGAAACTATGCGCAATATACACATTCTCCGAATGGGGGTTGGGCTGCGTAGCAGTCAGGGGCAACGCCCCTAGTATATATATATTCTGTTTATTACGAAGCATCATAAAAGATAATTATTAAAAATAATAAAACGTACGTACTACATATTTCATATTCATATTCATTTCATAATCATATTCATAATGTCTTCTTTGCAGTTAATGAAATTTGTCATTAATGAAGCCAAAATTCAATCATATTTTGAGAGCTTATAGGGAACATACGATTTATCGTCTGAACTTAAAACGAAGGAAGCTGTCAAATTATTCCTGATGCAAGCGATAGGCATAAATTCCATGAGGAAGGAGTTTGCAAAGGCTCTGGACGAACTGAATCGTGTGAAGTTGGAAATGAAACCGGAATATACTCCGGACTACAAAAATCTGATAGCATTCGATCAAATGCACTGCCACATCCAACGGCATGTGTAAGTAAATAAACCAAGTCCCGCATCGAGCGTGGGGTCGCCGGGCGTTGAAAAAGGTTTAACGGCGCGTCACCCCAAGTTGCCTCCCATCGAGCTGAAGGGATTTGATGGTAATCCCCGTAATTGGCCGCTCTTTTATGCGAGTTTTGTGGACACGATCCACAACAGCTCCACTCTGTCCGATGCAGATAAGTTGTACTACTTGATCGGCAAGCTAACTGGAAAGGCCTCGGCCGTGTGTTTCAAAGTTACGCCGTCTCCAGAAAATTATAGCATAATTTTTGGGGCGCTTGTCGCTAGGTATGAAGATAAAAGGCTTTTGGCAACGACTTATTTGGATACTATTTTTGATTATAAGCCGCATACATCGGCTAACTGTATGCAGCTGGAACGGTTCGTGGATCAGTTTGCATCCTCAGTAGCAGCGCTTAAAATTTTTAATATGGATGACATAAGTGATTTCATGTTATTTTATATCGCTCTTAAAAAGGTTGACAGTGAGACGACACGCGCATTTGAAATGGAAAATCGATATTGCGAAGTACCTAAATTAGAAGTTTTTTTGTCTTTGTGCGAGACCAAATAAAAATATTACAGCGTCATAGTTCATTAGCTACGAAGCCTTAATTGCAGGCAAATACATTTTATTCGTCTAGAAATGTTATTAAATCATTTGTAGTTAATAAAAATAATACGTCATGTGCTGTTTGCTCATCGAAGAACCACACTCATTATTATGACTGTTCCAAATTTCAAAAGATGACACCACATGAGAGATTTGAAATCGTGAAGCGTAACAAGTCATGTATAACTAGTCTAAGCTTAGTACACCCTGTTTCATTATGCAAATCGACGCACTTATGTAAGCATTGTCACCAACAACATCATACTATGCTACATTGGTTTGACAAAAACGATTCGGTGCATCAGATGAAAGCGGGATCTGGCAGCGCAGCAAGCGGTCCATCTCCCAACAACGGTCGCCAAACTAAGGATAATACGGTTTGCGCGGTCTCAAGCATTGTTCAAACTACGGCTAACAGTCATAACGTTTTATTGGGCACTGCATGTGCTAGCGTCATTTGTAGCGACGGTTCACTAAAACAAATTTGCATACTTATTGATATGGGCTCACAAAATCATTTCATATCAAAACAATGCTGTAAATGATTAAGATTACGTACAAAAAACCTAAATAGTCCACTTTCCGTAAAAGGCATTGCGGATAAAGCACATTCAAAAGGACGTTGCACTGATTTGACACTAAGCTCAAATTACGACTTGCGATACTCGCTACAAATCTCTCCGTTTGCTTTTTAAATAAAATTTCGAACGCTTTAGCGGCTTCTAAACTAAATGTTTCGTCCCTTAGTCTATAATCTATAATAATCTATAATCTAAGTTGCAAGGATATATTCATTTAAAGCTCTCAGATGTATGCCCACAAACCAACAAGTGTAGTTCGCGCTTACAAATGCTGAATGTGTACTTACAAATAAAATCCAAACCTCAAATGAACATAAGCCCCACAACTTTTGCCGACCTTCCCTGAAACAGGGGTGACATTGGCAAAGTGAACCATTTTTTACAGTATGGGTGGTCAGCCTCATACCAACCTATAAGTCAAGGAATATGAATAATAAATTACATTTAAATATAAAAAAGAACAAAAACTTACAAAGAAATCTATACAAAAAAAGTCAAAAATTTCCTATGCAAAAAAATGTAGCAAATGAATACACCAACATTAGAAATCAACATTGCAGATTAGCCGCCACTTCTTCCTGTCCTTGCATACTTCTTTCATTTCATCCAGAGTCATAACCTTTTTCATACACGTGGAGAGTGGAACCTATTTGTTTTTACAGGTAAGGGGCTGTCCATATATTACGTCATTCGCATTAAGGGGCCTTAGTTATTTACATAAATTGGCTCTGGCTGATCCGGAATACAATATTCCCGGACAAATTGATTTGCTGTTGAGTCAGACGTTTTTGTCGAAATTTTGCGTCCTGGTAACGTGATTGGACTACCTGGGAGTCCTGATGCGTTAGAAACTGCGTTTGATTTCAATGTCATGGGCTCGGTAGAGAATATCGCAATTAAGAATAAGTTTTCACAACAGCCAAGTTCAGTTTGTAGTTTTTTCACTTCAGCTGAAAACTCTCTTGACAGTTTAGTACGTCAATCTTAGGCACTGCAGGAAGTGCCAGCAGAAAAAATCGTATCGTCTGCCGAACGTCAGTGCGAAGATTTCTTTATAAATAACACATCACGTGATCACGTGACTGGTCGTTTGGTTACAGCATCACCTTTCAACCGCGACCCTTCCTGTTTAGGGGATTCTTTGGGTTTGACACGTCGTCGCTATCAACATTTGGAGCGAAAATTCTATTTGAGCCCTGTCCTACGAAATGAAAACGTTAAAGTTTCCGCGAAACCCTTGATAATGGTATTATCGAGGCTGCACCTCCACGTAAGGAGGATGATGCAATTTACGCCATTCCTCTTAATGGTATTTGTCGCTCTGACAAACTTACCACCAAGCTCCGCGTTGCGTTGGATGCCAGTCACAAGACTACGTCAAACATCTCATTGAACGCCATTCTACACACTGGTCCAAATTAACGAACCGATCTTACGTCAATTATTTTTAATTTTAGACTATATAAGGCAGCATTCACCGCAGATATTAAACACATGTTTTTAAATTTAATAGTTCGCGAATCAGATCGTCGTTATTTAAATGTTTTTCACAGATTCGAAAACGAATCTAATGTACTACAACTGTATTATTTTCATCGTATTTTCTTTGGCCTGCGTTGTAGCCCTTATCTTCCCATGCGAGCCGTGAGACAGCTTGCAGTAGATGAACGGCATCGTTATCCTCAGGCTGCTGATATCGCATTAAACCATATTTATATGGATGATCTGTGTATATCCACAGGCACATCCACAGATGGTGCTGTTTTGGCTCAGGAATTGATAAATCTATTCAAAACGAGTGGATTTAATTTTGTCAAATTTATCAGCAATTCAACAGGAGTTCTGAATGCCATCCCACCACCTTAATACCATTTACACCGCATTAGAAACTTTAAGAAATAAGTTACCACTTTTACATGATTTTGAAATATCTCGTTTTATCGGTATCGATGCTGATACGCACCGCGTACTTCTTTTAAGCTTGTCTGATGCGAGTGAACGGGAGTATGGAGTGGTTTCTTACTTCTGTGATGTGGTTCCCGGTTAACCTAATCAAGTCACTCTTGCAAAAACGCATTTCAACGAATTGCAAAACTTTATCAAGTCTAAGTCCTTTTGCGAGGCTTTGAACGATGAAGTGGTGACCAATGTAGTGGATTGGAAGATGAATCCACCCAGCGCTCCACATTTTGGTGGAGTCTGGGCGACCAATATATGGAGTGTAAAGCTTCACCTTCAACGCGTCATAAGAGAGGCATTGCTCACCTATGAATAAATATATTCGTTGCTTACACAAATCGATGAGTCCAGGAATCGAGGCTGGATTCTCCATCAGGTACTCCATGAGGTACCCACCTTATGGAGCTGGTGTTTCCAGCAACTACAACCTCGCGCGGACAAACTCTGAGTTCAGCTGCATCAAGACGCAGCTGCCTGGACATCCCTGCAAGAAAGCCCCGCACTATTTTGGAGACAGGGCTTTCAAGGCGGCCGTTCCAATGACTTGGAATGCTATTCCCGCCTCACTGAGGGAACTGGATTTGGAGAGACTCTTCAAAAGACGTTCCAAGACTCACCTCTTCGTCCAATCATATGGACAAGCGCCTTTGCAATGACACACTGTCATAAAAGGCGCTATATAAACTTTGTACTTCATCATCATCAAGGACTTGAAAAGGTGGTTGTAGATTTGGTTTGCGTTGGAACTGTGGAGCCCGAGAAATAAGATTTCGAACTAAGCTACACACATGGTGTAACTTCTTGCCGCGTTTTCCCTCAAGGAGTTGCGTGTGACAAAATATAGAACCTATTCATTTTTACAGGTAAGTGAGGCAGCTGATACCAATTTCTTGTGTACGCTTAATAAATCTTGCCGGTATTTTATTTTGGGTTTGAAATACTTTTTAGGATGAGTTCATTTTTTTTTTTTTTAATTAGATTTGTGGAAAGGAATGCAATCCACCAACCTATTTTACCTGGCCAGTTGTCTTTATGCGAAAACAGAAGCTTGTGTGCATGCAACGGCATCTGTTGAACCAGGGTCGAAGTTATCTTCGCGGGATTCGAACCAGCGCTATCCGGTTCCAAATAACCTGTCTTGATCCCCGCGGCTATAACACCGACAATAGTATCATAGTATCATAGATTGTTCCAGAAGGTAGTTTAATGTATGTACTCACATGCATCAATTTGTCATTATTACTTTAATTCGTCAGTAGGTTGAACAGAGTGTTCTGACATTCTAGATTTATATTAGGTACTCCATAGCCTTTATTTACAAAGTATAGAAAAATCATAAGTAGGCCAGATGGTCAAAGCTGACGATATGCAAATAAGGAGGCCAATTAGTCAATGCTGTTAATGATTGCATATTGGAATCTTCTACATTTTTTATAGTTATTGTAGTTACCCAAAAAGGAAAAAGTACATACGATTTTGTACTATAAAAGGAGGAAACAATGACTCAATAAATTATTATCATCTGACTACTGATCATCGGAGTTTAATTTCCTTTGAATCACAGCTGGTGCTCCGGCACACGACTGGGCGAGTCTCGACTGAGCCTGAGTTGGTGTCGTCAAAAACACACCGAAACGGGAAATCATTTCTGATACCCTCGGTGGGATTCGAACTCGAGCTCTCAGCATTGAATGCAAGCACCCACTGAATTATAGACCGGATAAAATTTCATACTTCAAAGTTTATTTTTCTTCATGAAGAATTGGGTTTGATAAATCCTTTTATTGATTATTGTCAAGATTAATACAATATTATTCAGTAAAAAAATGGCTTGTAGATCGTGAAGTATTTTTGAGAAGTTGAAAAAATTAGATCTTCAGTTGTGGTTTATATTCCGCAGGTTGAATGTCCAATGGCCTGGATGGTCAGCTCATGGATCTGGAAACAAAAAAAATACCAAAATTTATTCTTTGTCCATAACTGATATCCTGATGGACACCTATTTCGACTCAATAAATTAGAAATTTCCCCGGTCCGTAGTCTATCAGATAAAACTTCAGATTCGTAATTGTAATGAAGTGGGTTTGAATCCCGGGGGAGCAGAAAGAAATTACCATTTTATTTCCCAAAAAAGTTATTGGCTGGGCTTAAATATTAAACAGCCTGTACCAAAAATCGGTCATCTACCTCTGCAGTCTGCAGTGATAGGTATTGTTTGAGAGTTGGCTCTTTTCATAGCGACGATGAGTAAATGGACGTTTTGAACAAACAAACAAAATATTGATGATCAAAAAACTTTGAAAAATGGCACAAACTACTGATTGTTAGAGGTCGCGCCATGTAAAAAGAACGCTGGCGGTGAGATGCGCAGTAGGCGATTTAGCGGACTTTTTGGTACTTGCGCGACTGTAGCCCATGCGCAGACACACCCCCTCCACTTCCCCTCAGCGTTCTTTTTACATGGCGCGACTTCTACCTGTACTGTGGGTTTGGTTCCGAGAACATAGATGACGGAATCAGCGACGTCCACAGCTTCGATGTAAGGCAGGATCTTGGTTTCGTCTTTGGCTTCTTTGTCGTCAGCATATGCATGGGTGTTGACCACTCCAGGGCTGACGCTCTAAAAGAAAAAAAGGACCAGTTACTTCAGTAGTATGTTTTGATTACAATTGATTAAACAAGCAAAATTACAAGTCACAACACGACGCATAAAGATCATAAAGGATCGACTTAGAACAGTAGGTACATTATTGCGTAATAAACTGGAACAATTGATAGTAATAATCACAAGGTTTATTCATTGCGTGACAACTTAGCGACCGGTCCGTAGTCTAATGGTAACGCTTCAGACTCGTTAATGGAAGGTTGTGGGCTTGAATCACGGGGGAGCACAAAATCTATACCCCATTTATATATGATAAAACACTTGATTTAGTTTTTTGTAGTAACATATCCGCAGTCGTTTATGGGTCTGTCGAGGCTGTCGTTCCTCCGGACAAACACCACCCGATTCTGGATATTGTTGTGGATATGACTGGGCCAAGTAAAGGGAACGTTGTCTCTCCAAAATCCTACCGTAATTTTGTCAAGGCGGATTATGCAAGTATAAATGAGTTTTTAATGAAGGCTGATTGGTCATTCATACATGGGAGTAATGATGATTTGAGCGTGTTGGTGGAAGGTTTCTACAACATTCTGAATAATGCAATTGATTTATACGTACCGATCACTAAAGTGAGAATATCATCATTCCCTAAGTGGTACAGCCATGATCTAATTAATTTGATTTTTGCGAAAAAACTTGCTCATAAAAAATACAAGGAATCCAGAGTGGAGTCTGACTATGTAGTGTTTACGGATTACAGAAATAAATGTAAAAAATGTTTACAAGAGTGTTATAGTGAATATATCAAAGGAATTGAAATATCTGTAAAGTCAGATGTCAAAAAGATTTTCAACTATTCCCGTCATCTTAAAAAGAATGAGAGTCAGAATGTTTTATCGACTAGTAGTACAGTGGGAGTATCTAACCTCTTTGCTAAGTTCTTCAAAAGTGTGTATTCTGACGATAATCTCAATTATTCGTTCAATTTCACATCTCCTATTGATTTTCAGCTCTCAAATTTGTCATTAGTAGAGTCTGATGTTGCGTCTGGAATCAATTTAATGAAACCCTTAACCAATCCTGGCCCTGATAAAGTACCGACCATTTTTTTAAAGAATTGTGTAGCTAATTTGTCACAACCTTTATGTATTATTTTTAACCTGTCTTTATCTTCTGGGTGTTTCCCACTAATTTGGAAAAAATCTTACATCACTCCAATATTTAAGAGTGGAGATAAAAATGATGTCACAAATTACAGACCCATCAATTTATTGTCGGCCATTCCTAAACTTTTGGAAAAACTTGTTTTGTCTAAGATTGGTTTCGTTATTACTAGATCTTTGACGGTCCATCAACATGGCATTTTGCCTAATCGGTCAACGGCCACCAACCTCATGGTTTACGAAAATTTTATCTCAAATGCCCTTAGTAAACGTAAACAAGTCGACGTTATATATACCGATTTTTCTAAGGCATTCGATAGAATTTCGCACAACATTTTGCTCATAAAGCTTCAAGCCATGGGAATCTCGGGCAGTTTTTTGACCTGGATGGGTAGTTATCTTAAGGATCGTTACCTAGTTGTTAAAATTGATGAGACTGAATCAGAACCATTTACCCAACCAAGCGGAGTCCCGCAGGGTTCTCATTTGGGCCCGTTGCTGTTTTTACTTTTTATTAATGACATCATTAATGTCTTTTATGAATGTCAAGTCCTTTTATTTGCCGACGACTTGAAGATTTTTAATGTTGTGGATTGCGTAGAGGATTGCCAAGGTCTTCAAAGTAACCTGGATAGACTGGCAGATTGGTGTAATTTTAACCGCTTATTTCTCAATGTATCGAAATGCCATGTGATGAGTTTTTTTAAAATAAAAAACCCCATCCATTTTATTTACTCTATTAACAACTTAAGTCTAGGAACAGTGACTGAAGTCTCAGATTTGGGAGTGATATTTGACCAAAAACTATCATTTGTTCCACATATAACCAATGTATGTGCTAAAGGTTTGAAAATGCTTGGTTTTGTGTTCCGCATTGCTAAGGATTTTCGTGATACCAATACAATAAAATTGTTATACACGTCACTAGTCCGTAGTTGTCTGGAATACTGTTCACCCGTCTGGTCTCCTCATTATACGGTTCATATAGATAGTATTGAAAGAGTTCACATTAAATTCTTGAAAATTATAAATTATAAGCTTAAAATTCCTATTTCTAATTTTGATCCCATCCTTTTGAACTCTTTTCTTAAATTAAATAATTTACTGGAAAGACGCAAAATCATTGACTTGTTGACCCTTTATAAAATAAAAAATGGACTTATAGACTGTCCGTCGTTGCTGGGCGAGTTAAATTTTTTAATCCCTCGTCAAGGATCACGACACATTATTCCTTATCGCCCTGTAGCTTCCAATACAAATGCACAATATAACAGTTGCATAAATCGCCTTCAACGTAGTGGTAATACCTGTACACTAGACTTTGACCCACCCAACAATAACTTTGATAGGTATAGAGCTGGTCTGTTGAGGTACTTTTTGGATGAATAATGTTTTTATTTCTGTTGCTTGTATATTTCTTTTGATTTTTGATTTATATTTTTTCTCTAAATAGTAACTTTGATTGTTATTCTTATTTTTATATAGTTTTTTTTATTGTGTTTATTTGTTTCATTTTACTTTCATATATAGGTATTTATAAATTTTTTCAATCTATTTTTAATTGTGGTTTTATATTCAGCTACTTACTTCTAATTTCTGCTTACTATTTATACATTCATAAACTGTCTTTTCTCTTGTTTTTTTATCTCATCTCTCTATTTTTTTTTTAAAGTATTAATACCTACTTATGTAATCATTATTTTGTTTTATGTTACTTTTTATCCCGGATAGTTTTCAATTGTAGTTCTGATATATTTGTTGTTTCATTTTATACTTTTTACTTACTCTTGTATTTATAACACTATTTTTAGTATGGTTTGTAAAAGGCACTAAGTGTCGTGAATTTATAAATAAATAAATAAATAAATAAATAAATAAATAAATATTTTCAAACATGCTCTTCGCTGGACTGAAAACTTATATTCCTTTACCAATAGACCGGTCACCAAAGGTCCATCCAAGGCTGGATAAAGGTCCATCCAAAGGTCCATCCAAGGCTGTAAGGCTACAGAAACTAGGTCTTGCATGAGAATTGGCGCTTTATATAGCGACGACCAACTTCGCAGAGGGGTCTTAAGGTGTGATTCACACACAAAACAGCGCTGACCAAATAAATCATCCTAATATTATTATTATTGCGAAAATGTCTTTAAATTAAATTAAAGGTAAAATTTTGGCGATCTTTAGAGATGACGTGGGCCCCAAAAATGTACCAAAGAATGGGAAGCTGAACTTCTGATTTGTTTCGAAGCGTGATAGAATGAACAATAAGTGTACCTGCAGGCTTCTCACAAGTTTGTCTTTATTCAGCTGAAGTCATAACACTATTGTTGAATGCAAGGATATATTAACATTCAAAGCTCATATCTAATGCATGCCCACTTACAAACACGTGTAAGTTCGCGCTGACAAATGTTGAATGTGTACTTACAAATTAAAACTAAACCTCAAGTGAACATAAAACCTGCAACTTTTGCCGACCTTCCCTGAAACAGGGGTAACAGGGGTAACATTGGCAAAGGTAACCATTTTTTTACAGTGTGGGTAGTCAGCCTCATACCAACCTATAAGTCAAGGAATACAAATAAGAAGTAACATTCTCAGGTATTAACATATATATTGTAGTCTATAACGTTTATTAAAAGCTAAAAAGTCCGGTCGATAGCTCAGTTGGTAAAGTGCTTGCATTCCATGCTGAGAGCCCAGGTTCGAATCCCATCGAGGGTGTCGGAAATGATTTCCCGTTTCGGTGTTCATTTCTAACCCCAAAATAAAATACCTACCTGGCAAAGTTTACTTCGCCTTCACGAGAAATGAGTGCCAGCCCCCTCGGGAGCTGGGAAATCCCTACTTGAACTAAAGTGGTTGGCGTAAGGCCGGCCCCCTTACCTGTAAAAAAAATAGACTCCACTCCCTTCTCGAATCACGGGGAAATAAGTTGAACTATGTGTGTAGCTTAGCTTATGTGTAGCTCTAGTCTAGTGGTTAACACTTCTGACTTGTAAAGGGAAGGTTGTGGGTCCGAATCCCGACGGAGCACAAAAAATATACCATTTATATTTTCAAATATGCTATTCGCTGGGTGAAAAATTCATATTCCTTTACCAAAAACCGGTCACTAAAGGTCCATCCAGCCTTACAGCAACTGGTTCTTTCTTGAGAATTGGCGCTTTTTACAGCGACGACCAACCTCGCAGAGGACTTTTGAGGTGTGATGCACACAAAAACAGCGCTCACCAAATAAATCATCCTAATAATAATAATAGTTGCGATTATGAATAGTCGACGATTGGATGAAATCAGGATACTTACAGTCATCTTGATTCTGCTGGCACTTTCCAAGAGTTCGATCCTCAAGCTTTCTGACAGAGCCGTCAGTGCGTGCTTAGAGGCGTAGTACATGCCGACGTGGAGGTTCTTCCATTCAGGGACTTTGTGGCCAGAAACACTGCAAAATATGGCACAACAATGCAATTAAACCCAAGAATTATTCTTGCTCATCGAGCTTTACAGAGATCAATGTATTGAAATGGTGTGTTTTTTGGAATAGACCAAGTTGCTTTGCAGATGCTTCTGTCACGTTCCATTTTCTCCTGTGGAATACATCTTTGAGGAGAGTTGTCAAATCAAACGTAGGGATATGCTCGTCCGCTGTGACCTTTTTACTTCAAATTGTACAAATTGATAAAAAAAAAGTCATTCAAATGTAAGAAAATAGTATTTTTTCTGACAATTCTTGTGTGTTGATTTGGTAATCAACGATCACTTGGTTGTACGTGAAATATGAAAACACAAGCTGAATGAAATCATCCCAAATTTTATAAAAGTACAGAGGCGTTGGGCAAGATGGTCAAGTAGACTCATCCCAAGTCTATTGAAAAGGCTCTCCGTAATTGTGGCGGATTGAGACAGCGGCATTTGTTCATCCTGGAATTGTTAAACCTCCATGGATATCAAAGTCCTCAATACCTGTTGATGTTGACAATGTGTCCGTTGTCTCCTCGTTTCCTCATGGTCTTCAAGGCCTCTCGACTGCAGATGGAAACAGCAAGAACGTTGGTCCTCAAAGTTGTCTTCCATTCATCGGTAGTTCCGTCTAGAAAAAAAGCAGAGCTCTTGTTATCACCGGCCTTTCAAGGTCATCAGGGGCTCTAAGACTGATTTGATCAAACTACATGATGCGTCTATGGCAAAAAGAAAATAGACGATCTATTACCGAACTGAAACACATCACACTTGCCTCGTTTACTTTCTACAGTATCCCATCTCAAATCCGTCAAGCTCGAGTCCTTTAGTATGTCCACAATCCATGTTCTTACCCTACTTATATCCATTTGCATCACTTACTGATAAGAGCAGCGGAAGGAAGGAACACTCCGGCATTGTTGATGAGGATATCCACTCCTCCAAACTTTTCTTCAATCAGCCTGAAGGACTTGAGGATTTCTTCTTCCTTTGTCAGGTCGCATTTGATCGGGAAGATGGTTCCATTCGTACGTGATGACAGCTCCTGTAACAAAATCAACATTTCGAGATAAAAAACTTGAAGGTAGCAGGGTACCTATTTTAGTTTCTTTTGCAAGCCCTAATCTTGATAACATTTTCTTGAAGTTCTTCTGCTTTTGGTTGTCACAAAGAGTTTTGGAATATGACATGGCGCGACATCTTTGATGCATGTTTTTTGTGACCTTTATTTTCTCATCTTTTTGAGACGATATTTTTACAAATCTTTAACCAAATGCCACTGTGTCATTACCCTGGTTTTTTTTCCTAAATTGAGATGCCATTGTTACAACCTCGACCTTGGGTGTTTGTTGATGCTTGTTGCTTTGGTACCTTAATCTTTACGTCAGCCGTGATTGAAACATAATAAGATAGGCTTAGACCCTCCTTGATTAGGTCATAAAAGACAGGGAGTCCTGGAAGATGGTATTCTTAAAATTAACCCAAGGGATTTGTGATGCTTATTGTTCTGTTGCCTTGATTTTCTTATCAGCCGTGACTTAAAGACATATCTTATACCTTTCCTAGATTAGGCTTTAAGAGTCAGGGAGTCCTGGAAGATGACATTGTGAGAGCCTCGACCCAGGGGATTTGTAATGCTTGTTGCGGTGTTACCTTGATCTTGTCCTCCCTCCTGGCGAGTCCCACGACCTTGACGCCTCTGTCAGCCAGAGCCAGAGCAGTGGCTGCTCCTATCCCAGAGCTGGCTCCTGTCACCACAGCAACCTTGCCTTCCCAGCGCCACTCTGCACATGCGCTTCCAACCAGCACAACTAACAAGCACAAAGCCAATGGACGAGACATCTTGGGATCTGGAAATCAAGAATGTTCACAGTTTTTTAAATTGTTTTGGAGAATGATTTTTTATAGACAGAGCGTTAAGCTTTACATTAAAATTAAAAATCAAAATTCGGAATTTGTCGGCGTTTTAATGGTACTAGATCATCCCAAAGGCGCTTGTTCATACGAACGCGTGAAGAGGTGCGATGCGGCTGACCGTGGTGTTGCCGTCCTATATTTTGCAGTCGCTGGAGCTATGAGGTCCCTCGATACTGCGGTCTGCGGTGCGGTTCCGTGCAGGGTATTGAAGACCAGCAAGCTGATATTGTACATGACAAAAGACAAAAAAAAAAATTCTTATTATTTTAAAGATTACCTTGTAGTAATGTTTTCTACAAAATCTTTAAAATATGCGCAGACCTTTTTTAGTAAATAAAATGAGATTTCAAAACTACGAAGAGTATCCAGGGTTCTCTATAATTAAATATTTCTTGCGAGTTTATCCTTGAAAAGAGCTATAATTTTCAAGAAACAATTTGACTTATTAAGAATTGTTGCTTATACGTATACATGAACATGTCATTATTTTCACAAGTACATGTGAAATTATTCACCACGTAATTTGCATTACATCATACGGTGTTATTCTAAAACAGCAAAGCAATGGTTCATCCGCAGTCTACCGTGAATTTTCCATATGAAAAATCGATGATCCGTAGACGAGCTATGGTTCACATGTTTTGTGAATAGCACCGTTAGAATACAACGACTTCACACGGCAGACTCAAGGTTGTAATCAGTACTGCATTTTGTACGTTGAGTATCTATAGCCTAAGTTGCAAAGATACACTGACATTTAAGGTTCCACGACAAGATGTCCATTTGCCGAATGTCCAACGATACAATGTCCATAGACAAAATGTCCACCCTACAAAACTTCCTCGCGATAAATTGTCCAAGTGACATAATGCCCACCAATTTTCTCACGTGGGCATTATTTCGGGGAACATTGTGTCGGTGGACATTGTGTCATTGTGGGCATTATGTCGGTGGACATTGTGTCGGTGGACATTGTGTTATTGTGGGCATTATGTCGGTGGGCATTGTGTCGGTGGACATTGTGTCATTGTGGGCATTATGTCGGTGGACATTGTGTCG
This sequence comes from Agapetus fuscipes, assembly GCA_951799405.1. Lineage (NCBI taxonomy): Eukaryota > Metazoa > Arthropoda > Insecta > Trichoptera > Glossosomatidae > Agapetus > Agapetus fuscipes. The sequence goes on from OX637341.1 coordinate 9,448,529, forward strand.
GTGGACATTGTGTCATTGTGGGCATTATGTCGGTGGACATTGTGTCGGTGGACATTGTGTCATTGTGGGCATTATGTCGGTGGACATTGTGTCGGTGGACATTGTGTCGTTGGGCATTATGTCGGCGGACATTGTGTCGGTGGACATTATGTCGTTGGGCATTATGTAGGTGGACATTGTGTCGGTGGACATTGTGTCGTTGGGCATTATGTCGTTGGACGTTGTGTCGGTGGACATTGTGTCGTTGGGCATTATGTCGGCGTACATTGTGTCAGTGGACATTCTGTGTATAAGCATTTGGTCGTGACAGGCATTCAAGGCTCATATGTAATGCATGCCCACAAGCAGACACGTGTTAGTTAACTCTTACGCATGCTGCATGTGTACCTGTATGTCAAGAAACAATAAATAAATCAACCTGACCTGTATAGTGTATACACAGTATCTAGGAATAAAAAGGACCCACGCGACTCCTTCGGGGACAAAATGGTAAGAAGTTTCGCAATAGTATTTACATTAAAAAGCTCAAGGAAGAACAGAACATGACAAAACAACATATGTCAAGCGGATAATAATAATAATATTAGGATGATTTATTTGGTGAGCGCTGTTTTTGTGCGTATCACACCTCAAGAGCCCTCTGCGAGCTTGGTCGTCGCTGCAGAAAGCGCCAATTCTCAAGCAAGACCCAGTTGTTGTAAGGTTGGATGGACCTTTCAGTAACCGATCTTTGGTAAAGGTTTATGAATTTTTCAACTCAGCGAAGAGCACATTCGAAAAATAAATGGTATATTTTTTGTGCTCCGCCGGGATCCGAATCCACAACCTTCCATTTACGAGTCCGAAGTGCTGCCACTGAACTACGGACCGGTCCAAGATGCCAACGACACGCGGTGTACCTACCTGAACGGTAACCCATCCAAGTACTATCCGCGCCCAATGTTGCTTAACTTCGGTGATCTATGGGAACCGGTGCTTTCAACATGGTAACGTCGTTGACAAATAAAAATCATACAATAAACGTTAGATTACAAAAGAGAATAAACCAAAACCAGAAAATGATATTTCAATCAAAAACTACCACACTACTACTTCCTTGACTTATATGTTGGTATGAGGCTGCCCACCCATAGTGTAAAACATGGTTCACTTTGCCAATGTCACCCCTGTTTCACGTGAGGTCAGCAAAAGTTGCAGGGTTTATGTTAATTTGAGGTTACGATTTTAATTTGTAAGTAAAATTTGTAAGAGCGAACTTACACGTATCTGTTTAAGAGCATGCACTTAATATGAAACTTAAGTGTTAACATAATATCTTTGCAACTTAGATTATAGATTATAGACCAAAAGCCGGTCACAAGAGCCTTCACATCCAGCTTTACAGCTACTGGGTCTTGCTTGAGAATTGGTGAGAACCAGGCCCCTCGGGAGCTGGGAAACCCTGGGAAACGGAAACCAAGCTGGGAAACCCCCACTTTAACTGAAGAGGTTGGCGCAAGGTCCTCTTACCCCTAAACATAAATAGGTCCCAAATCGCCACATACGCCCCTTTCGGGGATAACGCAGGAAAGAATTTACACTTTATCTATGCGTAGCTCAGTTGCGAAAAAAAAACTATCTACCTTATATTGTATTACCGTCACCCCGTTTCAAAGAAAAGTGAAACAATTTTTACAGAAAGAGATGTCGGCCACAAACCAACTCATAAGTCAAGTAAAGAAATCAAGAAATAAATTGTCAGTAAAATACGTGTTTCCCAAAATTTGATTATTGACTCTTTGGCATTGCACGAATGTTTGTATTTAAAAAGTGTGGAAATTTTCAACTTGTAAAAAAACATATAATAGGTATTACAAGTAAAAAAACGATCTAAATAAAATATATTTTATTTAGATCGATGGTTAAGATAAATATTTGCATAGTATGTGGCATATTAAGTAGCATGAGTTTCTCAGACAAATGCACCTTTATTCATATTTTGTAAGAGAGAAAACACTAAAAAAGTGTGAAAATCCTGTGGTTTAGAAGTTTTTCATTAGCTCTTCCTTATAATTAGATCACTTAGTGTAAGAAGTTACAGCCGACAAAATTTATCCACGATTTCTCAACACTTATTCTGGCGATATAATATAGTAAAGCAAAGGGACGATATCGCACCTTTTAAGATAAAACTGAATAAGTGCTGATTCACTGATTTGAGAAATCGAGGATAAAACATTTGATTGGGTGTAACTTGTCACAGTAAGTGAACTAATTATAAAGAAGCACTCATGAAAAACTTGGGGACTACAGAATTTTCACATTTTTTTTTTGTATTTCCTCTTGTAGAATATAGGGGAAAATGTGCATTGATCTGAGAAACCCATGTTAGCTTACTAAGTCACTTATTCAGTTTTGCCTTTGAGGTATCGATTTAGTACTTAGTTTTTGTATTTATTTTATTAATTTCAATGCAGTTATTTGGTTACTTTTTCCTGTACGATTTATAATAAAATGTAAATACCTTCTTGTTCGCGTCGTGATGATCAACTGACGGTTTTTTGCGAATCTCCCTGTATTTATAGGGTGACTAAAAACTGGTAAAAACAATAATAATAATAATAGTTTTTTTTGTAAACGGGTATCTTCGACCAGTAATTACATAAGTCTCGAGGTTTAATACCATCAACAGTGTTTGTTTTTGACTTAGTGCCATCAAGTTGTGAAGTGGACGCTTAAAAAAATAAGTGATTTTAACCCGAAATGACCAAAACAGAGTCCCTTGACTAATAGGTTGATGTGAGGCTGACCACCCAAACTGCAAAATATGGTTCATTTTGCCAATGCCACCCTTGTTTCAGGGAACTATCGAGCCTTCAGGCGCTTTTGCGCCTTATACGTAGACCCCGGACTGGATCTCCTCCCAGTCAATTGAGGACGCCATGAGCACATCCTTTGTGATTGGCAGGAAGCAGTAAGAAGCGCATCTCGATGGCATTATACCGAGTCAGTAACTTTGGGTTTTTGCTGTTTTATCTGCCGAGACATGCCCATCGGGATGGCCATCCACTACAAAAAAATTATCATTGCATGAGCGTTCTGTGATACGCTGCCCCGGAAGTGTATAAACGGAACGGTTATGAGGCTAGGTTTTCACAATGGTCCATCTAGCCTTACAGCAACTGGGTCTTGCTTGAGAATTGGTGCTTTCTACCGTGCTAATCAAGCTCTTACAGGACTCGTTGAGGTGTGATTCACAAAAAAACAGATAAACAGAAAAACAAAAGACATATATCTTGATCCCTTGACTTATAGGTTGGTATGAGGGTGAACATCCATACTGTAATAAACTCTCTGCTAATGTCGCCCCTGTTTCAGGAAAGGTCGGTGGCTGTTTGTGGGCATTTAATATGAATTTTAAATGTTAATATAATATCTTTACAACTTACATTACAGATTATTATTCTCTTCATATTATATCTCTTTTTATATTTAAACACCAAATATTTTTATGTTAACATAAAACAAATAAGAATGTAAAGCGCCCTTGAGGTGATTTTTCACAGTACAGCGCTAAAGAAAATTGTTCAATAAATAAATAAATATAATTGCAACGCAAGTACTTATTTTATTCCGTCAATAGAGGGTTATTTCAAAATTTAATGGGTGTATATTGCACAATGTTTAATTCAAAATTAAAACATTAAAAAAACACTAGAAGAGCGGTCACTGCCACTGGCGCGCAGAGGCTGATTTACGACGCGACTAAAAATAATTATTTTTTAAATAATAACTATAATTCACATCAATGATTAAATTTAAATTAATTTAAATAATAAATTGCAGGGACGTGGGGTAATTTTGTCAAGAATAAATCTTTTTGCTATGTAGAGGAATAAATCCCGCAATTTGAATAAATATAATCAGATAATTAATCAATTTGTATGTGCGCTGTGTGTTGTGGTGACCCTGTATTGTTGAAAGATTCGTAACACGTTCGACCCCGACTAGTTTCGTTCATTTTTCGAAGAACAAATGTTTTTCATTAAAAAAAATTTGAGAACCTTGCACCTTAGAAATTATAAAATATCGCCACCTTAAGGTAAAACTGAATAAGTAGGTACCTACTGGTTCACTGATTTAAGAAATCGTAGATAAAAAAAATATATGTAGGTGATTCTCATATTAAGTGAACTAATTGTAAGGAAGTGCTCATGAGAAACTTTTAAACTAAAGAATTTTCACACTTTTGAAGTATTTTCTCTCGTATAAAATATGGAAAAAGGTGCATTTATCTGACAAACCCAGGTTAACTTCATATGTCACTTATTTAGTTTTACCTTTAAGGTGTCGATATGTCTATTGAACTTACATACTTAAATATATTACCACTTGAGATTAATATTTAATGCACGAACAAACAAGAAAACTGGTGTAAGCAGCGTGATGTTGCATTGTTACTCATGAGTTGCAAAGTTTATATTCATGTGAGGTTTTATTTTTGAATTTTAAGTGCACATGCAGCATTTGTAAGCGTGAACTTCGATGTGCCTAATTTTGGGTGTGCTTTAGCTATGATCATAAATGCCAATATATCTTAGCCACTTAGATTATAGATTATAAATATACATACGTATACCAGCAACATCATTTGGGCTGCATCTATTTTTTTACTTTATATTATATAAACTATACGTAGATTAGTGGTTACAGCTTCGGGCTCTTTATTGTTTGTCGGTGCAGCTTAAAAAAATAATTATTAAATATGCTTATCAAATACAGTTTTCCACAGCGATGACCAAGATCTTAGAAGCTTCTTGAAGTGATTTACATAAAAATCGCGCTCACAAAATTTATTTATTTATTTGTAAATGGCCAAAGTCTTTAACAAAAGAAAACAATACTTTATTTTAGCCCCACCGGGGCGCAAGAAAGTAAAGAAATGTCCTAAATATAAGTGTATGGAAAGTTATATTGTAATTAATCATACAAATATTTATTCCATCCAAGAGTGAATAGAGACTAGTTAAGTAAAGAGAAGAAAAATTAAAATTTAAGAAAACGATTTTTTTTTACTTAAATACTAAATATGTAAGCGGTGCTCATATGGTTGGATGGATTATTCTTCCTCTTATACAAGGAGGCATATATTTAATTTATTTGTAAAATAAGGAACCTTATATGGATACATTTCATTCTCAATTGTGAATAAATATATACAAGTAATTTTAATTTTATATTTGACAGATAAAGGTCACTGCATATCGTTCTCTTAGTGCTTGTTTGGTCTTATGTCCATCAGAGTTAATTTCACATGACCAATGTTTCACATGAACCAATGTGTCACATGAACCAATGTGTCTTATGAAAACTAAAATATTATTTTTTGAATACGAGTATTTAAAACAACTCTCACATTATCGTATTTTCTGTTTTTTCTTGGCTAAGATTGTGTAGAATGTGATTCTTATGACAATTTCATTGAAAGGTCATCTTTGAATCAAATGCTAGATAAGCCGCAGAGCACCGAGGGGACGATATTTAAGACAGAATGTGCCAGGTAGAATTGTCTGATATTGACCAGTCATCATCATCATCATCATCAACTTGGAATGGATCTTGGCCTCCTTCATCAACTGCTGCCAGCGCTGTCAGCCGCACACTCCTTCTTCTTCTTTTGGTGCCACTTGTATCGTAGATCGTCGATCATTATGACTATTTTCACATTGAATGCTGCGGCTCGAAAGTGCTTAGTGCTTTTGCCGAACCATTGTCGTAGGTCTTTCAGCTTCGATGACCTTCGACGTTCCCGAGTTATTTCCGCTCAATCTTACCCTGTATGATATTGTTATATTTTCACACGAATTCTATTTGATTAAACTGCAGTGATTCATTTTACACAATTTATTTCAGATGCGGTTTGGATACAGAGTCACTTTACACATGCACAATACAACGGTCAGTTGATTTTTGAGCCTGCAGAGCGATTCGGTCCTTATTTTATGGTAAGAATAAAGACCATTCTCGAAACAGAATTATAGTTGTTAGATTTTGCTAGAACATGCCACCAAACACTCAAATACATGAACAAATTATTATTATCCTTATAAGTACCTAACATCATTTATTTCTAGAGATACAGACTTTATTATTAACTTACACAGACAAACACAACGCACAACAACATGTTCGTATCGATACGATGGGGAAGGCGATATTTCTCATTTCTCATAACTTCCCCGAAGTAGGTACATCCGCTTTTTCTGCTTGATGGTTGACAGAAGTTCTTTTGTAATGCGCATACGTCGGAGGACTTCTTCATTGATAACCCGATCACGCTAAGAGATCCGAACCATTTTTCGGTAGATCTAGGACCCTTTAATTCGTTTCTCCAGTGCCTTTGTGTGCAGTCCATCCCTCCTATGCACATTCCAACCCCACGAAAATCTACCACCGCTCCATCCAGCCATCTTGAATTGGGTCTTCCCACTATCCTGCGTCCCTCCAAAACGCTACTAAGCTACACATAATGTGCAACTTCTTGCCACGTTTTTCCTCAAAGGGAATTTGGTGAGTGGAAATTATTTATTTTTACCGTGGCCTTTATTATTGTTTTATTGATACAAAAAATGCGATAATTAAAGGACTCGTGATGTTAAGAATAAAAAAGATGTTTGAAATTAGTTGCTCGCTTTTCTGTGAATTTTTATGAGTCATTTACATTAAATTGTAACTATACAGCAAAAAACATTTAACTCCAGTTTTGCAACTACGCTTTTATTTAACGAACAATATCCTTTATTCTAGTTCCTTGACTTATAGGTTAGTATGAGGCTGTTACCATACTCTAAAAACTGATTCACTTTGCCAATGTCACCCCTGTTTTGAGGAAGGTTAGCAAAAGTTTCAGGGTGTATGTTCATTTGAGTTTTGGATTTGCAACACATGCAGGATCTGTAAGCGCAAACTTACACGTGTCTGTTTGTCGGCATGCATTTAATATGAATTTTAAATGTTAATATATTATGTTTGAAACTTAGATTATAGATTATGTACAGATCAAATGTGCGGACCTCCTGATTTTCGGTGTTGCTCGCCGCTTTTTTTGTCTAATATAATCTAATTTACCTTGCAAAGATACGTTACATTGGGGATACGCATTATTTGCATTCTCACAAGCAAACACGTACAAGTTCGCGCTTGTACATGCCGCATGTCAACCTACAACATAAAAACCCAAACCTCAAATGAACATACACCCTGCAGCTCTTGTCGGCCTTCCCTGAAACAGGAATGACATTGGCAAAGTGAACCATTTTCTACAGCATGGGTGGTCAGCCACATACCAAATTCGAACCACATACAAAGTTCGCGAACCAAATTTTTCGTTCATCGTTCACATGGCAAGGTTTCCTTACATAAGATGTTTTGGTTTGACTTCTATGAGCACTTAGTCGTTTTGATTTTTTATTTATTTTCAACTCGAGTGGCGTTTTTCGTTAAAAGGTGCAAGAAAAAAACTAGTTTTTCTCGAGATGTATGTGTTCAGCAAATATAAAGAATGTCCATAATTAGACATGCAAACAACACTGGGCCTGTCATTATTTATAAACAAAAAAAATAATCAGTAAATATTTTACTCACTTATATAACAGAAAAGTGTCCTGCAAAATCACTAAAAGTCCAATTTTTAAAAAATGTAAATTACAAATTAATAGTTTTTAGCTTTGTTTTGTTTCTGATTTAATAGATTTTAATAGATTTAATAGAAGATGCTTGAGCGAATTGTGAATAGGTAGTTTTGTCTGTTTCGTGCATTCCATACAGGCACGTTTGCCTAATAGGTAGGAAATTATATTATGTTTACAACTTTTAAGGTTGATATTCACGTCAGCCAATTTTATCGCGTCCTAGCAACACATTTATCCGACCACTATCATAGTCGATAGATATGTAGATGATTGAACTAAGTACCTAATGATGGATGATTTTTTGAATGATTGAACTTACTGCGCAATATCTATCGATGTCGTCGCGGGCCGGATTTAAGGCTTACGCGGGTCACACTGTGGCCCGCGGGTCGTATGTTGGCCAGGCCTGGCCTAGACCCTATGCACGCGCCTGGTTTTGTCTATGGTTGTACTCACACCCCGGTGTTTGCATATTTTGTCCAGTTTAGACATGCCACTTTCGGCGAACAGCTTTTTAATAATTTGAGCAACTGTTGAGTAGGTTGTTATGTCTATGGATGTAGTTCGTTGAATTCCTTACTCCTGTAGGCAATTATTACCACTGTCTATCCTTACCTCTCACCTTGTGACAATAAAACAGAGTCAAGTGTCAAGAGTCAGTGCTTGTTAATTCTCCAAGGTGAAGAGAAGCGTCTGTCTCTTCGGTAGTAACGCAAGTCCCGCGCGGTCGATAGGGGGAAACACAAAAGAAGATCACTCGGGAGTGAGGTGAGTCCCTTCAGATTATTCCAGACTCCCATCCTTGTTCCTGATGGTCCGCGACTTTGGCAGACTTGCCTAGATTCAGTTTACTCGAACGATTATGAAATCTAGAAAAACACTCAATTTTCGTTCTCCTCTTGCACATTGTGGAATCAAACTTGGCTCCAGCAAAAGAATTTGACTAGTGTGGTCACTGCTCCTGAGAATGCTTTCTTAGGCGTTTTATTTTTATTTAATAAAAAAACATTATGTACTTATGTGTATGTATATTTATGATTAATATTTACCCAGGTTGTTGACGTAAGGCCAGCCCGCTAAAATAATATAATGTAAAAAAATGATTGCAGAATCCATGAAATATGCATGGCCGTTAATATCCATAATTTAAATGGCGATCGCAAAATCCCGGTTCCTTTCATTCCACATTACGCAGAAGTTTCCGGAACAATTCCAATCCCAGCGGAAACGCCGAGTAAATAATTGGCGTCGCTATTTTTTATTTGATTATTCAGGGGCGGGCCCGGTAGCGCGTCCTTACCGGTATTGCCGGACTCGTATTCCGGTAATTTACCGGCATCTCCTCCAGACACACCCCTTGTTTACCGGTTCAAAACGGAACCAAGAGGATTTCACATTAGCGTGCTTGTCTAGACCACCAAGATTTTATTTTTCTTTTTCTAGTGCTGTGTGAGACACTGAATGAAAGAGTCCATAATGATTGGGTGATGAACGAGTGTGGGAAAAAGATAATTTAAGAATGAAAGTAAAAAAAAAATGAGATGGTTCGGACATCTTGAAAGAATGGATGATGAACGACTAACGAGGATAGTGCACAGAGGAAATGTCAGAGGAAAGCGTGGAAGATGAAGACCGAAAAAAGGTATTGATAGACCAAGTAGGTGAGATTGCAAAAGAGTGGAACCTGCAGAGTGAGAATAAGAGAAGAATATGTATGAAGAAAGTGATGAATGTTGAAGAGATGAAAGAGGTATGCAAGGACAGAAAAAGATGGAGACGCATCTGTGGAGGTACCAGCCACCCCTAGTGGAACGGCGACAGTGTGTTAGGTCGCCCCGACGTTGACGATCGGTTGTAAAGATGTATCTATCTCTCGTGGCCAAAAACATATGCTGACACAGGGTTCTTGAGGTGTGATTCGCACAAAATCAGTGCTCACATTCTCTCGAGCACAGAAAGAATGATCAGTCTCTTCTATGGGTACTATAATGGTGACTGTTCTGATGAAATATCCTCACTTATACCTCCTTCTCTCGTCTCAACTATGGCAACTCGTAGAACGGCCCACATTTACTTATCCCTATGCAGTCGATATCAAAACTATGAGAATATGGTGTTTGCACGACTCATTCCTTTGCCAAACTGCCCGTTTATGCAACAAGTTATCGGTATCTGTGTTCCCAACCCAATTTAATCTTATCCTATTCAAAACCAATATCAATCACCACTTCTATCCAGTGTCTCGAAACAAAGCCAACGCAACACTAAGCAGCTAACAGCCCTGCTACAAAGGATCAGAAGCGCTATTCTGCCAAATTCCTTACGACCTTAAGGCAACGAGATGGCGATTCGTGTTCAAAAATAAGGTGTACTGTGATTCTTTATCAATGGAGTTCTTTCGCTCTGATTGGATTGGATTGACATCAAGTGTCTAAAGTCTCGGAAATCTAGGGAGTCTCCAGCACAGAATATAAAAAAAACATCCTAAAATTATTTTTTATTTCGATGCTGTGTTAATAAGCAGTTATGAAACCTTTCAGTTTTCGGTACAGAATTCGTAGATTTACGGTCAGAAAGTTTTGTTTTTCAAGTAAAATTGGAAACCGCCCGCGGCTCGTTTAAAACTTGAAATTGCGGCGCTCCTTTAGATGTTATTGTTCCCCCTTTATCCTTAAAGCCCCGCCGGTGGTCGACCTCGCTCCTCTGCTCAGTAACCTGAAAGCAACAGGTTCGAAAACCACTGAATATTTGAAGGGTTTGATTGGAATCCAACTCTAGGAATTTCGATTAAATTTTATTTTTGGTTTTGTTTTTTCGCAATATTTTTACGTTGTATGTATGGGATTTGAGAGGCTTATTCACTACACATTTGGTCCATGGCTGATCCATTGATCATCTTTTTACTGTAAGGAAAATTCACGTTAGGTGGTAGTTGAGTCATGAATTTGCTGTTTGTGAATAACACCACTAGATTCGTAGGTATGGAATCAAAGATTTCACCATATGGAACGTGTCACATAAAACTTTCTTTACGATAAAACAAAATTTTTGGTTTCAAGAATATTTATTTTTTATTTAGCCTAACCATGGGTGAAATCCTACGCACGCTCCTGATAAACTGTATATGTAAGTGTTGAATAATTCATTTGTATCTTCTTCGGTTATAGGTTTCCGTCCTTTATTGGAATACATAAATGGATGATTGAGATATGTCGTGACTTTTTACTTTTTGCACATTTGGCAGATTCTCTGAAAAATATAACAAATTATTTTGTGACATTGCAGTAGAACCTCGATTATCCGAGCTCAATTTAACGAGGTCGATGATTAATCGAGATTGCATTACCAAATTTCTGAAATATCGTGTGAATGCGATATCCCAGAGTCATACCTAATACCTACAAGGACAGCTAGTATGAAGAAGTTTATGACTCTGGATGAAATGAAAGAAGTATGTAAGGACCGAAAAAATGTCGGTTCATTTGAAATGTTGTCGCCTTAGACATTAAAATTTGTAATCGTTTTTTTTGTACCGATAATTTGATTTCTAATTAGTTAATGTATTTTATAATCTGTATTTTTTTTTATAAAAAAATAGATTTGTGAAGAGGAGTGCGATTTACCAACCTGTTCTGCCTGGCCAGAAACAGGTATTAATATCATCAATTAATAATTCATTATTGTATATTTTAATGAATTATTTATCAATAAAAACACAATGACATTTATATTTTGTACTGTTTGTGTATTAACACTGTGAAAATTCATATTGTTTAATTTTATAATTTTTGGATGAATTCAAACAAAACACTGTTTATTTTCACTATAAAATTTATTTAAAAAGATTAAAATCTTTAAACAAATTACTAACGCGTTTTCGACCTAGTGGGTCATCATCAGGTATGATTACAGTAAAAGATTTTTAATAAATTTAGTCAATAGGTATAAATTACAGTCAGGTAGGTAAAAAAACATTCAGCAGAATAAAATACAATAAAACAACGATGACATTTGTTGAACCAGGATCAATGTTATGGTCAAATGACCCAGGCGGGAATCGAACCAGCGTTATTCTATTCCAAATACGCTAGAAAGATCAGCCACTTGACCCTCGGCCATAGAGGCTTCATAAACTTTATTATTAACTCACATAGACAAACACAACACACAACTACAAATTTGTAACAATATTCTTATGTTTGGTGACGTATTGCACACTCCATTATTGCACAAGCTGAAAAAAAGTAAAACTTGTTTCTATTTTTCAGTGTGTTTCAAAACTACGTATTAGTCCTTGACTGAGGTTGGTATGAGGCTGACCACCCATACTGTGAAAAATTGTTCACTTTGCCAATGTCACACCTGTTTCAGGGAAGGTCGGCAAGAGTTGCAGGGCTTATGTTCATTTGAGATTGGGTTTTTTTATATTGTAGATCCACATGCGCCATGTGTGAGCGCGAAATGATGCATGTCTGCTTGTGGGAATGCATTTACATAATATGAATCTCAAATGATACATATCTTTGCAACTAAGATTTAGATTTAGATTAGATTAGATTAGATTAGATTAGCGCTCCAAAATGGCTCGGATAATCGAGTCTTTTCTGTATTTCTTATACAGCAAGTATGTGATTTCTACAGAAGTGTGGGCAGTGGTTCAGCCTTTACCCAATAACAACCTCTATTATGGAGCTCGTAAATCGCGAGAGCTTTCAGCGCTAACAAAGCGCCGTCCCTCCCAAAACCCCACACGCGCGCAATAATGTAATTCCTATCCATTATTTAATTCCCTCCTTGTATAGAAAAACTAACCAGCATCGATTTTATTTTTTTGTGGTCGGCCGTTTTGGAATTTTAGCTTTGTATGTGCGTCTCACGAAGTACAAGTGTGAAGTGGATTGAAGACGTTCAAACCAACGCACTCGGTACAAGTTATAGAAATGACTCCTAGTAAACGCAACAAAGCTACACATAAAGTGTAACTTCTTGCCTGCGTTATCCCCGAGAGGGTCGCATGTGCAATTTGGGACCTATTTATTTTTATGGGTAAGGGGACCGGCCTCACCCCAACCACTTCCAGTTGAAGTGGGGGTTTCCCAGCTCTCGGGGGGGGGGGCAGACCTTCCCTGTGAAACCGGAGTGGCATTGGCAGAAGTGAATCACGTTTTTACAGCATCGAAAGTCGGCCTCATACCAACTTTTTTTTTTATCAAGAAACATGAATTGCCGAGGAGTTTTAGTCATGGAACAGGAATTGAGAAGGAAATTGAGTGAAAGAACATTAGTTGCCGAGGAAGCTGATTGTCAGTTTCCAATAGAAAAACAACAAAGAAGTCTTGTAAATGATTTATAATTTACTGAATAACATTAAACCGAGTTAAACTATTTTTTAACAATAATCTGAATTCATTTTCATACGTTATTCGATATACGCCATCGAGGTGAGATTAACGCAACGTTTTTTAAACTTTACGACGGATTCTAAATGAGCAAATTATCATACATTTAATATCGATTCTACCATGATATAATTGTTTTGTGGGTACTTGTATCTGAGAATGTCTGTACCGCACTCTACTGCTCCCTGGCCCTTGCGGTTTTCCCAAATCAATTTGCGAAAATCCTGCGGGCATTGGCAATTACTTATCCCGACCAGGGATCCGCAATCTGATCCCGCGATTTCCAGCCCTGCTTACATACTCTTTTCCAGGGATGTTTTGGATATGAAGTTTCAGATATGGATACGGATATGGATGTGAGAAAAATATTACATCGGTTTCGGATTCGGATATGGAATTATTTCGGAAATACGCTAGTTTCGGCTTAATTTATAATCTATAATCTAAGATGCAAAGATATATTACATTTAAGATTTGTATTAAATGTATTCTCACAAGCAGACAAGTATAATTTCGCGCTTAAGCATGCCGCATGTGAACCTAAAATATAAAACCCAATCTCAAATGAACATAAGCCCGGCAACTCTTGCCGACCTTCCCTGAAACAGGAGTGACATTGGCAAAGTAACAATACTAATATTGGGATAATTAATTTGGTGAGCGCTACTTTTGTGTGAATCACACCTCAAACGCCCTCTGCGACCTTGGTCGTCGCTACAGAAAGCTAAAATTCTCAAGCAAGACCCAGTTGCTGTAAAGCTTGATGAACCTTCGGTGGCCGGTCTTTGGTACCTAAAGGTATAAAAATTGTTCAACCCAGCGAAAAGTTTATTTGAATATATAAATCGTTTTTTTTTGTGTTCCGCCGGGATTCGAGCCCACTACCTTCCAATTCCAAAGCATTACACTACACTACGAACTGTTTAGGAATGGTGAAAGTATAAGTATTATACCTTCAAAATAATAATGTAAATTGACTTTAGTTCTAGATCATCACTGTAAACTTTACAATCAGTCATATGAGTGATTATTAGATGTAACTATTCACTTAAAAATGCAATAAATCATAATATAACAATGCTGGAGAGTTGTTTTCTGGGATCTGTTGCCCTGGTCTGTAGGAGATGTAGCTTCCGGACGTTTCGCCCATGTCTACGATGGGCTTCTTGAGCGTGAAAGTATGATCCATTTTCTCATATTCCTTTTGCCGTTTTTGGTATTTACTGTTTTAAGTTTGGGATGTTTTGTTATGTGATGTTTTGTCATATGATGTCATATCTGATCTAATCTAAGTTGCAAAGATATATTATATTAGGGATTCACATTATATGCATTCTCACAAGCAGACACGTACAAGTACGCGCTTGCACAAGCCGCATATGTGAACCTACAACTTTGTAATAAACAAATTATACCATGCATAAACATTAAAAACAAGTACAAAATATACAATTTTAAGTATAAATTTAAATGAAACGGACATTTTTTTTATACCTATAACATCCCTGCTCTTTTCGTAAGCTCCCCTCGACAGCGTTGATACAAAAATATATTAAAGATAAAAGAGAACCCCTAGTTGTTGATGTAGCTTTCACACGTGTTTTGTATTTACGCCATCGAGGGGAGTGAACGCAATGCTGTATACTTGTGGCAGTTATTATTTCTGTAATATCCGCTCCATGGTCCGAACATGTGGGCAATCAATATCTGTTTTACTGTATTTATGACCGGTCTGTAGTCTAGCGGTAACGCTTCGTACTTGTAAATGGAAAATCATGGGTTCGAATCCCGGCGGAGGGCACACAATATACCATTTAAATTTTCAAATATGCTCTTTGCTGGGTTGAAAAATTCATATACCAAAGGTTTTTAAGACGAAGAATCAATCAGATGGTTCGGGCATCTAAAAATGGTGAAAGATGAACGACTGAAAAAAAAGTGAACAGAGGGAATATCAAAGGTAAACGAAGAACGGGAAGACCGAAGAATGAATCCTTGCTTCTTTCCTCATCAGCCTTTTTCAGTCCACTCCTGGACGTAGGCCTCCTCCAATCTTCTCCAAGTTTGTCTTTCGGCTGGTGTGTTCAGCCATCCTCAGCCTGCAGTTCTCTTGATGTCGTCTAGCCACCTCAGTTGGGGTCTCCCCACTCCCTGCTTGGACATCCTGGGCCGCCACTAGACATGGTCCTGCCTTGCGGCGTGACCAGCCCAGCGCCTTTTTAAGCAGGCCACTCATTGTATATTAGGATGATTTATTTGGTGAGCGCTGTTTTTGTGTGTATCACACCTCAACAGCCCTCTGCGAGCTTGGTCGTCGCTGTAGAAAGCGCCGAATCTCAAGCAAGACCCAGTTGTTGTAAGGTTGGATGGACCTTTCAGTGACCGGTCTTTGGTAAAGGTTTATGAATTTTTCAACTCAGCGAAGAGCACATTCGAAATATAAATGGTATATTTTTGTGCTCCGCCTGGATCCGAATCCACAAACTTCCATTTACGAGTCCGAAGTGTTGCCACTTCGGACTACGGACCGGTCCAAGATGCCAACGACACGCGGTGTACCTGAGCGGTAACCCATCCAAGTACCATCCGCGCCCAATGTTGCTTAACTTCGGTGATCTATGGGAACCGGTGCTTTCAACATGGTAACGTCGTTGACATCTATCGTTGACATCGTCGTATAACATCAGTGACACCGGTGCGTCAACCCTATCTCTGGGACTGATATCCAGCATCCTCCTTTCAATGTCTCTATGGCACATCCTCAGTCTGTTGGCGCTATACTGAGAAAGCCCTTTTGTTTTCAAGCCGTAGGTGGATATTGGAAGCACGCATGACTCAAAGACCATGCGTTTCTGGCTAACAGGCATTTTTGTGTCATTGGAGATGTAGCTTAGATTCCCGAAAGCTGCCCATGTCAGTCCTATCCTTCTGGTAACTTTATTTGCTTGATTTTCTTTTAACCCAGTTTTATATTGTGACCAAGATATATTATTTAGTGGTCTATAACTGCTAAGGTTTCATTTTCAACCGAAATTTGAACTTTATCTAGGCTTAGGATTTTGTTTTTGGAAGTTAATTTTCAAAAACAGCGCTCACTGAGTAAATCATTCTTATATTCTTTTAATGTCGAGGAGATGAAAAAAAGGCACAAGGACATGACAGACACATCTGCAGAGGCACTGGCCACCCCCAGCGTAATGGCGGGCTGGTACAAGTACGGTGGCCATTATTTACCGCAATATGCTCACACACAAGTACGTTAGTTTAGTGTAGCTGTACATGAAGCAGACGTTTCGCAGGATATTATTGTCCAACGCTACAAATTTTCGCGTCAGGTAAAGGGTGACGTGCAATAGTCACGAGACAACACTAGGCAACAATAATAAGGTAACAATAGGGTAATTGCACTTTTTTATTTTATTTCATAAAATGGTAGGCTATATTTTTTAAAATGCATTTGCGTTTTTAAAAAAAATTAGTTTTTAAATTATAGCACTTTAAAATTCGCGTATTTTCCATTTCCGCTAAAACAGGCCATTTCTTTATTCGGGCGGATTTGACGTCAGATCTTCGGAGTTTAGGTGTCAAATGGCCCAGGTAGTCAGTTTGACAGCGACGTTTATCGTCAAAATGACGACACACGTCCCTAGCCGTTTACATTGCTTTTTTGGCGGGATTAAAATTCTCCGCATTTTATTTTTCAAAATTATCAATGACATCTTTATTTTTACTACTTAAATAATATATGGTTGTGATCCTTGAAATGTACTCTACACAACCATATTATTTTCAACCGTTTTCCGTACCACTGCAACTTCCCTATTATGCTCCTGAAGATGCTGAACGCCCATGCTGTAAAATTGGTTCACTTCGCCGACGTCACCTCAGTTTCAGGGAAGGTTGACAAGAGTTGCAGGGTTAATGCTAATGTAAAAAACAAATAAGAACTCAAATTTGAAATTTGGGCTTTATTTTGTTTGTACATATCATGAAGTCTGTAAATGTCTGTAATGTCTTGTGGTTTATGCTACGGGCTCGTATACCAAAAGCCGTTAATTCGTAACTATACAGTTGTAGTTCACATTCTTAATTTATTTATTTTTGTTGCTGAAACATTTTCTTCTAAAAAGGCATCTTAAAACTGTGTTGTTATTTTACAATAATTGATTTAATAAGTTGATTTTTGTACAAACTAAATACGATGGACTTTCACTGTGTGAACCACCATTTTTTTCAAATGTGCTCTTCGCTGGGTTGAAAAATTCATTAATATTTAAAAAACCGACCAATCACCAAAGGTTCATCCATCCTTACAGGAAATGGGTCTTTCTTGAGAATTGGTACCTTGAACGAAACATATTCAATTTATTTTTAAAAAACAAGTGTCACGTTAACGTAGCGACACATGCGCATCGTTCTGTACGGATGCTGCGTGCGCATCCGTTTTCTCCCTTTCAAATATTATTATGAGGAAAACATCCCTTTGTATTCAGTATCCGCTGCAACGTCACAGGGGGAGGGCGCCACCCTTCTGAGGAAAATCCGACATCGCTTTCAAACGCGTAATGTGGACAAAAACAAAAAGTGTCACAAACTGTGCTAGCCTTATGAAAAACAAACAAGAACAATGCGCTTACGTAAAAATCTGTAAATTATTGTAAAATAATTTAAAAAAAATGATAAAAAGTAATCAATGTTTACAAAATTATATTTATTGTTAGACCCAGGTATGATTTTTATCAACTTTATTTATTTTTATACTTCTATATATTCGACCGGTCCGTAGCTCAGTGGTAACACTGCGGACTCTGAATGGGAAGGTTGTGAGTTCGAATCCCGGCGGAGCACAAAAAATATACCATTTATATTTTCAAATTTGCTCTTCGCTGGGATGAAAAATTAAAAAATTACCGGTCACCAAAGGTCCATCCAGCCACTGGGTCTTGTTTGAGTATTGGCGCTTTGTAGCGACGACCAAGCTCGTACACCTCTGCGGCACTACAACAAGTGTCATAGACCCCTAGAGTCTCTAGAATCTAGGGAGTCTCCCGCACAGGATTTCTTAAAAAAAATACAGATTTTTTTTATTTTTTTTTAAATACAGATTTTTTTCCGTACCTATTGCTGCATAGGACATATTTTATAATCTTTTAACTAAGTTGAAAAATATTTATTGGCATTTAAGGCTCATATTGAATGCATGCCCACAAGCAGGTACAAGTGAGTTCACGCTTACAAATGCTGCATGTGTACTTAAAATTCAAACCTCACGTGAACATAAACTTTGCCACTCCTACCGTCTTTATCTGAAGTAACAATGGAAGTAACTGTAACTGTAACTCTGTCACCATTCCGCTAGGGGTGGCCAGAGCCTCTGCAGAGTTGCCTCCATTTTTTCCTATCCTGACATACCTCTTTCAATTCCTTCATATCCATCACCTTTTTCATGCATTTTCTTCTTTTACGCTCACTTTGTATATCCCATTCTTTCACAATCTCCACAATCTGATCACTCCATACTTTTCTCGGTCGTCCCTTCCCTCTTTTTCCTTTCACACTTTCTTTGCATTGGAAAAGTTAATGCAAGTTTTTAGAGTATGAGGGGTCAGCCTCATACCAACCTATTAGTCAAGGAACAAATTAAGGTTGGAAATTTGATCATGGTAAAAATCTAAACAGTTAACGTCTATTTTTTGGAAGCAATGTTTAAATTAACATGGAAAAATTTATTTTTGAAGAAAACTACTGCATACTGTTGTCCGATAAATGCATCTATAATTAAGTTGCAAAGATACATTTACATTCAAAACTGATGTCAAATATAAATTAACATAGACCTTGCTTAACTTTTACCGACCTTCTCAGAAACAGGGGTGACATTGGTAAAGTGAACCATTTTTATAGTATGGGTGGTGTTCCTCATACCAACCTACAAGTCAAGGAATAATAACACAGTATGGATACAACTTGTGTGGACGCAATTTGTCATTGATATTTTTTTCCTCTTTAAAATAATTAAAAAATAACTCCATTACACTGCTCTCCCTTGATGTTCACGCGCCATGTTGTATGACGTATGTGTTTATGTAAGCAGACCTCTTTTCCTTCTTCTTTTAGAGTCACTCATATCGAAGATCGCCCACAATCATGGTTAGTACATTGATATCAAAATTTTCTCGTGCGAAAAAAAAACACAAGTAAGCTACACGTACAGTGTATTTTTTTGTCGCGTTTTCTCCGAAAGGGTCGCATGTGGCTAGTGGAACCTCTTCACTTGTACAGATAAGGGGGCCGGCCTCACGGCAACCCCTTCAGTTGAAGTGGGGTTTCCCAGCTCCCGAGGGTACTGTTGCTCATTTCTTGTGAAGGCTGAGTAAAACATGTCGGTATTTTATTTTGGGTTTGAAATAAACACAGAAACGGGAAATCATTTCTGATACCCTCGGTGGGATTCAAACCCGAGCTGTCAGCATGGAATACAAGCACAATGTAACGAGTGGAACCTATTTATTTCGACAGGTAAGAATTCCGGCCTTATGCCAACCACTTCAAGTGAAGTGACAGTTTCCCAGCTTTTGTGGGGGTTGGTACTCATTTCTTTTGAAGGCTGATTAAACCTTGCGGGTATTTTAATTTTTCCAAATAAAAAAGGTCTACAATTGATGTCATACAATTTCCATGAAACATTTATTTCCACAAAAAAATCGTCCCATTCCATCCGCTCTCCAAATGCAGCAGCCTTTAATTGTTTTCGTGGAATTTCGTTGGAAATTTCCACTTTTCCCTTTGACTCTAGTCCTGGGGAATGTGCAGCAGGATCAGTTTATTATTTTTAGCTTTAAATTTAACTAATAACTATGTTTGATTTAAAGTCGATTTGCCTAAAATATAGCTTACATAATGGAAACGCAACTAAGCTGCACATATAAAGGAAATTGTTACCGCGTTGCCCCTGAAGAGGGCGCATGTGGCGGGTAGAACCTGGTAATTTTCATAAATTTAAATAAAGCTCAATATCGCTAAAATTCCCATTTTGAGTTTATTTTGCGCATAACTAGTTTCGGGAAAAGCGATGCCTCCCATCTTCAGGTGTAAAGTAAAACACCTAAAGATGGGAGGTACCGCTTCTCCCCAAATTGGTTGTGTACAAAATAAACGCAGTAGATAAGTGAATTCTAATAAAGTTTAATTTTATTATAATGATATTTTACAAAGTTACTGCCGAAAATTTAGGTAATATACTAGTTATTTTCAATAATAAGAAGCCGGATTTATGGCCACTTTTTCAATTGAATGGGGTTTCCCTGCTCCTGAGCGGGCAAGTCAAATAAGCACCGACATGGGATTTTTTTCTGTAAACTGTGATGGGGATCAAATCTTAGCACTCTAACTTGAACGTAAGCATTCTACCAACTGAACTAACAACCGGCTATCAGTTTCGCTATTCGGGAAACATGGTCCCTAAAATTAGTGTGTATATGACGGCTGTGTCAACCTGACATCACACACGTTAATTCACGCTAAGTCGCGCCGCATGTGTACCTATTTAAAAAATAAAAAATAAATCTCAAACGAGCGTATCCACTGCAACTCTCGCCTACTTTCCCTGAAACGAGTTGGCATTGGTAAAAGTTAACCAAGCTTGTACTCCTGTACATTTAAAATTCATATTAAATGCATGCCCACAAACAGACATTTGTAAGTTCGCACTTATAAATTCTGCATGTGTAAATTACGAATTAAAATCCGAACCTCAGATGAGCATAATCTCTGAAACTCTTACCTATCTTCCCTGAAACGAGGTGACAAGTGAACAAAGTTTTCACAGCATGGGACGATTTGAATTAATTAAATTTGTCATGATAAATAAATGTATGAATGGATGA
Source organism: Agapetus fuscipes (assembly GCA_951799405.1). Classification (NCBI taxonomy): domain Eukaryota; kingdom Metazoa; phylum Arthropoda; class Insecta; order Trichoptera; family Glossosomatidae; genus Agapetus; species Agapetus fuscipes. The sequence goes on from OX637341.1 coordinate 9,469,484, forward strand.
GAGCTTTGTGTACGACAGACTCGGAATAACCCAGCTGGCATTTCAGAAACTATTTTAATGAGTGGGAGCCAACAAACGGTGGGTGCGGAGCTCAAACACTTGCAGGAGAAACGACTGACGGCAAATTTGCACTCAGAGAAAAGCTATGCGCTTCAAAAATGTCGAAAAACATTTCAAAACTATTTCATTTAAATATCTTTCCTAGTTAGAATTGGTATGGGCTGCATTCTCAAAACTTAAATTTCGACGGTAAAGATATTATAGAGCATAAACGACAAAAAGTAAATTGTTCAGGACATCAGTTTAAAGTTTGAGATTGCAGAAAAATTAACATCACTTTTTTATTTTTTATCATATCGTTAAAATCAAAACAGCTCTAGAATTAAAAAAAAATAAAGGCGTTTATTGGCATTTCTATTAATGTGATAGTACGTTGTTTATGTCACAAGCGCCTTTAGGGGAAAAAAGGCCAAAAATTTCGTTGGTTACTTTACAAAACTGTACTTCGAAACGCAGTTTTTTGCTTGAGCATAAAATACTAAAAAGTCATCGTAGAGCCATGGGAATGAGCGCATTAGAAAGAGCGGAATTTTTTAAGAAGGATAGCATTAATAACTCATTTTCTACTAAAACATCGCTTATGCCCTATTTCCGTTTAACCGTCGATATATATTTGAAAATAATGAAGTCTTCGTAAGTCTTAAGAGAAAGCTTTATGATTCATGTGTCCTGCCAGTGATAATAAATATATGGGCTAGAAACTATGATGCTGATACTTGCGAATAAACGTAAACTGAAGTGTATACAGCGTACCATGAAGAGACAAATGTTAGGCACCAGCTTGAGAGAGAAAATAAAAAATGAAACCATCCGACAATAGACAAAAATCGTCGACATTGTTGATAAAGTCTCCAAGCTGGCGATAGGCTGGTCATGTGAGGCGAGAGGATGGCAGGTGGACTTACAGAATTCTTGAATGGAGGCCGTGGGAGGACTAGAGAAGTGTGGGAAGACCCCAAAAGATGAGCTGATGGGAAAACAGTGGTATCGTGGTGGCCGAGATAGACGAATGTGGAAAAGTTTTGAAGAGGCCCATATCCAGCAGTGGAGAGAAGAGGCTAGCAGTGAGTATCCTTGTTAGTCTTGATGAAAAGGGTGATAGGAGAGACGGCAACAGGGCCTACGAGTCCAAAAAGCACATAAAGAATTAAAAATAAAATTATAATTATTTTTTTAGGCCCATTAAAATGGAGCCCCAAAGACTAATAATAATATGAGGATGATTTATTTGGTGAGCGCTATTTTTGTGTGAATCACAGCTCAAAAACCCTCTGCGAGCTTGCTCGTCGCTATACAAAGCGCCAATTCTCAAGCAAGACTCAGTAGCTGTAATGCTGGATGGGCATTTGGTGATTGAGCTATCGACCGCCCTTTCCTGAAACAAGAAAAAAGTGAACTAATTTTTATAATATGGATGGTCAACCTCGTACCAACCTAAAAGTCAATAATTGTGTAATTAAAAAAAGGGGCGCAAAAGTTGTCACTTTATTTTCCTTCAATAAAAGCGCGAACGCAAAAACAAAGAAAAGTGAATTTCTAATCACCTTTTGAGGGTTTCATTTCCAAAGAAAAACAGTTAAAAAAGTGTGATGCGAAAAGTTAACACATTGTAATTATTTTTTAATTATTATTGGACAATAAAGTGAAACTTTTTAAAATTATTTTGAAGCTTTTTCGTTCTCAAAATGGAAATTTGTGTTTTTTATACTTAATGGTGTATCCTGCGCTTAATAAAATTATTCACTTAATTTGCAAAATGTTAAACATTGCATGTAAGTAATTATTTTTAATCTAGGTTGCGCCGATATTTTTTTTTTCCTAGAAAAAACATAAAAGTATATTTTTTCTCATTCTTGATTCGTTCGTATAAGCCTGACTAATCATTCTGGAAGAATAAATTCACTTTTGCCAATGTCATTTATCAAATTTATGGCGCCCTTGAGATGGTCCTGGACCATTAAATGGCGCCACAGGAAAGAAATCATCCATCATCATCATCATCATCGTCACCCATTGTTTCAGGAAAAGGAATCAAAGTTTGCATTTTTTTTTAGCATTTAAGCCTTGAGTTTCCTTTGTTTTCTAAGTGCATGTGAAATCGTTAACATGCAGATGTCTAAAAACGCAACTCACAACTAAGCTACACATATAGTGTAACTTCTTACCTGCGTTATCCCCGAAGGGGTCGCATGTGGCAATTCGGGATTTATTTATTTTTGCGAGTGCGGAGGCCGGCCTGCAGTTTTTATTTTTTTTTATTTTTTTTTATTGTAGCAAAATAATGCTAATTTAAACAATTACATATCAAGTCAAAACAAAAACAGTTATTTCAGAGGCGCTGTGCAAGTAGGAACCTGACAGCTTGTCACTAGTTTGCTTGATTTCCGCTGGTAATTTATTATATTCATCAAATTCTCTGTGCACAACTCCTCTGTCATATTTCCCTGTTCTTACTTTTAACTTTCTTAAAACCTTTTTCCCTCTAGTATCATAGCTATGTACATCCTTATTTCTAATTATGAATTTATCCAAATAAACAGGCAATAACTTATTTTCTAATCTATATATAAACATAAATGCATTCAACATAAGATACTCCTCCACATTCAACCACTCTAAGCTAACCAACATATCTGAAATTTTGGTATCATACTTCTGATTTAGAATCATTCTCATCGCTTTATTTTGTAATTTTTGGAACGAATTTAGATATTCTTTATTTGCCATGTACATAATTGTTGAGCAATATGAGAAATGAGGCTTAATCATAGTATTATAAACCTTTATTTTATATTCAGTATTTAAAAATTTCTTTATCCTACTTAATAATCCTATTTTTTTGCTAACTTTTTAAAATTATTTGATCAAAATGGTACTTAAAATTTAACTTATCATCTATTATAATACCTAAATACTTAATTCTATCAACTATTTCTAATTTCTTATTATAAACCTGAACGTTAATGCTACATTTATTTATATTATTCAGTATTATTACTTAGTATTATTTATTAGTTGCCAACCACTTCAGTTGAAGTGGGAGATTCCCAGCTCCCGATGGGGCTGCTTCTAATTTCTTGTGAAGGCTAAGTAAACCTTGTAGTATTTATGTCAGGTTTGAAATAAACACCGACAAATGAAATCATGTCTGATACGAGTCCAAAGCGTTGCTACGGTCCGGTCTATTTTTCTGCTTTTGGAATTTATTAAATACGAATCTTTGATATTAATATATCTTTGCAACTTAGAATATAGATTACAGGTATGCGCACTATCATTGTCTGGACCACTATTGCGTAATAATATTGTTTGCGAAAAGTTGTAGGATAAATATGTGACTTTTTACGGCGCGGTTCAAGACCTGGCCGTAAATATTCGGCCAATTGTTGACTTTACGGCCCAAAACACGGCACTGTGGCCGGAACGAAGTGGGCCATTCGCCAAATATTCCGAAACCCAACAAATAAATGGGATCATGTGAAAGTAAGACCCGAATATTTTTGTTTTCATACCGAAAATATTATCTGATTATAGAATAAAATTATCTTAGTTCTCTAAACTAGATATCTAAGAAAAATCTTTGTTTTCCAAACAGGATTATTAAGAAATATTTTCTGGTTTTATCTTTTGATAGAGGAAAGACGTTTAGGCAAATAGGTTTTCCATTTTACCTATGATAGAAGTCTGCTATAAATATACCGGTCATTTTTAGAAGTGGGTAGATATTTGTAGAAGTTCAGATGGTTAAATGTTTGCGTTCCATGCCAGAGGGCTTGGGTTCGAACACCCTCAAGAGTGACAGAAAGGATCTATAATCTAAGTTGTTTGACTCGGTTGTTTGACTCGGTGTTTGCCAAGTTTGGTAACTGAGTTTTGGTGTTCAATTTGAAAGTATACATGCAGCATTTGTAAGCGCGAACTTATAGGTGTTAAGTTTTGGAAATGTTACCTTGCAAATTTGACATTGGTAAAGTTGACCATTTTTTATAGTATGTGTGGTCAGCATCACACCAACCTTGTATGATAATCGTAATCTTTTAAAGACAGTGCCTTGTTGTGGTAGCCATTTATCTCTGTCGGTTGCCATCCTCTTGTAAAGGCAGTGCCTTGTTGTGCCAGCCATCTGTCTCTGTTGGTTGCCATCCTCTTGTAAAGGCAGTGCCTTGTTGTGCCAGCCATCTGACTCGGTTCGTTGACAACCTCTTGGGCTGCGAATAGGAGGAGACATTTATAAGTCGCTTCAAATCCTGGAAGTAAGAAGTTCTTGGGCGACCTCTTGTTCGCCTCCCCAAGATTTTTCCGTTGTTCAACAGTTGTGGACTGTAGAGAAATCATGCAGAGCTGCGCAAGATTGAAAAACCTACACTCAAGTGATAGTCATCGTCAGGTAGATCCGACAAGACACGAAAACAAGAGGTGGTCCATTTTGAATTTCTAGAGAACTGACAGCTTCAAAAATCAACCCGTCTCTATATTATTATTGTGTGAACAAGACTTGAAATTTCCAACCCCAAACTTTAGGGCTGGTTTACCGTCAAAGAAACTTTTGAATAATCTGTTTTCGAAGACTTCTACAGCGTGCGACCTTCGCGAGAATAAATTTTGCACAAAAAATCTCATCTCAAAAGAAAAACATTTCAAAGACTCTTGTTTCATCACGATGTTTAATTTTGTTTGCGAACACCTTGCGATAAGAACGTTTTTTTTTTGTTACAATTTTCAACATTTATTACAATCTTTCGGTGTGAATTGAGTTTAAAAAAAATGCTTATTTTCCTTCGCCCTTAGAATGTTTATGTTTAATGACTGAATGTGAATGAATTATGTATACATGTAGCATTTGTAAGCGCTAACTTATATGCATTAAAAATGAGCCTTAAATTACAATATACCTTTGCAACTTAGATAACAACATTAAATGACTTTTTTTTGTTTGAAATGTAGAAAGCATGTATAAAGAATAAGATGAAAGTGCTATGAAAGAAACAAAACAAAAATAAATAATGTGAAAGTGTATCCTGAATCAAAAAAGAAAAATGAAGAGAAAGGATAAAGTGCATTTAAAAACTTTGTCGTGTGATATTGATAAAAGTAAAGTGGACGAAACTTGTTTATCTCAAAGTTTGTCCCATCCCAGAGTAAAGTTCAAAGCATCTGAGATCAAGGAAGGAAACTTTTATGTACCATATTCACAGAGAGAAAAATACCATGTACAATTTTCATCTCGTCCTTACTTTATCACATTGTTAATAACATTTCAAAACAATTATTTAATTGTGGAATGTACAAACTTGGGATGCGAATTGTGGAATGAAAAATGTGAAATCAAATTGTGTATAAATTCTTTTGATGTGAATTTTCGTGAAAATTATAATGGAATTATAACAATTACAAAAAGTAATAAAATGATGAATGTAAATGGTTATTTATTTTATAAAAATAATGTAAATCGAATCTCTGAAATTAATTCTAATTTCACTAAAAATAAAGAAATAATGATCTCTGATGAAATGAAATTAAATTTAAGTAATGGACTTTATTCGATAAAAGAGAATAATGACATAGTGAAAAATGGTTTTTACATGGTAAATGTTTTATCAAAAAATAAATTAAAGAAGGATGAATTATTTATTTCAAATGACAAATACGGGAATTTAAAAAAACAAAATAATGAAAGCAGCGATGGAAAAAATTCGTTGGTGATTTGTAAAAAAGAATTAAAGGAAGTAAAATATATTCAAGATAAAAATTTAACAAAAATATGTATGGATAAAGATTGTATAAATCTAAAACAAAGCGTGACCAATAATCATAAGAAAAATAGAAAAAAATATAGTAAATTTATGAAAATACGTAATGTCAAATACGGTGTGACTAACTTTGTGTGCGATGCGGTTTCAGTGCTCTTGAGGTGTAGGTCAAGTGTTCATTTGTTTGTTTTGTGGTGCTGCGCCTTCTTAAGTGTTATAAGTGCGGCGGCAGGCCATTATGAAACGTCATGGAAGTTCTACAACGAAGAGCCCTGTTGTTTGAATGAGAATAGACTGCAAAACAAAGGTATGAACTTTTTGTTTGATCTTCTTTTCCATAATGTGTGATTTTTTTTTTAGAAATTGAAAAAACACTAGACATTTAAAAATAATGGAAACTCGACAAAGATTATCTCCAACAGAAATGTAAGAGGCAAAAGGGAAAGGGAAAACTGAGAAATAAATGGCTTGATCAAATAAGGAAAATTTTGAAATTAGGAAACTTGGAAACGTATGAAAATATTTATGGAGATAAATAAACTGAGAGAAGTATCTACATAATATGTCAAGATACGAATAATTGGAGGAGATTGCAGTAGTTTTTGTACAGTAACAATTACGACAGATGTTTTTTTTTTCAAATTGTATTGTCAATGGCACAATTAAATAAATTTGACTAAGTAAGTACAGTCGTTGAGTTAGAATTGTATTAGTAGAGAATAAAACATGTAGGGATGTGAAAAACACATCATCGTCACGCTGAAGAAGCCCATCGCAGTTATGGGCAAAACGTCCGGAAGCTCCAACTCCTACGGATCACGGCAACAAATCTTCCAGGAAAACTCTCCAGAATTAAATAAAACGGATTTTATTTTATTAAATTCGTATTATTTATTTTTCAAAGTTGTAGGTTTTTGTATTGATATTGTACAGATTCATTTTAAATTTATTTTAGAAAAAAAACTTCACTTGCTAACTGTTAGTGGTTCTTCTCTTGGTAAACTAACTGCAAGTTGTTGTTCTCTTGATAACGGTGTGATACGAGTAGCTAATAAATCAACTCGTAAGCAAACTTTTTTTTTACATTATTAATTTATTTGTTTTTTATTTTTCAGATTTCCTCTCGGAATTTTCCTGTGGTCGACTCTACTACAGGACATTGCATTTGGATGAAAAAAACGGAGCTTTGTACGTCGGAGCTATGTAAGTGAACTTATTATATTAACATATATTTCAACTTCTTACCAATTTGTCCCCAAAGGAGTCGGATGCGGCGTGTGGAACCTATTTATTTTCATAAAAAATGGGCTTTTTTAGTTGGGGTATTCCAGCTTCTGAGAAGGCTGGTTCTTATTTACTGTGATGGCTTAGTACCTAAACCTTGCCTGTACTATGATTTTGAGTTTGAAATAAACACCGAAACGGAAAATTATTTCGGACCCCTTGTTACACCCTTGTTTGAACCCTTGCCCTCCGGCAGGGAACGCAAGCATTCCACTTACTGAGCGAATAAATTGGTGAAAATTTAATGAAGTATCTTAGAAAATTTAATTTTCAACATGCTCAAATTGCTAAGTGAAACACGCCGTGTACCGCTAGTTATATTATGAAAGATTAAAGCAAAAATTCTAAAGATTTTTCCCATGTTTTCTTCGTACAATGCAGTCGGGATTTTAAATATTATATGTGCTCGGAAAATCCGGATTATGGATTGAGGAATGGGGTCACTCGCTCGGAAAAGTGAGTGGAAACATTAAGTTTACGGTGACGCGACTGCCAGTGTGGGGAAATGCATTGCCAAGCCAGAGAAGTCGCAAACACTTTGTATAAGCAGGGAACACTAAGCAAGTTTGTTGCTTTCTTGTATTAAAGTTATTTGCTGTTAGGCTAAGATAGAATACCATGTATTGTTATGATTTTACCGGGTTCAACTTAATAAAAAATGTTTATTTTTATTTTGCATAATTTATTTTAAGATACGGTTGACATACAGGGTGAGACAGGGTGGCTTTTAAGCTGTATTGCTCGAGAACTTAGATACAAGTCTTCTACAGAGCATCTCGATCTCTATTTATAGGTGTATAAAAGTTATTCTGGCACATGCGAGACCTTGCCAGAATATTATATTGGGAAAATTCGAGTAAACACTCACACAATATTGAACAAATGCAAGTACAATCATTTAAGTCTTAAAACTAGGGACTTCACAAACTCACACAGACAGTTTATTGTTGCAAAGATGTATTTTTTTCTTTTTTGTGTCATTCCTGATGCGCGTCATAATCATTATCATCAATGAAAGGATAACCCAGGATGGTTTTGGCCTCTTTGATCAACCGCAGTCACCGTTGTCTGTCCAACGCTTTCCTCCACCAGTCTCTTATTCCTACCGCACGGCAGTCTGCCACCATTCCGTCCAGCCACCGGCTTAATCTGGGTCTTCCCACTGTCCTGCATTAGGGTCCGTCATCACAACCATCCTTACCAGGCTCTGTGGTCCATACGCTGTATGTGACCCAGCCAATGCAGTCTGCTGACTTTAATTGACCTGACCTCATCAACATCTTGGTACAGGTCATATATTTCAGAGTTTTACAAATAAACTGAAATATTGTTTTCTTGTTGTTTACAGAGATCACATTTTCCGTCTCAACTTGGAAAATATCAGCACGTCAAGTTGCGAAGTGAGTATAATTATTATTTTACATAATTTTGCCAACAGTTTCATCAAAATCACGTCGTATCATAGTTTTGCTAAAAAAACGCCCATCGCAGATACGAGCGAAACGTCTGGAAGCTGCAGCTCCCACAGACCACGGAAACAGATCCCGTATACCAACCTAGTCAAGGAGTATAATAATTTATAATCTAAGTTACAAAGACGTTTTAAATTTATGACTCATAGTACACATAGTACATAGTCAACGACGTTACCATGTTGAAAGCACCGGTTCCCATAGATCACCGAAGTTAAGCAACATTGGGCGCGGACAGTACTTGGATGGGTAACCGCTCAGGTACACCGCGTGTCGTTGGCATCTTGGACCGGTCCGTAGTCCGTAGTGGCAACACTTCGGACTCGTAAATGGAAGGTTGTGGATTTGGATCCCGGCGGAGCACAAAAATATACCATTTATATTTCGAATGTGCTCTTCGCTGAGTTAAAAAATTCATACACCTTTACCAAAGACCGGTCACTGGAAGGTCCATCCTACCTTACAACAACTGGGTCTTGCTTGAGAATTGGCGCTTTCTACAGCGACGACCAAGCTCGCAGAGGGCTCTTGAGGTGTGATACACACAAAAACAGCGCTCACCAAATAAATCATCCTAATATTATTTATTATTATTTTATATATTCTCATAAGCATACACGTACGAGTTCGTACTCGTATAAGTTCGAAGTAACACATGCCGCATGTGGCACTACAGCATAAAACCCTATCTTAAATTAACATACAGCAACTGTTTTCAACCTTCCCTGAAGAAACAGGAGTGACATTGGAAAAGTGAACCATTTTTAACAGTATGGGTGGTTGGCTTCATACCAACCTATAAGTCAAGGAATCAAAGTGATAACTATTGTTACATACTCAAGCATAATTATTATCTCCGTCCAAGGATACGCAGTAATTTGTGCCAATTTTTGTTATTTAAAAATCAGTTTCAAAAATCAGTCCGGTCGATAGCTCAGTTGGTAGAGTGCTCGCATTCTACCCCGTGAGCTTGGGTTCGAATCCCACCGAGGAGGGTGTCAGAAATGATTTCCTATTTCGGTGTTTATTTCGAACCCCATAATAAAAATACCGGCAAGGTTTACTCAGCCTTCACAAGAAATGAGTACCAGCCCCCTCGGGAGCTGGAAAACCCCCACTTCAACTGAAGTGGTTGGCGTAAGGCCGGCCCCCTTACCTGTAAAAATAAATAGGTTCAACTCGCCACATGCGACCCCTTCGGGGATAACGCGGCAAGAAGTTACACTATATGTGTAGCTTAGTTGCGTTTGAGTTGCGTTGAGTTCAACCTCAGTCATCAGTTCATCAAGTTGAGGAACAAAACTTGAACTCCTATTCTCATTTTTGATTAAAATATTCAACCCTACAGATTTACAATTGATTTTTCCTGACATAAAAGAATTAAAAAATCAAAGAAAAGTTCAACCATACATTGGTATAATTTTTTGATACCTGTAAAAAAAGTAAAAAAACATAAATTTCTCATTTCCAAACATATTTGGACAGTTCGACTAGGGGAGAGGGTGGTAAATTGGACACACGCCAGATGCTACCAATGCCACCTTGTATTTAAAATATTGTTGTGAAATTTTAAGTATGGCGAAGGTTGTATATTATGAACTCTGCTAAGTTATGGACGTTTCTCATCTGTTGTTCGTTTAGGTAAACGTTGACAAAAATAGCTTCGCATTTTTTTATTCACATTAGGCAACCAAAAAAATATAAAACAAAAGCTGCATATAATGTATAATGTCAGGCATCTTCCTACCACGTCGTTTCCGAAGGAATCATATGACGTGGCTTCACTGGTAAGACCTTACCCCAAGCACTTCATTTCTTTTAGTTTCTGACACTATTGATGGGGATCGAACTCTACTCGTCTCGCATGTAACACAAGCTTTCTATCAACTGAACTATCGACCGGACATCGATACGATATTTATAATATTGTTACGAATGTGAGATTGTATGTCTGTGTATGTTTACTTATGATTGTGTGTCTATGTGTTTTTACTTACCTGTGTGATTGTGTCTCTAGACGTCGTTATTTGGATGGTTGTACTAGTGTTCGCTCAAAGCTTCTAGCATGGTCTGGCGTATGCTAGAGTAGCCCTTATAAACATATAAATAGAGATGGCGATGCTTTTAGGGATCATTAGTACCAGAGCCGTCAAGTGAGATAGTACGAAAGTTTAACTGTGAATCAAATGTGAGTGAATCCTGAAATAAATAGTGTTAAATAAATTTAATCGAAGTTGTATTAAATTGAACCCAAGTAACAATATCTAAAAACTTATTTCGGTTTTGCATGGATTGGTTGCGGTTTTTTTGTTCATTTACATAGACGCCAGTTTTGTTTTGTCCTGCTTCACGTCTGAGTCGGTAATGTCACCGTTCTGTATTACCGACATCTCTTATAATTTTGCGGGCCGGGCCGCCATTTTGGTTTTAATTTAGCGAGCTGTCAGACCAAGGCGCAACTTCCCCGGATACGTTTTTAATAAAGAAAATACAGAAGGATTGACGGATTAAAATACACTGTTGTAATCCACGTCAACCTGCCGAACAAAAGGTCTCATTAAAAAAGGCTTTCTTTTCTTAAACGTAGCACAGCATCTTTCTCTGAGTTAGGTATACCTGTTATCTATAATCTGTAATCTAAGTTACAACTTTATATTAACATTTAGAGCTCATATAAAATGTACGCCCACAATCGAGACACGTGTACACGTGTAAGTTAACGCTTACAAACTCTGCATGTGCATATACAAAATAAATCAAACCTCACATGAAACCTTTGGAACCTCACCTTTGCAACTCCTTCCACCTTTCCCTGAAACCGAGGTGGCATTGGCAAAAGTGGTCCAAGTTTTAACAGCACCGGGGGTCAGCCTCATACCAGCTAGTAGTTGGTAGAGTGCTTGCATTACATGCTGAGAGCATAGCTCTCGCACCCTCGCGAGGGTGCGAGAAATGATTTTCCGTTTCGGTGTATATTTCAAACCCAAAATAAAATACCGCCAAGGTTCTTAACCCAGCAAACTCGGAAACTGGTAAATATCCACTTCAACTGAAGTGGCTGGCGGAAGGCCGGCCCCCTCAACTGTAAAAAAATAGGTTCCACGTACAAGTTTCACTATATGTGAAGCTCAGTAGCGTAGTCAATGACTTTCATTTAATAATAAGATAAATGTTTTGCAAAGTTGCGGTCCAAATAAGATACAAAACGAATCCGAGCAAACTCTGCTAAAAATAACTTTATTCTTGTGTAAAAAATAATGATTTCCCGTTACGGTATGAAGACTGTCCCGTCGCGTCCCGCACTCCCCTCTAATGCGACAATAGAGGTTTCTCGGCGGCTATTGTGTGCTATACGACAGTTCGTACACAGACAGCTCGTACACTAGACAATTCAGACAAAAAATCCATGCTGATTTTTTTCACAATACATTCATTACACTCGTATTACCGTTTTTACTGAAAAACTAACAAAATTTAATTTGGTTTACAACAAAAATACTAGTTTTGCTTGTAACATGGATAAGTTGTTCATCCATTATAACATCTCATGTAAACCATTGGGTTTTCAAACAATTTCATAATATGTGCTATTCATAAACTATTTGAACAAAATCAGCTTAAGCCCTACTACTGAGCTACACATATGGCTTAACTTCTTGCTGTGTTCTCCCCGAAGGGTTTGCATGTGGCGAGTGGAACCTATTTTATTTTACGGGTAAGGGGACCGGCCTTTCGCCAACCACTTCAGTTGAAGTGGGAGTTTCCCAGCTCCCGGGGGGCTGGTGCTCATTTCTTGTGTAGGCTGAACAAACCTTTCCGGTACTTAATTTTGGGTTTTGAAGTTTTGAAACAAATACAGAAACGGGAAATTATTTCCGACTTCCTCGGCGGAATAATTATAATTATGAATAATTAAACTTGTATTTGTTAAATGGTGTGAGCGTACGCTTGAATCTTCTATTTATAATGTTCTGGCAAAAAGGCAAATTTTCCAGTTTCCGATATTTCATATGTCAAACTATATAAATTGCTAAAGCTGCCTGTAGCGCAGACGTATCGGAGCTGGCGAGCAACACAGTACAAAAATTAACTCTGTTCAAACCAAATGTGAACGATATCTCAAAATAAATTGTGCGAAATAAATTAACCAAGGTTTTTATTAAATTGAGCCCGTGAATCGTAACAATATTATCTAACGGAGTGTCTGTGCACAAATTGTCTGTGAACGAGTTGTCGTGAGTCTATTGTTAGCTCCAGCATAAGGGGAGACTGGGTACACGGGGACGGAAGCGCAAGACGTCCATTGTTACAGACATCATGAGGAATTCTCGCCTCCTCCTCCCCTGCATGGAGAATCATCTGGATACTGTTATTATTCCAGGATAAAGCACGCGTATAGCAAACAACACAATACCACGTAAACTTGGTTATGAGAACTTTTAAAAGTAGACAAGTTGTGCGCACACCTTAGAGTGTAGACCAATTGTCTAAAAATTATACATAGTTTATAAACTTATAATTGGACTAGCCTGCCTCCTTGTGCTTCGAACAATACGAAATTCTAGCAAGTCCGGCTTCGCCAGCACACTTTTTTCCTGCTCTGATTTTTAATTACTATTCTATTCCTTGACTTATAGGTTGGTATGAGGCTGGCCCCCCATACTGTAAAAAAGTACACAAACACATACGTCATACAAAATGGCGCGTGAACATCAAGGGAGAGCAGTGTAATGGAGTTATTTCTTATTTTTTTAAGAGGAAAAAAATATCAATGACAAATTGCGTCCACACAAGTTGTATCCATACTGTGTTATTATTCCTTGACTTGTAGGTTGGTACGAGGATCACCACCCATACTATAAAAAATGGTTCACTTTACCAATGCCACACCGGATTCAAGGGAGGTCGGAAAGAGCCGCAGGGCGTATGTTCATTTGATATTGGGGTTTTATGTTGTAAGTCCACATGCGACATAATGTAAGCACGAATATGTGTCTGCTTATGGGAATACATTGAATAAAAATCTAAATGTAGTTTGCAACTTAGATTAAAGATTACAGAAAGATAGATCTATGGTAAACATGCGGCATATGTGAGCGCAAACTTACACGTTTTAGGGACAACGCGGTAAGAAGTGTCACCATTTGAACAACTTAGTTTTATGGCGTCATTATAAAAAAGATGTATGTAACTAATAATATTCACACGTAAAGCACGCCCACAAGCAATCACATTTAAGTAGACTTTTATACGGATCTTTGAAGTAGCTTACTTATTAAAGAAATATCAATTCAAAAAATCTTCAACTCAAATTAAATATTATCTATGTACTTGAAAAAAGTATCAGAAACTCAACGGAGGGTCTATTTCATTTGTAATGGGGTCTTGAAGAGGTCATCCGAGAGCTTTTTTTTTGATCAAATAAAAAGGAAAGGGGGGATTTTAAACTGTAAGGTCAATTTGATTCATTTGGGTCTTGGCAGTCTAAGCTTTACAAAATAAAGAGGACATCTTTTTAATTTCAGTTGTAGAATTACTTTTACAATTGATGTTCCTTGACTGTTTTAAAGGAATCCTGTGCGGAATACTCCCTAGATTTCAAAGGCTCTAGGGGTCTATGACACTTGTTGTAGTGCCGCAGAGGTGTTGGTGATGTCCTGATCCTTGGTTGGTATGACGCTGACCACCCATACAGTAAAAATAGTGTACTCTGCCAATGTCACTCCTGTTTCAAAGAAGTTTAGCCAAAGTAAAAAGGGTTATTTTCATTTGAGGTTTGGATTTTACTTTGTAAGTACACATGCAGCATTTGTAAGCGCGTATTTATACGTGTCTGTATTTGGGGATGGATTTAATATGAATTTTAATGTTCATATATCTTTGCTATTTAGATTATAGAGGTTCACTTTCCATGCACGTAAAAGTAGACGCTTGTGAGTGAGTGTACAAAATCAAAAGTGGAAATACAGTATTTCTTTTAAAATGAGGTACGGTAATATTGTCCGGTCGATAGCCCAGTTGATAGAGCGCTTGCACTCCTTGCCGAGAGCTCGGGTTCGAATCCCACCGAGGGTGTCAAAAATGATTTCCCGTATCCGTGTTTATTTTTTAAGACCAAAATAAAATGCCTGCAAGATTTACTCAGCCTTCACAAGAAATAAGTATCAGGAGCTGGGAAACCTCCACTTCAACTGAAGTGGCTTGCATAAGGCCGGCTCCCTTACCTGTCAAAATAAAATAGATTCTCCTTTTGGAGGAAAACGCGGAAAGAAATTTACACGATATCGGTGTTATTCACCAAAAGGTAAGTTATGGCTCATCCGCTGCCTACATTTAGTAAAATTTCCGTACAAAAAAAACGATAAACAATCGTAGATCAAATGTTTTGTGAATAACTTTGAAAGGGTTAAGAATTAATGAGTAAAATACAAATGCAAGTTGAAAGAGGATGCGAAAGTCCAGATGCAAATGACTGTGATGAGATGGTTTGGACATGTAGAAATAATGTATGATGAAAAACTTGCAAAGTGTGTATACAGAGGCAAAGTGAAAGGTAAGACCGAGAAAAATAAATTGGGAAAGTTTAAGATATACAGGGCGAATGTAAAAAAAAAGGAAAATGATGAGAAAAGTGATTGATTCGAATAAACTGAAAGAGGTATGCAAGGATAGGAAAAAAAAAGGCAAATCTGGAGAGGCTCTGGCCACCCCTAGCGGAGCTTCAGTTACAGTTACTGTACGTGTAGCTCAGAAGTAGCGTTTGACTGTAAGTTACTTGTTTTCTTATGGGGCTGAACGGTCCATGGCTTAAAAGCTGAAAGGGTGGAGAGAGGGTAGCCTGTAATCCCCCCTCCCCACCCCGCATCTCGGCTTCCTAAGAAACTCAAATTAGCAAGTCTGATGCTGCCACGGACAGTTATAAATTACGGGGAATAAAATCACGTCTCCTGAGAGACAGATCAGGGCTGGCACATTGAGAAGCAGGGGCTCTCTGTCTGCGACAAATGATAAGACAAGAAAAAAAACATGTTTAACGTATTTGGGTCAAAAAGATGACCCACAAGTGTATAATGCTCTTTTCTGAAATCGAGATGTACATATCTGTAAGGGGTGGACAGTACTTCCACAGACGTTTTTCTGTACCCCAAAGTAAAAGAATTGCGTAATGTCCTCGATTGGGTAAATCGAAAAATGATGAAATACAATGTGAATGATTTTTTTTAATTTCCTTTCGTTTAACGCAATCGAAGGGAATTAGGTATACGTAGGTTTAGACTTTGCACACTTCTTTCATCTCCTGCAGATTCATCACTCTCTTCAAGCATACTCTTCTTTTTTTCTCACTCTGCAGAGTTTATTTATTGGTAATCTCGCTTATTCGATCAATCCATTCTTTCCAAGGTTTTTCCCTTTCCACGTTTACCTTTGAAATTTCATTAATGATGAATGAGTGACAAAATAAGTGTACAAATGTACACTCAAATTTTGCAAGTATAAGGGGCATTTTGAAGATTTATTTTAAATTAATGTTGTAAAAAAAAAAGTTTTTCGTCACCAATTGATTTATTTTCTCGAGCGCTTTCGATGTTATCACTGCAATGTGTAAGCAACCCTTGTTCTCTTGATAATATTTTTGTTCCCTGAATAATGGTGTGATAACATCGAAAGCGTTCGAAGAAACAAATTAACTCGTGAAGAAATCTCTGTGTTTTCTTTTTACATTATTAATTTAAAAACATTGATTTTGTTTTGTGACAACCCTAACGTGGATTAACAATTTGCCAGTAAGTAAAGGACTGGAAATAAGGCATTATAATGGCATATTCACAATGGAATAATACCGGAAGGTTATCCCCAGGCTTGCGCACTAAAGTGTGGATCATCCGAGGACTATCTGTATTAAATATTCATTAGAATACATCTCCGAGTGCGACTGTCATTACGGCATCTGTCAGAATAATGGCAGGATGAAAGGATGTCAAATCACCTATTAGTGAAGATTATACATCTGGTCGATGGCTCAATGGTTGGGCGGCTGCTTTTTTAACAGAAGGCTTGAGATCCCTTTAATAACAGTGAGCTATTTTAGGTAAAATTAGCCCTTACTTAATACCTGTGATTCGGTAAATGGTATTCATGTTTAAGGATATGCTTTAAGTGACTAGGGACATGGTATCTGTGACTAGGGACATGGTATCCCTTTCTAGCCTTCTGGGAACTTGGTATCCATCAAGGGTGTGCATCCCATACAGTCACATACGCCTAATAGGTAGGCAAGATATAGTAAAAAAACCATTTAAGCTTGATATTCAAATTCAAAATTCAAAACTAAAGTTCGATTAGTGTTATCGTTAGCACTTCAGTCAATTTCAAATGAGTTATTTTAAAGGAATGGGAAAAAATATTTATTCTGAAATGTATTTGCCTATGTACGCGCCTGGTATCCATGACTTAAGGCATGATATCCATGATATTGGCACACGATATATATGCACAAAATAACGCTAAAACGCAACTAAGCTACATTCACAGTGTAACTTATTGCCGCGTTCCCTCCCAAGGGGTCGCGAGTGAACTTTTTTTTGCAGGTATGCAGGCTGGCCTAATTGAAGTGGGGATTTCCCAGCTCTCGAGAGGGCTGCTCCTCATTTTTTTTGAAGCCTGAGAAAACCTTGCCTTCTTTATTACTTTGGTTTTCAAATAAAAACCGGAACGGGTAATCACTTTTGACACCCTCGCCTCGGTGGGATTGTAAACACGAGTTCTCGGCATGGAATGCAAGCACTCCACCAACTCGCTCCCCCAGTTCTTGTTTACCGTAAACGCCAATCTTGTCAAATTTTAAAATAAATTTCTTATTTTCAGAGGACACATTGGTCCAGTACACATGAAAACATTGCTAATGTAAAATTTTCTCAATGGCGTATACGGTAAACAAGAACTAAGGCAGCGAACTGAGCTATCGACCAGGCGAAAAGAAAATCCCTGAAATGAGGAAAATCCCTGCTAAATGTTTTGACCATCTTTACAAAACGCGAAAAAAACCGGATATCCGGCGCCGGATATTGAGTGTTTTTCATTGCTAAACACTCCCCAGGTAAGAGTAAAAAAACTTCCAATATTACAATGTTGAAAAGAGTTCCCGAGACCGTAAGTCGAGTGTTAAATTTATTCTGTACCCGACTACATACATAAACTCCCCTCAAAGTGTATGAAAACTAAAACACTCCCTGGGAGTGCCGTCGTATATTCCATATATTTTTTATTCACGCAATTGAGATGAGTTCACGGAATGTTTTGTACTCGGTGTATTGTACCCAAGAGCTTGCAAACTTGGAGCTCAGCAAAAAGTTTATTTTTCGCAAACATCACTTATTTATAATACCTACATGTTTTAATAAAATCATTTTCCGCCCTTCTGAACCGCGATAACATAAATTGAAATGGAGTCGGTACATACAAAGTGTGACGTCTACACGCTGGGTTTGAAACTAAAAGCGTTCTGTTTGCATCTGGACGATAGGTCAATTGGTATAAAACGTTTGCGTTTCAACCTTGCGACAGGGCCGTAGTCTAGTGGTAACGCTTCGAACTCGTCAATGGAAGGTCGTGGGTTCGAATGCCGGCGGAGCACAAAAAAATACTATTCATATTTTCAAATGTGATGGTTTGAAAAATGCATATACCTTTACCAAAGATCCTTCCAGTCTTACAATAACTGGGTCTTACTTGAGTTATTGTCACTTTCTATAGCGACGACCAACGGGGAGAGGGCTCTTGAAGTGTGATTCACTCCAAAACAGCGCTCATCAAATTCTTGGTAACATTTATTTAAAAAAAAATCCCACACTAGGTTTATCAAATGCCACAAACATAATATAATTTATTGGCGTCATTTTGCTGACTTCCATTCTCCTTCACCGCAGATGTAACCAAGAGGAACTTCATGTTAGATTAGCTTTATTTCTGGTCGGCAAATCATTTTTACGGTCGGGTCCGTTACGAGGGCTGCCGAACCGAGTCGCGACAAAGCGGTCAAAGATAACTCGTCCATAGACAACTCGTCTATTGACAAATCGGTCACAAGACAGTTCGTCGATGATGATGATGATGATTTATAGAGCGCTTATTCATGACTACTGTCACTGCAAGGGCACTTTCAGTATTGACGCAGCGGTGAAGAAGTGGGTCTTCATTCCCCCCTTGAAGCTCTCAATTCCTTTCTGGCGCGCACTTGTGGGGGCAGCTGATTCCAAGTGGATGGTCCAGCAATGGCGAAAGCCCGGTCTCCGAACACTATGCTCCTTTTTCTGCATGGTACGCTAAGAGTGGTTAGTGCACTGTCGGCAGATCGCAAAGTGAGCTCCCTAACGCTCAGACTCTTCCGGATTATAAGTTCCTGCAGGTACTCCAGCAACACTCCATGCAATGCCTTATGTACAGTGAGGCCCAGCTAAAATTTTATCCTTCTTGAAACCTTTAGCCAGTGGAGCTTCTGCAGGAGTGCTTTTCGGTCAAACACATTTCGGTCACTGACAACTCGGCACAGATAACTCGAGCACAGACACATCTGTCATGATCAATTTGGTCACACGTCATTTCGTCAATGTGATTTTTCATCAACGACATTTCAATATAAACCCACATACAGCTCCATCACAGAAAAATTAGTCTCCAAAAAAAGCTATATAATTATTGTAGTTTAATTCATTGTAAATTTCAGTGATGGAGCTTTCTGTGGACCATATATTGTAAGTGACCGAAATGTCGAATGGTAAGTCATGTGGACGAACGATCGTGTGACCCATTTGTCTGTGGACGAGTTATCTGCGGACGAGTGGTCTGTGACCGAATTGTCGTGGAGAACCCTGTCGAACAGGGGTGGCGCTGGAAATAAAACCAAAATTATTATCATTGCTGTAGCAGATATAGCGCCAGAGAAATTAAAACAAGATGGCGCGAGTTTTATTTCGTTTCGACTAAAAATAATGGTCACATTTCTGATTTTGTATTAACTTTTAAATTTATTTAACGATAACTTAGAATCGTTTTGCCTTTTTGATATTCAAATCAAAAAACGTTCACTATTTTTAAAAAACAAAAAAAAAACGAAATTATGCTACTGTAACTTCTTGCCTGCGTTACCCCGAAGGAGTCGCGTGAGGCGATTCGGGACCTATTTATTTTTACCGGTAAGAGGATTGGCCCCACGTCATCCACTTCAATTGAAGTGAGGGTTTCCCAGCTCTCGAGGGAGCTGGTTCTCATTTCTTGTCTAGGCTGATTAAACCTTGCCGGTATTTGTTTTGGGTTGAAAATAAACACCGATACGGGAAATTATTTCTGAGACCCTCGGTGGGGATCGAACCCTTTCTCTCGGCATGGAATGCAAGCACTCTATCGACCGGAAAATACCTTCTTATATGGTATTAAAAAGTTGAGTCGATATTAGAGAATATAACTTATTTAATTTCAAGGTAAAGAGGCAAACGTTATGTACGTTACACTTGAAATGAGGGCTTCCTTTCATTTAAGAATATGGGTTGTCAGGACAGAACAGCACAGTAACAAAACAACACAATGACAAAACATAACAAGAAAATATATCACAAGACAAAACATCACATACCTAAAACAGAGCATACCATAAACGACACATGAAAATACCACCTGCCTCATTGTGTGAGGGAGAAGTTCCGAAATGCGCTGAAGGCAAGGAAATTTCTGGAATCATTTGCACAAACGCTCTTGGAGTGACTGACGCCTTAAAGAAATCATCAATTCATCATCATCACCAGGAACTTCAACTCATTTTGTTTGTTTCAGAAGGACTCGCTGTATCTGGAACCCACGGACGTCGGAGACTGCATTCTCAGAGGGAAATCAGAGGTCAGTTGAAAATAACACATTTTTTCCTTCTGTTGGAAGGTAAGTCATATGTACAAATTACAATTTTCCTTAACTTATAGGTTGGTATGAGGCTGACCACCTATACTGCAAAGGTTCACTTTGGCAATCTCACCCCTGTTACAAGGAAGGTCCACAAGAGTTGTAGGACTTATGTTCATTTGAGATTGGGTTTTATATTGTAGGTTCACATGCTGCATGTTTCAGCGCGAACTTATACGTGTCTGCTTATGTGAATGCATTTAATATGAATCTTAAATATTATATATCTTTGCAACTTAGATTATAGATAAAAGATACAATTAAATTTAAGAGTAATATCATTTTTTACGTGTCGTAGACGATTCCTTATTAAAGGGGGCGCAGTACGGTTAAAATTTCAGCTAGATTTCGTCTACTGAAGAATTAGAGAAGTATCAAAAATGATTAATTCATCAAATGAACTACAAAATGTCCGCCCTTTGACGTACTTTAGTGGGAGCGCATGTCACTTTCCCCGCGTTTCCATACATTATTCTAATTCTCACCCTTACGAGGGGGTGACGTACACTTTTTATGGTGACAGGTTAGAACGGCACAGTGACAAAACGGCATATGACATAACGACACATGACCGAAAGACACATGACAGAACGACACACGACAAAACGACACATGCCAGAACGACAGTACATCACATGATAAAACATCGCAGAAAATACATAACTATGACAAAACAACACAAGGACAAAACATAACATGTGAAAACATCACCATTTTTTTTTACCTATTATAAGTGCTTGACTTATAGATTGGCGTGTAGCTTCCTACCTCGCCTGTAAAAAATAATGCATATGTACCTACTATGCCGCTGCCACCTCTAGTTGTAGGTTAAAGCGGCATCAGTTGCAAAATAAACGTTTGCGTTTTGTGATGTTTTGTCATGTGACGTTTATGGAATGTCCTGTTTAAAGTATGTGATATTTTGTGTGTGATATAAAGTGTGTTTTGTCAATGTCATGTACTTTCCTATGATGTTTTGTCATAGCGATGTTTTGTCAACGTGCCGTTCTGTCATGTGTTGTTCATTCATGTGTCGCCCTGTCATGTGTTTTTATTTCATGTGTCGTTCTGTAATGTGTCGTTATGTCATGTGTCGTTTTATCCCTGTGTCGATCTATCGTAGAACCTCTTTTTCTGTAGCCGGGGAGCCTGTCGCGTTCTCGTCGCCTTATTTCATTTTCTCTGACGCGACTTCGCTAGCTCTCAAGTAACTCTAATGTGGGATTCTGGACGCGGTTTTGACTGCATGAATTTTGTAAATATAGTCCAACGTCCACAAAAACAATGATTAATTCACGATATTTTTAAGACATTAAATATGTATTTACGCAAGGATTATTTACTTAGAAAGTTCACATAACTAGATTGCTGTTTTTTGTGTGTGTCGAACCTCAAAGGCCCTCTCCAATCACAGATAAGATGTATCTTTAGTGCTCGTTTAAAGAGACTAACGGTATTATTCACACACACCAAATCCATTGCTAAACCGCCACCTAAAGTGAATTTTCCATACACAAACACCATGAATTCGTATGGACGGAACGCAACGCAAACGCAACTAACGCAACTAAGCTACACATATAGTGTAACTTCTTGCCGCGTTATCCCCGAAGGGGTCGCATGTGGCGAGTTGAACCTATTTATTTTTACAGGTAAGGGGGCTGGCCTTACGCCAACCACTTCAGTTGAAGTGGGGGTTTCCCAGCTCTCGAGGGGGCTGGTACTTATTTATTGTGAAGGCTGAGTAAACCTTGCCGGTATTTTATTTTGGGGTTTGAAACACCGAAACGGGAAATCATTTCTGACACCCTCGCCTCGGTGGGATTCGAACCCGAGCTAACGGCATGGAATGCAAGCACTCTACCAACTGAGCTATCGACGGCGTTCATTAATTTAATAATATGAGGATGATTTATTTGGTGTGCGGTGTTTTTGTGTGAATCACACCTCAAGAGCCCTCTGAATTGCGGATTGTGTCTCAGTTGGTAGAATGCTTGCGTTCCATGAGCTGGAAACTCCCACTCTAACTAAAGTGGTTGGCGTAAGGCCGTTCCTCTTACCCGTTAAAATAAATAGGGCCCGAATCGCCACCTGCGACCCCTTTGGAGATAACGCAGGAAAGAATTTAACATAGTTGCGATTTTTTTATTTGTACTTTTAAGGTGGCAATATGCTTTAAAGGTCTATATCTATAATCTAAGTTGCAAAGATATATTTACATTTAAAGCTCATATCAAATGCATGCCCACAAACAAACACGCTTACAAATGCTGAATGTGTACTTACAAATTAAATCCAAGCCTCAAATGAACATAAGCCCTGCATTTTTTGCCGACCTTCTCTTAAACAGGGGTGGCATGGCAGGCAAACAGATGGTTCCCTACAGCATGGGTTGTCAGACTCATACTAACCTATAAATTCATACATACGAATAATAAATAACGTTTTAGTATGAAAAAAAGATCTCCCGTGAAATGAAAAAAAAAACAACCACATTATCGTTGTATTAGCGCAGGCAGCTGAAACTTCCAGAATCGCGCTCTTGATGTGCTTTTAGTCGTAATTGATGAGCGCGGCATATAATTTGATGGTAATATCCAAGCTGGAACACGAGGCCCTGCTTCCTGCTCCCACTCCTCAAGCCTGTACGGAGGTACTCCCATTCCAAGGTTCCTGGAAGTGACGGCTCAGAACCACACACATATTTCACTTCTACGCGCAAAGAACTCTTAAAGATTACGCAATTAGTCTTTATTTTTGGAAACAAGAGGTCTTTGGCGTTACAAGAAATGGAGTCCTTCATCATCGACCTATATTTTTTACGCATTTTTTTTATTTTTTTAAAATTCAGCAACGCAACGCCACTAAGCTACACAAATAGTGTAACTTCTTACCGCGTTAACTCCGAAGGGGTCGCATGTGGCGAGTTGAATCTATTTATTTTTACAGTTAAGGGGGCCGGCCTTACGCCAACCACTTCAGTTGAAGTGAGGGTTTCCCAGCTCCCGAGGGACTGGTACTCATTTTTTGTGAAGGCTGAGTAAAACTTGCCAGTATTTATTTTGGGTTTGAAATAAACACCGAAACGAGAAATCATTTCTGACACCCTCGGTGGGATTCGAACCCGAGCTCACGGCATGGAATGCAAGCACCCTACCAACTGAGCTATCGACCGGACTTTTTGAGCCATTTTGAGAAGATATTTTTACGACGGGTTCAATTTAATAAAAGCTTCGGTTAATTTATTTCGCACAATTTATTTTTAAATTCCGTTCACATTTGGTTCGATTACCGAGTGACTTTTTAACTGCTCAGCTCGACGGCTCGGATACAAGTCTCTCTTCAAAGTATCTCACACTCTATTTATAGGTGTCTAAAGGTTATTCTGGCACACGCGAGACCACGCTAGAACATTTTCATTTAGAAGATTCGAGCGAATTCTTAGACCATCGAACAAGTACAAGTACACTATTTAAAACACCTGCATCGAAACACACAATCACACATTCGTAACAATATATCCGACCTCACCGCTACGTATCATATTTGTTCGGTTTTGCGCCGTAAATTTCAACTATACATCAATTAATTCAGAAATTTCATTTGCCTTTTTTATCCGGAGCTGTTTGCCCGTACAAGTAATCTGTATTTTGGGGATCAATGTCCGCTATCGGTTTCCGGATTAATTACTTTTATCTAGCATTCGACATCCGGTTATCCAGTATTAGGTACCCCATATCCGGTATAAAGCATACATGGTATACAACGCATGCCTGACTTTCTTGGGACATGTTTTCATGATTTCAGACATGTTATCCGTGTTATGGAAAATGTTATCCGTGTCTTTGCACATGGTATCAGTGTCTTTGGACATGATATTCGTATCTTTGGACATGATATTCGTGTATTTTGACATAGTGTCCGTGCCTTTGGACATGGTATCCGTGTCTTTGAACATGGTATCCGTGTATATGGACATATAGTCCGTGCCTTTGGACATGATATTCGTGCCTTTGGACATGATATTCGTGTCTTTGGACATAATATTCGTGTCTTTGGACATAATATTCGTGTCTTTTGACATGGTATTCGTGCTTTTGGACATAATATTCGTATCTTTGGACATGGTAGCCGTGTCTTTGGACATAAACACGACAATATGAAGTTCTTCGAAATATTTTTTAAATCAATTTCCAGTTTTCATAAGACTAATTGGTCCAGTATACATACAAACATTGCTAATGTGAAATTACCTCTCATGGACATAAGACAAACCAGCACTAAAGGGACGATTTTTGAATATCCATTACTTATCCGTATCCGGGATGTAGTATTATGGCGTCGGTGCTATGGCCGCGGGGATCAAGACAGGTTATTTGGAACCGGATAACGCTGGTTCGAATCCCGCGACGATAACTTCGACTCTGGTTCAACAGATGCCGTTGCATGCACACAAGCTTCTGCTTTTGCATGAAGACAACTGGCCAGGCAAAATAGATTGGTGGATTGCATTCCTTTCTACAAATCTATTTAAAAAAAAAAAAAAAAAATGTTTATTTACGCGACATGTTCACCATTATCCGGCACACATAATTTTTCTCGTCTAGTAAGTTTTTAATTAGAATCTTCCCGTGATTTAATTATCCCCCATCTTTGCTCCCCGACCACACCCGCGCAGATTCAAGGAATTTTCCGGCTTATTCGTGTTATTTCCTCGAGAACATGTCTACCACGATGCTCGCGCGTGTCACGACAATATGTCCACCGACAAAATTTCCATTGAGAACATGTCCATGGAAATGTCCACAAAATGTCTATCGACAATATGTCCATTGGCAGTTTGTCCACCGACACAATGTCCATCGACAAAATATCCCTCGACAAAATTTCACCGTCAAAATGTCCACCGATAAAATGTCCACCGACAAAATGTCCACCGATAAAATGCCCATCAACCAAATGTATACCAATATAATGTCCACCGACAAAATGTCCACCGACAAAATGTCCACCGACATAGAGTCCACCGACAATACATCCATCAACAAAATGTCCATTGAAAAAATATCCGCCGACAAAATTCCAATCTATAAATACAGAATGACGCCAAAAAACGGTGAACATTTTATCGGTGGACATTTTGGTACGTGAAAATTTTGTCGTGTGGACATTTTGTCAATGGACGCTGTGTCGTTGGACATCTTATCGTAGAACCATGCTCTCGGCATAACCTCCTCGATGCAAATTACAATTTTCCTGAAGTATTAATCATCTCTCACTAACAAGCGCTGACAGTTTCCATTCAAAGTCATATTTTCATGAAAGAACGATATTTTCACGGGGGTGGCGTAAATATCTGAAAATATGTCGATACCTCTGCTTTCAACTAATCCAGAATGCGAACTTTATATACATGAGATAAAAAAAAACGCTACTAAGCTATGGAAAAATAGAGCGTTCCAAAAAAGCGCTTCGGACTCCTAACCGGAAGGTGGGGTTCCATGATTAATCGGTCACATGTCATTGATCGAAAAGTCCTGGGGACGAACTGTCATGTGACAGATTTCTCAACGGACGGGCCGTCTGTGGATGAGTATACAGTGTAACTTCTTTTCCCAACGGATCGCGCGTGGCGAGTAGAACCTATCAGGTAAGAAGGGCGTTCTTACAACACATTCGGTGGGATTCGAACCCGAGCTCTTGGCATAGAATGCAAGCACTCTGCCAACTGAGCTATCGACCTGACATTTTACGAGCTTGGTCGCCGCTGTAAAGCGCCATTTCTCAAAAGGACCCGATTGCTGTAAGGCTGGATAGACCTTTGGTGACCGGTCTTTGGTAAATGTTTATGAATTTTTAAACCCAACGAAGAGCATATTTAAAAGTATAAATAGTATTTTTTGTGATCCACCGGGATTTGAACCCACGACCTTCCATTTACGAGTCGGAAGCGTTAGCACTAGCCTACGGACCGGTCCAAACTAAAATGTTGTAATCCTACATTTACCTCTATAGTGTTTTGAATCTCGTATTATTGCTGACGAATATTAAGCCTTGTCTATAGACATTTCGGTTTTCAGTAAGGTTTTATATTTTCAGAATTACCGCGCTCGCAAACCTAAGTTTGACATGCCAACAATGAGGCCCCACCGACACACCAATACATCTGTCTCTAGATTATATACCTAATTCCCCAGAAAATAACTGTGACGTCTTTTTCACTAGTTTTCAATCATTATTTTGTTAGTGTCACTTATATCGAAGATTTGGTGCCATTGTTTATTAAGCAAATAGAAAAAAATGTTTGATTTTAAAAGCATATTTGTGAAAAGGAATGCAATACTCCAACCTGTTTTACCCGGCTAGAAACAGGCAATAACATTATGAATTAATAACTCATTTTTTAATGTTTTAATTTATTATAAATGGATCATCATCTTTTTCCTTAGAAGCGAGAGTGCCTCAAGGATCAGTTCTTGGACCTCTTCTATTCCTGATGTATACACATGAGCTCGCTTTGATGCATATTTTGGGTCTTAAAGCACACTGCTACGCCAATGACTGTCAGGTCTACGTGGACTGCAAGAGGAATGGAATGCGTGAAGCAACTGAGTCAGTCACTAATGACATTCAAGAGATTAGGCATAAGAGGGGTCCCACAAACGCCGAAACGGGAAATAAGTTCCGTCACCCTCGGTGGGGATCGAACCCTTGCGCCCAGCATGGAATGCAAGCATTCTATCAACTGAGCTATCAACCGGACTTTTTACAAGCTTGGTCGTCGCTACAAAGCGCCAATTCTCAAGCAACACCCAATTGCTACGAGGCTGTATAGACCTTTGGTAAAGGCTTATGAATTTTTCAATCCAGCGAAGAGCTTACTTGAAAATATAAATGGTATATTTTTGTGCTGGTCCCCAAAAACGAACTTAAAAATAAACATCTTTGTAACTGAGATAATACATCGACACAACAAAGATTAAAAAACCCCTATCTGTCTGAGCACTGGTCGTTAGCTGAGGTATAAATTTTGCACTGGACTTTGGTAACTGCTCTAAGCTCGGGCAATGGACTGGGCTAATGGCTGGCTATCAAAAGTTGATTTACAGTATGCAGACGATAGTTTCCCTATGATAAATTTACTCTATGGATAAGTGATGCTTTTAAAAATATTGCATTATTACTTTCTCATCGATAATAATGATAATAATAATTGGCCAATTTTATATAGCGCCGTTTAGTGGCACTAGTCACCGAAAGGGCGCGTGAATAGTCGGCAAATAATTCATCACCATCATCATAGTTTTTTGACTAATAGGTTAGTATGAGGCTGACCCCACAACTCGCAAGTAAGCTACACATATAGGGTAACTGTGGCATGTGGCGATTCGGGACCAATTTATTGTTGCGGGTAAAGTAGCCCGCCTCACGTTGAAATGATCAACTTCAGTTGAAATGGGGGCTACCCAGCTTTCGAGAGAAGTGGTACTCATTTCTTGTTAAGGCTGAGTAAACCTTGCCGGTATTTTTACTTTGGATTTGAAATAAACACGGAAACGAGAAATCATTTCACCCTCGACGGAATTCAAACCCGAGCTCTCTGCATGGAATGCAAGCACTCTAGCAACTGAGCTATAGACCGGACATTATACATCAAAAACGTTTCGCATTTACAAAACGTAAATAAATCAATTAGGCAAATCGAAATGTATCGGAAATTTTAGTCCCCAAATTTCCATCTCTGATCCTCTGTTTATCAAAAATAAAATATGTAAAAATATTCTGTGTTTTATTTTCCCGGGAGATGTCGTTGTTTTGGAGAATCTGTTGACTGTTTGTGTGACTTTAAGCGTTGTGTTTTTAATTCAGCTGTCGGAATGGTCCTTCACCTCCGTTTAACATCGGTCCATGTTGTGATGCTTGACGGCTGACAAAGGAAAACTCTTAAAACCTATTCCGAGCGCACTATCTCCAAATAACACGTTCGTAGTTTTTTCTGTCTGTAATATGTAGTAATGTAGTACGGTATGTAGTAGTTTATAATACAGTCAAAAATAGGTTGTTGCGAATGTGCAGGAAATTGTGTAATTGTGTTTGGTTTGTCTGTATTCAGGTAATAATAAATCTTTCTTTAAATAAATAAACGCTTAGGTAGATAGTTTGTGACATCGTTTGCATTTTATTTGAGTTTAATTAAGTGTTGAATTGAATGTTCTGGTAAAGTCTAGCAAGGTGGTATGTAACAATTCTCCATGTTTCGAGAATGATCTTTATTTTTACATAAAGTAAAGACCGGAATTCCATGTGGCTTCAAAAATCAATCAACCGTCAACTTGTTTTTGTTAAAAATTAATGAAGTGTTGAATCTGTAGCTTCAGAAATCAATCAACCGTCGAACTATACTGTGCAAATGTATCTCTGAATAGAAAGTGATAAAGTAAATAAACCGCATTTTCTATTAAATAGAACCCGCTTAAAAATATAAAATATTTGTGACTTGAATTTAATTCACGTCCACAAGCAGACAAAATATTTTAAGTTCGCGTTTACAAATGCAGTACGTCTACTGAAAAAGTACAAACTCAATCTTAAAATGAACGCTGCAACTTTTGCCGCCTCTCTCTCTGGAACAGGAGTAACATTTTAGATTTAAAAAATTAGCTTTATTAAAATTCAGTTTCATACCTATCTACGTTAAGAAAAGAAGAAGATGGTTAAATAAAAAAATGCGCATAATATGAGTAAAATACTTTCCCTCGATAAAAATCCTAATAAAGACGCATCTAAGCTGCATTTTGTATGAATCTCACACCAACCACTTAATTTTTTATTATTGGGGATTTCTCTGCTTCCAAAGGGTTAGACTATTTTTTTATTATGAAGAATGAAGTTTTTAGATACCTAGTTTATTCTGAGTCAGAAGAAAGCTCAGCGATTCGACTGGAAACGAGGTTTTGCAACCAGAGTGGAAATCAAACCATATACCTTTGGCGTCGAACTATCAAAGATTTTTTAAACAACTCTACTTCGTTTTTTAAATAGTGATTTCTCGCAAAGTACAGAGGTATTTATTTCAAATATGGAAGAAGTTAATCGACAATACTGTTTGGTGTTAACAATCGTGTTAGCTTTTTATTTTTGGGCACAGAGTTCACAACAGGATTTCTGTTTTTGACACAGAGAAGTTCTAAATAATGACGCCGTCCACACTTTAATGTTCCAGCAATAATACGAGGCCTATACCTACACAGGGAGGTCTATGCCTACCCAGGGAGAGCTTTTGAATTAATTCACACCCCAAAGCAAAAAATCAAAACAAAATTGTGTTGTTAACGATCACAAATCATCTAACAAGTGTCATGCATAAATCTTTTTGTAGACACAAATAACACAGATCAAATATTAGACGTCGCCCGGCCGAGTTATAAGGGGAGAGAGCATTGACATGGAGAGAGCCATCTTAAATATATTAATTGGTATACTGTAAAAAAACGGTTGGCTTTGCTAATCACTCCCCCAGTTTTTGTTTTCCGTATAGACCAATTCTGTCAAATATTACTTTTTAATGCAGTTGTCTTATGAATCGAATTCTACACAATCAGAGCTTAGAAAAAACGTAAAACTTGATAATGTGAGAGTTGTTTTCAATATTTTTTAAATCAATTTCCTGTTTTCATAAGACAAATCGGTCCAGTACTCATGTAAACATTGCTCATGTAAAATTAGCTTAGTGGTCTATACGTCAAACAAGAACTAAGGCAGCGTAATGTCGTCCCTGTTTCAGAGAAGAAATAAGTACCTTATCGGGGAGTACTTTTCAAAACGAAGATACATTTCTAACATTTACTGTGGAAACAGGGGTAAAACTGGCAAAACGTGGTGGTACATTTTACAGAAATACCTCATTCGGAGGTACTTCACAAAACGCACATACAATTCTAAAGTTTTCTATGGAAACAAGGGTGACACTGGCAAAAGTGAAAAATCTATTCTATATATTCAAAGGGTGAGGCTCTCAAATTTCCCCATGTCGCAGAGGAAGCATTAATCTCATATGCAGCGGATATAAACAACGTTTTTCATATCCTCTCTTTCTCTTCATCCCTTTCTGTCTCCCTCTTCTGTGGCGGATACACGAGAGGGGAAAGCGGAGCAAGTGTCAAGTGGTAAGTGGCAAGTAGAATGTTTTTGTCAACGACGATACCACGTGGAAAGCTCTCATCAGATCACCGAAGTTAAGCAACATTGGGCGCGGATGCCACCTGGATGGGTGACCGCTCAGGTACGCCGCGTGTTGTTGGCATTTCTTGGACCGGTCAGTAGTCCAGTGGCAACACTTCGGACTCGTAAATGGAAGGTTGTGGATTCGAATCTCGGCGGAGCACAAAAAATATACCATTTATATATTCAAATATGCTCTTCGCCGGGTTGAAAAATTCATAAACCTTTACCAAAGACCGGTCACTGAAAGGTCCATCCAACCTTACAACAACTGAGTCTTGCTTGAGAATTTGCGCTTTATACAGCGACGACCAAGCTCGCAGAGGGCTCTTGAGGTGTGATACACAAAAACAGTGCTCACCAAATAAATCATCCTAATTTTATTATTATTATTAGCAAGTGGCAAGTGACAAGTATTAAGTGCAAGTGGTAACTATTAAGTTGCAAGTATTAAGTAAAGTAAAATTTTATTTTATGCTTATGGTAACGCCTTACGCGCCTCAAAAATAGGATGACTTATATTTCTCTCCATGTTTGTAAGAGTGAATTGAACTCATAAGTAAATATTTCAACTGCTGATCGCTCACCACTCGCCTGTCGTGAACTGCCGTTTACTCTCAACAGGGATTGCTTGCGCCGAACTGTCACTCGGCAGATTTATCTGTCGGACCCTTTTTATCTCGCTCCCTCCTACTTTCTCCAGCAGAACGGGAATGCCTGTCCATCACTCAATACTCATCACCGACAAAGGTAAAAATTACACGAATTAAGTTCCTTTAAGTTCCTTAAGTTCCCTTAAGTTCCGTAAGTTAATTCTTAAAGTAATTAAAAATAACTTTTTATGAAACGCATAGTTTTATTTTCACCCTTTTTGTAGTGTAATAGCCTGAGCGATATCGGACTTTATCCGTCCATCTTTAGACGATAACTTAGGTAAAAACAAAAGGATCAAAATTCAAGGTAGGGAAGAGAAAGTGGGTTGGTTTTTTCGGGCTGTTGGCTCCAATAGTGGTTAGGCAATGGGATTAAAAAAATGTGTAAATAAAAGTATGTAATAGTTAGGTTTAAGTTAGAATTACGATCGTTTGACATTTTGACAATTATATTAATTTTTAAAACTGAAAAAATTTCAAAACTTAATTTAAATCGGATATTTAACGAACCGTTTAGAGAGAACTTACATAATTCTCGACGTTTCGTCAGCGACGTAGCCGACGTCTTCAGGAGAACATCGACTGAGGATGAACTGAATTTGAAAACACTATTGTCACAAATCACTACCTACCTTCGAACGAAGGTAGTAATTATGTTTTCGTCTGTTACACATTCCACTTTCATTTTGTTTGTATTCCACGTCACTAGATGGTACTATGTTACCTGTACACACGGCACTAATTATATCATTGTCTTTGACTTGAAACTTAGGTACTGGTTTCAGTAGTGAGTTGAGTGTAGGTTTCCAAATACTGGACAATTTGAAACTGTCGTCTCTGTTGAAGTTAGGATGTCTATAAATTTCAATGGCCTCTCTTACAAGTCTGGGAATCAAGAATTTTTCTTTCGATAGAACCTTCGTTTGGTCGAATCTAATGAGGTGCAGGCTGCCTTTGGCGGAATGATCGCAGATTGCCGATTTATTGGGGTTGTTTGTTTTCATTGCCCCAATATGCTCCTTGAGAATCTAAAAAGAAAATCTAAAAGTTTGTATTTCATTGATATGTATTTTTAATTAATATCAAATTTCCTTGCTCCCAACCTGTCAGTTCTCAGTTCTTGCAAAGGCTAACTATTTTTTTTATTTTCGTTAACTACTCGTATAATAATAATAATAAGACAATATTCATAGTGCCGTTTTGTGATAAACCACTGCAAGGGCACTGTTCAACTGTAACATCTCCGAAATAAACATGTCTTCAATCCCGACTTAAATGCACTTGCACTTTCTGCGACTCTTATCTCATGGGGTAGGGCATTCCACAGCACAGGGCCGACTATGCAAAAGGCACGATCCAAGTATTTTGTTTTATTAGATCGTTTATCGTTCAAAATCCAGGGACCCATTTCTGATCCCCTTTTTGCGGATGGATTGCACGCAAGCAATCTACCAATTTAGCTAAGTGCTCATTTTACCAAGAAATAGCTAAATATTTTTGAAAAGGAATATGTTTTATTGAAGCAATTTCATTAGAAATACTATTGAATTAAGATTGTAAAATGAAATTTTATATTAAATTATCCCTGATCGATAGGGTTGAGTTCATATATTAGAGAAGTGGCGAGTAGACACGGCCCCTTCCTTCTTAGGGACTCGGAGCGACAATATTGAAGGAAAGTCATTTTCGTCGATAAAGCAGATTACTCGATATGTTATATTACGTCAAAAGGACAGGCTGTTCCCGAACTGGTGAACCCGTTTAATATTTATGTTTTTCTTTTTTTGGTGCATAAAAGGTTTCACTTATTACATTGCACCCTCACAGCCATCAAAAAGCTGGGAGGAACTCTTTCACCATACTTTTAAAGGTGTCTAAATTACATTGAAATATGTCAATTTTTGACTCGTAAATGAGATAGACACTCCAAATTAACGGATGCTGCGCCAAGACATCGGTATGTAAGCACTGTAAGGCCTTTTCAGACACAACGCATTTTTTCAGAATCGTATTGCCAGGTAAACTTTGTGAAAGGTTTCATACATCTCCATACACTGCTGACTTCCGACCCTGCGCCTGATTGAAAATACACAGGCAAACTGGGCAGAATGGTTGAAGGATGACGCATTATTTAACCATTCTAGTATGTGTCGATAATTATAGCCATTGGATAAGTGTATGAATATATGCGTGTGAGATGTGTTGTGCGTGCTGAAGCGCTATTCTGCTAAATTCCTTACACAATTCAAATTGAAGCTTGCTAACGCTTGCGAAAGTACTCTGAAGATAAAAAAAATCACACCACACATTATTTTTGAACACGAATCTCGTCGTTTTAAGGTTGTAAGGAATTTAGCAAAATAACGCTTCTGATGTGGAGATATAGGTATGGAATAATCCAGTCACGTTGTAATGAACTGAATGAACACCACAAAGGAACTTCTGCCAACCATTGCAGAGAAATCTGATGTGCTTCGGTCACGTTTTTAGAAATGAGAAATACCATCTTCTTCGTCTTATAATACAGGATAAGACTGAGAGGGACGCCGAAGGACATCGTGGCTGAAAAACCTGCGATAATGATTTGGTTCCCAGTTTCAAGCCGCAGTATCCAAGGTCAAAATAGTCATGATGATCGCTGATCTTAAAAGTGGCAAGAAAAGATGAAGAATGCCATGAAAATCAAAAGAGAAAAACTGATAAACATGAAGTTGAAGAAATGTACTGTATATTTTTGTCGAAAAAATATTTTGAATATACTTTTTCAAAGCGAAAAACATTATTTCCGCGTTCCCTGTAGCTAGGATGGAGGCGAGAATGAGTAAAGGCTCTTGAAGGAACTTGCAAATCGAAATTGAATTTTTCATTCGACACGGTAAACTCGCTTTATACAGGGATCCAACAAAACTATCGACTATTACTTACTGTACGAGGGCGTTCAACCATTTTATCTTGTAAAATATACCTGCTATGGTTACATGCATAAACGTTCAGATTTTGTAAAACAAAAAGTTCTTCCCAATTTTGAATTTCAGCGCGGTTTTGTCAACATGGTTTTCTTGGTAAATGTAGCCAGTGTGATTTTCTCAACGCGGTTTTGCGTATGTATCATTGCATCTACGTTAGCGCGGCTTTGTCAAAGCATCTTCGTTAGCGCGGCTATGTCAAATGATTTTCGTCAGCGCGGATTTGTCAGATTCCATTTGCCAGCGCGGATACGACGACTTTTCTACAGCGTGGATGGGTGAGCGCGGATTTGTCAGTATGGGGTTTCAGCGCGGATTTGTCAGCTAGGATTTTTCAGCGAAGATTTTCCAGTGCGGATTTGTCAGCACGAATTTTTCAGTGTTGATTTGTCTATGCGGATTTTTCAGGGCGGATCTGTCAGCGCGGATTTTTCCGCGCGGATTTGTCGACGCGGACTTTTCAGCATGACTTTGTCAGTGCGAATATAAAGCGATTTTGCGCTTTCTTTTGCCAAGCTGCATCCGCAGCGGATTCACAGTAATCCTCTCCTTAGAATTCCTATTATTATTTTGTATTATGGATATTATTCTTCACGCCACTTGTGATCTAGCAACAATTCCACAAGGAGTGCCACCCTGATTTATGCTATTAGCCTCAATAACATCGAACCATTTACGAGTCATGGGCACGCCTCTGACCTAGAGGTTCTTGTTTTGTCGTGCCGTTGCTTTTACTTCACGGGAAGGCCTTCCGCCACTTGAGAAAATATATATCTTTGTATGAGCGTCCATGTTCTGTGAGTCCTTCTGACACATACATGCAGGACGTGTACGAGGAGGCTTTGAGCATACTAGGACTATTCTCCAGTGCGGATTTGTCAGCAGCGTAGATTTGTCAGCGCGGCTTTGTTAACGACTCTTCTTCAGCGCGGATTTGTCACCATATTAATCCTTACAATATTTTTTCACTCACCACACGGGATAAACTTAGAAGAAAACTTTACAAATAAACCGCGCTGGAAATTTTAAAGCCTTTCCCCATTTCTCTTCGTCCGAGTTACAAATGTTCGCGCGTCACACTCCTCTTACAACAAAACCCGCACAACGTTCAAAAACGAGCATTACCACAAACAGACCAGAGCGGGGGGAGAATTTTACTTTACCTTACGTTAAATCAACAGTAAAAAATATCTTTCGCTTTCTTTATAACTGAGATAATTATTTTTAATAGTATCCACTGTGTTGGAGCTTGGACGTAAGTAAATAATCCAAAATTTTAATGTTAATGTAAAAGTTCATTTCGTATTTTTCATGTTGAATTTGTAATTCACACTTACTTTTTAACGTAATACAACTTCGTACAAGAACGCAGAAAGCAGAATATCCTCCAAAATTTTCAACATACTGGGGAGATTTTTTCCGGGATTTGTTGCCGTGGTCTGTGAGAGCTGGAAGTTGCGGATGTTTCGTCCATGCCTACGATGGACTTTTTCAGCGTGAAAGTGATCTTGATGAAATAGAGTCATCAAGATCATATCGAAAATCATTTCACTTTTACGCTGAAGAAGCCCATCGTCGACATGGGTCAAACGTCCGGAAGCTCCAATTGTATAATTTCTTAATAAAAAATCAAAAACCTTATCAGACACTTCTCAATCCCGTTTGATCTATATTTTAAAATTAAAAAATTATATTAAATGCATGCCCATAAACAGACACATGTAAGTTCACGCTTACGGATGCTGCATGTGTACCTACATACTAATACAACCTCAAATTAACCAAGATCCTGCAACTGTCGCCGACCTTCCCTGAAACAGAGATGACGATGACGTTTTTCAAAGTGAACTATTTTGTACGGTATGTGCGGTCAGCCTCATACCAACCTACAAGTCAAGGAATACAAATTATAAATTACATGCATAAAAAAACAACAGAGCCTTAAAAATAAATCGAATAAAAAAACAAATCGGTGTGAATATGTTAAATTACATGTATTTTTACTATCATTGAACAATGTTTATCAGAAATTTTAACGTTTAGTCCTACGTCAAACCAGACGTAAGTAAAAGTAAAATAGCCTCCCACTCTCTAACTCCTCCACCCCCTCCCTTCCCTTAAGGTTTTCTTTATTTGTTCTTTTAACGGTCTAGCGTTCCTAACACGAGCACATTTATTTTTCATAGTGAATTATTTTCCAACAAAAATAACGGCCGTGTATCGTTGTACATCATTTTTTGTGTCAATTTGCACTATCGATATATTTTTTGCACCCTACTTTACTTTCTCATAAATATTATATTTGTTATGTTTTTTTGGATTTTTTGAGACTTTGCAAAGAAACAATAGTAATAATGATAACCTATATTTTCAGAAAAACTAAGATTACCTACCGTAGATGGATTGCGTAAAATTTGATTCCGATTGGATTATAATTTTTTTGTTCCTGTTGTTACCAAAAGGCTGCCTCTTTAATCTATGGAAATAAATTGATTCTCTATGCCAAAATGGCGTAGTGAATCACGCCGGATACTGCTAGTATTGTAATAATTAATTTGTTGCTCTAATTTAATATGTACACGCCGTATTCTTCAGTTCTTCGGACACATTGTCCGTGGCAATAGGAATAGCCTCGAACGACTGGTTGTGATCGGTGGCTAGGAAGGTAATAGAGGAAGATCTCTTACACGATGGACCGATCAAGTGAAGACAGCAGCAGGCAGGTTGTAACGCTGCGGGCAGCGCAGTCCAGAGAGTACTGGAGAAGATTTGTTGCTTCCACACGGGTCACAATAAGGAACAAGATTAAGAAAAAGTGACTAGACTGTCGGAGCCTGGAAAAGATGGTTGTGATGATGGCCTCAAAGGGGCGCAGGACAGTGGGAAGACCCAGATTAAGGTGGCTGGATGGAATGAGGGTAGGCTGTCGTGCGGGGTATGGGACTGGAGGAGGAAGGATTTTGACACTTAAAGAGACAGCGATGGTTGTGGTTAATCAAGAAGGTCAAGACCCACCCCGGGCTGTCGTGTCATTGATAATGATGATGATGAAAATATTAATTTTATTGAACTGCTAAATAAACTTTTTCAAGAAGCCAACCTTTTCTAATAAAATTTGGTTATTATTTTAGGGTCCAAATTTGTAACAAAGTTATTAAATTGTTCCCCTGAATAATTGTATTGTTCAAATACATCCCTAATTTTGGAACAAAGTTAAGATCGTGATATTATTACTGCGGCAATAATATTTAATATTGTATAATTTCGGAGTTGCGAGGTTTTGCGGCCACGGTTCGTTTAGTTTTAATGTTTAATACGCGATCCGCTGTGTGGCCTATTTTAGTGATGGACCAATATCACAAATTATAAATTTTCAACATTTGAATTTTTTTTTTTATATTCAATTTGCGTGTCCGTTTTCCGAGCATAAGTGTGGGACTCGAATCCGCGTTTCACAGCTCCCAAGTGGGCTGGTACTCATTTCTTGTGAAGTCTAAGTAAACCTTAACGGTATTTTATTATATGTTTGAAATAAACACCGAAACGGACAATGGTTTCTGACACCCTCGGTGTGGTTCGAGCCCGAGCTCTCGGCATCGAATACAAGCTCTCTACCAACTGAGCTATCGATTATTTTCAACACTTATCGAAAAAAAATCAAGATAATTTGATAGCCATTCTACAACTTTACATAATGTAAAATTTCGCACAATTACGAACTTAAGTCAAGATAATGGTATTGCATCGTTGTTAAAAATTTATTCGCAAATTTGACAATTCGTCCCCTTAGTGCTTGTTTGTCTTATGTTCATCAGAGTTAAGTTCACAAGAGCAACTTTTGTATGTATACTGGACCAATGTCTCTTTTGGAAACTGTAAATTGATTTTAAAAATATTTAGAACCACTCTTACAACATCGTGTTTTACTTTTTTTTCTTAGCTCAGATTGTGTAGAATGTGATTCTTAAGACAGTTTTATTGAAAGGTCATCTCTAAATAAAATGTTGCGTAAAACAAATAAGCACTGGGGGACGAATTCGAACTATGCTTACACATCTCTAGTTGTCACGGGATACAATACGGTTACATTGCACGGAAAGATGTGACGTTTTGATAATGTTATATAGACAGATAGTCCCAACACTAGGCGAATAGTGTTGTCTGATAAACCCAATTAGAATTAATTATCCCGCAGAAATATTGGGGCGAATTTACATAATGCTCGGGACACGTAGAATACATTTTACTCCAACCCTACTAACTAGGGACCTACAATATTTATTATATACATATTTTCAAATTTATAATAAATCTTATTTATTAAAATGTAAAGGGGAAACTCAAGTTTTTTCTAAATTTTAGGCTCATTTCATTAATATATTCTCACGAATGTTTCGGCCTTATTCATTAGATTGGTTGAACCCAAAACCAGAGATAAACGAGTTTATTAGTATGGGAAATCTGACTTTATGCTGGTTTAAAAATTAAAACCTTTTTATGAATAAGGGTTTATGAGTTTATGTCTGTACATGTTTACGTACATGTGTCTATGTGTTTTTTACTTACTGTGTGTCTAGAAGTATTTGATGGTTGTATCTACTCGTACTTGCTGGAACTTCTGTTCGAGACAGCTCTTGTATGGTCTGGTATATGCTAGAATAGCCTAAGTAGTCATTTTATAAATATTGATTGCAGTGCTTTGTAGCGACCCAATTAGTACCCTAACCGTTAAGCGAGGAGTAAAAATATTTTAACTGTGAACCATATGTGAGTTAATTTCTAAAATAATTTTATTTATGAAAATTAACCCAACTAAATTGTAACCCTAGTCTCTAATCTAAGTTGCGAAGATATGAGGCTGACCTCTCTATTGTGATAAATAATTCACTTTTGCCACTGTCACCGTTGTTTCAGGGACAGTCGACAAGAGTCACAAAGTTTATGTGAGGCTTGGTTTTATTTTGTAAGTACACATGCAGCATGAGTAAGCGCGAAATCATCCTAATATTATTACTATTATTAAGTAACAGGTTTTTTTTACAAAACGACAGGTTTTTGTAAAGAGCGCTCTTAAACTTCAGATTATGTTTAACATCAGCTATTTTAGTATATTAAATAACCTTTAGCTTATCTTGCTTCGGTTTCCACAAGTTCAGTAGATAAGTATACAAGAAGAGAATTTAGTGGCATAATTATAATGAAATATTAAATAATTACACGGGAAAATAAACGGCGCCATTTACATTAATAATCACCTGAGTTATCTGTATTTAATTACACATTTAAATCCCCATCTTCTTCTTTTCCTTCTCCTTATTTTTTATCCTTTTCCGTCGTTTCATTCCATAGATTCCTTGACTAATAGGTTGGTATAAGGCTGACCACCCACACTGTAAAAAAAAGTTCACTTTGCCAATGTCACCCTGTTTCAGGGAAGGTCGGAAAAAGTTGCAGGTAGTATGTTCATTTGAGATTTGTATTTTAATTTGTAAGTACACATGCAGTATTTGTAAGCGCGAACTTACACTTGTCTGTTTGTGGGCATGCACTTACTATGAATCATATATGTTAGCATATCTTTGCAACTTAGATTATAGATTCCTTGACTAATAGGTTGGTATGAGGCTGACCCCCCCTGCTCCCGATACGGGGTTCAGGGAAAGGCGGCAGGGGCTGCTAAGTTTATGTTTTTTTAGCCGTTTAGAAGTAGATTTCTGAAAAGGAATGCAATTCAGCAACAATTAAGTGATCAGATCGAGGAGATTGTGAAAGAATGGAATGTACAAGATGAGTGTAATGAAGACAATATGTGTAAAGGGTGATTGATATAAATGAATTGAAAGAACTTTGTAAGGATATGAAGAAATGGAGGCAGCTCTACAGAGGCTCTGGCCATCCCTAGCGGAATGGCGATAGAGTTACAGTTACAGTTTATGTACGCTCAGTGTAAGTGAAGATCGTTTATGAAATTATGTCGGTAAAGCAGTTTTCGCAATATTTTTGACAGGAACTTTATCTGACAGGTGAAAAAAATTGAGTGATTTTTTTGACATATCGCTGAATCAGCTGCCTAACGTATTTTATTTTATTTTTATGTGAACTATCGGTGGGAAAACACATTTTATTTTTGGCATTTAAGGGTTATACGTGAGTCGTTAAGAACCGAAGACGGTGACCTAGATTTTTTTTTTTCAAAAATGAAATTAGAATATGAGAATGAAAGTATAAAAAGCAAAATCCAAAGTGTAAGGAATTTAGCAAAATAGCGCTTCTGATTCCACAAACCTTAAATACTTATTATAAATATAAACAGACAAATCGATATAGCAATTTTAGAGTGGTACGGTTACCAACGAATGTCATTTAATTTTCATTATACTTACATACTTTTCGCTTCAAATAAACTATTAAAATATTTACCATTAATACAGGTTATCTTGGGTCTTATTCATTAGATTGATTAAACCCAAGACCACAGTTAAACTAACTTATTAGTATGGGAAAAACGACTTCATGCTGGTTTAAAAATTAAAACCTTTTTATGAACAATGTACATTAAAAAATGTATTGAACATTTGAAATATTATTTTATTTTCAGGATTTCGAATGCCGGAATCACATCAGGACCATTGAGGAGATAGGACAGGACCTCCTCTACATCTGTGGAACCAACGCGCACAACCCCAGGGACCTCATCGTATACGTAAGTACGGTGACAGGATAGAACAGCAGTGACAAAACAACACATGACATGACGTCACATGGCATTACCATGGTGATGATGATGATGATTGTGATGATGATGATGATGATGATGATTGTGATGATGATGATGATGATGATGATTGTGATGATGATGATGATGATGATTGTGATGATGATGATGATGATGATTGTGATGATGATGATGATGATGATTGTGATGATGATGATGATGATGATTGTGATGATGACGACGATGATGATGATGATTGATGATGATGTTGTTGTTGATGGTGATGATGATCTAATCTAATCTAATCTAAGCTGCAAAGATATATATCATTTAAGATTTATACTAAATGCATTCCCACAAGCAGATA
This sequence comes from Agapetus fuscipes, assembly GCA_951799405.1. Taxonomy (NCBI): domain Eukaryota; kingdom Metazoa; phylum Arthropoda; class Insecta; order Trichoptera; family Glossosomatidae; genus Agapetus; species Agapetus fuscipes. The sequence continues at coordinate 9,510,921 of OX637341.1, forward strand.
TGTATAATTTCGCGCTAACACATGCCGCATGTGGACCTACAATATAAAAACCCAATCTCAAATGAACATAAGCCTTGCAACTCTTGCCGTCCTTCCCTGAAACAGGGGTGACATTGGCAAAGTGAACCAATTTTTATATTATGGGTGGTCAGCCGCATAACAACCTATAAGTCAAGGAATGATGATGATTGTAATGATGATGATGATGATTGTGATGATGATGACGATGATGATGATGATTGATGATGATGTTGTTGTTGATGTTGATTACGATATGATGAAGATGGTGATGATTATGATGATTGTGATGATGATGTTGATGATGCAAATATGGTGTTGATGATGATAATGATTATGAAGATGCTGATGATGATTATGATGATTATGATGATGATGTTGTTGTTAATGTTGATTACGATGTGATGAAGATGGTGATGATGTTGTTGTTGAGGTTGATTACGATGATTGTCATGAAGATGATGATCATGATGATGACGATGATGATGATGAGTATGGTGTTATTGTTGATGTTGATAACGATGATTGTGATGAAAATCATTATGATGATGATAATGATAATTATGATGATGATGTTGTTGGTGTTGATTACGATGATTGTGATGAAGATGATTATGATGATGTTGATATGAAAATGATGATGATTATGATGATGATGATGATGATTAAGATGATGTTGATATGATTATGATGACTATGAAAGCTGCTGAACTGATTGTATCAATGAGCCTGAAAGGGTCTGTAAATATTAATTGAACAAGCATATCATTATATCGCATGGCTCACGTAATGGAGGTAATGGAATATTAACAGAACAAATTAGATCTTTGCCCAGGTAAAGGTTGGAGTGGCTTATTACAATATTGCCAGAACTATCAAATATTCACTTTAAAACAAAAGGGAAAACGGTGCTCCCTGCGTGTGTATAAATAAATGGGCAGAAATTGTTTGGTACCTATTACTTCTATTTTTGGTGATTCATTTACTTTACCTTATATTTCTTTTGGTTCCCCTTTCTCGAAGATCGGCTATCATCATGGCTATTTTTACCATGGATATTGTGGTTGCTATGTTCAGCCATCTTCTGCCTGCAGTTACCTTGATTCATCCATCCATCTAAGTTGGGGTCTCCCATTCCCTGCTTGGACATCATGGGCCGCCACTGGACGATCCTTTTCGGCCACCTGTCATGGTCCTGCTTTGCAACTTGACTAGCCACACCAGTGTGTCTACGAATTTCCTGGATTGGAACCCTGTCTCTGAGGCTGATTCCCAGTATCGTCCTTTCAATGGCTCTTTCTCACGTCCTTAGTTTATTGGCGCTGTACTGAGTGAAATCTTTTGTTTTCAAGCCATAGCTGGATACTGGAAATACACATGACTTATATGCGTACTTCCTATTATATTGCCTTTTTTGTAATAAATGCTCAAAAACCCAGACGTAGAAATTCCAATAAATGCTTTGTTTTTTTGTCCAATGCAGAAAAACTTGAAGCATCTTCCAAGGCATATACATTATGCCAAAGTAGGTGGACGAGGAAAAGGAAGGTGCGCTGAATCTCCAGAAACATCCAGTGTCAGTCTGATGGTGTCAAAGTTACATAGAACAACAAGAGAAACCTTACAATCCGAAGCAGAGAAAGAAACCAACACAGAATCTGCTAAAGACAGAATTCATGAAGCCATCAACAAGTTATCCATAAGTGAAAACATTGCAAGAGGAAATCTTATTCAAAGTAAAGTAAAAGATGCAGCAAAAGATGAGGTTAGAAAAGACGTTTATGAAGAGACTCTTAAATTTACAAAAGAAGAACGAAAATTGTTGTTTGCACAGCAAGACAATCCTGTTGAAGAGAAGTACCAAAAGATTGACAACTTTTTTTCTTTGGTTGATCACAACAAGAAGATTGGTGATTTTGATCAGAATGATTTTGCGAAACGATACCAAGCAAGCGAAAGATTGTTTAGAGAGTTTCTGTCGAATAACGCTGTTAGTTTGATGGCTAAAGCAGACAGTGAGAGTGGTTTTGGGAACAATAAAAAAGTGATCAAGAAGCAAATACCTAATTTGTCAAATGAAGGGTCTAACTACGATTATGTGGTGGATAAAATTGATATGAACCATCGGAATTCTAGTTCTAATGAAAACAGTTACTCCAGCATTGATGACAGGGAGAAGAATATTGTTCCAAATCAACAGGATATAGAAGACTTCTCAAGAGATGTAATGAACAGGTATGTTTCTAGACGTAGTGATAATCTGTTTCTTTTTTTTAAGTGATTTTTCTTTGTGAAAATGAACGCAATTCATCAGCTTAATTTGCCTGGACAAAAAAAGGTATTAACATTGTCGATCAATAATTCATTCTTTAATATTTCAATCAATTATTATTAATGGACGACTACCCAATGACACCTATTGAACCAGGTTCAAAGTTATTGTGGATGGGGCTCGGCGTAGACGGGGTTCGAACTTGCCTTTGTTTCGAGTGCCAATGCCTTACCCAATCCGCTCGACCATACCAGTGACAATTCTTCTTCTTTTTTATCCTTGGATTGGTCCACAACAATGTTCATACATTTATTTTGCCATTTCTCTCTATCCAAGGCAACGCTTTCGAGCTTCTGTGAGGAACAGCACATATCTGTAAATATATCCAGTCGTAACTCTTGACATGGTCTTCATCGGGCGTTTGTCTCCTCGATCTCCCCTCTATTATAGTATGCAAGAGACCTTCCTCTCTGTATGTCCTCATCCAAACATCTAATTTGTGCTTTAACGTGATCTTTTACCAACAAACTCTTAGATCTATAATATGTTTTGTGACATAGATCTTCCGATGGATCGTTCCTCTTCAGCGCTGTATCGGACGGGTCGGATCCCTTGCTCGCCCGCTGGGATCTGCGCTCCAGTGACGTCACAGAGGACTTCCCTCCATACATCAGGACCATCATGCACGACACCGCCTGGCTGGACAGTAAGTTTCATAGTTTTCTATTTATTTCTCAAATATTTCAAAGTTTTCTATTTATTTCTCAATACTCTTCTATTCATCATTCCTCAAAAGCTTAATAGTATTCTATTTATTTCTCAACAGTTTTCTATTCATCATTTCTCAAAAGTCAAATAAAATTTGTTAATAGTGTAGTAATTCATCAATGTTATTTATCAAAATACTCCAAATTGTAGCTTTCCTTTTTTCGAACAGAAGGCTTGAAAGGAAAATAATGCAAGATATTTTCACCGCAAAAAGAAAACAAACTTAAACAGTTACTTGGCTAATAGGTCGGTATGAGGTTGACCATCTATGCTGTAAAAACTTAGTTCACTTTGCCAATGACACCCCTGCTTCAGTGGTTGCAGGGCTTATGTTTATTTGAGTTTTGGGTTTGAATATTAACCCTTATATGCGGCATGTATAAGCGCAACCTTATTTGTGTCTGCTTGTAAGCATAAATTTAAAATGAATCCCAAATGTAATATATCTTTGCAGATTAGATTAGATAATCGAGGGGAATGATAAATTACACGGTTTGACAAAGGTGGGGCTTTAATTACTTCAAATGGACGAGTACTATTATTTACTATTTTGTTATTTATTTCATGGTCGTCATCACAGATCTAAATGACTAAATAAAAACCAAACATTTGTAAGCGATTCGATTAGCAACCCGACAGGAAGATTCCAGATTTTTCTCTGGGATTTTTATCTTGATTACCTATTCAATTTTACATTCCCTGTCCTTTTTCGTCACATCGCACGTTTAATAATAAAGAACAATAACTCAAAAAACAAGAATGTTATGAAATCACGTTTAAAGTTCAGACACCCAGTACAACTTGTATGGGATGAAAAAGGCGACCGATGTTTTATCTCGGTCATATTCGTCCAAATTGAACGGCTGTCGCATTCTACCTATTCTTCTCGCATTGTTCTTGCGTTTTATTACAAAATCTCGATTTTCCCAATTTTCGAGTTATTTCTCTTTATTATTAAGCGTGCGACATGACTTTACATCACATGACAGAACAACTCATGAACCAGCCATATCATGGAACCTTCTAATCGGTTCCAGTTGGTTCCATGTTTTCCTACTTTCTACTCTAAATACTGGGACATTTAGCGAGGCTAAATTTTCATTTTCAAAGGTAAACTTGAGGAGCTTTACCGAGAAACTACATCTCGAGCGAAACGTCTAAATTGATTTATCAGCGATCATTCAACACTTGCAAAAATATATATTTCAAGTTGTATTGACTTAAAAGTACGTTCACATGAGGATAGTTTACAATATATTGTCCGGTTGATAGCTCAGTTGGTAGAGTGCTTGCATTCCATGCCGTCAGCCCGGGTTCGAATCCCACCGACGGTGTCAGAAACGATTTCCCGTTTAAGTATTTATTTCAAACCCCAAAATAAAACATCGGCAAGGCTTACTCAGCCTTCACAAGAAATGAGTACCAGCCCCCTTGGGAGCTGGGAAACCCCCACTTCAACTGAAGGGGTTGGCGTAAGGCCGGCCCCCTTTTCTAAAAATAAATAGTTTCCACTCGCCACATGCGAAACCCATCGGGGATAACGTGTCAGGGAGTTACACTATATGTGTAGCTTAGTTGCGTTTGTTTATACATTGTTGTAGAATTCAGGGATGCTATAGAGCTCTAAAACCGTAGCCGAAACTATAATTTGCCGCTGTTTTTGGGGGCACGACTTCAGAAGTGAGCAGAGCTCCGAAGAAGTCACACACAGAGGAGACGAAACGTCAGCTGAAAGTCTTCAAGAAGTATCAAGAAAGAAGAAAAAGAAAAAAATAAGAAAATAAGCAAAAACCATAGACCACGGTCAAAACCCGGAACCAAAAAATCAAGCATTAGATTATGACTTGCCACTTTCTATTTAAATGCCACTAACTACTTGTTATTTTCCACTCTTCACTAACCTCCAAGTGTTTCCCACTTACCATATCTTCAAGTTCTCGTTCTCCCCCTCCCGCTGAGCTCCGTTGTGGGTTGCCAAAACTTCGCTGATATATTTTGTTTTAAAATAAACTTATCCTGCGGATTATAAATCGATATATAACTCAAAATGGCGGCGCCAGGGGTTCTCAATCTTTGTTTGGTGAGAGCATTAATGTAATCAATCACCTTGTTGATGCAAAAGCCCGGTGGGCGGTAATCGCCTTAAAACTTGTTCTAACAACGTGGATGTAAAAATTATGTAAAAACTTTTAAGAGTTTTAGAGTGAAAAATACATTTGTATGAGAAAGTATAAAAATAAAAAAAAAAACACAGAGTTTTACTTTCACACATAGAGCATTTATTTTAACTCAAGTACTTTCGACTTGCTTACGTCATTGTGAGTGTCCTCTTGAAAATGACGTAAGCAAGTCGAAAGTTCCAACCTCATATGATCTTAGTTGCAGAGATGTATATTAGGGATTCATGTATATATTGTTATTTTTATTCTTTGATTAAAAAAATGTAATTTGTCATGTATGTTCCTTGACTTATAGGTTGTTATGCGGCTGACCACCCATAATATAAAAATTGGTTCACTTCGCCAATGTCACCCCTGTTTCAGGGAAGGACGGCAAGAGTTGCAAGGCTTATGTTCATTTGAGATTGGGTTTTTATATTGTAGGTCCACATGCGGCATGTGTTAGCGCGAAATTATACATATCTGCTTGTGGGAATGCATTTAGTGTAAATCTTAAATGATATATATCTTTGCAGCTTAGATTAGATTAGATTAGACATGTTATATGTATTCTCACAAGCAGACACGTATAAGTTCGCGCTTACACATGCCGCATGTGACCCTACGACATAAAAACCCAAATCTCAAATGAACAAACACCCTGTAACTCTTGCCGACCTTCCCTAAAACAGGAGTGACATTGGCAAAGTGAACCATTTTCTACAGCATGGGTGGTCAGCCGCATACCAACCTATAAGTTAAGGAATTTGCGGTGAAATAAATGCTTAAATTGTGAAAATAAATCCCAGTTATTGTAAAAAAATATACTTTCTCAAAAAAATTATGTATTTACTGCTTAGAATAAGTAAAATTACTTTGTCGTTTATCTACTAGGGATGGCCAGAGCTAAAGGTATCCTTTTAGACATCCTTCAGTGTCACTTCCATCACTTTAGTTTTTATTTTTGTACAGACGTCCGGTCGATAGCTCAGTTGGTAGGGTGCTTGCATTCCATGCCGAGAGTTCGGGTTCGATTCCCCCCGAGGATGTCAGAAATTATTTCCCGTTTCGGTGTTTATTTCAAAATAAAATGCCTGCGCGGCTTACTCAGCCTTCACAAGATACCCGCGGGAGCTGGGAAACACTCACTTTAACTGAAGTGGTTGGCGTAAGGCCGACCACCTTACTTGTAAAAATAAATATGTTCACTCGCAACATTCGACCCTATCTGGGAAAACGCGTCAAGAAATAGTTAAAATGTAGCGCGTACCTGTACCCGTGGTACGAGTTTTTTCACAATACTCGAAGTATTGAGTATTCGAGAAAAATGTATGTGAACTTGAAAAGCACCTCTGGCATAAAAAGTTTCGCAACTTGTTTCGCCAGAGATGCTTTTCAAGTTGACATACATTTTTCTCGAATACTCAATACTTTGAGTATTGTGAAAAAACTCGTACTACGGGTTCTGGTATGCATTATATTAAGTGAAGTCTAAGTACGCCCGGATAATATTTCAACGTTCGCAAAGTGAATGTTCGTATAATACATCAAACTCAGCGAAATGCCGGCACCATTATTCATCCTGTTATCCGAACATGTACACTTACGAGCTCTCAGCGCCGCCCAGCCCACGAGCAGTGAGATGTCCGCTATCTAACAAGTAAGAAGGTGCGCGACACCTCGCTGTAACGGACTCTCCATGTAACGAGCTGTGAAGTTAATTCCAATTAAGTAAACAAGATTGTAGAAAAAACCATTAGACCTCGATGTTACGAGTTTTCAGTAAAGCGTGCAACTAGAGTATGAAACATTAAACACACCCCCCCCCCCTGATCGCGTAAATCTGAAATGTATGGAATATACAACGGCATTCCTAATGAGTGCTATATTTATAGAACCTATTTTTACTATTCACGTGATCGAGGGAAGTTTATGCAATTTCCTCCTTGAGTTATAGGTTTGTATGAGGCTGACCACCTGTGCTGTAGAAAATGGTTCCCTTTACTTGTTTCAAAGAAGCTCGGCAAGAGTTGCAAGGTGTGTTTTCATAGATATTAGGGTTTTTATGTTGTCGGTTCACATGCGGCATGTGCAAGCGCGAACTTATACGTGTCTGCTTATGATAATGCATATAATATGAATGCCCAATGCTACATATCTTTGCAACTTAGGTTGAATTATATAGAATTGTTATAAAGATTGAATTATATAGAATGCTATAGTCGATGTTTATTACTTTTTATTTCTTCAACAATGTAATTTTCAAACTTTAGCTAAATCTAAATCTAAGCTGCAAAGATACGTATCATTTGACATTCATATTAAATGCATTCCCACAAGCAGACACGCATAATTTCGCGTTTACACATGCCGCATGTGGACCTACAATATAAAAAACCCAGTCTCAAATGAACATAAGCCCTGCAACTCTTGCCGACCTTCCCTGAAGCAGGGGTGACATTGGCAAAGTGAACCATTTATTACAGTATGGGTGGTCAGCCGTATACCAACCTATTAGTCAAGGAATAGCAATTTTGCTTAAATCACTTTGAACTTTAAAAAGTGACGTTATATAATATGTCAGCGTTAATTCAGATTTTCACCACGTTCATTTGAAGCCATGTAGGCCTGTACTTTTGATTTTTCATTCATAACGGATATCCAGCTGTAACGCACACTTCTTACTCTCAAATGTTCGCAATGTGAAAGCTTTGTAAACCACACACATTGTATTGAATCTTCTCACAAAAGATGATGTATAATACCCACAGGTACACTATTAACGTCTACGTTTAAACTTATAGGTTGGTGTGAGCCGTGAGGGTGTCCACCTGTATTATCTAAGTTATACTATCTAAGATATATAACAAAATATATGATATTGACATTTAAGTATTATATGAAATGCACGTCAACAAGTAGACACGTGCAAGTTCGCGCTTACACATGCTACATGTGTACTTACAAAATAAATCAAACCTAATACGGACATAAACCTTGCAACTCATTGCCAAGGTGGCATGGGCATAAGTGATACAAGTATGTACGACATGCGGGTCAACCTCGTACCTACCTACATTATTAAGGAATCTCGACTGCGTAAATAAAAAATGTATGGAATATACGACGGCACACCTAGAGAGTGATTTACTTTTAAACATGTTTTCAATTTACGCAATCGAAGTGAGTATACGCAATGTTTTTTTATACTTGACATACAATTCTATACTTGCAGAGCAATATACTATTATTGTTGTACCGAGTTCAATTTAATAAAAATTGCAGTTATTTATTTTTCACAATTTATTTTAAAATACGGTTAACATACGTACACAGAGTGGCTTTAGTACTGTATAGCTCGACAGCTTAGACACAAGTCTCTTTACAATCTACAGACAGCTTTGGCCCTTTTTTAGCAGGCATAACCGCATGTGAACCTACAACATCAAAACCCTTTTGGGATAACACAGCAAGAAGTTACACTATATTTGTAGCTTAGTTGCGTTTATAAGGGTTGATCTTGAAACATTAGGAGCATGTGAGATTTGGCCAAAATACTACATTTAGAATGTTTAAGTAAATGCTCATACAATATTGAACAAATACAGGTACAATTATTTAAGCACCTACATCTAGAGACTTTACAGACTTACACAGACACACTCACACAAACTCACACTTTATACACAATCACACATTCGTAACAATACTTTTAAGTATACAGAGCATTATAGCATTTCTCAGATGTACTTACTTTAAAAGGGGCATAAGACTAATAAATCAAATAGCAGGAGACAAAGGACGATACCTCCTTGATGTAGACGTAACTTCATCAATCATACATCTCAACAAGATATGAGGAGTTACTGATTACCCTTGAGACAGATTTATCATGTAGATAATTAATTACTGTCTTAAGACTGAAACTTTTTTTTTAATTTAAGTAAATATGTTCTAATGGGTGACGGGTTAGAACGGCACAGTGACAAAACGACACATGACAAAACGACACATGACAGAACAACACACTACAGAACACTTATGACAGAACATCACAAAACACAAAACATGAAAAAAGTGATACACGAGAAAATGGAACTCATGCATAATGTATTATTTGTAAAAGCCTTTACAAAATTAATGCTCCCGAGGCTGATGTTAAAGAATGGTTAACTTTGCCAATGTCACCCCTGTTTCAGAAAAGTTCGAGAAGAGTTGCAGGGCTTATATTCATTCGAGGTTTGGATTTTATTTTGTAAGTATACATGCAGCATTTTTAAGCGCAAACTTACACGGGTCTGTTTGTGGATATGCATTTAATATGAATCTAAAATGCATGTCTTTGCAAGTTAGGGTATAGATTATAGGATGTGTGGAAAGATTGAAGGATGCAGGGAAATTTCTAGCATTGACTCTACAGAGGCTCCAGCCACCTCTAGCGGAATAGAGGCAGAGCTACAGCTACAGCTACACTAAAAGCCCCAGACGTCACAACTCTAAAAGCACATTTCTGGGACTTAGCGTTTTCTGGCTCAGCGCTCACAAAAAAATTACATCCCATCCCCACGTGATCTCTTAATGCTTCATACAGTACATACAAATAAAACGTGTAACTTCGATATTCGACCTTTTCAATATTCGTCGCATTGATTGCGTTATGCTATGCCGTTTTTTCATGTATTTTGTGCACAAATTTTTCTGCTCTTTCATCAATACGAGTATGACCGGTCCGTAGTCCAGGGGCAACACTTTGGACTCGTAAATGGATGGTTGTGGGTTCGAATCCCGGCAGACCAAAAAAAAAATACCATTTATATTTTCAAATATGCTCTTCGCTGGGTTAAAAAATTCATGAATCTTTTACCAAATACTGGTCACTAAAGGTTCATCCAGCCTTACAGCAATTTGGTCTTTCTTGAGTATTGGCGCTTTGTAGCGACGAACAAGCTTGTAAACAACACCTCTGCGGCACTACAACCAGTGTTATAGACCACTTGAGTCTATGAAATCTAGGGAGTCTCCCGCAAAGGATTTCTTAAAAAACTTTAATCTATAATTTAAGTTGCGATGATATATTACATTTAAAATTCATATTAAATGGGAAGGTTGTGAGTTCGATTCCCGGCGGAGCACAAAAAAATATACCACTTATATTTTCAAATTTGCCCTTCGCCGGGTTGAAAAATTCATAAAACCTTTACCAATGACCGGTCACCAAAGGTCCATCTAGCCTTACAGCAACTGGGTCTTGCTTGAGAATTGGCGCTTTGTAGCGACGACGATCAAGCTCGTAAAAAGGTTGATAGTTCAATTGGTAGAATGCTTGCATTCCATGCCGAGAGCAAGGGTTCGATCTTAAAGGCTTACTCAGCCTTCACAAGAAATGAGAACCAGCCCTCCCGGGAGCTGGGAGACCCCCACTTCAACTGAAAGTGGTTGGTGTGAGGCCGGCCCCCTTACTTGTAAAAATAAACATGTCCCGAAGCGCCACATGCGACCCCTTCGGGGATAACGCAGGCAAGAAGTTACACTATATGTGTAGCTTAGTTGCGTTTTAAATGCATTTCCATGAGCAGACAAGTATAAGTTCGCGCTTACACGTGTGGCATGAGGACCTACATTATAAAAACCCAAATCTCAAATGAAAAGAAACACTTTAACTCTTGTCGACCTTCCCTGAAACAGGAGTGACATTGGCAAAGTAAACCTTTTTTTACAGTAACGGTGATCAGCCTCAAGGCATACAAACTATTACTCACAAAAACTAATAAACAGTTATTAGTTTAAAATGCGATTACACACTGCTTTTTTTAACATCAATTTCCTGTTTCTTTTCTCATGCATTTTGACTTTTTTTTTTTTTTAATTCGAATGACTCGACATGCGTCCCATTATTGGCGTATACTGGTGCAACAACTGTAATACGTTTTCCTAAACGTCGGCACTAAAGCATCAAAAGATTAAGACAATGGGGGCGGGCCTCATTTCTCGGGTTAAATACCGAAGAAGGGTCGGGGATTAAGATTACAGGGGCCGCAAAAAGGGCAGCAAAAAGGGGCCGCAAAAAGGGGACCAGTTTATCCGGCCAGAGAAAAGTTTTTTGCTCGAAGTGAGTTAGCGGTCTTTTAGTAAGACGCAGTAAGCGCCTAGTGTGAAGATATCTCGGCTTAATCAGACGTGGTTGTTAATCTGAAGATATCTCAGTTTAAGCAGACCGTGTTGGTTTATGTCAAGATATCTCAGTTTAAGCAGACCATGTTGATTTATGTGAAGATATCTCAGTTTAATAAGACGAGTTAGTTTAACTGAAAATATCTCAGTTTGTTCAGATGGGGGGGTTTATGCGAAAATATCTGAGTTTGATGAAACGATGTGGTTTATCTGAAGATATCTCAGTTGAACTAGACGAGGTAGTTTATCTAAAGATATTTTTGTTAATTATACATGATAATAATAATAATAATAATACAGTATTTTTATAGCGCCTTTTCATGACTCTTGGTCTTCCCAAAGGCGCTTGCTCATATGAGCGCGCGAACGTTGTTTATGTGAAGATATTTCAGTTTAAGTTGACGAGGTAGTTTATCTGAATATACTTTAGTTAATTACACATGGTGGTCTATGGGAAGATATCTTAGTTCAATCAGACGTGATAGTTTATCTGAAGATACTTTAGTTAATTATACATGGTTGTTTATGTGAAAATATTTCAGTTTAAGTAGACGAAGTAGTTTATCTGAAGATACTTTAGTTAATTATACATGATGGTGTATGTGAAGATATATTATTTCAACTAAACGTGGTAGTTTATCTGAAGATATCTCATTTTAATCAGGCGAGGCGATTTATCGGAAGATATCTCAGTTTAATCAGACGGGGTGTTTTATCTGATAAGAAGATAAATTTCGGCAGTCGCATTTGGTCAGTTAATTGCATCAGAAGCTTAGTACCCCAAGTACAAATCCATGCGCTTAACTCAACCTTAGCGTTAACCAAAAAATGTATGTAAATTCCAACGGTGCTTTTAGTGAGAGTTTTAGTTTTCATACATTTAGGTAAAACACTCAGGTTGTATTAAAACAGAGAGACGTAAACTAGGGGTAGATAAATCAACAGTGTAAGAAGCGAGGAGAGGTTTGATGACGTCATCATCAGTTTTCTTCTAGTGGTGAAACTTCTGATAAAGGTTGGTGATCACGATGTCGATTTTCATTTTAGGTGCTGCAATTCCAAATAGGGATCCCTTACAGTCATCACACAGTAGACGCATTCTACCACCATTCTACCCGGATTGTCTAAGTTTTTTTTTTCTATCCGGCAGCAGGTCGGAAGTCAGTAGTGTATGGAGATGCATGAAAGCTTTCACACAGTTTGTGTCCGGTAATCCATAGACAATCCTGACAAAATGCGTTGTGTCTGAAAAGGCCATTAGGATGAGATGTTTAAGCAGTAGCTAATGCCTGGCTTAGAAGGGTTTGGAATTGTTATCTATATTCTAAGTTGCAAAGATATATTGACAATTAAAATTCATATTAAATGCATACCGACAAACAGACACGTGTGAGTTCCCGCTTACAAATGATGCATGTGTACTTACAAATCTCAAATGAACACAAGTCCCGGTAACATTGAAAAAGTGAACCATTTTTGTACAGCATAGGTGGTCAGCCTCATACCAACGTAAAATTCAAGGGATATGGGATTATCATGAGTACGAACTGATAACAATACTCCTGAGTATACCTACGCTCAAAGATTCAGAACACGCATACACTTATTTAATAGCTATGTTGATTATTTTCCAATTGCCACAGTCACACATCCCATAGCAGTGTGTAGGGATCGTGAGATGTATGCCAGTTGCACATTGCGAATGCAAACCCTTCCCCCAATTCAACCCTTTTAGGGTAGTTGGTCAGCTTTACTCATGTCTTGAATGTGGGAGGTTTTCCCGTTCTCTAATAAGCAGGTTCTTATTTCAGCTTGAATAGCCTTGAATAAAAATAAAATACCGAATTACTGATGCCATTTGGTTTCGAATTCAAGCCTTCGTTTCAATAAGCAGACACTGAAAAAAAATGCAACTGAACTGCACATATCGTGCACTTTACTATTGTCCATCGCGCTTAGCAGGGATCTATAGGTAATCTACTATCTAAGCTGCAAAGATATATTGACATTTAAGATTCACATTAAATGCATGCATAAATTCACGGCTACAAGTGCCGTATGCGCACTTACAAATTAAAATCTAAACCTCAAATAAACATAAACCCTGCAACTTTTGTCGAACTTCCCTGAAACAGATGTGACATTGGCAAAGTGAACCATTTGTTACAGTGTGAGTAGTCAGCCTCACACCAACCTATAAGTATCGGGATCGTACCAAATAAACACTAGAACTATTTCATTTACCTTGACATCAGAAAGTTTAAAATCAATATTTTTTTACCCCATTTTTTTACCACTTTCACCCTTCAAACCTACCTCTTGTAATTATGTTGTACCATCCTGTTTCCCTCCCTTGGTTTTCCTGTCGCAGAGTAATTCTTCCACCCTAGTGGAGCCGGAAGGAAGGGCCACAACCATGGCTGAATCCTGTCTGCCCTTTGAACCTTCCACCTTCTAATCCTCTTCATCTTGCCAGTAGCAATGGGCCATTATTTTCTGAAACATAACCTTGAAATCAAACCATTCGATAAAAAACAAAAATTCGTAGACGTCGTTGATAAAGTCTCCAAGCTGAAATGGCAATGTGCTGGTCATGTGGTGAGGCGAGAGGATGGCAGGTGGACTTCCAGAATTTTTGAATGGAAGCCGTGGAAGTGTGGGAGAAGTGTGGGGAGACACCAAAAAAGATGGGTTGACGATATTGTCCAGCTGATGGGAAAACAGTGGTAGGTATTGTGTTGCTTGGGATAGACGAATGTGGACAAATTTTGAAGAGGCCCATATCCAGCAGTGGAGAGAAGAAGGCTAGCAGTTAGTAAGTAACTTAAAACGAAATTCGTGATTTTTCAAAACACAAAGTCGTGGCCGAAAAGGAGCGTCCAGTGGCGACCCAGGATGCCCAAGAGGGAGTTTTATTTTTACATTATAAATATTAATTAATGATTACCTAATGACCTTTGTTAAACCAGGGTCAAAGTTGTCGCCAAGGCCCGACGGGTTTGGTCATATTTTAGTATCTTCAATTTCCAAAAAATATGTACATGGTACAAAATAAAAATAATGGATATTACAAATTTGGATGCTAAAATTACAAAACACAGCAGCCGATGGGAATTGAGTTGTATCAACCCTGTCTCTTTGTACCATGTACAAATTCACCCCTCGAGGGTCCTTTTAAGCCACCGCTCATCCCCCCCTCCTCCCTCCCTCTTCCTTTAACCCCTACAGATTATTATTTAACCTCAAAGCGCCGATACAAACCGTCCGCTTAGTGCTAGTTTGTCTTATGTCCATCAGAGATAATTTCACAAGAGCAATGTTCGTATGTGTACCGGACCAATGTTTCTTATTCAAATTGGAAAGTAATTTTAAAATATTGACAACAACTCTTACATTACTGTGTTTTACGTTTTTTTTCTTAGCTCAGATTTTGTAGAATGTGATTCTTAAAACAATTTTTGATTGAAAGGTCATCTTTGAATCAAGTGGTGGATAAGCCAAACAAGCACTGGGGTGAACGAAACGTCTGCATGCAGGCCTACTCATCAAAACAATTTAAAGCCTTAAAGTACAGGGTGAGATTGAGATTAAAGATGAAGAAATGCTTAACGAATTTCATCTTTTAAATACGGAATAAGAGCTCATGCGGCGCTTTGTAAAACAAAACACATTCGTTAGAAATGGGTATAATCATCCATAATCTATAATCTAAGTTGCAAATATATGTTACATTTAAGATTCATATCCGTATGCATTACCACTAGTAGACACGTATAAGTTAGCGATTATACATGCCTCATGTGTTCCTTGACTTATAGGATGGTATGAGGCTGACCATCCATGCTGTAAAAACTTTTAAAAACGTTTTTGTACATTGAAGCTTTCACGGCCGGTTCTTGTTGACACAACAATCACTTTATTCGGGCTATGTAGCTGTGGTCTGTATCTTTCCGGACAGTTTCGCCCATTGCTCCGATGGGCATTTTTAATCAGAACACGGCTACATAGCCCGAATAAAGTGATAGTTAAGAGTTTTAGGCTTACACGGCCGGCTGATAATGCTGGAGTAATGTTTTTCGGGATCTGTTGCCGTGGTCTGTGGGAGCCGGAGCTTCTGGATGTTTCGCCAATTTTTACGATGGGCTTCTTCAGCGTGAAGTATGATGATGAAGATGATCTTGATGAGAACTGTGATGATGATCACAGTTCTCATCAAGATCATCTTCATCATCATACTTCACGCTGAAGAAGCCCATCCTAGAAATGGGTGAAACGTCCGGAAGCTCCAGCTCCCACAGACCACGGCAACAAATCCCGGAAAACATCACTCCAGCAATGTGATTGTTGGTTCGCTTTTTCCAATGGCATCCCGTTTAAGGGAAAGGTGGCAGTAGTTGCATGGGTTATGTTAGTGTGAGATTTTTTTTGTAAATGCACATTCAGCATGTGTAAACGTGTCTGCATGTGGGCGTGCATAGAGTATAATCCTTAAATGTCAATATATATTTGCAACTAGATAGAACCAGATAGATAGAACCGCTATACGACGATGTGATATCGGCATAACCAAAGGTTCATCCAGCTTTACATCACTTGCTTGAGAATTGGCGCTTTGTAGCGACGACCAATCTCGTAAAAAGTCCAGTCGATAGCTCAGTTGGTAGAATTATTGCATGCCATGCCGTGAGCTCGGGTTTGAATCCCACCGAGGTTGTCAGAAATGATTTTCCGTTTCGGTGTTTATTTCAAACCCAAAAAAATACCGGTAAGGTTTACTCAGCCTTCGCAAGAAATGCGAGCCAGTCCCTTCGAGAGCTGGGAAACTCCTACTTCAACTAAAGTGGTTGGTGTGAGGCCAGCCCCCTTACCTGTAAGAATAAATCCACATGCGATCCCTTCGGGGATACTGCAGACAAGAAGTTAACTATATGTGTAGCTTAGTTGCTTATGTTTATGCTTGATTGATGATGGCTTATGTGTTAGATTAAGGAAAAAAAACATGGCTGTCTCTAATTTTTTTTTTAAATTCCATCCCTGTCGGCATGATTGTAATCCGCTGACTACAGGGTGGTACGCACACAGTTAATTACAGGGCTGTTTTGAATATTAACCAATATGTGCCGAGCGCGCGCGATTCGGGCCTTTGTTACTTTGTAGTGGTTTAATCTATCGGAACACCCCCCTGTACCCTGTAGGCACCCACTCACTCACTTGCTCACCATATTTTAAAACTGGGGGGGACCATTCACGGTTCTGGATTAATTCCAATCTAGGAAGGAGAGAGTAGGGGGGTTTTCATCCGCATATTATACACCATACTATGAATTTGCACGTGTCAATGCCGTCACACAATGGCATATTGTTACCGATATTGATGTATGGGAGTGAAGCATGAACTACCAATGACAGCAGAATGAGTAAGGTATATAGTAGTAAGGTAATAGTGGAAATGAAACACTTGATGAGTATGACTGGAAAAACTCTAAGAGATAGAGTTAAGAATGAATAGGTGAAAGGCAAATTCAAGTTGAAAGAGGATGTGAAAGTAAATGTAGGTATATAATAATGTGAAGAGAAGTTTTGGAAATGTACTTTAAAATAATGGATGATGAAATATGTACCAAGGGTATATACAGAAAATGTGGAAAGGAAAAGAGGAAAGTATGGCTGGATCAGTTTGGTGAAATTGTGAAAGAATGGGATGTACAAAGCGAATGTAAGATGTGGAAATGTATGAAAAAGCTGATGGATATAAATGAATTGAAAGAGGTATGCGAGGATAGGAAACAATGCAGGCAAATTTACAGTGGTTTTGGCTACCCCTTGCGGAATTATGATAAAGTTACAGTTACATTACGTGTAAAAATTTATTTATTTTATTTTACAACGACACCATTCGTCGTGAGCTACATTTGGATGGCTTGACTCTGGCAAGCGTATGTACACAACGTATTCTTCAGTTCTTCGGACACGTTGTACAGTTCCGAAGAACAAAAGCAGTGAGGATAGCCTGGAATGACCAGTTGCGATACAAAAAAATAGTTTCAAAAGATTCAATTCGGATGCTTTTCTTGCAAAACTAAGATGAAACTTACAATTGTTACTGTCCCCAGGTCCTGAATTCGTGTCCATGGTTGCGTTCCCACCTCACGCGCTCGTATTCTTCCACGAGCGCGTGTCGTGCCCGCTGCACGTGTCTGGCAGGCGTGCACGCGTAGCACGCGTGTGTCTCATGGACAAGCCGGCACCCAGACACAAACATCACTGGACTACGTACGTCAAGGCTGACATCACGTGCGCTGGGCAACATTACAGCAGACTTGGTGAGTATTCTCGTGTCTGGAAGGCGTATGTCTAGCACGCGTGTGTCTGATGGGCAAGCCAGCATCTAGACACATGAAGACATGATTGGGTCAAAAAAGTCACAGCTGAAACCTCGGAGTTTCTCCAGGAAACTAGCTCTTAGAATCTCGACGCAGCGGTCCCCTTATGGTGCTATGTCACTAAATTGTTAACAGCCTTTATAATTTAGATAAAAAAATAATAATAAACACGTCTGATTTTTTTCATTACTGTCACTTTTTTAGTATGATCATAATGTTTAAGAAACAAAAACGACGAGTATAGGGTATATAACACTCTTTAGATCAAAAGTTCCCTTTTTCTGTGTTTCACCAAGCTGTTTGTTGTTTCCTAAAAAATTCCAGAAGTTTCCAAATTGGTTCCTTACCTCGTCGCATTGTTTCCTTGCAGAAGTAGTATAAGATTTAGAGTAGGTACATAACACTTAATAAATAGTTCCCTTTTTTCTGATTTCACCAAGCTTCCAAGGACCCACATTGTTTCCTTGCAGAAGCAGTATATCAAACAGACAGCCGCATCTTCGCTTCCTTCACCACTCCTCAAGACTTCGCCATGCCCGGCAGCGCCATCTGCTCCTACTCGCTGGACTCAATCAGCCGAGGGTTCCGAGGAGGCCATGCAGCAAGGTCTGGAGATACAGTGGAAGCTCCAAGTCCAGGAGTTGGAGAATGCAACGAAGACACCACCAAACTGTCGGATGCTATGGTCAATTTCGCGAGGTGAGTCTATTCTTACCACCTTTGTGTTTAAATTGAGTTTCGGCCCTTTAAATTAATTTTACAAATATTATTTTTAAATCCATTTTTAAAAATACAGATTTTTATTTCCATTTTTACAAAAATAAATTTTTATTTCCATTTTTACATTTAGAGATTTTTTTTCACTCCTAAAAACACATATCCCGTATTCATCCAACCAAAGCATTTAAAAACATTTCTCTCTTCATTTAATTTAAAAGAAAATTGTTTAATTATTTTTTTAATTGTTTCAATAACAAAAACGCTGCGGAAAAAATAAACAGTACCTGCCTGTTTGTTTTTTTGATTAATGAAAATATCTCTTTTTTTTAAATAAATTAAAATATCTGATTCCTAATTTTTCGCTGTCGGAATATTTTTTCATACCCCTAATAAATAAATAACATTACAATTTCTATGTTATTTTTACAAAAGAATGTTTTTAATACGAAATATTAATTTGTATATATCGCACGTTTAATAATAAAGAGCAATAACTCAAAAAACATGAATGTTGGGAAATCACGTTTGAAGTTCAGACACCCTGTACAATTTGTATGGGATGAAAAAGGCGGCCGATGTTTTATCTCGGTCATATTCGTCCAAATTGAACGGCTGTCGCATTCTACCTATTCTTCTCGCATTGTTCTTGCGTTTTATTACAAAATCTCGATTTTCCCAATTTTCGAGTTATTTCTCTTTATTATTAAGCGTGCGATATGTGCCTTTTCAGAATAAAAATAAATTGTACAGGGAACTGCACTCGACTTTCTTACATATATGAACCCACATGTGCCATTTTTTAAAGACTGAGTAAACCTTACATTAAACACTTTCTTCAGATCGCATCCAAGGATGCAGACCAGCATTCTTCCTGACTTGGAAGCCCCAGTCTTCATAGAGAAAGACGTGTTCTTCACTAAACTCGTGGTGGACCACATCAACTATGGGAACGAGAAAAACTTCACCGTTTTTTACGCTGGCACAAGTAAGTACAATATTTTATTTATTCTTCATTTTCTTCTTCGTCTTTTTCTATTACTTCTTTGTATATTTCTTTCTTTTCAAACGTAAATATACTCGCAACTTAGATAAAGATAAATGAATGGCAAACATTAACAGTATTAGTTAGTTGCGTAAAAAGACGCATTTTTTCTTTTTATTCATGGAATAATAATATTATTAGAATCATTTATTTGGTGAGCGCTGTTTTTTTGTGAATCACACCTCAACAGCCCTCTGCGAGATTGGTTGTAGCTTTAGAAAGCGCCAATTCTCAAGCAAGACCCAGTTGCTGTAAGGCTGGATGGACCTTTAGTGACCGGGCTTTGGTAAAGGTTTATGAATTTTTCCCCCAGCGAAGAGCGTATTTGAAAATATAAATGATTTTTTTTTTTTGCTCCGCCGGGATTCGAACCCACAGCCTTCCATTTAAGAGTCCGAAGTGTTGCCACTGGACTTCGGACCGATCGTGGAACATGGAACAATCTACCTATATATCCTCCAGGAACTCTGTGCATTATCGTCCTCGGCCGTTTATCCTCTCAACTTTGGTATGCAAGAGATCTTCGTGGCATATTGCGTGTCCTCTCCATCTTGCATGATTTTGCGACAAGCTTTGAGCAGGTGCTTTCATCCTCAAACTCATTCGATAACCTCATTATTCATCATGTGGTCCTTCCAGTAAATTATTTTCGTAATCAATTCAAGTTTTGTTTTCGATTTTCATAGATAAAGGTCTCATCTACAAGATAGTCCAGTGGTTCCACAATGCGCAGACCTTCAGCCATCTGCAGGACGTGTGGAAGGTCTTTCCAGATGAAGAACCACTGACGGGAATGGTGTACTCCAAGTTCCACAGCAGCCTGTACGTGGCCTCAGATTCCAGAACTGTTCAGATAAGGGTGAAGGAAGTATGTGGACGGCAGTACGACAGCTGCTTCCGATGCTACAGAGATCCATACTGCGGCTGGGACTACAAAAACGAAGGCTGCTTGCCTTACCAAACCGGGTAAGAGGTTTTTTTTGTTTTAAACGGACAACCTATTTTGCCTCGTCAATTTGTCTTCATGCGAAAGCGGAAGCTAATGTGCATGCGATGGCATTTGTTGAACCACGGTCGAAGTTATTGCCGATAGGACAAGACCGGCTTCGAACCGGCGTTAGTGTCAATAGCGCAGATTCAAATGCCAACAACTATTCTTTTTATCTCGATTTAGATATCCCAATCTGTCCGGTCGATAGTTTAGTTGGTAGAGTGCTTGCATTCCATGCCGAGAGCTCGGGCTCGGATCTCACCGGGCGGGTCAGAAATTATTTCCCGAGTCGGTGTTTATTTAAAACTCAAAAGAAAAATACCGGCAAAATTTACTCAGCCTTCACAAAAAATGAGTACCAGCCCCTCGGGAGCTAAGAAACCCCCACAACAAATGGAGTGGTTGACGTAAGGCTGGCCCCCTTACCTGCAAAAATAAATTGGTTCCACTCGCCACTGCGTTAAAAAAATATAAACCTATAACAAAGGTCCATCCAGCCTTATAGCAACTGGGTCTTGATGAGAATTGACGCTTTTTATGGCGACGACCAAGTTCGCAGAGAGCTCTTGCGGCGTAATTCACACAAAAACAGCGCTCACCAAATAAATCATACTAATATTCTTATTATTATTAATGCCTGTATCAACATGATATTGTTTAAAAGGAGCGTATTATTCCTACTATGATTTCATAAAATGTTTTATTCCAGATTGTTCCAAGACGTATCGGACAGCTCTCTGTTCGGCTGCGACAATTTCGTGCAGCCTCGGCAGCTCTCGGCAACCTTCGGCCAGAGCATTTTCCTCGGACACTTTTCCACAGTTCCGGAAGTCGTCAGACGTCAGCCAATCATGTGGTCGAAAACTGTACAAGGCTCCAAGCCAGAAGAGCTCAACTATAGGTATACCATCTCGTCACGTTAGTGCCTGTTTGTCTTATCTCCAACAGAGGTAATTTCACATGAGCAATGTTTGTATGTGTACTGCAAATGCGTGTAATGAATGCTGGAAATTTATTCTGAAAATATAAAAAAACAACTCTCACACTATCGTGCGTTACGTTTTTTCTCAGCCCAGATTGTTTGGAATGTGATTCTTAGGGCAATTTCATTACAGGTCATGAATCGCCGAATCACGACGCCATCATAGATAACATAGATAAGAAGTTATACTATATATGTAGCTTCGTTGCGTTTTTTGCATACCATTTTCAAGCTTCAATTTTAAGTGTTGTACTTAAAAATCTTCGCTTTCTCCAGACACCTGTTTTTTCCTTTAGATCTGACAAGTACATCCTGACATCTGATCATGGCTTAGTGGTGATGGGGTTAAATTTGAAGGACAGCTGTCTGTTCGAGTGCCGACAGGGCAGACGACTCCTAGCTGCCTACAATCTGACCGTGGACTCAAATCGGTAAGATATTGCCATAAATATTTTTCAAAATAATTGTATTTTTTTTTTAATAGATTTGTGGAAAGGAATGCAATTCACCAACCTATTTTGCCTGGCCAGTTATCTTCATGCGAAAACAGAAGCTTGTGTGCATACAATGGCATCTGTTGAACCAGGGTCGAAGTTATGGTCAAGCGGGCCAGACGCAGATTCGAACCAACGTTATTCTGTTCCAAATACGCTTTGTCGAACTGGCGCCTCTACCCGCTCGGCCATAACACCGACATTATTTTTATATACATGATTGTATTTTGTAAACTGTTCCAAAAAAATGTACATGTACATCATTATATTTGTTCCATGACTAAAAGGTTGGTATGAAAATGATCCCCCATTCTGTAACAACTTGGTTCACTTTTGTAAATGCCACCCCGGCTGCATAGAAGGGCGGCATGAGTTTCAAGGTTTATGTTGATGTGAGGTTTGGTTTATTTTGTATGTACACAAATATGTAAGCGCAAACTTACATGTGCCTACTTGTGGGCATGAATTAAATGCCAATATATCTTTGCAACTAAGATTATAGATCCGATCTACGACAGTTGACGGCTTTATAATATTATTGTGACAATAACAATTGCTCGGTTTGTCATTTTAAGATTGAGTGCGTTTCTAGCCCCCCTTTCTTGGCGATATATATTGTGCACCTTGGATCTTGCGGCTTCCAAAATAGTACAAATAAGATCATGTTATTAAGCCATTGAGTTGATACATATTGTAAGTTGGCTCTATATATGTTTAAAACTACCTGTACACTATTTTTAGTTAGCTAGAAAGATAACAATAATACCTCCAGTTCACCACATTGTTAACAGCCCAAAGGTACAGATTTCTTGTCGTATTTTTGGCATTACTAAAACGTTTTAACTGCTCGGAGCATGTGCGCACGCGTTGCAATTATAATGGTCAGTGAATTTCTCATTTTTTAAAAGAAAAATGGCATTATTGTAAAAGAAAACGGCATATTTTATTATTGGATGTCAAAACAAAAGATAGCATAAGCAAGAAATCATCAGATTTCATATGGGTATTTTATGGCGTTTGTACACTCTGTGGATGACAGGTCCGGTTGACAGGTGAGGCGCATAGTATGTATCAATGCGGTAAGTTAGTTTCTCCTCCACCAATATTAAATCTCAATATTACCAGAAGTATCATTTGAGTTTTACCTGTTTGAACAATGTTTCGGGTATTTTTATATCTTTACAATCTTTTCATTTCATTCAAAAAAATTTGACGTGTTACAAATGAACCAAAAACACGAAAATTTGATTACGTTTTTGCGGGCTTCCGCATAAAAGGAAAGCACGAAAATATTGATACAGAAAAAAAACACATTTACCTTATTTTTATCTTCGATGTAATATCGTACTTATTATGTTTTTGATTGAAACGCCCGCGATCCACCTTGCACGGCCCACAACAAAAAGATGAAATCTCACGCCAAAAAAAGAGCTTCCATGGGATAACGCACAGTGACAAAACGACATATGACACAACGACACATAACAGAACAACAAATTACATAACATCCCAATGACAGTACATCACATGACAAAACATCACTGTAACAAAGCAACACAGAAAATATATAACTTTGACAAAACACCACAAGGATAAAACATCACGTCACAAAACATCATGAAACAACACAAATCAGTATTTTCATGTGATGGTTTTTCATGTGCCTTTTATGGTATGTTCTGTTTTAGGTATATGATGTTATGTCATGTATCGTTCTGTCATGTGTCGCTCTGTCATTTGTTGTTCTGTCATGTGATGTACGGTCATGTGTCGTTCTGTCATGAGTCGTTCGGTCATGTGTCGTCCTGTCATATCTCGTTCTGTTATGTGTCGTTCTGTCATGAATCGCTATATCATGTGTCGTTTTTTCACTGTGCCATTCTACCATGAGTCGTTATGTCATGTGTCGTTTTGTCGTTCTATCATGTCACGAAGAAAGAGCCCAGCCATTACCAAGAAGGCAAAATCTAATTTCGTCTCCCGCCTTTTTCTTTCGTTATCTATGGCATCTCCTGGCCCCCTGCCCGCAGTACACAAGATGTCTATGGTTTCCTTTCCCATCCACCCTAAATACAGAATTATCTCATTTCTACCTTTATGAAATGAAATAGGGGATTCGTAAAGAAAAATGACATACTTTTTGTGTCGTCAAATTGACCTGTTAATAATTTTTGTTTCATATCTTATTGATGTAATATAAAATAAATAAAAAATTATATAATCTTCATGATCCTTTGACTTATAGGTTGGTATGAGGCTGACCCTCAAACTGTAAAAATGGTTCACTTTGCAAATGTCAACCCAGTTTCAGGGAAGATCAGCCAAAATTGCAGGGTGTACTACATTCATTTGAGGTTTGGATTTTAATTTGTAAGTACACATTAAACGTAAGCGCGAACTTACATGTGTCTATTTGTGGGCATGTATTTGATATGAGTTTTAAATTGTAATATTTCTTTGCAATTAAGATTATAGATTACATTCACATTTGAAAGTACAATAAATTTGAATTGAACTGTCAAAAAAATAATCAATTTTAACGATAAATCATTGCACAGTTCGCTATTAACAAAATAACAAAAATCTTAATCTGTCTCGTATATTCACAATGGGGTGAAATTGGCAAAGTGAACCATTTTTTCACAGCATGGGGTCAGCCTCATACTAACCTATAAGTCAAGCGATCATACCATCCTATAAGTCAAGGGATCATACCAACCTATTTGTATGTCAAAGGGATCATACCAACCTATAAGTCAAGAGATCATACCATCCTATAAGTCAAGGGATCATACCAACCTATATGTAAGTCAAAGGATCATACCAACCTATAAGTCAAGGGATCATATCAACCTATAAGTCAAGGAATAGGATAGGCAATCAATTAATTGTTAGACTTAATATCCCAACCTATGGAATAGGCAATCAATAAGATCAGTAAAAACAAAATATTGACGTCGATTTTATTTAAGAGTAATCTCTAATCTAATGAATGTGCACATATTTTTCCTCTAAATTTCAGATGCTATCCCCCTACCCAGAATGGCTCCTACCACAAAATCTACTTGGACTGGTGTCGCGAATTCCTAAAGCACAAGATGGCGATGAAAAGGTGGCAGACCAAGACCAAAGAGGTATTCTATCAACATCCGAACAACTATTTCTTTATATATAAAGTTGTAAACTTTCACTTTCATGGTCGATGTTATACAACAAATTGTGTTACGCATTAGCGATTGCGAAGGCAATAAAAACCCCCACGTCAATTTAATAACTTGCCTTGATAATGCTTTCTGCTCGTAAAAGCGACAGATATAAACGTTCTTTTTCTACTCCCATTTGGTAATTTACTAATTACAAAACGGCTAACGCAATCACAATGCCATACATTTCTACACCCGTTGCATAATGTTACATTATGCAACCGGTAACCGTGTTAAAATGAACATGTGCGCATGCGCATTGTCAGAATTGGAACCATTTTTTAATTTCAAATGTCAACCTTGTATGGGGGTGTGAAGACCTGTCAATCCAAGATGGCCGCAAGCGATCAGCTGATTAGGCTTCATACAATATTAGTGATATTCGGTAGGTAGGAATTACCGTGGTGATGAGACTTTCAGCCCTGTTCAGATGAAAATAAATAAGTATATTTTATGTGTAGAGTCAAATAAAAATTGTTAATAGTGCTAAAATTTATCGAATTTATTTATCGGATTGCTCCAAATAAAGCTTTCCTTTTTTCAATGGAAAATAAAAGGCTTGAAAGGAAAACAATACAAAAAATTTCACCGCAAAAAATAAACAAACTCAAAAAGTTACTTGGTTAATAGGTGAGTATGAGGTTGATCACCTATGCTGTACAAATTTGGTTCACCTGCCAATACAACTGCAGGGCATATGTTTATTTGAGTTTTGGGTTTGAATGTTTAAGCTTATATGCAGGATGTAAAAGCGCGACCTTATACATATGTGTCGGCTTGTGGGCATGAATTCAAAATGAAACCTAAATATAATTTATTTTTACAACTTAGGTTAGATTAGATAATCGAAGGGAATGATAAATCACACGTTTTGACAAAGGTAAGGTTTTAATTACTTCAAATGGACGAGTACATTATAATGACTATTATTCACTATTTTGTTAATTCTCTCATGGTCGTAGAAAAAGTATTGTATGCCACTGCACGTAATTAGTCTTTGTAACACTCGTGCTTTCTATTGTGCCATTCGGCTGCGCCTCATGGCACAAACTAGCACTCGTGTTAAAAAGACTATCATTACTTGGCAGTGGCATAAATAACTATTATAGACCATAGTCTAACCCGAAAAAACACAAAAATATTTTCTAAAAAAAATAACTCGTTCTTTACATAAGAGTTTTAGGCTTACACGGCCGACTGATGATGCTGGAGAGATTTCTTCCAGGATCCGTTTCCGAGGTCTATGGGAGCTGGAGCTTCCGGACGTTTCACCCATGTCTACGATGGGCTTCGAATTTTTAACTTTCTTTCTTGCATACAATTTCTTTATCTACCCATATCTCTCTTTTTTTTCAACGGATTATTGTTTAAATGTTTTTTTTTCAGCAATGCAAGAACACGCAAGAAAACTGGAGCGAGAAACGATTGAACGAAGTGTTCCCCGTAGATTAAAAAAATAAAATAATAATACAATATTTATTAAAGTTTCTTAAATTAAAAATAGCTTAAAAAGTATCAAAAGAAAAGCCGTGTTCTTCACTGTGAAAGTAAAAAATATGTATGTAAAATGTATATAATTAATATTTTAGTTTTTTTTTCATTTTAGAAAAAGTTTCAGATTAAGAGCGTTATTTAATGCATGCCCACAAGCATTCAAATGTCAGTTAACGCTTACAGATGCCGCATGTGTATCTACATACAAAACATACAAAGCCTCACATGAAAACAGACTTAACATAACTTCTGCCGCCTTTTCCTGAAATGGGATGGCATTGGCAAAAGTGAACCAAGTTTTCACAGCATGAGAGGTCAGCTTCATACCAACCTATTAGTCAAGGTGCAACTTCAAAAAGAGTGACAGTAATGAATAAAACAGGCGTATGTACTATTTTTGTTATCTCAATTGTAAAGGTTCAACAAAATATATAACTTCAAAAAGTGTCACCACATTTTTTTTTTAAAAAACACGTTTGTTCAAAAAAAAATATTGTTTTTTTTTGTATGTGCTATATTTTGGACATATTTATTTTCTTTTTAATTACAGAATTATACATTATTAGTCTCGTAAGAAGCTGATTTTTGATAATGTGATAAGAAAAAAACTGAATTTATTAAATTTCTTTAAAACAGTTTTTACTTTATATTTGAAAAATATTCAAATTTATAAAAAAATGACAATAAAAATATGAAATGCGTACCTAACCATAAAATGTGTTTTATTATTTTGCCTTGTAGTCTCACCATAATCCTCCAGTACTCCCTCAGTGTATTCACAAAAACAGCTGATCCATAGCTAATCCAGGGATCAGCAACTTTTTGTATGAGATTTTCACCTAAACGACGGATAAGCCATGGATTTGCTGCGTATAAATAACACTGTCTGTCTTTTGCAGCCTCAGTCCATAGTCCACTGACATCTAGAACTTCGGCGTCATGTTTAATGTAACTTACCATGCTTGACTAGGTCCTGCCGCACCGTCAGAAAATAGGTTCAACTCGCCACATGCGACCCCTTCGGGGATAACGCGGCAAGAAGTTACACTATATGTGTATCTTAGTTGCGTTGCGTGAGAGGGCCATTGAGGTGTGACACACACAAAAACGGCGCTCTTTAATTACGTGTAGCTTCTAAATAAATTATTCATGTACATTAGTAATGCAAAAAATAAAAACAAAGTTTATCTTCACGGGTTGGTTTATCATCTATAGTGCTTTCGGAGTGTTATCACACCATTATAAAAACAAACAACCGCTCGAGATAATAAAACAACTCGTGAAGATAAACTATGTTTTTATTTTTATTTTTTATTTTATTTTTTTACAATTTACCAACCTATTTTGCTGGCCAGTTGTCTTCATGCGAAAGCAGAAGCTTGTGTGCATGCAACGGCATCTGTTGAACCAGGGTCGAAGTTATCGTCGCGGGATTCGAACCAGCGTTATCCGGTTCCAAATAACCTGTCTTGACCCCACGGCCATAACACCGGCATTGTTTATTTAAAATGAATCTTTATAATATCAGCACACACACCTTTAAACTTTTATTCTTGTAAATATTTTACTTTTTATGTAATGATGATGATGATGTACAGAGCGCCGATTCGTGAATAATGTCACTGCGAGGGTACTTTCAGTCTTGACGCGGCGGTGAAGAAGTGTGCCTTTTTTCCTCCTGAAGCTATCAATTCCTTCCTTGGCGCGCACTTCTGGGGACAGCTGACTCCAAGTGGACGGTCCAGCAATGGTGAAGGCGCGGTCTCTGAACACTGTGCTCCTCTATCATCAACGATTTCCATATTTCACATTTTGTATTCAAAACATTTCAAATTGTTATTATAAATGGCAGAATCTTAACTTTTTTATCAAAATGGCATCATCTGTTCAAGATGTATCTAGCAATTAATATTCTTAATCTTTCTACAAGTAATACATGCGTCTTTGTCATGTCTCGCATGTCCGTGACGTCATCTCGCCTAAGTCCACGGCAGAGGGACTTAAGACCCTCGTCAACTAAATTGTGACGTAGGCATTTCCATATTGTATACGAATATGAGTTTCAGGGTAAAAGGAAATTCATATTTCCACCACTACGATGAAAAATGAGCAAGTCGTTCCTGTCGCAAAAATAATCTTAAATGATAAGTCACAATGACAATGTCATTTGTAGCTTTTTTTTATTAGGATGATTTATTTGGGGAGCGCTGTTTTTGTGTGAATCACAGCTTTCCTTGACAAAAGCCCTCCAACTCTTGCCGACCTTCCCTGAAACTGGGGTGATATTGGCAAAGTAAAACACGTTTTACAGGGTTGATGGTAAGCCTCATACCAACCTATTAGTCAAGGTACACAAATAATTAATTACATTTAACTGTATAAAACAAAAAACTACACAGTGAAATAATAATTCATCAGTTCTTCGGACACGTTGTCCGTGGCAATGAGGATAGCCTGGAACAACCGGTTGTGATGAGTGGCTTGGAAGAGAAGAGAGGAAGAGGAAGATCCCCCACACGATGGACCGATCAAGTGAAGACAGCAGCAGGCACCTCGGTGGTTGGAGCGCTGTGGGCAGTGCAGTCAAGAAAGGACTGGAGAACAGTGGTTGCTTCCACATGGGTCACACCCCTCAGCAATGAGGATCAGTGTTAACAAGAATTAATGCTTAGATATCGGTGTTATAGCCGCGGGGATCAAGACAGGTTATTTGGAACCGGATAACGCTGGTTCGAATCCCGTGACGATAACTTCGACCATGGTTCAACAGATGCCGTTGCATGCACACAAGCTTATGCTTTCGCATGAAGACAACTGACCAGGTAAAATAGGTTGGTGGATTGCATTCCTTTCCACAAATCTATTTTTTTAGTAAAAAAAAAAAAAAAAAATCGATGCTTGTGGCCGTATTTTCATATTCTAGCTTTATTCAATATCCTTAGATACATACTATGCTAAAATAACAGCTGGTATCGACAATTTCACAAGAGACACATGTTTGGTAACATGAGATCAGCATTTCGTCCCCGAGTGATTGTTTGGCTTATCTACCATTATTTTGAAAGATGACCTTTAAATGACAATGTCTTGAGAACCACATTCCACACAATCTGAGCTTACAAAAACACGCAAAACATGATAATGTGAGAGTTCTTTCAAGTATTTTTTAAATCAGTTTCCAGCATTCATAAAGCACATTGGTCCAGTACCTACACATACTAATATTGCTCATGTGGAAATGTATCTGTACAGATTAGACAAACAAGGACTAAGGTGATGATTTAGAGATTAGACTTGAGTTTGTAGAGGTCTTCCCACACCTTCATTCTCGCCGTCCAGGGGAAATCGATGACCTTGAGGTCCTCCTCTATAAGCATAACTTTTTTGTTGTCTGGTGTTATTTTGGGCCACTGCTCTTTAATCAAGTCGTTTTTTTTCGGTGTAGGATTACTGAAACAAAACATACACTTTAGTAGCTTAGTAAGTCCGGTCAATAGCTCAGTTGGTTGAGCGCTTGCATTCCAAACCGATTAATTGGGCTCGAATCCCATCAATGGTGTCAGGAATGATTTCCCATTTCGGTGTTTATTTCAAACTCAAAATAAAATAAAGGCAAGGTTTACTCAGCCTTCAAAATAAATAAGTACACCCCCATTTTAACTGAAGTGGTTGGCAAATACAAAGTAAAATAATGGCAAGGCTTACTCAGCCTTCACAAGAAATGAGTACACCCCCGTTTCTACTGAAGTGGTTGTCTTAAGTTTGTGTTCATAAATTCAAGGTCCAAAAATATGTAATCCTAACAAATTATTGTTGTTAGAGATGACACACTGTACAACATAATCTAAATCTAAATCTAAGTGACAAAAATATGCATCATTTGAGGTTCATATTAAATACATTCCCAGAAGCAGACACGCATAACTTTGCGCTTACACATGCCGCATGTGGACCTACATATAACATAAAAACCCAACATAAGCTTCATATTATTATCTTCCGTAGTCCTATTTCACACGATCAGGGGTGGAAGTCTCGATGGCCGTCGCGTCGGTAGATCTCACCTACGTATTTGAAGATACGACGGAATAAAACATCGTGGTGCCTGAACAGATGATCGATGTTCCATATAAAATGGATCAGCTGTTAATACGCCGCCATGTTTTGTCTTTTCTTCAAATAGGTAAGGGCGGGACCTATCGACGGTCGTTGAGACTTCCACCCCTGGTAGCGTCTACCAGGTCGCGAAATGTAAGGAACCAACGGACAAACCTCCCTGGATTGTGTGAAAGCTAACATACATCCAACGACGTTACCATGTTAAAAGCACCGGTTCCCATAGATCACCGAAGTTGAGCAACATTGGGCGCGGATAGTACATGGATGGGTTATCGCTCAGGTACACCGCGTGTCGTTGGCATCTTGGACCGGTCCGTAGTCCAGTGGCAACACTTCGGACTCGTAACTGGAAGGTTGTGGATTCGGATCCCGGCGGAGCACAAAAAATATACCATTTATATTTCGAATGTGCTCTTCGCTGAGTTGAAAAATTCATAAACCTTTACCAAAAACTAAAAAGGTCCACCCAACCTTACAACAACTGGGTCTTGCTTGAGAATTGGCGCTTTCTACAGCGACGACCAAGCTCGCAGAGGGCTCTTGAGGTGTGATACACACAAAAACAGCGCTCACCAAATAAATCATTATAATATTATTATTATTACCCACACACACTATGCAACTTCCAATCCGACATCGGACTGGACCGGACCTTGTGTTTTCACAAGCTCCGGTCCAGGGCTTCAAGGACTACATAGGAGTTTTAGGCTTACACGGCCCGCTGATGATGCTGGAGAGCTGCTTTCCGGGATCTGTTGCCCTGGTCTGTAGGAGCGGGAGCTTCCGGGCGTGTCGCTCATGTCTACGATGGGCTTTTTCAGGGTGAAAGTGAAATTACGAAAATAATCTCGATAAAACTGTGATGAAAGTGTGGGTACAGTTTCATCAAGATCATCTTCATCATTTCACTTTAGCGCTGAAGAAGCCCATCGTAAACAAAATGTCCGGGAGCTTCAGCTCCAACAGACCATGGCAACAGATCCCGGAAAGCAGCTCTCCAGCATCAAGAGACTCCATATTTCAATGTGAAATGCCTTTAACTTGGCAATGAGCATCTAACTACAAGGCAGTCTGATTAAGAGTTGGGAGTGAGTCAGATCTGTCTTTATTCTTCTTCTAAATTTAATTTAAATAAAAAAATCGTCTAAATTTATAAATACTCATATAAGGTTATGATTACCCAGTTTTGGCAAAATCAGTCCACATTTTGGTCATCCTGCTCCGCACCAGTTTGTCTTGATCCGTCGCATTTTCTTCCTTGAGGAACCTGTTGCTCAGCGCCAAATACCCAGTGTCATCACCGTGATATGCACCTTTCACATTAGAGACATTGAAAAGGACCTTCAACAAGTTCAAGTTTCCGCTGTAAGCGAACTCATATGAATACATGTCATTTACGAAACGAAGGCGGTGCATCAAAGACGTGTAGATGCCACCGACAAACATGTTGTCAGAAAGGAAATCGGCCAGCTGTTCTTCAGTATTCCGGTTGTTATCTGATGTATAGCCATTGATCATCGCTTCGTTTTGTTTCTTCAAATCTCCAATCAAAGTCTTTGGCAAATATTCGGCCAAATTGTTCACGGTCATATTTTTAATAAGCTCTCCAATCAGCAACTTGAAGAACGGACCTTCTTCTGCACAAAAGCCAGTGATCATAGGAATTTTCGCAAATTTGCCAGCTCTGAGCAACTCCAAAGGTTCCTCACACAAGAAAGGTTCAAAATCTGGAAATACTTTTTCAACAACTGGGACAAAAGCAAATAGCTCTCCCCTTCTTAGTAAATCTGGATTCAAGCATTTTGCTGCCTCAACCACCAATTTCAAAGGATCCACTTCTCTCAGCTTCACAATCAAATCTTCATCGTCTCTATATGTGATGTCAAGTCTCTTTGCTAGAGTGTAAGCAGCGTCCTTGTATTCAGTTGATCTGGCCCAAGAGTTCAACGTGGACCCAGATTGGAGGATCGCTTTTTGGAACAAACCTCGTGACATTGGAGACAACAATTGAAACTCGACACTAGCTGAACCAGCGCTGATTCCAAAGAGTGTGATCTCATCTGGTCTTCCGTTGAATGAGGTTATGTTATTTTTTATCCATTTCAAAGCAAGCGTTTGATCTCTTAGCCCAACATTGCCTGGAGCATTAGGTGAATCAAGACACAGGAAACCCAAAACTGAGAGTCTGTAATTTATGCTAACAAACACGACGTCTTGTTCTAACAGGAAATCTGGACCAAAATCTTCGTAGCTTCCACTTCCATTCACGAAACCACCTCCATGGATGTACACCATGACCGGCAGATTTGGTGATTTACCAGTTGCTGATGGAAGTTTTGGAGTATAAACATTCAAGAAAAGGCAATCTTCTTGTCCTAAATCTTCTGCCAAGTCAGCAAATCCAGCTTGGCAGCAAACTCCTCCCTCTTTCTTGGCATCCTTAACTCCTGACCATGACTTCACTGGTACAGGAGGCTGAAAATCATGATTTTTATCATTTATTTTGTGCATACTAGTAAAACATGTTTTTTATTTATTTATTTATTTAATTTAAAATAAAATAGATTTGTGAAGAGGAATGCAATTCACCAACCTATTCTGCCTGGCCAGAAACAGGTATTAATATCATTATTTAATAATTCATTATTGTTTATTATTAATGAATTATTAAATAATAATTACCCAATAACATCTGTTGAACCAGGGTCAAATGTGTTTTGGTTTATCTGCTTGGATCAAATCACAATGTATAGGCGCATGCAGATTGGTCCAAAATCTGTGGTTAACGCTTCAAACTCGTAATTGCTTTGGGTTCGATTGTCGGAGGAGCACGAAAAACGTATTTTAATTTTCAAACATGTCTGTACCAAAAACTGGTCACTAATGAGTAATGACGCTTGTTTAAATGATGACCCAGCATGCATAGAGCTCTTGTGGTGTCCATTAATATAATATTTAATCTAAGTTGCAAAGACTAACAAACTGACAACGCAAGCATCCACACATTTGTTCATTCTCACGACATATTTGCCATTTTAAAGTTAAAAATTAATAAGTGGCATATTAAGCTAACATGGGTTTCTCAGATAAAAATCACTTTTTTCCTATTTTCTACGAGAGAAATCACTAAAAAAGTGTGAAAAACCTGTAGTTTAGAAGTTTTTCACAAGCACTTGCTTACTTATTATAATACTTATTGGGTTATACTAAGTATACAATATACCTACATACTTATTAGAGCAAATGCTCATGAAAATTTTGGAAACTACAGGATTTTCACACTATTTTAGTGATTTATCTTATGGAAAATAGGAAAAAGGTGCATTTGTCTAAGAAATCCACGTGAGCTTAGTTGTAACTCACTCAGTTTCACCTTTAAGGTATCGATATGGCAGTACTAGTTTATTTTTATGCTAGAGGTACTTGTGTGTATCAGTGCACTGAGTATTGCTCATTTGTTCCTTCAAGGTCCTTTTCATTGTCGAACGGACATTTTATCATCATAAACAACATTATCTGATTGTTGCGTGCTGTAATACAAGTCACATAAATATAACAAAAAGCACTAATAAGTAATTATTGTTGTTTCTTAAATGACTCTTATATTTATCAGCATTCATTTAATAAGTATTCTCAGCTACAAAATAATGAATTTGTCACTAAATCGCCCTCTTTTGCTTCTTTGTCTTATCTCTTCTCAAAGTGGTCACATGTGGCGGATGGAATCTAATCTAATTTAAGTTGCAAAGATATGTGCCATTGACGATTCACATTATATGCATTCTCACAAGCAGACACGCACAAGTTCGCGCTTGCGCATGCCGCATGTGAACCTACAACATAAAAACCAAATCTCAAATGGACATACATCCTGCAACTCCTGCCGACCTTCCCTAAAACAACAGGGATGACATTGGCAAAGTGAACATTTGTTTACAGTGGGTGTGGTCAGCCTCATACCAAAGTCATTTCACATAATATCATTCCTATATCTGTACCTAATCTTTAAAATGTTCTTCCTCTACCCAGTGCACACCCCTGATTCGGAGTCTAATCTAATCTAAGTTGCAAAGATATGTGACAATTGGGATTCACAATATATGCATTCTCACAAGCAGACACGTACAAGTTCGCGCTTGTACATGCCGCATGTGAACCTACAATATAAAAACCCAAATCTCAAATGGGCATACACCCTGTAACTCTTGCCGTCCTTCCCTGAAACTGGGGTGACACCATTTTCTACAGCATGGGTGGTCA
Source organism: Agapetus fuscipes (assembly GCA_951799405.1). Classification (NCBI taxonomy): domain Eukaryota; kingdom Metazoa; phylum Arthropoda; class Insecta; order Trichoptera; family Glossosomatidae; genus Agapetus; species Agapetus fuscipes. Next base: position 9,545,997 of record OX637341.1, read on the forward strand.
GCCGCATACCAACCTATAAGTCACCATCATCATCATCATCATAAGTCAAGAAACAGTGAATGTAAAAAAAAGGAAATATATGAAAAATATCACGGATATGAGTGAATAAAATAGTAGAGTAGGAAGAAGCGTAGACAGCTCTGCAGAGGCTCTGACCACCCTAATAGAGTTGTGACAGAGTAACAGTTACAGTCTGAATACTAGAGGATTGGAAAGCATTCATACCCTGAATCTGAGGTTTCCAACTGGTGCTTCGGCGTACGGGATCCCGAGAAATTGGTAGTATTCCTTCCCGCCTGGAGTTATCGTGACGTCTCCCTCCAGCAACCCTTCCTCCACCTTGACTTTGGGGTATCCTGACATGGCTCCGGGAGAAACACGTCGTCTTCTTGCGAAATCTTCAATCAAACTAAAGGTGCACCGATTCAAAGTTGCCATACATATGTAATAGTAAAAATATTCAGTTAACACGAAAAAAATATACTACAAATGTCAATAACTTACGGTGCTATTCTTAAACAGTTTGGCCCACGCTTTGATAAACTAATGATGCATTTGTATGACGACCTGACAATCCAAGATGGCCGCAAGTGAACAGCTGATTTGTCTTTATACAAATATTACCAAAATTCGGTAGGTAAGAATGACCGTGGTGTTGAGACTTCCAGCCCAGGCATCATTAGTTTGTCAAAGCGTGGGCTTAACGGAAGACCAAAATGTCTGAGAATAGCACTGTTAGAATCTAACCCCCGTATTCACGATCAAAACTGGCACTTACTTAAGGGCAAACTAGCGCTTAGATTGGGGAAATTAATTTCAAGAACAATACTTAAAAGGTAAAATTAGCGCTCAAGCGCTCCAAAAACTAGCACTTAGGTAAGTAAGGTCGACACGTATATTAACCAACGCTTAAGCGCTGTCAAAATATTCCGTCATATTTCATTGTTATCACATTTTTTGTTTGATTGTGAATTTACATGAAAAAATGAATTCTTACTATGAAAATGATTTTTACGAGTGTATTAACATTGTTTTGACGAGTTTATTTACATTGCTTGACCATCAGAATTGGGTTTGTTCTCCGGTATGGTCTAGGACCAGACTGCAATGACAGGTGAACTGTCAAAATATTCCGCCGCATTTCATCAGCACATTTTTTGTTTGGTTGTGAATTATTTACATAAAATAATGAATTCTTACGATGAAGTTGACTTCAACGAGAATAATAACATTGTTTTGTTCAAAAATAGTGTCCCAAGAAAATATATCAGAGACTGTAAAGACCCATTTACGTATTACGGAGAGGAAGAATTTAGAAGACGTTTTTGATTGAAAAAATGCGTCGTTCTGTATACAGTTTTGCCGTTGCTCATTGAGGGTTACAAAGCCAACAATTTCTTCGATCTGTTATTTTATCTTCTATTACCTACAGGTTTTTCTTTAATCAGAGCCACCAGCAGCTCCTTTTCCACTGAAGAAAACAACATCTTTTTGGCGCTGAAATCGATCAAAACACTTTACATTGGATATTACATAAATGTATTTTTAAAAACTAATAGAAATTGTAAACAAACAAATTCGTACTTACGGTTTACTTAAATTAGTAAGTGCGTGATACGCACTTATTTGTTGTCAAGTTATATGCACAATATGACATTGAAATTTGAAAGACGCGGCAATGATAAGAGTGAAGTACGCCGAATATTACAGACCAATTACAGAGCTGGGTTTTTTTTGAGAGCCAATGACAAACCCGTACGTCTCCTGGGGGTTGGGCACTACGCTGATTACTACTTTAGTGTTCTTTGTGAAACAAAACGCTCCAGAATGTCGACCCTTGAGTTAGTGTAGCGCTTGAGTAAGGCACTTAAATCAGTTTTGATCGTGAATACGGGGGTAAGTTGCACGGATGAATTGACTAATGCACTCCCACAAGCAGACAATTTTAAGCTCGTGCTGACATATTGTCCCTCCAGTGCTTATTTGGCTTATCTAAAATTTTATTCAAAGATGACCTTTCAATGAAATTGTCTTAGAATCACTTTTTATACAATCTGAGCTAAGGAAAAAACGCACAACACAATAGTGTGGGAGTGGTTTTAAATATTTGTAAAATCATTTTTCAGTTTTCTTTAGACACATTAGTACAAACGAGCAAAAACTTGTTATATTTCCACCAACTCTTTTGTCCTCCACCGGGATTCGAACCTACAACCTTCTAACGGGAAATCATTTCAGACACCCTCGGTGGGATTCGAACCCGAGTTCTCCATATGGAATGCAAGCACCCTGCCAACTGAGCTATCGACCGTTCGAAGTGAAAAAACAGATTCCGATCGGTTTATTTCCACCAATGCACTGAAAAGTGGTTGAAAAATAAGCAATTTAGGATTTTTCCACAGAGCATGAAGCACCAGAGAAGGATTCATCATTTTTCTTGGTCACACCGTTTAACGCGACATGATATAATTTCATGTTAAACAATTAATTCAATGATAAGTTAAGTGAGATGATAAACTATATTAAACCAACAGGTCATCGTTTTTAATATGTAATTTCTAGATAAAAGTGTTTTATAATGTTCTTATCACTGAGCTAGGTATATATTTTTTACATACTCGTATTACTCAAACAAAATATCAATTAAAAAAGAATACTGATTAAATTATTTTTAAAAAAATATTGTGGACGCATTCACTTTGTAAACATTCACCTTCTATAATCTATAATCTAAGTTGCAAGGATATATTCATTTAAAGCTCTCAGATGTAAGCCCACAAACCAACAAGTGTAGTTCGCGCTTACAAATGCTGAATGTGTACTTACAAATAAAATCCAAACCTCAAATGAACATAAGCCCCACAACTTTTGCCGACCTTCCCTGAAACAGGGGTAACATTGGCACCTTAAAAGAAAAAAATAATAAAACAGCTTTGTTTTTTTATTTCAGCGAGTATATTATGTATATTTAGTTCCACGACCGGTTTCGCAAACAATCCGCTTGCATTCTTAGGTGGCTAAATAATTACTAAAAGATCCAGATACGGAATCAAAGTTGTTTTATTTTTTATGTCACAATTTTTTTCTTCACGAGTATTTATTTCTTCGTGCGCTCACGATGTTGATCTCCTGATCTCCTTGTGTGATAGCATCGAAAGCGCTCGAGGAAACAAATGAACTCGTGAAGAAAAACTTTGCGTTTTATTTTTTCATTATTAATTTGAAATGAATCTTCACAATGTCAATAAACAAACCCTTAAACTTTAAAATATCAATAGACAATACCTGTACCCTAACAGCGTTATTCACAACATATTTGATCCATAGTTGATCCATTGATCATCGTTTTTTTTAATGGAAAATTCACGTTAGGTGACGGTTAAGTCATGGATTTGTTGTGTGTGAATAACACCGTTAGCATAAAGCATTACGTTAAATAATTCATGCAAAATTAAAATGCTTTATTTAGTGAAAGCTGTTTAGTTCAAATCACCTCAAGAGACTTCTGCAAGCTGAGTCGTCGCTATAGAAAGCGCTAATTCCCAAGAAAAACCCAGTTGGTGTGAGCCTAATGAACATTTAATACACTCAAATTAATTTTTCAATCCAACTAATTTAAATGACTTTTTGTGTTCGCTAGGAATTGAACTCACATCGTTCCGTTTACGAGTTCGTAGCGTTAACCACTAGACCACATATCGATCTACAGAACAAAATTTAACCATGGCGGCTTACCAAAAAGTTCGTGGGATTAAAACAGCACCTCTGTCGAGCGTTTATGTTTTCAGCGATTTTTCATAATTAGAAATTACAATTCGTATGATGCATAAATTCCACAATAACTTACTGTATTTCCCTACTCGTACTGGAAATGTTGGTAATATGCACGTTTACTATTTGAGAGAAGACCATATTTGCAAAGAGAACATATAAAGTTATTATCATAATTCCTTGACTTATAGGTTGGTATGAGGCTAACCCCCCATACTGTAAAAAATAGTTCATTTTGCCAATGTCACCCCTGTTTCAGGGAAGATCGGCAAGAGTTGCAGTGCTTATGTTTATTTGAGATTGGGTTTTTATATTGTAGATCCACATGCGGCATGTGTGAGCGCGAAATTATGCGTGTCTGCTTGTGGGAATGCATTTAATATGAATCTCAAATGATACATATCTTTGCAACTTAGATTTAGATTATATTATAGAACCTGGTACAATCATAACAATACCTAAAGTAAAAATAGCCACGGCAATCTTCGATAAAAGTGGCAGTAGTGCAAGAAGTAAGATGCATGAATAATGAAAAAGGAGTTACGCCTTTTGGTGGCCGTTCAAAGCCTTTGTCATGTGATATGGTGAGGAAATTCTCACCACTATCTGAAGCATTTCCACTTCCTAAACTTCTGCTGCAGGACTCCACAACAAATCAGTCACAGGTAACCAGCCCACACACAGCTCGACCCATTGGCATGATATCTGTGTACTAGAAATTATTTCAACGAAAATAAACGTTATATAGGTACATATATGTTTCAACTTACTTACGAAAATGGTCATTAGTAGGAAAGAGAACAAAGAATTTCACAGTTGCATCTCCGTCTGTACAAAAAAACTCGGGCGAATGTAAAAATGTTCCTAGAAAGTTGGTACTATTGCGAATAATAATGGCTGCCGAACAAGTCCGAGCATGTAGAGTTGACAGATAACACGCGTTAGAAATCTTTTGATCGATAAAATCGACGAATTTTAAAGAAAAAAACATTATTTTAAGACATGTGCTATAATAACGTATCGAAACACAAAATGGCCTTAATTCGTATGACTTTACCACTGCAACGTTTGACAGGACAGAGATAAATGTGTTCTACAGTAAGTATCAATGCAGTATTATTATAACTCAATGGCTCGGCCATTGACAAATCGGTCACATCCAGTTCTTCCACACGCCTTTTCGGTCACAGACAACTCGGTCACAGATATGTAACTTGTCTACAGTCACATCGGTCACGGACAATTCGGTCTTACATTTCCTCGTAGAAATTACTAAAATTACAATGTAAGTTGCAGAGATATATTGACATATAAGGCTCACATTGAATGCATTTCCACAAGCAGGCACATGTAAGTTCACGCTTACATATGCTGCATATGTGTTAAAATGAACCAACTCTCACAAGCACATAAGCTTTGCACATTTTGTCGCCTTCACCTGAAACATTGTGTGGCATTGTCAAAAATGAACCAAGTTTGTACATCATGGAGGTCAGCCTCATACCAACCTATTGAAGGAATATAGCCAATGAAATTACTCTAAGGTGGCAACCTTACGCCAACCTGGGTTTTCCTGTTCCGTCATGGTTCTCATGTAATGTGAAGTATGAGTAACATGCAGCATGTGCGAGCAAGAACTTCTAGGTGTCTGCTTGAATATGTGCAAAAAATATGTACATCATATCAATACTTTTAAGGTCAAACTGAATAAGTGACATATTAAGCTAGCATGGGTTTCTCAAATAAATGCACAGTTTTCCTATTTTCTACGAGAGAAAACACAAAGTGTGAAAATCCTGTAGTTTGGATTTTTTCATGAGCACGGCCTTATGATTAGTTCATTTACTGTGAGAAGTGACTCTCAATAAAATGTTAATCCGCGATTTCTCAAATCAGTGAATCAGCACTTCGGTATTCAGAAGCGCTATTCTGCTAAATTCCTTGGCGACGAGCTGGTGATTCGTGTCCAAACATAAGGTGTACTGTGATTTTTTTTTAACTATGGAGTTCTTTCGCAAGCGCTAGAAACCTCCGACTTGTATGGATATCCAAAGTGTAAGGAATTTGGAAGAATAGCCCTTCAGTTTTACTTTTAAGGGGGCGATATGTGAAGATGTCATTGATATTCTATCTTTTTTTTATGAGAAACTGAATGCAGATATAGGAAGTCGAACTGAGATTGAGGTTTTTTATATTTTATTTGTCACGTCCTCCTCAGAGACGCAGAATGCCATAACGCTATAAGATCCCCCCCTCCCCCCCCTCCTCCCCGTACAGACGGTCCCATATGAAAATTCTTGCCAAAAGTCGTTTTCATCATATTATCATATTATGCAATATGTAGGCCAACTGACATAGGTACATACAAATATTTTTTGATGTTTTGAGTTTGTGATGTTTTGTCATGCTATGTTTTTCCATGTTCCGTTTATGGTATGTTCTGTTTTAGGTAAGGGAGTTTTCGTCATAGTGATGTTTTGTCATTGTGTTGTTTTGTCATTGTGATGTTCTATCATGTGAGGTTATGTCATGTGTTGTTTTGTCACTGTGTTGTTCTATCCTGTCACCTATATCATAATATTATGCAATATGTAGGTCAGCTGACATAGGTACGTACAAATACGTACATTAACAACAAAGACGGATGCTTAATTTTTAGTTCATGATAGAACAGCACAATGTCAAAACAACACATGACAGAACATCACATGACAGATCATCATGACAAAAAGCTTGGTTGTCTCAACAGGAAGCGCCAATTCTCAAGCAAGATCCAGTTTATGTACGGCTGGATGAACCTTTGGTTACCGGTCGGTTTTGGTATTTAGGTATATATATGAATTTTATTATTCAACCCAGCGTTTATTTATATTTCAAAATATGGATATATAGTATTTTTTTTGTGCTTCGTCGGGATTCGAGCCCACAACCTTCTACGACCACGAACCGGTCAAACTTGCAACTTGCAAAAAAAACGGTGCAGCTTGGATGATCACGAATGATAAGAGCATGTTTATCAGGATGAGTGTTGCCCGGCTTATCCCAAATCCCCCACACGCGGAGAGATCGGAGTGGGGGCCTGAATGTTTGATAAACTTGTTGGCAAACTTTAACGGTCATGAGGAATCTGTAACACATTACAGGAGACCCTCAATATACGACCTCCTCCACTTACGTACAAATTAAATCAATAATAAGTCATTTATTTTTTGAGCGCTGTTTTTTTTGTGTGAGAGCCCTCTGCAATCTAAGTCGTTGCTATAGAAAACGCCGATCCTCAAGTAAGAACCAGTTGTTGTGAAGGTGGATGGACCTTTGGTGACCGCTTTTTGGTAAAAGGCAAATGAATGGTTTAACCCAGCAAAGATTATTTTTTGAAAAATGAATGATACTTTTGATGTGCTCCGCCAGGACTCGAACCCACGACCTTCGGATTACGATTCCAAAGCGTTAACCATTTAGCTACAGACCAGCCAAGGTTTGTACTGTAACTGTAACGCTGTCACCGTTCCACGATGGGTGGCCTATTCCTATCCTGACATAAATCATTCATTTTTTCCAAATATTTCCTTCATTTGCAATCTCTCCAAGCCCCATACCTTCACAACTACAGTAATTCGATTAAATCATACCTTTCTCGGCCTTCCCTCGGTCTTCTTCTTGCCTCTTGCATTTGCTTTGTAGATGCTTCTTGTAAAACGGCCATTCTTTCCAAATGTCACTCGCCACATGAAACTCTTTGGGGAAAACATGGCAGGAAATTGTACTACACATGTGCCTATCTTAGTTGCGTTTGCGTTGCGTTACCTACCTTTTTTGGAATACGAGCAAAGATCTGCAACGAATAAAGACGAATATTGGGGTTGCTTTGAAACCAAAAACTTTCAGATACATGTACACACATACATAGATGATCTAATGGACGAAACTTTAAATGGTCAGCTGTTCTGTGGATCTGCGGGAGAAAAAGCGAAATCGGTTTCTCACCAAATTGGGAAATCTCTGCAAGTATATTATCCCTACCTAGACATTTTAAAACTTTCGAAGATTAGGTTCTGTTATCTGTTACGCTGTCACTTTGCCACTAGGGGTAACCAAAACCTCTGCAAAGTCACCAAACTTCTTTCAGTTCTATAATCTATAATCAAAGTTGCAAAAATATATTGGTATTTAAGGCTCCCACAAGCAGACAAATCGCTGCCTTAGTTCTTGTTTGCCGTATAGACCATTCAGCTAATTTTACATGAGCAATATTTGCATTTGTACTGGACCAATGTGTCTGATGAAAACAGGAAATTGATTTTAAAAATATTTAAAGCAACTCTCACATTATCGAGTTTTACGTTTTTTCTTAGCTTAGATTGTGTAGAATTTGATTTCTAAGGCAACTGCATTAAAAAGTCACGTTTGACAGAATTGGTCTACACGGCAAACAAGAACTGGGGGAGCGACATGTAAGTTCGCCCTTGTATAAAATCACATATAGGTAAACTTTGTATGGTTTGTGTATTGGCATTGTGGAAATTCATATTGATTCAATTCTATTAAACTTTATATAACTTTAAAAAATCTAATAAAAAAAAGTTTTATTTTCACAATTAAGTATATTCTTTTATTTTAATTCATAATTGAAATTGAATTAATATTATAATTGTGAAAATAAAACAGTGTTTTATTAGATTTCTTAAAGTTCTATACAGTTTAATAGAATAATTCAATCACATATACCCTTGTATTCTTACATATGGACCTTCTTATTCCTTCTTCCTCAGCCTTTCTCAGTCCACTTCTGGACGCAGGCCTCCTCCAATCCTCACCATGTTTGTCTATCGTCTGCTGTGCCCAGCAATCCTCTGCCTGCAGTTCCCTTGATGTCATCCAGCCACCTCAATTGGAGTCTCTCAGCTTGGGCATCCTGGGTCGCCACTGGGCGATCTTTTCCCACTACCTGTCATGGTCCTGCCTTGCGGCGTGACCTGCCCAGCGCCACTTTAAGCAGGCCACTCGCTGTTTAACATCAGTGACACCAGTGCATCTACGGATCTCCCTGTTTGGAACCCTGTCTCTATCGCTGCTATCTTATAAAATATCACTTTTGATACTTCAAAGTTTACTTTACCGCTAAGATGTAAGATATATTTTTTTAATGAAATACAAAGTAATAAACATTTATTTCAGCAACAACAAAAATACAATTTGTTAAAATTCAATTGTGGTTTGTTTCCTTCATTCGGCTGTCATAGACGTTCAGTTTAAGCCGTATAATACCTCTATGATATTTTTGACACGTTTATTCTCGTCAAGTTGCATCCGCAACGTTTTCCCAGTAATCCCATCCATTGTATATCAGCTCGTCACGCTACTCGGGATCGGTCAGCAACGTCACAAGGAGTACCACTTTATGCTATTAGCTTCAGTCACATCTAACCACCTACATATTTTAGAATTATGGGTTCTTGAAATATGCTACGTGTCCTTCTGACACATAAATGACGGGTAAGGACATGGACACATAACACCATGGATCTGAAACTAGTAGCATAGTATGGGACGCAACTGTCAGTCAAACTTGTTAAAACACAATATTAGTGTAGATATACAAAATATCCTATGTGTTCTTGCTTTCTCCATCTTGTGTTTTAACACTCAATAATTACACATGCCATGGTGTTTTATAATTAATTACGCCTTTTTTCATTCAAAATAAGCAAATTGACCGATCAAACAATTAAAATGGGTGTGCACAACGTCCGCGCACGTTTAAAATGCCAACTTTGGGGAAAATAATTGCAGCTTCTCTCATGCATTTCTGTTTAAAATAAAGTCTCACTAGCAGCACCTTTGTTGTCTTTCTAAGAAAAGTTGTAACGGACATAGCTTTAAAATAGTTTCGAGGCCACTTCCATTATCCTTTAATAGGTAGGGGTGAGAAACTCTTCATTTTTCTTTCTAAATTAAGAAAAAATACCATTTTTATTTCTTTAATATTGTACATGTTCCTTCCATACTTAATTATTTTTTATTGTTGCACTTTTTCATTCTTGTTCAGCCAAGCCAAGGACTCCAATGGCTGGATTGTCAGCTCTTTGATCTGCAACACAAGAAAATATCGTTACGAATGTATAAGTTTATGTCTGTGCAAGTTTATCCATGATTGTGTGTCTATGTGTGTTTTTACTTACTTATGATAGTGTGTCATGTTTGACTTACTTGTATATGCGTGTATAGACGTAAGTATTTGATGGTTATACCTACTCGTATTCGCTCGAAGCATCTACCTGAGATCATTCTGGCATGGTCTGGTACATGATAAACTAAAGGCTAGTCTAGCATGTAACATTGGAAAAGTCAATATTTTTTTACAGTTTTTCAGGTCAGCCTCATACCAACCTCTGAGTTAAGGAATAAATAAAAATAGTAATCGCATTACATCTCTGCAATGCATTTTTTTTTTGACGCGCTGTGTCTGTAGAGGTCGCATGTATCGAGTGGAACCTATTTCTTTTCTCAATTAATACGATAACTTTACGTCAACCACTTATCTTAAGTGGGGCTTCCCTACCCTTTTATTTCTCATTCCTTGTGAAGGCTGGTAAACCTATCTGGTATGATTTTGAATTTTAAATAAACACCAAAACGGGATTTCTGACTTCCTAGGGAGAATTGAACCCAGGCCCTCTGGACTAGGAAGCAAACTTTGTACCTAACCAGATATTTTTAACCTGGCAATTCATCCCTTTAGTGCTTGTTTGTCAATTATTTTCATCAAAGGTAATTTCACATGAGCAATGTTTGTTTGTGTACTGGTCCAATGTGGCTTTTGAAAACTGGGAATTGATTTTTAAAAATATTTAAAACAACTCTCACATTATCGTGTTTTGCGTTTTTTTTGCTCAGATTGTGTAGAATGTGATTTTTCAGAAAATTTCATTGAAAGGTCATCTTTGAACCAAATGGTAGAGAAGCCAAACAAGCACTGGGGGAACGAATTGTTAGATTTCATTGCTTGTTTTGATCGTACCTGCACATGTGACTTTGTATTCAGGATGTAGACCACTGACTCCGCGATGTCTTCAGGAGTCAGGGATGGCAGCTCCTCGGCTGCGGAAAACTTGCTCTTAATCTCATCCGGCAGCGCTTGGACGATATCCGTGAAGACATAACCTGGACTCAAACTCTGGAAGCAAACAGTGAGGAAATCATCAGCATGGTCATCATTATCAATTATTTATCATCTGACTATTCTAAAAGCAGAGCCTTGTTGCACCAGCCATCTGTTCCTGTTGGTTGCCATCGTTTTCTTATGTGCATTGTTGTGTTGTGTATAATAGAGGGTCATTCATGATTAGGAGGGCCCTTGAGGTTTGACACACACAAAAACGGCGCTCTTTGGTCATGTAAAAAATTAAGTAAATAAATTATTCTCATATATATAACTCATAATAGTTTGATTTTACTCTTCTTGACTTGTAAGCTCTTTTTTTTCTTCTACTTCCTGCAATACCTTTTCGTTGGAATTCCATTCAACCCATGATGTCTCGGTCGTCTCGCTTCAAATCCATACCTCGAATCCCTTTAGGTGATCCATTTTGTATATCTGGATGGCCCAGATTTCTCAAACATATAACAAATTGCTTCAAACAATGACTTTTAAAATATGTATCTAATGTATGAGATCACTCACCGTAACCTTGATCTTGCTTCCGGCGCTCAGCAGTTCCAGCCTTAGAGTTTCAGTCAGAGCAGTGACGGCGAACTTTGTGGCTGGATACACGCCAGAGCTCAGGGTGAGGGTATGCCGGGGAACAGAATGGCCTACCACACTGGCAACAAGAAATGGCGTAGATGGGTATTAGAAGTAAACATTTCCTTGAGCATAGAAGGAGGGTTGGAATGCTCATCCTCTTCTATCAGTACTATAACGGTGTCTGTTTTGATGAAATATCCTCATTTACTCCTTGACACAACAAGGGCAACTCGTGGAAAGGCTCACATTCATCCTTTTGCAGCCGTCATCAAAACTATGAGAACTTGGTATTTTCATGACTCATCCCTTTGCCAAACTGCCCGTTTATGGAACAAGTTACCGGTATCTGTGTTCCCCACCCAAATTTAACCTTGTTCTATTAAAAAATACCAATTGCCCGGCGCCCCTTCCTTTCAGTGTCTCAAAACAAATGCAAAGCAATACACAAAACTATGCATCTAACGCCGATGCTGTAAAGGATCACGACAACAACCGCCAGCCCAGCTCAACAAGCGGCACAGACCTCTAGATTTCCTGATATCTGAGGAGTCTCCCGCATAAGATTAATTTTTAACAAAACCTGATATTTAAAAGTGAGACATACAGGTATGGTAGGAGGGAAAATAATGTCAGGCAAAATAGAGGGATGCCGGGGAGCTGGCAGAAGGTTACAAAGGTCGTGGCTGTGCAATGTGCGAGACTGGATCGGGATGAGAGGGGTGGAGGAGTTGTTTCAGACAATGCAGGACCGGAAAACCTTTGTCAAGTGAGATTTTGCTTTGCCATCGTCAGGGAGATGTAACAGGGTACTCACTTATTAAGATAGTTTGTAAACGGCTAGCACTTTAAAATGTAAAAGATCATCGCTTACCTATTGATGTTGATGATATTTCCATTGTCTCCGCGACTCCTCATCGTCTTTAGAGCTTCCCTCGTGCAGATGGAGAGCCCAATCACATTCACGTCAAAAGTGGCTCTCCAGTCGTCCACGGAACCATCTACAACATTACATGAAAATTTGTCCCAAACGCCATATCTGAAGGTGGTTTCTAACATAAACTCAAAAGTTACAGCAATGAAATTTCTAAATCAAGAACTCTTTTCATGTTTGAAAATAAGCCTTGAACGGAAGCAAAGCAATTAATGTAATAAGTGAGTTCACGAAAGAGTGCGTGACCAAAAACTGACAGTGTGTACGGCAAGAGTATACGAAGAGAATGTCAGAGGCAGGCGTGGAAGAGGAAGACCGATGAATGAATGGTGGAATGAATGATCAAAGCAGTCATATCGTCCCCCCAATGCTTGTTTGGCTTATCCACCATTTGATTCAAAGACGATCTTTCAATGAAATTATCTTAAGAATCACATTCTACACAATCTGAGCTAAGAAAAAAACGTAAAACACTATAATGTGAGGGTTGCTTCATATATTTTTCAAATCAATTTCAAGTTTTCATATAAGTCACAGTGGTCTAGTGCAGATACAAGCATTGCTCATTTGAAATTACCTCTGATATACATAAGACAAACAAGCACTAAAAACGCAACTAAAACGCAACTAAGCTACACATATAGTGTAACTTCTTGCCGCGTTATCCCCGAAGGGGTCGCATGTGGCGAGTTGAACCTATTTATTTTTACAGGTAAGGGGGCCGGCCTTACGCCAACCACTTCAGTTGAAGTGGAGGTTTCCCAGCTCCCGAGAGTGCTGGTACTCATTTCTTGTGAAGGCTGAGTAAACCTTGCCGGTATTTTATTTTGGGGTTTGAAATAAACACCGAAACGGGAAATCATTTCTGACACCCTCGGTGGGATTCGAACCCGAGCTTTCGGCATGGAATGCAAGCACTCTACCACCTGAGCTATCAATCGGACTAAGGGGACGATATTATAAATAACTGGAATCAGCAGAGAGAGGAAAATATAAAAGAATTTTGTGAATTGAGGGCAGAACAAAGTGAAGACGCATCTGCTGATGTACAAGTCACCCCTAGAGGAATTGCAACTAGATATTGTTACAGCTGTTGTATAGTTGCGAATGTGTAATTGTGCGTCTGTGTGAGTCGCTCTGTGTTAGTGTCTGTTATAAAGTCTGTGAAGGCTCTGGATTTTAGGTCCTACCTTAATTATTGTACTTGTATTTGATCCATATTGTGTAAGTTCTTACTCGAATATTCTAAATGGAATATTCTGGCAAGATCTGACATGTGCCAGTCGTCAAAGTTTCAAGAATAGTCCTTATTCTCTCTATAATAAGGACCAAAGCTGTCTGTAGGGGTAGAGTAGTTAAGCGACCATTGCATTATATAGGTGTAAATTTGACTCTGAGTGTGAACCGTTTCTAAAAATAAATTGTGCAAATTAATTTAGATTTTGGGCAGTAACTTTGTGAAATCACATTTTAATTAATTAAAATACTTTTTTAACTTTGTTACAATTCACTTGAGTTTTATTTTTTAAAAAACACAACCAGTTTCGGGAGAAGCAGTACCTCCCATCTTCAGGTGTAAATATCAACTAACAGAAAATACAAAATTACCAAATTAAGCAAGGATTTAATTTGTAGTACTGGTGGGGGTAAGTGGGGGGCGGGGCTTAATTGGAAACAAAGAAAGTAATGGCGAAGTGTTGGGAAAGAGGATATTATTTAAGAGGTTATTTTCAGAATTAATATTTTTTTGGATTTCTAGATTTTCAAAATTGTTCATAATTTTAAATTTAAATTTAATATAATACATAAATTTAAGTTCGTAATTTTGCATTTTATGTTAGTTGATATTTACACCTGAAGATGGGAGGTACTGCTTCTCCCGAAACTGGTTGTGTTTTTTAAAAAATAAAACTCAAGTGAATTGTAACAAAGTTAAAAAAGTATTTTAATTAATGTGCAAATTAAATTCAATATTTTTTATTAAATTGAACCCAGTAAAACCATAACCGTATAAAAAAACTAAAAAGAAGCGTCAGTATTTGTCCAGAACAGAAACGGGAGTAACTGGTAAGAAAAGGGGTGTATTACTCACTAGAAAGCGCGGACCATCTCACAATTCCAGCGTTGTTCACCAGGACGTCCACTCCTCCATACAGATCCTTCACCTTTTCAAAGGCTGCTACGACATCTTTTTCATTAGAGACGTCACATTTGATGGCTTCAATGGTGCCATTGGTCTTCTTATTTAATTCCTATGACAAAGAAATAGCATTATTTCAACTGCGACTCTATTGAAAAAACATTTTATTCACTATAATTTCCATGATTATTCTTCCATTAATGCTTGTTGTTTTATAAAATTGATCTTCTCATCAGCCTTGACTGAAGAAAGACCTATCTTACACCTTTCCCGTATTAGTTCATAAGAGACAGGGAGACCTGGAAGATGGCATTCTTTGAATTGACTTAGGAGATTTGTACACTTGTTGTTTTGTAACCTTAATCTTTACATCAGCCGTGACAGAAAGATATATCGTAGACTCATCCTAGATTAGGCTATAGATATAGAAACAGGGAGTCCTGGAATATGGCATTTTTAGAATCGATCTAGGGGATTCGTAATGCTTGCTTGATTTGGCCAGGGGTCGGGGCAGAACAAACATTGCGAGCAATGGTCGAACGGTTAGAGGAATTAGAACGGCCCCTCCAGAACCATATCACCGTACGTCACTGAACTTCCCTGAGCTGTTACCTTGATTTTCTCACCAGTCGTGACTGAAAGGTCTATCTTAGACCTTTCCTGGATTAGGTCATTAGAAACAGAGTCCTGGAAGATGGCATTGTTAGAACCTCAATCAAGGTGATGTACACATATTATTATTTTTTTTTTTTTAAGAAATCCTGTGCGGGAGACTTCCTAGATTCTAAAGACTCTAGGGGTCTATGACACTTGTTGTAGTGCCGCAGAGGTGTACGAGCTTGGTCGTCGCTACAAAGCGCCAATACTCAAGCAAGACCCAGTTGCTGTAAGGCTGGATGGACCTTTGGTGACCGGTCATTGGTAAAGGTTTATGAATTTTTCAACCCAGCGAAGAGCACATTCGATATATAAATGGTATATTTTTGTGCTCCGCCGGGATCCGAATCCACAACCTTCCATTTACGAGTCCGAAGTGTTGCCACTACGGACTACGGACCGGTCCAAGTCCTCTCCATTGTTCTGTTACCTTGATCTTCTCATGAGTCGTGACAGAAAAACATATCTTAGACCTTTCCTAGATTAGGTTGTAAGAGTCAGGGAGTCCTAGATGATGACATTGTGAGAGCCTCGACCCAGGGTATTTGTAATGCGTGTTGTGGTGCTACCTTGATCTTGTCCTCCCTCCTGGCGAGCCCCACGACCTTGACGCCTCTGTCAGCCAGAGCCAGAGCAGTGGCTGCTCCTATCCCAGAGCTGGCTCCTGTAACCACGGCGACCTTGCCCTCCCAGCGCCACTCTGCGCATGCGCCCCCAACCAGCAACGTCACGCACAGAAACCACAAGGCTGACATCATGGACACTGCAATTTTAAAATATATACTTATTGAGTTCGCACAAAAATTACACTCAACGGTATGTCTGGATCAGATTGGCGAAATTGTGGAAAAATGGGATGTACAAAGCGAATGTAAAATAAGGAAATGTAGGAAAAAGTTGATGGATTTGAATGAATTGGAAGAGGTGTGCGAGGCTCGCTCAGATCTGCGGGGTATGAGGTGGTTGGCTTCTAGTCCAGCCTTATAAACTACTAAAACACTAAATTGGAAACCTTTCTTTCCGGTTTCTCGGTCGGGCCCTTGAGGTGTGACACACACAAAAACGGCGCTCTTTAATTATGTGTGCCTTCCGAATAAATAATCCTTTTATAAGCATAGGTATATGTTGGGACATGAAAAAAATATGGCAAATATGCAGAGGCTCTGCCCACCCTAGCAGAATGGTGACAGAGTAACAGTTACAGTTGCAGTGTAACTCACCTGTGTAAGGACCTTGTTATAGGAAGCGCTGTTCCCTACTAAAGCTGTTACCCTCCAAGCTCTCGTATTTATAATGTTAGCTCCCCAGAAAGCTTTTGTGTGTTACATAACATTATGTATAATGCTCGGCCCGACACATGTGTTGGGTTAAAATGCGCAAAAAACAACGTGACGTCACTTCACATCAACTCAGTTAGTTGATGGGAAAGATTATACCATCAACCGACTAGCGACGCATCTACGTGTTAACAATTTACTTATAATAAATAATGTAAAAAAAATTTAAGGTTTGTGCATTTACAGAGGGAAAATTCATTTTATATTTTAATTAAAAATATTTTTTTACATAACACACTTTGATTTTGAGTGAATATGGACGGATAGAGTCCGATAGCGCTTAGGCAATATAACTCATAACAAAAATGTGAAAATACAACTGTATTATATAAAAATGTTATTTGTATTTAAAATTAAAAAAAAACATAAGTTTTTCTTTGCGACCCTTTTTTAAACCCTGCAAGTTGTCGAAAAAGGTTGCAGGGTGTATGCTCATTTGAGAATTCAATTTATTAAAGTTCTAAAATTGAAATACAAAATATTTTTAGCACATTATAAAATACAAATCATTTTTTATGTTGCTTATTTGATTTTTCAATGAAAATCCCATGACTTATAGGTTGGCATAAGGCTCACTACCCATGCTGTAAAAATGGTCCCTTGTCCAATGTCACCCCTGTTTCAGGGAAGATCGGCAAAAATTGCAGGGCTTATGTTAATTTAAGGTTTGGTTTTTGAATTGTTAGTAGGTTTTCATGCAGCATTATAGTAAGCGTGAGCTTACACGTGTCTGTTTGTGGGCATGCATTTAATATGAATTTAAAATGTTAATATATCTTTGCAACTCAGATTTTAGATAGGTTTTAGACTAAGGCCGATTTTTTTGTAGAAATAAAACTAAAAGAAGAAGAAGGAATAATTGCGTGCATGAAGGGTTAACTATAAGCATCTTTTTGCGTTGTTTTTACTTACATTTACATAGTACTCGTACATACATACAATCAATTTCAGTTAAAGTCAGATGATGTTATTCACACACACCAAATCCATCCTCAACCGCCGCATAACGTAAGTTTTTAATACAAAAAAAACGATGATCCGTGGATAAGGTGTGGATCAAATGTATTGTGAATAGCTCTGATAGTTCATAGTAATAAATATTTAAATTAAAACGAGGGCACATGGCTTTTGTTACTGTATCATGCCACCGTTCCACTAGGGGTGGCCGGTACCTCCGCAGATGCGTCTCAATTTTTTTCTGTCCTTGCATCTCCCTATTATCTCTTCAACATTCATAACTTTCCTCAAACATACTCTTCTCTTATTCTCACTAAGCAGGTTCCATTCTTTCGCAATCTAACCTATTTGGTCCATCCATTCCTTCCTCGGTCGTGCCTTTTCACGCTTCTCTCTGACATTTCCTCAGTACACATTCTTCGTTAGTCGTTCATCATCCATTCTTCCGAACCATCTCATCGTGATTTTTTGTACTTTTATTCTCATATTCTTTTCTATACCACACTCGTTCATCACCCAATTATTGCGAACTCTATCATTCAGTGTATTTCTGGTCATTGCTCTCATTCCGCTATTTCGATATCGCTGGGATCAGTGGCAAAAGAAGATATTGTTACTACTCTGCCCGATGGATAGCTGATAGCAACCTGGCCGAGTGATGACACAATTTTATCTATGTGTGGACCTGATGAAGAGGTTGGCGAAAAAGAAATAAGAGTTTTAACTCTACGAATAAGTAAGTGAGTTATGCTGGGATTTATTTGACTGTTCTTTCTGGTTTGACCATATTCTATTTGCAGCTCCTTCATCTGCCGACGTTTCGCTTTCACGAGCAGAAAGTATCATCAAGGCAAATTATCGACCCGTGTCGCCACCACTACCCCTGTCACTCCTAACCCCCCCCCCCTCCCCAGAGCGAAGGAAGATGAAGACAACGCAACGTATTTCCAACCAGTTAACACCAACGCGCGTCCGCGTAGACAACAAAGACCGCCGCGGCACTTTGATAACTCGCCTTGAGGATGCTTTCTGCTTGTGAAAGCGAAACGTCGGCAGATGTAGGAGCTGCAAATAGAACACGGTCAAACCCGAAAGAATACAAAAACAATTATCCTTTATTATATTGTCCTTCGTCGTCGTCTATCGCTTGGACTTTCAAATTTTCAACAATCAAAATGTCTCACCGCGAGGATCAAACCCGCGTTTCCCGGGCGGAGTCGCCGAGAGAACCGGTGGTTTAGCCGATTACGCTAAACCGTCTGGTCGACAGTGTGAGAAAATAAAATCTATTTAAGCGATACAAACCTCATATTTTATGTATAGAAATTGTAATTATATAGAGGCGTTATCCTATTTTTAAACAAAAAATTTTGACATACAAAACTATGTACATAAATTAGAACATAGAGGCGCTAAACATTAACTCAATTCATAACAAATATAATTTTTGACAAAAAAATCTCAAATAAGTTGCAAAGATATTGTACATTCAGGATTCTTATTACACGCATTCCCACAAGCAGACACGTGTACTGTCGCGCTTACACATGCTGTATGTGCACTAAAAAAACATAGTATTTCCGATTTCCGATATATTTTTGATTGCATTAATGGATCCATATCTCTATTTTAAATCGATATTTTTAAACACTGTCGATGTAAACATTATGTAGATCTATAACCATTTACATTGCACGATATTGTGAAAAATTAATAGTGTAATGTGTGGGGAAAGCGCGAAAATAACAGTAAACGATAAATATGCCTGGAAAAACGTTCTGAATATGTAAGACAATTTTCTCACTACCCCGCAAGGGCGGCGTGGGCTAGCAGTAGCATCCACGTCTTTGATGCAGAGGGACCCGGGTTCGGACCTGGAAGTGAAATGTGTTTTTTTGTTTTTTTTTTTTTCTTTGTCCCTATTTTTAATAAATTTGAAAGGAATGCAATTCATCGATCTATTTTGCGTTCTCTAATAAATATTTAAAAATTCGAGCGGGAACGCAAACCAGTTTTTAGAAATACAGATCATGGCAGAAGAAGATTTTAAATATAACTTTTCAACAAAATTGTCAGTAATTAATTTTTCTCATCAAATATTTTCAAATACGTACAAGCTTTTTGAGAGATATACTACCTTATACCTATATAATCTATTATCTATGTTGCACAATACATTACATTTGACATTCATATTAAATGCATTCCAACAAGTAGACAGGTATAAGTTTGCGTTTACACATGCCCCATGATGATTTAGAACATAATAACCTTATATCAAATTAACATTCGCCCTGCAACTCTTGCCGAACTTCCCTCAAAAATAGGTGAAATTTGCAAAGTGAACCATTTTTTACAGTATGGGTGGTCAGCCGCATACTTACCTATAAGTCAAGGAAATTATTTAGTTTAGGTCTTTATAATTTAAGTTGCAAAGATAAATTAAATTGAGATTTATATTAAATGCATTCCCACAAGCAGACCCGTTCCTATAAGTTCACGCCTGCAAATGCTAGATGTGGACTAACAACATAGAAACCCAATCTTTAATGAACATAAGACCTGCAACTCTTGGCGACCTTCCCTGACACAGGGGTGAAATTCGCAAAGTGAATCATTGTTTACAGGGTGGTCAGCCTCATGCCAACATATGATTCAACGAAAGTTGCAAAGGTATATTACATTTAAGATTCATATAACATGCATTCCTACAAGCAAGCACGATCGTGTTTACACTTGCTGCATGTGCACAAAAAACAAACCTCACACGAACCGCCCTACGCCCTTCCCGGAAGCCAGGGTGGCATTGGCAAAAGTGAACTAGGTGTATACAGCATGGGGTTCAGTTTCATACCAATCTATCAGATTTCCGATATATTTTTAATGGCATTCATATATCGATGTGCCTTCCTATATCGAATCGATATTTTCTAACAGTGTCGATCAACTTATTCTGATAAAATCTATAACCATTTACGGTGCATGATAATCCCGATGAATGACAGATCATAGGGTGGGCAAATGAGAATATAGAAAGATTGATGTTAAATCAAGATTTGCATACACTATCGATGTATCTATAACAGTATGTACAACCGTTTACAATGCGGGATAATCCCTGTGTCTTTTAATTTTTGAATGGTAAGCTTCCGTAAATTTTATTTAATCAAAGCCTACAAAATTTAAATTTTCTTTTACAAAAACTGCATGTTTTTATTTTACATGCTTTTTAATATTACGAATTTTAACGTGAGTAAGCTATGCGCAATAAACACATTCTCCAAATGTGAAGGGGTTGGGCTGCGTAGCAGCCAGGGGCGTAGCCCCTAGTTATTATTGAATACTTGCTGCGTGTACGATACTCTTAAAATATGACAGTTAATCTATTCAATAAATCTGTACCACTTATATATTATTATATTCAGCATATTTAACATATTTACTCAATCAAATCGTTTTAGCAAAATAATGTAGAATGTAGAACACTCACTAGAGGCGCTGTCTTAGTTTACATACATTTATTTACGTTGTTGTTTGAAAGCACTAGGTTTACCGCTGTATGGAGGTTTTTTTGCCTCACTTTTTCACAAAGATATTAATTTTATACAAGTCATCGCTCCTTTATGTGTTTTTTTGTTTCACATATCTAATTTTAACATCTGTTTGTGATCAAGTTTTTGCCCTACGAGGTCTGTTTTTAAAAAAGGTAAGTACAAAAATTTTGCAGACTTTGCATCCCTGCAAAGTCTGCAAAATTTTTACTTCATACAATTCTCATTGAAGAGGAATGTAATTCACCAACCTATTTCCTGGCCAGAAACAGGTATTAATATCATCAATTAATAGCACGCTAGAAAGATCAGCCCACTTGGCCCCCTCGGCCATAACAGCGACAAATTTTGCCTTTACTTGGACTTACGCCAACCACTTCACTTGATTCTCAAGGGGATGATTATCTTTTCTTGTGAAGACAAAAGAAACCTGCCGCAATTTTTATTTTGCTTTTGAAATCAACACGGAAACAGAAAATTATCTCTGACGCCCTCGGTTGCATGGAGTTAATAATTCTTGTACATCGATGCTTTGTTGTAGATCGAACCCAAGCGCTCTAGCATGGAACAGAAGTATTCTACCAACTGAGCTATCAACTGTGGTGGCAAATGGGTGTATTGTTGGACGAGAGACTGAGTTTTATCAACCATTATGAGCATATTACTGAAAGAGCGATGAAGACGTTATATTTTATTGTTAGGAATACTAAACTTTTCACGAATCCCCAAGTATTGCCCTTCTTGTTCAATTCATATATTAGAAGTGTACTTGAGTTTTGTTCAACTGTTTGGAACCCCAATTACGTTGTCCATATTAATGCTATTGAAATGGTCCAAAAAAAACTTATCAAGCAACTGAACTTTTGCAATAGACAACATTTCAATAGTTATTCCCAAGCATTGGAGCATTATGGTATACGATCTTTGGAGGCAAGGAGAAATATGCTTGACATCAGCTTCATATATAAGATAGTTAATAACAAAATCGATAGTGCGCCTCTCACAAGCCTCCTTCCATTTCATTGTCCAATCAGAACTCATCGAGACAAATCCTTATTTTATGTGGGTTCAGCCAGGACAAATTATAAGCAAAATTCTTTTATAAGTAGAGCCTGCGTTGCAGTAAATAGTGTCCAACGGACTGATCCTAAGTTGGACATTTTCTTTCTGTCTGCACAGTCATTGAAAAAGAAGATTTTGAATCTTGCAGGATTTGAATTTCATTTTTGAATCTCATTTCTAATTTTTTAATCATTCCCAATTCCTATTTTGTTTTTATTGCTTATTAATCATCATTGACGTGTTTTGTGTGCGCATTGTATTTCTACTCCCTTCCCTTTCTCCTGACCTTTCTTTCCTTATCCCATCATGAGGACGAGATTTATTTTTTATTTTTATTTTTGATTTGTGTATTTGTTTGTCTTTGGTTTTGGATGCTGCTTCTTTTTTGTTTTTCTTCACTTTTTATTTGTTTACCTCACATGATTTGTAATCTAAAATATCAATCGTAGAATACAGTAATAGGCGATATGAATTGTAAAAAATATATTATTTATGTACAAAATTCTATTCAATGCTGTTGTATTCTTGTTTAAATAAAAAAAAAAAAAAAAAAAAAAAAAAAAAAAAAAAAAAAAAAAAAAAAAAAATAGAAATTGATGAATAGATAAATATTGTTAAAGGAATGTATAATGTCGTATGTTTTCTGAACATGCCTCGTATGTAAAATATGAGCTGTCAAAAACAACAACAAAAACAGGGCTATGATGAGGGAGGCCTTGAAACTATGATGCAACGTTATATCATTATTATATCTATAAATATATTTCATCTAAGTTGCAAATATAAAACTAAATTCCTATTTCATGCTCGTATACAATGAGTACATGTAAATAATGAAAATAATATTAGGATGACTTTTTTTCATACAAAATTTCATATCAAATTTTATTTTATATTAATTTAAAAAAAAATATTCAATTCATACAAAAACATCGCTCACCAAATATGGTGAGCGATGTTTTTGTATGCATCACACCTCAATCCCCTTTTTTTAATTTTTGAACCAGATTAAAGTCAACTTTCACACACTGAAAAGTGGGCTCTTCTTTGGTTTTAGGTTCAACCAATCTAAGCAAAGCCCAGTTTCTGTATGACTAGATAAACCTTTGTTGACCGGTCTTTCGTAAAGGTATATTATGACCACCCATACTGAAAAAATGGTTCACATTGTATAGTCAAAATAAAGCGATCATTGTGTTACGAATATGTAATTGTGTGTTTTGTTTGTCTCCGTTAGTCTCTGTAGAAATAAATAGATGTTAGGTTCTTATACAATTGTATTTGTTTTGTTCGAGATTGCTCGAGTGTTTGGTCGGATGTTCTGATAAAGTTCCGATTCTCAACGATTCGAGAATGATCCTTATTCCTGCTATAAATTGAGGACCAAAGCCCTCTGTAGGGCAGAGGCAATCAGTTTAACATTGTATTGCGTACGTGCAAAGTGGCTCTGCGTGTGAAATTGTGTGAAAATAAATCACAGCAGTTTTAATTAAATTGAACCGGTGAAAACATAACAATTGAAACGATTTTTTGTATGAAAATAGGTTTCCGCTAATGGACGACATCGCAATCTTTAGAGTCCCCATAAGTAAGGAAGGAAGTAGACTTATAAATGAAGTTTAGAGTGAAACTGCCGTCTGGGGAGGTATAAAGTCAGTCAACGTGAAAATCCAAATAACTTAGCAGAGAGTAGGCACTATTGACTTATGATACCTGTGGACTAGAAATTATTTTAATAAAAACATACATTATATATCTGTTTCAAAGCGAGTGTAAAAGAAGACAAAGCGAGCTTAAAATAAGAAAATGCATGAAAAAGGTGATGGATATGAATGAATTGAAAGAGGTATTTAAGGATAGGAAGAAATGGAGGCAGCTCTGCAGAGGCTCTGGCCCCCCCTAGTGGAATGGCGACAGAGTTACAGTTGCCGTTACAGTTTCAACTTACTTACGGTAATAGTCCTTAGTAAGCAAGAAGACAAAATCTGTACTGTGTCATTTAAAAAATTAAATTAGGCTGATTTATTTGATGAGCGCTGTTTTTGTGTGTATCACACCTCAAGAGCCCTCTGTGAGCTTGGTCGTCGCTGTAGAAAGTGCCAATTCTCAAGCATGACCCAGTTGCTGTAGGTAAGGCTGGATGGACCTTTTGATGACCGGTCTTTGGTAAAGGTTTTATGAATTTTTCCACCCAGCGAAGAGCAAATTTCGAAATATAAATGGTATATTTTTTGTGCTCCGCCGGGATTCGAACCTACAACCTTCCATTTACGAGTTAGAAGTGTTACCGCTTGAATACAGACCGGTCAAAGACGGACGGGTAGTTGTATACAACAACAAAAAAATTGGATGGAACCAATAAATATTTCCAGAATGTTGGCAGCGTTCATATTCATTCCTGCGCAAACATTGTGCGCACGCGTTATAAATCTTTTGATCGGTGTTTTTGGAATTTTTTAAACGTAAAAGGCATTATTTTAATTTATAATGCCCTTCGCCGTCGTCGTTCGCTTACAATTTCAATTTTCAAAATTAATGCCATCACAGAAGATGAAAAACATTCCTGATCTATGGCAAATTAATTTTTGTATATATGCTGCAAAGCTGCGAGCTTTCGCGTTTGTGTTTAAAAATGTATGAGAACTTTTTTCAAAAAATCTGTTTGTTCATACTGAAAATGTATGGAACTATATTGACATCTAGCGGCAAAACGTGAAAGTTTGTTTTACATTTTCTTTTATTTCATGCAAATTAAAAATATAAATAAAACCAAATAAAAATGGATTTCAATCTGTAATCTAAGTTGCAAAGATATACAAAATTTGAGATTCATATTACATGCATTCTTACAAGCAGACATGTATAAGTTCGCGCTTACATATGCTGCATGTGTATTTACAACACGACTTTTCCTCAAACAGAGATAAAATTTGCATACCTTGACTGATAGGTTGGTATGCGACTGACCACCCATACTGTAAAAAATGGTTCACTTTGCCAATGTCACCCCTGCTTCAGGGAAGGTCGGCAAGAGTTGCAGGGCTTATAATAATTTTAGATTGGGTTTTTTATATTGTAGGTCCACATGCGGCATGTGTGAGCACGAAATTATGCATGTCTGCTTATGGGAATGCATTTAATATGAATCTCAAATGATACATATCTTTGTAGCTTAGACTTACATTTAGAATTAGATTTAGATGGTGAACCATTACTTTCAGTATGGGTGGTCAGCCACATACTAACCTTTTAGTCAAGGAAATTATTTTGTTTAGTTCTATAATCTAAGTTGCAAAGATACAAGCACACACTTATAAGTTCGCGCTTACACATGCTGCATGTGTCCTTACAACATAAAAACACAATCTCTAATAAACATAAGCTCTGCAACTCTTGCCCATCTTCCCTCAAACAGGGGTGACGTTAGAAAAGTGAACCATTTTTACAGTATGGGTGGACAGCCTCATACCAACCTATAAGATAAGGAAATTATTTTGATTTCTATTCTTTATAATCTGTAATCTAAGTTGCAAGGCAAACAGTGACAAAACGATACATGACCAAACAACAAAGTAACAAAACAGCACAGTGACAAAAAAGCACAGGGACAAAACAAACAGTGAAAAAACAGGAAGGTGACAAAAGAGCACAGTGACATAACAGCACAGTGACAAAACAGCACGGTGATAAAACAGCACAGTGATATAACAGCACAGTGACAAAACGGCATATTGACAAAAAAGCACGGTGAGAAAACAGCACAGTGACATAACAGCACAGTGACAAAATAGCACGGTGACAAAACAGCACAGTGATATAACAGCACAGTGACAAAACGGCACATTGACAAAAAATCACGGTGACAAAACAGCACAGTGACATAACAGCACAGTGACAAAACAGCACAGTGACAAAAAATGACGGTGACAAAACAACACAGTGACAAATCACCACAGTGACCAAACTACACGGTGACAAAACACCACAGTAACAAAACAGCACAGTGACAAAGCAGCACGTTGACAAAACAACATAGTGACAAAACAACACGGAGACAAAAAAGCACAGTGAAAGAATAGCACAGTGACACAACAACACGGTGACAAAACAACACGGTAACAAAACAGCACAGTGACAAAACAGCACAGTGACAAAACAGCACAGTGAAAATCAGCACAGTGTCAAAACAGCACAGTGACAGAACAGCACTTTAACCAAAAATCACAGTGACATAACACAAGTACACTAGCAGACTCGTAAAAGTTCACGCTTACACATGCTGCATGTGGACTTACAACATAAACACCCAACTCAAATGAACATAAGTGCAACTCTTTTTGCACTTACGTTCATTTGAGTCAAAATTTTTAATATTTGCATACACTATCTATGTATTTATTATATTAAGGTATAACCGTTTACAGTGCGGGATATTCCCAGTATTTTTTTGTAATGGCGGATTTTCATAAATTTATTTTATCAAAGACTAACAAATCTAAGTAAATGTTCTTTTACAAAAACTGCGTGTTTTTATTTTACATGTTTTATAATACTACGAAGTTTAACGCGAGGAAACTATGTGCAATATACACATTTCACAAATGTTAAGGGGTTGGGCTGCGTAGCAGCCAGGGGCAACGCCCCTAGTTTTAATTTATAATGCCATGTGTAATTATTGGGTGTTGAAAAACATAATGGCGAAAGCAAGAAAACATAGGATTTCAAAGAAGGGAAACATAAGACTTTTGACAGGACTGAACATAAACGGTGCTATTCTTAAACGCTTTCACGCTTTAGCACAAACTAATGACAAACTGACTGAAACTAATGACAATTGACAAACTAATGATGCATTTGCATGAAGATCTGTTAATCCAAGATTACCGCAAGTGAACAGCTGATTAGTCGTCATACAAATATTACCAAAATTCGGTAGGTAAAAATGACCGTGGTGATGAGACTTCCAGCCCAGGCATCATTAGTTTGTAAAAGCGTGGGCTCAATCGACGACTAAAATGTCTAAGAATAGCCCCGCAAGTGTTCTATAGTATGTAGATATAAATGCAGTAAGTTAGTTTATGCTCCTCTATATTAAGACTCAATGGTAGGCACACTGTCTGTTGGAATAATTCGATAACTTGTATTCATGGCTCGCTTTGAAAAACTCCGTGAGAATTTCAGTGTTTGGGCGGGAACGTAGCGGTTTTCCTACGTTTACCTAAATACGATCACTATAGCATGACATTTTCGCACGTATAAAGCGTTAGGTTCAAAGGAACTCCAACGAAAAGTTTTTTTCAAATAGATTTTTGGAGAGGAATGTAATTCACCAAAGTATTTTGCTTGACTAGAAACAGGTATTAACATTATCAATCTTCTTCGATGGCCCTACAGCTCATATCTCCCCTTGGCCTCCATCAGCCTTCGCCTCCAACTCCTCCTGTCTACCGCTGTGGCTTTCCAGTCTGTCACCTGCAGTAGTTGGTTTGCGTCCTTCCTCACCTCATCCTCCCATCTCAGCCTAGGTCTGCCAACTCTTTTTTTTCCCACCCGGATGTCCCTCAAGGATCTTTTTTGGTACCCGCGAAGACGCTATCCTCTGCACACAGTCCGGCCGATATTAGCCTGTTTAATCTAGCATGTACATCGTCTGGGAGCCTCAAAGATTATCAATTTATATTTTAAATGAATTATTGTAGTTACCCAATAACGTCTATTGAATCAGGGTCGAAGTTATTGTCCATAGGACATGATGCAAGCGGGGTTCCAACCAGCGTTAGTGTCGTATTATCCACTTGACATTCCAGCTGACTTATTTGTCCTATTCCTTATTGCTGAGGGTTGTGACCCGTGTGAAAGCGACCACCCTTCTTCAGTTCTCTCTTGACTGCACTGCCCACAGCACTCCAACCACCGAGGTGCCTGCTGCTGTCTTAATTTGATCGGTCAATGGTGTGGGGGATCTTCCTCTTCCTCTCTTCTCCTGCAAGTTGCCGATCACACTTCAGTTGAAGTGGGGTTTCCCAGCTCCTGAAAGGGCTGGTATCCCAAAAGATATGAAACATGTAACTTGAAAACGTACGCTCGTCAATACTAAAAAATATATAATGCAATTGAACAGCGCGTCAATACATCAGCGTTTCTTTTCTTTCAATGTAGTAATAATCAAAGCTGAGAATACTAGTTAGTCTTTTGTTTTTATTTTTGCATGCAAGAGTGTTCACTCAAAACCGTTGCATGACAGCCTACCATGGTTGATTCATTCAAAATACCCCTCATTCAAAAATGACATTTGAAAAAGTATCTTGACTTATAAATAATCATCGTCTGTAGAATCATACAATGCACACAATTGTATGCCAAGTTTTCAGGCCCACAAAAACTAAGGTCCTTAATCTAGGGGTTTACGCTTCGGACTTGTAATCGGAAGATAGCGGGTTCGATTCTCGTTGGAGCACTTAACAAATAAATTCAAATGCCCTCTTCACTGGGTTGAAAGACTGGTCATCAAAGGTTCATCTAACTTTACAGCAACTGGGTCTTGCTTGCTATTACATTATCATTTATCACATAATTCACGTCATTACATAGGCTGACCCCCTATTCTGTAAAAATTTAGTTCACTTTTCCCAAGTTACAAAGTTTATGTTCATGTGAGTTTTGGTTTATTTTGTATGTACACATGCAGCATGCGTAAGCGCGAACTTACGTGTGACTGTTTGTGGGTAGATGAGCCTTATATGTCAATATAATATATTTACGACTTAGATTATACATAGATAATCATCAAAAAAATTGGATCAAAAAATTAAAAATGATTATTAAAATAATTAAAAGTTTGATTACTTTTAAATTCACCCCAAACTAATAATTAGTTATATTTATTAATTATCAATACATATCTATAAAAATTAAACCGATGTTCCCTATGACTGGTTAAGCTGCTCAAGAGATTTTCATATTTTTTTCAGAAGACATGTATATTACATACATCGTTTAATGTTTGAAGTCGATCAAATAATTTCAAAGTAATGAATTTTCAGAGATTTTGTAGGGTTTGTGTATTCATTCACACAGTGAAAATTCATATTATTTAAAATAAAATATTTTTTTTCTAAAACGTAGTTTTATTTTCACAATAATATTTACTACCTCAAGCACTTTCGACCTTCAATACTCAGGTCACTCTTGATAATGACCTGAGTATTGAAGGTCGAAAGTGCTTGAGGTAGTAAATATTATTGTGAAAATAAAACTACGTTTTAGAAAAAAAGAATTTTATTTTAAATAATGAATTTTCGTTTGAGAACCCACTCAATCCATTGGGAGCAGTAAAACACACACTTCAAGTTAAGTGGCTAGCTAAAGACTGACCCCCACACCTGTGAAAATAAAGATGTTGCATATACTCAAACGCATTGGGTGATGACGACTGAGGATGAACTGTTCTTCCTCAGTCGTCGTGCAGAGAGGGTGTCTCCAGAAGACGTTGGCTAAGTCTCTAACGAAACGTCGAGAATAATGTTAGTTCTCTTATAACGGTTCGTCTTATATTCGAATAAAAAAAATAACTGTGCAATTATAATTGTTAATAAGATAGATAATATAAGATTAGTAAGCCTTACCGTTATTTTTATATTGAGTATCAACATTCTTTAAAACCTTGGTAGGGATCGAAACCTAGCCCTCTGGTAGGGAATGCAAGCATTTTACCAACTGAGCTATCGACTGGGAAGGTAGATAGGTACTACTTGTATTTTGATAGATATTAATAAATTATCTATTTTTTATCAGCATTTGACAGGGACAAGAATTCTCGATTGCTCCATATTAACTGATAACAGTATATCGCCACCTTAAAGGTAAAACTAAATATGTGCTTAATCACTGACTTGAGAAATCGTGGATAAAACATTTTATTGGGTGTAACTTCTCATAGGAAAGTGCTCATGAAAAACTTATGAACTACAGGATGTTCACACTTTTTTAGGGCATTATCTCCTAGGATATAGTAAAAAAATGCATTTCTCTGATAAACCAATGTTAGCTTCATATTGTCCCGCCAGTGCTTGTTATCTATAAGTTGATTCAAATATGAATTTTCAATGAATTTACATTCTACACAATCTGAGCTAAGAAAAAATATAAAACACGATAATGTGAGAGTTTTTTTTTAAATATTTGGACCGATTCTTGTACAAATATAAAAATTGCTCATGGAAAATTAACTCTGATGGAAATAAATCAAACAAGTATACTAAGAGGACGATATGTCACTTTTATTACAATTATAATAACTACACAGTTAAAAAATATTCTGATATTAGACGAACCATTATTAGAGAAGTAACGATATATCACTTATTCAGTTTTACCTTTAAGGTATCGATATTACACATTTTATCTGATATACCTCACTCCAAAAGCAGATTAACAATCATATCAACCTTTCTGACTAATGACAAAACGTTGTTAAGCCTCGCACAGAGCAGAAAACTCACCAAAACTTGGTGAAACAAATACTATGTGAGTGTGTCAAAAAAATAGCCAGAGATTCAAGATGGCGGTGACTAAAAAGGAATACATATTTGTGTCGTTTCTGATAACGTGCGTGTCTGTGGGATTATTGACGGCAGCTTTTGCCACACAAAACTGGGTGAGTTATCATCGCCCCAATGCTTGTTTGGCTTATCTACTATTTGACTCCCGCTTCAACTGAAGTGGTTGGCGTGCGGCCGCCCGCCTTCCTCGTAAAAATAAAAGAGGTCCCGATTCGCCACACGCGACCCCTTCGCGACGCAAGAAAAAAGTTGATCTATTTGTGTGGCTTAGTTGTGTTACAAAAATGATCTCTAAATGCCAAATGGAATTGTCCATTCTACCCAATCTGAGCTGAGAACAAAACGTAAAACATGATAATGTGAAAGTTGTTTGAAACATTTTTTTAATCCATTTCCAGTTTTCATAAGACACATTGGTACGGTACACATACAAACATTGCTCATGTGAAATTATCTCTGTTGGAGATAAGACAAATAAGCACTAAGGTGACGTTATGGAAAAATAAACTAAAAAGTATTCATAAAGATTTTTTTTTTTTTTTTTAAATCCTCCACGAGTTGAGTTTAATATCTCGAGCGCTTTCGGAGTGTTAACACACCATCTTTAAGAGTAGAACTTACACTTTTAAGACGTATTCCTTGACCTATAGGTTGCCATAAAGCTGAGCACACATAGGTACTCTGAATGGACTCCAAACATTCAAAAAAAGTGACGTCACCTAAAGTAAGGGTTCCAAATGTTTTTTGCTAGTTCACAGCACTACCAGCCCGTACATTTGGCGGTAATGCTAAATGCAGTACGGTGCACTTTAGTGTCTTTTCAAACTACCTACATAATATTGTATTGAAATTATGACGCTCTGTACTGTCTTTATATCGACCCTGTGCGTCACAAATATTCCCAATATTAAAAAAAACTCTAAATTCATTCATTATTTTTTTCCTATGTCACCCCTGTTTCAGGGAAAGTCAGCTAAAGATGCAGGGCTGTTTTTATTTGAAGTTTAGTTTTATTTTGTAGCTTAGTACCTAGTAGCATTGTAACATGGATTATGCATGAGCGCTAACTTACACGTAGGTATCTGCTTGTGGGCGGGCATCAAATATGAATCTCAAATGTTTTAATGTATATTTTTAATTTAGATTTCATATATTGCTAGAGGAAATGAACTCTAAATGGGGTAAAAACGCTACTAAGCTACACATATAGTGTAACTTCTTGCCATTTTTGCCCAGAGGGATAGCATGTGACGAGTGCCACCTAAATAGGTTAAATATTTATAAAAAAAAAAATTTTTACAGGTAAGAGGGCCGGCCTTACGCCAACTTCAGTTAAAGTAAGGGTTTCTTAGCTCCCTAGGGGGCTGGTACTCATTTTTTGTGAACGCTGAGTAAGCCGTGCCAGTATTTTATTTTGGGTTTGAGATAAACACCGAAACGGGAAGCCCGAGCTCTCGGCATGGAATGCAAGTACTCTACCTACTGAACTATTGACCGGACTACAGGAGCAAAGGCTTCAAAGTTTGAAATTCTTTTTTTCTCAGGAAAGTTGTGACGTCACATTGCCGGGTTGCTAGATCGAAGGCTAATTTAGGTATATTTATATTGTTATTGGTTGTTGAAGATCCTAATCACATAGTCCTGTGAAGTTTGCTCGCCGAGATAAAAAAAAAACTAAATTTAAATATTTTATGCTATGCACATTTTTTTTTTATACTTAAATGTTATTTATTACTCATATTCCTTGACTTATAGGTTGGTATGAGGCTGACCACCCATACTGTAAAAAATGGTTCACTTTGCCAATGTCACCCCTGTTTCAGGGAATGTCGGCATTTAGTTGCAGGGCTTATGTTCATTTGAGTTTGGATTTTATTTGTAAGTACACAATCAGCATTTGTAAGCGCGAACTACACGTGTTTGTTTGTGGGCATACATCTGAGAGCTTTGAATGAGCCTTGCAACTTAGATTATGATTATAGATTATAGATTATTATACATTCTTATTGGATAAAAGGTCCCCAACGTGAATTGGCATAGACAATATTGTGTCGTCGTTCGGCCGAGTAACACAGGGAAAAGACATACAAATATTTTGTCATTTAGTTGCTAAAGATGATGTCAACGACGTTACCATTTTGAAAGCACCGGTTCCCATAGATCACCGAAGTTAAGCAACATTGGGCGCGGATAATACTTGGATGGGTTACCGCTCAGGTACACCGCGTGTCGTTGGCATCTTGGACCGGTCCGTAGTCCAGTGGCAACACTTCGGACTCGTTAATGGAAGGTTATGGATTCGGATCCCGGCGGAGCACAAAATATACCATTTATATTTCGAATGTGCTCTTCGCTGAGTTGAAAAATTCATACACCTTTACCAAAAACCGGTCACTGGAAGGTCCATCCAACCTTACAACAACTGGGTCTTGCTTGAGAATTGGCGCTTTCTACAGCGACGACCAAGTTCGCAGAGGGCTCTTGAGGTGTGATACACAGAAAAACAGCGCTCACCAAATAAATCATCCTAATATTATTATTATGGGAGTCCCATACATGACTGAAATTAACATATAGATAAGTATACTATAATACTAGGTAATACTTAGTATTACAGTTATCTTATCTATGATAATCATGTACTCGCCGAGAAAAAAGATCCAAAGTTAAAAATATCGGACCGCATTCAAATAATCCTCCATTTATTATTTTTCATCGGTTCAAAAGAGGTTCAATAAATGTGGACACTTTTTTACACGAAAATCCCTACATTCGGTCTCGGCACATTTCAATGTGGGGAAATGTTATGGCAGGACAGAGAGTCAAATCTAATTTTAGTAGGTACAAAATAGTACACGTAGGTAGATATAAAAAATACACTAAAAAAACGCTACCTACTGGCGTACTGCCCTAATTATCAAATCTGACATAGAATGGCATTGTAATAATTGGATTGTTTTCACCAGGTGGAAGGAGAATGGTTCACCAACAATGCCAAAAGTAACTTGATAAATTTTGGACTATTTGGAGGAACATTTGTCAACAGAATCTTAAGCACACCATTTCCAAATTATATTTACAGTGAGTAGGTGTCATACAACTAAATAATTTGTTTATTTATTCAATTGTATAATAATAATTTATTTGTTCTCCCCATTTTCTATGTTTTAGTGACATGCGTTCTAGGAGAAAACGCGTGTGCTTTTAGTTGCAAGACTACATCTGAATCAAGAAAAAAAGAGGTATGTAGGTACTCTTTTAAAGTAAACCTACCTATACTACACACGTGTTAAAATTCAAATTGCGTGACATCATCAATGACATCAAAACATATTCGTTAACTTATAGGTTGGTCTGACTGTTATGATGCTGACCACCCGTACTGTAAAAAATGGTTATTTTTGCCAATGTCACTCCTGTTTCAGGCAAGGTCAGCAAAAGTTTCAGGTTTATGTTTATTTGATGTTTGGATTTTAATTTGTAAGTACACATACAGCATTTGTAAGCCCGAACTTACTTACACGTGTCTGTTTGTGGGCATGCATTTAATATAAATTGTAAATGTTAATATATATTTACATTTGCAACTTAGATTATAGATAGTACCATAAACAAAATTATGATACAACTAAATCTGCCTATTCTTCATTATCATTATTTGTGTGTTTTCATTGTAATTTCTACTTATTTTTATGGTTCTTACCACATGTCTTATTAAACTGCAGGTCAAAACACTTGAAAATGGCACTTTTAAAAATAAAGCGTACATCGAAATATAATGTTTTATTTAAATAGGTACTTGAAATAAGTGATTGCAAGGAACTTTACGTTTCAGATTGAATTAATTTTGTCTGGATCTCTACCCTCATCGTTGTCATGTGATTCCTCGCCATCTACACCAAATCAAGGTAAAAACTTTTTTTTCTTTTAAAGGATTTGTGAAGAGGAATGCAATTCACCAACCTATTCTGCCTGGCCAGAAAAAGGTTTTAATATCATCAATTTCCTTGACTTATACGTTGGTATGAGGCTGACCACCCATACTGTAAAAAATGGTTCACTTTGCCAATGTCACCCCTGTTTCAGGGAAGGTCGGAAAAAGTTGTGGGGCTTATGTTCATTTGAGGTTTGGATTTTATTTGTAAGTACACATTCAACATTTGTAAGCGCGAACTACACTTGTTGGTTTGTGGGCATACATCTGAGAGCTTTAAATGAATATATCCTTGCAACTTAGATTATAGATTATTATATTATTATAGAATTAATAATTAATTATTGTTTATTTTAATGAATTATTAATTAATAATTACCCAATAACATCTGTTGAACCAAGGTCAAAGTTATGGTCAAATGACCCAGGCGGGGATCGAACCAACGTTGTTCTATTTCAAACACGCTAGAAATATCAGCCCACCTGGCCCCCTCGGCCATAACACCGACGATATAACTTAACAGAACAACGTAGACACCTCCCTACCTACCAATACATTCAAATAAAAATCATAAAGATCAGTAAAGAGGGACCCTTAACCTGTTGTTTAGTACAAAAATATGTCTTAAACAAGATAAAATAGGTCTTAGTACAAGAGTGACAGAAACTACTTAATTACTAATCTTCTTGAAAACAGTTTTCCATATTTTCTCAACAACTATTGACAAAAAATATTGTATGAAAAAGGTTATGACTCTGGATGAAATGAAAGAAGTATGCAAGGACAGGAAGAAGTGGCGGCTAATCTGCAATGTAGATTTCTAATATTGGTGTATTAATTTGCTACATTTTTTGCATTGGAATTTTTTTACTTTTTTTGAATAGATTTCTTTTAAAGGTTTTGTTCTTTTTTATATTTAAATGTAATTTATTATTCATATTCCTTGACTTAAAGGTTGGTATGAGGCTGACCGCCCATACTGTAAAAAATGGTTCACTTTGCCAATGTCACCCCTGTTTCAGGGAAGGTCGGCAAAAGTTGTGGGGCTTATGTTCATTTGAGGTTTGGATTTTATTTGTAAGTACGCATTCAGCAATTGTAAGCGTGAACTACACGTGTTGGTTTGTGGGCATACATCTGAGAGCTTTAAATGAATATATCCTTGCAACTTAGATTATAGATTATTTATAGAATCTATAATATAGATGATCAAAAATTGGCTTATAGTGAGACTAAAAAATGAAGGTATAATTACATAATTAAAAAGTTTTAAAAAAATCTTCCTAAATAGTAGATAAAAAATGTGAACTAAATTTCTATTTTCCTTTTTTGTGGTGACATTTTTTTAGCTTATACGTGTATTCAAAATATCCTTCAAATATCAAAATATCCTTCTTTTTAAAGATATATTTAAAAAACGTTGCTTCAAATGTTAACGTAAAGTGAAGCCATTTCGAAACATATACGGATCGACACAGTTTAAACTGATACGTGGGGTTATTCACTACCACCTATAGATGGCGTTGGGTTATTCCAGCACAAAATATAATTTATTTCGACTAGTAATTTACATACTTTTTTCAGAGATAAATCCTGAAAACCTATTGTGGCTCAATGGAGGAATGTACATCAGTACATTGGTGTTCCTTGCACTGTCACTTTTATTTGCTGTCCTGTCAGCTTGTGGAGCATTTTACAATGCAAGGAAATCTCCAATAGAACCTTTGGCTGGCATTCTTGGTGAGTGAATAAGAGAAGAGTAGGCGTGTATAAAGAAAGTGATGAATGTTTAAGAGATGTAAAGGCAGAAAAAAGTGGAGACGCATCTGATGAGGAACCGGCCACCCTTAGTGGAACGGCAAAAGGACACAGTAACGGTAAAAGACTACCGAGGCATTTCTGTTTTTTTTTCTTTTCAATAGAAAAATACCTACTCAAAATATGGATACAGAAACAAATTAATAATGAGGCCGAAAACTTTTATAATTTAGAACTATTTTTTCGGCGAGCAAACGTCTGTCTTCTATGGGATTACCGTCCTTATCAACCAATAACAAAATCTTTTTTTGCCTTTTCGACACAATATTGTTTGTGTGAATTCACTTTCCGACCTCATAAAAAAAAATAATAATATCATTTAAAAAACTTTGAATATTGTTGAATATTATAGAACGACGGGTTCTGACAGGTTGTGTCTAAACACTGTATTAACCGCAATCAAAGGAGGTGACTTGTGACGTCATATTAAGCTTCTACTGCGATACATTGTTGATTTGGAAAAAAAGACACATATTTTGTTTGGCAAAAATTTTGGTTTCAAATATTTTCTACAATTTCATGGACAAAATAGAAGTGCTACATTATTTGTTAAATAAAAGAATGCACCTTTCGTTTGTGCTCTAATATGTGTTTTTTTTAAATATCATTACAGGCCTTTTAATTTGGAATACATGCAGCACCGTGGCAAGTTTTCTAGTTTTATTGTTATGGGGAGTCTTTTATACCCAATCGACAGTTTACAACTTGTCCTTTGTGCATATCATAGTGGAAAAGTCTGAATCTGTGACGTCATTTTTTGGATTTTCCTACTGGTAATACTTTTATAATATCCTCCATTATTTTTTTTAAATCTTACTCCATGTTGACATCGGCCGAGTGCATTAGTAGTTAGGTGTACTTACATGTGTGCCGCCATTTTACCTACACACAAGCTCAAGACGTGTGCATATAAACAGTCATGCATACATTTTATTAGGTACCAACTTATTTGCACTCCACCCGTGTCAAGCCATTAAAAAAATGAATAACTATGATTTTTTTCTAGGTTCGTGTTAGGTTCTGCCGTTTGTCATATATTGAGCGTAGCAATTTTGATTTGGAGAGATTGGTTAATATCAAAAGAGCCCCCACCACCAACGATAAATATCGACAAAAACACCGATGACACCATTTTTCTGTATTGATATTTTTCGTAAAATAGTAACAATGATTAAGAATAATTTATAAACTACTTTTAAGATTACATTTACTATGAAAATACATTTACCTATTTATTCCTTACAAATTCTTTCATTTTTTTGATATGGTATTATTTTAGCTAGAAAAATAAGTGGGTAGGTATAAAAACAATCCCTGCCTTAAGTTGCCGCACTGATGACAGAACAAAATGACAAAAGTTTGAATTTTGAAAATTTTAACATGGCCGTTATATCCTATCTTGTAGATTATTTAATCTAAAAATCAATGTATGACCGTATATTAAATGATAAAAAGTGTGAAATCGTAAAAAAGAACATTCTCTACGTATTGAACCCATTATTTTACTCGTCCCAATCCGTAAGTACCACAAAAACGGCTTCTAATCACATTGTTTACCTTCTCGTAACAAACGTCATTCCTTACAAGACATTGTTACAAGATCATCTACATTTTTAAGATTTCAGTTGAAATATGAGCGCAGACATCAGCGTAATGGAAACTGGAAAGTTCCACGTCTTCAAGCAATTCGTTTCCTCTGCCAGAGAATTTGCATCAACAAAAAATCCAAAGGATCTTGCTGCCATGAACAAGCAACTTTCAGTAAGCTATTTTGCTCATATTATCTAGTAACTTTACAAATATTTACACGATTATAAAATAATATCATTTTTGGAATTCTTTTGTTTTGTTAAAACTAATTTTAAAGTAACAATTCAGTGTGATAAACACAATTCCTAACCTATAACCTGCAAACCAAGGTGGGTATATACCTAAACGTAAGAAAGCTCGTTTAGAACACTATGGCTTTGATTACTTCTGCCTCACGGGACATGCTTCGTATGTATAAAAATTAACAATACAAAAAAAAGCCTTTGCCTCCAACATTGCAGATCAACTATCATTTTTTTCAGTCCTTATAAGACTGGATATTCCATTCATTCGCTGTTTCAGGAATTTGGGCCATCCATACCGGTCCGTAGTCTAGTGGTTAGCGCTTTGGACTCGTAAATGGATGTTCGTGGGCTTGAATCCTGGTGGAGCACATAAAATATACCATTTATATTTTCAAATATGTTTTTCGCTGGATGAAAATTCAGATACCTGCACCAAAAACCAGTCACCAAAGGTCCATCCAGCCTTGCAGCAACTGGATCTTGCTTGAGAATTGGCGCTTTCTATAGCAACGACCAAGCTCGCAGAGGGCTCTTGAGGTGTGATTCACACAAAAACAGCGCTTACCAAATAAATCATCCTAAGACTACTACTGCTCTCTTTTGCCCCTGATGTAAAAAGCTTCCAGCCGTTTTATTGTAAATTGTGAAAGTAAAATCAATGTGTAATTGAATGTTTTAGACGATAGCCGGATACGAGCCGACAGTTTTCAGCCCCGAGAGGCTGGAGGTGATCTCCCTGTTTGGCAGCCTGTATGACGTCATGACCCTAGTTGGGGGACCGCAGTGGCAGGCCACGGCCGTGCTCATCAAGGCCGTGAAGAACCCGGCGGCCAAGCACTGCATTGCACACACATTCAGGTTCAATCTAACCTTATCATTTATTTTACTGTATCGTTAACTACAATCTTCTTCTTTTCGTGCTACTTCTATGGAAGATCGGCAATCACCATGGCTATTTTGACTTTGGATGCTGCTGCTCAAAACAGGGCATTTTTGATAGATATATGACTGAGTAAACATTGATGGTGTTATGATTAAATGATACTTCAATGTCACCCCTGATTGAGGGAAGGTCGACAAGAGTTGCAGGATGTATGTACATTTGAGAGTTGGGTCTTGCTTGATAATTGGCGCTTTCTATAGCGACAACCAAGTTTGCCAAGGGCTCTTGAGATGTGAGTCACACAAAAACAGCGCTCACCAAATAAATCTTCCAAATATTATTATTAAGACGTTTGGGCCATCGGAGCCTGGTGAGGATGGTTGAGATGACGCGCAGGACAGGGGGAAGACCCAGATTAAGGTGGCTGGACAGAGTGTTGGCAGACTGCCGTGCGGTAGGAGTATGGGACTGGAGGAGGAAGGCGTTGGACAAGCAACATTGGCAGGCCTTTTAGGGTGGTCCCTTAATCCCTTAAAGTCCCTTTATTTTTTTGTGGTACCTTAAAGTCCCTTTTTTCTGAAATTGGTCCCTAAAGTCCCTTTTTTAGCAGAAAGTCACTTCCATGTTTTATATTACATTCAGCTGAATGACTGTTCACGACAATTCAACGGTTGGGCATTGTCAGTAAGTGGGACTTCTATAATAATAATATAATAATCTATCTATAATTCTTCATTTTTAGTATTATGTTTTTCATCACATGGTAGATGTATATCTGTTAAAAATGCATGCTTTTCTTTATAAATGTGGTTACATTTTAACATTTACCCCCAAGGAAGACTAACTGAGGGGGGAACTAAATAATATTAGGTCCTTACATATGAAATTGGCGTTTTGTATGGGAGGAAAAAAATTTTTTTTTTTTATTATAATAAATTTATTTAATCAAAGTATGTACTATTGCTATCTATGCACTTTTGCCATCTCATAGATAGTTTATTGATCCCTTTACTAAAATAACCATTCGGACGGCAATCAATACAATCTTTGAAGGCGGTTTGGACTGCCCCATCGGAGTTGAATTTTTTCCTTTGGAAGAAGTTATCCAAATTTCGAAAAAAATAGTAATCTGTTGGAGCAAGGTCCGGAGAGTACGGAGAATGTCTTAAACATTCCAATTGAAGCTCCTTGGAGGGGCAAGGTGTAAGTTTTGCCCCTCAGGGGGTATGTATATAAAATACAAAAAAAAACAAATAGAGAAACTGTAACGTATTCTCCAATGCGAGATATAAAATACACAGATCTAATGCCTATGGTATTTTCTCTCTCAAACAAAAGCCAACCTTCAATAGGTGGCTTTCAATTTTGGACGACTTTCCCGTACCAAAGAAGCGAAAATCAAAAGGACCGCACTCACCTCAATCGTGCTTCTGGTCCAAGATGATGCTCGTTCTCAGGATCCTGTGGGGGAGCTCTGTTCACAAACTGCCACACTTGCAAGTTATATGTAAAACAATTCCACTCACTCACAGATTTTAACGGTAAATTTCAAATCGGTCGAGAGACATATAAAAACGTGTCTACTTGCGAACACGACGGAAATGGAAGTCCTCAATTCTTGCTAATATCACGTTGCTCAGATGTCAAAAAAGTTGATACCGACATCTTGCGATTTTTATCCGCACTTTTTTCAGTTTGTACAGACCAACATGAAAATTCGCTTCTTAGACTAATAAATTATAAATAAAACAGATGACGCTCAATTGTGCGTCACCATACACCCCCCTTTGCAAAGACTTAAAGTTAAAAGCTTTGCAACACAAACCAGATATTCAAAGAAACCATGTCGATTTTTACAAACAATATTCGAGAAATGATATATAGGTATAATTACAATCAATGTTTGAAAATCTTAAACTAGAGAAACTTAATATAATTACTATAATAAGTATGCCTACAAGTAAGCAGGTTAGACACAAAAATACTTAAGCCATTATAATAAGCTAGATTTAACATGTTCTAACAGATAAGCTTAGTAGTAAAGCATAAGATTAATTCTAAACATGGTAAATATGTACAATGGTAGAGATCTACTAACTCAGTAGACGAAATTAAATAGTAATCTATTGTGTCGGCAATGGGTAGAGTTTGACGACCGGACGTTTGTAAAAACCTTGCTCAGTCTTTACTGTGGCTACTCGAATCACGCCATCATCCCCAGGGAAAACCTTGGTGATGATTCCCAGAGGCCAGGACAAAGGAGGAGCGTCCTCTTGCCCAATCAGTACAACAGTCCCTACCTGAATTGCATTAACATCAGTTTGCCATTTTTGTCTAACCTGCAAAGTGTGCAGGTATTCTACCCTCCATCGCTTCCAGTAAGATGACACGATTTGATCCAGGAGATTTTTACGCTGAGTGAGATTAACTGGTGTGTCAGGTAGCTCAGAAGCAGGCAGATGTTTTAAGGGAGTGGACATCAAGAAATGCGCAGGAGTTATAACGTCAGGGTGAGGATCAGAACTGATGACACTTAGTGGTCTAGAATTCATGATACTCTCGATTTGAGTCAACACCGTTTGCATCTCCTCATATGTGAGCAACTGATTCCCTATCACTCGATACAGATGAGTTTTCAAACTCTTAATATTTGATTCCCATAAAGCTCCGAAGTGAGGAGCTCGAGGGGGAATCATTTTCCACTCTATTTTATACGCCTCAAGTTCTCGCTTCATTCGGACATTATGCTGTGAATTTTGTAAAAGATTATATATCTCATCTAATTGGGCACGAGCCCCAACAAAATTTGTGCCGTTGTCCGAATACATAAAGGAAACTGACCCACGACGAGAGATAAAACGCTTAAATGCAGCTATAAAACAGGCACTCGACAGATCAGTTGCGAGCTCAATATGCACTGCCTTGGTCACGAGACAAACAAACAGGCAGATATATGCCTTTTGAGCATGTTGTCCACGTCGTCGCGTAAGAAGTATTTTTAAAGGTCCAGCATAATCTACCCCCGTATGCATAAATGCTTTAGCTTCTGTTATGCGACAGGCAGGCAAGTCCGCCATCTTCGGCGTAGGGTGCGACGGGTTCACTCGGAAGCAAATATTGCATTTACGAGTTTGTGCTCGTATAACGGTTCTGGCATCCAATATCCAAAACCTTTGTCGTATAATAGACATCAAAAGTCCTGGACCGGTATGACAGTTGGATTCGTGAAAATGTTTAATTATTAAGTTCACCACTGAGTCATGTTTCGGAAGTAAAGCTGGATGTCTAGCTTCAAAGGGTAAATCAGACCGTGAAAGCCGACCTCCAACTCGTAACGTACCTTCCTGATCCAGAAAAACCGATAAATTACGCAGTTTTTTCGATGGTAAGTTGTTATCTTTTATCAACTTAATGTCGTCCGCAAAATGAACAGTTTGTATTGTCTGTATTAACTTAACCTCAGCATGGGACATGCATTCAATAAGAGGCAACAGTGATTTAAATTTATTTATAAAGCGAAGGATGTAAACTGTAATTCGAATTAATTTATTCCACGAAGAAGTTCGTTGTGCTAAGTCATATAAAATCATAGAGTCGACATGTACTACAATGGCTGTCAGTACAGTTGCCTGTTCAGGAATTTCTAACGCATCGGACGAGGAGAATCTTTGAATCGGCCATTCATCCGAAGGGCGTTGAAGCCACAGTGGACCATTCCACCATAAACTATGAGAAATTAATTGAGATGGTAACATACCACGTGAAACACAGTCGCTTGGGTTCTCGTCCCCTGAGATGTGATAAAAGTTCTGAGGGGGTAAATTCTCCTGACACTGAGCGACTCTATTTCCTACAAAAATTGACCAACGATGTGGAGAAGAGCAAATCCAAGCCAACGCAATTGTTGAATCAGAAAAAGCATATACATCAGTTATATGAATCCGATCACGATACATCTCAATCACAAGTTTTAACATCTTTGACAATAAAACAGCAGCGCACAACTCTAAACGTGCTAATGTCGTAATCTTGGTGGGAGATACCTTAGATTTTGAGCACAACAACCTGACAGAAATA
This sequence comes from Agapetus fuscipes, assembly GCA_951799405.1. Lineage (NCBI taxonomy): Eukaryota > Metazoa > Arthropoda > Insecta > Trichoptera > Glossosomatidae > Agapetus > Agapetus fuscipes. The sequence goes on from OX637341.1 coordinate 9,589,259, forward strand.
TTTCCATCCATGTCAGTTGTATGTACATATATAACACAACCGTAACCATTCAGACTAGCATCACAAAAACCTACTAATAATACTTTGGTTGAGCTAGTCACACCGATGTGCCTAGGAATTTTTAAAGTAGCGAGCAACGGAAGTTCTTGTGTTATACTCGAAAAACGTCGAATTATAGCATCAGGCGGAGAGTCATCCCAACCGATATTGGCACGCCATAGCTCTTTGATGAGAAGCTTTGCAGCCAGTATAACTGGTGCGACTAAGCCCAAAACATCGAACAAACGAGCTACAACTGACAAAATAGATCGCTTCGTGCATTTTTGCTGAGAGTCATTCGAAGTAAAGAAGAAATTATCCTTAACTGGATCCCAAGACAACCCTAATACTTTTAAAGTTACGCCTTTATCATCATCAAATTTTATGGAACCTCTATGTGAGTTAGGAAGACTATCTAATAGATAAGATGAATTGCTTGACCATTTTACCAGATCCATGCCACCATACTTGAACAAAGCTACGAGATCTTTTGCCAGAGAAACAGCCGAAGCCTCATCTGCCACAGACTGAACCAGGTCATCCATATAAAATCTAGCTCCAGCTACTTTGGCGGCTTCCGGAAAACGTTCAGCCATGTCCGATGCCAACTGACGCACAGATCGCATGGCCAAGAAAGGACTACACTTTAATCCAAATGGAACCCTATTAAATTGAAAGGTTCGAACTTTCTCCTTTTCAGAAAAACGAAATAATATTCTCAAATATCTACGGTGGTCAACAAATACACCAACCTGCAAATACATCTGCTGTACATCTGCTGTCATCGCGAGAGGAAACAGCCTAAAATCTAATAAAAGGAGAAACAAATCAGCCTGTAAATTTGGCCCAGAATGTAGTACATCATTGAGTGACAACCCAGTATGCGTTTTCGCACTAGCATCTAAAACAATGCGAGGCATAGGTTTGTCTTGACGCACTACAGCGTGGTGAGGAATATAATATCCATGTTCACCAATATCTGACTCTGCAACTTCAGAGAGATATCCCTTTTGAATGTAGTCATTTATTACCGAATTATAATTCTCCTGCAGACTCGGTAACTGCTTAAACTTTCTTTCTAATAACAAGAAACGCCGATATGCAGTATTTCGTGAGTTGCCCAAATTTTCAGGATCAGCACAAAAAGGTAGAGCAACAGAGTAACGACCTACCTCGTCTTTAGTCACAGAAGATACAAAGGAGTTTTCGCACGCTGTCTCATCTGGACTTAAGAACTTTTTCACTGGGATTTCTTCCAACTCCCAGAACTTGTGTAATAATAACTCCGAATCCTTTACAGCCAATGCAGAAAAAGATTCGTGACAAATGTCTGCAGCTGAAACACTCTTTGGACAATCTCCCATCAATACATAGCCAAAGGACGTCAATAATGCAGGTGGAGCTTTCGACTTTGACTCTATTATTTTACCCAAATAGATGAAAGGGAACAATTGTGCACCCAACACAATGTCCACAACTCCAGGGACATTCCAGGATAAATCAGCCATTGAAATGTCCTTTAAATAAGTCATATCACTGTTATCAATGTACCTAGAAGGTAACTGATCGGTGATATGATCCACCACAAACGCGTTAACCTTGTAAGTATTTTGAGGATTGTACCTCGATTGTATTTCAAAATTGACACATCCATGTATCGGTCGTGCAGAAAGACCGATTCCTCTAATTACTGAATTATTTAGAGGAACAATATGTAAATTCATATTTCTACAACATTCTAATGTTATCAAATGGTTTTGAGAACCATTATCAACAAGACATCTAACTATCATCTTATTTTTCTTGTAATTTGACCAGGCAAAAACCTGTGCCGTAGCCAACAGCACCGTGCTCGCATTCACCCGAGCATTTGCACTTAAAGAAACCGAGGGTACACCCGACCCTTGCATATCATCACCTGAGTGCGACAGCCGATGTCCCTGCTCAGCACCCTTGACTACTCGTCTGGCCTTATTCTCCTTGTCGTCAAAATGCAGAAGGGTATGATGCCCCTTATGACAAATTTGACAAGTTCCTGTCTCAGTACAATGAGACCAGTGGGCAACACTCAAACAACGAACGCAACCCCGTTTTGATTTAATAAATTCATACCTTTCCTTAGGAGAATAGCTCTTAAATTTCACACATTTATGTAATTTATTATGGTCGTTTCGTTTACACAAAACGCAAAAGAGAGTGTCCCCAGTAGACACTCTACCACTTGCGAGGAACGCACGACCACTCACAGATTTTGTCGTATTATTCCTCACGCGTGTATTCGAATGGCAAGCTTCAGAAACCGACTTCGATTCATTTACGTGCGATCTTTCCAAAATTTTGACCTGTTGTTGAACAAAACTGATAAGATTCTGACAAGAAGGTATTTCGATGTCTTTCAGCGAAAGCTCGAAGGCCATAACTGTAGACGAATTCAATTTACGCAAAGCGCAATTAAATAAAAGAAAATCTCCCACATCTGTAATACCTAATTGTTTTAATGCTGCAATGGAAGCGGCATACTTCTCAATAAAGCCATCAAGACAGGCAGCCGTGTGATCGGCCTTCTTTAAATCAAGGATATTATTTATGTAATATTGTTACGAAATTAGGGTTCAATTGTCTTTCCAAATTAAAAAATACACAGGTCTTCTTCAATAGTTATTTATTTTACACAGTTACAAAATTTATTTTCACACTACTTTCTCGATTATTCCACTTGGTTTTGGTTCACTGATCAGATGACTTCGATGTGTTTGTAAGTCTCTATGATACTGGCCCGCTCTGCAGGCCATTCGCACCTTTATACTCTTCAGAGCAGTATGATCCAGAACTAAAGTTGCTAGAAGGTTCCAGAGTAATTATTACTTCTCGATGTTTCACGTACTACCTAGACACAACCAAAATCCTACCTACCAATGCAATACAGTATTCCTATAATTATAACAAATACCTACTTAGCCTAGAGAATTCTACACTTATACATAATTATCGATCTTACCTACCAATACTTTTGAGGATTCTTATAACTATAACTATCCATACTTATTTCAATATTTATATTTACATAACACTATAACTACCCATACTTATTTCAATATTTATATTTACATAACACTACCCCCCACCTAGACTGTTTCGTCCCGGAACAGTCTTGACTCTGTGTAGGTAGGGGCATGCTGATCCACGTCGACACCCTGTGGTCAGGAAGAAGTGGCAGTCCACGGATTTCTCCCCACTGGCTCTCGGCTGCGCTTGCTCGCAGCACACCATGACGCTGATGCCGACTCCCGAGAACACTGCTTCAATCATACTCCGGATTATCCGCCAGTCTCGATTAGCGCGGCCGCCACCCATCTTCGGTATTGCCAGACGCGCCTGCTGATCCTCCAACATGTAGTCACGCAGCTCAACAAGGCCGTCCCACAATGCCTTGTAGTCCTCTTCCAGGTTGCTGGAATCCGGGACAACCAGGCAGTATGCTTGTTGACGCCCCTTCGGTAGTCTCAGAGCTCTTCCTTGCGGGCTGCTCGAGGGTTGCGGTTCTCCGAATTTGTATCGGAAGACCCGTGCAATTCCTCTAGACATATCTAGATCTTCCGGTACACTGCATGCCAGTGTGTGGTCCCTAGTGACCTCAAATAAGTCCTTGTGGACTTCTGTGGTCACTCCATGGCGAAACTTCTGCCCTGCCTTCGCGTTCTCCCAAAACGTCTCAAAGGCTGGTGATCTTTCGGATGCGACGCACTGTCGTACTTTTTGGGCTGGTTGGTCATCATTATCGCCTAGGTATGGTGAGAGGCGATTGTAGTGCACGACCCTTGGTTTTCCGTTTGGTCTCTTTTTTATGCGGTAGACCACATCGTTGATGCGCTCCAAGATCTCGTACGGCCCGTCCCAGGAACGCTGAAGTTTCGGACAGTATCCTTGGCGCCTCTTGGGGTCAAAAAGCCACACCCAGTCACCAGCTTTGTACCCCATGCTGTCAGCTCTGGTGTCATAGCGCTCCTTCATTTGATCGCTGGCTTCCCCGATGTTCATGCGGACCTGATCATGGATGTCATCCAGCCTCCTGCGAAGGTCTGTCACATAGTCTTCTCCGGCTAGGTCTTCACCTGGTTTGCAGCCAAATTTGAGATCACAAGGAAGTCGCATTTCTCGCCCAAACAGTATGCTGCTGGGAGTCTTCTTCGTCGTTTCCTGAACAGCCGACCGGTAAGCCAATAAGAACAAAGGCAGATGTCGGTCCCAGTCCCGCTGATGGCTGGACACTACTTTGGCTAAGTACCTCCCCACGGTACGGTTCATCCTTTCCACCATTCCATCAGACTGTGGATGTAGCGCAGTGGTCCTGGTCTTGTAGATCCCTAGCCGCTCACACATTTGCTGGAAGATAGCAGCTTCAAAGTTCCTTCCCTGATCAGAATGTAATTCCAGGGGTACGCCAAACCTGCTGATAAATTCGGTAACTAGAACTTCAGTCACGGTTACGGCCTCTTGGTTAGGGATTGAGTAAGCTTCCACCCACTTGCTGAAGTAATCCATCACCACCATGATGTACTTGTTACCCTTCTCAGTTGTAGGAAATGGGCCAGCTATGTCGATGGCAATTCTTTCAAAGGGGCTGCCAACATTGTACTGACGCATTGGTGCTCGCCTTTTCCTTTGCGGTCCATTGGCCGTTGCACAGGTTACACATTTTCGACACCAATCTTTGACGTCTTCGCTGCAGTTGATCCAGTAAAATCGCTCTTTCACTTTCTCCAGCGTCTTCTTAACGCCTAGATGTCCTCCAGAAGTTCCTCCATGCAGCAGTCCAAGGATTTCCGGTACTCGGCTCCTCGGAACGAGGGTTTGCTTTCTTCTAAGTGTGCCGTCTTCCTTCTCGATCTTTCGTTTCAGAAACCCTCCTTCTATCACTATGGATCCCCATTGAGCCCAATAAGCCTTGACAGTTGGTGATAAGGGGGCGAGTTTTTCCCAGGTTGGCCTTTCTCCTTCTCGCGCCCATTCCATCACATACTTCAAGTCCGGATCATTCAGTTGGTCTTGCGCCAATTTTTCATCTTGCCAGTCCTCATCTTCGGTGGTCGTCCTTTGGACAATTGCTACCTTGTCCTCCATCTTGCTGCAATGTTTGCAGTCACTGGCGCATGGTCGTCTGGATAATGCATCCGCATTTCGATGAAGCGTGCCAGGTCTATGTTCGGAGTCATAATCATACTCCTGGAGCCTTTCAATCCATCTAGCCACTTGCCCTTCTGGGTTTTTGAATTTCAGAAGCCAAACCAGTGCAGCATGATCAGTCCGTAGTGTGAATTTTCTCCCGTACAAGTATTTGCGGAAGCGTTCCACTGATTTTATCACGGCAAGAAGCTCTCGTCTGGTCACGCAATAATTTCGTTCTGGCTTGGAAAGCACTTTACTGAAGTAACCCAGAACAGTCTCATGCCCATCCTGTATTTGGGAAAGGACGCCTCCTATCCCCACATTACTAGCGTCGGTATCCAGGATGAACTTTCCATCTTTTCGTGGGTAGCTCAAGATGGGGGCACTTTTTAATCTTCCCTTAAGCTCTTCAAATGCTTGTGCGCAGGAATCACTCCAATGGAAGCGAGTGTTTTCTTCCGTAAGCTTGGTGAGCGGTTTTGCAATGTCCGCAAATCTTGGCACAAACCTCCTGTAATAAGTGCACAGCCCCAGGAAACTCCTAGTTTCATGTTTGTCCTTCAGCACGGGCCAGTCTCTTACTGCCTTGATTTTGGCAGGGTCAACTTCAACTCCACGTTTAGAAACTATGTGTCCCAGGTAATTTACTTGTTTCTTGAACAGGTTACACTTTTTCGGGTTGAGCTTCAGTCCAGCGTCTTGTAGTCGCCCGAAAACTTGCTCCAGATTTCTCAACTGATGGTTGAAGTCCTTTCCCAGGATGATTATGTCATCCAAGTATACCAGGCAGGTTTCCCATGATAGTCCTCGCAGCACATTCTCCATCAGCCTTTCAAACGTGGCGGGGGCATTGCATAAGCCAAATGGCATCACGGTGAACTGCCAAAGTCCAGATCCAGTCGAGAATGCAGTTTTCTCCTTATCTTTGGCATCCAATTCAACTTGCCAGTAGCCACTTTTCAGGTCCAATGTGGAAAAAATGGTGCATCCTGCCAATGTGTCCAAGGTGTCGTCAATCCTTGGCAGAGGGTAACTATCCTTTTTCGTAACATCGTTGAGCAGTCTGTAGTCCACACAAAATCTCGTGGTACCATCCTTCTTTTTCACCAGTACCACCGGGGATGTCCAAGGGCTACTTGATGGTTCTATGATGCCATCCTTGCTCATGTCTTTGATGATCTTGTCAGCTTCTTCCCGCTTTGCAAAGGGTAGTCTTCTTGGAGCCTGTTTTATTGGTCTCGCTTCTCCGGTGTCTATGCTATGTCGCACTACCTTGGTTCTTCCCAGACGGCCATTAGAGTCCTCGAAAATGTTCTGGTAGCGGCAGATCAAACTCCTCACTCTCCGTTTGTTTTCCTCGGTTAGACCTTGGGAAGCGTCGTGGACCAGGGCTTCCAATTGTGTTGACAATTTGTTTCCTTCGCATGACATGTTTGTCATCTGTTGCACAATGGAAGTTATCCTCTCACATCTGCCCAAAACAAAACCTTCATTCATTTTAACTGGGTAGCTGTTCACATTCATGATCTTGACAGGAATGGTCTCCTTTGCGCGAATCACTGTTCTTGCCACCATGACTCCTTTGTTAACATTGTCCATGTTCTCCGGTTCTATCATACAGATTTGGTCATGTGTACTACTGGAATCCAGGCGGGCACTCACTATCATCTCGGATCGCCCCTTCACTTCGGTATTCTTGGCTAGGATAACACGTGCAGCCAGTTCTTTCCGTCTTTGCAGGATGACTTCTTCATTTCCAATTTTAATGGACCCTTTCTTTAAATTTAAACTGCACCAAAATCTGTCCAGTATGTCCATTCCCAATATAACGTCTTCTTCAATGTTGGCCACCAACGTCCGATGATCAAAAGTGGTGCTGCCAATTTGGAAGGTGGCAATCGTCTCCCCATACACCTGTGCTGACTCTCCCGTGGCGGTGTGCAGAGACCACTTTGTTGGTGCAATCTGCTTACCTCGTGCCACTATGTCGCGTCTCAGAATTGTCCTGGTTGCTCCCGTGTCCACCAGTAGTTCACGAGTTACTCCATCTATTATGCCATTGATAAAAATGCTGCTGGCTTTTCCTCTCACGGTTGCGACAGTGGCAGCAGATTTCAGGGCCTCTCCAGCGTGGGTCAACGGTTGCCCCTTCCCATTAACCCTTTCTAGTTTTCCGCAGCCTGTTTTCTGGGTTTCTGAGGCTTGGGACACTTGGTGCTAAGGTGGCCCAGCTGTCCGCAGTTCCAGCAGCGTGGGTCTCGTCTTCGAGGTCTCAGACGTTCCAGCACTTTTTCAATTAGCTCCTCGGTTGTAGGTAGCTTGACCTCCTCTGCCTCGACTGCACGAACCCTGGCGTGGCCCCTGATGGACTGTTTGACAGCCTCAAACTCGAGAGCTTGGCTGAGCGCCTCGTTCAAAGCCTTGGGATGGGCCAGTTTTACGGCTTGTTGCGTCTCCCATTCCCGCAATCCATTTAGGAACTTGTCCACTGCCAAGCTCTCACAGATGTCGTCGGAGGCTGTCGGGTAAGCGTCTCGTACCAGGCGGGCGATGTCCATTTCAAACTCCTGGAGGCTCTCGTTGGGCTTCTGCACCCTTGTGTTCAGCTGCGACTTGTACAGCTGCTCCAGGCACTTGTGGCCATAGCGCATATCCAAGCGCTGCTTCAGCTGCCCAAAGTCACCACGGTTGTCCAGGGGTATGGCCTGCAGAACCCTGAGAGCGTCTCCTCGGAGCGACAGGCTGAGAACCGAAGCCTTCTTCTGCTGGCTCCAGGCTCCCATCATGGCAGCCGTTTCAAAGAGGGTCAAATACTCCTCCCACGACGTCTTCCCGTCGAAGGTCGGGAGGTTGTGCTTCGCCAGCGAAGGGTCATCATCCCCTCTAGTGACCCTGGTTGGAGTTGAGCATCCCTGGTCGGTCTCGTCGTGAAGGCCGTCTTTGGGGGATATTCTGGTGGACTCCATCTGGCCCTTGTCGGCCAGCTCGGCACGCAGACGGTCCTCCAGGCTTGATATACGAGTCTCCATTTCCCCCTTCAGGGCTGTCATCTTCTCTTCCATTTCTCCTTTCAGGGTTGTGAGATTTCGGGACACCTTTTCCTCCAGATTCCTGGCGTTGTCAGCCATTTCCACCTTCAGGTCGGTCACCACTTCCTTCAGGTTGGTGGTCATCTTCTCCTCCAGCCCGGTCAGGTCCTCCTTCAGGGTCTTGGCGTTGTCAGCCATCTTCTCCTCCAGCCCGGTCAGGTCCTCCTTCACGGTCTTGGCGTTGTCAGCCATCTTCTCCTCCAGGGTCTTGGCGTTGTCAGCCATCTCCACTTTCAGCTTTTCCTCCATGGAAGTGAAGTTTCCGGTGATGCTGAGGTTTAGCTCGTCCAAGGCGCGGTCCCCTCCAGACGCCATGACAAAATATGCCGGGTCTTCGCCTGACTGTTCTAAGGCCTCCATGAGGCGTGCCTGTAAGGCCGCCTTCCCTCCTGAGGTCTCCAGGTCCCTCTCCAGAAGCTCATTTTTAAGCTCAGTGACTTTGAGGTCCTTGATGTTCACTTTGGTTGCCATTTTTCTTCAAAATTTACTTCAAAACAAAAATATTTTTAAATTTATTTAATACAAGTTTTGAGTTTTATATATATAGCTGTTTTGAATACGTACTTTAGCAAAATAATAATTTATCTGATTACACTGATTGGTAGGTACTGTCTTTTAATATTTATTTTTAAATCACCAATATTTTTAACATAATAATGTCTGATAGTACATAATTATTTATTTGGTCTCAAGTCTTTCAAACACACAGGTAGGTACTTAATGTACATTCACACACTTGTAAACAAAGGATAGTTATTCAAAAACTTTTTCTCGATGAATCTGGAACGTTCTTTTGTAATATTTTTCAAGATTTTTATTTATTTATTTTATTTTTTTAATCACACACAATAATAAAAAAAAACTATGGTCCAATTTGATGACTTTCTCAATGCGGTAAAATAGTCATTATGTTATGTCCAGAATTATGTTCCATATGATGTTCTAGAATTTATAAGCAACTTCTTTTGCGTCTTTTCTTTTAACAAAAATTTATTTAAACACTTGTTTTCACAAAAGTCAGTTCACACAAAGTTCAATTTGAATAAAGTTCATTTTAACACTATTTAATTTATTTTATTTATTTTTAGACAGAAGATCTTAATTTTTCTTGACAATTCCGCACCTGACGCCAATTGTTACGAAATTAGGGTTCAATTGTCTTTCCAAATTAAAAAATACACAGGTCTTCTTCAATAGTTATTTATTTTACACAGTTACAAAATTTATTTTCACACTACTTTCTCGATTATTCCACTTGGTTTTGGTTCACTGATCAGATGACTTCGATGTGTTTGTAAGTCTCTATGATACTGGCCCGCTCTGCAGGCCATTCGCACCTTTATACTCTTCAGAGCAGTATGATCCAGAACTAAAGTTGCTAGAAGGTTCCAGAGTAATTATTACTTCTCGATGTTTCACGTACTACCTAGACACAACCAAAATCCTACCTACCAATGCAATACAGTATTCCTATAATTATAACAAATACCTACTTAGCCTAGAGAATTCTACACTTATACATAATTATCGATCTTACCTACCAATACTTTTGAGGATTCTTATAACTATAACTATCCATACTTATTTCAATATTTATATTTACATAACACTATAACTACCCATACTTATTTCAATATTTATATTTACATAACAATATGTTCCTAGCGCACGTTTATCCTGATATTTTTTAACAAGACTGTCCCAGACCACGTTATAGGTTTCCGCTGACGGTACAATTCCCGAAAATATGTTCGCTGCCTTTCCCGTCAAGTTGCCTGTTAAATATTGCACTCTTTGGGCGTCTGACAACCCTGTATTTAGATGGACGTTTGCCTTAAAGGATTCAAAAAATCGTGACCAATTTTTTGGATTCCCATCAAACAAAGGAATTTGTATGGGTGGTAATTTTACCTCATATCTAGGCCCACTTTGAGTCGATACATGTGGTGTTTCGGTTTTTAAAATTCTTTCCCTAACATCCATTATTTTACTATAAAGTTCTTCAAAGGCCATAAGTGATTGATAATTTACCTTTGCCTCTGGGTCTATCTCTAAAGAAAGTGCATTTATTTGATCTATCAAATCTTCGTACTTTTTAACCCAGCTTCCTGCTTCCTTGGAAGCCGATAAAAAATTACTATTTTCTCTGGATGCAAAATTAGAAACATTTTTTCCTAGTTTATATAAATTATTTATTCTTTCAAAATAAACCTTTTGTTTCTCTTTCAATATAACCAAAGTTCTTGTTAAAGCATCCGCCATGTTTACTATTTAAAATAAACAATAAAAAATGAAGAAACGGTAACAAATCGAAAAAACCTACTTTCAGTTCTGAAAGAAGAAATCGATTTGCCTCAAAGTTGAATTTATTTTATGTCAGTATGTATCACAATATTTACTTTCTCCAGATAGTTTATTTACTAATGAAAAAAAAACAATAACAAACTTGTAATGACATTTATATAAAAATATAAACAAAGGTAGGTAGGTACCTGTAGACAACGCTTGTGATTGTGATGAGCGCTTCCGATTATCGTACAGGATCCATTTTTCATCACAGGTAATAATTTGATTTAAAATCCCTTCATTATTGTGCCAGTTGAGTAATGTAACGCAGCAGTCGACGCTCGTTTCTTGATTTGCTTCACCTAATTTGTAAGGTACCCACTTTTCCAACTTTTTCACCTTTCCAATTTGCTTCAAGGAGATTAAAACAATTTTATCACTGATTTCGTAGCAAACAACTTTTTTGGACGTGGTTTACGATGGATCTGCTTCCATAAAAGCCTTCAATTCCTCATTATCAACTTTGGTCTCCGGCCGTCCACGAGGCTTGTTCTGCAGGCCGAAATTACCAGAACGAAAACGTTGGAACCAAAAACGCACTATGTTTCATTTTGCGACACCGTCACTATACACATCATTAACCCTTTGAGCCGTTTCTGCAGCACTGGTGCCACGGTAGAACTCGTACTCGTAAATAACGCGATATTTCACGTTTTCCATTTTGTAAAATGAGTGGCGCCAAGAAAAAAACAATTGAGGAACGAACAAATGAATTTCAATTTTCAAAACACAAATACATGAGTAAATAGCTGTATAAATTTGAATTTGGAATTCTTAACCAAAGAGGAGATATTTGAGATCAAAGTGGCCAGTACGGCAAAACGCCAATTTCATATGTAAGGACCTAATATATCTGATGCTCCTCATTTTTATAATGTTGTAGCAACAGTTATATTATTATTGTTTTTATTTGTAACTTTTATTTTATTCTACAGGTCCAAACCTTAATTTATTATTTTACTGTTATTTTAATTTATTACTTAATTTATTATTTTACTGTTTACTGTAATTAACTTATTATTTGTCCTTAACTTATAGGTTGGTATTAAGTTGACCACCCATACTGTAAAGATTGGTTCAATTTTGAATAACATAACCTTACTTTACGTGGTCGCTGCGGCTGTCATCTTCAGCGACAAAATACATTTTTCAATTTGTAATTTCCTAAAGAACATGGACAAGCTGACTGAAGTCTCCAGCAATGCCAGCTTTGGTGGCGTACAGAAGGTGCTGGAGCACTGCTCTGAGGTGCTGGGTTGCCGTATGAAGTTTGCCGTTTATCTGCCGCCACAGGCCGAGGCCCCCGCTCGCCTCCCAGTGCTCTACTGGCTCTCGGGCCTCACCTGCAACGAACAGAACTTCATCACTAAAGCCGGAGCTCAAAGGTTCGCCGCGGAGCTCGGCATGATCCTCGTTTGTCCCGACACATCCCCGCGCGGCCTCAACATTCCCGGAGAAGACGACTCCTATGATTTTGGCAGCGGTGCCGGGTTTTACGTTGACGCTACAGAAGCTCCTTGGAAAAACAACTACAAGATGTTCAGCTACGTGACGGTGGAGCTGCCCGAGCTCATCTCTGCGGCTTATGAGGCTGCTGATCCCTCCCGGCAGGGGATCATGGGACACAGCATGGGAGGTCACGGTGCCTTGATCTGCGCTCTCAAGTGCCCCAACATCTTCAAGTCGGTGTCTGCCTTTGCCCCCATCTGCCACCCCTCAGCGTGTCCGTGGGGACGCAAGGCCCTGAAGGGCTACATGGGGGGGGAGGCTGACGCAGAGGGGCGCACTCCCGAGGCCTGGAAGGACTGGGACGCTGTGCATCTAGTTGCCAAGTACTCGGGACCTCCGCTGGTGCTCTTCATTGACCAGGGCACCGAGGACAACTTCTACAAGGAGAAGCAGCTGCAGCCCGAGGCGCTGGTGGCCGCCTGCCAGGGGAGCAGCATGGGCTGCCTGCTGCACATGCGGCACGGCTACGACCACTCCTACTACTACATCGCCAGCTTCATCGAGGAACACATGCGCTACCACGCCAGGATCCTGGCGGCGCAATGAAGAACAAGCAATACCACTAGCAGTGGAATGGAGACATCTATCAATGTACAAGGCATAGATGGTGGATGTCTGCTTCTTCCCATGGTGCCATGAAGAACAAGCAATACCACTAGCAGTGGAATGGAGACATCTATCAATGTACAAGGCATAGATGGTGGATGTCTGCTTCTTCCCATGGTGCCATGAAGAACAAGCAATACCACTAGCAGTGGAATGGAGACATCTATCAATGTACAAGGCATAGATGGTGGATGTCTGCTTCTTCCCATGGTGCCATGAAGAACAAGCAATACCACTAGCAGTGGAATGGAGACATCTATCAATGTACAAGGCATAGATGGTGGATGTCTGCTTCTTCCCATGGTGCCATGAAGAACAAGCAATACCACTAGCAGTGGAATGGAGACATCTATCAATGTACAAGGCATAGATGGTGGATGTCTGCTTCTTCCCATGGTGCCATGAAGAACAAGCAATACCACTAGCAGTGGAATGGAGACATCTATCAATGTACAAGGCATAGATGGTGGATGTCTGCTTCTTCCCATGGTGCCATGAAGAACAAGCAATACCACTAGCAGTGGAATGGAGACATCTATCAATGTACAAGGCATAGATGGTGGATGTCTGCTTCTTCCCATGGTGCCATGAAACACAATCATATTATAAATAGGGCATAAGTGACAAAAGCTAAATTGTTCAGGAGAGCAGTTTAAAGTTTGAGATTGCAGGAAAATGGCATAACTTTTTTATTTTTTATCATATTGTTAAAAAGGCATTTATTGGCATTCCTATTAATCTGGTTTTACGATTTTTTTATGTCACAAGCGTCTTTAGGACAAAAAAGACCAAATTCTTGTCAGTTACACCAAAACCATACTTCGAAAACGCAGTTTCGAAGCTTGGGCATAAACAATAAAAAAAAAACATCGTAAAGCTATGGGAGTTAGCGCATTAGAAAGGGAAGCAAATTTTAAGTAGGATGGGCATTCAGAACTCATTTTTGACCAAAACGTCACTTATGCCCTACTTCCTTTTAACCGTCGATATGATTCTCGTGTCACAGTGTTTATGGTCACACTCCTCCCGAAACAGCTTGATGGATTCTTGTGAAACTTTGTATGCATATTATGTGATAGGTATGAAAATCGGTTAACAAGTATATTTCATACAGCTATATGATTAAGAAGAGCGTACACAGATTTTTTTTTTTTTTTGACCAAATGCTTTTTTCCTATTATTTTTATTATTTGTACTTTGTATTCCTTGACTGATAGGTTGGTATGCCGCTGACCACCCATACTGTAAAAAATGGTTCACTTTGCCAATGTCACCCCTGCTTCAGGGAAGGTCGGCTAGAGTTGCAGGGCTTATGTTCATTTGAGAGTTGGGTTTTTTATATTGTAGGTCCACATGCGGCATGTGTAAGCGCAAAATTATGCATGTCTGCTTGTGGAAATGCATTTAATATGAATCTCAAATGATACATATCTTTGCGGCTTAGATTTAGATTTAGATTTTAGATTGCCGGTGCCACCCCTGTTTCAGGGAAAGGCATCAAGAGCTGCAGAGATTATGTTCATTTACGATGTTTTCCTATTGTAGACACATTTGAAACTATATGTGTGCCCGAACATCCATATGGTTACCTTTATGTGTGCATAAGATGTGGATTGTAAATGTTAATTTATCTTTGCAGCTTAGATTTAGATTTAGATTAGATTATGTCGTTTTTAATCAGTTTGTGAGGTCCCTTAAGTCCCTTTTTTTGGATTATAAGTCCCTTTTTCCCTTTTTCTGACACCTCAAACTGCTAAAAGGCCTGCATTGGTTGTGCTTAATCAAGAAGATTTGTCTAGAATGCTTCTTCAATCTTCCATAAAGATCTGTTTGGTATTTATAATTGTTTGTGAAATTAGGCATCAGTGTATTAGAGTGATAAAGTTTTTACCTTAGCACAGATGTTCAGGTTTTAATTAATGTGTTTATGCTTCCAGGTTCCTCCCCGTGTTATCTAATCTGCTCACGAGCAAGGATGACTTGAGTTCTGATAAAAAGATACAAATGCTCTCATTGCTGGAGGTAAGTCCTCGCTCCAATTTGCAATGCAATGTTTCAGTTTTAGAATCTTCATTTCCAAGGGGGCCTAAATGAAATAGTGTAAAAAAATAAAGAAATGTCTGTGCAATGCAATTTAAGTGTAATATCTTCCCACGGTCTGTCCTCAAGGAGGTTGCATGTGGCGAGTGGATCCTACTTATTTTTACAGGGGATGGCCTTACGCCAACCACTTCAGTTGAAGCGGGATTTCTTGTTTCTTCTGAATGCTGAATAAACCTTGATGGTATTTTATTTTGGTTTTGAAATTAACACCAAAATACGGAATCATTTCTGGTAACTTTGGTAAGAATACAACCCTAGCCTTAGCATGAAATGCAAGCATTCTACCAACTGAGCCATCGACCTGATAATATATATTTTTGAATTTTCAGGTCTTGACATACGGCATCAAAATAACCTGGCAGGAATCGTACATTGCGCCACTTCTCAAATTTCTTTACAAGATGGTGATGCAGTACGAGGCCAGTGACGATGAACCATTGTCGGTGAGGACACTAGCCAGTCTGGCCCTCACAGTGATGGTCAACCTTTGCTGCAACAACCCAATCGTTACGCGAACCCTAATGGCGTATGTCAACACAAGAGAACTTGTCAAAAAGCTGTTTACAATGAAGGTAAAATTTTAACATTACATAATATACTTCTATTATATCATTGAAAACTACCTCTTCAAAACACTTATAAAACCTGCCTTCGCATATGCCTCCGATATCTAGATATACCTCAAAAACTAGATAGGCCTTTTCTCCCTTATTCATAAAACAGTTTAAATTTTTCATCCAGTTTAAGGTCAGTTTTTCCATACAAAAAGGACATTTAAGCCTGATTTTTAGTTTAACAAATCTAATCTGCCGGGAATCAAACCCCCTACCTTCCAATAAAGAGTCTCAAGCGTTAACCAGTAGACTATGGACCACCGTTGTAAATACAACCATATGCGCTGTTTAATTGCCTAGCAAGTTTCGTCGGAGTCATATCCGACGTCCTCAGGAGACATGTGTCCTCTACAAAGAGGAACCACGAACTGTTGAATTATTGATTTCTTATCTCACCTGAACCGTGTACACCCCCAGATTAAGTTCACGATGGAGATAGAAACTGACAATTCCATTCCATTCCTGGATGTATTGGTGCGCAGGAAGATAGACGGCAGTTTGGGTCACTCTGTCTACAGGAAACCCACACACACCAACAGATACCTTCACAAAACCTCGCATCATCACCCTGCACAATTGATGTCAGTTCCCTCATCTTTATTGACTTGAGCCAGAAGAATTTGGGACGAAGAAAGCCTCGAAGCAGAAATACACACCATCCGCGAGACTCTCACATCCAACGGTTACGCTCCTGCTCTGAACAGAGTAAAAAGCAAAAAATCTACCACTTCATATGACGTTCCAAGAAGTGGAGCATACTTACCATACATACGAGGTCTGACAGACAAGATTAGCCGTGTGCTCTTAAAAGCTAATATCAAAACAACTTTCAGTCCTCCGTCCTCCATATTTCAAATACTCCGAAGTGTAGAAGATAGTACCCCGTTGGATTCTCCAGGAGTGTACAGGGTACCTTGCGAGTGCGGAGCCTTTTATATTGGACAAACCAAGCGCAGCATCAACACCCGGTTGAAGGAACATATTGGTGCAGTTAAGAAGAATAACCCGCACAAGTCTG
This sequence comes from Agapetus fuscipes, assembly GCA_951799405.1. NCBI lineage: Eukaryota > Metazoa > Arthropoda > Insecta > Trichoptera > Glossosomatidae > Agapetus > Agapetus fuscipes. The sequence continues at coordinate 9,605,749 of OX637341.1, forward strand.
CTATTTGTGAACATTAACAGAAAGGGGTGAATCATCTTATCAGATTCGATAAAACAAAGATTCTATCTAAAGAAAGATTTCTCATCCCCCGACTTGTGAAGGAAGCAATCGAAATACACAGGCACCCCAACTTCAACAGAGATAGCAGCTACAAACTTTCCAGTATATGGAGGCCAGTACTAACTTCAATGATCCACCCTTTCATTAATCGGACGATTTCACAAAAAGACATAATATCGTCCTTCTGTACAACTGGGGCTATAGCAACCAGAGGCGGCTCCTCAATAAAAATGTTGGCAGTTCATAATTTTCGCAATTCCATTTTTTCTTGTATTTTTTTTGCTTTGAATGGAAATTGCAAGAAATACGTACCTAAATATATATTGTTTTATTTAGTTATTAAAAAAACTGTTTTTTTTTAAGAAATCCTGTGCGGGAGACTCCCTAGATTCTAAAAACTCTAGGGGTCTATGACACTTGTTGTAGTGCCGCAGAGGTGTACGAGCTTGGTCGTCGCTACAAAGCGCCAATACTCAAACAAGACCCAGTTGCTGTGAGGCTGGATGGACCTTTGGTGACCGGTCATTGGTAAAGGTTTATGAATTTTTCAACCCAGCGAAGAGCACATTCGAAATATAAATGGTATATTTTTGTGCTCCGCCGGGATCCGAATCCACAACCTTCCATTTACGAGTCCGAAGTGTTGCCACTACGGACTACGGACCGGTCCAAGTTTTATTTTCACTTTTTATTATTATTTTTTTAAAGGACACAAACGTTTTCGACTACACAGTAGTCATCATCAGGTCTGTGTTCTTTAAAAAAATATTAACCCCTCAAGCGCCGGAACGCGGATCCGCGCTCATAGTACTATACGCGATTTTTTTCATTTTTTTTTAGTTTGATATAAAAAAAACCCACAGGAGATATGTTTTGTATCTTTGGAGATATTTAATATAAAAAACCACGAGTTGGGTGTCTGAATTAGGCAGAAAATCGCTGGCGCTCCAGGGGTTAATAAAAAGTGAAAATAAAACAGTTTTTTTGATAACTAAATAAAGATGAATTTTCACAGTGTTAATACACCAACCATCCAAAATATATTGTTTTATTTACTTATACACGAGTAGGTAAGTACCTACACCCGTTTTGGTGCATAACAAATAAGCGTATTTTAAGCTCGTACTTACAGTTACATATTTGAAATGGAAATCCATCCGTCGCTCCTTCGCTTGAGCGAAAGCCTCAATCAAAGCCAGATCAGCACAAAATTTTACACAATCAATTATTCTAGATATAATTATTAATCTGTAGGAACGCACGTCGTCATTTAACTTTTTACTTGATTGTCTATAATTAACATCAAGCATCTGTCGAAGTTCTGTTCGGCCTAATAAATTGAAATGCATTACAAGCTCAACTTGAGTTTGCGAAAGTGCATGCTGTTTAACTTTTATCTTTTTCACCATCTTCACACACTTGCGATGCTTTCAAATAATGTTTTTTTTCAAATACTATTCAACTATTTTTTTTTATAATGTCCACGTTTACTTTATTATTAAAATTTATCATCAGAAAATTAGTAAAAAACAAAATTGTAAGTTGTTTCACGATAAATTAGAAAATAATGGAAAAAATCTTCACGTTCGATGAAAAAATATCCAGCAACTGTTTGTTTTAACGTCAACTGATGACGGAATGGAGGTCAACCAAATTCGAGTTACTGGCTTATATTATTTGTAATCAATATCCTACAAGGATTTCATTGTTTTCGAATATCTACGCACGAATAATTATAATATGCCGGCAATGCACGCATCTGTCTTTGTCGTACGCACTAAAAAGCCTATAATTTATCCGCTCTCTCCCTCCATATCACGGTTTCTAACCGATCTCAGAAAATGTATGGGAATAATCCATTAAAATCTGTTCACTTGGACAAATGCACGAGGAGTATAACTAAACAATAATATTATGTATTGTGGACGGCGGGTTTGTACTAGCGCTCCATATAATTATGATTTTTTACTTCAGCGACCATTCAAAACATCTGCCACACAATATACTTTTATATTTTAAAGTTTATACAATTATTTTATTAAAATTAGTACAAAATCTAGGCAGTGCACTGACCCGTTGAACTGTATTAGGGAACCGCCTCTGATAGCAACTTCTATGGATGTATCTCCGAAGGTTTATAAAAGTAGTTACAACCTTTGGCCTCGATCAAACAACAATAATTCAACAGTTCGTGGTTCCTCTTTGTAGAGGACACACGTCTCCTGAGGACGTCGGATATGACTCCGACGAAACATAGAGAAAATCGTTTTTCTCTTTTGCACGGTCAGTAAAATCCGTTTTTTTCATTGCTTAAAATGTCTAACGACCGTAATCATAATTTGAAAAGTATGTCGTCCAGCTGGATTCTACCAGAAAGAGGCCAGACTACTGAGAAATCTCTACAATTTCTGGATAATACGGCTGGCGTATCCATTCAACCTCGCCTTGGAGATTTGAACTACCTGAGGAGAAAATTCATTTCAAATAAAGTCCACTATGCATCACTTGACCAATAATGCCAGCGACCATACCATGTTGAAAGCATCGGTTCTCGTCCGATCACCGAAGTTAAGCAACATTGGGCGCGGATAGTACTTGGATGGGTGACCGTTTGGGAACACCACGTGTCGTTGGCATTTCTTGGACCGGTCCATAGTCCAGTGGCAACACTTCGGACTCGTAAATGGACGGTTGTAGATTTGAATCCCGGTGGAGCACAAAAAATATACCAAGTATTTAAATATGCTCTTCGCTGGGTTGAATAATTCATAAAAAAACCTTTACCAAAGACCGGTCTCTAAAAAGATTCATCCAGCCTTTCAGCAACTGGTTCGTGCTTGAGTATTGGCGCTTTGTAGCGACGAACAAGCTCGTAAACACCTCTGCGGCACTACAACAAGTGTCATAGACCCTTAGAGTCTCTGAAATCTAGGGAGTCTCGCGCACAGGATTTCTTAAAAAAAAAATAATAATCACATTGCTTAGGAAGGGAACATTGGAGCGGTGCAAGGCTGCCGCCTGCTGATGTGCCTCAAGGAGCTGCAGGGCCCCGCCTCCCCCGCTGACGTCCACAACTACCTCAGGATCACGCTGCAGACATTTCTCCGAGGTATCAGGTCGGTAAGGACACCCTACACTAACAAAGCAGAAATATCAATGAGACCGGTCCATAGTCCAGTGGTGAATGAAAGGTTGTGGGTTTGAATTCCGGCGGAGCACAAAAATATAACATTCACATTTTCAAATTTTTCTCTTCGCTGGGTTGAAAAATTCATAAACCTTTATCAAAGACCGGTCATCAAAAAGGTCCATCCAACCTTACAGCAACTGGGACTTGCTTGAGAATTGTCGCTTTGTAGCAATGACCAAGCTCGTAAAAAGTCCGATCGATAGCTCAGTTGGTAGAATGCTTGCATTCTATGCTGAGAGCAAAGGTTTGATCCCAAGGTGTGCTCAGCCTTCACAAGAAATGAGAACCAGCCCTCTGGGGAGCTGGGAAACCCCCACTTCAACAGAAAGTGGTTGGTGTGAGGCCGCCCCTCTTACCCATAAAAATAAAAAGGTTCTGAATCGCCATATGTGACCCCTTCAGCGATAATGCGGGCAAGAAGTTATGTTTAGTGTGTTAGTGCGTTTTATATGTGGTGGAAATGAAGCATTTGTTCTCAAATACTTCATTTCTCTCAAATGCATGACAGGAAACACTCTGAAGGGTAGAGTTAAGAATGAATGGGTAAAGTATGTATGTTGAAAAAGGATGTGAAAGTTAAGGTATAAAAGAATGTGATGAGATGGTTTGGGCATGTGGAAAGAATGAATGATGATAGACTGACAAAGTATGTATACAGAGAAACTGTGAAAGGAAAAAGAGGTAAAAGACGACCTAGAAAAGTTTGGAGTTATCAGATTGAGGAGATTATGAAAGAATTGGGTACGCGGAGAACCACCTTTGCAAGAAAAGCTTCTCATCATTGTGATATTGTATTGCAGAGACTGTGACAGCACGCAGCTGCGGCACACCTCCTGCTTCATGGAGGAGCTTTGTACGGAGACCAGCACCAAGTCACATATCATCAGCTACGATCCCCAGGGGTACGAGAAGCCCCTGCAGGAAGTGCTCAAGGTCAGACACACACACTCTTACCAATACACACTAGGTGTGTAAAGGTTGCAAGAAAATTTAGTGCTTCCATTTTCCCTATATGAAGAAACCAGCTTCTTCTTCTTCCACAGCCCTTCTCAGTCCACTCCTGGGCGTAGGCCTCCTCCAATCCTCTCCATTCCTGTCTATCAGCTACGGTGTTCAGCCATCCTCTGCCTGCAGTTCTCTTGATGTCGTCCAGCCACCCCAGTTGGGGTCTCCCCCCTTGGACCTGGGTCGCCACTGGACGACCCTTTTCGGCCACCTGTCATGGTCCTATCTTGCAACGTGACCAGCCCAGCGCCATTTTAAGTAGGCCACTTGTTGTATGACATCAGTGACACCAGTGCATCTACAGATCTCCTGGTTTGGAACCCTGTCTCTGAGACTTATTTGCAGCATCCTCCTTTCAATGGCTCTTTGGCACGTTCTCAGTCTGCCACCTCTCCCTGAAACCAGGATGGCATTGGCAAAAGTGAACCAAGTTCCTACAGCATCGGAGGTCAGCCTCATACCAACCTATTAGTTAAGGAACACACAAATATTGAAAAGTCAAATCAAACAACAAAGAACCCAACTAAGCTACAAGTATAATGCAACTTATGGTGTTGTTCCCGAAGGGAGTGCATGTGTCCAAAGCAGGACTCACCAAATAAATCATTATAACGTTTATTTCCTCATTTTAATGTATGTCCTCAAGCACTACAAAATGAGACCCAAAACTCCAATGACCCTGCAACTCTTGCCAACTTTCCCTGAAACAGGGGAGACTACTTTTTACAGTACCTATAGCTATTCAGTTTCGTACATTGAAATATATATAAAAACAATGAGCGGAAGAATCCTTGAAATACAATAAATCAATTAAAACTGCCATTTCTTCAAAGTGATTTTAAGTATTTAGTTTGATTGTAGAAACCGTATTTATTTTGACTTTCAGGTTACCGCTCTCATGTCCACCAACACTCCGGAGTCCAGCATTTGCTTGAAGCACACACTAAGCATCCTCACATCGCTGGTCAGGTTAGGTGTGTATCAATATTAACAACATGTGCAGCACCGTCCTCTTCTTCTGCTTGGGCAGTATTCATCATCATCATTATCACTAGCTACTGCTAATATTCAATTCTCGTAATTTGTCTATACTGCCAGACCATGAGAACCAGTCCCCTCGGGAGCTAGGAAATCCCCTTGTTCAACTTAAGTGGTTGGCATAATACCAGCCCCCTTACCTAATCTAATCTAAGTTGCAAAGATATGTTACATTGGAGATTCACATTACATGCATTCTCACAACCAGACACGTACAAGTTCGCGCTTGCACATGCCTCATGTGAACCTACAACATAAAAACCAAATCTCAAATGGACATACACCCTGCAACTCTTGCCGTCTTTCCCTGAAACAGGGGTGACTTTGGCAAAGTGAACCATTTTTACAGCATGGGTGGTCAGCCGCATACCAACCTGTAAGTCAAGGAACCTGTAAGAATAAATAGGTGCCACATGTGACCCTTTCCTTACACTGGAGGTCATTGGGCTCAATCTTCCAAGAGGACTGTGCACGACCTTGAACAGAGTCCGCACTGAGTAAGGCCGTTGCAACTTTGTGTTCCATAAATGAGGATTAGCTCCATCTCCAGGATGTGACTGTGGAGAACCAGACTGTCTGACACATAGTGGAAGAGTGCCTCATCAGAAGACACCCTCCTGGCCTGAAAGACCTCCATGAAGCCACGCCAGGAACAGTGAAGTGGATGGAGGGCTTAGATTTTCATCAAAGATTTGTTTGCGCTTGCCGGCCATACGAAAAGTAAAGTAAATTAAGTAAGTTTCACTGTATACATAGTGCGGTCTGTAGTCTAGCGGTTAACACTTCAGACTCGTGATTGGAAGGTAGAGGGCTTGATTCCCAGTGGAGCACAAGAAATATTCCATTTTTCAAATATGCTCTTTGCTGGGTTGAAAAAAATTACCTGCCTTATCCAAAGAACACCCTTATAGCAACTGCGTTTTACTTGAAAATTGGTGCTTTCTGTAGCAACAACCAAGTCCGCAGAGGGCTCTTGAAGTGGGTTTCACACAAAACAGCGCTCACCAAATAAATAATTTATTTAACTGAAAGTAATCAGATAGGAACAGGAGCAGTTGTGATCCAAGGCTTACTTGGACTGCAAGACAAAGAAACAAGATTCAACAATTATCACACCTTGCGATGGCCGTTGTTATTATTTCAGAGCTGTACTCCCTGAGGCCGTTCCACAGTGCCATTGCCGAGCTGTCAGTGAAGTGTTGCCATCTACCCGAGTGCCTGGGTCCCGCGTTTGGGCTGATCGCGGCGCTCGTATCACAATACTTTGGTTTGTATATTGTTACAATTTTATTTTTATTTTTTGGCTTGAATACTTTCACCTGGAGCATTGCTCCTGAGGATGCCTTTTTGAGGTGAAAATATTCAAGACAAAAAATTAAAATTAAATTGTAAGTGAATTAAAACTGGGTTTTTTCTTAAAATAAATACAATGGACTTTCACTGTGTAAACCACCAAACCCTAACAACTATCATGTATGGCTGTTTATTTTGCATACATTATCAGATGATAAACAATGTAGTGTGTGACTTCATTTGAATTACTGTTACATTTCTACTGTTGTCCGGTCGACAGCTCAGTTGGTAGAGTGCTTACATTCCATCCCGTCAGCTCAGGTTTGAATCCCACCGAGGGTGTCAGAAATGATTTCCCATTTCAGTGTTGATTTCAAACCCTAGAATTAAAAACCGGCTAGGTTTACTCAGCCTTCACAAGAAATGAGTACCAGCCCCCTTGGGAGCTGGGAAACCCCCACTACAACTGAAGCAGTTGGGGTAAGGCCACCCCCCTTACCTGTAGAAATAAAAAGGTTCCACTTGCCACATGCGAAACCCTTGGAGGATAACACGGCAAAACGTTACACTAGATGTGTAGCTTAGTTGCGTTTTTGCATTGCACTCTTTAACCCTCAGTCTTGTCCTGAATTATCAGATGGAGCAATTGATACTGTTACAGATGTGATGAACATAGGGTTTCCCCTCCCTTTGACCGAAGTCAGGCAGAACAAACATTGCAAGCAAGTATTCGTCTAATAGGACAGGGAATTGGAATGGCTCCCCATTGTGAACAAAGACCGTACTCCGGACATTACAGTACGGCAAAGTCGCATTACCATTTTACCGAACGCCACTGAACGTCCATGATGAATGTTACATAAGTTGTTTTGAATATATTTCCAGAGGAAGGCATGTTGTCGGATGACCTGATGGCCGCCATGTCTGTGGGGCTGACCTCCCTGCTGCTCCCAGCGAGCCTGGATGCCAAAGCTGCTGGTCACCAATGGGTAATAACAACTCATCATCATCATGAGCTCGACAGTCCTATGTGGGCCTTGGTTAAATCCGGAATTCTCCTCCACTCTCATCTGTTCATCGCCTTTACTCTCCAGCTATGCATGTCTGCATCTGGGTTGACACTGTCCAACCATCACATTTTTGGCATTCCTAGTCGTTATCAGCCTTATGGTGTTGAGAGTGCGAGCACCCTTGGAGGAACGCGGATCCGCGCTTATAGATTAATCACATTTTTTTTCGTTTTTCTTTAGTTGTTACACAGCTAAATACTTGCATCTAGACACACATATACAAGTAAGTAAAAGCACACAGACACACAATTATAAGTAAACATACACAGACATAAACTCATACATTCATAACAATATTATCATGTGATGCATTTTAAACATTAATACAGATGATTGTTTGATTTTCAGTTCCAGCTCATAGAGGCGCTGTGTGAGTGCAGCGCCACCCAGAACACAGTCGTGCACAATGTGAAGTCGGAGCAGTTTGAGGAGGTGCTGTATGAGGTCACCCAACACGCCGCGCAGGTAATCCACCCATGCTTCCTTCCTCCATCAGCTCATAGAGGCGCTGTGTGAGTGCAGCGCCACCCAGAACACAGTCGTGCACAATGTGAAGTCGGAGCAGTTTGAGGAGGTGCTGTATGAGGTCACCCAACACGCCGCGCAGGTAATCCATCCATGCTTCCTCTATTTACACCATCAGAAAATCAAAAAAATTATCTTTCCCACAGCCTACGACAATGGCTTAAAATAAGCAGAAGCGGTATTCTGTAACTTTCCTTACGGCCTTAAGGCGGCTTGGAAGGCTAATGTCGTTCGTAACGATAAGTTGCGATTCACGGAACACAAATTGAGTTATGGATAGCTCTAATAAGGCGGAGAAGTGGGAGAAAAAAACGCAAAACTGTCAAATTCTAACGACGCCGTTTTACCCCGCGCTAGCGCGAAAGACATTAAAAAGTTTGAGATTTAAGTTTTTGTTTCACTAAATAAATTACATTATTGGGGTAAGTAATTCATAAATATTGATTGTGCCATATATTAGTACGTATTATTGGTAGTTTCGGTAGTTTCGTAGTTGAAAAATCATTTTTATGAGTAAGCATACCTAACCTACATATTTTGACAGATACCTACACAAAACGATTGACAAAAACTGGACAGTAGATCATTCAGTAGATATATTAAAACAAAATGATCTCAATGGTTTCCAAGTTATTAATGCTCATTAAATTTATTGTAAGCAAACTTATTGATTATTAATATAATAATAATAATGTAATAAGTTAATATGAAAATACAGGGTATAATAACATTTAAACTACAAAAATAATTTTTAAATGTAATATGTTAACAATAAAAGACATGAAAGAATTCTACCGCTAATCTTGAAATAAATATGAACCAAAAAATAGTTATGGAACACGTGAACTTTTGAGTCTTAATAAGCTGTAACATGCGAATGTTATGGATATCTACGTATTTAACAACTTCTACAATCAATAAAACATATTTTGTAAGGCATCATTATTGGCAAAATTCTTATTACAAAACAAGTTTTTGACAAGCACTTGTTGTTTTGACATAATATGACAGGTGGATGGCTGCAAATTATGACAGTTGGTAGGCGAGGCCATCGAGAAAAACGCAGTGATACCAGAGTAAAATATAAAATTAAAAGATATTACCGTTGCTGTCCCTTGTATCTCTCGTCGCGAACTCACTGAGTTACGGAATCGCGATTTGGCTAAAGCATGTCTTTGCAAGCGCTTTACAATTCCTTTATGCCACTCGATCCTTCGCGTTAGAAAAGTTAGAGAATCGCACTTCAGGAAATCGCTCTTTATGACAGGAAAACCTCTAATAGATAGACAAAACAAATAATGGTTAAAAGGGGAATGCAATTTGCAAGAGGATGTGAAAGTAAAGGAAAAAAATAAATAATTACAATCAGAAGGTACAGAGCTTGGAAGAAGTTTCTCGCAGGAAAGTAATGAAACATAAGCATGAAAAAGGAATGAGGAAAGAGCAATGAACCAGTCAAGATTTGGAAGAACAGGTTTAAGCATGTTTCTGTCTTGTTTACTTCCAGAGCAATCATCTGTCCACCCCTGCCGTACAAGACACGGTGTTGACGGCCTGCAAGATATGCCTGTCTCTGTCTCAGGGCAGCGCTCACTGGGACTCTGCCCTGCACAGGATGCTGGCCAACACATCGGTGAGGCTAACCTTCACTACTCGGGTGCCAGAAGGTTGGAGTAACAATCAATACCCAACTGTAACTTATTGTACTAAATACAGAGCTGATATTGTTCTACTAAATTTTGCACTTAGGCTCAGTTTAGACACACAAATATTTTTTTAATAAGTTTCGATAGTGACGTCAGACACCGATTTTTAGCGGCAACTATCGGTTTCTCCGTCTTCACACACATTTGAAAAAAATATTTTTTGAACAAAACAGAATCTTTTTCTTCTAATGGCATTTAGCTGTTGCGGTTTATTCAAACATCGAATGGGATTAAAATAATGTAGGAATTAAATAATTTTAATACGTGTTAAGTTAAACTATGTGTCAGTAAAAAAAAGAATCATACAGATAATTTAAAATTCATCGTGGTGCTGTACAAACTGGCTGAATATTCCAATGTTAGTTGTGGAAATATATTACGGGTTCTTAACCTAAAAAATATTTTTATGAAACAGAATGCAATATTGCAATTGTGTCATTAATATTGCATTGGTATTATATATTGTGTTAACATTATATTGTGTCATTGTTTTTGGCGCTTATTTGCCGAGACCAACATTGAATTTAAAACTTCCCTTACGACTGAAATTATTTACAACTTATAAAAATAGTGGATTAACATGTTTCTTCCGTGAAAAGTTTCGCGGAATCATTTCATAATTAAAACGTTGCAATGGAAAGAAACACCGTTGTGAAATAAAATTGTTTTTAATCCAAAAGTAAGAACAACCTCAATTTAATTATTACTTACTTTGTTTCTCTTTTCAATGGGTTAACAATTATTATTTTACTAGGGGCGTTGCCCCTGGCTGCTACGCAGCCCAACCCCTTAACATTTGGTGAATGTGTATATTGCGCATAGTTTCCTCGCGTTAAAATTCGGAAAACATGTAAAATAAAAACATGCAGCCTTTGTAAAAGAAAATCGACCACCCATAGTTTAAAAAATGGTTCACTTTGAAGATTTCAGCTGTGTTTCAGGGAAGATTGGCAAGAGTTGCAGGGCTTATATTAATTTGAGATTGGGTTTTTATGTTGTAAGTCAACATGCATTATGTGTAAGCGCGAACTTATAAATGTCTGCTTGTGGGAATGCATTTAATCTGAATCTCGATTGGTATGTATCTTTGCAACTTAGATTATAGAACTTAATAAAATAATTTCCTTGACTTATAGGTTAGTATGTGGCTGACCACCCATACTGTAAGAATGGTTTACCATGAAAATTTTATCTCTGTTTGAGGAAAAGTCGGCAAGAGTTGCAGGGCTTATGTTCATTTGAGATTAGTTTTTTATTTTATAAGTCCACATGGGGCATTTGTAAGCGCGAACTTATACCTGTCTGCTTGTGGGAGTGCATTTAATATGAATCTCAAATGGTATGTATCTTTCCAACTTAGATTATAGAACTTAATAAAATAATTTCCTTGACTTATAGGTTAGTATGTGGCTGACCACCCATACTGTAAGAATGGTTTACCATGAAAATTTTATCTCTGTTTGAGGAAAGTCGGCAAGAGTTGCAGGGCTTATGTTCATTTGAGATTAGTTTTTTATTTTATAAGTCCACATGGGGCATTTGTAAGCGCGAACTTATACCTGTCTGCTTGTGGGAATGCATTTAATATGAATCTCAAATGGTATGTATCTTTGCAACTTAGATTAATGAACTAAACAAAATAATTTCCTTGACTAAAAGGTTAGTATGTGGCTGACCACCCATACTGTAAGCAATGGTTCACAATGCAAATTTTATCTCTGTTTGAGGAAAAGTCGGCAAGAGTTGCAGGGCTTATGTTCATTTGAGATTAGTTTTTTTTATTTTGCAAGTCCACATTGGGCATTTGTAAGCGTGAACTTGTACCTGTCTGCTTGTGGGAATGCATTTAATATGAATCTCAAATGGTATGTATCTTTGCAACTTAGATTAATGAACTAAACAAAATAATTTCCTTGACTAAAAGGTTAGTATGTGGCTGACCACCCATACTGTAAGCAATGGTTCACAATGCAAATTTTATCTCTGTTTGAGGAAAAGTCGGCAAGAGTTGCAGGGCTTATGTTCATTTGAGATTAGTTTTTTTTATTTTGCAAGTCCACATTGGGCATTTGTAAGCGTGAACTTGTACCTGTCTGCTTGTGGGAATGCATTTAATATGAATCTCAAATGGTATGTATCTTTGCAACTTAGATTATAGAACTAAACAAAATAATTTCCTTGACTAAAAGGTTAGTATGTGGCTGACCACCCATACTGTAAGCAATGGTTTACCATGCAAATTTTATCTCTGTTTGAGGAAAAGTCGGCAAAAGTTGCAGGGCTTATGTTCATTTGAGATTAGTTTTTTTATTTTGCAAGTCCACATTGGGCATTTGTAAGCGTGAACTTGTACCTGTCTGCGTGTGGGAATGCATTTAATATGAATCTTAAATGGTATGTATCTTTGCAACTTAGATTATGTAAAGAAATACACAAAATAATTTTCTTGACTTATAGGTTGGTATGAGGCTGACCACCCATACTTTAAAAAATGGTTTACTTTGCAAATTCACCTTTGTTTCAGGAAAGGTTGGCAAGAGTTGCAGGGCTTATGTTCATTTGAGATTAGTTTTTTTTATTTTGCAAGTCCACATTGGGCATTTGTAAGCGTGAACTTGTACCTGTCTGCTTGTGGGAATGCATTTAATATGAATCTCAAATGGTATGTATCTTTGCAACTTAGATTATAGAACTAAACAAAATAATTTCCTTGACTAAAAGGTTAGTATGTGGCTGACCACCCATACTGTAAGCCAGGGGTCTTCAACCTTTTTTAGTGCAAGGGCCAAACATCGATTTCACATCGTCCGAAGGGCCAAAACTTTTCACAACACTTTAACACCTTATCAATAAAATAAAAGACTACATAATTTCAAATTTCAATAATCTTTATTGGTTAATTAAAGTCAATCTTTATTGGTTAATGAAAGTCAATCAATGTGATTTTTGACACTGTTTAGTTTTTACAAGTTTGTCAATATTTGTTTTCATTTTTGTGGTTGCAACCCGCAGACTGCCTTCCAGATGTGCATCTGTAATTCTCGACCTTGTTGTCGATTTCACATACTTCATACGAGGAAACAGCTGCTCACACACATATGTGCTCCCAAACAATGAAATCATTTTCATGGCATTTTTTCGGATTTCAGGAAACGAGTTGTGATCGACATATTTTGCATAGAAATCAAAAACACCCACGTCGAACTTGTCTTTCAATTTCGAAGTACACTGCACATCTATAACCTCCATCTGAAAATTTTCCGGTATGTCTTCAACGGATACACCGAATGGTCGGGCAAAGAGACTGATGTATTTTTCACTAGGTATCTCTGAAGTCAGAAAACCTCGATTGAAACTCTTTTTTGAGTAAATCTACTAGGGGGAATGTGCTGAACCTTCCTGTGGTCCCCCCTGTGAGTAGTGCCATGGAAAGAATCAAAATGACACAAAAACACCGAGAACTCCGGAAAAAAAAAGTACTCGAATTCGTATATCGCATATCACTGGGCGCGATATTTTATTTTTTTAGCCTTTGGTGGCCGCGGGCCGCAAGAAATTAGCTGGCGGGCCACATGAGGCCCGAGGGCCGCGGGTTGAAGACCTTAGCTGTAAGCAATGGTTTACCATGCAAATTTTATCTCTGTTTGAGGAAAAGTCAGCAAAAGTTGCAGGGCTTCTGTTCATTTGAGATTAGTTTTTTTATTTTGCAAGTCCACATTGGGCATTTGTAAGCGTGAACTTGTACCTGTCTGCGTGTGGGAATGCATTTAATATGAATCTTAAATGGTATGTATCTTTGCAACTTAGATTATGTAAAGAAATACACAAAATAATTTTCTTGACTTATAGGTTGGTATGAGGCTGACCACCCATACTTTAAAAAATGGTTTACTTTGCAAATTCACCTTTGTTTCAGGGAAGGTTGGCAAGAGTTGCAGGGCTTATGTTCATTTGAGATTAGTTTTTTTTATTTTGCAAGTCCACATTGGGCATTTGTAAGCGTGAACTTGTACCTGTCTGCTTGTGGGAATGCATTTAATATGAATCTCAAATGGTATGTATCTTTGCAACTTAGATTATAGAACTAAACAAAATAATTTCCTTGACTAAAAGGTTAGTATGTGGCTGACCACCCATACTGTAAGCAATGGTTTACCATGCAAATTTTATCTCTGTTTGAGGAAAAGTCGGCAAAAGTTGCAGGGCTTCTGTTCATTTGAGATTAGTTTTTTTATTTTGCAAGTCCACATTGGGTATTTGTAAGCGTGAACTTGTACCTGTCTGCGTGTGGGAATGCATTTAATATGAATCTTAAATGGTATGTATCTTTGCAACTTAGATTATGTAAAGAAATACACAAAATAATTTTCTTGACTTATAGGTTGGTATGAGGCTGACCACCCATACTTTAAAAAATGGTTTACTTTGCAAATTCACCTTTGTTTCAGGGAAGGTTGGCAAGAGTTGCAGGGCTTATGTTCATTTGAGATTAGTTTTTTTTATTTTGCAAGTCCACATTGGGCATTTGTAAGCGTGAACTTGTACCTGTCTGCTTGTGGGAATGCATTTAATATGAATCTTAAATGGTATGTATCTTTGCAACTTAGATTATGTAAAGAAATACACAAAATAATTTTCTTGACTTATAGGTTGGTATGAGGCTGACCACCCATACTTTAAAAAATGGTTTACTTTGCAAATTCACCTTTGTTTCAGGGAAGGTTGGCAAGAGTTGCAGGGCTTATGTTCATTTGAGATTAGTTTTTTTTATTTTGCAAGTCCACATTGGGCATTTGTAAGCGTGAACTTGTACCTGTCTGCTTGTGGGAATGCATTTAATATGAATCTCAAATGGTATGTATCTTTGCAACTTAGATTATAGAACTAAACAAAATAATTTCCTTGACTAAAAGGTTAGTATGTGGCTGACCACCCATACTGTAAGCAATGGTTTACCATGCAAATTTTATCTCTGTTTGAGGAAAAGTCGGCAAAAGTTGCAGGGCTTCTGTTCATTTGAGATTAGTTTTTTTATTTTGCAAGTCCACATTGGGTATTTGTAAGCGTGAACTTGTACCTGTCTGCGTGTGGGAATGCATTTAATATGAATCTTAAATGGTATGTATCTTTGCAACTTAGATTATGTAAAGAAATACACAAAATAATTTTCTTGACTTATAGGTTGGTATGAGGCTGACCACCCATACTTTAAAAAATGGTTTACTTTGCAAATTCACCTTTGTTTCAGGGAAGGTTGGCAAGAGTTGCAGGGCTTATGTTCATTTGAGATTAGTTTTTTTTATTTTGCAAGTCCACATTGGGCATTTGTAAGCGTGAACTTGTACCTGTCTGCTTGTGGGAATGCATTTAATATGAATCTCAAATGGTATGTATCTTTGCAACTTAGATTATAGAACTAAACAAAATAATTTCCTTGACTAAAAGGTTAGTATGTGGCTGACCACCCATACTGTAAGCAATGGTTTACCATGCAAATTTTATCTCTGTTTGAGGAAAAGTCGGCAAAAGTTGCAGGGCTTCTGTTCATTTGAGATTAGTTTTTTTATTTTGCAAGTCCACATTGGGCATTTGTAAGCGTGAACTTGTACCTGTCTGCGTGTGGGAATGCATTTAATATGAATCTTAAATGGTATGTATCTTTGCAACTTAGATTATGTAAAGAAATACACAAAATAATTTTCTTGACTTATAGGTTGGTATGAGGCTGACCACCCATACTTTAAAAAATGGTTTACTTTGCAAATTCACCTTTGTTTCAGGGAAGGTTGGCAAGAGTTGCAGGGCTTATGTTCATTTGGAATGGGCTGTTATGTTGTAAGTACACATGCAGCATATGTAAGCGGGAACTTATACATATCTGCTTGTGGGAATGCATTTAATATAAATCTTAAATGATATATATCTTTGCAGCTTAGATTAGATTAGATTAGAACTTATACATGTCTGCTCGTAAGAATGCATGTAATATGAATCTCAAATGTTATATATGTTTGCAACTTAGATTACAGATTGAAATCCATTTTTATTTGGCTTTTTTTTTATTTTTAATTTGCATGAAATAAAAGAAAATGTAAAAAAAACTTTTAAGTTTTGCCGCTAGATGTCAATATTGTTCCATACATTTTTAGTATGAACAAACAGATTAATTCCTAAAAGATTTCATACATTTGTAAACACACACGCGTAAGCTCGCCGCATTGCAGCATATATACAAAAATTAATTTGCTATAGAGCATGAATGTGTTTCATCTGCTGTGATGGCATTGATTTTGAAAATCGAAACTCGACGACGAATGACGACGACGAAGGGCAATATAATAAAGGATATGTTCCAAATTGTTTTTATTATTCACCCTTACTCTGTGGTATTCACAGAAAATAAAGGTTTTCATGTTTTAAATACACAAAAAAAATTAAATACCTACCATAATTTTCGAGTCCGTAGCATTATTGTCTTTGACTTTTCAGACATTTTAACTCCGAAGTGGAAATGTCTGACAAATCAGTTTGACGAACAGTCAGAAATCAGGGCACAATTCAACCATCATCATAATATCAAAATTGCCAACATCTGTCACTTGAGAGCGGCCATCTTGCTTGACGTCACTATCGAAACTTATTCAAAAAATGTACTGTAATCATACCTGAAGATGACCTACTAGGTCGAAAACGTTCGTAATTTGTTTAAAGATTTTAATCTTTTTGAATAAATTTATCCGTGAAAATAAACAGTGTTTTTAATTCATCAAAAAATTATAAAATTATTCAAAAAATATTCGTGGGTGTAAACTGAGCCTTAGAAAAAAAATATTTCACGGCTTTCTGAGGTTAAAAAATCAGATAGGAGATATGTTTTATATCTTTGGTGATATTTAATATCAAAAACATAAGTTGCGCAGCTGCACAAAGGCTGAAAATCGAGGGCTCTTGAGGTGTGATTCACACAACAACAGTGCTCACTAAATAAATCATCTTATTATTTTAATTATTAACATAAGTTTGTAATTATATAACAGTTTAATCTTTTCGCTTCTGAATATTCTGGCTCTATGCCTGAATTGATTGACAACACTTGTGAAAAAACTATGTGAACAGTCATATGTATTATTTATTCAATAACAAAATTCACAAAGGTTTAGCACATTTCACTCGCAGACTTTTGAATTCTTTAAAACAGATGTCAGGGATAAGTTCAAAGTTGGATGACGTCTATGATTTATAGCCGCACTGTATGCAAGTTTACACTTGATGCCTATGCGTGTCACCCGCAGTTGAAGGGTTAATCACACCCTTGAAGAGTGGGACTTATTGGCGTTTTTATTTTCAGATACAGAAGGTGTTGACCTTGGCCCTGACTGCCCCGCACCACGTCAGGAGGAAGAGAGTGCTGGACATTGTGAGGCACTCACACTTCCCCGCCGAGAGGATCTACCAGGTCACTTATCTTATTCTTTTCTTTAAATCCTACAAGTGGTTTGCTTTGACAAGTTTTTTTTAACACTAGCTGTACCCTGCTACCCTTTGTGGTGGCTCGTCTAGTTACGTTTAGTATCTTCTCAGATGTGTCTCCACTGTTTTGTGTCTTGGCACACTTCTTTTATATAAAAAAAATTACTATCATAACAGCCTAAATCCAGCCTTAGCCTCTGAAATGAGAATGTTCTTCGCTTAATGGGGCTGGCGTCATCTATTCTAATTATGTGACCAGCCTACTGCAGGTGCCCTACGTTGATGGAACCGATCGCTTCAGGGCTCTCTATAAGATGTGCATAGAGCTCCTTGTTGTACGGATGAAGTCAACCATTCTAATTATGTGACCAGCCTACTGCAGGTGCCCTACGTTGATGGAACCGATCGCTTCAGGGCTCTCTATAAGATGTGCATAGAGCTCCTTGTTGTACGGATGAAGTCAACCATTCTAATTATGTGACCAGCCTACTGCAGGTGCCCTACGTTGATGGAACCGATCGCTTCAGGGCTCTCTATAAGATGTGCATAGAGCTCCTTGTTGTACGGATGAAGTCAACCATTATCACCTCTCACCGGTCCATAGCTCAGCTGGTAGAGTGGGAAAAAACATCACATGACAAAACAGCATTATGACAATACAACACAGAAAATACAATGTGATGTTTGTCATGTGATGTCCTGTCATTGTGATGTTCTGTTATGTGTCATTCTGTCATGTGTCGTTCTTTTATAAGTCATTCTGTTATGTGTCATTATGTCATGTGTCGTAATGTCATGTGTCGTTTTGTCATGTGTCGTTATGTTATGTGTCGTTATGTCATGTGTGGTTGTTTCATGTGTCGTACCTTTATGTCGTTCTGTCATGTGTCATTAGGTATGTCATGTGTCGTTATGTCATGTGTCATTTTGTCATGTGACGTTATGTCACGTATCGTTTTCTGTGCCGTTGTATCCTGCCACCAATGAAAATGTTGAACGTTGCAGGTGTTCTGCAGCCCGGCTTTGATCCAGGAGTCCATGGTGAGCCACGAGCTGAGCGCCACCCTCTGCCTGCCTACCTCCGCCCCCGCCCTGCTGGATCCTGCCGGAGCCTGGGTCCCAGCCATGGCCTTCCCCGTGCCACAGTCACCCACTCTGGAGCAGGAGGTCATCATAGACCAGCTGATACTCAAGGTCAACCAGGCGTTTGAAAACAGTCAGGTGGGTGTGACAGCTTTCAGCACTAAGGTCGTATTGTTGGTATGATGAAATACAAAATTTATATAGCGCCTTTTATGACAGTGTGTCATTGCAAAGGCTCTTGTCCATATGATTGGACGAAGAGGTGAGTCTTGAGACGTCTTTTGAACAGTCTCTCCAAATCCAGTTCCCTCAGTGAGGTGGGAATAGCATTCCAAGTCATTGGAGCGGCCGCCTTGAAAGCCCTGTCTCCAAAAACAGTGCGGGGCTTTCTTGCAGGGATGTCCAGGCAGCTGCTTCTTGATGCAGCTGACCTCAGTGTTTGTCGGCGCGAGCTTGTAGTTGCTGGAGACACCAGCTCCATCAGGTACCCCGGATCACCAGGTATGCCTTGTAATTGTACATTTTACATTGATTGGTCGTAAAGGTAGCCAAATTGTAAGGGCATGCTAACAAGTAGACATAAATGAACATTAACCTTGTGACTCTTGCCGCCCTTTCCTAAAGCATGGGTAACATTGGCAGAGTAAACCGTTTATTACAGGATGTGTAGTCAGCCTTATACCAACCCATTGGTCAAGATCGTCTCCCGATTAGATTACTGCAATATCATATATGCTGGACTACCGCAGAAATTGTTTGATCGGCTGCAAATGGCTTTCAATGCTGCTGCCAGGGCAATTTTTCGACAGGGAAAGAGCTGTCATATTTCGCCACTGCTGAGAGAACTGCACTGGCTGAGGGTCCGAGAGAGGGTGGAATTTAAGTTGTGTCTCACTGTACATAGGGCCCTGAACGGCACTGCACCCCCATGTCTTGCTGAGCTATGCTCTGTCGATGGGACTTCAAAAAGACCACTACGCTCTGCCCTTACTGCTGTCAACAAGGTTATAGTGCTCAATAGAGCAAACACATAAAATTTTGCAGACAGAAGCTTTGCGGTGGCCTGGAACAATTTGCCCATCGGTGTTCGCGCGAACCAGCCTACCACCACCTTCAGAAAGGAACTGAAGACACTACTTTTCTCCAGAAGCCATGGCGCCCTTGAGATGGTCCTGGACCATTAAATGGCGCCACAGGAAAGAAATCATCCATCATCATCAAGGAATTAATAATGTTATGAATTGTTCTCTCTTGCAAGGAACATTTTTGAAAAATCTGGTCAATAGCTCAGTTGATAGAGTGCTTGAATTCCATGCCGAGAGCTCAGATTCAAATCACATCGAGGGTGTCGTAAATAATTTCTCGTTTCGGTGTTTATTTCAAACCCAAAATAAAATACCGACAAGGTTTACTCAGCCTTCACAAGAAATAAGTACCAGCCCCCTCGGGAGCTGGGAAACCAAGTGGTTGGCGTAAGGCCGGCCCCCTTACTTGTAAAAATAAGTAGGTCCTGAATCGCCACATGCGATTGTGGCACAAAAACGGGGCAAGACGTTACACTATATGTGTAGCTTAGCAGCGTTAAATCATTTTGTACCCTCTGTTGGAAATCAAAACACTGCCTTTCGATTACGAGCCTGAAGTGTTAACCACTAGCCCATCATACCTACAAACGCTGAAAGATTATACCTAATGTATAGAATTAAGTTTTATTTTTGATCCATCTTTTTGTTTCCAGAACGGAGATATTTCTGCTTCTAGTCTGATAGAGCTGTTTGGCTACAAGATCTCCTGCCTGGAGCAGCAGCTCAGCACCTCCACATCCGCCCTGCAAGTGAGTAAGCTCTACACGCAGCATTATCCCATAGCCATAGATAAAACAGAGATACTTTAGGCAACATGGATAAGACGGAGATACTGAGGGCAGCCACGCATGCGGTGCGGTTAAAACCCTGGTGGGCGTGCTCATGATGTCTCGGATCGGTTATTGCTGAACGTTTTATAGTGGTCAGCCAAAGAAGCAGTTCAACCCCTTTTAATCTGTGTTGAATTCAGCAGCAAGGCTTATATTCAGGATGTCCAAATTCACTCACATCACTCCGCTGTTAAAAAAACTACATCGGCTTCGTTTCCCGGAGTGGTTGGTCTACCGTGTTTGTATGATGGTATATAAAACCATTAATCGGCTTGGCTCCACCTTATCTGACTGAGATGATTTCGCCTGTTTAGATGTGTGTGAGGAGGCAGACACTCAGATCTGCGGGTGATGGTGCGCTCAATTTGGTTCAGCTCAATTTGCTGTCAGATCCGTACAAATTTTGGAGACCGTGCTTTCCGTGTTGCAAGTACTGTGGACTGGAACAGACTGCAACCCAGAGTGAATAACTCCAAATCCACGGGTGTATTTGGTGGAGAACTCGAGACACACCTTTTTAAAAAGTCTTATCCGTGATCGGAGAGGACCTATGAGGTGTGACACACAAAAACGGCGCTTTCGTATTATTTGTAATTTAAAATATGATATATTTTATCCCACATTCATGTTGAATGGCGTCCCTTACAAGACTTGTGTTGCTTTCAGGCAGCTACTCAGAACGTTGGCTCGCTGAACCATTCCCTGTTCCTCCTGCAGGCCACCAGCAAGAACCAGCAGGAAGTGCTGCTCAGGACACAAACTGACAACGAAATGTAAGTTATAATTATCATCCTTTCAACCATTAACGATGCATTAGTTTTACAGTGATTTATAAAACCAATCAGGGGTGTCCAACATGGGGGGTGCCAGAAAAAAAATTGCACAGGTTAGATAATTATTTAAATGATTGAACTTATTGCGCAATAACTATTGATGTCGTCGCGGGCCGGATGAAAGGCTTACGCGGGCCGTACGTTGGACAGGCCTGCATTAAATAAATAATTGCGTAAATCAAAAAAAATTATGGTGACTAATTCACTCTCTAATAGTGCCACCGTATATTCCATACATTTTTTATTTAAGTAATGTTGTATACTTGGGGTACAGGGTTCAAAATTCTTTTGACGGATCTCATATCCGTTTTTAGCTGACTGAAATATTATCGAAAAACACTCTATAAGGAGGATGTAAAGAATAAAAAAACTAAAATTGTACAATTTTATTGTTGACTCGATGTCAGCATGTTTCGTATCTAGCCACAATTTTTTGTTTACCAAAATTTGTCACTATTTCAAATACCTTACTAATTCTAGTAAACCTTTTTTTTGGAAAGATCCAAGTATCCGTATGGGGTACGGTCCCAATTGATGCAGACATTTGGAGTTGTACAATTTTTGTGCATTTCTCTGACAACACTGCATATGTGGTCCTCAGGCTGAGAGAGAGTGTCTCCCGCTTGACGGCGCAGCTGAACGACGCGTCCCAGAGCATCCGCAGGTTCCAGATGAAGCTGGCGGCCGAGAGGCTGGACAGGGAGCAGCAGAGCGCCAACACACACTGGGAATTCACTCACAAGATCAAGGTCCGTCACTCAACCTACCTCACTGCCTCATTCTTAAGGCCCAGTATTTTCAACGTTAGCATAGAGACTTTACACTGAATGAAAAAGACGCACTTATTTCAATCGTGTGGGTTGTTTTTTTTTATCAGATTAAAGTCACATAAGCTAATGTTGAGAATACCGGGCCTTATATCTAGATTTAGATTTAGATGGCCTGTTGCACCAAACTCCAATCAGACAAAAATCAAAATTAAGTGTGATTTCTCCCTTTCAAATCAAACCTTAGTTGCATATACGTAAGTTATTGTTTTAATTTACAATTTTGAAGGAATTCAAAAACACTGTTTATTTTCACACAAATATATTTAAAAAGATTGCAATCTTTAGAATAAGTTACAAACGCGTTTTCGACCAATGTGTCAATCAAATATTGATTGGAGGTTTGTGCAACAGGCCCGTAGTGTTTTGTTTTTCATGGGCTAATTTTTTTTACTCTATCGTGCGCAATAGAAACCCCTAGCAAGTAGACTTGGCATGTCTCTGCTTGACCAACCATATCCAACCTCTTCTTCTTCAATGGCGCTACAGTCCTATTCGAGCCTTGGTCTCCTTCAACCTCTGCCGCCAACTTGTTGCCTTAGTTCTTGTTTGCCGTATAGACCATTCTGCTAATTTTACATGAGCAATGTTTGCATGTGTACTGGACCAATACCAATGTGTCTGATAAAAACACGAAATTGATTTTAAAAATATTTAAAACAACTCTCACATTATCGAGTTTTACGTTTTTTCTTAGCTCAGATTGTGTAGAATTTGATTCTTAAGACAACTGCATTAAAAAGTCACGTTTGACAGAATTGGTCTATACGGCAAACAAGAACTGGGGGAGCGAACTCCGTCGTCCTCAGACGCAGAGAATTTTGAATGTGGAGGCGATGAAAGAACTTTGGAAAGGACAGAACAAAGTAGAGACACATCTGCGGAAGTACTGGTCACCTCTAACAGTTGAAATGTTGAAAAATTTAAAACCCTTTACCCTTTTCGTTTCTGAATATTCTGCGTATATGAATACCCCCATTACGGATACTTTTTCAAGCACATTTTATTTTATTTTATTAACGGACATCTTTTATCTTCGGCGGAGCCTGTAACCGCTAGAAGACGCGTCCCCAGGTGGCGGATAGGGGAATACTCGCCAGATATGGAGGGTAAGAGGGAAATAAAATACCTCTCGTGGACCAACAGGTAGTAGCGTCTGTTCTCCAGGTTAGGAGCGGCTACAAACAGCGTCTGTTCCTATGTTAAGGGCGGCTGAAATCAAAACTCACCAACCCGCTAGGCAAGCGTGGTGTTTTAATGCCAAAAACCTTCCAAAAATCAACCAACCAATGCCTTCGAATTTTCAAATACAAGTACCCCAGGTGAGTAGAGCATGTAGCTCAGAATCTCACACCGGCGCAAAACCGGTCTGCCTCAAGGATTCTGGGGGAGGCAAAAAGTCGAAAAATTGTTACATCAAAGACATCAAAATAGCGACATATAATATCAGAACCATGAGACAAGAAGAGGACAAAATAAGACTGGAGGAAGAATTGAGACATATCAAATGGGATGTCTTGGGAATTAGCGAGACAAGACTAAAAGGAGAAGAATCGGTAACACTTCCATCAGGACATATACTGTTTAGAAATAACTCACAATCCTCGGCTGGAGGAGTCGCCATCATGATAAATAAAAACATTAAGAATAAAATAACTAAAATGATTAGTATATCACCCAGGGTACTATACGTAGTCCTGGAAATAAATAAAAAGTTTAAAATACAAATCATACAGGCCTATGCTCCCACAAGTACAGCAGATGGTGAAGAAATAGAAACATTTTATGAAGATATCACAGGGGCAAAAAACATGGAAAAGGCTAGGTTAACAATCTTAATGGGTGACTTTAATGCTAAGGTTGGAGAGAAAAAACAAGGAGACCCAGAATATATCGGAATGTTCGGACTTGGCAAAAGAAATGAGAGAGGAGAAACTCTCGTGGAATACCTTCAAAGCGAACAACTCTACTGTACAAATACATTTTTCAAAAAACAAAACCAAAGAAAATGGACTTGGAAGAGCCCAGATGGCAAGACAAAAAACGAGATTGATTATATTTTCACAGACAACTTAAAAACTTGCAAAGACGTATCAGTTTTAAACCGTTTTGATACGGGCAGCGATCATAGACTAGTAAGAGCAACATTTAAGATAAACACTAAGACTGAGAGATATAATATGGTAAATAAAAAGAACAAAAAACAACCCACAGTGGAAATGATCAAGCTCCAAAGGGCAACATTTAATACAAAAATGAAAGACAAATTGGAACCCCTAACAAATCTAAACAACATGGGATTAAACGACTTATCAGAAAAGATTACTTCAGATTTTCAAACAGTCGTAAAGACTCTTTCATTTAAGCAGAAAAATAAAAATAACAAACTATCTGCAAATACAATAACACTTATGGAAAAAAGAAAAAGTATGGGCAGAGACACCATCGAATATAAAGAAATAAATAAAACAATCAAAAGAGAGGTGAGAAAGGATCTACGAAAATTTAATAACGAGCTTATTACAAAGACAATAGAGTCAAACAAAAATATGAAGGTTTTAAGGAGAAATAACGCGGAAGGAAAGAAAAATATTACTAAAGTGAAAGACAAAAATGGCAGGACATTAAACGATAAGGCCGAGATCACTGGAGCGATTCATGAATTCTACACTGACCTATATACATCTAAAACACAAAATATAAACCAATCACAAAATACCGTAATACTTAACGTGGGATCAGAAGATGTACCAGAAATAACTCACGAGGAGATGGAAAATGCTCTAAAATACATGAAGAAAAATAAAGCTCCAGGAGAAGACAAAATTACAAATGATATTTTAAAGATGGGCTGCAAAAAATTAAATGAAGCCGTGAAAATACTTCTAAATAAATGCATTGAATTAGAAGCCATACCAGAAAACTGGCAAAATGCTGAAGTGGTACTATTATTCAAAAAAGGAGATCCGGAAGATTTGGAGAATTATCGACCAATAAGCTTACTGTCCCACCTGTATAAATTGCTTACAAAGATCTTAACAAATCGTTTAACACAAAAACTTGACATGTACCAACTGGTTGAACAAGCAGGGTTTAGAAAGGGTTTTGGAACAACTGATCACATCCAGACTGTCCGTTTACTGATTGAGAAGACAACTGAATACAAAATCCCAATTCATCTGGCTTTTGTGGACTACAAAAAAGCTTTCGATTCTGTAGAACCATGGGCTATCATACAGGCTCTAAACGACGCAAGAATCGACTCCAGATATTCAAGGCTCATTAAATTTATATATGATCACGCCACAATGGATATTAAACTAGACGACGAAACAAGAACTGATAAAATAAATATTATTATAAAAGTAAGCGTTCTACTGTATGCGGATGATGCAGTCCTTGTATCTGATTCAGCAGTGGAATTGCAAATGATGCTCTCTAGATTGAACGAAGCTTTGAAAGGTAATAATTTGAAGTTGAATGCAAGAAAGACGAAAGTTTTGATTTTTGAAAGAGATGATGAAAATATGAATTATGAATTTAAAATTAATGGAATGAATGTTGATGTTGTAAATGAGTTTGTATATTTGGGATGTAAGTTTGAAAAAGATGGAAGAATGGCCGGTGAATTTGAAAGAAGAATAATGAAAGGCAGGTGTGTACTGGGTGCGACCGCTTGCATCGCCAGGAACCAAAATCTCTCAAAAAATGTTAGATTGGCGGTGCACGGTGGTATACTAGTGCCAACCTTGATGTATGGAAGTGAAGCCTGGACGGTGAGTGAAAGGGAAATTAGTAAAGTCCATACAGTAGAAATGGACTATCTAAGAAGTATGATTGGGAAAAAACGAAGTGACAGGGTGAGGAATGATTTTGTAAGAGAAGAATGTGGTGTAAGGGAAAGTGTGAAAGTGAAGATTAAAAGAAGTATGTTAAGATGGTTCGGGCACTTGGAGAGAATGAGTGATGAAAGATTGACGAAGAAAGTATATGTTGCTAGAATAGATGGATGTCGTGGTAGAGGAAGACCGAGAAAAGTATGGAAGGATCAAATCTCTGAAATAGCGAATGAATGGGATATCCAGAGTCATAATAAAAGGAGGACTTGTATGAAAAAGGTTATGACTCTGGATGAAATGAAAGAAGTATGCAAGGACAGGAAGAAGTGGCGGCTAATCTGCAATGTTGATTTCTAATGTTGGTGTATTCATTTGCTACATTTTTTGCATAGGAAATTTTTGACTTTTTTTGTATAGATTTCTTTGTAAGGTTTTGTTCTTTTTTATATTTAAATGTAATTTATTATTCATATTCCTTGACTTATAGGTTGGTATGAGGCTGACCACCCATACTGTAAAAAATGGTTCACTTTGCCAATGTCACCCCTGTTTCAGGGAAGGTCGGCAAAAGTTGTGGGGCTTATGTTCATTTGAGGTTTGGATTTTATTTGTAAGTACACATTCAGCATTTGTAAGCGCGAACTACACTTGTTGGTTTGTGGGCATACATCTGAGAGCTTTAAATGAATATATCTTTGCAACTTAGATTATAGATTATAGATTATAAGCGAGGAGTTCGACAAGGGGACACTATATCTCCTAAATTGTTTACGCTGGCCCTGGAGAATATTTTTAAAATGATGAATTGGGACAACAAAGGGATCAAAATTGATGGAGTTTACCTGAACCACCTCCGTTTTGCCGACGACATAGTGCTTATAAGCAAAGACATCGAAGAGCTGAAGAGTATGATCAAAGAACTGCATGAAACCTCTCTGAAAATTGGTCTTGAAATGAACATCAGTAAAACAAAAATTATGAGCCCAACAAACGAAAGCCTAAACATCAACAACAAACACATAGAGGCTGTAAACGAATATATCTACCTTGGACACAAGATCAAAATGGGAAAGGAAAACCAAACTGCAGAGATACCCAGACGAATAGGATTGGGCTGGGCAGCTTTTGGAAAATTAAAGCACATACTCGAAAATAAAGACATCCCAATGAACCTAAAGAGAAAGATCTACGAGACTTGCATCCTCCCTGTGACAACATATGGCCTAGAAACCATCTCGCTAACCGCAGTGAGCGTCCATAAATTAAAGTGCTCACAACGATCCATGGAAAGACGGATGTTGGGAATAAGTCTTAAAGATAGAAAAAGAAACGAAGACATCAGACACCTAACAAAAGTCACAGACATCATGGATCGTATTGCAAAACTAAAATGGCAATGGGCAGGCCATATGGCAAGACGAGATGACAACCGATGGGCAACGAAAATCCTCAAATGGCGACCATGGGAAGATAAAAGAAGCGTCGGCAGACCACAAAAAAGATGGTCAGATGACATTGTTCCAGTCGCGGGGCGGAAATGGATTCAAAGGGCACAGGATAGAAAGGAGTGGAGAAACATGGAAGAGGCCTATATCCAGCAGTGGAGAGATGGCTAAGGAAGAAGAAGAAGAACGGACATGATAGTCCAATTACTTGTTTATTGATTTCCTAATTTCATTTATTGACGACACTTCAAACTATGTAAACAGTCACATGTATTAGTTATTCAAGAACAAATCAAAAAGGTTTAGCACATATTTCCATTTGCAGACTTTTGAATTCTTGAACACAAATGTCAGGGATAAGTTCAAAGTTTGATGACATCTATGATTGACAGCCGCACTCATGCAAGCTTACACTTGACGCCTATGCGTGTCATCCACAGTTGAAGCGTTAGGGACAACCTTAGAAATAATTGACCGCCTAGTTTTTTTATTTATTTACAATACTTAACAATTTTGATCATGTTTCAGGAGTTGGAGACCAATATGGAAAACAAGGATAAAGATCTGGAGAGCTATCAACAGAAACTGAAGGAGATGGAAGGCTCAGCCAGCTCTCTGCAAAACAAACTATCAGAACAGGTAGGCATCTACAAATGACAGTTTTTTATTGATAAAGCCATAGATTTGTTAAATTAAATTTATTTGTTGTCTTCCCGGTCTAATAAATTGGTATGAGGCTGACCAGCCTTGTCTTGTCTTGTATCCTGCCGCCATTCCTCTAGGGGTGGCCGGTACCTCCACACAAGTGCCTCCACTTGACTCTGTCCTTGCATACTTCTTTCATCTCATCTAATTTCATCACTCTTTTCATGCATACTCTTCTCTTGTTTCCACTCTGTAAATTCCATTCATTCGCAATCTCACTTATCTGATCAATCCATTCTTTCCTAGGTCTTCCCCTTCCACGCTTACCTATTACATTCCCTTTATACACTTTTTTGTCAGTTGATCTTAGCCATACTGTAAAAAATGCTTCATTTTCAGTTCGGTTGCGACCACGCGACCACACAGATCGCGCTCGCGTTAATTAAATATTTGATACTAATAATCTATCCCAAAATGCCCACAAGGGGGCAAGTGACACTGGAAAAAATGATGGACGCCATCGACAAGATGACCGAAGTCATTACAACTCTCCAGGGCACAGTCAGGGAGCAGAATTCTCTAATAATGCAACTAAGTGCCAAAATTGTAAAGATGGAGATCACCTTGGAGAGTCAGGGGTCTCCAACTATTCTCAAAAATGAGAAGTACTCCGAGGCTTTGAAAAAAAATAAACCCGAGACCAAACAGCAACAGCAGCAGCTGAAGCAACCAAGGGTCATCGATGGGCCAAGCCATGAAGGGTTACAGCAGCATATAGTGCATCATAAAGTGCAACAGCAGGAGCAACAGCAGCAGCAGCAACAACAGCGACAGCAGCAGCATCAGCATCAGCAGCAGCAGCATCAACGGCAGCAACTGAAGCCATCAAAGTTGCCGCAGCAGCAACGGGAACAGCCACCAGAGCTGCCGCAACAACAGCACCCTTGGAAGGTGCAAGGACCAAGGAGACCAAGGCGAGGTAACAAGATTCTAATAGGATCAGGGACTGCTGATGTCCTGAAGGCCTCGGAAAAAAGAATGGGCATCCACGTTTGGCGCTTAGCAAAAACCACGTCCAAGGAAGACTTGTTGAATTTTGTCGGATCATTGGTTGATCAAAGGGACAAAATTCAAATCGACACCCTTCAATCCAGAGGAGAATATGCCTCTTTCAAATTGACACTTAACCAAGACGCATTTGAAAAAGTGTTCAAGCCTGAAGTCTGGCCAACAGGAGTACTAATTAACAGGTACTTTATAGAAAAAAAAGCTAAAAAATGAACTTAAAAATTTTGTATCAAAATGTGCGTGGACTCAACACAAAAACAGGCATTTTTCTGCATAATGTTCTCGCACAAAATAATGATATTATAGCCCTGACCGAAACATGGTTAAACGCCTCTGTACTGTCGCCTGAGCTGTTTGACGGTAGGTACACTGTGTTCAGGCGGGACAGAGGAGCGCGCGGAGGGGGGGTGTGCATAGCAGTGCGGTACCCGCTCGTGGCGCAGAGACAACCACAACTGGAGAGCGACGGCGAAAACTTATGGATCAAGATTACCAGCAACCACGTCTCCTTTTACTGTTGTGTGGTGTATTTCGACTGCAGAGAGGCCCATCAGGCCCGAAGTGACTTTTATGATTGCCTTGATAGGAGTGGTCAAGCTCTACAGAGTAAACGTATACTTATCTTGGGAGATTTTAATCTTAATAATGAGAGCGATTCTGTCCTGCTTGACTACTCTTATTTCTTAAGTGCTAATAATTTAGAACAGTGTAATACAATCAAAAATGGCTACAACAACATGCTTGATTTAGTAATTAGTAATAAAAATATATTATGTAAAGTGGTGCGCTGCCTGGAGCCCCTAGTGAGTGAAGATCGCCATCACCCCACGCTTGCAGTCACCGCGAGGCTGAATACTACGCCTCTGGCCTGTGGACGACTGCAAGCACATCCCAGATCCACTCCTAGCGACGATAGGCATATAAATAATATTCACAATGTGGATAATAATAATTTTAATATTAATGATACCGACTTTGACTATATATTTAGGTGGAACAAAATAATTAATTTTAAGTACTTAAACACTGATAGATGTAAGAATATACTTAGTTTTTATGATTGGTCTGACCTATATAATTGTAAACATATTGATACCGCTGTAAAATACTTTTATAATGTTTTATTGAAAATATGTAATTTGTGTGCTCCATGTAAAAAATACGCTGCCAAATGTAACTCCACTTACCCAGTATGGTTTAATAGTAGCATCATTGCTAATATCAAGTGTAAGGAACGCTTGCACAAAAATTACTTAAAAAATAAAAGTGTAAGCAATTATAAGGCTTTCTCTACAAAGAGAGTGCAAGTTAAACATAATATAAAGGAAGCACACAAATTGTATATGAGTAAGATTCAGACTGGGATAGGATGTGATTCCAAGGAATTCTGGTCTTATATCAGATCCAGCAGGACCGGTGGTAATACAACTTTTCAGCTTTCTGATGGAGATCAGATTATATCTGATCCCAGAATAATATTGGAAACTTTTGCTAAGTATTTCCAATCGGTCTACAGCACCCAGACCCCTCACGTAGATTTATCTGAGTCCCCCCATGGTAAGCACGAGCAATCTTCCATATCACTCAGTCCTTTTTCTTTGACTGAGGTGGAGACTTATCTGCTTGGATTAAAATCCAATAAAGCAACTGGCCCTGACAACATTCCCCCGAGAATTGTATCTTCTATGGCTAAGCCCCTTGCTCAACCCTTATGTTTCATCTTCAACTTATCCCTGAAGACATGTACATATCCATCAGCCTGGAAGATAACTAGAGTCATGCCAGTACATAAGTCAAATGATAAAAGTGATGTTAGAAATTATAGGCCGATTTCTATTTTATCAAGTTTCGCCAAAGTGTTTGAGTGCTTGATACACAAAAACCTTATGTGGCAAATCAAGCCCCGAATCAACATACACCAACACGGATTTCTGCCCAAGAGATCCACAGTATCAAATCTACTCACCCTCAGTAGAAATATTGCCCTCAACTTGGATTCTCGCAGGCAAACTGATGTAATATATACAGATTTCTCCAAGGCGTTTGATCGTGTGAATCATGATGTTCTTTTGAAGAAGATGGACAATTTTGGTTTCACAAAACCTCTCTTAATCTTTTTCTCTTCATTTCTTAAAAACAGAAGCCAATTTGTGCAAATAAATGACCAACATTCGGCTATTTTTTTTCCAACTTCAGGAGTTCCTCAAGGCTCTAATTTAGGCCCTCTAGCCTTCATTGTGTTCATTAACGACATTGCGGACAAGATCAAAAATAGTTCTTGTCTTCTTTACGCTGATGACATGAAAATTTATACAGAAATCAAGGATTTTCAAGACTGTATTAATTTACAGATGGATTTGAACACTCTGCTGATGTGGTCCAATAATAATGGATTGAACTTCAACATTAGCAAGTGTTCTGTCATGTCATTCACAAGATCCGCTTGTCCCATAATCCATGAGTACAGTATTGGTGGGTCGATACTGGCTCGTGTCTTTTCATTTAGGGACCTGGGCGTAGTTTTTGATCCTGGTCTGAAGTTTACAGAACATATAACGCAGTTGACGACCAAATGCTACCAGTTATTGGGCTTTGTGATCAGAATTAGCAATAATTTTGAGTCACCGAGAGCTATGGTGGATGTCTTCAACTGTATTGTACGTTCTAAATTAGAGTACGCTGTCGAGGTTTGGGCCCCGTATCAGCGGAAGTATGTAGATCTTTTGGAGCAAATTCAAAAAAAGTTTTTGAGGTACCTCCTCATGAGAATACATGGGATTTATCCCAAGTTTATGCACCATGAGGAATTACTTGAGAAAACCAGCTCCAGGAGCCTGGAATCTCGGCGCAACGGTTCTCTTATGGTGCTTTGTTACAAGATCATTAACGGCTTAATTGACAGCCCCACCCTGTTAGAGAGTTTTGAGCTTTATGTGCCAGATGGCTACGGCCGGGGAAGACGGCATGAACTTTTTCATGTACCGCTGTCCCGTACCGACGTCATGGCACAACATGCCTTAACTCGGAGTGTTACTCTGATTAATTCCGCTGACATAGACATTTTTTACATTAACTTAGAATCATTCAAAGTCTAGTTAAAGAGCTCCTCCCAGCTTGTTAATGACTGTGTGAGGGTGCACTGTAATAAGGGAAACCTGTTGTGCACAAAAAAAAAAAAAAAAAAAAAAAAAAAAAAAAAAAAAAAAAAAAAAAAAAAAAAAAAAAAAAAAAAATTTGCCAATGCCACTCCTGTTTCACAGAAGGTCCGCAAAAGTTGCAGGGTTTATGTTCATTTTAGATTTGGGTCTTTATTTTGTTAGTACACATATCTGAAATAGCGAAAGAATGGGATATCCAGAGTCATAATAAAAGGAGGACTTGTATGAAAAAGGTTATGACTCTGGATGAAATGAAAGAAGTATGCAAGGACGGGACGAAGTGGCGGCTAATCTGCAATGTTGATTTCTAATGTTGGTTTTTAATTTGCTACATTTTTTGCATAGGAAAATTTTTACTTTTTTTGTATAGATTTCTTTTTAAAATTTTGGTCTTTTTTATATTTAAATGTAATTTATTATTCGTATTCCTTGACTTATAGGTTGGTATGAGGCTGACCACCCATACTGTAAAAAATGGTTCACTTTGCCAATGTCACCCCTGTGTCAGGGAAGGTCGGCAAAAGTTGTGGGGCTTATGTTCATTTGAGGTTTGGATTTTATTTGTAAGTACACATTCAGCATTTGTAAGCGCAAACTACACGTGTTGGTTTGTGGGCATACATCTGAGAGCTTTAAATGAATATATCCTTGCAACTTAGATTATAGATAGATTATAGACACATGCAGCATTTGTAAGCACAAACTTATACATGCCTACTTGTGGACATACATTTTATATGAATCCTACATTACATTTTTAATACGTTATCTTTGCAACTTAGATTATATACAGGTTTAAACCTACTTTTTGTATGGAAAAACTGACTTGGAACGGGATTTTCTTTTTATTGTTTATTCCCAATTTGGTGTGTAGCAATGTGCTTGTTTATTTCCCATAGACAAAGAAAAACAACGAGCTGGCCGGGGTGCTGGCAAAGTTTGAGGAGAGAATCAAGAAGAGGGACAAGGAACTGGAGGAAGCAAGTAATCAGTGTGCCAATGTCAAAGCTGACCTCAAGCTGCTCGAGCAGGTAAACAACATACTTCTGTTTTAAAAATAACTGGAAATGCTTAAAACCATGTTTCCAAGTGTCAAATTTTCAAATTTTTCCACCCTGGGGGACAAGTCACCCAGACCCTGTTGGCCCGCCATACCACCTCAAAATTTCAATACGGCCCTTGGGTAAAATAGTTTGGAGACCCCTGATCTAGACTGTTTGTAACCTACCTGAATTTATTAAGATGGATTTTTGTAAACCAGTCTCATCAAAAAATATTTTTGCAATGAAAATGTGAATATCTTGTACACTATCCATGGTTACCCCACTCAAAGCAGTTGGCATAAAGTGGCTTCGTTACCTGCGAAAATAAATAGGAAAACTCACAAAGAAGACCTTTTGAGGATGCTGCAGAAAAAAATGCTTACAATGTGCAAATTAATTGAATAATATAATAACATTGGATATTTTGATAAATTTGCAGACCAACAGAAACCTGGAGAAGACTTTGTTGGAGCGAGATAAGCGGTTGACGCAAGTCACCTCACAACTGGAGGAGATGCAGAGAATACAGGAAGTGATAGCCAGCCTCATGGGGAACAACGCCAAGAACAACAGCAACGCCTCCAACTGACATCCTGACAATAACATACCACAGGCCTTTTCAGATACAACACATTCTGCCCGCATCGTCTATGGATCACCGGACAAACTGTATGAAAGCTTTCATACATCTCCATACACTCCTGACTCACGACCCGGCGCCAGATAGAAAAAACCATAGAGAAACCAGGCAGATGGTGTTCATTGTGTAATGGGGATGATCTTGCTGTCTGTGTTACAATTCTTACATTGATTATTCTTAATTGACTACTTAAATATTATCAATTTTTATTAAATAAACAATTACAAACATATTTTACTATAATTGTTTTTATTGGGTGTTTGAAATCAGCTAGGCACTAGCTAGCGATGGCGCAGGGTCATTATAACACTACCTACACTAGTTTTCCTTTCAAAACGAGCTTGAGAAATCAATCAAGCGACAGTAGTCAAAACAAAGCTCAACATTTAAACCAGTGATTTCCAAAGTGGTCGATATCGACCCCTGGGGTCTACGGGATACTCGATGGGGGTCTACATTGACGTGGCATAAAAATGGGAGTCTACGAAATATTGTATTGTAAATTTTTTAAGATGTAAAAAAAAAGATGACGGACAGGGGGCAGACATCAGTTCACCCGGCTATAAAAAGTGGCTGGTTTGCAGCTACAGGCTTGTGTGAATTTTGGTTATTGTGTATTGTTGTATTCTGTTTATATTGTGATGGTGGATAAAATAAAAAGTGGCTGGTTTGCAGCTACAGGCTTGTGTGAATTTTGGTTATTGTGTATTGTTGTATTCTGTTTATATTGTGATGGTGGATAAAATAAAAAGTGGCTGGTTTGCAGCTACAGGCTTGTGTGAATTTTGGTTATTGTGTATTGTTGTATTCTGTTTATATTGTGATGGTGGATAAAATAAAAAGTGGCTGGTTTGCAGCTACAGGCTTGTGTGAATTTTGGTTATTGTGTATTGTTGTATTCTGTTTATATTGTGATGGTGGATAAAATAAAAAGTGGCTGGTTTGCAGCTACAGGCTTGTGTGAATTTTGGTTATTGTGTATTGTTGTATTCTGTTTATATTGTGATGGTGGATAAAATAAAAAGTGGCTGGTTTGCAGCTACAGGCTTGTGTGAATTTTGGTTATTGTGTATTGTTGTATTCTGTTTATATTGTGATGGTGGATAAAATAAAAAGTGTGTAATAAAGTTTTGGTTGATTATCCACATTTAAAAGTGATATTGATGTCAACAGGGTGGAGTTTGTGAATGCCTGTGGGATACCAAATTTTTTACATGCACCTATTGATCTATGCTATCTAATCTAATCTAATATGTAAAATTGGGGATCACTTTATAAACATTCTCACAAGCGCACATACAAGTTAGCGCTTGCACATGCCACTTGTGAACCTACAATATAAAAACCCAAATCTCAAATGAACATACACCCGCAACTCTTGCCGACCTTCCCTGAAACAGGGGTGACATTGGCAAAGTGAACCATTTTCTAAAGCATGGGTGATCAGCCGCATACCAACCTATAAGTTAGAAATATAAAAACTACTTAAATATTGTCACAAATTACTAAATTACAGAACAAAAAAATGCAAAGATCGCTAAAAAGATGTGCCAATAATTAAGCTAGGGAAAGCAGTGGGTTTGTATCACTCAAGATGTTAAGAGTTTTGCAGAGGCTTTATCTGGCCGTGGAGGGAGGAACGCTAAGAATAAGCAAGTAAGGTAGGAAATAAATAAAAATGTGCCAACAATGTTTATTTTGTATTTTATACAAATAAATCCAAAACAATAACTACATAAGGTCATCACTTCTTATATTTTTTTATTAAATAATAACTTAAATTCATTGTTATACAATAAGTAAGAAAATACTTTTACTTTCAATAAATTAGCATGCATTTTTTGCAACAAACTTGAACACTTAATCCAATCAAATGTATTTTTAATTTACACTTATAATTTTTAAGTCTTAACATTTTGCTTCTCTACTGTAAATTACTATTACAGCCAATCAATTTAGAAATACTTAAAGCTATAATTATGGACTCGGCACATATTTCAAATTATAATTTTTCTCGGCGGGCAAACGTCACAAGTCTATGTGTCAGGGTCATTAGGAACCAATAACAAAATCTTAAAAGAATGGGATGTACTGATTGAATGTAAAAGGAAATGTATGAACAGCGTGATGGATATGAATGAATTGAAGGAGCTAGGCAGGGGTAAGAAGAAATGGAGTCAACTCTGCAGAGGCTCTGGCTACTCCTAGAGGAATGGTGACACAGTTAAAGTTACAGTTTGCCTATTCCCTAGTAACCCGGCCGTGTGTTGTCACAATAGGGTAATTGCAGTGGTGGGGGAAACGGTTTAAAATACTATGGTTGTGTAGAGTACATGTCAAGGATCACAACCATATATTTTTTATATAGTAAAAATAAAGATATCATTGATAATTTTCAAAAATAAAATGTCGAGAATTGGAATACCGCCAAAACGCAGTGGGGCCGAAGAAACACGCTGTGACATCAAAATTACGTAGATGGATCCATTGGTCTTAAAAAACCTAACGGTACACTCCATACATTGTGAGATCCATTGACGTCACATCCACCTAAATAAAAAAAAGGGTGTTTTAGCGGAAATCGAAAAAGGGCGAATTTTACAGAGCTGTAGTTTAAAAACTAAGCCAGATATTATTTTTTTAAAAACGCAGATGCATTTTTTAAAAGGTAGTCTTGTCATTTTATGAAATAAAAAATATATGTGAAATTACCCTATTGTTTCTTCAATCAAATTTGTGCTGAGTCCATTACAAATGTAATTTGTTCATTAGTTTTTAGTTGGGATCTTCAGGTCTGATGATAAGTTCAATAAGGGTGTTGTTTCTAGAGACTACGGCCTTCAGGACTGGAGTGTTAGTTTCCAAAATAGCATAGATGTCATTGGCTGATCTTACTTCTTTATTGTTTATGTGAGTCACAATGTCGCCAGGCCTCAATCCACCTCTGAAAAACCATTTAAATAAAAAATTAGGAGACTTTTTATGTAGATGAGGCATTGACGTATAATGCAGTGGAAAAGAAGCTGGATTAACTGTCAAACAGTCTTGTAAAATACAACAGCGGTAGCCATATACAAAGGCCATGTTCGCGAGCTCTTTTGAGTACTGTGAGCGCTTACAGTAAAAATCATGTTCGGGGAGAAGTGTGGGGAGCTTGGTTGCAAAACACCCCGAACAATCATAAGCGAACTTCATACATCAACCAAACAGCAGCTGTCAAAGCTCGGCAAAATGGATGTAGATTTATCTCAAAATGCATAATTGATTCATGATTCTGATACTTTAAGCAGAATCTTCAATTATTGAAGTGCTTTTGAGCTCAAATCCATTTTTTAACATTAGTAATAGTTGCTAATATTCGCGTTATTGAGGTTAGCTGGCAACTGTCAGTGTATTTTTGTGCTTTGCCGGGATTCGAACCACAACCTTTCATTTACGAGTCCGAAGCGTTACCAAATTAAACTCAAATAAACTGAAAAAAAAACTATGCATTTCATAAAAAAAAAAATTATTAATATTTTAAACTAAATACTTGCTACTATGCAATAAGAGATGTGGTGAGACAGTATAAAATTTCATAGCCAACGGCGATACCATGTTGAAAGCACCGGTTCTCATCAGATCACCGAAGTTAAGCAACACTGGGCGCGGAAGCTACTTGGATGGGTTACCGCTCAGGTACACCGCGTGTCGTTGGCATCTTGGACCGGTCCGTAGTCCAATGGCAACACTTCGGACT
Source organism: Agapetus fuscipes (assembly GCA_951799405.1). Taxonomy (NCBI): domain Eukaryota; kingdom Metazoa; phylum Arthropoda; class Insecta; order Trichoptera; family Glossosomatidae; genus Agapetus; species Agapetus fuscipes. Next base: position 9,643,341 of record OX637341.1, read on the forward strand.
CGTAAATGGAAGGTTGTGGATTCAGATCCCGGCGGAGCACAAAAACATACAATTTATATTTGCAAATATGCTCTTCGCTGGGTTGAAAAAATTCACAAAGCCTTTATCAAAGACCGGTCACTAAAAGGTTCATCCAGCCTTACAGCAACTGGGTCTTGCTTGAGTATTGGCGCTTTGTAACGACGACCAAGCTCGTACACCTCTGCGGCACTACACAAGTGTCATAGACCCCTAGAGTCTCTAGAATCTAGGGAGTCTCCGGCACAGGATTTCTTAAAAAAAAAAAAAAAAAATAGCATTTTGAATGACATATTGACTTACGTGTAAGCTGGTGATCCTACGATGACTTTCCACACCAAAACACCGTGAGTTATATCAAATGACATCTGAAACAAAATAAATGCATTGGATGCACAGAAGTATTTGAATAATAAGAATGAGGTCCGAACATTCAAAATATCCCTCAACTATATGACCTCACCCATAGTAAATTCCCGATAATCAAGGAATTTTTGCTAGTTCACAGCATTTAGTCAGTCAAAGTACACACTATTTATTTTGAATATTTGTGTAAATGTCACTAAGATATATTATACACATTAACACTGATATTAATTGCAGATTTTTTGGTGGTTGTGAAATTACTTTTAAAGCTGAATTTCTTGCATATTAAAATGCACTCAGATCTTGACTTGGATATACACCAAACTGAAATCGGTTTATTAAAATTATTTTGTTTTTACTTGACCCAATTGAAATTGTATAGGTACTTCCTTGAATTATTTTGCAGATTCAACCAATTCAGTAGGTGTTTTATTTTATTTTGCATTAAAACGACGTGCTTACAACATGTAATAAGTGTGTTTAGGATTTAACCTCCAAAATATTTGACAGATGAAAAACTCTTGAATGGATGAAAGACTAGCGCCTCTGGCGGCCAGATTTGCAAAAAATCCGGCCTAAAGATGAGGCTTATTTTTTCCCCCTTTTCAATATTCCGACCTCATTGGCCAATTTTACATAACGTCGTTTAGTAGACACTGGCCACCCCAATGGCGCTTATAATAAACATATCTGAAGTATTTCAATTAATCCAAAGCATTTTCAGATTCAACGGTATGACATGAATTACCGCGGAAGAGATTACGGTGGAATAAAGCATGAAGACAGCAAGACTAGGCTAACAACTCACCTTTATAAAAAAATCACACTCGGCAAGATGATCTAGCGTAATAATGGATCTAGCAATGAATTTTAATGTAAACAGTGCTTTTCAAATGAATTAACCATTTAGATAAATGAGAACAAGAAAGAGCATGCTTGCCTCAGGATTCTTCTGTCTCAGCTCCCTCAGGATGTTGGGTGTGAGAGAGAGCATGGTTATGCCCATGTACCTCTTGGACACAGGTGTCCCACCAAACTCTTTCCCTGAAGAAATAAATCAACACTATAATAATTCCATTACTTGGTCTGATCGAGAAGAACCTACACAGCTTAAACTGGATGTGGTGAAAATCAGAACTAATGTTGTAAAATGTCACATTCGATATTTAAACGTGAAGTTAGATGAGTTTAAGAAGTAATATTTTGTTGAAGAAATACAGAACTATTACGATTGATTTTATCAGGTTGTAGGCCCTGAAGTCATAACAGCGCCCTCCTTCAGCTGTCATCTACGTTCAATTAAAGGTATGTAGGAATATAGCTCAGTTGTTGGAACACTTGCATTCAAAGCCAGAGATTTAGGGTTTGAACCTCACTATGGGTGTCTAATTTGATATCCCGTTTTGTTTTTTTCTACAGGTTCACTTTCAAATGTAAGCACCAAGATCTAATCGAAGGACAAGTAAGAAATGAAAACCTGCTTCCTCAGGAACAGGCAAACTCTACTTGAAGTTAAGTGCTCTACATTCTTACACGTGACCATAAACAGGTTACATCCAACACATGTGTTCGTTTAGGGACAAGGAGGCAAAAAATAACTTCAGTGGGCACAATATGTAGTACAAGCAGAGGACTCCAGGATAATCTGAAATATCTGAGATACCCAGGATACGGAGAGGAGACAATGTTAAAGCAAATGCGGAAGTCCTATGAGTAAGGGCACCATAGAGAGAAGCGGCACAAGACAGAGAGCCTTCAAGGCTTGTAAGACAGATTAAGTAAGTAAATAAGTACATGCACCACACTCAGAGATTTCATATACATGTTTCTTACTATTGGCGAGGAATTGTTTAGCGTAATCGATGGGGATGGCGAATGAGATCCCTGACGTGACCTTCATGCTGTTGATCCCAATGGCTTCTCCGTCCAGGTTGACGAGAGGACCTCCAGAGTTGCCAAAGTTAATGGCGGCATCCGTCTGGATGTAGGACATGTCCTTGCCTGGAAGTTTTACAAAAAATGACAAATATGATCAACAAAGTCACGAGTTTTTGGTCTTCTAGTCCGTCTTTATTGTGATTTAGATCTTTTTGTACTTGTTTTACAAAAAAATAACGCTCCTTCTCAACAATAACAATCAAATTTGTAAAAAAAAAAATGACTCAGAGAGCACAATTGTATTGGGGAAGCTGTATGTTGAAAGAAAAAAAATCTGGCCCATATCACTTTAGTATCAATGCATTGTGCGTCATGCGGTCTGGTCAATAAAAGTCAACAGACTGCATTGGCTGTCTGGAAAGGAGTCTGGAAAAGAAACACCATTGGAGTCTGGTAAAGATGGTTGTGACGACGGACCCATAGGGATGCATGATATTGGGAAGACCCAGATTAAGGTGGCTGGACAGAGTGTTGGCAGACTGCCATGCAGTAGGAGTTTAGGACTGGAGGAGGAAGGCGTTGGACAGGCAGCGGTGGCTTCATTTGATCAGACCCACCTCAAGCGGCGTGCCATTAATGATTGGTGTATTTGTTATATTTTATAAAGCCCGCTACTCGTTAAATAAATAACCTTTGATGAGTAAGCACTAACCTGCCAGTCCTAGCTCGTCAGATCCCCGCTGTGTGGAACTGACGACTCCTGATGTCACTGTGTTACTCAGGGCTAGAGGACTGCCCAGGGCTACCACCTGCAAAAATATTAAACCTTAAAATATTATTGATTTGTTTTTTAAAAAAACAAATCAATAAACATGAACTCTCACAGTGTTAATGCGCAAAGCATAAAAAACATACTTTAAATATTAGGTCGGGGAAAAAGTTTCTTCACATTTTTTATGAAAATTCAGGTCTTTTTTTTTCAAAGCTAATTTACATTTAATTACAGTACATACGTGCCATTTTGTTCGTAGACTATCTGCCATCTTGTAGGTAGAGACATGATCCCGTTGCTGTAGAAATTTTGGGACTTCTGATCAAAAAAACGCAATATTATTTTACAATCACTTTATTCTGATTCAGCCATACTGACCGATTCTGTAGTCTTGTGGGTATCGCTTAGGACTTATAATCAGGAGGTGGAGGATTTGATTCTTCAGGCACAAAAAAATATCATTTGAGTTTCAAAATATGCTCTTCGCTGGGTTGAACAATTCATTTGCCTTTACCAAAGGTCCATACAGATTACAGAAACTGGATCTTTCTTATGTAATTAGCGCTTTCTATAGTGTTGACCAAGCTCGCGGAGAAAAGAAGAGAAAGTTGTCTGTTTACAAAGTCCGCTATCTTTAATTATGAGAAATTGACATTTTTATGTTGGCGATCGACGATGGTGGAATTTGAAATAGCCATTGACAAACTTGTTTATTTAAGTCTAGATAGCTTTACCTAGTAGTTAGTAACAATAAAAAATGAAAACATGCATTTAGGATAAAATAATATACCTTGACCAAAATATAAAAAGGTAATTTTCCCTATAGGTAGAGAAAGCGTATTTTGGAAACAAGCAATTAAGTAAGTTAACAAGTATTTACAAATTCTCCGCAGCGAATGTCGGCAGATTTCCCCAACTTCATGACGGGTAGGCCTTTAACAGCGATCCTTATTGTCGCCAGGTCTGACTTCATGTCCACATCCTCAACTCGACCATTGTAAGTTCTGCCATCCTGAAACACAGCACAAGTGAAACCAACACATTGATACTTCAAAGGTAAAACTGAATAAGTGGCCTATTGAGATAACTTCAGTTTTTCATACAGTGCATGCACCTTTATCCTATTTTCTACGAGCAAAAACAATTTAAAAAGTGTGAAAATCCTGTAGTATAGACAATTTTCAAGAGCACTTCCTTAAATTAAGTTTAACTTTTTAATCCATTGGCGTTTCGCTTCACGGGTAGAAAGTATTCTCAAGGCGAGTTATAGTGACATGGTGGTCTTCTCAGTCACTCGCTGTTCATGATGCACTCTTATCTCCCATCGTTCTGAGTTTTGAGCAGGTGTAGCGGGGATCTTATGGAATGCATCAACACAAGAGAGCTTGAACTGTTTATTTGACATGTGTTATGCTGTGATAGTTTACCTGCAAGCGCACAGAGACAATGCTGTTGTGTCTGCTCGCCACCACGTGAGCGTTGGTCAGGATGAGGCCGTCCTCCTTCACGATGAACCCAGAACCATTAGACATCGTCACAGGCTGCCCACTGAAGTAATCCACCCTCCGAGCGTCTTTAATCTCTATGTAAACCACAGAGGGCGCACAAACTTTCACCACATCCGCTATGAAGTTAAACTTCTCTCTCCTGCCTTTCAGGGAATCATCCGCTTCAAAGGGTTTAGCAGCCTGAACAGATGGCATGCTGAAATTCCCATATAATTCATAACCTAAAAACCCGCCTAACAAAACAAGCAATTTCCCGCTTAAATATGATTTTTCGTTTGCGTTATTTGTGTTATTCCTGTCTTTATTTTGAGCGTTGACATCGCCGTGTTGTATCACAGCGTTGTGCACTAACAGTTGAGATAAGAATCCATTTTTGTTGTGAAGGAGATAGCGACGTATAGGCCTTGTTAGAATGCCCGACATTTTGAAAATTTTGTAACGTGAATGTTTTTATTTATTTTTAGTATTAACTTTTTTTAAATGTTAATTTAAGATATTTAAATATCACCGCGCATTTTTCATGTGCAGAAAACAGCTGAGAAATGTGACAGTTCAGATTTGTAATTCTTCTTCTTCTACTCGGAAACATCGCATGTTTGTCTATGATATATTGGTCCAAAACTCTAGACGCAGATATAGCGTTATAGAGTCGTCGAAAATGTGGATAAAAAATAAAAATTGGTTTGTCATTGGTTTAAGTAGAACATGAATACAATTTTTTTTTTTTTATTATTGTTATTTAATTAAACAACACTTTTTAAATTTTAAAACACTGTTTTATTTCCACAAATATATAATATATTTAAAAATTATCAACTTTTAAATATTTTAAATAGTACAAAATAATTTTTATTATGTTAATAATTTTTAAATATATTAAGTATATATTTGTGGAAATAAAACAGTGTTTTAAAATTTAAAAAGTGTTCTTTAATTAAATAACAATAAAAAAACATGAATTTTCACAGTGTTAATATACAAACCATAAAAAATATAAAAAAATATTTCTTTCTGGCGATATTAAATCAATATAAGCTTATTGAGAGGTATGAGAAAAACAATTTGTATGACTAATGAGGCCCGCATTTATGTAGTCCCGTCACCCAGTTGGGTTGCTAAAAAAAAAGCATACAAGTATTTTGATATTGGTTGCTTGAGACGGCAGTCACATATAGATGATGATGAAATTTCTGAATTTAGAAATATTCCAACCTCATTTCCACGATACTTACACAGGTACCTACCTGTTACATGTTCAAGAAGTTTTCAGACTTCCTTGTAAATCAGAAACATGGATATCATTTGCATAATCATCAATATTATGCTGAAGGAGCCTATCGCAGATATGGGTGCAATGTCAGCTCTAACTCCGATAGACCACATAAACAGATCCTGGAAAGCAACTTTCCAGTGTCGACCACCAGCCGTGTCAGCCTGAAACTCCTATTCTATTGAACATGTTGAAATCAATGAAAATGAAATAAAAAAATGAGGTTCAGTCGTGTTGGAGTAGATTTGCTTACGCTGTGATTAGACCCCCACCTGTGTCTACATGGCAAAAGTAATTTTGTGAAGTGTATTCCCCTTCAAAAAAATATACACTTATCTTCACTATTTTTTATAAAGCCTATGTTTTTAAAATATATTTGTGAAGAGGAATGCAATCCAACAACCTATTTTGCCTGGCCCAAACAAGGTATTAACATCATCAATTAATAATTAATCATTTTATAATTTAATGAATTCTTAAAAAATAATTACCCAATGACATATTCTGTTAAACTAGGGCCAAAGTTATCATCAATAGAACACGAGATTCGAACTTGAGCTTGTTTCAATAATGCTAATTCCAAAGTCAGTGCCTTATCCGCTCCGCTATACCAGCGACAAAGAAGCAAGTAACTGTATGTGACCAGAGGACCTACAAGCGTAGTGACTTCATTCTGATGAAAAGGATGCAATCATTAAATTGTGTGGGTAGTTTTTATTATCAGTTCAAAGTTACACATGGTAACATAGAAAATACTGGGCCTTGGTCACATAAAGGCCGTCAACCTATTCTGTAGGAATTGTCAACTTAACTTCATAAAAAAAAACAAGGTTTTTAAAATAAAAATTGTTTTTTATTTCTGTCCCATGACAAATTTAACAATCTATATACATAGTAGGTTCCATGAAAGTCTGTGTAACCAAATTATATAGTTTACTTCATATAATAATAATATTTTACACTAATTCTAGAGAAATAATAATCATGTGTGTGCTGCACACGCCCACATGTCACTAATATAGTGGAAATCTGGGCGTTGTGCGGCCCGCACCAAGTTTAACATATAATCTTGTAACCATCCACATTACTTTATACACTTTCTTTTAATAATTCGTCATTGAAACAATAATTAATCATAACTGAAGGGAAGTGATGGATTGAAGGGCCCCCTTTAAAAATCATGCTGTTATAACGAAAACTTAGAAAATGCATTTATGCGCAATTAAAAAAATGGATTTAAAAAAATATTGTGACAGAGAAGGACAAATATCTGATTTTTATTCGGCATATCTAACGTCATCTAAAGCCGTGTCTCTTCTATGCTGCACGGATTACGACTTATATAAATGGAATCTAAGTACTCACACATTACACGGCTGGTCATGAGCTGCATCGGCTTTGTGTTCCACAGCACATTGAGTTTACAAATATCTCACTGATTTAATCAAATCTGTCGCCCTCGTCAAAAAAAGCCTCACGCTACGCTCGACAGAAACCGGAGACAAGTCACGTATTAAAGAGCCGATAAGAATATTAATTAACACAGTCTTTGGAGAGTGTGCATTTGCAATTGCTGATCCTCTGGCCTGGAACCCCCTACTTTATCATGTGAGAGAGATAGAGGACTATGGGAAGTCCCGAAATGCACTGAAGACAAGAAAATTTCTGGCAGTATATGCACAAGCATCCTTGAAGTGACTACATCATGAAATGGCGCCCTAAAGAAATCATTAACTCATCATCCTCATCACATTGTGCCCAATGACACATGGGCACTCTATGAGAGGACACAACTATACCTCGCAGACCTCATCAAGTTAACTGGTTTGAATGGCAGACAATCGACTTTGCGCTCTGCGGAAAGTGGAGCGAATGTCAAAGAGCCTTTTCGCAAGTTTGCAACAGTATTTGGGAGCGTGCTTCTGCAATGGGGGCTCTAAGGGCATGGAACCAACTGGCATCTGTGATTTGAGAGATTGCCGACAGCAGTCACTTCAAGAGACGTCTCAAGGCGGATCTGTTTACTGAATTCTTTGGGCCACCTTTGTTGTGACAAAACAGGACCAATGAAAAAAGTCAACTCATTCATCATCATGGATGTTGGGATACAATTAGGTACTACAAAACACTGAGAAATTCAACCTTCTCCCCCATCATGGTCTGTAAATCCATTTTTCAATTTAATATAATACATCAAACAACTATAGCTCCAATTAAAAATCATCAAATGCACTTATTTTTAATGCAGAGTAGAAGTGTTGAAGCTACACAGTAAGTATTTTAAACATAAGAAAACTTGGCTGTCTCGTTGTGATCACCATCTTGTGGAAAAAGGAATAGTGGAATTTGACATAATAAATTATTTCAATTATTCTTTGCAAACTTAACACGTTCAGATTTTTTGTAGGTTTTAAATTGTCTAGACCAGTGTTTTTCAACCTTTTTCATGACACGACCCCCCTAGTATCAAAAAATATTTCGCAACCCCCCAACCCTTTTTTTTATATATTTAATTTAATATAATAATTTTAACTCTTATCGACTTTTTATTTAAGTCTCACAAATTATATGCTGTATAAAAAACTGAAGTTTTCTCAACCTCTCGCGACCTCCCTACAGAGGCTCCGCGACCCCCCAGGGGGTCGCGACCCACAGGTTGAAAAACGCTGGTCTAGACATCTTGTTATATTGATAAAATATTTTCAAAATTAACTCACTTCAGAAGAGTGGTTGAAATTCAATAAAAAAATACATATAAAAAATAATCAAGACAGAATTTTAAATATCTCCAAAACCCTAAAGATATAGGGGTGAAAAAAAAATATGCTATTAGTCATATAGAACAAAAGATGAGGATCTTGGATATTTTGAAAACGAGATAAATACATGGAAACAAAAGAGAGGTTAGTTTTCTGTATTTCCGTATATTTATCTCATTTATTTTAAATAGTCCTAGATTGCTTCCTTTTGTTCTATACCGCTCACTTGTAAGAATTTCTAAGGTGTTATTTCTTTATAATTTTACATAGCAAGGACTCAAACCACATCATACAATTTACCTTTAGATTTTAACAACAGATGGCAATGCAACATTAATGAAAAACATGATATTCTTATACAAGTGTGTAACAATGATTTTAAAATAGAGATGAGACAATCGTCTTTATTTTTAGAATTAAATATATGCCATAGCAAATTCAAAGATAATAGTAATCACATATTGTTAAATTATCAATGTACAATTTCTGTGTTTGCATTTTATATTCAGTTATTCAAAAACAGTAAGTGATATCAAAAAGATATTGAATTTCGGGTATTTGATTTTTTTGGAATGTGTTCATGAAATACTGTTTGTAATAAATAAATAATGTTAGAATTCACAATCATATAAGAACTGGCAATAGTATGTGTGAATTCTACATAAACTAGCATTAACACATTCGCGGACACATGAAATGTGAAGTAGGCTAGAAAAAACACTTATTTCATCATCTCAAATTGTATTTTTATTATAAAATTTTTATTTATTTATTTTTTTGACATCCAGGGACGCAACGGCTATTGCCGTGTTCTTTGGATTTCTGTAGGGACACACGGATGCTACATGTATGCAAGTTCTAACAGAAATAGCCGGTTCGTCCCTAGTAATAACGTTTTATCACGACGGCTATTACTGTTTCGTCTAGTCCTAGACAAGCTCATAGAGCGGCTATAACCGTTTCGCCCGCAAACGTGTTAACAAGAACCAATCATATACTTACGTTGCTATTTACAAAATGTTGGATCCATAGCTGATCTACTGATCATTGATTTTATGTCTGTAAAATGCACTGTAAGCTGCGGATGAGCCATGACTTTGCTGTTGCAGAATATCACCGTTGGAGTTCATACATAGCACTGTGAGTTCTTATAGTGTTATTTATGAATACAGTTGTGAACAAAAACTAGAAATGCATTATAATTGACATGTGTTAGAAATTAATTATTTGAAAAAATTATATTCAACAAACTTTGAACACATTTAAAAAATATTGAATTAAATTTTAAAAAAACTATGTCGAATTGACATAACAAAATATTCTCATTGGATAAGTGACATTTTTCACAATTTTTGGTTAAATTTCATGAAGTTTAAGTCCTTTTATAACCTCAGTTGCATTTTAACTTTTTTTTTCAATCATTGATACATTGTAAGGTCTGAGAGCTAAACTGATAAAAGTGACTTTTTTTAAAACATCCTGTTTTTTGTAGCATTTGATTTGTTCCTTGATCAGACAAAAAATCAGGTTTGGTCAAACCCTCCTTGTGTGTGTGTGTCAGCAGGAACTACAGCACATCAACGCTCATACAAAGCTGTATATTTTAAGTGGTGGAAGACCTTCCCGTGAAGTTAATAACATTGGTACGACAAAACAAGAACCTCTAGGTCAAAAGGGTGCCCATGACACCAAAATAAAGTGGTTCGATGTTACTGAAGCTAAAAGCATACCGCGGGGGCACTCCTTGTGGGATTGTTGCTAGATCACAAGTAGCATGAGATCGATTTGAATAAGCAAGTGAGTTAAACTGGCAACAGCTAATTACTTGGATCATGCATTTTTCATTGCCAGTCCTCTTTTATAGAATGCCTTACCGCATAAACTGAAAGTTTGAGAGAATTCTATAATTTAGGAGATGCTATGACTTCTAGGTTGATATAAGGCTGCCCACCCCTTGCTGTAAAAAAAATGGTTCACTTTGCCAATGTCACCCCTGTTTCAGGGAAGGTCGGCAAAAGCTGCAGGGCGTATCTTCATTTGAGGTTTGGTTTTTAATTCACACACAGTTTTTGTAAGCATGAACTTGCATGTGTCTGTGGGCATGCATTTAATATGAATTTTAAATATTAATACATCTTTGCCACTTAGATTGTAGATTATTAAAGTGCTCTTCGGTGATTTTTTACAAGATGGCACATAAAACAATCAATTAAATTATTATCAAACATTTTGTAATCTTTTATTTAGGTCACTTGATCAGTTTGACTCTCACATTTCACATTTCTTTTTTGTTATGACAGCACATCTCCTGATTTTAAATAATTTAACAATAAACTGGAAAAACTTAAAACAACAAGTAATCTCAAGCCATTTCATAAAAAAAACATTCTTCATAACAAAATTATTAAATTATCATTTATCATCCTACTACAACAAAAATGCTGGAGTTTTTCTTTTCGCTTGGTCTTCATAGCTTGGCAACCCTGAAATTGACAGACCATCTATTCCTCCACAGTCCATCGAAGGTGAACACAACACCTTCCGTCTTGCACTCTTATTTCTTTCTTTTGTTCTCAAAAGCATCTTAAAGTATCATCTTCCATTTTCAGATCTAGAATTCAGCAAAACAAATGATTTGTGAACAACAATAAATCAAAATAAAACAGGAAAAAAACAATAACGGGCATGTGGTTATCCCCATGGAATACTGATCAGAAGGTGTATGGTTAAATTGCTAAGAGGGCTCAAAAGTTTTTCTATAATTTTCAAATGCTCTTGGGTCATCGATCAAACATTAAAGTTGAAATGGTGTATGTCAATTTTTCCCCACAGTAATGCATGTGACCTGGAACGTAATAGGTATACAATGATAAACAGAGCCATAAGATAACAGCGATTTTTGTTTGACAGTGCCATCCATCAATATAATAGACATAGATGGCTTACTTCTGTTTTCTCCATAGTATCAACCGTACCGGGAAACAAAATAATAGGTAAACTACAAAAAAAATGAGACAAAAGATATTATGAACGTATGAGTTTGTATGGGTGTGAGCCTAGGCACACTGATTGGTGTGTGTGATGTCTCTGGTATAGTGTCAACAATCTGGTATAGTGTCGAACAATCCTAGCCGAAGTATCTACTATGTTCAAGAACATGCAAGAATCGCCTCTGCCGCCCATATAAATCTGAAAAAAGATTCTATGGGACGGAGTCGCTTAGACCAGCGGTTCCCGAATTCTTTTGGCTACAGAACCCTTTTTGGCTCACCGTTTTTGTGCGGAACCCTAGCTAGGCCCTAGAGTCTAGTAGGGCCTAGAGCTCAAGTAAGAAGTAAACTAACTGTAACATTGTTTTTTTACGTGAGATCACACCATACTGAGGCTTTTTGGCTTGGTGTTCGCATCTTGTAAGTATAGTTTGACTTTAAAAGAAAGACTTTTTAAGATAAAAATATTTATTTAGTTATAAAAAAATATATTTACTTTAGTTAGATGAACTTAATGTGAAGAATGAAATCTTTTCATAGTTTTTGACAAAATAACATTGAAGTCAGGTTTTATGTCTGACAATTGGATTCAGAGGTCTGGTGCAGCATTCAGCCTACTCCTTAACTTATTTTTCGTGTAGGCGTAAGCTGAAACCCCAGCCTCGCATCTATAAGTTGACACAAATGGAAGTAACGCCATGATAGCCTTTTCGACGATGCCCGGGTATTCGTATTTCAGGCCAAACCAAAATTGGCTCGGGTTCGTGGTAGCTTTTAATTCGAAAAGTTGTTTGAGTGTGGATGAATTTTTTATATCAATTAAATTTTCATACTCCGAAACAGTCAATGTTGAAGATTTGGTATGAATCCTAAATGGATTTTGGACCCATTCGATATCCTGTAACTGTAACTTTTTAACTAAAAAACTAATGTTTTTATCTTTGAGGTGAGGATAATTATGATCAAGGTGACTTAAGTTTTGGAGGTGCTAGAGAAAACATCGAAATCTTGAATATTTTCGCGGAACCCCTGAGAGCCTTCTACGGAACCCCAGGGTTCCGCGGAACACCATTCGGGAACCGCTGGCTTAGACCATTCTAACGCGAAGATCTGTAAGCAGAGAGTGATGAGTAAACAGTACATTGTAACTTATATTGTGAGAAATAAATCTTGGGAAATAAATTTAAATTGAAATTTAATTAAAAGAACCCAAAGTAAAATCATAAAATTCATCAAATAAATCAAGAGATATAAACATGATGGTTGCTTGGAAACTGAATAAAACAAGACCTCGTTTGTATGAAGTGTACACCCTAGGGAACACTCTTTATTGGTAAGCAAATCGGCTCAGACAAATGTTTGTTTTGCTCCATCTACGTATATCTTTTATGTTGACCGATGGACAGTCCTCATAGAAATCTGCCTGGGTTTGACTATAACAAGATGCTGCCGACGCCTTGAGAGGGCAGTGGTTTCTGGTTTGGCACGCCATATATGCTCTAGTGCTCCATCTATTTTATCCATACTTACCTACTGATCAATGCCTGAAATGAATATTTGCATGCATACGTATCCTACGCCTTTTGGTAAATGTCTTGCACATGCAAACTGATTGGTAACTTACAATCTCATAGATAGAATCTAAAACAGGTGTTTTTTTTCAGCAATCGAAAGATGTGCAATCATGGCCGTCGAAAGGGGGGGCAGGGGGGTGGCAGGGGGGCAGGGGGGCAGGGGGGGCAGGGGGGGGGGCTGTTGCCCCCCCCTGGAAATCTCGAAGGCCTACGACCTGCACTGTGGAACGATGTTTTAGTACACTGAGGAGGGAAAAGACATGGCTGAGATCGACAATGGAAGAAAACAGACTCAATGGACTATGCATGATGAGTGCGCACAGGGAAAAGGTGACGGGCTGCCCAACATTTACGGATAAAGTGATGGACATCTTCGGTCAAACACCAAGAAAACTGGTATTCGCCTTTTCGACGTAGATCAGGTAAGTTAGATTTTTGATAAGTAGGGTGCGTGTCCAAAAATTGTGAGTGTTTTGCCCCCCTCTAGATTGTGTTCTTCCGACCGCCATGTGTGCAATCAAATCATCAAACCCCACTTCAACTGAAGTGGTTGGGGTAAGGCCGGCATCAACTGACAGTTTTGATGAAAGGACTTCTCACTTTAACTTCACACACCCCTGATACATAAACTGCATTATACCCAATGATCTCGGGTTGGAATCCCACCGAGGGTGTCAGAAATGATTTCCCGTTTCAGTGTTTATTTCAAAATTCCATAATCAAATACCGGCAAGGTTTACTCAGCCTTCACAAGAAATGAAGACCAGCCCGTTCAGGAGCTGGGAAACCCCCACTTCAACTGGCATAAGGCCGGCCCCTTACCTGTAAAAATAAATAGGTTCCACTTGCCACATGCAAAACCTTTCGGGGATATCGCGGCAAGAAGTTGCGCTTTATGTGTAGCTTAGTTGCGTTCCATTGAATTTCATTTTTTAAAATGCTCAAGTAGTGGAAACAAAATATAATAATCATAATTTTCAAAAGATGAATGGATATAGTATTCTTTTGAAATAATAATAATAATAATATTATGCATACCTCAAAGGAGGTCATATTGATTACATAAAGAAAAATAAATTCAAGGTCGCCATTATACCTTAGCTGTTTGCTTTATGCCAAATAAGAACTAAAATAGCTGTACACACCAATCAATATCAGCTACAAGAAACACATTGGTACGCTGGCATTTTGTATTGACCCAACCATTGTACACAGAGCATTTACTTCAGCACACATTGTTATTGAATTCCCTCCAAGGTTTATGGTTTTAGATGTTGGATACATGTGAACCCGGAAACGGTGCCACACAAAAGTGAAATGCTCTGAATACAAGTGTGCATTCTGAGCAAACTGAATTCATGGAAAATTTCAGTTTCACAGAAATATTTACAGTTTATTAGAGCATTGTCAAGTGTGCATGGAAAAAAAGTTTTTTCCAATAAATTCAAATTTTTCTGGGATTTTTTTTTTCCATTACATCTATTCCTGCATTACTTCCAATAAAAATTACGAAGACAAACACAACGTTCTAATGTGTTCATTTATACCTCCTCACATGAATTGACTTACAACAAAATTGTGTCGTCACCCGGCCGGGTTGCTAGGGAAAAGGTGTACAAATATTTTCTCATTAGTTGCTACGGACACAGTCCCACACAAGACAACTTTTGCCCGCCAAAATAAAAAAGTTCAAAATTCAAAAATCCATTCTGGGATACAGCCCTGCAGAAAAAGCAACAAAATCTGTCAGTTTTACTGATGATGTATTTTATTCCTTGACTTATCGGTTAGTATGAGGCTGACCACCCATACTGTAAAAAATGGTTCACTTTGCCAATGTCACCCCTGTTTCAGGGAATGTCGGCAAGAGTTGCAGGGCTCATGTTCATTTGAGGTTTGGATTTTATTTGTAAGTACACAATCAGCATTTGTAAGCGCGAACTACACGTGTTTGTTTGTGGGCATACATCTGAGAGCTTTGAATGAATATATCCTTGCAACTTAGATTATAGAGATTATAGATTATTATATGAGGTTGACCACCCATGCAGTAAAAAATGGTTCACTTTGCCAATTTCACCTCTGTTTCAGGGAAGATCAGCAAAAGTTGCAGGACTTATGTTCATTTGAGGTTTGGATTTTTATTTGTAAGTTCACACGCAGCATTTGTAAGCGCGAACTTACACGTGCCTTGCTGTGGGCTGGGCATACATTTAATATGAATTTTAAATTATATTTTGCATGGTTTGTGTATTAACACTGAAAATTCATATTGATTTTACTAAACTTTATAGAACCAAAAATTCTAATGAAACACTGTATTATTTTCACTCTATTTTATTAAAATACAATTAAGTAATAATAGAGTGAAATAAAACAATGTTTCATAAGAATTTTTGGTTCTATAAAGTTTAGTAGAAATCAATAAATTTTAAATCTTAATATGCATCTCTTTGCAACTTAGATTATAGATAATAGCATTCCTTTCTAGAAATGTCTATTTGTGATCACAGGAAATGCTTTTGATTCCAAGGTTACATCACTATAGACAAGTCCCAACAAATTTGATATTTGCGATAAACAAGAATACAGTGTGACAGATTGTGTTAAAGGAGTGCTGCTGATAGACGTATGTAAACCTGAACGGTAGCTCTTCATGCTATCTCAGATAAGTCAAACACAATATCAGCTCCATACAAGATAACTCCAAGTATTACTGTGACGGTGACTTCAATTTGCAAAGGCAACTTCAACTTCTTCCTGCTCATGGAACTTATTTATTTCTACATGCAAAGGGGCCCGCATTTCACTTCAATGGAGGTTTTCCGGCTCAGCTTGGGCTGGTTTTCATTTCATGTGGAGTCTGGGTAAACCTTCCCGCTTTTTTATTTTGGGTATGAAAAAAACACTGAAACGGGAAATCATTTCTGACACCATTGGTGGGAATCAAACCCTAGCAACCAAAATTGAATGCAAGTATTCCAACAACTAATCTATCGGTTGTACACATGGAAATTACATTAAGTACCTATGCACTAGAGACAGCTTCAATAGAAATCAAACCCAGTAACTAATGATATTGAGCCAGAAGCATCAAACACTACAAAAATATGCTACGCAATAAAACTCATAAGCTGCACATATAGTGACACTCTAGTGAGAGATAACTATGCAAAGAGTCAACAGCATCAAACACTGAACTTTTGGGAAGACTGGCCGCTGGGATGGTCGAGGGGATAAGGTGCAAACCCCGTCTGGCTGTGTCAACAATAACTTCGATCCTGGTTCAACAGACGTCATTGGGTAATTATGCGTTAACAATTCATTAAAATTATTTAAGAATGAATTAATAATGTTAATACCTGTTTCTAGCCAGGAAAAATAGGTAGGTGAATTTCATTTCGCTTCACAAATCTGTAAAAAAAAAAACTTCCCAGGTAAAAAGGTTTGTCATCTCTGGGTTACAGTACATTTTCAGACAGACAGTATAAAAAAGTCTGTCAGCTACTCAATTATTATAATTCAGTATGGGATTCCCATCCATACTTGAGATGTGTAATTTAATCAATAAATAACAATTATGTAGGGGCATTCATACAAGTATACTCCTTGTAACAATAATTATAACAGTTGTATTAAATCAAAAATGGCAATCTAAGATTGTTTCAAAACTGAGATAAATATACAGAAAGGATAAGAAAATGATTTCCTACACTTCCACATATTTATTTCATTTTTTTAAACAATCCTAGATTGCTGTGTTTGATTTCATACGATTCATATAAAAAAAAATAGCATTACTTGCCTGCAAATAGAATGAATGAGGAAAAATTGTATCAAATCATTGTAAATAATTGAGGCGTTCAGAATCAAACACAGCAATCTATGATTTTTTTTAAATAAGATTTTAAAAATGGAAATTATGAGAAAAGGATTTCCTGTATTACAATATATTCATCTCGTTTTCAAAAGCAATCCTAGATGGCTGCTTTTGATTCTACACCACTCAATTATTTCTTGGAAATATTTCATGGATAGACTCGCAAAAAGACCAGCACCAGTGTAACAGATAAATGCTTCAGACTTGAAATCAGAACGTAGTGGGTTTGATTACCAGTAGAGTACAAAATAGAACATTACAATTTTCAAATGCTCCGAGGATCTTTTGGATGGAATGAAGCTTGGAAGTTCTTTATTAAAGGCCAGTCACAAAATATGTCTTGCTTGAGACATTGGCACTAAAAAGCGACAAACAAGCTCGCACAGGGCTCGTGAGGTGTGATACACAATAAGGCAGCGCTTATAAAATATGCAAAATATGAAAAAAGGTATGAAAGGATAGGAAAAAATGGAGGCAGCTCTGCAGAGGCTCTGGCCACCACTAGCGGAATGGCGACAGAGTTACAGTTACAGTTACAGCTTAACTATAAATGAAGTGAGATTTCTTGCTTTATCGACGTTGCATGTAGTGAGTGGAATCTTTTTTTATTTTCAAAGGTAAGGGAGCCCGCCTTACACCAACCATTAAAGTGGAGGTTTCCCTGCTCCTAAGGTGAGTAAACCTTGCCGTTAGTTTGATTTGAGCTTGACACACTACATTCAAATGTTCCTTATGCCACCATTTTAATTATATTAATAAATTTGCATATTTTAAAATGTGAAGATTTAAATCACAAATGCTTGATGTGTTTTGAAATAGTTTGAAAATAGCAAAATCGCTAATAAATATGCAAGAGGATAACGGATAAAAATATGGGTTGATCAGATAAGATGTACGTGAGATACTATAGCAGTATATGTGGATAACAAGATTAGAAAAATATAGCAAACAAAAGGTAAAGCTAGAATGAGGCAATAAATTTTTACTTTTAAACTCAAACCTTGAAATGTATGGAAACTTAAACACTCCACAGAGGCGCGGTTTTAGTTTGCTAAAAATTTTGGATAACCACTATGGTTGAATTTAAATATACAGTTTCAAACTTTGAGCAGACTTATAGGGTCCTTGACTAATAGGTTAGTATGAGGCTGACCACCCATACTGTAAAAAATTATTCACTTTGCCAATGTCGCCCCTGTTTCAGGGAAGGTCGGCAAGACCGGTTTGACCGGTCCGTAGCTCAGTGGTAACACTGCGGACTCTGAATGGGAAGGTTGGGGGTTCGAATTCCGGCGGCGCACAAAAAATATACCATTTATATTTTCAAATTTGCTCTTCGCTGGGTTGAAAAATTCATACACCTTTACCAATGACCGGTCACCAAAGGTCCATCCAGCCTTACAGCAACTGGGTCTTGCTTGAGTATTGGCGCTTTGTAGCGACGACCAAGCTCGTACACCTCTGCGGCACTACAACAAGTGTCATAGACCCCTAGAGACTCTAGAATCTAGGGAGTCTCCCGCACAGGATTTCTTAAAAAAAAAAAAAAAAAGAGTTGCAGGGCTTATGTTCATTTAAGATTAGGCTTTTATGTTTAAGTCCTCGTGTGGTATGTGTAAGCGCGAACTTATATGTGCCTGCTTGTGGGAATGCATGTTATGTGAATCTTATTTGTAATATGTATATCTTTGCAACTTAGATCATAGATTATAGCAGAGTTACCTAATCCTGGTAAATTATTTTCTTCATAGAAACATATTTGTATGAAATGGGCTTTAGAAACACTGGGGGTTCTTTTTAATAAAATAAATTAAAATGGAAGAAATAAATAGATAAGAATTAATAGTTTTGTTTTCAAAAATCTATCAAAATATTAAACAGGGTATACTTTTGAACAAACAGGAATTCTCTTTTTTAAATAATTCAACAAGATGAAAGATGCTTTCTTTAAAACGTACTAGCAAAAAAGGGGCTCAGTACAATTTTGTAACAAAAATAAATTTAACATAGTCTTTTATGCATAGATTTTTTTTAAACCACATCAAATTGATACACGATTAATTAAAAATAATTAAATAATTGTGTTGCCAAGTTTAATTTCTTTGTGCGTCAGAGCAGTTTGTATTTTTATACGCACGCACACACAGGGGATGTTTCATTTAAGCTTTGAAACATGCTTCAAAAACATGTGTTTCAACAACTTGTCGCAAAACATTTTTCTCGACAAGATTGCAAAGGAGGAAATAAGATTATATACAATATCCTATAGGCCAGTGCTTAATGTGTCTCGCTTATTGTAAGGGAAAACTCGTTTACATATATGCCTAAGTCCATAAATAATTGACTCATTATTAGTTTAGATGAGAAAATTTTAAGCATGTGGGAAAATACCTTTCATAAAAGTGATATTCATTCTTAAACATTTAGGGCGAAATCATAGCCTCCTATGGTTTACTTGAGCCAAGCATCTAGATTCTAGATAGAAATGGCAGCAATGTAGCAAACTAGTAGTCCTATTTAAACAATGTGAAGTTAAATATTTTAAAAGAAGTTAATCCTGCTAATAATATGTCTGGGTGAATAAATGCAAGTGCGTTTTTAAAAATTAATAAACAATGATTGAAAATTACTGAAATTTAAAAGCTATAAATGAATATTGTACGAGTTATAATCTTTCTGGTGGGTGAGATACAAAAAAGACCACGCCACTACCGACAAAAAAAAATGTGGCTATCGCCGGCGTAGTAACTCCAAAATGTACAATATGATTTAATTGGCGCAACCACTATTTAATCAATAAAGAAATAGGATATTTACAATGCAATACTGTTGTGCATCAGTCTGCATACAATCAATGGACTAAAATAAATAGCGCCATGGTCTATTAATGTCTTGCTAAATCTGAAAGGAGCAAAGGATCATTTAAATATTAAAAATAATTAATATTCCCCTCCGTCAGTGTGTGTTTCTTCTAAGGAACTGGATCCTAAGGCTCTTTTAAAGATGACTCATCTCATCATCCTACCTCAGCTTTTGCAATGACGCGTAACATAACTAAGCTCAACAGAACAACTTTTTACAGCATTGACTTTGAAGGAGTTGCACACTCTATGTAATATAGCTTCCATCATCAATGTGTTCCTTTTCAGTATTATGGACGTTGGAAACATGCTAAGGAACATCCCAAACAACAGCAGAGACGGAGCACCTCAATTTATTTCATAACAAATAATTAAACAATCAACAAGTTATGTATTCCTCAAGTTGGGGACCTGGCAGTCCCCGTGGTGGATTGTATTGAGGCTGAGAGTGCCGTACAAGTTGGCCCCGTTGACCGCGGGAAGCTCCATGGCTTTCAAGCCCTTGAGGCCTTCAGACGGCACAGAACCAGTCCCGCCTGTCGTCTCAATAACGGAATTCTCAGCTTTAACAGACGCCTGCGGCAAAACTAACCTTAAATTGATGACTTTATCTTTACTCTCAGTTTTAAGTTTATCTTTGACGGGGTCACCGTCCGTTTTCGTTCTTAACAGGTACTTGAAGGTTTCGTAGGTGGACCAGCATATCGCGGCGGCGGGCATCTGGTACAGGACTCTCGCTTGGAGTCCCTTGAAGAAGCCCATCGGTCCTCTTAATCTCAGCACGTGTTGGACTGCGTCGAAGAACCCTTTGGCCTTGGCGCCTTGCTCCTGGGTGTTTAATACTGTTTTGCAGACGTCCAAAGGGGTAGTGGCTGCAGCGGCGACTGCTCCAGCGAATGCTCCGGAGACCATGTGCGCCCCGGGGTTGTATGCCCGCTCTCTGTTGGTCATGTTCTGGATGAACTCGTAGGCCGTGAAGTGGATGCACTGGAAGGGCACGTTCATGGTCAGCTGTGTGGTGTAGGATCTGTAGAAGGCCCGCAGGCCTTCTGCCCGGTAGATCTGTGTAATGCAGTGCATCACACTTCTGTAGGGCGAGTTGTACATCTGTAACCTTTGCTTGACAACTGGTAGCATTAAATATGCAAAGTTCATTTTGGTGGCAATCAACAGATGTCAGTGAAACAAATAGATAATGAATTGTATTCAAACCATGGGTCGTCGGGTCGGATGTGAAGAGAATTGAGAAAGCGGCAAATCATCAGCAGCCAACAGCAACATGAAACAAATAAAGCATTCACTGAATTAGAATGGATAACTAACAATTAGCTTCATCTTACATTATTTTACATGTGATTCTGTAGTCTTGTTAAACATGGATATAATCGATAATGGAATCGGCTTTGGACAAAAAATTTCACCTGGCTGGGTTGCTAAGATAAAAGCTAAATAGATTTTTTATTGATTGCTAAGGATCTTTATCACATAGACCCTTGACATTACACCGCCAAATCAAATTTAGATTTTTTTGTGCCATCAATATAGGTACAGTAAATAACAACAAGGTAATTTTAATTATAAGTTAAATTCATTGTCGCAAGTTTTTCAGCCACAATGTCCTTCAGTGTCTCTGAGATCTTCTCCCCTCAATCTTACCCTGTATGATAAGATGGAGAAGGTGGTATTTCCCATGTCTGATAACGTGACCGAAGTACATCAGATTTCTCTGCTGAATGGTTAGCAGAAGTTCCTTTGTGGTATGCAAATGTTGCATATTTTGTGTTCTACTGGGAATCCAACCCTCTACATTCTGAGTATTAAATACCGGACTATGAATGGCAGTGTTTTTCTTTTATCAAGTCTCCTTGTATTCTGTATTCGTTTTTACAGATAAAGTGGTCAACCTCACGCCATTGTAACAGCTCACAGTCCTCCTACATCCAGGCTTAGCCATGTGGATCATCCATTCACTGATAGTAATACTGAAGTACACATACTGCAGTCCATGCTAGGGATGGTGAACCTTTTTCAAAACTGGATGCAAAAAATATATATTGTTACGTTAGATATCTATGGACTGTAATTAGTGAACTGTGGAATATTTTTATGAAAATTCTGAAAGTTGGCTACATTTCCCAAAAATATAGTGAATTTGAATCAGAAAAAAACATATTATTTTGTACGGTGGAAATGAAGCATTTGAGAAGTATGACAGGAAAAACTTTGAGGGATAGAGTTAGGAATGAATGGGTAAAAAAAGAATGTAATTTGAAAGAGGATGTGAAAGTTAAAGTACAAAAGAATGTGATGAGATGGTTTGGGCATGTGGAAAGAATGAATGATGATAGATTGACCTATGTATACAAAGAAAGTGTGAAAGGAAAAAGAGGGAAGGGACGACCGAGAAAAGTATGGAGTGATCTGATTGAAGAGATTGTGAAAGAATGGGATATACAAAGTGAGCGTAAAAGAAGAAAATGCATGAAAAAGGTGATGGATATGAAGGAATTGAAAGAGGTATGTCAGGATAGGAAAAAATGGAGGCAACTCTGCAGAGGCTTTGGCCACCCCTAGCGGAATGGCGACAGAGTTACAGTTACAGTTTTTAAGAAAATGACAATTTTTTAAACCTTTCGCTACTATGATTTTTTTCTAGAAGAAAGAAGGCTCCCTTTTCTGTAAAAATAAATAGGTTCACTTGACACATGCCACCCCTTCGAGGAGAACGCACCGAGGAGTTATACTATATGTGCAGCTTAGTTTTGTTGCTTTGCGTGTAGTTTCTTACAATTTAATTGTGGAATCTATATTTTTCCCATGTACTGCTAGCTTTATATAACTAAAAAGTCTTATCCTCAAAAATGAAGGTTTTCCCTGTTTCACAAGCAACAGGTTCTCATTTCTTATGAAAAATAATTTAATACTTAATTCTGAAAAAATATGTATTTTTTCATACTTTTTATGTTCTTTACATTTTTACTTTATAGCAGTCTGAAGGACTGTTATAAAGTATTGTATTCGTCCGAAAAAAAAAAATGAGGTTTCAACGGAAATGAGTTGTCCTGCACCAGGACATGCAAAAAAACCTAATTTGTCAAACCTGTCCGTCCGTCCGTCCGTCCGTATGAGTGTATGTCCCAGCCGAAACTACTGATCACAGAGACACCAATTTTTGGATTTAGAGAATTGATAACCACAGATTTTGATGAGCCGACCGGCATGGCGCCACCCTGAAAATTCAAGATGGCTGCCATACAAAAAAAACATAAAATTGCACTTTTCTCAAAAACGGCTCTAACGATTTTCTTTAAAATTTCAGTGTGGTCGTTGCTTAAGTTTTTTCTAAGAAAATTAGGTATGGCAATACTCTTGCCAACCTGCGTCTATGGGTTGCCATATGAAAGAAAAAAACGATTGTGATTATCTCGGAAATGGCTGGGTTGACAAAAAAAAAAAAATTACCAATATTACGCGCAATATTAATTTTTACAAAAATTTAAAGAAAACTTTAAAAAATTTTTTACTTAAAGTGCCGTTTACACGATCTCAAAATTTTCATCGAAAATATTAAAAAGACCCATAAAAACGCAATTTTGTAAAACTTTTTTTAAGTTCACAAGAAAGATAAATTTATAAACTTCTTTGCGATATAATTTGTTTTTCACTATTTTGAGAATTCAAGATGGCTTCCAAAGAGGAGAAAACTTCAAATGCGATTTTCTCAAAAACGGCCCGAACGATTTTTTTTTTATTTTTACGCAAGTATTTGCTTGATACATTCTTACCAAATTTAGTTATGGCAACATTTTTGCTAATCTGCGTCTATGAGTTGCCATATGAAAAAAAAAAACAATTGTGATTTTCTCAGAAGTGAAAGCGTTGACAAAAAAGATATGTTCTACAATATTAAACGTAACATCAAATTCTATATAAAAATTAAATAAAAATTTTGAAAATAAAAACATAAAGTGCCGTTTACATGATATCAAAAATTGAAATCAAAAGGCTACAAAAACCCATCAGAACGCAAAAAACTTTTATGTTTCTTAACTTTATCAGAAAAAACTTTTTTATCACTAAAATTCATAGTGAAACCTTTTTCAAATTTTAGAAAATTCAAGATGGCTTCCGAACAGCTGAAAATTTCAAATGAGATTTTCTCAAAAACGGCTCCTACGATTTTCTTTATTTTTTTTGCATAATCGTCATTATAATACTGCTATGTAACAACAATAACCATTGCCTCATAATTTTCTTTGTTTTGGGGGTTGCCATACAAAAGAAAAAAATAATTTAAAATTTCTCGGCAGAGAAAGGGTTAACTAAAAAATAATGTTCTACAATTGAAAAGCTTTTATATATACCTACATACATGAATCATTACTTTTTTCAAAAAAATATTATAAAGTATAGCCACCATACAAAGTGACAAATTTTCATACAAAAAATTATTGTAATATTTTTGGTAGCAAAACGTCTAATACCCATAAATAAACCTACATAACAATTCGCTCAATCAATTGCTATAAAAAAACAATAAGCATTGCCTCTTAATACTCTTTGTTTTGGGGGTTGCCATACAAGAGAAAACAATATTTTAAATTTTCCCGGCAGAGAACGGGTTAACTAAAAAATAATGTTTTACAATTGAAAAGCTCTTATATATACCTACATACATTAATCATTACTTTTTTCAAATAAATATTATGAGGTGTAGCCACCATACAAGGTGACAAATTTTAATACAAAAATAATTGTAATATTCTTGGTACTTAAACGCCTAATATAAAATACTAGGCTACGAGTCTTAAAATCTAGTAAGTTGTACCCATATGATAATCAATCAAAACTTTCCAAAATATCAATGAAAAGTATAGGTACCCACCAAACAAAGCGTTAGTTTTGATACAAACGGGATCAATGATAATACTGCAAAAAGACGATTGCTTAAAATGATTAGCTTCATTACTTACACACAACTAAATGTTTTGTTATGAAAATTGGCTATGACCTAAACATGACCTTATTTTGTGCTATAAAGTCCTGTGCAGTCCACTGTACAATTTATTTATTCCGTATTTCTTGACTAATAGGTTGGTATGAGGCTGACTACCCATACTGTACAAAATGGTTCACTTTGCCAAAGTCACCCCTGTTTCAGATAAGGTCGGCAAGAGTTGCAGGGCTTGTGTTCATTTGAGATGGGCTTTTTATGTTGTAGGTCCACATGTGGCATGTGTAAGCTCAAACTTATATTTATCTGCTTATGGGAATGCATGTAATATGAATATTATATACGTGATATATCTTTGCAACATAGATTATAAATTATATGTTACTATTAGATTATAAATGATATGTTACTATGTAATCTGTTTTTTTATATGGCTGGTCACATATTGCACCCTCCCATGACTACTAGAATACAAGTTTACTGTTATTATAACAAGAAGAAATCATGTCTCATACCCTCGTATTCAAATTAGAGTTTCTTGCTTCAGACACTTGCAATGGGCCAAACAACTGAAAAGCTTTAAATCGACAAGTTTGCTGAAAGGTATCAAATGCCGCAGGTTGTCGGCGTCTGTCCCAGACAGCTCACAGAAGGAAGTATGGCTCTTTATTAGATAATGCTCCCAATGACCTGCTCTTGTATGTGCGCACATACCTAGCACTGTACAGCACTTGTACATGGCAACACATTCCATCTTCCCATCTCATTTTTTTAATGTCATATAGCCGCTGCATACTACTTTACTCATGGACTGAGCTATAACTATTAAGGCGTGTTATAAAGCTAAATCTGCCGTATTTGTTTCTTACACTTTATGGTCTTAGGAAAATAGTTACAGTAATGAAAAAAATCAAGCATGTTTATTAATTTTTTATCTTAATTATAAAGCTTGAACAAAATATATAACTTAAGAATTGTCACCACAAAAAAAATATTTAAAAAAACGCGTTTTCTTTACATTTTTAGCTTTTTTTTCGTGTGTGCTGTATTTTGGAATTTTGTTTTTGCTTTTTAATTACAGAACTATACATTGTTTAGGTTCCGTACTCAACATTTTTTTTTTAATGTCAGTAGTTTTTGAGTAAATATGGAAAAACTGAAACTACTAAATGAATTAAATTTTAATTAAATCAAAGAACACAGGTTTTCCATATTTACTCAAAAACTATTGACATTATAAAAAATGTTAACGGGGGCGTGTGCGTTTCGGAGAAAACGGCACATGTTTGGGATGTATTTTAGGATACAAACGATGGAATAGAAAAAAAATAAAAAATCAGATTATTTAGAAAAAGCCTTCATTTACTTTTGTTGAATGCTAAAACTGTAAAAATAAATACTTCACAATACAAAAAAAGAATCCCAAGATTATCATTTCCTCAAAATTGCTTGAAAAAGGGTGTTATTGTGGACGTTTTTTTTGGTATCCACGCTAAACAAAATAAATTTTAAAAAATCTGACCTGTATTTTAACTTGTTATCTCAATTTAAGGAGTCTTAAATTTTGTTATTTTTAGCCGGAAGAATGTAAAAAATATATATTTCAAATTTAAATACTTTTTCCCATACAAATTGAAGCTAATCCCGCCGCTAGGGGATTTATCTGTCAGTCGTGAGCTGTTATCCGAGCGGAACGCACGTCAAATTTGCGGACACTATAGAATACGTCAAAAAAGTGGAAAATTTTGAGTTTTCTGATACAAAAATATAAAAGGTGCTAATATCTTTGAAATAAATCGTGAGTAAAACCTTTATTCTTCATTTTTACTTTTATTTTGGATGGTTTTTTGATTTTAAAAGAATTTTGTAGTGCTGCCAGGTCTGCATGAAATGTTAGTAAAATATTCGTACATAAGACGTATTTGTAAACAAATAAAAAAACTTTAATACCAATACGGTTTTGTTGACTTGCTTCAATTGACATTATGTTGCAGATGGGACACAAAAAAAAACCGACATGCAGTAGCTCCAAGCAAAAAAAGTTTTAAAAGCTGCCAGGGAAAAATTACGATTTATGCGATCTGAGAGTCAAACTACTGCTGGCGATGAAAATATTGTAAGAGAAAGGTAAGGCATGTGTATATATTTTCTTACATTTACACAAAGTTTTTTTAAAGTTACTTTTTTCAAGTATAAACTAAATATGTAAACCTTAAGATTAATAAAAATGTTTTCATCAAAAAAGTATCTTATTTGATAAAAGTATTTAGAAGATACGTATCTTGTATCTTGTATTTAAATACTTTTTTCAAAAGTATCTTGTATCTCAAATACTTTTCTTAAAGTATCTTGTATTTCAGATACTTTTTATGAGGTATCTTGTACATCTCTGATATTATATAAACAAAAGGAAGGTACCAACACCTCTGCGGCACTATAACAAGTGTCATAGACCCTTAGAGTCTCTTGAATCTAGGGAGTCTCCCGCACAGGCTTTCTTAAAAAAAAAAGCACCAAGCACAGTTTACAAATAGCAAACAATTATGGTATCACTAATACATAACATATAAACAAAAGGAAGGTATCCAACTTAAAATAGAAGAAGAGAAACAACTTTCAATTCTAAGAAGAAAAAAATTACAATTTCTTTGTTATACATCTACATATGCATTTATTCTGAAATCCATAAACATAATTATACAAACGCAACGTAAAGCAAGTTCTTGAAAGATACATATGAAATATTCAAAAGAAAAAATGTACTAAATCCTTTTTTCAGTTTCAACCTCGATTATTTTTGATAAAAATGCCCATGTGGCAACACACATTAGCGTGATTCGAATGAACACGGCAGCGCTGCGCCTGAGCAGTCTGGCTTACGTACCTACCTGGCTAAATACCTACTCAGCGATACTCGCGGACGCGTGGGCGGCCCTTAAGTACGGAACCTAAACAATGTATAGTTCTGTAATTTAAAAGCAAAAAAAAAATCTAAAATACAGCACACACGAAAAAAATGTAAAAAAAAACGCGTTTTTTTTAATATTTTTTTGTGGTGGCAATTCTTAAGTTATATATTTTGTTCACGCTTTATAATTAAGATTAAAAATTAATTAACATGCTTGATTTTTTTCATTACTGTAACTATTTTGCTAAGACCATAAAGTGTAAGAAACAAAAATGGCAGATTTAGCTTTAGATACCACGCCTTAAATTATTTTTTTGTAAGAAAAAGTTGTGCATAGTTTATTTATAAATTTAATTATTGATTATATGCATACAGCATTTAAATAATAGACCCAGTTGCTGTAAGGCTAGATGGACCTTTGGCGACCCGTCTTCGCCAAAGGTATATGAATTTTTCAACCCAGTGAAGAGCATATTTGAAAATATAAATGTATATTTTTTGAGCTCCACCAGGATTCGAATCCACAACCTTCCATTTACGAGTCTGAAGCGGTACCACTTTATTATGGATCGGACGTTTTTTTAGTATGAATTTAACTTATAATTCAAATTACCTTGTTGTTATTTACTGTACCTATATTGATGGCACAAAAAAATCTAAATTTGATTTGGCGGTGTAACGTCAAGGATCTATGTGATCAAGCCCTTATTTTGAGCCGCAGCATCCAAGGTGAAAATAGCCATGATGATTGCCGATCTTCGATAGAAGTGACACCAAAAGAAGAAGGAACACCAAAATTACATTTCAATTACAAAAACGCTTTTTGATGGTGCGACAAAATCACAAACTTTAATCAAAGACTGGTTACAAAAGATCCATCTAGCCCAGGGATCGGCAACCTGCGGCTCGCGAGCCACATGCGGCTCTTTGGGTGTGAAGCTGCGGCTCTTTAGTTCCACACACAAATACTGATTATTTTATCAAAAAAAAACACTTAAAAATCATTCAGAATCGATTAACAAGGGCAAGGATCAGGTTCTACTACCTGAGCTTCCAGACTGGACTTATAATTAACTTCCAGACATGACAATCGATTAAAAAAGAAGGGACGGATCTTCCAAACATTTTCATAAGTCTACCAAAAATATACATGGATAACAGATAGGTGCAAATTGCACAAAATATTTTGTTTTCCTTGCTTACTATTTTCTCAATCCAACTCAGTGTGGAATACTTCGGGTTTTACTAATACTAATAACTTTTCAACCACTTATGCAGAACTTCACCCTTCGCCACTAATAGGGGGTCAGCCTCATACCAACCTATTAGTCAAGGAACTTCAATCTCTAATTCACAAAGGGCAAAAAGAAATAGGAGTATTGATATAAATAAAAAATTTAAAAGTTTTAAGTGGATTATTGTTATCTCCTGTGAGTCACACATCACGGACCTTCCATGGAAATCTATCTATCTATAGTAATCAGACATTAAAATAAAAACAACATTTCCCAAGACTGATAACACCTTTTGATTAAGATGGATAGAAGTGTTGTTTCAAGTGATAGGAGTAACTATAAAAAACAAGTGATTTGATAATGTGAAAGGATGTGAGGTCACCACTTTCTGAGAATCCCCACCTCTACTAATGATGGCATCAACTTGAACAGTCCAACATAATTGCAGAACAAACAACCTGTGATGTTTACACTGTTGTTATCAACACAATGACACACTTTATTACTGCAATGTATTCATTTTTATGATTTGAATTAAACTATATCATGTTTCATGGGGAATGTGTACATGTTTGATGCACTCTTCATATTAAATAATCAAATCATTTATGAAATCTTTCAATTGAAAATAAACAGGCTTTCCGTGATTCAATCCAGCTGAAATGTTTAACATAGAGCTCAGTTCTTAGATTATGTGCATTTCATGCAAGAGCGCTAGAGTTTTATTCCCACTGAGGGTGTCAGAAATGATTTCCCGCTTTGGTGTTTACTTCAAACCCAAAAAAATATTGATGCAGCCTTCACAAGAAATGAGAAATAGCCCCCTCAGAAGCTGGGAAACCCCTACTTATATGTATGAGGGAAGCCAGGCAGCCTGATGCACCTAACAACAAGTAGTGCTTACCTTCTGTAGGGTTGGAGATGCCGTCATGTATGAGGGAAGCCAGGCAGCCTGATGCACCTAACAACAACAAGTAGTGCTTACCTTCTGTAGGGTTGGAGATGCCGTCATGTATGAGGGAAGCTAGGCAGCCTGATGCACCTAACAACAAGTAGTGCTTACCTTCTGTAGGGTTGGAGATGCCGTCATGTATGAGGGAAGCTAGGCAGCCTGATGCACCTAACAACAAGTAGTGCTTACCTTCTGTAGGGTTGGAGATGCCGTCATGTATGAGGGAAGCCAGGCAGCCTGATGCACCTAACAACAAGTAGTGCTTACCTTCTGTAGGGTTGGAGATGCCGTCATGTATGAGGGAAGCCAGGCAGCCTGATGCACCTAACAACAAGTAGTGCTTACCTTCTGTAGGGTTGGAGATGCCGTCATGTATGAGGGAAGCCAGGCAGCCTGATGCACCTAACAACAAAACAACACTTGTTAGTTTAGTGATAATAAGAATAATATAAAGATTGTTTATTTGGTGAGCGCTGTTTTTGTGTGAATCACACCTAACAGCCCTCTGCAAGGTTGTTCGTTGCTATAGATAGCGCCATCACACCATCAAGACCCAGTTTCTGTACGGCTGAATGGACCTTCGTTGACCGATCTTTGGTAAGGCAAATTGAGCGCTAAACTCAGTGTTTCCCAACCTTTTTTCGCCCATCGCCCCCTTATGCGTAACCCTCAACGGGTGTGTGGAAATGCCAGTATCTGTGTAAATATACACAGCCGGACGGCTCTAAATGCCATCCAGCTGCCTGGGGGCACACACAAATGTAGCTTGTCAATATCGCCATCCACAC
This sequence comes from Agapetus fuscipes, assembly GCA_951799405.1. Lineage (NCBI taxonomy): Eukaryota > Metazoa > Arthropoda > Insecta > Trichoptera > Glossosomatidae > Agapetus > Agapetus fuscipes. The sequence continues at coordinate 9,674,054 of OX637341.1, forward strand.
AAAAAGTCAGTTAACGCAACTTAGCTACACATATAGTGTAGTTTCTTGCCGCATTATCCCTGAAGCGTTTCGCATGTGGCGAGTGGAACCTATTTATTTTTACAGGTAAGGGGGCCGGCCTTACGCCAACCACTTAGTTGAAGTGGAGGTTTCCCAGCTCCCGAGAGTGCTGGTACTCATTTCTTGTGAAGGCTGAGTAAACCTTGCCGGTATTTTATTTTGGGGTTTGAAATAAACACCGAAACGGGAAATCATTTCTGACACCCTCGGTGGGATTCTAACCCGAGCTTTCGGCATGGAATGCAAGCACTCTACCACCTGAGCTATCGACCGGACAAAGTTAGATTTTAATTAATAATAATAATGACTTTTCTATAGTAGTGATCTAACTAAGTCTTGTGATTTCTTCTAGACCTTCCTCTTTTTCAAGTCTTACAGTTTTTCTAAAGCCTGGATGAAATGCTGTAGCAACATTGGAGAGAGGTGTGTGTGTGTGGCTTACCATAGACGAGATGTTTGTGCCTCTGGCTGGTCATCTTTGAGAGGGACTCCTTGGAGAACTCGTAGGTGCTGAAGTAGAGGGCGTGGGCGGGGCCTGCTCCTATCACCACGGCTGACATTCCACGTATGGGCCTGGGACAAACATACAAATCACATCATGAAGGAATCTGTCATACTTGGTCTCAATCGTCTAGTTCAGTGATTCCCAAATTATGGTACGCGTACCACCAGTGGTACGCGACGCTTCTTAAGGTGGTACGCAAGCAGCCATGGTCATACATAGTAAATAATGAGATAAAACGTTTTTCACTTTCGCGCTTAAAATTAAGTACAACTGAGCCAAATATTTCCTTTCTTGTCTCGAACATGCAGCACCATTTTTCGCACAAGTCCTAATAACGGGACTATTCTTAGACATTTTAGTCACCCGTTGAGCCCACGCTTTGACAAACTAATGATACCTTTGCTGAAAGTTTCATAGCCACCTACCGAATTTTGGTAATATTTGTATGAAGAATAATCAGCTGTTCACTTGCGGTGATCTTGGATTGACAGGTCTTCATACAAATGCACCATTAGTTAGTCAAAGCTTGGGCTCAACGGGCGACTAAAATGTCTAAGAATAGCCCCGTGAGTATTGTATTTGTTTTCTATAATCTATAATTATTCCTTGACTGATAGGTTGGTATGCGGCTGACCACCCATACTGTAAAAAATGGTTCACTTTGCCAATGTCACCCCTGCGTCAGGGAAGGTCGGCAAGAGTTGCAGGGCTTATGTTCATTTGAGATTGGGTTTTTTTATATTGTAGGTCCACATGCGGCATGTGTAAGCGCGAAATTATGCATGTCTGCTTGTGGGAATGCATTTAATATGAATCTCAAATGATACATATCTTTGCAGTTTAGATTTAGATTTGGATTTAGAATAAATAAACATGTTGTCATAAACAGTTGTTGCAGTTTATATTACTGAACCATTTTGAACAATTTTTTCACTGTTGCACTTCAGTGGTACGCCACTGATTTATAATTTCGTGAGTGGTACGCGAAATTAAAAGTTTGGGAGCCACTGGTCTAGTTCTTATCTGCAGTGAGTCCACTCTACTATTCATAATCGAGCCCATACATTTAATATAGACCAGTGATTAAACTGTGCACCACGGCTCCCTAGGACGCCACGGTGCCGTCATAAGGTGCTGTGAAATATTCAATTGAAAAAATTAGTAACCTCCCCCCCACAATGATAGTTTTGGTCAATCGCGTGACTACCCTCCCTCCCTCTGTCGATGACACTTTTTTGAACAAAACATTTTCCCTTTCGTCAACGATATAGGTAAATTCAATTAGAAAAAAACTCACATATTAAGGGAGCAGTGGGAAAAATCCAATTTTGTAGGGAGACGCAAACCAAAAATGATTGAGAGCCCCTGATATAGACAAAAAAAATTGAGGCTAATATTTTGTGATCCTTTGTAAGTAAATGTTTATACATCTTTGCAACTTTGATTATAGATTAGAGCAGGGGTTACCATGGCGCCTGCGGAACGATTCGTATGTGCCCACAACAATTCGACAAAGACAACAAAAAAATCATAAACATTAAGTAAAAATGTGAATAATTTTTATTTCTTTGTTATTGCTTTATTGCTTTGTTATTGTTTTATTGCTTTGTTTGGGGGGGGGAGCCCCTGGATTAGAGGTTGCTAAGGACCTTAGTACATAAACCTGTGACGTTTTTAACGGGTGGGGGTACGTACGGGGGCAAGTACGCCGATGGTGCCCGCGCCACCCTACCAATATTTTAGAATGTGCTGTAGAGTAGGTACAAAAAGGTTGGGAGCAGTGACGGCTCCAGGTAAGGTGCATCGGTGCATTGCACCCCCAGTAATAATGCCAAGATCCAATACTTACAAATAATTAGGGTTAGGGGGGTAATCAATGACGGCTAGTATAAAAATTCACTGCTCGATGAAAAATCAACGAGCCGTCACTGGTTGGGAGCCCCTGGATTAGACCCTACCGATATTTTAGAATGTGCTGTAGGGTACAAAAAGGTTAAGAGCCCCTGGATTAGAGGTTGCTAAGGACCTTAGTACATAAACCTGTGACGTTTTTAACCAGAAACAAATTTGGGCAGCTATCATTCTGCATTAAGTATGAATTTTTAAAGCTAATATATCCTTATATCAGTAACACACAATGAGTGTTGGGTCTGTAGAAAGCATTAGAGAAACAATACAAAGGAGATACAAGCGACCATGTTAAATCTAAGGGCATTTATTTTATGAAAAGACTTTTCCCCAGGAATTTCCCCATGTGTCCTTGTTTTGATAAATCACATTGCACTGATAAGCAAGTAAACATAAAAATATTTATTTACTCCCTTTATTAATACATGTGATAAACATATAATACACAATACTTAGTATTTTATTTATTTATTTAGTGTTTATCTAGTTTTCTTATTTCTTTATTTCGTGTTTCTTATTTCAACATAATACAGAGTAACTGTAACTCTGTCGCCATTCCGCTAGGGGTGGCCAGAGCCTCTGCAGAGCTGCCTCCATTTCCTCCAATCGAGGAGAAATGAAAAGAAAAACAAGGTGTAAATAGGAAAGCAAAAAAGCGAAATGAACAATGTGTGTTATTCTTTTTTCAGAAAGTTCACTTCTGCTTGTGGGAAAGCATGTAATATGAATTTTAAATGTGTAATATATCTTTGCAACTTATATCATAAATTATAGACATCAATAAAAGAAAAGGAAAACAAACAAACAGTCTGAGAACCACAGAGATAAAAAAAAAAGCAACTAAGCTACACATATAGTGTAACTTATTGTCGCATTATCCCTGAAGCGTTTCGCATGTGGCGAGTGGAACCTATTTATTTTTACAGGTAAGGGGGTTGGCCTTATGCCAACCATTTCAGTTGAAGTGAGACTCTCCCAGCTCCCGAGGGGGCTGAGTTACCAACTGAGCTATCTACCAGGCCATCACGTATCATTTTGAAGGAAAAAACCCTTGAAAGAATAGGGAGCACATTTGATGTAAGTTTGCAAAAAAATTATAAATCAGATAAGAAATCGCTCTTCTGTAAAATTGTTCTAAGCTCTTGCATCAATTTGCTTCGGAACAATCAATACCATTTTGAGGTTAACCACAATAACAATTATTTGCCACAAAAATAACGTAGATAGGTGATGCAGTATTTTGCTATATTGATAAGTCTTTATTACTTGATAAGCAAATTTTATCACAAAGAAAAATCCACCGCGAGCATTTCTTTAGCAAATTATTTTCATTAACGAATTAAGCTGCATTGGAACCTTACAGTTAAGGTGGACACACATTCAAATAATATACAAGAAGATAGAATGGGCATCAAAAAGATAATTCAACTTAGATTTTTTCTACAAGGGAAAAAGTCACAGATCTGTGTATTTAGGATTTTTAACAAACATGACAAAATTTTGTGTTTTCCCCATAGTAACCGGGCCAAATCACATCACAACTTTTTGTCTTTGTCATTTTTGTTAGCTCCATTTTCTCACTACAAGCAACGCAACTAAGCTGCATATACAGTGCAAAAAAAAAACGCAATTCCTCTCTCAGCAGGAGCCATTTTATGTAAGGTTGGCTGAACCTTTGATGACCGGTCTGTATTTTAAAGGTAAATGAATCATACAACCCAGCAAAGCGCATATTTGAAAATATAAATCTTTTTTTGTGCTCCGCCGGGAATCAAACTCACGACCTTCGGAATTTGAGTCCGTAGCCTTGTAGCCTTAACAACAAGATTACAGACCGGTCGACCTTGGTGGGGATCGAACCCTAGCTCTCTGGCATGGAACGGAAGCATTCTACCAACTAAGCTGAAGTCAAAAACTTTATTGATAACATAAAATTATGAATGGATAAGCCACCAACATTCCAGATTAGCCGCCATTTTTTCCTGTCCTTACAAACTTCTTCCATTTCTTCCAGAGTCATAATCTTTTTCATACAAGCTCACCTTTTATGACTCTGGAAGGTCATTTACCCTCAGCAAAAAAAGCCCAACACTACGCTCGGCAGAAGCCAGAGCCAAAACATTGAAGATTGAAGAACCAGTAAGGGCCGGTCTTATAAACATCCGTTAGTTCAATGTCGTACCAAATTTACCGAAATATAATACAAACGTCACATTTTTCGTCTTATAAGAATCCGTTTGTTTTATTTCCGTAAAAGTTACCGACAGATCTAACCGACAGCCGACCCATCGATTAATGGCAGATACCGGCCGGTTAGTTAAGGTTTGAGGTTAGGTCAGCTGTCAAAGAATTGTTTCTTTGCGGTGAGTTTTGCGTGTCATCGGACTACTACGCTCTATCCTGTTGAAGATAATATCTTCCGAAAGTGATGGATAATTCATTAAAAATGCGCTATCTTAGTCGTTTTCGTATTTGTCAAAAGCAACTTTAGGTTATGTTTGGTCTTTGACAGCAAACGGATGACGTATGTTCATGAATGCACGTAAAAAATCATCGAAAATACGAGTGCATTATTGAGAACTAACGGACGGTTAAAAAAGCTTTATAGGACGACCATCGGTAAGATCCGTCGGTAAACGTCCATCCGTTAGTAACTTGCCGAGATACTTACGGATATTTGGTCTCTCGTTTATAAGACCGGCCCTAAGAAGAGTTAATACAATGTTTGGATAGTGCACATTTGCAGTTGCTGGTCCTCTGCCCTGGAACTACCTGCCTTATCATGTGAGAGAGATAGAGGACCATTTGACTTTTCAAATTTTTTGTGTTCCTCGACTAATAGGTTGGTATGAGGCTGACCCCCATGCTGTAAACACTTGGTTCACTTTTGCCAATGCCACCCCTATTTCAGGGAAAGACCGCAGGAGTTGCAAAGTTTATGTTCATGTGAGATTTGGTTTATTTTGTATATACTCATGCCGCATGTGTAAGCGTGAACTTACATGTGCCTATGTGAATGCATTGAATTTGAGCCTTAAATACCTATATATCTTTGCAACTTAGATTTTAAATGGAAAGTTTCAAAAAGCAAATTTCTGGCATCATTTGCACAAGCGCCCTTGGAGTGACTACATCACGAAATGGCGCTCTAAAGAAATTATCGACTCATTATCATCAGGAGAGCTGAGAAACAAGAAGTCAAGTGACACGTCTGCTCTAGAACATTCCTAGGTACAGCACATTATCATATGTTGCTGAAATATTCCCCATGCAATCTAGAACAAAAGTACAAAAATGCACAATGAGATGGTTTGGACATCTTGAAAGAATGGATGATGAACCAATAACGAAGAAAGTGTACAGAGGAACTGTCAGAGGAAAGCGTGGAAGAGGAAGACCGAGGAAGGAATGGATAGACCAAATAGGTGAGATTGCGAAAGAATGGAACCTGCAGAGTGAGAATAAGAGAAGAGTATGTATGAAGAAAGTGATGAATGTTGAAGAGATGAAAGAGGTATGCAACGACAGAACAAAGTGGAGACGCATCTGCGGAGGTACCGGCCACCCCTAGTGGAACGGCGGCAGTATACAGTACAGTACAATCTAGTTGGCCACGCACACAAGCGCGGTGTTATCTGCAACAAGCTTACCACTACAACAAACACCATTTACACTTTTTGCTCTTTCACCTTATCTGTGACAATTTTATTTCCGTCACTGGGATACACACACACCTCTCTCAATACATCTCTACAATGCAAGATGGAGGCGGCATAACAAAGCCAGGGAGGGAAAATTTGTGATGCCACGGGTTTTTTTCGCAAAAAAAAATGCAACTAAGCTGCAGATATAGTGTAACTTCTTGCCGTGTTATCCCTGAAGGGTTTCTTCACATATGGCAAGTGGAACTTATTTATTTTTACAGGTAAGGGGGCCGGCCTTACAGCAACCACTTCAGTTGAAGTGGAGTTTTCCCAGTTTCCGAGGGGGCTGGTACTCATTTCTAGTGAAGGCTGAGTAAACCTTGCCGGTATTTTATTATGGGTTTTTCAAATAAAAACCGAAACGGGAAATAATTTCTGACACCCTCGGTGGAATTTGAATCCAAGCTCTCGGCATGGAATGCAAGCACCAGAGTTTTGCACACATACGTACTTCATCAAGAGATTATTATTTCCTTGGCTTATAGATTGGTATGAGGCTGACCACCCATACTCTAAAAATGATTCACTTTGCAAATGTCACCCCTGTTTTAGGGAAGGTCGGCAAAAGTTGCAGGGTTTATGTCCATTTGAGGTTTGGATTTTTATTTGTAAGTACACATGGAGCATTTGTAAGCACAGACTTACCCGTGGGCATTTAATATGGATTTTAAATGTTACTTAATAAACAAAGTGGAACAGACGGCCCCTCTGAATTGAGGGTTTCGGAATCTGTTAGGGAGGGAGCACTGAAACGGCACCTTTATAAAATATCTCAATTGTGATTGGGAGGGCCCTTGAGGTGTGATACACACACAAACGGCACTCTTTTATCATGAAGACAATAAAAATAAATAACTCATCCTCATATTTATATAAGTACTTATATGGGCTGCGGATGAGACATGGCTTTGTTGTTTGAGAATACCGTTAGAGTATTGCACACATACAGTGCAATAACAAGAGATTATGCTAGTATTATAGGAGTAAATTATTGACTAAGGGCCGGTCTTATAAACGAGAGACCAAATATCCGTAAGTATCTCGGCAAGTTACTAACGGATGGACGTTTACCGACTGATCTTACCGATGGTCGTCCTATAAAGCTATTTTAACCGTCCGTTAGTTCTCAATAATGCACTCGTATTTTCAATGATTTTTTGCGTGCATTCATGAACATACGTCATCCGTTTGCTGTCAAAGACGAAACATAACCTAAAGCTACTTTTGACAAATACGAAAAAGACTCAGACAGCGCAATTTTAATGCATTATCTATCACTTTCGGAAGAAATTATCTTCAACAGGATAGAGCGTAGTAGTCCAATGACACGCAAAACTCACCGCAAAGAAACAATTCTTTGACAGCTGACCTAACCTCAAACCTTAACTAACCGGCCGGTATCTGCCATTAATCGATGGGTCGGCCGTCGGTTAGATCTGTCGGTAACTTTTACGGAAATAAAACAAACGGATTCTTTTAAGACGAAAATTGTGACGTTTGTATTATATTTCGGTAAATTTGGTACGACATTGAACTAACGGATGTTTATAAGACCGGCCCTAAGTATGTGGAAACAGCTGTTAGGTATTTGGCAGCCTCATAACAGATGTTTGCATGTATAAATACTCTATGATTCAGTCATCAATTGTATTATCGTCAAATAGGAAACCTAATTTAAAACTGAGCATAAAGTAGTGGTTATCAATTCGGATTAATGATCAGAAAGTAAATGGTTTGATCTCCAACGGGACTCTAGGCTTACTAAAATATTAATATTTGTTTTTCAGGGAGCATACACAATCATGTATTTATCTCAAAGGCAATGGAGTTGGCACATTTAAAATGTGGGTAAAAAATGTGATGTCGCTCGGCCGGTCTAAAGGCAGGAGAGTCATAATGTCGGTACAAAATTGTGTAGGTATTTTGAAAAGACAGTATAGGGCTAAGTATTGCATACACATAACTGTCAACTGCATACGTTCCACTATCTATGTATATGAATCCTAAATGTTAAGATACTTTGCAACTTAGATTTTAGAGTGTTTTAAGTTACTAAGGACCCTAGTCACATAGACCTATATTGGTTACACGCAGAGATTTGTTTTTCCCATTTTGAAACTCCGCTCTGATTCTTTGAAAATAATATTGAATGGTGTTTACCTGAGCATTCCTTCTTTTTGGACCATATGACTGAGTGTGCCAAACACTGAGGAATTAGTGGTCACTCCCAATGACTGCATCCGAGTCTGAAAGCAATAACAAAATTATATTATTAAAATTCATTTCATTTTAAAACATTTATTTTGAGTTAATTGGGTAGGTATAATACCTGATTTGAAAATTTGCTCATGTTTATGGTATTTTTATAAGTTCCAAATTCAAAAAGGCAGTGGATGACATGAAAGTTGACCAAAGATAAGTCAAGTCAATACAAAAATCTGAAGAAAATTGGTTTTCCTTCATTAGAAGTGTTAACTTTTGATATACATTTATGTTTTCAATTTTGTAAATTACTTAAATTTCTTAGCATGTTAATTATAAGCAAAAACATTGTATTTAAATAATAATAGTGGCAAAAACATAACCTCAAATTTTGATATTCTTCTGTTTTGTTATAACCTAATGATACCTCAGGTTAAACACGTGAAAGGCATTCATTCAGTATGTTTGGAATACATTTGATTGTATTATAAGCGTACCAAATGCAGAAAATATCAAAACAAAAAAATATTCAGTTGATTGATGGAGGTAAGTACCTAAGTACCTACATGTTTTGAAATAAAATTAACAAAAATACATGTCATTGTTGGATAAGCCGCGCCTGAAATATAATATTAACTAAATAGAAAAAATATCTGCTCGTAAGCATTAAAATGTTAAATAATTCATACATTCGCAGGCCTTTTGACATCTGTTTTAGAACCCGATGATATTATAGTACAGCGTATACGTCAAAAGGCGAAATATTGTGCAAAATTCGCGTGAAGAGAAATTGCAATTTAGGACGGTCATCCATCCCAGCCCACAAAGTAAATACACAAATGGAAAATGCTACAATTTGAAGCCGTGACGTCAACCCAGTAAATGGGATCCATTAGTGTTGGGTACACTTTCTATCGGTGAGGTTAGGTTTGGGGCATTTCATACATCCGAGTGGGCCCAAATCTATACATGACAGTTGGCGCAGTTTACGTAATAGGTTCTTGCGTTGTGTTTCTAGTGGTTGGACGCGTTGCAAATGGCCGTACCTTGACGGAATCCAAGGGATACATGACGCAGTGCTCCATTATCCCAGCGATCGCTCCCGCAGTCATGTGGGTAACAACATTTTGCGTCGGTAGCGTTTCATAATCTTCAAAGTTCATAGTCCTCGCCGAGCAGAGACAGCCTGAGGGAAACTATCGCGTTATACCCGATTAAAGTATCCAGAGGAGCAACACCGTCCCGACAACGTAACCTGCGACTTCCCAAAGCGAAAATCTCTTTCCCGACACGGCGTGAACAAACTCCGCGAGTGAAAAATACGACTGACTGGCGGCTAAGGATGTGCGCGCACACTTTTATGACAACAATAAACGGCACTATCGATACACATACACGAGTACTCAGTTATCATTAATACATATTCTTACAGTAAACTTTCCTTTGTTTGTGTTTTGAAAGATAATTTTCAATGAATTGGTAAACAAATTGTGTTTCCATTAAGTGGGAGCATAAAAGTAGTGTTTTATTTATTAAAACTTTCAGTAGGGATTTTTTCATGAAGTTATTTTTAAGTTTTCACATTTGATAATGAAAAATAATCTTCTGCGTCACTTACATACTAAGTTATGATTAATAATTTCAAAGCAGCTACCGATTTTTTAACGTTTAAACTCGTTGAGTTATTATCCAGCTTTTTCATCAGTGGAAAGCTTTTTGTTTTGCTTTGTTACTGTATTTTTATACATTTAAAACATTTTTTAGGATTTTATCTTAAAATTGATAAAAATATATTTTTGGCTCAAATTGCACAATTTTTTCTTTAAATTCTTAAAAATTTTCACAAGCTGATTTCAAGTAGAAGATCAAAGCATACATATTATTAGAGTCAGTGCCACTTAACTTGTCCCGTGAGCCTAGCGCAGTGATCGCCAGAACACGTGAACAGAACGTGCTTTAAAAATATATTTGAAGATGCCAAAAGTGTTTTTTCAACACTTTCGGCATCTTCAAATATTATATATTTTAAGCACGTTCTGTTCACGTGTTCTGGCGATCACTGCGCTAGGCTCACGGACAAGTTAAGTGGCACTGACTTTATGTACTATATTCAGTTTTTTTTTGGCTGATTTTTTTACACACTGATCCTAGTCTACATTCATTGAAATAAGTTCGTTTTTTCAGGTTGTTTGTTTTTATGAAATCCAATTCACTTTTTCCCAGGATTTAAAAAAAATGTCTAAAAGACATTATCATTTTTTTGTGATTTGTACCTTGATTTAGATTTTTTCTTGAATTCATTATAAAGTCTTACACATCCCTAGGCCCGGTATCGCGCACGTTTTTAGCAAGTGCGCAAGCGCGAGAAAAGCAAGAACACAACGCGCACGCGCATAAACAATATTACCTTAACTCATTAGTAACTGAATAATCTGTCAATTCTAAATGAAAAATACAATAAAAATGCATTTTTCGTTCAAATACACTTCTTTTTACTTTTAGAAATGTGTCTCCTTAATATATTTAACAATGTGTTAAAATTTCGTGCAGAATTATTCAGTAAAAGTCCATTAAAAGTCTGATACAATGTTGATTTTGGTTTTGGTTTTGTCAATGGGTTTTGAACTATCTATTTAATCAAAGTTTTTGTACGAAAATGCAGTCTTCCGCGGAATCATACGAAGCTTGTTTATTTTTCAAATTAATAGTAAAACATTGAAATAAATAGAATAAGTACATGAATGCTGATTGTTATTTTTTAATTCATTTATTGTCCAATATGTAGTAATTTCTTCATTTATATTACGTAAGACGCGATATATTCTGAACAATACATTGAGGAACAATATTCAACTGAGATACTGACCTCCACGAAAGAAAACGAGATAAAAAAAATTGTAATGGGGCATCCACACGCTTGCCAAGTCGAGCCAAGTCGAGCGTGTGGACGGCCGTTTGGCTCAGCTGGGGGCGTGGCTTAAGCCGCCTTGGCTCAGCTTGTCGCCGATCCGACCAGAGTCGGTTTTTTGACGCAAGTCAAAGGGAATTCACGCATGCGCATGCCAGGCACACACATACTTGTGCGCGCGCATTCTGGTGCGGTACGGTTTCTATGAATTTTGATCATCCACCATCGTCTTTGCCGAATTATTCGTTTCTTTTTAGTTTCTCTCTTTTTGTTTTGTTTTTTTTTTAAATAAAAATAAGTTTATCCAAATGTTATAGCTAAAAGCTGGACGTCCGCCATGCTTGCTTATTCTAACACACACAGACGCACGCACAAGCGTGTGGATGACCCTGTTTGGTTTTCCAAGAGCTTGCAAGCGCTTGCAAGCCCTTGACTCAAGGCGTTTGAGGCAAGCGTGTGGAAGCCCCATAACATTTTAAAACTGGTGTTACGCCTAGATACATAGAAAAGAAATACTAATAACGCCTCCTTTCACTTTTATATTCGTTTGACAGGTAATATTATTATGACATCTAAAAGATAGGTAGCGTCTATTGGACTATTGAAGTACCTACGTAGTTGTGGGGGACTCCCCTAGCAACGTATAAGTACAGATTGAGCAATGGATTGAGCGCAATAAAATGTGACGATTTTATTATTTCACAGAGCCGAATGCAGGCAAATATAAATTTAAAAAAATTGCACAGAATCTGTACTCGACTTTCTTGCAAAAATTAACCCACTGTATGACGTATGTAAAGCTAGAATCATCTACCAGCTTATGCCGTTTCAATAAAAATATAATATATCAATAATAAATCAATTTTATTCCACCGCGGTGTGTACCTGCATACTCGTACAATATGGATATAGTCATATAAATACTTAAATGAATATACTTAAATATTTGGTTGATTTATTTGTTGAGCACCGTTTTGTGTGAATTACACCTCAAGAGCCCTCTACGAGGTTGGTCTTCTCTGGAAAAAGCGCCAATTACACAAGAAAGATCCTTGACTTATAGGTTGGTATAAAGCTGACCACCCATAGTGTAAAAAATAATTCACTTTGTCAATGTCACCCCTGTTTCAAGGAAGGTCGGCAAGAGTTGCAGGTTTTATGTTCATTTGAGATTAGGTTTTAATTTGTAAGTACACATTCAGCGTTTTTAAGCGCGAATTTACACGTGTCTGTGGGCATGCATTTGATATGAGTTTTTAATTTTAATGTATTGTTATGTAAATATAAATATTGAAATAAGTATGGGTAGTTATAGTGTTATGTAAATATAAATATTGAAATAAGTATGGATAGTTATAGTTATAAGAATCCTCAAAAGTATTGGTAGGTAAGATCGATAATTATGTATAAGTGTAGAATTCTCTAGGCTAAGTAGGTATTTGTTATAATTATAGGAATACTGTATTGCATTGGTAGGTAGGATTTTGGTTGTCTCTAGGTAGTACGTGAAGCGTCGAGAAGTAATAATTACTCTGGAACCGTCTGGCGACTTTAGTTCTGGAACATACTGCTCTGAAGAGTATAAAGGTGCGAATGGCCTGCAGAGCGGGCCAGTATCATAGAGACTTACAAACACATCGAAGTCATCTGATCAGTGAACCAAAACCAAGTGGAATAATCGAGAAAGTAGTGTGAAAATAAATTTTGTAACTGTGTAAAATAAATAACTATTGAAGAAGACCTGTGTATTTTTAATTTGAAGACAATTGAACCCTAATTTCGTAACAGTATCTTTACAACTTAGATTTTAGAATCTACAATCTAGATTATTATAGATGGTCATTGAACCCTTTGTATGCAAACTAGGACTTTATATGGTGGGTACACTTTTTAGTTATATTTTGAAAAAGTAACGACTGATTATTATTGGTATTTTTAAAATTTTAAGAATCGCAGCCTTTTATCTATTTTTAACCCTTTGACTACCAAGAAAATTGCTAATACATTTTGTATGGAAATTTTTCACTTTGGATAGCGGCTATACTTCTAACTCACTTTTTGGAAAAAATAATGATGGCAATATATAAGTTATCATTATTTACTTACATTTGTAGAAGATTATTTTTTTATTAACCCTCTAACTGCCGAGAATTAAAAAAAAAAAAAACTTTTGTATGGCAACTCCCTAAATAAAGATCATGATGAAGCAATGATTATAATCGTTAGATAGCACTATTTTATAAACGGATTCACAGAAAATTTAAGAAAAATCGTTCGAACCGTTTTTGAGAAAATCGCATTTAAAATTTTCAGCTCTTCGGAAGCCATCTTGAATATTCAAAAAAGTAAAAAAATGATTACGAATTAAAGTACTATACTTATTATTTCTATCAAATCTAAAACAAATTTTAATATCTTGCATTTCAATGGGTTTTTGTAATATTTTCGATTTAAAATTTCAGGTCGTGTAAACGGTGCTTTATATTTATTTTTTTCAAAAAAAAAATTTTTTCATTTGTAGAAATTTATGTTGCCCATAATATTGTAAAACATTATATTTTTGTTGACCCCTTAACTTTCGAGAAAATCACAATCGTTTGTTTTTTTCATATGGCAACCCATAGACACAGATTAATAAGCGTGTTGCCATAACTAATTTATTAAGTTAAAAATTAATTTGTGGCAACTCTGAAAATTTAAGAAAAATTCTTGGAGCCGTTTTTGAGAAAAGTGAAATTTCATATTTTTTTTGTATGGCAGCCATCTTGAATTTTCAAGTTGGTGTAATGCCATGTTATTCATACTTAATACATGTCCAAAAAAAATTAATGCAGCCAAAATTTGGTATCCTAGGTCTTATACTTTGGAAAGTGACACACATACACACACACATACAGAGGGACGTTTTTGAAAGATAGTGGTTTTTGGCATGTCCTGCACCAGGACAACTTATTTCCGTGAAAACCTCGAAACTTTAACACCCGGTTGAAAAAAAAAAATCAACACCCGGTTGAAGGAACATATTGGTGCAGCCCGAACAAGTCTGCTATTTTTGAACATTCACAGAAAGGGGTGAATCATCTTATCTTTAATCTATAATCTAAGTTGCAAGGATATATTCATTCAAAGCTCACAAATAAACACGTGTAGTTCGCGCTTACAAATGCTGCTTGTGTACTTACAAATAAAATCCAAACCTCAAATGAACATAAGCCCTGCAACTCTTACCGACATTCCCTGAAATATATATATGAGGATAATTTATTTTTATTTAATTAATACATGACAAAAGAGCGCCGTTTTTGTGTGAGTCACACCTCAAGGGCCCTCCTAATCATGAATGAGATATTTTAAAAAGGTGCTGTTTGAGTGATCCCTTAAAAATGCCAACAGATTCCGAAACCCTCACTCCGGGTGGCAGTCTGTTCCACTCCATTGGTCCCGCAAACCGGAAAGCGCGATCCCCAAAATTAGTGCATATTTGACGGCGAGGCTGCATCAACCTGACAGCTCGACACCCTGCTGACCTAAGTGTCCGCCGATGAAACAGGGGTGACATTGGCAAAGTGAACCATTTTTTACAGTATGGGTGGTCAGCCTCATACCAACCTATAAGTCAAGGAATACGAGCAATAAATAACATTTAAGTATAAAAAAAAGACAACAACAACAAAACCTTAAAAATAAATCCATACAAAAAAAGTCAAAAATTTCTTATGCAAAAAATGTAGCAAACTAATAAACCAACATTACAAATCAGCATTGCAGATTAGCCGGCACTTCTTCCTGTCCTTGCATACTTCTTTCATTTCATCCAGAGTCATAACCTTTTTCATACAAGCTATCCTTTTATTATGACTCTGGATATCCCATTCACTCGCTATTTCGAAAATTTGGTCCATCCATACCTTTCTCGGTCTTCCTCTTCCACGACATCCATCAATTCTTGCAGCATATACTTTCTTCGTCAGTCTTTCCTCATTCATTCTCTCCAAATGTCCAAACCATCTAAGTATACTTCTTTTAATCTTTACTTTCACACTTTCTCTTACACCACATTCCTCTCTAACAAAATCATTCCTCACCCTATCACTCCGTCTTTTTCCAATCATACTTCTTAAGACTCCGGTCAAAAAAAAAATCCCGTTGTTTGTAAAAATATGTGTCTTATACTTTATTTAAAAAATGACGCCACAAAAAAATATTTAAAAAAACTCGTTTTTTTGATCTCGGATTTTGTTGATTGTTTAGTTTATTTTGTGATTGTTAATAAAATAATGTGAATAGTTTTTGCGCTAATATGAAAAAACTGAAACTAATTAACTTATTTAATTCTTGAAAACAGTTTTTTCATATTATCTCAAAAACTATTCACATTATTCTATTAAAAATCACATTTTGAATTTGTATCATTCTATAATTATAAAGAAAAAAATATTTCCAAAATACAAAACAACAAAATCCGAGCAAAAAAAAGTAAAAACAACGAGTTTTTTTAAATATTTTTTTGTGGCGTCATTTTTTAAGTTATATAAAAAAAACTAACTTTAAAATTAAGATAAAAAATTATTTAACACCCCAAGTAACCACTTTAGTCGTCCTAAGTTGTGAAAATTGTCTTTAGGTCTTATAAGGCTCATAAAAAGGTTAATACTTTGCTATTTGGTCATATAAATGGCTTGAGGATAACTTATACGTCCAAAAACCAACTGGTTATTATTTCAACGTAGAAGTTGCTGACAAGAGGTTAAATTAACGTTATTGTGACTTAAGTTTCAAGAGCTTATAGTCCGATGATCTTAAGGTTGTCTTAGACTCCTGATTACGTTCTAGAGAGGTTGGCATTTGCTAAAGTGAGAGCTAAAGGTTATTTTTTTAATATTGTTAGAACCATAAAGTAAAAGAATGTTGAAATTGCTTTAGGTTGTATAAGACTTGTCTAGGCAAACAAATTAGGACTGCGTGGTAAGAACCTAAACCAATTGGTTGTCTTCAGGAGCTACAAGTATAATATTATAATGCTTTAAAAGGCATTCTCAACAGCTGTTAGTTGTCTACGGAATTTCGACATAAGATGAACCGACACAGGGTGATATCAAAGAAATTCAATGGAAATTTTAAACGTAATGTCCGTAATTTTTTTTTTACGAATTATCAATACACCGGTAAGTTTTTATTATTTTTTATGGTAGGTAGTTCGGTGAATGGTAAAGACACAAAGCATCTTAAATATTACTATTATTATTCATTTATTGTATTATTAATAATTATATATTTCTATTATCATTAATTATTTATTTTCCTTGACTGATAGGTTGGTATGCGGCTGACCACCCATACTGTAAAAAATGGTTCACTTTGCCAATTTCACCCCTGTTTCAGGGAAGGTCAGCAAGAGTTGCAGGGATTATGTTCATTTGAGATTTTTTTTTATTGTAGGTCCACATGCGGCATGTGGAAGCGCGAAATTATGCGTGTCTGCTTGTGGGAATACATTTAATATGAATCTCAAATGATACATATCTTTGCAGCTAAGATAAAGATTTAGATTTTTAGATATATATATATGTATATATATATATGATTTATTTTTTTGTTTTTTGGAAACATCGTTAAAATAAAGAAATAAATCATATTCCATGTCGTGAATTTTTTTTTCTAAACATATATGTACAATGTATATATTTAGATAATTTTTTTCACGACGTGGAATAAGTAGTAAACACAAACACTATTTTAAAGGAAATTTTATACAATACAATAATGTATATTTTTTAAAACTTTAAAATAAAATACCAGCGAGTTAAAAAGACAAACTTGGCGTAAAACGTAATCCAAAGTGTTTTTTTAACATTTGACTTTCAAGGGATTGAAAAAATGAAATCACTTTCAGAGGACCCTGTAGCTGTTTTTTTAGCACTCTTTCGATGAATAACACGTCCTGTCAGCAACAAAACTTAAGGTAACTAATGTTTCTTCGCAGTTATTGTCGCGACTGACAAATCTTTAAGAGCTCCTCGCAATAAGCTTAAAGCTGCGAAAATAGCCTTGTGGTTGTTAGTAGTTTCGCGAGATAACCTTTATCTCTTTTTTTGGCAAACATTAAGAGTTTTTAGTTGTTATGGTTCTGAAAAGGTAAATTTTAAAGCTTACTGGTAATTTCTTTACGGCAGCCATATTTTTTCAATGAAAAAAAACTAACTATCTTATTCAACAGAAATATTTTTATTTAATTATGCAAAATTAAATATGGTATCCTATGCGATTTAAAATACATGCCTTTTTGTATGAATATAAGGTTTATTTATAATGCAACTTACCACCAAACACTTAATTGAAAAAAATAATTAAAATTAAAATATTAATTTTTTTAAGTTACGAAAGGCCCGTCTCGTATACAGAACTATTATCCTAAAGTATCACGATAAAGTGCCATTCGCAGTATGTTTTACATTTCCCCTGCTTTATAAAGCCATTTAATATTTTGTTTGAAAACAACTCATACTTATCTATCCATTTTGAAACTTGGGAAGACGGAATATGGCGCGCACGCGCCATTATAATATGTATTTCAATTCACGGCTGTGTAAAAAATCTTCCACAGAAACATCTCGTTCTCGCTCACCCGAGCGAGAGCGAGATGTTTCTCGGGTCCTCTCGCTCTCGCTCACCCGAGCGAGAGCGAGAGAACCCGAGTTGTAAGTTGTATACGAGTTACATCCAAGACTAATTTAGAACGTAAACGCTGTCTTGCTAGGTTATATTGAGGTAAAATTAAGGTTGCCGAAGTTATATTTGGGTTCTGCCGTAGCTCGTAGAGCGGTTCTGTATTTGAGCCATAGGTTTTGGTGTAGCTCTTCGCAAGGTTCTAAAACTGGGGCCCTTTTAGCACTCACGAGGTTAGTATAAGGTAAATATAACGTTATTGAGACTACTAAGACTTACGTGCCGATTTCCATACAAAGGTTGTGGGACCATTTTGTAACCTTTTTAAAACCTAAATGGTTACTTGGGACGCCTGATTTTTTTCATTAATGTCACTCTTTTACTAAGGCCATAAAGTATGAGAAACATATTTTTAAAAACAACGGGATTTTTTTTTTAACATGGCCTTAAGTAGTTCATTTCCACTGTATGGACTTTACTAATCTCACTTTCACTCACCGTCCAGGCTTCACTTCCATACATCAGAGTGGGCACTAGTATACTACCGTGCACCGCCAGTCGAACATTTTTTGAAAGATTTTGGTTCCTGGCGATGCTAGCGGTAGCACCCAGTACGCACCTGCCTTTCATTATTCTTCTTTCAAATTCACCGGTCATTCTTCCATCTTTTTCAAACTTACTTCCCAGGTATACAAACTCATTTACGACATCAATATTCATTCCATTAATTTTAAATTCATAATTCATACTTTCATCATCTCTTTCAAAAATCAATACTTTCGTCTTACTTGCATTCAACTTCAAATGGTTACCTAACAAAGCTTCATTCAATCTAGAGAGCATTGTTTGCAATTCCACTGCTGAATCAGAAACAAGAACTGCATCATCTGCATACAGTAGAACACTCACTTTGCTCTCTCCTATAATCAATCCACAATCATTAAGTCGAGCATCTCTGACACACTTGTCCATGACTATGTTAAATAGCCATGGACTCATCACACATCCTTGCCTCATACCCTTATAAACTTCAAACCACTCACTATACTCACCATCAATACGGACACATGCCTTACTATTTTCATAGTTTGCATGCACGGCACCTAAGAGAGCCCCATTCACTCCATATGCTTTCAAAACATCCCATAATATACCTCTGTCTACTGAGTCAAAAGCCTTTTCCAGATCTACAAAGGCCGTGAACAGCTTCCGCCTCACCGACAATTGTTTTTCAACAAGTTGTCGTAGAGTAAAAATCTGATCAACACAGCCTCTACCGGCCATAAAGCCGGACTGTATATCGGAAATCCTTTCACTAGTAGTCATAATCACATTTTGTGTAATCACCTTACAGAAGACTTTTCCTGGTATACTGAGTAGACTGATTGGTCTAAAGTTCTGACAGTCTTTTTTGTCCCCTTTACCTATGTAAATGGGAACAATGACTGCCTTCCTCCAATCCATCGGTACTAGTCCTGCATTAACACAAAGCTTACATAATTCGTACATTCAATCTATCACACATTCACCTCCTACTTTCAACATTTCACCATTTATACCATCAAACCCAGCAGACTTCCCATTCTTCAGATGTGAAATAGACACTTTCATTTCTTCTTTCAAAATATTCAATTCATTCTCTTCATCTATCTGTTCATAAATTCTTCTTCCACCCTCACCAAAAATTTCTTGAAAATAGTTCTTCCATCTCTTGCATACTTCTTCATTCTCCCATACCATCTCACCAGCAGCACTTTTGACTTTATCAGATTTGATAAAACAAAGATTCTATCTAAAGAAAGATTTCTCATCCCCCAACTCGTGAAGGAAGCAATCGAAATACACAGGCACCCCAACTTCAAATGAGATGACAGCTACAAACTTTCCAGTATATGGAGGCCAGTACTAACTTCAATGATCCACCCTTTCATTAATCGGACGATTTCACAAGAAGACATAATATCGTCCTTCTGTACAACTGGGGCTATAGCGACATCTATGGATGTATATCCGAAGGTTAATAAAAATAAAAATACCTACAACCTTCGGCTTCGATCAAACAACAATAATTCAACAGTTCGTGGTTCCTCATAGAGGACACACGTCTCCTGAAGACGTCGGATATGACTCCGACGAAACGTAGAGAAAATCGTTCTTCTCTTTTGCACGGTCAGTAAAATCCGTTTTTTTTCATTCTTTAATATGTATAATTTGTTTTTCACAAAAATAATATTTTATAATAATAACTTGCCTGGACTTGCGCGCGTCACCATCTGTCAACTCGTGTCGTGTCTCATTAGTGCTGCCACTGGGAAAAAGCAAAAGTCGCCAGATTTTATCAAAAAGAGCTCGAAATCTTTAGCAAAATCGATAAAACGGCAACACTGCTAATCGTATTTTTGACAGCCCATTACGCAAGTTTGTATCAAACAAAAAGCAAACTTATTTATGAATCTTTGAAACATGATGCAAAATGCAAGCTTGCAGCAATATAACTTATTTTGTCATATTTGCCATGACAAGATAAATTCAAGTACAAATCAAACTTGCAGCAAACTGACTTGCTATCTGGGATATTATCTGGATCTGTTCTTTGAAATTCAGTTCTTAAACACTTCAATCAGGCTTATGAGGCGGAAATTGTACCAAGTTTTGCATAAGGAGAAATAGATTGCTTCGGAGGTCCAGATTTTAAGACGCTGCTCCAAATACACATAGGTATATGGAACATTTTCCCAAATGATCTGTCCAAGATGAATCAGTAGGGCACATTTGGAAAGAGATTGAAGACCCATCTACTGACCTGTAACTCTTGAATTGGCCAGCAGCCTTGAAAATATGTTCTGCCCTTGAAAGCAAAACTTTTGGCAGATAAAAAAGCTGCCAATGAAACATGTTCCAATATGAAAGAATTAAAAAATAATTTGTCAACATAATTTAATTTTGTCAATTTATTCATATTTAGAGGGTCCTCCGTGACCTCCGTGGCCGCCATAACCTAACGGCACTCAAGAAAAATTATGTTTATTTTTTTCTTTAACGCTTGACGCAGGGGCCTGGTGCAGTCAAACCGCAATTAATCCAGGCCTGGTAACTGGATCACATCAGAATCTTCAAATAAATTTCTGAGTTTCACCATCTTCCCCTCATGTTAGCATCATTTGTAAGCTGTTATCATTTATCAGTTCTCTTAAAAAAAAAAAAATTTGGTGAGCGCTGTTTTTGTATGAATCACCCCTCAAGAGCCCTCTACAAGCTTGATTGTAATTTGTAGTCATATGAAGCACCAAGCTCCAATTGCTGTAAGGCTGGATAAACCTTTGGTGACCGGTCTCTGGTACAGTCAAACAAAATTTTCAACCCAGTGAAGAGCATATTTGAATACATACTTAAATATTTTTGCGCTTTACTGTAAAATCAAACTGATAAAATCAAACTAAAATCAAACTGATCGCAACCTTCCGATTACAAGTGCAAACAAGACTTTGAAAATTATCATTTCTGCATTTGTCAGATATCATTTCTGCGAAATTACTTCCACATCTTTGATTAATTGTTCTGTCCTAGGATAAAAAGCTGATAAAAAAGGATACCTATGGGTACAGATATCTCTATTGTCACATAATGTGACTCCTGCAAAGACTTCCCTGGCTTTGTATATCTTATTGTAGCGCAGCTGCGTGTAGTGGTACGCAAAGCTCTACCTCAGGCAGCTCCTTAGTACATAACAGATCTCATCACACAAGCCAGGATAATCATCTAAGTTGCAAAGATATGTAAACATTTAAAATTTCTATTAAATGCATGTTCACAAACACACATGGTCTGCTTGTGGGCAACAGGTCTGGTATGTCCAAGAAGTTGAGTGACCAACTTGATTCTGTGCATAGGCGGGCAGTCAGGTTGATCATTGATCCTTGTCTCACATCCAATCTGCAGCCGCTCCGGCACAGAAGAAAAGTTGGAATGCTCAGTCTTTTTTATCAATATTACCACGGAGCTTGTTCTAATGAGCTCCATTCATTAATTCCTCCCCCTCGCATTTCAGCAAGGGAAACTCATAGTACAACTCTCATTTACCCTTTGCAGTCGATCTCAAAACTATGAGAACTTGGAGTTTTCAGGACTCATTCCTTTGCCAAACTGCCCGTTTATGGAATGATCTACCAGTATCTGTGTTCCCTTCCCAATTTAACCCAGTTTTATTCAAAACCTGCATCAATGATTGAAGTGGCGCTTGATGATCAATCGCCACTTCCTTGAAGCACAACAGAAGCAACAATTCAGGCAACATCTCTGCGACATCTTTCCATGGTGACATAGCCCCCCAAGACTTTAAATATGAGCTATAAATGTCAATGTTTTTTTTAAATAGATTTGTGAAGAAGAATGCTATTAACCAACCTGTTTTGCCTGGCCAGTTGTCTTCATGCGAAAGCAGAAACTTGTGTGCATGCAATGGTATCTGTTGAAGCAGGGTCGAAATTATGGCCAAATGGGCCAGACGTATTCTGTTCCAAATACGCTAGTCAAGAACAGCAAATTGACTCCCACTGCCATTACACTGACAATATCTTTGCAACTTAGATTATCGATAGATTCTGAATTAAGATTTTCTGAAATATGTGAAATTAGACAACTTGAATCGAATATCTTACATAATTGTACTTACAGCTAAGCACTGAATTTTTTTTTATTAATTTATAATGTTAATATCTGTTTCTGACCAGGAAAAATAGGTTGGTGAATTGCATTCCTCTTAAAAAATCTATTTAAAAAAACAGCGGAATCGTAAACTCATATGGTGAAATTTGATGCAGTTTAATTTGAATCAGGTTTACAAGTTCCATGCTAGAGCCAGGATCACACTGGTAAGGAAAGTCGCCGTGCTTGCAAACTGGTTACTTTAGTAAGATCAACCACTACATATAGTTGCAACACTACAGTAGTCAAGTGTGGGTTCATTCAGAATTGCAAATTTCTGTCCGACTTTTTAATTAATTTTATTCTTATATTAGATCTGATTATTCCCCAACTCCTTCATGTGATGCAGAAGACCAGCTGTTTTTCCATATTATGTTGGGTGGTCATCCTGGTAGATTGATATTTTGTGTGCAATGATTTGTCTTACTTTTTTCCATCAATCAACATAAAAGTTTTATTTAGTTTAAGGATTTAAATCAAACACTGTTTTATATTTTCACTTTTACAATTATGTATTCTTTAATTTTACTAACGTTTTCGATCTTAGATCATCTTGAGGTATAATTTTTTTTAATTTAAGGATTTACTTAAATCAAACACTGTTTTATATTTTCACTTTTACAATTATTTATTCTTTAATTTAACTAACCTACCTGTGTTTGATTTAAATCTTTAAACTAAATAAATATGAATTTTCAGTGTTAATACACAAACAATACAAAATATAAAAGATTAAGATGGAGGATCTGAGCAGATTTGTGTATCAAAAAAGAGTGTGCCCTACGATGCATACAAATTTGTATATTTTGTATTTTCTTGCTGTTTTGTGGCATCTTTGTGTTTCTACTCTGTTTGAGTTTTTGACCAGAGTTAATTTCTATTATTTCCATGTTTTTTGTTTTAATTTTCCTTCTTTTTCTTTTTCTAAGGAATGGGTTTAAAAATGTAATATAGAACTAGGACCCTACCCTGCATGCACACAAGCATCTGCGTTCGCATGAGGTCAAAAATAAAAGAAAAAAAAACAATGTCTTGTTATCATTGTCCAGGCAACCGCCATCTTTATGTCTCTTTGATGTATGACGTGAATATCTTGTCTCATTTTTTCGTTGTTTACTAGTTATGCCGCTTCGTGGTACATTGATTATAATTGGAAAAAACAGACAAAGTCATCTATGTCTTTTATATTGATTGATGATTTTTTCTCTACCTGAAAAAAAATCCCTAAATATTTTTATCCTTGAAGTAACATTTATAAAAAGCTTCTACATTTGTAAGCGCAACTGTATCTAGCTGCCATTTCACTAGAGGTCGCTTATACCTCCATGGATGCAACTTTACTTTGTTCTATCCTCGCACAATTTTTTCATATCGTCAATGTTCATCAATCTCTTTATACATAGAAAGTGCATATTTGAATGCAATACTTTCATGGGAGTACCCAGGAAGGGGCAGCTGCCCCCCCTGGAAGTAAAAAAATATATAAATTATTATTAAATTTTATTACAATTATTGAAATGCCCATTTTACTAATATGGCTTCCCCCCCCCCCCTAGGTCTGATCATGGGTACGCCCTTGAATACTTTTGAGTGATGATGTATGGAAGCTGTAATATAAATTAAAAATAAAACAGGACCATAAAGCATGATATAGTATTTTATTTTATAATAATTATTACAATAGGTATTAACGATCTAAATTTTGCATATTAATTGTGATCATAAACTAAAAAATAAACAGATAATAAAACTCTAAATTAAATTAAAACTGTCCATTCAACTCTAGGCAACCAAAAGATCACACAAAAGACAAAAACACCATTTAAAGGAAATCCATACCATAAAAAATTGTTTAATTTAAATTGAGTTTTAAAGATGGTAACATTAGCACCTGAAATCATTAACTTTAGGATGTAATCCCATGGGTTGCCAAGACTTGAATGAAAAAAATATAAATTAATTAAAACTCGGGAAATCATTTCTGCATGAATAAATAATAACAGTAGACAATTTTCAACTTAAAGATAATAAAATTAAAAACATGGTGTAGTCAAAAGATAAAATAAACATATATTTTTTTAAGAAATTGTGAAAGCTAGCCTGCAGAAAATAAATAATTTTATGTAATAAACTACATAAACATGTATTTTTTATTTTTTTAACAATGCTTGTTATTTTAAAAATTGCATTCAAATCATCTTTTGATAAAAACTTCTATTACAAAAGCATTATAAGTGTCAGTTGGCAGTACTGATGGTCATGGCTGTCAAAAAACACAAAAAAATTGTCAAAAAAAACATTTTGTATTTTTTGTCATCACCAAATAATTTTTTCACTTGCATCATTTCAAAAACTGATGAAATCCGTATTCCTTAATATCCAGTTACAACTATCGGTGGCAAGACCTAAATACTATTCAGAAGCCATCTGTAATTTAGTGTAATGACGGTTTTGTGCATGTGTTAGATGAATATTACAATACCTTGGTCTTGTTTGTGTTCTAATTTATTGTTAAAACAACAAGCACGTTTCCCTATATTTTGAAATTAAAGTAATATCACCTTCCAATACCATTTTAAAATGCAAAGTTATCCTTATTCACTCGTCTCAGACTTAACTGGCAATAAAGGAGGTAAAAAATAGCCATTTAAAGCACTCGTACTATACAGAGGACGCCATCTTGGTCTCTGAACCTTATAAAAAGCTATCAAGCCCACAATCATTACTATCATACCGTTCACTTTCATAAAAACTGGACTTTCACGAATAAATAAAATATCTTTTGGGAATCATAAATTACAATTAATATTAGAAGGACAAAATATCAGGAATAAAATTTACAATGTTTTTCAGGGAACTAAGTATTTCACGATTCCCCTACATAAAAAGGAAAATTCCCTAGATAGTTCCAAATGGGAGTTTATATTTTTCCCCTATTTGTGGAGGAATTGCCACACTTGTTTAATAGTAATTTTCATATCATATATTGGCAAACTATGTAATGCCACATTTTTTTAATAACCTAATATTTTGATTAGTTTCTATTAGAGACATATTTCTTCTAATACCCTTCTAATATTGCGAGCATTGTTACAGAAAAATTGTACATAAAGAATTCAATAAATTTATACATTAATTTATAGTATTGTTACAAGTCTACAGTTGATGCACACATAGAACACTGAGTCAATACACTGCTTGTGTTAATATAATTCCTTTTCATTAAATAGCTTTCCGCAAAAGAGGGTCACATTCAAATTTACTTCACAATGAAACGAATGTACAATATATATTTTAATATTCACAAATTCAAGGCAATATCTTTGGTCTCTATTACACAAATTATTATACATACAAGCTATCCCAATAATGCGCAAATATTTAATACAACTTTTATTGACATAAAAATGGAATAGACTCTGCACATTTAAAGTGCAGAACAAAAGATAGTGTTCCTCAGTCAGGTTATGACTGTC
The DNA here is from genome assembly GCA_951799405.1 of Agapetus fuscipes. Classification (NCBI taxonomy): domain Eukaryota; kingdom Metazoa; phylum Arthropoda; class Insecta; order Trichoptera; family Glossosomatidae; genus Agapetus; species Agapetus fuscipes. Next base: position 9,700,187 of record OX637341.1, read on the forward strand.
TGTCCGTCTAGAGGCTGGACACTGGGCAGACATTCAAAACTTCAATACAATATTATGTAGGTACTTAGGTTGAAAAGACACTAAAGCTGTGCTGCATAAAGCACATCTATCAACGGCATATATTCTGTAAAATAAAATAAAATCCCTGATTGGCAGGAGTCCAATTTTCATTTACGTCAAATGGGTATATTTTAAATGTGCAGACTTCATACCAAAAAAAAACATTTTTTAAGTGAATCAAGAAGATTTTTTTACGCCCTCAATAATAAAGTTACGCTACTGAACACACAATATCATTTATTTTTTTAAAATATCATTTTTAAATCTCTTCAATGTTGTTTGATTGGAACACAAATTAGAGATGTTGATGAACATAACACGTTTTCTCATTTCTTTGTGTTTTTGAAGTCAAATGTAAATGAAACTGCTGTTTTTAAGGCCAACAATTATTGCAGATGAGAAACCATCATCTTTATACCATACATGTTTAGAATTCAATTTATTGAAGCATTTATTTGGTAAAATAAATAAATGAATTAAAAGCACAATTTAGTATTACTTAAGAATGAGAGTTGAGAGTATTGTACAAAAGCTTATGTGATGCATTTGGCGAGTGCATTGGAGTCTATATTATAAGATAAACAAATGAAGACAAATCTAAGATCTACATCTTGTGTACGCATCTTTTCCTAACCTTACTTTCTTTACAGCTGGCTTGCGTGTCGCCGAAACAAAAAAAATACTCACTGGAAAATTTCACTGTCTGTGGATCTCATCTCAACCTCTTTGAAGTTATCTGGCAACATTTTTTATTAATTTATTATATTTTAATGGTTTACATTTTGTTTATGCAATTTGTTACATAACTACATTACCTACACCTAAGTAAATAAATCCCTTTTATTTATCTGATATTTTATACTTGTTTCAAAGTGTACAAAAAATTATAGAAATGATTGTACAATTATTATTGTAAATCAAATTCCTAATATTCACAGGTTTTCCACTACTTACATACTTATGGACTTTTTGTGAATATTTTGTGACAAAATTCAATAAAAAAATGTGAAAAATTAAAATGAAATAGTCACCAATGAAAATATTGCATGATATTACAGGAAATAACAGTGACGTACAATATAACTTTTATTTCAATTGGAAAGATAGTACCTATGAATTTATTGCTAATTATTATAAATAATAAAAGTTACAGTGAATAAATAATCAAATTTACAGTATTCTAACCAAATTATGTATTTTCTTAACAATAAAATTATGTGTACTGTACTGTACAGTTAAAAATGTTTAAACAATATTGTACTAGCAAAAAAATAAAATGAACAATACAGAAAAAAACATCAGTGTTGCACCAATTAAAAATGTTGAGTACCTATTTGTAGGTAACTTAAGTTTTCTTTACCTGAGAAGTCTCAACTTTTCTAGCAATTTTATCAGTAGACAGCTAGCCAAAGTCATGGCTACATGTGAACAGCTGTTCATGTACGGCCATGTTTTATTGCTTGCGATCTGCCAATTTTGTCACAAGATAAGTCAAAACTGTAGGGCCTGTGATTATGCCTATGATTTGATTTTTTTTTAAATAAAATCTGTTATTTTATCAAATTTAAACATAAGGTACAAATACCTTAAGAAATTTTAAAAGACAAAATTGGGGAATTTTTCATGCCAATGTGTAACTGATCAATAACAGTTAGGAAGCCGCAAAATAAATTTAATATTCCTATTTAATTTATTGACGATTTAACTTTTCTACCAAGATTAAAAACAAAAATACGAACTAAACTAGTATTTTATTTTTTAATTATCAAGCAATTTCATAATTTTCCCACTATTTCGGATTGCCTGTCACAAAAGTTTATTTTCCCATCTTTGACATTTATACCTTACAAATAAAAATATTTATATAATTGTGACTTAAAAAATAAAATGAATAAAACTTAAACAGTAAGGTAATATATTATAATTATTTAAATAGTTTAAGGGGTGTGTTGCGTGTATGGTGTGGTTTGACCTAGCACATTTTTAGGTTATGTTGACAGCCGATGACATTTAGAACAGGCGGGCTCTGCGTTTGATCTCATTGCGCCTCCACTGCGGCATTCTGTAGAACTCTACCCTACCACACTGCAAGATGCCCTCAAATTCCGCATCAGAGAGATGGCGCTGTAAATATAACAATAATAATTAATAATCTTGATCAAATGCCTTCTCTTCCTGTTCTTACAAGTTCCTCTAGCGGAGATTATCATGAGAAATTTCATTTCAGTGAAAGCTATTAAAAAAAAAAAAAAAATAGTGTAAGGATTTGTATATTATTGACATTGTGAAGTTTCATTTTAAAGTAATAATGCAAAAATAAAAACAAGTTTTTCTTCATGAGTTGATTTATTTTCTTGATTGTTCTCTTGATAATTGTGTTACAACACCGAAAGCCATGAGTTGATTTATTTTCTTGATTGTTCTCTTGATAATTGTGTTACAACACCGAAAGCAATGAGCTGATTTATTTTCTTGATTGTTCTCTTGATAATTGTGTTACAACACCGAAAGCAATGAGCTGATTTATTTTCTTGATTGTTCTCTTGATAATTGTGTTACAACACCGAAAGCCATGAGTTGATTTATTTTCTTGATTGTTCTCTTGATAATTGTGTTACAACACCGAAAGCAATGAGCTGATTTATTTTCTTGATTGTTCTCTTGATAATTGTGTTACAACACCGAAAGCAATGAGTTGATTTATTTTCTTGATTGTTCTCTTGATAATTGTGTTACAACACCGAAAGCACTCGAGAAAATAAACCAACTTGTGAAGAAAACCCTTGTTTTGTTTGGATTCCATATCTGGAAGATAGCTCAGTTGGTAGAATGCTTACTTTCCATGAAAGCGAGCTAGGGTTCAATCCTCACCAAGGATGTCTCAGCCTGCACAACGAACGAGAACTTTGCTGTAATGGAAAGCATTTCTCTGCTTGAAAGTTTGATGGCTTTTTATGGTTTCATGAAAAATTAAAGGATTTTCACTTACATGTTCATCCTTTGATCAATAAATAAATGAAACAGGTTTTCTTCAATATTATTTTTTATATATTTGTTAAGACTTACAGATGTTTTACCAAGACTTTTTACCAAGAGGCGACAGAATGATTCTTTCCTGTTGTTGATTTACCAGCCAACCTCTAATCTTTCCTGTTGTTGATTTACCAGTCAACCTCTAATCTTTCCTGTTGTTGATTTACCAGTCAACCTCTAATCTTTCCTGTTGTTGATTTACCAGCCAACCTCTAATCTTTCCTGTTGTTGATTTACCAGCCAACCTCTAATCTTTCCTGTTGTTGATTTACCAGCCAACCTCTAATCTTTCCTGTTGTTGATTTACCAGCCAACCTCTAATCTTTCCTGTTGTTGATTTACCAGCCAACCTCTAATCTTTCCTGTTGTTGATTTACTAGCCAACCTCTAATCTTTCCTGTTGTTGATTTACCAGCCAACCTCTAATCTTTCCTGTTGTTGATTTACTAGCCAACCTCTAATCTTTCCTGTTGTTGATTTACCAGCCAACCTCTAATCTTTCCTGTTGTTGATTTACCAGCCAACCTCTAATCTTTCCTGTTGTTGATTTACTAGCCAACCTCTAATCTTTCCTGTTGATGATTTACCAGCCAACCTCTAATCTTTCCTGTTGTTGATTTACCAGCCAACCTCTAATCTTTCCTGTTGTTGATTTACCAGCCAACCTCTAATTTTTCAGTGCTGTGTCAAATTACATAAAGTTTCCCTAAATGGATGTCCTACAATTTTTTCACCCTTAAACTGCGGGAGAAGTGTAAACTTGCATACAATGCGGCTGTCAATCATAGACGTCATCCAACTTTGAACTCATCCCTGACATCTGTGTTCAAGAATTCAAAAGTCTGCAAGTGAAATGAGCTAGACCTTTGTGATTTTTGTTCTTGAATAACTAATACATAAGACTATGCACATAGTTTGTTCACAAGTGTCGTTAATCAATTAAGGTAGGAAACAATAAATGTTTTAAAAATGTGCTTGAAAAAGTATTCCATCCTGGGGGTATATATATAGCCAGAATATTCAGAAGCGAAAAGGTTAATGGATCCTCTTCAATGAGGAAAAAGCGCAAGGGAGAGAGACTGTGTAAAGCATCACCTCCAGGTTGAGACGGTCCACGTCGTGAGGGAGGCGGTAGTTGGTGATGAGCAGCAGGTGGTAGGGGTAGATCTTGGCAGGCTCGTGCACCAGGTGCGAGTGCGCCATGTTGGGCAGCGAGCGCCGCACCCCGGGGCCCCCGGGCCTGTAGCTGCCGGCCGAGGAGTGGCCGTAGCCCACACCAGAACGCAGCACACCCACAAACGTCGAGGACACCGGGAGCTCAGCCGCGGTCTGTGGAACACCACATCAAACTTAATCACGGAGGGATATTACATTTTATTTGTGATACAAAATAAATATGTCCAGAGAATATATGTCTAGATACTTCCTCGAGTAATAGCTTGGTATGAGGCTGACCACCCATGCTGTAAAAATGGTTCACTTTGCCAATGTCACCCCTGTTTCAGGGAAAGGCGGTAGCAGTTGCAAGGTAGTTTAATTTTTTAAGTACGCATGCAGCATGTAAAAGCACAAACTTACACATGTCTGCTTGCGAGTGTGAATTAAATATGAGCCCTGAATGTCAATATATCTTTGCAACTTAAGATTGCAGATGTTACAGCTTTGTCCATAACTAGAGATGGAAAAAACGGCTTAGTAAAAAAAACGAAAAAACGCTTACGCTTTTTAAAATAAGCAGCTTAACCCTTTGGCTGCGGCTGGCATGCATAGATGTCATGACGTAACTTGCATACAGTGCGGCTGGCATCTATACATGTCATCGAAGTTTAAAGCTTTTCCTGACATCAGTGTTCAAATTTTTCAAACTTTTTTGTTGCTTACATTATAGGTACACTAATAAAATCTCATATTATACATATTTTGAAAATATTCTTTCTCAAATATTTCGTCAGAACAGATCGACCTCTTGTCCCGCGCGTGTGTACCAATGTTTACAAACAAAATCCAGGCAAGTATACTTTATTCAGATAGATATAACAGCTTACGTTTTTTGTTTTTTTTGTAAAATAACTAATATATTTTTCTCTTTAGTGACGAGTATTTAAGTGAGTAAAAAAATTGTTTAAAACCTAATGGATATAAAATCTAGTTATGGAATGTGCGTATAATATATTTTTTTAAGTAGTATTGTTGTGATTTACTTGTTTTTATATAAACAAGTGAAAACATGTGTTGAAAGTTTGTGATTTGTGTTCCTGGATAACTAATGAATCTAAATTTTTATAAATTTTGAAGTTTCATCAAGTAATTAAGGTAGGAAATCAATTTATGTGTAAAAAAATAACCTCAAAAAGTATTCCGTTCTGGCGGCGCGTATGTAGCAAATAAATTCAGAATTGAACCGGTTAAAAAGTGTTTTTTCGTTTTTTGGGTTTATAAAGCTAAATCTGCCGTTTTTGTTTCTTACACTTTATGGTCTTAGCAAAATAGTTACAGTAATGAAAAAAATCAAGCGTTTTAATTATTTTTTTATCTTAATTACAAAGCTTAAACAAAATATATAACTTAAGAATTGCCCCCACAAAAAAATATTTTTAAAAACGCGTTTTTTTTACATTTTTAGCTTTTTTTTCGTGTGTGCTGTATTCTGGATTTTTTTTTTGCTTTTTACTTACAGAACTATACATTGTTTAGGTTCAATACTCAACATTTTTTCAATAATGTCAATAGTTTTTGAGTAAATATGGAAAAACTGTGTTCTTTGATTTAATTAAAATTTAATTAATTTAGTAGTTTCAGTTTTTCCATATTTACTCAAAAACTATTGACATTATTGAAAAAATGTTGAGTATTGAACCTAAACAATGTATAGTTCTGTAAGTAAAAAGCAAAAAAAAAAATCCAAAATACAGCACACACGAAAAAAAAGCTAAAAATATAAAAAAAAAACGTGTTTTTTTAAATATTTTTTTGTGGTGGCAATTCTTAAGTTATATATTTTGTTTAAGCTTTGTAATTAAGATAAAAAATTAATAAACATGCTTGATTTTTTTCATTACTGTAACTATTTTGCTAAGACCATAAAGTGTAAGAAACAAAAACGGCAGATTTAGCTTTATAACACGCCAGATTCCTTGACTTATAGGTTGGTATGAGGCTGACCACCCATACTGTAAAAAATGGTTCACTTTGCCAATGTCACCCCTGTTTCAGGGGAGGTCGGCAAAAGTTGTGGGGCTTATGTTCATTTGAGGTTTGGATTTTATTTGTAAGTACACATTCAGCATTTGTAAGCGCGAACTACACTTGTTGGTTTGTGGGCTTACATCTGAGAGCTTTAAATGAATATATCCTTGCAACTTAGATTATAGATTATATTATAGATAAGCGTTTGAAAAATAAGCGTATAAAATAAGCATAAGCAACTTTCGTTTAATTAAGTTTCGTTTTATTTATAACACGCCTTATATGCTTATTTTTCAAAACGACTTTTCGTTTAAATTGTAAGCGCGCTTAGTTGCTTAAAATAAAAAGCAGCTATTTTAAACTGCTTTTCGTTTAAACGGCCACCTCTATCCATAACTAAAGGCCTACTTCAAATAAAGTCAACCCAACCCACGTGAAAAGATATCTTTCTAGCAATTTATTGTAAAATTTTACTATAATGGTACTGATCAGAAATATGAAATCTTTTTTTTCTGATAAAACATCAAACGAATTGTGCAAATTTCTCATTATCCAACAATCATTTATTCTTAGTTTTGACTTATAAAAACTATTGCAATGAAGTACTTGAAATAATTTTGAAACAATTGTAGTGGAGTCAGAATGCTTTCCGCAGCAAAGCTCTAAGTTTAGATCTCAGCGGATGTCACAAGCCTTTAAATCTGGGGGCCTTAGCAACCAATAATGCAAATCCTTTGCCCTAGCAACCTGGCCGTTATTAGTTACAACTTAATTGTGCTTGCTGTCGAGAGTTGCTTTCCGGGATCTGTTGCCGTGGTCTGTTGAAGCTGGAGCTTCCAGACGTTTTGCCCGTATCTGCGATGGGCTTCTTCAGCGTGAAAGTGAAGTAAAGAAGACGATGTTCATGAAACTGTGATGAAAGTATGGGTACACTCGAGATATCACAGTTTCATCAAAATCATCTTATTCACTTCACTTTCACGCTGAAGAAGCCCATCACAGACATGGGAAAAACGTCCAGAAGCTCCAGCTCCCGCAGACCATAGCAACAGATCCTGGAAACAACTTGCCAGCATCATCAGCCGGTTGTGCAAGCCTAAAACTCCTATTCTATTGCGTATGTCAAATGTGCAGACCTAATTCTATGGACATATTTTTTGATACAATACATTCACATACAAAAATAGAGGACATTAAAATATGTGTAAGTAAGAAAAGTTATGCACAAATGGTGAGTTATATTACAACATAAGAGTTCAATAAATTAATAGATGTTAGCATCATAATGCAGTGTACCTAACTAGCCATTAAATGTAATCCACAACCATTCACCTTTACTTTGTTACCAACACATGAACCATAGCCACAAAATATTAGTTACAATCTGATAAACAAACAAGAAAATTCTATTTAAAAAAGGTAAATAAATAGATATTTAAAATTAGGCACAGTGCTCTCAGTATGAAAATTAGTACATTTTTTAATAAAATGGGGATTTTCTTATTGCATTTTTTATTATATTTAACAATGTTGCGGTTGGGAAATTGAAAATGTACATTCACAATTATTGAAATAAAACAATGCTGGGTAGAATGCATGAACTTTATTTTTAAAAAACACTACTAGTTTCGGTGGGTCAATATCCACCATCGACGGGTGTCAACTTAAAACTAACATAGAAATACAAAAAATACAGTCAGAATTTAATCAATTATAGAAGGGGAGGGGGTATAAGGTGGGCGGAGCTTAAGAGGAAACAATGAAAGAAGAGGGGATGTATTCGGAAAGACAATGTTGTTAATTAAATTGTTTTCTGAATTTAAATTTTTGTGTATCTGAAGATTTTCAAAGTTACTCATTATCTTTCCTTTGTTAGTAATGTGGTTTAGGAGTTTTAATTTGTGGGAGTGGAAAGAATGGTTTGACTCCATGATGTGATTTGCAAATTCCGAGTGGTTGTTGCTTGTGAGGCAGCGGCGATGCTCATCGATTCTCGTTTTGAGATTTCTTGCGGTTTGTCCAATATATTTTATTTCACAATCACCGCAAGAAATCTCATATACTCCGCTTTTCATCATGAAGTCAATTTTGGATTTTGAATTTAAAAGGATTTTGTTAAGGTTGTTGTTAGTGTAAAAGGCGGGTTTAACATTGGAAGGGAGTAATTTAGTAATTTTAGTAGATATTGGGCCGTTATAGATAATTCTTTTCCAAAATGTTTTTTCTAAAGTGTTAGAGTTTGTAGAGTAGAGGTATTTTTTAATGAGCATTGTATTATTTTTATTTTTTAACATTTTGTCTATAAGTTCACAATTATAACCATTATTAACAGCTATGAGTTTGATAGTCATCAACTCCTTATTATAATCATCATTGCTAAGAGGAATATTTGTGAGTCTATTTATCATTGAATGAAAACTGGCTAATTTATGTGCGGTGGGGTGAGAAGAGTGAATTGGAATTACAGTGTCGGTGTGTGTAGGCTTGCGATATATGTTGAAATTTAATTTATTATTACTGATTTTTATGGAAAGGTCTAAAAAGTTTAATTGGTTATCTGTGTTTTTTTCCAGTGTGAATTTAATTTTATTATGTAGTGTGTTAATGTGGGACAGGAGAGAGTCTAGCTGTCTGTTCGTACCGTTGAAAATACAAAATATATCATCCACATAGCGATACCATTTGAATATGTGTCGCACTAAGGGATGGTTTGAATTTAATAGATCTGTTTCCAATTTATCTAAGAACATATCCGCTAATACTGGAGAGATAGGAGAACCCATTGGTATACCTTCAATTTGTTCATAGAATTTATCGTCGAATTGGAAGTAATTTTGAGAAGTACAAACATTAAAAATTCTCATCATTTCTTCCGCTATATTATCACTTAAATTTGAATTATATAAAAGGTCATTAAAGATATCTTTTGTATCAGGTACGGGCACATTAGTAAACAAATTGATAACATCAAAAGAGATAAGTTTTGAGTTTTTGGGTATAATTAAATTTTGTACAGAGGTAATTAGTTCTAAGCTGTTTTTAATGGTGTATGTAGGGTTAAAGATCAACAACCACTCGGAATTTGCAAATCACATCATGGAGTCAAACCATTCTTTCCACTCCCACAAATTAAAACTCCTAAACCACATTACTAACAAAGGAAAGATAATGAGTAACTTTGAAAATCTTCAGATACACAAAAATTTAAATTCAGAAAACAATTTAATTAACAACATTGTCTTTCCGAATACATCCCCTCTTCTTTCATTGTTTCCTCTTAAGCTCCGCCCACCTTATACCCCCTCCCCTTCTATAATCGATTAAATTCTGACTGTATTTTTTGTATTTCTATGTTAGTTTTAAGTTGACACCCGTCGATGGTGGATATTGACCCACCGAAACTAGTAGTGTTTTTTAAAAATAAAGCTCACACAGTGAATTATAACAAAGTTTTTCATTTTTAACAATTGTAAAGATGAACTTTCACAAAGTTACTGCTGAAAACCTAAATAAGAATGCATGAACGTTATTTTTTCTCAGTAAGCAAATATCACATATTTCTGTGACTAGGGTCCTTAGCACCCAATAAAAATATATTGGTTTGCCTTTAACCTAGCAACCAGGCTGTGTAAGGTCACTTTTTTTTGTCTTAGGAATGTGGAACGAATAAATCCTATATTGCCATTTTGACTATATTACTTTCTTGTGAGTTATATAATGTAAATGGTTAACAACAGTATTTTCATGAAGACCACCCTCTATTTATTATTATAATAGGCTTTTGGGTTAGCATACAGAAATATGAAGGTTTTAGAGCAGGCATGCCAAACAAAAAATAGGTCGCAGCCCGCAAAGACTTTTAGAAAAAAAATATCAATCTGAACTTTTTAATTTTACATTATTGAAATCAATTTAATTTTTATATTCCCCTATTGATGATTTCATTTTGGTCATTTTTGAAATTCAAAAAAGAGTGTTTCTATCCCTACAATAGGGTAATTTCACATTTATTTTTATTTCATAAAAAAAACCTATCATGCCTGGTTAGAAACAGGAATTCACATTATCAATTAATCATTAATCCATTATTTAGTATATTGAATAAATTATTTATTAATAATTATCCAATGACATCTATTGAACCAAGGCCGAAGTTATTGTCGATAGGAAACAGCTCAGGCGGGGTTCGAACCGGTGCTGGTATCAATAACACAAATTTGAGCGCCAACGTCTCATTCCCAACCATCCCAGTAACAATTTAGTTTTTGTAAGTTAGTATTCATACATTTTTTTTTCGTTTTCCTCAATCGAAGTGAGCTAACGCAATGTTATATACTAGGGGCACTGTGTTGAAGGAATATTATTGGAAGAATACAGTATTGTGACTGTGACATGATGTACACATAAGACGGAGCAGTATTTTGCTTGGTAGAGCGGCACGTCCGTGATGTGAGTATGTGTGCGTGCGTGTACATAGATAGAGGAGCAGAATGTTGGTTTCTCTTACCATGGCACTTCGGTCCACGTCTGTGATGGATCCCCCAGAGACTGGCGGCAGCGTAAAGGAAAAGCACAAGCAATACATAAATAAATATATTATCATATGTACACAATTCATCCTCTCTAAAAACCTGGTTATTTTGTCCACTTATTTAACACTTATCTATGACTTTCAGTATTCTTTTATTTTCAGTATTTTTACTTTCTTGCTAGCCAAAGGTCAAAACAGAAAGTCTTGTTTTGTTAATTGACTAGTAGATTACAATTATAATAAACACAGTAAAACAAAAATATTTGGATATTAGACGAACCATTATAAGAGAACTTATATTATTCTCGATGTTTCGTAAGCGACGTAACCAACGTCTTCAGGAGACACCCTCTCTGCATGACGATTGAGGATGAAGAATTATTCAACTTGCAGAGAGGGTGCGTCCTGAAGACGTTGGCTACGTCGCTAACGAAATGTCGAGAATAATATAAGTTCTCTTATAACGGTTAGTATCATATCTGAATATTTTTTTAACTGTGTAGTTATTATAATGGTAAATACGCCAAACGACCAAAAATCCAGCTTAAACCTTACAATTGGTAAGAGATATGTTCACTTTTGCCAGTGTCATCCTTGTTTCAGGGAAATCAGGCAAGGTTCTGCTCATTTGAAGTTTTTTATTTTGTAAATACAGATGCGGCCTGTGTAAGCACAAACTTACACTTGCCTACTTGTGGGCATGCATTTGACATGATTTTTCAATGTTAATAAATCTTTGCAACTTAGATTGGACTATTAACATGAAATCAAAAACTGAAATGTAGCTTGTGGATTAAAACTTGAAAAGAAGGAATCAAAAATAACCGGAGTAAATTTTTTTTTTATATAACTAATAATATTAAAAATAACTGACATCCCCTATTATGTGTTCTGAGAGATGTCTGGAGTCCATATTATGAGAGAAACAGTCACTTTTCCCCTTTTATGTGGTTTTTTAGTCTATTCCTGGGTCTTTGATTTGCACTTTTTTACACTTTAGGCACTTTCTACTCTATGGTCGCTTTTTCCCCATTTCCTGTTCCCTATTTCCAGTTTCCCCATAACCCGGTCGCAATTTTTCATAAAGCGTCATTTTCCCTTTGTGGTCACATGTCAGTTGATTTTACCTTCGAAAATTTGAGTGAATTGACAATATTCCTGGGCAAAAACATTTAAAAGAGTGTTATTTTACCATCTTGTGTCCTTGTGAACAATTAAAAACTAAAACAGGTGATATTGTGGTGGTTAAAAGTTCGCATACGTATTTTTGTTGGTTATGCCACGCTGTCATATTTACGAAAAACGTTTTTCGTTATTTTAACGGAGTTTTTACTTTATATAACATCAAAATCAATGTTATGAGTTGTGATAACAATAAAGGGCAACCTCTCGACGAAATCTCACAGGATTCAGGTGATGCGTCACTAAAACGCGGATACGACACTTCGGAATCAGGTTCACCGCCGCGGCGTCAGAAACGGCTGAGGGTTGTCTTGGACCCAAGGATAGATTATCTGGTTTCCCACATCGTGATGCTGACGAACGCAGTTTTCGGTGACTGGCCCGCCAGTTCTATGGGAAATCTCGTTGAATCGGCGGCAGGAAACTCTTCCAGCAACTTCCTCTAACAACCTTCGGGACTGGAAGAGAATGAGGAGGCCCAGGAAGAGCTACTGCTGAGCTTCCAGGAAGCCGCCACAACGGTGGAAGAACCAGCTCACCCCAAGGCCAAGAGCAACAGGGTCGAAGCGCTCCAAAGGCTCCAGCACTTCGACAGTGAAAACTGGGCCGGAGTAAGGTACGCCGAGGTACAGAAAAAGTACCTGGCAGAACCGGCGTTCGTCGACCTGGCAGTGAACGATGAACTTAGCCAGTGCGACGTAAGCTCCCCTATTCAGGCGAGCGGTCGTTTGCAGCCATGTCCCACGCCCTCCTCATCCAGAAAGAGGAGTTCCAGTCTGGGCTTCAGACCTTGGTCAACTGGGGAGCCCGGAGCGACACGACCTTGGCGAGGAAAGCCCTTTTCGAAAAGGTCAAAACGCTGTTCGCTCTGGACTCGCCATACCAGAAAGTCTCGGAAGACATCCTCCAGACGGTATGGGGGAGGCGGACAGAGGCCCTCCAGTTCCGCAGGAAAGCTGTGCTAGGGCATGTTAAGGAAGAGCATGTGAGAGGGGTTAAACAAATTCCCGCCGAGTACCGAACACTTGTTTGGCAAAGACAGTCTCACGTCTTTTTTCTCTAGAGTGGGGACCACCGACAAATTGTCAGTGAAGACCCAGTGCCCTCAACCCAGCACCTCATCGAAACCGCACGTTCCAGTACAGAAAAGGAATCAGTTTTTTAGAGGGCAGCAACGACCCACTGCGGAAAGCAATCGAGGCCTTAGAGACGCTCCAAATTTCTCTTCAAGAGGAAAAAGGGCAGGGAATAACACACGGTCAGGAAATCTCAAAGGAGACAGACGGAGGCATCCACGAAAATGACAAGAAACCATTTCGCAGAGGATGCTTGAAGTCCTCCCTACAGGTTTGGACGTCACTCGGAGCACCAAACCACATCCTGAAGATGATAATCGGAGTAAGAATACCTTTCATCTCAATTCCCCCTCTGATATTACCACACAAAAAGACCTTAATGCTATACCAGACGAGTCCTTCACCCGAAATGGACTCTCAAATAAAGGAAATGACCGAATTCGGCGTTATAGAGGCCGCGGAGTCATCTCCCAGCTTCTTATCAAAAATGTTCCTAACACCCAAATCGGACCGTTCCTCGAGAATGATTTTCAACCTGAAATCGTTAAACTTCTTCCTGGACCCGGTTCCGTTCAAACTCATAGCCACTACAAAGTGCCAGAGTTTCTGCAGCCAAACAATTGGTTGTCGAAAATAGACCTATCGCAAGCCTTCTTTCATCTCCCAAGTGCACAGAAACATTGGAGATTTTTGCGACTGGTCTATCGAGGAGAATTACTTCAGATGACAAGTCTGCCCTTTGGCCTTTCATCTGCCCCCAGAATGTTTGCAACCCTTACAAATTGGGTAGCCCAACTACTGAGGCGACGAGGTATTCGGACAATCGTTTATCTCGACGACTTCCTCCTTGCGAGCCAATCCAAGGACGATCTTTGTCGGCAATCGCATCTAGCAGTAGATATCCTACAATCTCTGGGGTGGTATGTAAATCTCCAGAAGTCAGTGCTCTTCCCCACTCAACAATTAGAGTACTTGGGAATCGTTTGGGACACGCACAACAATTGCAAATTCCTTTCTTACCGGAAGCAAGAGGCATTGTGCCACTCACTTCGAGCAATACTGACTTCTCGAAAATGGTCCTTAAAACTGGCGGAAAGTCTCCCAGGAAGACTAAACTTTGCCAGCTTCATGGTCGCCTCCACTGCAGACAATTGCAGATAGCGAGCAGGCCACTGAAGCACCTGTCACCAAGTAGGTCTTTCTTACCGGAAGCAAGAGGCATTGTGCCACTCACTTCGAGCAATACTGACTTCTCGAAAATGGTCCTTAAAACTGGCGGAAAGTCTCCTAGGAAGACTAAACTTTGCCAGCTTCATGGTCGCCTCCACTGCAGACAATTGCAGATAGCGAGCAGGCCACTGAAGCACCTGTCACCAAGTAGGTCTTTCTTACCGGAAGCAAGAGGCATTGTGCCACTCACTTCGAGCAATACTGACTTCTCGAAAATGGTCCTTAAAACTGGCGGAAAGTCTCCTAGGAAGACTAAACTTTGCCAGCTTCATGGTCGCCTCCACTGCAGACAATTGCAGATAGCGAGCAAGCCACTGAAGCACCTGTCACCAAGAGGGTCCATACAAATGACCGAGGACAGCTTACAAGAAATAGAGTGGTGGATAGGGAATGCGAACGAATCAAGTTCCATCCACAGGGAAACCTTCGGACATTTCTTGACAACAGATGCGTCAGACTTAGCTGGGGGAGCAACTCTGGACGACTTGATGCTGTCAGGACAGTGGACCGTTCAACAAAAGAAGTAGCACTCCAACCGAAAAGAGTTGTTCGCTGTTTTTGCAACCCTGCAACGCACAGCGCACGACCTTTCCGGCTCCGAAATTCTGGTACATTCAGACAACACGACAGTAGTCGCCTACATCCGCAAGGAAGGGGGCACCAGATCCAAAACACTCCTAAATCTTACTCGAGATCTGTTGACTCTGGCAGACCAATGGGAAATCTCGCTAACAGCGCAGTACCTACCGGGAAGATACGGAGACGCGGATCACCTATCAAGAGGAAGATCCCCTCCAGAGTGGCATCTCTTACCAACAGCAACGAAGGCCATTTTCAATCATTTCGGAGTACCAGATATAGACCTGTTCGCATCCACCATGGCACACATGAGTTCAACTTACGTGTCCAGAGACTCCACAGACTCATGCGCAATCTTTCAAAACGCCTTCAGTCGGCACTGGCTCTACAATGTGGGTCGGATATTTCCTCCGCCAAACCTTATACCGAGGATCCTGAGGCACCTAAACGGGGCGACCGGAACTTACCTACTCGTGGTCCCGAGATGGCAGAGGGTCTTCTGGCGTCCAGACTTAATTCGTCGATCACTCGTACCTCCGATGCAAATACCGAACCTGGTGTCAGTACTAATCAACAAATCAACAGGCAATCCACCACCCAGGATTCAGGATCTGGAAATGGAAGTGTGGAAAATTGGGACTGGGGACAGTATCTTAAATTCCTGGAACGCGGAAGAGAAAAGACTGTTCCTGTCAGGATGGCGAGCTTCCCCACTCAACACATATAAACCTGCTTGGCAAAGATGGTGCCGCTGGATACTGGCGAATAATACCCATCCCAACACACCATCTCCTAATCAATTGGCAAGGTATCTAGTGCAACTGTTCATTAACGAAAAACTATCATACAGGACTATGCTGGTACACAAGTCAGCCATCGTAACCTTCTGCAACGCAATGATGGAAAATAATCTCAGCTCAGATTTCCTAGTGAAATTAAATTTAAAAACATTAAAAGCACTAGCAATGGTAAAGATCACCCCTCCTAAGTCCCCTGTGTGGAATCGGCAGATAGTGAGAGACTGGCTAGTCAGGAACACTCCTCGATCAGATTCTCTCTATGAAGTTGCGTGTAGAACGGCAATCTTACTTCTGTTATCTTCAGGAAGAAGAGTACACGATCTGACCTTGCTAAATATCACAGAAGGAAACATTCTCGACGAAGGCACATCAATTGTGTTAATTCCATTCTTTAGATCAAAAACAGATACCCTCAAACACCGACAATCTAATCGGAGACTTCTGGAATCCAAGGAACACAACGTCAACCCAGTCTTCTGGATAAGGAAGCTGATTGAACTATCACGCGAAAGGAGATCAGGACAAAATCTTTATAACCTGTTCATCAGCACCCGAGTACAAGTGAAGGCAGCTGCAAGAACAATCATAGGAGGATGGGTAAAGAACACGCTAAAATCAGCAGGAGTAGAGGCCACTCCCGGCAGCACACGTTCAGCGGTCGCATCACTTAATCCAATAGATAACATACTGGAAAGAGGCAACTGGAAAAAGGAAAACACTTTCAGAAAATACTATCAGAAAGAGATGTTGAAACATACAGCTCCAGAAGATCTTTCCCTATTTCAACCAGTTAATATCAAATAAAGACGTCCCCGGTCACCAGGAGATAATAGACAGATCTCTCATAATATGGACTCCAGACATCTCTCAGAACACATAATAGGGGAGTTTTACCTACCATTAAAACTCTTATTATGTTTCTATAGATGTCTGGAGTCCAGGTAACCCCTACCTGGTGTATTATGAGCTTTATGAAAAATTGCGACCGGGTTATGGGGAAACTGGAAATAGGGAACAGGAAATGGGGAAAAAGCGACCATAGAGTAGAAAGTGCCTAAAGTGTAAAAAAGTGCAAATCAAAGACCCAGGAATAGACTAAAAAACCACATAAAAGGGGAAAAGTGACTGTTTCTCTCATAATATGGACTCCAGACATCTATAGAAACATAATAAGAGTTTTAATGGTAGGTAAAACTCCCCTATTTTACTATAAAGCCATTTTATAAACATCCCTATTCATTCAAATTCGAAATAATAATAAAAAATAGGTTATAATTCTTTTTCATGATTAAATAAGAATTAATTTAATTTCGATTTCCATTTTACTTGTTACATTTTAGCTCCAAGGAATGATAACAAATCTGGTGATTGGTAACAACTAAAGAAATACAGACTAAGCAGAGAAGAGAAGTAGAATAGGAATTAGTAGAGTTTAGAGATTAATCTTCAAAAATATAAAAGTCATTCCACCTCAAATCAACCAAAAAAAAAAACAAAAAATTTGACACCCACAGATTTATATGAAACTTATTTTTAAATATGTTAATCCATTATTTTTAGAAACTATAATCTATAATCTCTATGATCTAATTTGCAAAGACAAGATAAAATTAACAATACATATTAAATGCATGCCCACGAACAGACGTGTGTAAGTTTGCGCTTAGAAATGTAAAACTGCATGTGTTCTTAAACCCTGCAACTTTGCCGACCTTCCCTGAAACAGGGATGACATTGGCAAAGTGAAACATTTTTTACAGTTGGGTGGTCAGCCTCATACAAACTTACAATGTAACAATGTCGCTTTTCTCCTTTACTTTATTCTCAACGGTTCAAAATATACAGCCTATGTGGAGAAAATTAATTTTCTTAGGTTAACATAATACTGAGAAAAATTTAATATTTGTTGGTAATGGACTCGACACACAATTTGAAATTACATTTTTTTGGAGGCAAATGTCACAGATCTATTAGATTAAGGTCCTTAGCTACCAATATAAAAAATTAGCTTCCCTACCATCGGGGCCGTGAGACATCACAATTTTGTTGTCTAATTTATGAGGCTCTTCCTCTAATGGTGTGACATGAAGCAAAATATTTTTACACCAACAAAATTACAGAAGTACTGAGTTTCATCAAAATCTGAGTTAGTGAGCATCATGGCGAGGTTGAACTGACGCGGAATAACCTACTAGAATACATTTTTCAATAATTAATTTATACATGCTTATAATTAAAAATATACTTTTCAATATATTATATACAATTTTTAAGATAAATATTATGTAATGCCCACCCCAGAACCACTTTCTTTTGATACTCTCAACTGACAGTTAAATGTTTCACTTTTACTCAATTTTATCTGGCTTAAGTGATTCAGTTGATTTTAAGGAGTGATTAGTTGAAACTGATTGTGTGATAGTAATTTGAAAGTAAGATAATTATGTCAAGACATAATTTCAATCCAAGAGATACTTTTTTAATTTTGTTACTTTCAAATAAAAAGCTATTAGATATGAATATAGTTGAGTGTTAAATTTCTGGTATAAGTTGTAATTACGTGATTATCAATTTATGCCAAAAAAGTTTAGGAATAAGCATGGCTATTGCTTTAATAATGAGGAAACTATTTTATCTAGCTTGAGTCCCTCTAACACTAAGGAACAGCTGTTTTTAAATAACTTGCTCTAGTGTTATAGAAGATATTGAGTTTGTATTATTGTGAGGTTTTTTTTATGATCAGCAACTTTGTCTGACTGATTTTAAAGTCTGAAGTAATTTAGAAGATAACGCAGTGATTTGTTAATGCATGAATTCTTGAAAGGGTTGAATTCTTAAAAATCAACAACAATCAAATTAACATAGGTAGGTTATTTCTATCTAGCAAATATAATAAAGCATGTTAGTATGATGTGTAAATAGAGTGAACTCACTGTCAGATTTCCCGCTGCTGAATTCTGTGCTGTGTGTTTTGTCTCCCAAACCGCTGAAGGAGAAATCCCCCTACAAATAAACAACATTATTGAATGATAACATAACTTTATTGTTTTACTCACTATCTTTGTACATTAATGCTATTTAAACTTAAAATTGTTTATCTTTTTATGTTAGATATAAAACTTGTCAAACATATAGCCTTAAATTTAATGTAACCGTGATTTTAAAGATATGAGATTCATTTAATCACTAACATAAATATTTTTACAGATTGATGCTATAGCATTGTGACTGTTTTATTTATTTATGAAGAAATAATAAATAAACTTTTCTTATTAGGGATGTTTATAACTTTTTCAGAATGATTTTTAAATATTAGAAAAATACAAGTTTCTAAATCAAAAGCGTCATCAATCATCCAATTTATGTGGTAACTTACAGCTGTGCTGGATGAGAATGTATGCGACCTTGCTCCTAGTCCATATCCCGGTTTGGGAACCTGCCTCAACGAAGATACAACTGCGGAAGACACCAATACCAAAACATCTCACAACAAAATCCATAAAACAATGTCTTGACTCTGTGAAGTTATTCACCGGAAGCCAGAGACAATAATATCCATATTCAAAATTTTGAATTTAGAATGTTTTGAAAAACAAAAGAATTTGAAATTTATTTTGACAGAATAATATCCGAACCGCACTTTTCCAACCTAACCTCCCATTATTTACCTTTCTCGTATGGTGTTTTTTCTTGATTCATCCCGGAATATAAAGCTAAATAAATAATTCAAAATGGATGCATAAGATAGAATAAATGTTTTATTTCTTGTAATAAAAGCATTCCTTAGAAATATCATCCGTTTTGATGCAAAAAGCATACACATGACAAAACAAGAAAACTGAGAAGATTACTGAGCAGAACTTTTTTCTTATTGGGAAACAAATATTGCATAGCTCGGAGTAATATTCTCAATTAAAAAATTATGCAGTAAACTAAAATATAAGCATTAGAACTATGAAGCAGATAAAAGTGTCATTAGTCAAGAAAAATATCCTGACAAAAGGCTTCGCCCAAAATGTTTTTTTCTCAGCGGGCAAATGTCACAAATCTACAATACCAAGTACTGTACTTAGCAACCAATGGCATAATATGAATGTACATTTTTCAACCTGGTCATGTGATGTCACAATTTTTTGTATGGTATATGCGCTGAATCCATTCAATTGCCAACTCAGCAGACTAGATTGCCACTTTTGTAATTTTGTGTTACAAAAGTTGTGTTTAGTGTTTTTTTTAGCAAAATCCTTCATTTCAGGTAAAATTTGACCTTCCTTTGGTATCACATAATTAATTTTCATCATTGTTCAAGTCACTTACGACAGCTTGGTTTATAAATGCAATAAAATTACTTATGGTACAGTCAGTTTTTTTCTTTAAGCTGCTTCATAGCTCTAAAAAGAAAACTGTCAACAATCCAGTCCACAAAAAATCAAACCTCCCTACGTACTAAAATTTAGTCAAAAGTATAGCTCAGTTGGTAGAACACATTTATATTTAATACAACGGACCTGAAACTACCTTACGGCATCGACACATATTTTGAGACACCACTGCCAGACCTGTCAAACACAACAGTGGTGTAGAGATACAAAATATCCTATGTGAACTTTCTCTCTCCATCTTGTTTTTACATCCATACCTAGTGTTTTGACAAGTAATAATAACACATGCCATACTTAATGTCTTAAAATAATGCATCTTTTCTTTAAAAATTGACAAATCTATCAACCAAAACAATTATTATGCCCCACAACGTCAGCACGGAGATGAAATTTAGAGAGAAAATTTCTAGCTTCACTGTTACATCTTGTTTAGAGTGAACTCACGTTGGGAGCATATTTGTCCTGTTTCTAACTAAGGATGATTTTTGTCAAGGTATGTAGGTTGTAACGGATATAGCATTTATTTACATTTAAAAAGTTTCGAGTCCACTTACATGTCAGTGGTACAACACTTGTTTAATACCAAAGGGCTACAATTCAAATCGGACAATGAGAAGAAAGCAGACTTATTACGGTAGGTGGTAATTTTTTGTTTGACTGGAAGTGGATCAGTGGTGGTAAACATTGCTTGTGTACTCACGTTGCATCCGTTGGTGCGCGTGGACGCCGGCAGCGTGGAGGACTTGAGGGAGTAGCCGGGCCGGGGCGCCGCGTGCATCACTGCCCGGCGCAAACAATAAGATAACAACTCAACGCAAACACAACACAACACGCACAACACCGCAACGCACTTACTTATATACACACACACTCTTCAAGCAGTGGCTTCAACATGACATATCATACATTATACACAAGAGCGTAACTCTTAGAAATAGGTTAAGCTAATCTTTAAGACACGAGACAGCAAAATACTCCATACCGAAAAAGGACGGCAACACGCAACACAATTACTTTGTACATATAGTGCAAAATCCGGTCTAGTGGTAAGCGCTTCAGACTCATAAATGAAAGGTTCTCATTTATTGTGAAGGTTGAGTAAGCCATGTCGGTACTATAATTTTAAGCTAGAAATAAACACTGAAATAAAAGTGAAACCATTGGTGGATTCAAACCCCTAGCTTTCTGGCCTTCAACACAAGCATTTAACTAACCAGTAATGTGGTGTAAAATGCATTTAACCTGAATATGGAGTGATTGCTTTGATGCTTTTTTTTAAGGGCAAAAGACAAATTATTTATTCCAGAATATATTAGCCTCTTCCCAAAGTAGGCAGCTGTCTCATACACATTGGTGCTGTCTTAAATATATGCCAACGTTGAAACCAATGAATAAAAAATAAAAATTAGTAACTCTAACAAAACAGCAGTTAAGCTAGATATGTATAAAATCCACAATTTAATTACTCAACTTTCGGCTCAAAATATTTTTTTAGAAAATAAAGTTGGTAGTCTGTTCTTTGTTTGATTTAAAGCCTCATAACTAATCTTGAACCAACCAGCCATAGCTGCTTTGTTAGGTTAAAAATTTAGCGAAATACAGACACTCTTAGTTCTATAATATGTCACACGTTAAGCTGAGTTCTGTTCTATTTCATCTTTTTAGCAAGCTGGTCATACAGAACTAAAGGCAGTAATCTAAGAGTTCTTCAATATTGTGATAAATATATTATAGAAACACAGTTTTTTTCTTTTCACTTAGATCAGCGGTTCCCGACTTGAGGGTGATTGATTTACACCTTTAGGGGGGCGATGGAGTGACAGGGGGGGGAGGATAATTCCCTTCTGGAAATCGAGTGTCTATATATCCCCTGCCCCCCCCCCCCCCTCCCCCCACACGGTGGGAGCGGTGGGTATCTATTTATGCACATAGGGATGATGGACGAAAAAAGTTTGGGAAACACTGATATAGAGTCATCTCAATTTCAAATAAATCCTAGATTGCCGCCTATGGTTCTATGAGCACATTTTGAATATAAAAACATCTGTATTTCATTTCCTGTCATACTTCCTGCATTCAAACATATTTTTACAATAAAATGATAGAATATGAAAAAATGAGAGGAACAAATGGTAAACGATCATCAACAAAAGTTATAGAAAGAAGACGGGACACAAGCGGGAAGAAATGTTCACATTGATTTGGAGTTTAGGTTATATTACACATGGAAGTACAAGTGGCTCAGTATTTACTATATCACTCGGAAATTGGAAATTTTAATTGAAGAAAGAAGAGATGAGTCAAAAATAAATGATGAATTAAAATAATGCAGAAAGTAAAATAAATATAGAGCAAAGAATAAGGTGTAAGGAATTTCAATAACATTATTTGAGAAGATGATTTATTTATTTTAGACATTAATGTCATTCAGCGCAACAGAAAATATGCCACTTATATTTTGGCTTGATATCAAAGTGATAAATATTGCAGTAAGATATTGAAAATGAGGTTTTTCGACTCTGGATGAAAAATTGACATCTGTGTTTAAGATGCAGAAGTTTTTGCCGTTCAAATTCAATGAATGGAATTTTGAGTAAAAAGTTTGGTGAAGATAGAATCTGAATAGCACTAAAAGAATTTAAGCATGTATCAAAAGCCATTATGAATAATACAACAAAAATGAGTGATAAATATGAATGATTTGGAAAAACAAAATTCAACCAACAAATCAAAATTCAAATGCATTTCTTGTATCAAAAGTCTAGCAACTACGTCACAAAAAAAACAAAAATAACAAGCATAGAAGCTCATCGACAAAAATAAACAGTAAAAAGCATAAATAAATCAATATGCAACAATGTAATCATATGCTTTTAACCAAAATGTCTGAGAAAATTTTGAAAAATAATTTATAAATCAATGTCCCTCATAAGTAAAGGGTCTCATTGCTCATGCAGCTCACCTTTTTTGACTCTTATTTTTGTCCTCAATCTGGGTATCTTTTTTTGGTTAAAATCAAACACGGCGGCAAGAATATCATCAATTTAGTAAAAATATTTTTTGTGTTACATTACAAAACGGCATCTGCCCCATAATTTTTTATAAATATATAATTTTTTAACTGCATTCTCTCAAGAAGTAAAAATTATATAAATATAATTTTAGATCCCGTGAAAAGAATAAGATATAGCAGTAGTATAAAATTTCATCTCGAAGTAGACAGAAAGCTTTTGAAAAGTTAAAATGTTATCCAGGGTTATTCACAACACATTTGATCCGTAGCCGATTCATGGATTATCATTTCTTTGCAAGGAAAATTGACATTAGGTGGCTGTTGAGCCATGGATTTGCTAAGTGTGAATAGCACTGATTGAATCTAGACTAGATCTGCATTATTGTACCCCGAGTATAAAACATTGCATAGACCAGAGGTTCCCAAACTTTTTCAAGTCACGGCACCCTTTGAAATTTTGAGTTTTCTCAAGGCACCCTAGTCATATAATATCGATCTGTGGTAGGTATATTTCATATTTGTACGGCTGAAGAAGAAATCAGGTAAGAAAATAATACAACTCGTATTTAAAATTCACAAGTACATTTATTTGTTTACACGTTCCGTGCCTAGAACGCGGTCCGGCCACGTGGGTTATTTTCCATTCCATAAAATGTTTGTATTCATGTATGCACACAAGCTTCTGCTTTCGCATGAAGACATCTGGCCAGGCAAAATAGGTTGGTGAATTGCAATCCTCTTCACAAATTTAAAAAAAAAAAAAAAAAATGTAAAATTTTGATTTTTAGTAGACTTCAGGGGCGCCTCGCGGCACCCCTGATCTCTCTCCGCGGCACCCACTTTGGGTACCTCTGGCATAGACTCAACTATAATCTGCGTAAATCAAAAAAATGTATGAAAACTAAGTAACTCTTTAGAAGTGTCGTCATATATTCCATACATTTTTTATTTACCCAATCGAGGTGATATTTACTCAATCTGTTATACTCGGTGTGTAGAAACCAGAAAAATATTTATTTTATAAAAGCTTATTCTTGCATGACACAGATTGATATATTTTTAATAGACTCTGTGCAATTGAGAAGAAGTACCTACTCAAGACTCTGGAACAAGTTTATTTTCTTACATAACGAGTGGTCGATGCACCAACTTGACAGGATGTTTTTCTAAAACTATTTTGCTGTGTTTGATTCTAACCATGCGGTCAAATTTTTTTGGGAGGTTAGGGTTTCATTCTTTGCTTCTATGTATAATATCAGAATTCTTTCATTTTTTTACATAAAATTTCATGTGTCAAATTTTTTTCAACTGCTTTGTCTTTGTGTTTTTTTTTGCCTTACACAAAGATTAATAAAGTGTAGATAATAAAACCTGCAAAATAAAGATTTGTAAACTGGAATATGTTGGAATATTTTCCAATTATTTGAAAAAGGAATGTTTCAAAATTTTGACACATGATTTGAATCAGATGGGGTTGTCATATAAAAATAATAAAAGGGTTAACACAGGGTAACAGATATAAAAATTAGTTACTAGAAAAGGTAACAGGTAAATCAAAATATGAGATGAAAAATCAAAAAGGAAAAACAAGTGGAAGAGAGAGTGTTAAAATATTTATGAAATGAAAAAAAGAGGGGGCTAAATAATTTATCAAAGATAACAACCTATTTTTAACAAGGTTTGAAACTTGGATGAATAATACTTCAATAAGGTTTGCAACTTGGTGTATGTAAACTGAAACAATATGCAATAACAAAAGATCAGTTCTGAATTTCATTTTAAACTTTGAATTCTTAAATACAAGTAAAACCAAAAAATTATATTGCTACAATGTACATACATGAAATTTACAATGGCATCCTAGAAAAAATAAATTTAGTATGATTCCATAGATTTTTTTCATAATTTTTTTTGGCTACTAAGGTAGTAACCATTAGATTTGTCAAGTATTGTTATATGTTATGATACTTTTAAATATGAAATGCATGTTTTATATCAAGAATGCAGTCTGATACCGTTGTAGCTGGGTATTTGTCCTTGAGAGCGGTATGTGCTGGAGCGGTCCATGGCGATGGAACATTCCTCATCATCAAACAACCGAGGGTGATCCAGATTTCTGCTCGGAGACGCCCCAACAGGAGACTCGTAGCGAAGCCGGTAGGAGGGCTCTTTGTTGGCAGATGGCATCCTGAAAAGCACATGTCAATATCATCATCATCAAAACTGGCACGACAAGCCGACATGAGTTCATCGACAGCAGAACAGTTGCCTGTCTAATGCCTTCTTCCAATTCCGAATTAGCCGGAAAAGTTGTGCAAACAATATCCTAGTCCTTTGTAGCAGGGTTATTAGTTGCATAGTGTTGTGCTGCCTATGTTTTTTTTTCGGCCTTGGAGTGATTACGTTACGAAACAGCGCTATAAATAAATCATCAACTCATCGTTTTGAGACACTGGGAGGAGATAGGTATTGATGTTCATCTTGGACAAACCCGGATTAAATTAAAACTCATGGATGCAAATGCTACAGAATATCACGGATGGATGAACTTTTTTTTTTCTTTCACGGCCGGCAATAAATTCCAGAAAACAACCCTCAAGCATCAAACATGTATGATGATTTGTTTGAATTTGATGACATTTAGGGTGTCAATGTCAACTCAAGAAATGCTGATCAACTGTATTACTTCATAAATATTTTACACAAGGACATAAAAAGAGATGAGGATTTTGAACAAAATTTACCTGCTAGCGTTTCTAGGATCCAGGTTGGCCCTCTTCCACTGTTTCACCTTTTCACGATCTTTCACATTTTTCAAAAATACTTTGGCTATTCCCGTCTCTATCTTTGCCAGCTCTCTCTCTTCTTTTTGGAGCTGAGGATCGGTTACCTCTGAAAAGATAAATGAAACTTCTGTTTTCAAGACGACACTTTTTTTGTTATGGTAAGGGACATAACATGATGTCAACGTTTTATATTTATTTTATTTTTACATGTATTATAAAAAGTTATACTTTAGGTTTGTACTAAGGCTAAAAAAACACAGAGAAGTCAAGGGTTAACATTCCTTTGGAGCCTTGAAAAACTGACAGCCATCATGTCTGAAAATCTGACAGCCATTTTGTCAGAATAACTGATTAGCTTACAATAGTCTGATGACTATCACGGATCAAGCCAGCGAAGGAAAACCTAGGAGTAACATTTGAAGGTGAATGTTGTTTTACCAGTTTTCCCATTGACTTCTCCATTGGCTCCGTTTTCTTCATCATCAGAGACTGGCACTCCCTTGTAGGAATCTGACCAGCGGCGCCGACGCTCTAAAATGGTAAATAACAAATAATGAGAAAAGATATTCACATAATGAGAGCACATGAAATGATATAGACAATATTGTATCGTCACGCGACCCGGTTGCTAGGGAAATGGCATAGAAATATTTTGTTTTTGGTTTCTAAGGACGGCAGTCCCATACAAGACTGACGTTCACTCGCCGGGAAAATAGTTCCAAACCCAAAAATGTTTATTCTGGAAGTGTAGGGCAGGGGTCTCTAAACTATTTTACCCAAGGGCCGCATTGAAATTTTGAGGTGGTATGGCGGACCAACAGGGTCTGGGTGACTTGTCCCCCCAGGGTGGAAAATACCGGCAAGGCTTACTCAGCCTTCACAAGAAGTGAGAACCAGTCCCTTCGGGAGCTGGGAAACCCCCACTTCAACTGAAAGTGTCTGGTGAGGCTGGCCCCCTTACCCGTAAAAATAAACAGGTCCCGAATTGCCACATGCGACCTCTTCGGTGATAACGCAGGCACTACACTATATGTGTAGCTTAGTTGCGTGAAAGTTAGGTTATGTGTACCTGGGTTATATGTATGGGTAGGGAAGAGCAGGGAAGTCGTCGTGCTCTATCTTGGCCTTGTAGCCGGGAGGAGGTTTACTGGCAGCAGGGTAGTGGGCCAGCTCGATGAAAGTGAGGTTATGTGTACCTGGGTCGGTGTATGGGTAGGGAGGAGCAGGGAAGTCGTCGCGGTCTATCTTGGCCTTGTAGCCAGGAGGAGGTTTACTGGCAGCAGGGTAGTGGGCCAGCTCGATGGGCTCCTGAAACAAACAACAACAATACATAAAAGACTTGTTGAATCATTTTTTCAAGGGGTAATGGGCAGCTTATTATGAAATATTTTCACAACATTCAGTCTGAGTCGTGTAGATAAATTTCAAGGTTAATTGCACTTTTCGGATGTTAGACAAACCGTTATCGGAGAACTTACATTATTCTCGACGTTTCGTTGGCAACATAGGCAACGTCTTCACGAGGTACCCTCTCTGCCCGACGATGGAGGGTAAGCACCATCCTCATCATCGTGCAGAGATTCATCTCAGATTTCATCTTCAATTGTCATGTAGAGAGAATGCCTCCTGAAGATGTTTGCTATGTCGCCAACGAAATAGCGAGAATAATGTAAATTTTCCCATAATGATTTGTCTAATATCCAAAAAATGTAATTCACATTGAAATCAATGATAATTTTTAAATATGTCAAATGACCGGAACTCCAGGTTAAACTTAACCTTCTAGTCCAAATCCAAAAATATCTGAAACTTTTGTATCGGTTTCGGTTATAGATACGGATATCTGTAACATCCCTGGTGTAGTAGGTAGGTACATATCAACACCTAGGAATATTATTGTATGGCATAAATCAGGGGTTTTCAAACTGTGGAAATTTTTCAGAGGGTACTTGGGGCTGGTTAATGAAAAATTACCTAAACCATTTCCATTTCTTTCCATTTTGTAATCTCGCAATGTTATAATTTATAATGGAGTGTAATTGAATACTTGTGTGCTTGAGTTACTTGGAAGTTGGAACCAGCAGGTGCAATAAGTTTGTATATTCAAAATAGTGAGGCAAACTCCCCCCATTAGCAAATGAATGCGCAAAATTTATTATCTTATTCAGGGAAACAGTCTTGGAAGAAGATTGAGAATCCCCTCATAAAAAAATGATTTTGACTTGTGGCACACCTTATCTGGGGCTACGATATGACAAATGATATTAAGTCTACATTAATTCAATAGAGTACGCACCTCGTTGTTCATTGCTGGAGACTTGGGTCTGGGTGTCTCACTGCGTATGGAGTCCACCAGGGCCCTCATGCCAGGACGGTGGGAGTTCTTGGAGCTGGGGCGGGAGTACAGGGTGCCCCCGCGGGAAGAGTTTGAAGCTGGCAAGTAATAATATGTTTCATCATTTGAGTCGCCTATACTTCGAGTGATCACACTCATCAAAAATGGGCATCTGTAGTGGGCTGGTCACATAATTACAAAGGACGACATAAAACCTATTCAGTTCCTAACAATCTTTGCACCACAAGCCGGAAGGAAACTGCCAAAAATGCAATGGATGGACGGTGTAAATACAGATGCAGCCAAGGCAAACATACGTAGCTGGAGAGCAAAGACGATATACACGCGAGAGTGGAGGAGAATCCTGGATTCAGCAAGGCGCACCCAGAACTGTTAAGCTCATGATGATTATTCATTAGCTGGTAGTAGGGGTGACAAGATGCAAAACAGCCCTTCAAAGTTGCATGGCAGGACCTACTTTAGTGGACAGTACACCCTGTGTGACTGTGGAGGTATCCAGGACTCGGCACTCATGTCAGTCTGCCCCTTAACTGGTGAAAAATACACACTGACAGGCTTGCTTCAAGCAAAGACAATGCAATGGCTGCCGTTAGTCACTGGAGATACCTCAAATAGGTGGTTCTGGCCACGGAGAGTAAGTAAGTAAGTGAGCTGGTAGCGTGATGATCTTACAATGTGGTCTGTGGAAGTGTGGGCTGGTGGGCGCCCTATCGTAGGGCTCTATGGGCCTCCTCAGGTACCCCTGGGAGGGCTGCTCCGTGAGGTAGCTGTAGGTGAGGATCCGGTGAGGCGCCCCCTCATGCTGGCTGCCTGAGGACTTGTGGCCGTACTCGCGGAGGACCAAGCCAGGGGAACCAACGCGGCTCCAGCCGTAGCTGCCATACTGTTGAAGATACAATCATTATTATATTGGAATAAAACAGAGGACATTGTTCAAATACTTTTATATAAAAAACAAAAATAATATAAAGCGCCCTTGAGGTGATTTTTCACAGTACGGCACTTAAAAAAATTGTCCAATAAATAAATAAATTATTGATACAACTAGGTTTTGATTGATTTATATTTTTTACTTTGACAGGCTTGCAAACTAGAAAGACTTCGCATTAAAAGTTCAGACAGACAATGATTCAAACAAAAAGAGACTTTTCATTACAATTATACACTTCAATATTTATTACTGCAGTTGGGCTGGCCGGCGCGTTGCCGAACACCGGCCAATCAATGCATTGGGGTAAGTTTTGTCAAGGGATGCAACGGAGGCGGCAGATAGGGCCTTTATTACTAGATAGTGGCGTATCAATATATTATACACTCGTTCCACAAAATCAGCGACAAGGAGATTCTGGATAGAGCGGTGTGCCAGAGGATTGAGATAATACTAGCCAGAGCTCATTTTCACTGTTCACATGCCTTCCCTGAAACAGGGGTGACTTTGGGAGAGTGAACATTTTTTTACAGTATGGGTGGTGAGCCGCATACCAACCTATTAGTCAAAGAACATAAATGGACAGAAAAAATGGTCATTGATGTGAAGTTTTTGAGGTGGCAATACAAAGAATAAATCTGGATTAGGAGGTAACATAATATTAATATATGTAGGAAATATCAACAGGCAAAAGTTATAAGGAAAAGTCTTCAGACCAAAACCAATGCAGTGAAATGATTAATATTTTAATTTTAGATAGAAAGACATCAAACATTCCCAGTTATCGAAACACGTTAAATAAATTTCAGGCTTACCATTTTGGATTATAGGTACATAAAAATTCCTTAAAAAGGATTAAAATTTAGATATGGCAACACTTTAATTCAAAAACGCATTCTTTTTTTTAATTCAAGTGTTCTTAATTGGATACTAACATGAATCGATTAAAAGAAAAAAAAAGATAGAGAATTAGAGTCATCTGGCTTGTCAGATCACTGACGTTTTAGGACATCAGTTATAATAAGTTCCGAGGCAGCCGGTAACAGAGAAAAATTGCTTTAATTTTAAGTCTGTCTTATTTCACTGTTAACCTACATATTTTTGTGTTCTGTGTGGAAAATACTATGGGGACAAAACTCATATTTGCCGACTATTCCTTTCATTGATTGATTGAAACTAATCAAATAAAAAATGTAAACTTGAATGGTATGAATTTGCTTTCAACTAAAATAATATTAAAAACTTACAACAAATACAGAGTAAGACAACCTCAAATTTACAATTCATAGCTTAGAACAAATAGGATCAATTAAAGGATGAAGGTGGAACCAAAGTTACAAAAAAAATCCACAGCCAGCAAATGCCACAGGTCTATGGGGCTGGATTCTTAGCAACCAATAGCAAAATAGAAGTTGGCTTATTCTCTATAAACCCGGCTGAGTGACATCACAATTTTTTGTTTATGTTATCCATGTGAATGAGGTCGGCACGCGTCCGGGTCGCTAGGCAATAGGCATACAAATATTTTGTTTTTGGTTGCTAAGAACGGCAGTCCCATGTAAGACTGACGGTTGATCGCCGAGAATGTGCATGAAAAAAAATGCATTCAGATTAAATGGCAACACTCCACCTCTAAAGATGAATTGCAGTATAGAATACAGAAAGAAATGTAAATTTGAGGTTATGGTTTACTAAATAAAAACTACAAAGTAAACAAAAAGCGGTGATCAAACCTTTCTATTTAGGCTACTGTACGGGCTGTACAGGGATCCGTTTAGGCTCGGTGTGCGGGAGCGAAGAGAGAACTGAAAATGTTACCAACAACAGCAAAATAAAAAACACACAGACAATGGTGTGGCAATCCAACAAAATAAAAAAACAACAACAAATAATGGGGAAATCAAAAGTACTTGGCAATCAAACTGAGAAATAAAACATGGCAGTCAAATGGGATAATGAAAAAGGGTAAAATAAATTAATCAACAGTGAAATGTAAAAATAAGTGAAAGGCGGGTTAGATTTTTATGATTTCACTGTTTGCATTAGAAAAGGAAATCAAATATTAGCCCTTCTTATGTAAACTATCGTATTTGAAAAAACTCAATGGAGTCTGAACATTCCGAAATTCCCTTAACAAGTCTAGGGCACGGGTCGGCAACCTGCGGCTCGCGAGCCACATGCGGCTCTTTGGACGTGAAACTGCGGCTCTATAGTTCCATACGGAAATATTAGTTATTAAAAAATAACTTTTAAATCTTTCTGAATCCATTAACGCAGCGGTTTCTAAACTGGGGGGGCGCGAGCTATAGCTAGGGGAGGCAACTTTTGAAAATGAAGTGTGCCCTATTGCCTTTTACCGTCGATATTGATACCTTATAGGTAAAACATGGGTTTCTCAGATACATCCTATTTTCTACAAAAGAAAACACTACAAAAGTGTAAAATCCTGTAGGTGAGAAGTTTGTCAGGAGCGCTTCCTTATAATTAGTTCACTTACTATGAGAAGTTACACCCAATAAAATGTAATATCCACGATTACACCAATCAGTGAGTCAGCACGTATTCAGATTTACCTTTAAGGTGGCGATATTTTAAAACCTTTTAATCACAGCGCATCCAGATGCTAATAATGTACTAAAATTTTTGAACAAAGAATTATTTTTGTTTTATGAATGAAATTATTCAGCATTGAATGAGGTCTGCACATTTAAAAAAAAGTTGTGCCCTCACAGGGCGGGGTTGCTAGGCCGAAGATTAAACTATTATTTTGTTATTGGTGGCTAAGGACCCTAGTCATATATACCTGTGATGTTTGTAGATTTTTTTATAATTTAGTTACAATAGTTTACGTAAGGAAGGGTAAACAAAGAAGCTTGTACAACAAGATAATTAGAAAATTAAAATGAGATCTCAGTGCATGCTATCAAAAACGACATTGAAAAGTGTGTGATGCAGAATTTTGAGGTTATGTTGGGACCTGCATGTCGCTGTTGGCAACGCTGGACGCTCGGTCAACCTCGGAGTCTGTGGCATGGCCGTTTGTGGGCGGGATGGACTCCAGACCTGGGCCCGGGCCACAACGGGGGTGCCAGATGGCGCCACCTGGAAAAACAGAACACAAATGGTGATTAACGCCCGATTTCACCAACAAATCTTAAATATATTGCCCTATACAGACTAGATGAATTCAGCTGGGTTCGTCTATGGATTACAGGGTCAGATGTCTAAGAGTGTATGGGGATGTTTGAAAACTTTCACACAGTTTGTCTAGTAATCCAGAGATTCCGTACAGAATGCATGTAGTGTGAAAAGTGCCTAAGGGTCTCTTAGGGAAATTTAAAGGTAAGATGTATTCATAATCTAAGTTGCAAATATATATTGACATTTAAGACTCATATTTAATGCATTCCCACAAGCATGAAGGAATCCCACAAGGATAGGAAGAAATGGAGGCAGCCCTGCAGAGAGGCTCTGGCCACACCTAGCGAAATGGTGACAGATTTACAGTAACAGTTACAGGGGCATGTAAGTTCAAGTTTACACATGCAGCATGTGTATAATCTATGATCTTATAATCTATGTTGCAAAGATATATATATTAACATTTCAAGCTCATATCAAATGCATGCCCACAATCAAACACGTGTAGTTCGCACTCACAAATGCTGAATAAGTACTTACAAATAAAATCCAAACCTCAAATAAACATACACCCTACAACTTTTGCCGACCTTCCCTGACACAGGGGTGACATTGACAAAGTGAACATTTTTTTACAGTATGGGTGATCAGCCTTATACCAACCTCTAAGTCAAGGAATCAAGTACATACAAAATAAACCAAAACCATATAAACATAAACCTTACAACTCCTGCCGCCTTTCCCTGAAAACGGGGTGGAATTGGCAAAAGTGAACCAAGTTTTTACAGCAAGGGGGGGACAGCTTCATACCAACCTACTAGTCAAGGAATCATCAATGTAAACAAATATTTTTTAAAGTCTTGCAGCATGTTTAGCATGTCTGCTCTAGAATTTTTGTTCGGGGATATTACGGATGAAAGGATGACTAGAAAACACACAGATTTTTGTGATTTTCCTTGTATTAATGAAATAGTTGTTACCTTGTAGGAACATTTCTTCTCCGTCACCAAATGGATCTCCACATTTTGTGCAGCGAGCGCAAGTCGGATGGAAGTGATGGTTGTCACCGGCCTGCAAGATAATCCATGCAAGTGGTTCAATCACAGAATGTATTTAGTACTTAGGTAGACTTTAACTGTGATGAAGCTTGGCATAGATTAGGAATTAAAATGAGATCTGCATGCTATCAAAAACGACATTTAAAAGTGTATGATGCAGAGTTTTAAGGTTATGTTGGAACCTGCATATCGCTGTTGGCAGCACTGTCTAGCGGTGAACGCTACGGACTCGTAATCGGAAGTTTAAGTGTTTTATTCTCAGCAGAATAAAATATTATTTAATATTCATAAGGCTCCTTCAGCACTTAAAGTTTTTAGACAAAAACATTGCGACAAACAAGCAATGTATAAATATATTTTTGAGTAAAACAACTACTGAAAAAGTGAATGAGAACTCTGCTGATTATTCTTCTTCTTTTTCGTTGAGTCAGACGCTACCCTATTGTTTCCCAGTGTCGGGCAACTTCCACCGCTCCATCGTTACCCTGCGTTAGGTCGGCGAGTAAGCAGCTTGTTGGGCAGGCCGGACAGATCCGAAGATGATCCATGGATCCATGGTGCTGATTATTGATAATTGATTGATTGTGTGAAATGAACTTTCATTGTGGGAAACACCAAACCTTCTTTTTCACACAGCACAGTCCAGTGAACAATTTGTTCAGTGATTCCATCCAAAATCAGTCGGAATTTGTGCTGACGAAAACAGGCACAGAAGGGTTCTTATCACCTTGTTATTTAACATACAAGACCGGATTCCGACTGCAACCGGACCGTGTGAAAAAGACGTAAAAATCATCATTTACAGTTGTAATTATTATGCTGTTCTTGTGAGTGTCTAGGAGTACATGTGACTGACCTGTAGGACCTTCCCCGAGATGAACCTCTGGCAGTAAGCGCAGCGCACCCCGTACAGCCGCTGGTAGTCCTTCTCGCAGTAGGGCACGCCCTCGCGCCCCATGTACTCTCCATGCAGCACGCAGCCACACTCACGGCACGCAAAGCACCACATGTGCCACTGCCTGGAGCGTGGAAGCAAGAATAACTCTATCACATGACATGAAAGAATTAAGGTAAGAGGTATACAGCACTACTGTACCCTAGCACGCATTGCTGGGGCTAAGTCTGGTTAAATGGCAATCTCCTGGTGTAATCGGGTCACCAATGGAGAAGTCCTCGACGTATGCACACCACAAAGGAACTTTAGCCAACTATTAAGCAGAGAAAGCTGATGTACTTCAGTCACATTTTGAGAAATGAGAAATACCGCCTTCTCCATCTTATCATACAGGGTAAGATTGAGGGGAGAAGATCTCAGGGATGCCGAAGGACATCGTAGCTAAAATCGTAGATAATGGTGCAGCAGAAGCATCAAGTTCCGGTTTTGAGACGCAGCATCCAAAGTCAAAATAGTCATGATAATCATCGATCCTCGATAGAAGTGACATATTTCTTCATCATTTCATCATTATGAACAAACCACCCAAAAGGTTCTTTGATGTATAATGTGGTCTTCTTTTGTTGGTTGGTTTTAGAGTTTACTGACCGCTCTGCTGCAAGCTCGCGAATAGGGAACTGTTTTTGATTTTCTGGGCACTAAGCTTCACAAAAACCATTCTGAGAATATTTTACATGTTTCCTAAAAAACACATTGCAATTGTTTGAGCAGCTTAGGAGTCTAAAGGGCAGCCATAAATATTATTGTATATGCTTAGATTGCGTTAAGTCTCCTCTAAATAAACTCTAATAATCTCTAAAATAAATATAAAACTGCATGAAAGATACAACAGCACCCCTAGTGAGAGCTTTAATTTAATTTTCTTTTTTTCTATTTACACAATCAATGGTAGTTTACAAAATGTTTTATACTCGCGTAAAGTTTAAATGTTGCTACATTCTTCATCATATTTACAGCCTAATAAAGGATAGAAACATACCGTAAAGATGATACAACTCTGAACTATACGATTTGTACTAAGATGATGATGTGATCCGGTAAATAAGTCAGAAAATTGCATGTAAATGCTTCATTCATGCTTCAAAACTAGGGGACTAGCATCAGGACCCTTTGATTGTCTCCCAGGGGTTTGTTTTTTGTCTGTCTAGATTAGCGAGACCCTACAGTGCTTAGTTGCCAAATCAAAATATGTATAAGCAAGTAAAAATAATTACCTCTCTAATGCCACAAGCGCCTGCCCTTCTGACAACTCTTGACTGCAACCAGCACACTCTGAAATTATGATCAACACAAGATTAACAAAACCTTTAATAATAACTATTTTCTTATCAAATATTCATTTTTAACTTTATCTGCTTAGATATCCATCGAAGAAATACTGACGCTTTATGGTTCAATTATCTGCTTAGATATCTTTGCGTTTTCATTATCTGCTTAGACATCTATGAAAGAAATACTGAAGTTTTGTGCTTTCATTATCTGCTTAGACATCTTTGTGTTTTCATTATCTGCTTAGACATATTTAAAAGAAATACTGAAGCTTTGTGCTTTCATTATTTGCTTAGAAATCTTTGTGTTTTCATTATCTGCTTAGACATCTATAAAAGAAATACTGAAGCTTTGTGCTTTCATTATTTGCTTAGAAATCTTTGGACGAAATACTGAAGTTTTGTGTTTTCATTATCTGCTTAGACATCTTTGGAAGAAATACTGAAGAACTAAAAGCCCAGTTCCTGTAACCCGTTGAAATATCTTATTTATGCTTATGATATATGATTATTTATGATTCCTTGACTGATAGGTTGGTATGCGGCTGACCACCCATACTGTAAAAAATGGTTCACTTTGCCAATGTCACCCCTGCTTCAGGGAAGGTCGGCAAGAGTTGCAGGGCTTATGTTCATTTGAGATTGGGTTTTTTATATTGTAGGTCCACATGCGGCATGTGTAAGCGCGAAATTATGCATGTCTGCTTGTGGGAATGCATTTAATATGAATCTCAAATGATCCATATCTTTGCAGTTTAGATTTAGATTAGATTTAGAAAGTAATGAATAGTTGTGTGTTGTGGACTCACCGTTGTCACTCTTACCGTTGGGGTTGGCGGTGGTGGGGCTGGCCGCCACCTGGTTCCTCACAATCTCCTTCACCGGCACCATCACGCACTTCTGGCACAGCACCTCCTTGCCCGTGTAGGTCACCTTCTCTCCCGATGGGAAGGCTTGTCTGGAATTCACCATAATGACATTTGGATTATTTATCAAGTGAAAACTGTACTCCCAACTCCCCTCGATCATGTAAATATAAAAATGTATGGGAGATACAACAGCTCCTTAAGTGAGTTATTTAGTTTTCATACAGTTTTTCTATTTACGCAATCGAGGAGAAATTCTATGCTTTATACCGGGTATACTTGTTGTTAATCACATCTCAAGAGCTCTTTACTATGCTGGCAGATAATCTCAAACAACTTCACATTCGTAGAAATATATCTGAAACCGGTTAATATTATTCTATACCTATCTGTACTAAATCCAAATCGAAAATAGTCAAACGAGCATTGATGATAAAATAAGCCTTTTCACCAACACTAATTAAAATGGAAACAAGAAAGGAATCCATGAACGCATTTGTTGTGAGCATTTTGTTGCATGGCTGCGAAACCTGGATCATCCAGAAATACGAAGGGACCATTTAGAGGCATTCAAGATGTGGATTCACAGGAAGATGATCAAGAAATGGCTGAAAGGAAGCCAAAGAAAAGATGCTGCAGGAAGTAGAAGAAGAAAGAAAGCTTTTAAGTCAAACATTTAAAGAAGAAAACCAAATAAGAGGTATACCTGCATCGGGCACATGTGAAGCATTTTTGATGATAGGTGTTGCCCAGTGCAGAGACCACTTCCCCCTCTACATAAGTGTTGCAAGCTGCACAACGCGTGCCAAACAATTTCTGGTAATCCTGAAACACAATGGAACAACATATTGATGAAAAAGAATCCAAATAAATCATACACGTAGAATTCTTCACAACTTTTAAATTATTCCTCTCATCTAGATTTATGCGGCATGAGTCTGTCTGAATTCCGTAGAGCTTTGTTTAGCTGAGGAAAGTATAGGTATTTATTTGACTGTGCTATTATGTAATATTAATCCTTGAACTATTTTGTTTTCTTTGTTATTCTTTGTAATTACCTTATCATAAAATTATGTAATTGGACTATCATGTCCATTAATAAAATAAAAATAAAAAATAAAATACACTGGGAGCTGCTAAAAAATATAATGTATTTGGTTGGGTCTTGAAATTTTAGTTTTTTATTTTTGATAATATATTTGGGAACATTGTCGTGGCGAAAAGGATTGTTAATCAACCTGTGACAGGTCATAAGTTCTGTGAGTCTCACTTCATCTTGACTCAGAGCAGAAAGCCTAGGTATGAGTCTTGAAGGATTTTTTTGAGGTTCTTTCATTAACATATTGGAGAGAGGAAATTCAGTACAACACAAAGACATTTGGTTGAGAAGTCAGTTGCGCCTACCTGGGGACAGTAGTAAGCGTTGTCCTTGCAGAAGAAGCCGCCGTGAGACAGAGAGTTGCTGCAGCTGCGGCAGACGAAGCAGGACATGTGGAAGTACTTGTCTGTCACGCGCAGCACCTCCCCCGAGCACTTCTTGCTGCAGGCCTGGCAGAATGTCTTCCCTGCAACAACATACAACACACAATCAGATGACGGCTGGTAATTGGGAGAAATGTGCTGTCAAAAGTTGATTACTGTAATGCTGTACATCAGTGAATTCAAAAAGCGCAAGACAGAGATGGGTGGAGAGATATGGGGGAGGCATATGTCCAGCAGTGGATGAAGATGGCTGTATAAGAAGAAAAGAAGACAATGTAGATACATACAAAGGTTTATACTTGTGTACTAATTCACATCATTCTAATGCATTTTCTATTGTGTTAAGACTTATCCATGTAGCATCGACCAATGTGTGGGCAAAAAACCCTGTAAACTGGTGTAAAACTCATTCAGGGTTATTCACAACATATTTTGGCTGATCTACAGATCATCATTTTTTTGTATGAAAAATTCAGTGTAGGCTGCGGATAAGCCATGACTTTACTGTTTTAGAATAACACCGATTCTGGTCAAAAATTAAGCTATGTAAGTATAAAGTTTTATGCAATTGTCACAGAATTCATCCTTATTAATTTTTGAGACTTGTAAACCCTTACAGTCTTATTCATTAGATTTGTTAACCAAAACTCCGACTTCAAATTATTATTTTTGCAAAGAAAATCCAACTTGAAACAGCATTACGAGTACTTTATGAAATGTTTCAGCGGGAACTTTGTAGAACTCCATTTTAAAATTTGGAAAAAAAACACTGTTTAATTCTACTTATTTTTTATTTGTTGATAGAACAAATAGTAAGTTTGATGAGTTTTGGCCACAGTTTCGGCCTCTTGGCCATCTTCAGATAAACGGCATTATGTTTTTTCCAATAACGTAGACAATATATAATTAATAAATTAATATGAAATTCCTTGTAAGTTCCCTAACAATCTCAAATGCCCATATTTTTCGTACTTTTATGTGGGTGACCAACATTTAGTGTAAAGTAAACAAAACGTGACTCAACAGGTGGCGATGATTGTTTACAATTGGCTGATCAGCAGAGGAGGTGACCTTGAAATTTACTATTGACTCATTCCACTAAATTAATGTAAATTAGCACACAACAGCTGTAAGAAGTCAAGGAGCAGACAAATGCTGAAACAATCCATTTTCGTAAAGTTTAAGGCTCGGTGTTTTCAACGTTACAGGTTATGTGTGACTTTAAACTGATAAAAAAAACTCTACCCACACGATTGACATATGAGCCTCTTTTTTTCAGTGTTATGTTAACTGGTCCGTGGTCCAGTGGTAACACTTCGGACTCTGAATGGAAGGTTGTGGGTTCAAATCCCGGCGGAGCACAAAAAATACACCATTTATATTTTCAAATTTGCTCTTCGCTGGGTTGAAAAATTCATAAACCTTTACCAAAGACCGGTCATCAAAAGGTCCATCCAGCCTTACAGCAACTGCGTCTTGCTTGAGAATCGGCGCTTTTTACAGCGATGACCAAGCTCGCAGAGGGCTCTTGAGGTGTGATACACACAATAATAGGGCTCACCAAAAACATCAGCCTAATTTATTTATTATTTATTTAACGTTGAAAATACCGGGCCTGGGTTTGTGCTTGGCTCAGGCAAGCGGAGAGATTGGACTGAAATCATGGTCAACTAATAACAAAATATTTGTTTGCCTTTTTTCCATGTAACCTGGACGGGAGACGTCACGATATTGTCTATGTCAATTCACGTACTGACTTCATTACAAGTTTTTAGAAACAGCACTGTATCCTTATAACGTCATAATATATATGGAATTAAATTTGGTGTCATCCAAACTAGTTAAAATTTTACGAAATAAAAAAAACATTGTTTCTATAATCTATAATCTAAGTTGCAAGAATATATTCATTCAAAGCTCTCAGATGTATGCCCACAAACAAACACGTGTAGTTCGCGCTTACAAATGCTGATTGTGTACTTACAAATAAAATCCAAACCTCAAATGAACATAAGCCTTGCAACTCTTCATCACATTTATTTAAGTAAATACCACCTTCTCCATCTTATCATACAGGATAAGTGGATACGCGCAAAGCGAATTTCGCGTATTTCTCTTCATTCGGTGTATGTGCTTCGAGAGCTCCTCAATCCGACAATGACCGAGGTGCCTCGAAGACAATTGGGACGCAATATCTGCCCCGAGAGCCCGGATTCTGTTGGTCGGGACAACAAGGAAAGGACCGAAGGAATTGCCACTAACCTTGCTGCTTCCGTGGTTCAGGCCTCGTTCGACTGCAGTCTTGTCCCCGATGTCCGGCTGCTTCTCTAAATGCAGCGATCCCGTTGCACGCACGACGAATAGGGTGTTATCACCTTTCCACACGAAGGAGCTTATATCAGTTCCACGCGACGACCTTTCTAGTCAAAGGTCTGCGAACAAGTTTTAATATACAACCTTCCCAGTCGAAGGTAGGCGAACAAGTGGCAATATAGGTAGGGAATACAGATTTTTGGGCATTGTGGTAACGTTGTGAACAAGGATAGGTATTGATTTAAGGAATGACCAACAGATGTCGCTTTGGCGCGAACATCCCCCCGGGCTTGAAAGAACCCCGTCTTTCAAACATTGCTCATCCCCGCCTCAACACCCCCATCATTACGCGAATCAAGAAGCCCTCGACTACGATTTACCTACCTATATCTACCTATTACAAAACAAAAAACGAAAACTCTAAGATATATGCCAAAACTATTTGCACCTATACTTATATCGACACGAAACAAGTGGACTGTAATATCTAAACCTAAATCAACGAATCGAAAATATATACAAGTATATAAGTAGCTTAACTTATATCAAACAAAAAAAAACGATGAAAATAAACGAAAATCAAAATTAAATAAACAACAACAAAAAACTATCTATTGAGTGGGTAGAGGAAAGACCTTAACGACGGGTCTACGATACGTACCGAATTTTGTTCGCACCTCTACTACTCGAACAACTCCATCCTTACCCGGGAAAACCTCCTGAACAAAACCTATTGGCCAGTTCAGCGGTGCGCCCGTTCCATTATCCAATATTACGATGGAGCCCTTTTCTATCGATTTATGGTCTTTATCCCATTTCTTTCTCACCTGAAGGGTGTTCAGGTATTCCGTTCTCCACCGCTTCCAAAACGACTGCACTAACTGGTCGCACACTTCTTTTCTTCTGACCAAGCTTGTGCCTCCATCAGTGATGGGTGCCGCAGGTAAGGACTTTAATGGAGTTAAAGTCAGAAAATGAGCCGGCGTCAGAGCTAATGGCTCAGCCGGATCTCCACTCAACACCGTCAATGGACGGGAGTTGAGTATGCTTTCAATTTGCACGAGCACCGTCAACATCTCCTCGTAAGTTAACAGCTGCAATCCGACTACCTTTGCTAAATGAGACTTCACGCATCGTACTCCAGCCTCCCAAATACCTCCAAAATGAGGAGCGGCGGCTACATTGAAACAAAACTCAATACGATGCTCTTGAAGTTCATGTGCAAATCGTTCGTTGAATTCCTTTGAATCCAACATTTTATAAATAGCATCTAATGAGGATTTGGCTCCAACAAAATTAGTACCTCGGTCGGAATATATAACGCTTATCGGTCCGCGCCTGGAAATAAATCGTTTTAATGCACTTAAAAAGGCATCGGTACTAAGATCACGGGCCAATTCCAAATGAACAGCCTTTGTTACAAGACATACGAATAGACATATGTATGCCTTGATACTTCGGACGCCTCGGCGCCGATAAGGGATAATAGCCAGAGGGCCTGCATAATCTACTCCGGTATGACAGAAGGCCTTGGCTTCTCTCACTCGAAACTCCGGCAAATCTGCCATCAAAGGGAACTCATTTCGGGGCTTTGCTTTGAAACAAATGACGCAGCTTTGTATTCGCTGTCTAACTATATCTCTCGCAGATAAAATCCAATATTTCTGTCTTAACAAAGCCATTACGAGTTGAGGTCCCGTGTGCAGATTTCTTCGATGCCAATGATCAATAATAAGATTGACCACATGATCGCGACGAGGTAAAAGTATTGGATGCTGACTATCGTATTCTATACTCGCATTTGATAATCGTCCACCTACTCTTAGAACCCCATCCTTCAGGAAAGTTCTCAACCTTCTGAAAGCGGGTTTTACTTGCTTTCCGGAATTCAACAATTTAATTTCATTTCCAAAATGTCGAGATTGTAAATTCTTTATAATTACCTTTTCTGCCATCTCTAAATGCGACACATGAAAGGGTTTAGGTAGCTTCTTCAGAAATCTTAGTATGTAAACTGTTATCCTTAATAGCTTACTCCACGAGGAAACACGCTCTGCCATTTCGCATAACATATGTACTTCGTCAGTTTTCTCTATTTCCAATAAGGCTAGCACTGGTCTCCTTTTCTCGGGCGCATCGTCGACCAACTTGAGGTCAAACGGATGAACTGGCCATTCTTCCGATGGAAGTTTTGCAAACCCGGGTCCCGCAAACCACAAAGGATGTTCCATGAGCTGAGCGGGAGTTAACCCCCTAGACAGGCAGTCAGCAGGATTATCCTTACCAGAAATGTGGTAAAACTTATCAGCTTCGATCAACTGCTGAATTTTTGCCACTCTGTTACCAACAAAACACTGCCACCTTGTTGGATCCGATTTGATCCAAGCCAAAGCTACAGTACTATCAGTGAACGCCAAAATCCGACTGATTGTGCAGCTCTGGGCATATACGTCAATCACGTATCTCATCAGCTTTGCTAAAACTAAGTTCGCGCACAACTCCATTCTCGGTAGCGAAATTACTGTT
Organism: Agapetus fuscipes; assembly: GCA_951799405.1. Classification (NCBI taxonomy): domain Eukaryota; kingdom Metazoa; phylum Arthropoda; class Insecta; order Trichoptera; family Glossosomatidae; genus Agapetus; species Agapetus fuscipes. The sequence goes on from OX637341.1 coordinate 9,742,938, forward strand.
TTAGAGGGCGCTACTCTCGATTTTGCACAAATTAACCGAACAATTGAATCTCGAGTCGAAGGAAAGTGTACATGCATGTATACCACTCCCCCATAGGCTTTTTCCGAAGCGTCTGCAAATCCTAATAGGGATACGATGCAACCCTCCACTACCACTCCAATATGTCGAGGCAATCGAAGACGTTCCAGAAGAACCAATTCCCTCTCTAAACGCTCCCAATGCTCAATGACACTGAACGGCGGAGTCTCATCCCATCCGATCCCTTCTGTCCATAGGTACTTGATAATTAACTTGGCCATTAGCGTGACCGGTGCTACAATACCTAGCACATCCCACATGCGAGCTACTGTAGACAATATTCCGCGCTTTGTACAGCTTCTTGGATGTCTATTTACCCTAAATGTGAAGACATCATCTCGCGGCTCCCACCGAAGTCCTAAAACCTTCAGATCGTCTTCTGGATCAAATTTCACGACGTTAGTGACTTTACGCTCTGGCGGTACAAGTTTTAATGCTTCGGGAGCATTACTACAGAATTTGGTCAATTCAAATCCTCCAGCATTAAAAAAGTTTATAAGCTGAGTTGACCGCTTCACCCCTTCGGCTACAGTACTACAACTCGTAGCTATGTCATCCATGTATATGTCGGATTCCGCCACGGCTGCTGCATCCGGAAATCGATCCCGCTCATCTATTGCCAGCTGCCGCACCGTACGAATGGCCAAATACGGACTGCAACATAGTCCAAATGGCACCCTTGTCATTTCGAACAACTGCAAAGGTCCTTTTGGATCGAATCTATAAAACAATCTCTGGAACCTTTGATCTTCCTTTCTAATTTTTATTTGCAAATACATTTGCCGAATATCTGCATTTAACGCTATAGGAAATAGTCTAAATCTCAAAACTATTTTCATTAAATCATTTTGCAAATTTGGGCCAGTGTGCAAAATGTTATTTAATGCTACTCCCGATGAGGTAGGCGCACTTGCGTCCAAAACTACCCTCAACTTGGTAGTTGTCTTATCTGCGCGTACAACGCCATGATGAGGTATCACGTATCCTTGACCCAAATCTTCAGTTTCCCAATCCTTTTCAACAAGCCTAATATATTTTTTATCCAAATATTCTTGGAATACTCGATCATATTCAATTTTTACAGTGGGATTATTATTCAGCTTTCGTTCTAAAGACTCAAATCTTCGAATTGCCACAGTTTTAGACTCTCCTAATCTCGACGATTTATCCTTAAACGGTAATGCTACTGTGTAGCCACCTGATGCATTTCTTACTGTCGTCTGAGAATATAATTTTTCACAGACCTGTTCGGAAGGAGTGAAGATCTTTGTCATCTGGGGGACCTCTTCTAATTTAAAGAACTCGGTTAGATCGGAGGGAAGCGTGTCTATTGAGTGAAAGGCTTCCACCTCGTTTGCTACCTTTTCTATGGCTGGAGCCTTTCCTACTATTATAAAGCCCAGTGCAGTTTCTACTGCTACTGGCTCCCCGGCAGATCTCGATACCGTTTTAGCACGTAGGATTCTTGCAAAAATGTCAGCTCCCAAAATGACATCCACCTTAGCTGGTATGTCATATTCCTCATCCGCAAGTACGATCCCCTCGAAATAGGTCAATTGTGATCTATCAATTTTCGCAGTTGGCAACTTATTTGTTATGGTGTCTACAACCAACGGTTCGATTTCAAGCTCAAATGTTTCGTCAATCCTTGATCGAATCGTCAAAGATGTGACGCCCTTTATTTTGCTTTGACTATTTCCCACTCCAGAAACAAATTTATTTTTAGTGGCTACAATAGGTAATGCCAAAGACTTGGCGCACTCCACCGTGATAAAATCACGCTGCGAAGCGCTATCAATTATGGCTCGAATAACTTTGACATGTCCATTTTCATTCTTAGCAGTACACTTTGCCGTACCCAAAAGTACAGATGAAAATGAAGCCCAGTCCGACCCGATCTTGCGCTCTCCAACAGAGCACAACGCCACCGATACAGGATTGCTGGTTGGCGACTGCAACGCAACATTTCCTTCAACGTTAGCACCAGTTGCCCTTACCGGCGTGCTAGCGCCCTTAAAATGCAATAGAGTATTATGAGGGCGTGCACACACACTGCATTTCATCTCCTTGCTGCACTCGCGCACCATATGTCCTGGCTCTAAGCATTTCATGCATAATCTATTTTCTTTTACAACGTTAAATCTACAATTAACATTCATTCTCTTAAACTTTGGACACTCTGACAATCGTCCATGATCTTTAAGGCCACACAAAAAACATTTTATCGATTCTCGAATACTCACAAATGATTTCACATTGTTGGCTTTATACGAACGTGAAACAGAAGACGATGACAATGAACCTTTACGAGGCTGCGTGTGATCTGTCAAACCCAATGTTTGACGAGAACGCTGCAGTATCTGTGCTTGCTTTCTAACGAACTCTATGAAATCCATACATTTAGGCATACGACCGCCTAAATTTTGGCTCCATTCTGACTCAAAAGATTTCACTGTCTCGAAGCCAATCTTCTTGCTTCCAATATAAATAAGCAAAAAATCCTCCAAGTTTTCAATTTGTAACTGCTTCAATGCCGCGACGTTTGACGAGAAAGCATCTATAAAAGTTTCTAAACTTGAGGGTGACTGTTCAACACGATCTACGCTAGGTAGTTTGAACAGTTTCTCTAGATACGAAGTAGCCAACATCCTTTTATCATTGTATTTATCAATAAGCGCTTTCCACAATACCACATAGTTTTCTGCCGATGGTACAATCCCATGACAAAGGTTTAGAGCTTTTCCAGAAAGTTTCCCAATCAAATATTGAATTCTCTCACTATCAGAGAGATCCTCATTTTCATGAACTACAGTTTGAAATGATTCATAAAATAATGGCCACGATTCTATTTCCCCATTAAAACTACATAACTCCAGTTTCGGCAAATTGAATCTCTTCTTTGCAGTTCCCGATTTTTCGACAGCTGGACTAATCGTTTGTAATTGATTAACCCGGAACTTTATTTTTGTATATAACTCTTCAACTGACATTAGAGAATTATAATTGGGAACACTCTCCGCAGAAACCGACAGCAGTTTATTTCGTTCATCAATAGTGTTTATGAAATCGGCACGTAGAATATCGATTGTAAAACTGTTAGCCAAAAAGTCATCAATTTTTACAGGATCATTATTTAAATTCCTACTTTGATCGAATATACTCTGAATTCTCCCGTAAATAGCCGTCAGTTTGCTTTGTAAAAGCTGAACAACAAATTCTTGATCTTCCTTTTTAGCCATATTTGAAAGAATATATTAAGTATCTAAAATATCAAAAAGAAGAAAAAGAAGAATAAAAAACAATAAGTGTAAACAAAAACTCAGTTATGAATGACACTATTCCCTTGACCTTGAATATTATGTAAACAAACGTCAAAATAAATTCGCAAATCAAAACAACTATTATTTTTATTACCTCATTAGCAATTAGGTACCTACCGATTGATGATTTCAAAAATTCACATAAACAGTTAGGTATATAAAGGGAATTTAATTTAAACAAATGACCAATACCAACTTTCAAATTTAAATCTGTAGGTACACCAAATTATTGTTACAAATTTTATCTCATCTACCCAAAGCTAATATTATGAATATAAAAATACGATTCTGTTTATATTCCAATATCTCCAAAACGAACTATTCAAAATAAGTACACCAAATGAAGAAACCAAAATATTTTACTGTCCAATTAACAGCAAAATAACACAAATCCGGTACGATAGGACCAATGGATACGCGCAAAGCGAATTTCGCGTATTTCTCTTCATTCGGTGTATGTGCTTCGAGAGCTCCTCAATCCGACAATGACCGAGGTGCCTCGAAGACAATTGGGACGCAATATCTGCCCCGAGAGCCCGGATTCTGTTGGTCGGGACAACAAGGAAAGGACCGAAGGAATTGCCACTAACCTTGCTGCTTCCGTGGTTCAGGCCTCGTTCGACTGCAGTCTTGTCCCCGATGTCCGGCTGCTTCTCTAAATGCAGCGATCCCGTTGCACGCACGACGAATAGGGTGTTATCACCTTTCCACACGAAGGAGCTTATATCAGTTCCACGCGACGACCTTTCTAGTCAAAGGTCTGCGAACAAGTTTTAATATACAACCTTCCCAGTCGAAGGTAGGCGAACAAGTGGCAATATAGGTAGGGAATACAGATTTTTGGGCATTGTGGTAACGTTGTGAACAAGGATAGGTATTGATTTAAGGAATGACCAACAGATGTCGCTTTGGCGCGAACAATAAGACTGAGGCGAGAAAAACTCAGGGACGCCGAAGGACATCGTGGTTGAAAAATCTGCGACAATGGGTCTACAAAAGTACCACCAAGTCCCTGCTTCCATGGATTTTCAATACAGCCACGATGATCGCCGATCTACGATAGAAGTGGCACCAAAAGAAGAAGCTTGTAAGTAAGTTAGCATGCATATAATCAATACAATTAAGATAGCATAATTGTATGGTGTTGGTAATGAATGGCTGACTCACACAGATCACATGTTGGCGGTAATGAGTCTAATGAGCCAATAACCGCACCGGGCCCCTACATTACGTCAGCAGGCTGTGGAAAGCTTCTGCTCCCCAAGTACGTGCACATCTGGGTTCCACGGTAGAACGACACATGACATTACATCACGATGTATTGTCAATAATAATAATAAAATAAGGATGATTTATTTGTTGGGCGCTGTTTTTGTGTAAATCACACCTCAAGAGCCCTCTGCGAGCTAGGTCGTCGCTGTGGAAAGCACCAATTCTCAAGCAAGACCCAGTTTGCTGTAAGGCTGGATGGACCTTTAGTGACCAGTCTTTGGTAAAGGTATATGAATTTTTCATCCAGCAAAAGGCATTTTTGAAAATATAAACGGAATATTTTTAGTGCTCCGCCCGGATTCGAACTCACAACCTTCCATTTACGAGTCAGAAGTGTTACCCACTAGACTACGGACCGGTCTTTTTTAATTGCAATGACAAAAATTACAATTAAATTATAATGACAAACCATCACAGGAAAGTACATCACAATGACAACACATCACAAGACAAAACATCACTTGACAAATCATCACATACCTAAAATAGAACGTACCATAAACGGCACATGAAGTTACACAATGAACGCCATGACAAAAAAGTGAGACATGAGTGATATAGTGATGTTTTGTCATGTGTTGTTCTGTGATGTTTAGGTCTGTTACGTGTTGTTCTGTCATGTGTCATTCTGTCACGTGTCGTTCTGTCATGTATCGTTCTGTTATTTGTCGTTTTGTCATGTGTCGTTTTGTCACTGTGCCGTTCTATAATGTCACCACACATCTGCACGTATTATTATCATTACAAATATCGCGTTTTACCTAAAATATATGTAAAGTGAAACGCTCACCATGGGCGCTACCTTTGTTTCACTTTGACGTTGGTTTTAACATCGTAAAGGTGTGTACTCGGGCAACTGTTTGCATTTGCAGATGGTGGCTGCTCCGTAATGGACACTTGACCGGTTCATCAAATTAACCGCTTCAAGGAGCTGATGGTAGCGGCTTGTTAAAGGGCAGCATGGACAAATAACAACACTGAAGGTTCAGTTCAGTCATTTATCTATTAAAGTATGAGTTTTTTACATCGTAATTTAGTGTATGAGAATGGAGCTGAAACATTTTGTAGTGTGAATTCAGAAATATCTTATGTCTATTAAACTATTAAAAGTCCATAAATATAAGAAAAACCATCTTTTAAAGCCAAAGAACAATCCTATCTCATGTGTCCTTTGGTTATTTTGTTTGTTGTATTTGTTATTATGGTATATTGAATCTGCTCTCCTAAAACACGTCGCTAGGGAACAGGCATAAAAATATGTTGTTATTGGTTTCCTTGATTTATAGGTTGGAATGACGCTGACCACACTGTAAAAAAAAATGATTGACTTTGCCAATGTCACCCCTGTTTTAGGGAAGGTCGGAAAAAGTTGCAAGGTTTATCTTCATTTGAGGTTTGGATTTTAATTTGTAAGTACCTACACATGCAGCACTTGTAAGCGCGAACTTGCACGTGTCTGTTGGTGAGCATGCATTTAAGGCGTGTTATAAAGCTAAATCTGCCGTTTTTGTTTCTTACCCTTTATGGTGTTAGCAAAATAGTTACAGTAATGAAAAAAATCACAAATGTTTATTAATTTTTTATCTTAAGAGGGTGCTAGGAAATTTCTCGAAAACACAGTTTTTGACGTGGTTTTTTTTCAATAAATATGGACAAATATAAATTTTTGATAACTTTAAGTGTTAGTTAAACATTTCATTTGCAATATGCATCAAATAATATATGTCTATAAACGCTTTTATTACTTGAAAAAATATAAATTACGAACACCTTCTTGCGGTAAGTGGAAAACATACAATTTTTGAACCAGTTTTTCTGTAAATTGGTGGTGTTTTGAAATCTAAAAAAAAATTACAAATATACTTTATATCCTGTTTTAGTTCGTGGTGTGATTTAAAATGTGATTCAGATGAAGAAAACTGAATTAAAAAAAAAATCTAGAAGCAAAAACGGACAAAAAAGTGTACATTGTATCTTCGAATAAAATCTCAAAAAATGGTTATTTGTGCCCAATTATTTTCAAATATTAAACAATATAATCTTGAGCTTAGTTGTATTTTTTTTCAAATTTTTTATTTCACAAGATGTATTTTTTATTATTATTTTACAAATGGCTTTTAAATGCGAGATTCGCGGGGTAAACCTCAGTCGAGCGCTAACGCTCACAGAAGGCGGGACCTACGGCACTTTTTTTTTTTCGCTAAAACTTTCTCATAACAAACCTTTGTTTCGTCGGCAAGTGATATGCAACATTTTCGAAGCGAGAACATTTTACGATTTTCCATGTTACATTTTTACAAAAATATTATTTTTTGCAATCAACAATTTCTTAATAATACATTCCTTGACTTATAGGTTGGTATGAAGCTGACCACCCATACTGTACAAAGATGGTTAACTTTGCTAATGTCACCCCTGTTTCTGGGAAGGTCGACAAAAGTTGCAGGGCTTATGTTCAACTACTATGTGTGTGCTTGTGGGAATGTATTTAATATGAATCTGAAATGATATATATCTTTGCAACTTTAATTTAGATTAAGACTTTGATACTTAACTTAGAAATTTATTACAACTATTTTAGAAATAATCGGTCGACATTCTACTTCCTACGGATTTTACGCTAAAAAATAATTTTAGTCATCAAGAAAGCGAAATTGCGAGAAAGGAAACGCAATTTTACAGTATGTAAAAACTAAATATTTACTAAGAAATTCTGCGTGTATGCACTATATTGACCACTTTTTTCATAAAATTCCTTGGAACCTTCACATATCCATAACATCTGTAGTTACGCTTACGAGTAACTAAAAACTTGTTTTTTTTTTATTTAATGTTTTTCAAAGTTCTAATGAATTAATAAAGTGGAAATACACAAACCATTACCAAGACCCGTCACCAAAGTTCATCCAGCCCTACAGCAACTTGGTCTTGATTGAGAATCGACGCTTTCTTTAGCGACGACCAAGCTCGCTGGGGCCTCTTGGGGTGTGATTTACACAAAAACAGCGCTCGCAAAAATCATCCTGATATTATTATTACTAAAAATATAATTTGCGAAACTATTGATTTATTGTTGAACATTTTTAGTTTGGGTGTTGAAGGATGGAAAAGGTTGAGTCTATCTGACCGGCATAAAAAAATGGCTGCCAAAAAGTGTACTGCAAGCTACTATGAGTAATAACATAGAGGAGCGGAAACTAACGTGCTGATTTGATACATACTGCAGTTGTCATAAGAATAAAATTCTTCACAATCTGAGCTAAGAATAAGCGTAAAATTCGTAATGTGAGAGTTGTTTTAAATATTTTTGAAATCAATTTCCTGTTTTCATAAGACACATTGGTCCAGTACCTACACATGCAAAAATTGCTCATGTAAAATTAGCTTAATGGTCTCTACGGCAAACAAGAACAAAGGCAGCGACATGCTACCACTTGCGTTTCTCTCCTGTCACACGTTGCAGTGGTTATAATGTGATAAAGTTAAAATATGAAATATGAAATGAAAAGTGATAAAGTTAAAATATGAAATATTGCCACGACTTTGGCGATCACAATATTTATAACGTGTGTTATCTGTCAACTCTAGTTATTTCCGGTCTAGTCGGCAGCCGTTATTTGAAATGGCACCAACATTCAAGATTTTTTTTTCGTTGTGCCGAGTTTTTTGTACACATGGAAATGCAACTGTGAAGTTCTTTGTTACTTTTATTACTAATGAAATGCAACTGTGAAGTTCTTTGTTATTTTTATTACTAATGACCATTTTCGTAAGTAAGTTGAGACATATATATATATATATATATGTCTTTTTTGGTTAAAATAATTTCTAGTCCACAGATATTATAAGTTAATATACGTACCTTTCAAAAACTACAAAATAAGAGCTCCGAGTGCGCGGCTGTGGCATAGATAGGTATTAAGCGAACGCAGATTTTAAAATTAAAAATTTTCGAGAGCGCTCTTAATTATAAAGCTTGAACAAAATAAATAACTTAAGAATTGCCACCACAAAAAAATATTTTAAAAAACGCGTTTTTTTTACATTTTTAGTTTTTTTTTCGTGTGTGGTGTATTTTGTATTTTTTTTTTGCTTTTTAATTACAGAACTATACATTGTTTAGGTTCCGTACTTAACATTTTTTTTATAATGTCAATAGTTTTTGAGTAAATATGGAAAAACTGAAACTACAAAATGAATTAAATTTTAATTAAATCAAAGAACACAGTTTTTCCATATTATTTACTCAAAAACTATTGACATTAAAAAAAAACTGTTAGGTACGGAACCTAAACAATGTATAGTTCTGTAATTAAAAAGCAAAAAAAAATTACAAAATACAGCACACACGAAAAAAAAGCTAAAAATGTAAAAAAAACGCGTTTTTTTAAATATTTTTTTGTGGTGGCAATTCTTAAGTTATATATTTTGTTCAAGCTTTATAATTAAGATAAAAAATTAATAAACATTTGTGATTTTTTTCATTACTGTAACTATTTTGCTAACACCATAAAGTGTAAGAAACAAAAACGGCAGATTTAGCTTTATAACACGCAAGGCCCGGTAGTTTCATCATTAGCATACGCGCCTAATAGAATAAAAATGACTTACTATAGCTTAAAATCTTAAAAACAGTATTTTGAAATATGCTTTAGCAAGAAAATAATCTAATGGCAACGAAATTTTTGCTAGCCAATCTTGGGGAGCATACGTTTTATACTTTAGCTAATTCCAATATGGCGTCTTTTCTCATATGTTATTTACAGCGGATATGTAGTTGTGAGTCGAATTTTAGCAATTATTCCCTTAGAAAACACACTATATTTGCTTAAATTTTGTCATGGAAAGCAACGGTTCAGATGTCGAAAGAATTACTGATTATGTTTGCAGGTGCAAATAGAAAATATTTCGTCTCGCTCAATGTCTCCGAGTATTTGGTAGGAACGCGGAAGAATTCACTCGGCACAATGTTTGAAATTATTGTCAAGCAAATCACAACGGATTTATGAACCTATCTACAACACAGTTTGTAAAATCCATTTTTAAATGCCTCACTAAATGTTTTACGCACTTATAATTTAAAATCATATCATATTATCACAGGGCGCCATCATTGTTGACGCATTGCAGGCGGACGTCAATATGGCATCTGACAGTTATAAAAAAAACTACCATAGAAAAAAAAATCTTGAATTCGTGGCTGTTGACCATATTATTTATGTGGCCAAATGCAGTATTTGAGGTTTTTTTACATTTTTCAAGTTTTGTCACGATGGTAGCCATGATGGTAGCAATGCAATTACTTCGGGTATCTTCGGTATATACTACATTTTGCCTATAGGCAAAATGCGAATGAAAATACTGTTTTGGTGTTACTATAGCATATCTCGGGCGTAAAATATGCTATATAAACTACTTTAGCTTAAAATGTGAAAATACCGGCCCTTATATGAATTTTAAATGTTAATATATCCCATCTATGTGTATTATAGATATTATAGGTTCCTAAGCACGGCAGTCCCACACAAAACTGACGTTGGGTCATCGAGAAAGAAGAAACAAATTCTAAAATGTTCTGACCCAACTAGAATGATTCGTTGGTTGTATTATTATTTTTTGACATTTGCCAAGAAAAAGAAGAAGGTAGACGTTGCATCATTTCAACATTAAAACGTTATTTGCTGGAATGTTTATCACAGTAAAGAGTTTCATCATTGTTGCGATGACAGATTACTATAAATGTGCAATGAAACTGTCGATAAAACATTAAAAAAACAAATAAACATTGCCACGCGCTGTCACCAAACAACGCCATCTTTGATTCAACCATAAACAATGAGAGTAATTATTTTATAACGTAAAAGATGTGCACACAGAGAGGCGTCTTGTTTAAAGTCAAATTATTCGATGCGTCTTTATCTTTGTCGGATCAGATGTGTGTACAGAGCAATGAGCGCGTGCCGGCATTTATAAACAATAATACACTGTCTATGTTCATTCGTTCCAGATAACAAATAATAATCATGTGGGAGTTAGGGATTAATTAATGGACTTGCCACAAATTCCATACACAAAAAATTGTGACACGTCACACGACCGGTTGTTAGGTAAAAGGCAACTAGTATTCTATTTAGTATTGGTTGCTAAAGACTCAGATAGTTACATAAGCCTGTGACGTATGCCCGCCGAGAAAACATTGATATAAAAACCACAAAACCTTAAAAATAAATTTATAAAAAACGCCACTGCCGGCAATAGTGGGCAGAGCAACCGACGGCAAGAACAATCGCTCTTGCACCAGTCCTAAGAAGTCCGCCAAAAAACCGACAAGACCCGAATCATTGGGCAGCGCGTGTAGCATGAGCAAGAGCACGTTTACATTCTACCTTCCTCATTATCCGTCCAAACAGGAACCCTACAATAGATGTCGGTCTACATAGGCTAGGTCACTGCTGGGAACATTATTCATTAGAATGTGACGGAATGCGGTTTGTCGTGGTTTCATATCCAACAGCGACAAACGGATGTCGCACTTTACCTGCAGCTAATAACACAAAATTGTCTCAGAGAATGACTGCTTGGTAGACATAGAGTGCGCAGGAATCTCAGCGTCTCTTTCTTTAAGTGGAAATTGATGGTTTTCTTTTTGTTAATGCTTCCTGTGATATCTACATTTCTATCAGATAATAAAAGTGAGATATGTGAAGGCTGTCCGCCAAAAATATATAGCTTTGCTTGAGCGTCCATGAGCTGTGGGTCCTTCTGACACATACATACAGGACGGGTATGAGGAGGGTTTAAGCGTCACGTAAAACTCTACTGACCTGAAACGTTATTCAGCTAAATTCCTTACACTTTGGATATCAATCCAAGTCGGAGCTTGCTAGCGGTTGCGAAAGAACTCCATAGACAAAAATTACAGTAGGTAGTTATTTTTGGACGTGAATCGCTATCTCTAGCCTTGTTCCTTGACTTATAGGTTGGTATGAGGCTGACCACCCATACTGTAAAAAATGGTTCACTTTGCCAATGTCACCCCTGTTTCAGGGAAGGACGGCAAGAGTTGCAGAGCTTATGTTCATTTGAGATTGGATTTTTATATTGTAGGTCCACATGCGGTATGTGTTAGCGCGAAATTATACATGTCTGCTTGTGGGAATGCATTTAATATAAATCTTAAATGATATATATCTTTGCAGCTTAGATTAGATTAGTTATGGTTATTAATTTTTTACCCACATCTCTGCATTTCTGTTAATGTGAGTGGCCTGGTTACATAATGGGAATATAATAGTCAGTGTGGGGTGTAGCTGTGACCGTAGCTCTGCCCGCACTCCACTAGGGGGCGCTGGAAACAATGACCGACATGCGGGGCACGCTGATTAACCAATTGAACTAAGCACACCATATAAACGATGGCCTGTGCTCACATGACACTGGCAAAGACAGAAGACTCGATAGAAAAAAAACTACACACGTAAAAGTACTATAAATCATATAAACTATAACGTAAGTTGCAAATATGTGTTAATATGTGTTAAAGCGTTTAACTCCTGCCGTCTTTCATTCCCTGAAGCCTGGGTTGCATTAGCAAAAGTGAACCAAATTTTTACAGCATGCGCGTCAGCCTCATACCAACCTTTAGGTTAAAGAACAACAACAAATATCTACTAAATTAATAATAATAGATGTGTATTTCATTGTGATATTTTTTTATTAAAATATCACATTGTTGGTTCCATCTTTGACCTAAAAGTATTAATAAATGCTGTAAGCTAGGAAAATTTCCCTGTTTATATGGAATTCACTATGGGTGACGTCACATAGGCGAGGGGTATTTTGAAAGTTTGAACCTCATTTATTGCACCTTGCTCAGAATGCTCTAAAATATAATTAAATTTAGAACAATTTTTCAGTCATTGATACAAAAAAAATATATCTAGCAGTTTTTTCGACTAGCTAGAGTACAGTCCTCGTGTGACCAAGCCATCATATAGTTTTTATTAGAGTAAAGGGGAACATCTAGCGCGCTGTACAAATTATTGTTCTACTAACTTACTGTATAGGTGTGCACAGGCTACATGACTCCCTACAGACGATAGCTCAACGTTCAACACTTTTGTTTGAGATGAATGAACCAGCCACGACTGATTGTCACACATTCCGTAGAAGAACAAAATAAATTAAAAAAAAACATGATAAGCATTTAACAATTTTAAGTCTTACATATTGGCATGGCGATGACCTCTATTAACTATTTATAATCTAAGAGTATACCACCTTTTCTATAAAAACCGAAGCGCGAACTTACACTGTCTGCTTGTGGGCATGCATTTAATATTGATCTGAAATGTTGATATACCTTTGCAACTAAGCTTATGGATTATGGAAATCCCTACACATGCAGCATGTGTAAGCGAGCACATACAGTACCTAGTTTACGATTGTAGGTACGTTAAATGTGAAATTAAAATATTTGTTTCATACTTGGGTACTGATTTGTCGAGATCTTGCTTTCAACTGAGCATTTAGTAAACATTTTTTTCTGTCAAGTGTTTTTCGCGCCATATTCGCTAATGCTTAATGACCCCAACATCTTATCTAGGCTCCTGATGCATGGTTGCAAGACATTCAAGAATGCAGAATGCTGCCCGATCGTGCAGGGGAGCATAATATTACGATTTATAAAAAGTAGTGGACGGTATTTTACGGATAATAACTGAACCTAATCAATGACTCGACACATTCAGTGTTATTCATTAGATTCCACCCATTCCTGTTTAGTGCGAGATTTTGAGAAACCAATTTAAATCTGTACCAGCCCGCTAAACCAAAATAAATAAAAAGGTGATTCATTAGCGAAATACGTGCATTTTTTTTTTTGGTTTACCGAATCCTGCTTAAACAGACTTCCGGTAGCTTTTTCTGTATGAAAAAATACGAAATGCTCGACATTTATCTAGGTATTTTGGTGTCTATGAATTTTTTTGAGGTTTTTGACAACTTTCGGAGACGCTCGGATGCATTCGGGTAAACGCCCCCTCCCGAACGTTTCCAAACATTCTAGCTGTCAAACTCATGTCGATTGCAGCTTTGAATGAACTAAAAATGGAAACAAGTATTTTTCAAAGCATGACTTCATTGTGGCTTCAGGTTTTGGCTGTAGGCATCACGAAGAAAATCTCAAAGATGGACCTTCATACTTCATTTACAAGAAAAGTGACAGTTTTACAAAATTGGTGACTTGAAAAATAACACGACGCGGCATCTGTCACTTTTCTTCTTGTCACAGTTTTTATATTTGTTTCGTTGCTGCATGCCGTAGATTTGTTGTTATAGTGTAAAATTCTAATGTTTTAAAGTTACTGTAATTGCTGAAACTCTTATTTGATTCATAAATCTTTTATTCTGAAAGTTATCTCGTACATTACGATCAGCTGGGGAATGAGGAAGATCGCCATTTTGCGTATGTCGATCTAGTTTAGAACGAAGTAAACCTACTCGTAGGTGGTTTACAAATGTGATCATGTTTTGAAACACGTTTAGTGTTAAACTGAATTATAAAGTTTTTATGAATCACCTTTTTTGTAAATTGAGATTAAATCGAGAAATTAAACCAGATCTCTAAAGAAATCTGGTTTAAAAAATCTAATGAATAACACTGATTTTGTTTAAAATTGATGATTAAAAGTGTGGGAAGTAGATAAGTGATGAAATTATGTGAAGTGGAATGAGATTAGATGAACTTTAAGGGAGTTAGATGAAGTTAAATGAGAGTAGATGAAATCTTTTGGGATTAAACGAAATGGAATGAGGTATTATAGGATTAGATTGAAATCATCGAAATAAAATTAAATTTGAGTAGGTATGGAATATTACATTTAATTTAATGCAAAATTTAAATAAAATTCAATTTTGTGTAATTATTTTTCTAAAAAAGCCATTGGACTAACTAAGAGTATATCGATAAAATATTTAAAGGTAAAACTCGATAGGTGCTGATTCACTGATTTGAGAAATCGTGGATACAACATTTAACTGTGTGTAACTTCTCATAGTAAGTGAACTAATTACTCGTATAAGGAGGTGCTCATGAAAAACTTCTTAACTACAGGGTTTTCACTCCTTTTTTTAATGTTTTCTCTCGTAGAAAATATGAAAAAAGATGCATTTAGATAAATGCACATTTTTTCCTAATTTCGACGAGAAACCTATGTAAGCTTAGTGTGTTACTTATTCAGTTAATTTTTAAGGCAGCGATATATGCCTCAAATTAAGACAAAAATAGAAATATGACAGCATTAAAAGCGTATTACCATCACAACACTACTCACTATCAACAGGTTGCCGGCGTGAATAAAATAATAATAAAAATTTAGATGCCTATTTTAATTACCCACCGTAAAGTTTCCGGAGTCATTACGTCGTTATTTTGTCTTTTGAGTAATTTCCATTGTTTTTGGTCTGGCTTTGTCAAAATCCATTTCCATGTCTGCTTTCAACGCCTAAAATGGACCCTGATTTTAATTTGTGAGAACTTTTTCACACGAATATATCACAACGAAGTATGTCTACGAAAATATTCTTTAATATGTTTTAATAGAAACAGCTTTCATCTCCTATAATAATTAGAAACCAAAAAAAGTTTCTTTCTTACCTTGTTTGGTTACCTAAGAAATGATTAAAGTCATCAAGGTAGGTCAGGATTTTTTATGCCATTTTTTTTTAGTAACACAGACAGAATATAAAGACCTTTTAATGTCTAAACTGACAATGATTAAATGTGTCACCAATAACTGATCTTTGTTACATTAGTTTTATCACGAACAAAATAACGTAGTGAAGGTAGGTCAGGTAAGAGAAGTAGGTCAAAACAAAATATAAATTTGTCTCTCTTTGTTGTACAGAATGAGATGGTTATTTAAGCTGTTGTTTTATTTATTTTTACAACAATTAAGTGCTCTGGTCATTGGTATAATAAGGATTAAGGACTAATATAGAGATACTTATACATACTAAGTTCCGGTATTTTCAAGGTTAGCATAGCGACTTTTATACTGAGCGAAAAGGACGCACTGGGTAGTCAATCGTGTGGGTAGTTTTTTTTATCAGTTTAAAGTCACATAAGCTAACGTTGAAAATACCGGGCCTAAAATAAGGTACATAAGAAATGATTCGCATTATCCTTTTACGTTTATGAAAAAACAATGGATTCAAACAGCTCTCAAAAAAAAAATATTAACGCAATAAAGATAGGTTAATTTCAAAGCTTTCCTTTTCACATTATTGATGACTGTATGCAGATGATGCAGTTCTTGTATCTGATTCAGCAGTAGAATTGCAAACAATGCTCTCTAGATTGAATGAAGCTTTGTTAGGTAACCATCTGAAGTTGAATGCAAGTAAGACGAAAGTATTGATTTTTGAAAGAGATGATGAAAGTATGAATTATGAATTTAAAATTAATGGAATGAATGTTGATGTCGTAAATGAGTTTGTATACCTGGGAAGTAAGTTTGAAAAAGATGGAAGAATGACCGGTGAATTTGAAAGAAGAGTAATGAAGGGCAGGTGTGTACTGGGTGCCACAGCTTGTATCGCCAAAAATCAAAACATCGATTGGCGGTACGCAGTGGCATACTTTTACCCACCTTGATGTATGGAAGCGAGGCCTGGACGGTGAATGAAAGTGAAATTAGTAAAGTCCATACTGTTGAAATGGACTTTCTAAGAAGTATGATTGGGAAAAAACGGAGTGACAGGGTGAGGAATGATTTTGTAAGAGAAGAATGTGGTGCAAGAGAAAGTGTGAAAGTGAAGATTAAAAGAAGTTTGTTAAGATGGTTTGGGCATATGGAGAGAATGAATGAGGAAAGACTGACGAAGAAAGTATATGTTGGTAGAATAGATGGATGTCGTGGTAGAGGAAGACCGAGAAAGGTATGGATGGACCAAATATCCGAAATTGCGAATGAATGGAATATCCAGAGTCATAATAAAAGAAGAGCTTGTATGAAGAAGGTTATGACTCTGGAGGAAATGAAAGAAGTATGTAAGGACAGAAAGAAATGGCGGTTGATCTGTAATGTTGGCGGCTAGGGTTTATTAAATTGGAATTTGTTTTTGTTTGTAAATGGATATTTTGTATTTGGATATTATTATTTAGTGATGTATAAAATGTAATTTGTCGTGTGTGTGTGTTCCTTGACTTATAGGTTGGTATGCGGCTGACCACCCATGCTGTAAAAATGGTTCACTTTGCCAATGTCACCCCTGTCTCAGGGAAGGACGGCAAGAGTTGCAGGGTGTATGTCCATTTGAGATTTGGTTTTTATGTTGTAGGTTCACATGAGGCATGTGCAAGCGCGAACTTGTACGTGTCTGGTTGTGAGAATGCATGTAATGTGAATCTCCAATGTAACATATCCTTGCAACTTAGATTAGATTAGATTAGATTAGATCTGATTAACAAAGTAAAAGACAGAGACGACTGCTTAGCGTGCTGTTTCGTTGTATTTTAAATAAAATAGACACTCTGAATTTTAAAGTATATCCACGGAAATGTGTAGATTCACACAAAGGCGGCATTTTTACGTCAATTTAAACATGCGAATGGAGAATGAAGCGTGAAACTTCTTACCCACTTATGAAAAACCTTCAGCGTTGCATAATTACATTCGATATGGGAAATCCTTACTATAAGACAAAAAACGTTATTCACAACACATTTAATCCATGGATCATCGTTTTATTCTACGGAAAATTCACGTTAGGTGGCGGTGAGCCATGAATTTGCTATGTGAATAACAGACACCATTTTCCAAAACACTGTTTTTTTTCCGAAATTGAGGCTGACCACCCATACTGTAAAAAATGGTTCACTTTGAATATATCCTTGCAACTTAGATTATAGATTATAGATGATCATCTTTAAAAAAAAAACCCTCGATTGACGCTTTTGATTCTATACCACTTAAATATTGCATAAATAACCTTTGTACCCTGAGTGTACACGAAAATATTAAATTACATTTTAGTTTCGTCATGTGTGGAATGTAAATTGTGATATTAAGAATGCTGGGTTGACCTCTGCCGGCCCAAAAAGTTGCTCAACAAAAATGCATGATTTTTTTTGTATGCGCCATGAAAAGGTACATTGATTTAAGCGATAACTTACTCTTCACTTGAACGTTGATGAACGTTTTCTTTAATGAAATCGATGGCTGCTCGAAGCCTCCTCGTACACGTCCTGTGTGTATGTGTCAGAAGGGCTCACAGCGCATGTACGTAACTTATTTAAAGTGAATCATGACTTCAAGGGCTCTTCAAAATTTTACGGTGTTTTTCAAATAAAACAAATCTATGGATCATCTTCCGCTTAAAGAGAATTTTCTTTACAAAAAAAAATACGTCATACTTTCTTGTAACCGGCGGCCGGTCGTTGTCTAATGGTAAACGCTACGGACTCGTAATCGAGAGGTGGTGGGGGGGCGAACCACCCATACTGTAAAAAATGGTTCACTTTGAAAATGTCACCAGTGTTTCAGGGAAGGTCGGCAATAGTTGAAGGGCTTAAGTTCATTTGAGATTGGGTTATTATTTTTTAAGTCCACACGTGGCATGTGTAAAAACGAATGTAAACGTGTCTGCTTATGGGAATGCATGTAATATGGATTTTAAATGTAATACTTTGCAACTCAGATTATAGATATATATTACAGAGCCACAGCAACGCGTGGCAGGGTACAGCCGCTATACTTATAAATATGCAACTTTTACAATCGCAGTTCTGGATTATTGCATGTGCATGTTGTAGCGAACTGTTGAAAACGAAAGTCTAGTTCGTTACACACTGTGGATTACTGCTGAGCGGTTTATTCAACTCGCTGCTATTAATATATTCTGCTTTTTATTTAGCCTGCAGACATCTTATAATACACGAATATTGTGTAATAGATAATCGCTAACATATGTACAACATTGTGTGCTGGTTTGAGAATTTACATCAGTGATTAACAACCACTTCAGATGCTTGCACAATAGAAGACAATAAGATTTTAACCAGAAGCGCTATTCTGCTAAATTCCTTACACTTTGGATATCCATACAAGTCGGAAGCGCTAGCGGTTGCGAATGAACTCCATAGATAAAAAATCACAGTACACCTTAAATTTGGACACGAATCGCCAGCTCATCGCCTTAGAGCCCGTTCCTACTTGTCGGGTGTCAGATCAGTATATTCATCGGAGCTTCCAGTTGCAGAACATTTCGGTCAAAATCGGTTTCCGATAAGTGTGAATAGCTCCATACATAATGTTCTGCCACTGGAACCTCCGGTTAATATACGGATCCGACACCCGACAAGTGGGAACGGGCTCGTCGTAAGGAATTTAGCAGAATAGGGCTTCAGAACTTAAAAAAATGTCCTTTTAAAAGTAATCCTCACACAAAGATCATTTGATGATACAAAAAAAAATGCAAAACAATAATCACTTTTTGACTTAGGTACCTACCAATCCCGCAAACTATTGGGTTTGTATGAGCTGAACAAGTCAAATGAAATCAAGGAAAAACCATGTGTGAACAGAACGCAATGCAGTTATACTCGTACATGTTAGAGAAGATGTACGCATTTTTTCAAAAATATGTATTTAAGTTTATGGAATCGGCACAATAATAAAATCCCTCGACCACATGCCGCCACCAATTGTAGATAAATAAAAAGACTACCGATTATCAGCATTTCCTAATATTTTACAATACCGTAAAACGTATGCAGTTGGCACAAATGCTAGGTGTAGTACGCAGAGCTTTATAAACTGCATTCTAAATCTATATGTATCATTTGAGATTCATATTAAATGCATTCTCACAAGCAGACACGAATAATTTCGCGCTCACACATGCCGCATGTGGACCTACAATATAAAAAAAAAACAATCTCAAATGAACATAAGCCCTGCAACTCTTGCCGACCTTCCCTGAAACAGGGGTGACCTTGTGGCAACATATTATATTAAAGTTATGACTCTATGTCCTAACTCTGCCCTGGCCAAGTGACATCACATTTTGATTTAAAGTTCCCAGTCCGTTTAGATTTATTCCAACATTATAAAAATAAATACTAAACACCTATTTAAAGAAGAAATCTTTTAACTGAAACCAGTTTGAAGTAAATTGTTTTTTTTTTGGTATTAAAAACCAGCAACTCTTAGATCTAATTTGGACCCATCAAATAAATGAAGCTGAATGCTCATTCACTTTTCATATGTTAATGTATTCAAAGCAAGAGTGAATTAATAGATAAACTTTTGCATCACTAATCTGGTTTTGTTAAACTGGATTTGACGGATGTCAACGAAAGCAAGAGTGGACTTTAAATAAATTCCAGCATGGCGTCATCTCTGATACATAAAATAACCTGAGAGACCAACATGGGATCCGACCTACGAAAAAGAGTATAATATCAATAATATTAGGATGATTTATTTGGTGAGCGCTGTTTTTGTGTGAATCACACCTCAAGAGTCTTCTAAGTATAAGTCTATTTAATGCACGCCCACAAGCAGGCACATGTAAGTTCGCACTTACACGTCATGCTGCATGTGTAGGTACACACTAAATAAACCAAACCTAAGATGAGCGTAAACTTACATTCAGGAAAACTGTTTTCAAGAAATAGTAATTAACAAGTTCATTATCTATATTTATAATCAAAGTTGCAAACGTATGTTAACATTTAAAATTCATATTAAATGCATGCTCACAAATAGACACGTTTAAGTTTTCGCTTACAATTGCGTCACGAGTACTTAATTAAAGTACAAACCTTAAATGAACATAAGACCTGCAACTTTTGCCGACCTCTCCTTAAACAGGGGTGATATTGGCGAAGTGAACCATTTTTTACATTAGCGTGGTCAGCCTCATACCAACCTATAAATCATTATCTAATCTAAATCTAAATCTAAGCTGCAAAGATATGTATCATTTGAGATTAATATTAAATGCATTCCCACAAGCAGACATGCATAATTTCGCGCTTACACATGCTGCATGTGGACCTACAATATAAAAACCCCAATCTCAAATGAACATAAGCCCTGCAACTCTTGCCGACCTTCCCTGAAGCAGGGGTGACATTGGCAAAGTGAACCATTTTTTACAGTATGGGTGGTCAGCCGCATACCAACCTATCAATCAAGGAGTACATGCAATTGATATAATCAAATATATAAAACAAATAAATTCTAAGCAATTAAACAGTAAAAAATTAAAAAGCTACAACACATATTTTTTAAATTTAAAAGCCTTAGCTTTAACCGCCAGCATTACAGATCAACCGCCATTTCTTTCGATCCTTGCATACTTCTTTCATTTCATCCAGAGCCATAACCTATAGTTTTTCTATATTCTTCACTTGGACTTCAGTCAGTTTTTTTACCCAAAAGTTTACATGAAAAACATCAAATCCAGTTTGTATTTACATATTCAAACAAACACGTCTTCACTAATTGCCTGTGTCGTTTTTTATTCGTAGAATATTCCATCTTTTTTTGCACAATAAAAAGCTGTTTACACCGGTGCATTTTTTTTTTACCAAAAATAAATGCAAGTTTAAACTCTCACTAGACGTTCTGTTTTAGTTTACATACATTTTTAATAAAAAGTTAAGTATACTATATTCACATAGAAAAAGCAGTTTATACTGGTTTTTCACAATTATCCTCTACAATACTCTAGGTTTAAAAACATTACATTAAAACTAAACTACAGCGCTCACGAGAACATGTGCAAAAACTGAAACCCTCACTAGAGATGCTGTTTTAGTTTGCATACATTTTTGGTAAAAAGCTATGGTTATGTTTAAACGTTAGGTTTTATAGGTAGCTGGTACACCATGTGACAGAATGACATAATCGCAATATCGGACGTCAGCTGTAATGAGCCGTTATTGGGATGTAGCTCTCAAGGCTGGCGGACGACAATGCTGGATATTGCTAATGCGACTCCATTGCAATTCTCCTAAATATAGACGTGATCTGTCGAGTATGAGAGTATTGTTTGAACTAAACCATTGACTTACATATGATATCCGTGGACTAGTAACTATTTAACGGAAAAAGTCACTAAATCCGTTTCAACTCCAAATAATTTCAATCCCCCTTAGTTACAAAGTCAACAAAGATCTTCACAGTGTCATTTACAAAAAAACTGGAGTGAAACTACGAAATCTTTCCAGAATGTTGGCAGCTTTGGAATTACTTCCAGCGTGAACGCTGTGCGCGCGCGTTATAATTGTTGTGATGTGTATTGGTCGGTAAAATTGCCTTTTTTTTTAAGAAAAAATGCATTGATTAAAAACATTATGGCAAGTGTAATCATTGGGGTCGAAACAAAAAATGGTGCAAGCAAGAAAACAGGATTTCACAGGTAAGAACATGTTTTGTATGAGTACACCACTACTGTGTTTGACAGGACTGGGGACAATACTGTGCCCCATGTATGTATTAATGTCGTAAGCTAGTTTCTACTCCTCTATATTTTTCGATGGCCCTACAGCTCATATCTCCCCTTGGCCTCCATCAGCCTTCGCCTCCAACTCCTCCTGTCTACCGCTACGGGCTCCAGTCTGTCACCTGCAGTAGTTGGTTTACGTCCTTCCTCACCTCATCCTCCCATCTCCCTCAAGGATCGTTTTCCGAACCCGTGAAGACGGCATGCTCTGCACTCTACTCCTCTATATTATAACTCAATGGACATGACCTTATTAGTATTGAGTACAATTAAAGAGAATGAGCTGCTTTCTAATGAATGCGGGTTTAACAAGTACAAATTACATTTCAAGAATGATTAAAGCTGAATTCATCGGTTGTGGTCGGCGGTTTAATCCGTTTTCAGATGTTAAATAGTTGTTATCGCGCCCTCGGATCATGCCGAGTTAAACCCGGTTTAACCTTTGGCCTTATTTAAACCAACTGATGTAATCTCACAGGGAGAAAGTTGGTCCTTGTTTGTGAAAACACAGTAATTGTGGTTTTGATAACATACGAGAAAGCAACAAAAAAGGTACAAATTTCTCCAGTCAAAATTTTCAAAAAATATATACCAGTTTTAAGTCCGGGGTAAAAGTCTCGTCGATAGATCTTACCGTACCTATTTGAAGATAGGATGGAATACAGCATGGCGGCGTATCAACAGCTGATACAGTTTATATATGGGACAACGATCAGCTGTTCAGGTACCGTCATGTTTTATTCAATCCTATCTTCAAATAGATACGGTAAGATCTACCGACGGCCATCGAGACTTCCACCACTGGTTAATTTATAAAGGTAAGTAACTTCGCATAAAGCGCGATGGCGATCGTTGATTGCCTGCGTGTCCCAGGATCACAGTTCGCCGTACTCACACCAACACCGCTCGCAGCGTCTGAGCAAAAGGGGAAAAAGCTGATCTTTGTTATTATGACGTCAACCAATGTACAGCTACTCAACACTAGCGTCTTTTCAAGACAGATAGTAACCCAGCAAAGGATTTTTACGTAAAATTTCAACTGGAGTTACGGAAATAATTTGACCAACCGGTGTTGTAGGAAAACTTAAATTATTCTCCTCGTTTCGTTAGCATAGTAGGCAACGTCTTCAGAAGGCATCCTTTCTACATGACGATTAATGATGACCTCATTCTCAATTCAAATAAAATCATCTTGGTGTCTTTCCCTGTAACAGAAAATGAGTTCGCAAAGTGAAACAATTTTTACATTACGGTTGGTCGAACTCATATCAATCTATAAGTCAAGGAAATATATAAAACAAAAAATAAACATTATAATCGCCGATCTTCGACAGAAGTGGACCTAAATAACAACAAGCCACATAGTTTTAAAATTCCGTAGACATAACGCAATACAGTCAACTAAACAAATTTGTCACACATTTTATTCCTGCGTCAGTATAAACTGTAAAAGGTGACATCACTCGTGTACCACAAAATAAATACCGAAACAAACCGTCGCTTCAACCGACTGTACGTGATTTAAATATTAACATACTATTTAGAAAGCCAATGCATCATATTTATGTTCCGTGATCTGTGGCATCATAATGTCACAATTTAATTTTACATCACACTGTTTTATTTTCAATTTGATTGTAAAGATTACAAATTACTAACGTTTCTGGTACTAAGGGCCGGTCTTATAAACGTCCGTTAGTTAAATGTCGTACCAAATTAACCGAAAAATAATACAAACGTCACATTTTTCGTCTTATAACGATCCGTTCGTTTAATTTCCGTAAAAAGTTACCGACAGAACTAACCGACAGCCGAGGCAGCGATTAATCGCAGATACCGGCCGGTAACTTAAGGTTTGAGGTTAGGTTATCTGTCAAAGCATTGTTTCTTTGCGGTGAGTTTTGTGTGTCATCCTGTGTAATCCATATCGGACTTCTACGCTCTGTCCTATTGAAGTGTTTTGTGCTGACTCTAAAATGTTTTCCGACAGTGATAGTGAATTGATTGAGAATGTGCTGTATTCGTCGTCTTCTGATGAGGATGCAGGAAGACGAAGAAAAAGAGTGTTCAGATGTCGCGTGGACTATTTCAACATCCTAGATGATTTAGATTTTGTGTGTCGCTTTCGATTGACAAAGAGCAGTGCACAAAATGTATTAAACATGATTGGGAGCACGTTGACCCGACCTACAGCCCGAAATAATGCATTGACACCATCAACCCAACTACTTGTTGCATTGAGGTTTTATGCGTTAGGGTCAATATTATTAGCCTCTGCGGATTTTGTGGGAGTATCGAAGCAAAGTGCAAGCAATATTGTCTGGGAAGTATCCAAGAAAATATGTGGCATAAGAGCTCGCTATATAAAAATAACCAATGATAATTCTACCAAAGAATTGTTTTATAACTTGGCCAGATTTCCTTGTGTGATAGGAGCAATCGACGGTACGCACATCAGGATTCAGTCGCCTGGAGGACGGGATGCTGAGGCCTTCAGAAATAGGAAGGGCTATTTTTCACTGAATGTGCAGTGTGTTTGTGATGCCAATTTATGCATCACAGACATTGTTGTGAAATGGCCGGGAGCTTCACATGACTCTCATATTTTCAATTCATCCATGTTGAAGTCCCGTTTTGAGAGTGGAGAATTTGGAGACTCTATGTTGGTTGGAGACAGCGGATATGCTGTAAAACGGTACCTCATGACTCCTCTTTCCAATCCCCAGACATCAGAAGAGATTCTCTACAACGAATCCCAAATTCGAACGAGGAATTCTATTGAACGTTGTTTTGGCGTATGGAAGCGGCGGTTTCCAGTTCTTTTCATGCCATTGAGAATAGCTGTGAATAGAGCTCAGTCTGTCATTGTGGCAACAGCTGTCTTACACAACATTTGCCGATTGAACAGTGAAGACATCCTACCCCCAGATGTCCAAGAAGAGTCACCTCAGGATAACGATTTGCCATCAGCAGAAAGTGTTGCATCGGGTCCTGGCACACAAGATTATTACAGAAGAGATTTAATAGATAATTATTTTAAAAATTTGGTGTAATTAAATTTTAATGTAAGAAATTATGACGATGACTTGTAGTTTTGTTTCTCTTGATTGTATATTAAATTTGATTTTTGATTTGTATTTCTTTCCGATATCTTTGATTTTTATTTTTGTATATTTTGATGTTTGATTTATATTTTTCTTAGATACTCGTAACTTTGATTTTATTTTTTGTACATTCTGATTTAATGGGGTCATAATAAAAGGAGAGCTTGTATGAAGAAGGTTATGACTCTGGATGAAATGAAAGAAGTATGCAAGGGCCGAATAAATGGCAGTTAATCGACAATGTTGGTGGTTAAGACTTTTTTAAAAATATATACATACCTGTATTATAATGTACTTTGCAGCTCCATGTAGGTAAATGATTTTTCTGTTTTTTTTTTATGTACCTATATTAAATATTGCATTTTATAATTTTTGTTCGTCGACTTATAAGGTTGGTATGAGGATGGTCACCTACTCTGTAAAAATTGGTTCACTTTGCAAATGTCACCTCTGTTTTAGGCAATGGTGGCAAGAGTTGCAGGGCTTATTTTCATTTGCGATTTGAGTTTTTATTTTGTAATGTTCACATGCAGCATGTGTAAGCACTTGTCTGCTTGTGTGCATGCAAGGTATAGGAATCTTAAATGTTAGTATATCTTTGCAAATTAGATGATAGGTAAATATATTTTATGAGATTGAATATTGATGTTTCTTTTATGTAAATATTACTTTTGTTGTATTTTGAAATGTTTTTTTGTCCATTTTTTAATATATTTCTGAAATCTTAAAACCTTTTGTCTTATTATTGGGGACACTCCTCTACAAGTATCAATATTACATTACTTATTCATATTATGGGAGAGTTGAGCAGGGGCGTGCATCAGTGGTGAAGCGTGCCATACAAGCCGGTTCCCATCGGCTTCCCTTTTAAAATGATGTAACTAAGTAGTTTAAAAATATAGGCACAAAGTAAAAAAATACATTTAAAACCAAAGAAACAATACATATTTTCCCCCCATTGAAACCATGCAGTCTGCTTTATTATCATTTTTGCCTCATTTTAAACGGGAAACCGATGGGAATCGGCTTGTATGGCACCCTTTGCCACTGGCGTGCATCCAATAAAGGCACATGTAAGTATAAGGTAGGCAACATATTTAATAAGAAATGCATTTAACATTGAAATAAACCAATTAGAGCCATTGTTCCAACTCAAAATAATTTCTAAGGTTTTATATCCATTTTCTTTATTGAACACAGTTAAGGATAAAGTATAGTTTATTACTAATTATTTATTTAAAAAGTGAACAAGATAATGTACAGAGTTTATAAACCTCAAGATTTTCAACATAAATCATAATTATACAACATAATTTTAATTAATTAAAAAATGTAGGAAGTGCTTATCTTAAAAGTTATAGAGTAAGTTATGCATATTTGGAATACCACTATTAAATAAATCATAACTATGTGAGGAACTTATAATTAATTTGAATGGAACAAAAGTTGAAGTAGAAGTAAGTTTGAGGCAAATGGTAAGATGGCGAGAGAATTAGAAAGAGTGCCAGCAAAGAAGATGCGTGATGGGAGCGTTCAGTAGAATAGCGAAGAATAAAAGAATCTACAAAAAATTAAAATGGCGGTACACAATTGTATATTGCTGCCGACCCTGATGTATGGAAGTGAGTCGTGGACCGTGAATGAAAGAGAAGCAAATAAGGTAAGCACCGTAGAAACGGTTCATTTGAGAAGTATGACAGAAAAAAACACTGAAAAATAAATTGTGAAACGAATGGGTTCTGAATGAATGCGGAGTAAAAGAAAACGTGAAAGTGAAAGTTTACAGCAATGTGATGCAATGGTTTGGACATATTGAAAGGATGAATGAAGACCGACTGACAAAAAAGTATATGAAGGGAATGTAATAGGTAAGCGTGAAAGGGGAAGACCTAGGAAAGAATGAATTGATCAGATATGTGAGATTGCGAACAAATGGAATTTACAGAATGGAAATAAGATAAGAGCGTGCATGAAAAGAGTGATGAAACTAGATGAGATGAAAGAAGTATGCAAGGACAGAGTCAAGTGGAGGTACCGGCCACCCCTAAAAGAATGGAGGCAGGATACAAGACAAGACAAGGCAATCTAACTGAAGAGCAGCAAATAATAAACTTCAATCTAAATGGCACAGAACAATACATTATTACGCCTCGCTAATGCCTCAATGATCACAAAAACAAATTTAGTTTTCCAAATTAGCATCTTTTCCTCTATTAAATTGAAATTAAATTTTCTTACTTTCTTTTAATAATTCCAATTTATACTCGTAGTAGCTAGCTATAGCATTGTTTCGACGAATTTTTGATTTTGTTAGCTTATTTTTGTCGATTGCTTCTTTTTTTTCATTTCTCACTGTCAATCTTGAATCAACAGGTGTTTTTAATGATGCCGGGGTCCACGTCTGCCATTTACTTTCGACATTGCTCACAGGCTCTTCTGGAGGAAAATTATCATTTGGTGGCACGTCTATTACAAGCTCCAAAACTGGCTGGCTGGTTGTTGGCTGTGAGACGTACTCAATTTGTATGGCGTCACTATCAAACTGATTTTCTAGGCCATAGCAACTCAGTTTGATCAGTGATGTCACTTTATCCAGGGTAGCATCCTCGCTTACTGGTAGCATTGGACCTCCACCAGTTGCCCTGTAAACAAACGTATTATGTTTTATTTTATGCACTTTTAACAAACAGAATTTAGGGCAGAAATGTGTCTGGCTAAATGCAACGCAACTAAGCTACACATATAGTGTAACTCTTTGCCGTGTTAGGGTCGCATATGGCGAGTGAACCTATTTGTTTTTACAGGTAAGGGGTACAGGTAAGGGGTACCTTACAGGTAAGGGGTACAGGTAAGGGGTACAGGTAAGGGGTACCAGCCTTACGCCAACCACTTCAGTGAAGTGGGAGGTTTCCCAGCTCCCGAGGGGGCTGGTACTCATTTCTTGTGAAGGCTGAGTAAGCCTTGTCGGTTCTTTATTATGAGGTTTGAAATAAACAACAAAACGGGAAATCATTTCTGACACCCTCAGCGGGATTCGAACCCGAGCTCACGGGATAAGATGCAAGCACTCTACCAACCAAGCTATCGAGCGGACGGCTAGTGTTGTGAAAATCTAATATTTGTACAGCGAAATGCATTTTGCCATTTTTAAAATAAGCTTCACATGGCAAATGACAATCTATCTATCTATAATCTAAGCTGCAAAGATATGTTAACATTTAAGGTTCATATTAAGTGCATGCCCACAGACAGGCACATGTAGGTTCGCGCCTACACATTCTGCATGTGTGCATACAAATAAGCAAAACCTCACATGAACAAAAACCTTGCAACTCCTGCTGCCGTTCTATCAATGATGATATTTGGCATGACTGAAATGATTATGAACATTTTGGAATCTACAATATTGATAAACAATAAAGAATACCTGTAATTGCTGTTGCTAAGTGCTGCTCTTTTCCTTGCGGCCTTCTTCAAATTGTCCCACTTGAGTTTTAACTGGGCCACATCCCTTGGCACCCTGTTGGTGGCATTAAAGCTCATCGCCAAGCACTGCCACGCTTGTTCTTTAGTGGCGTTTGATGCCACATCCGTCTTCTTCGACAAAAGTACGTTGTTATCCTCTAATAACTCAATTAATTTTGTCACCTCCTCTGCCGTGAATTGTTTGCTCCTGCCTTTTGTCTGAAATTATAAAAATCACATTAGAAGGATGCAAGAGAAGCGTCATTGTTTTTCATGATAAAATTAACTTTTTATCAAGATATAACCATTGCACATAAGTCATTTTATATATATAAATAATAATACAAAAGTTATCACAAGTAAATAACTGTACTTACATTCATTTTATTGATAAACTTTAACCAGGGAATATGACGCGCACAATAAATTTTAGGTTATGTTTCGTATCTGACAGCAAGCGGGTGACGTATGTTCATGAATGCACTTAAAAGTCATAGAAAAATACGAGTGCATCTTTGAGAACTAACGGACGGTAAAAAAAGCTTTATAGGACGACCATCGGTAAGATCAATCCGTAAACGTCCATCCGTTAGTTTGTTGTCGAGATACTTACGGATATTTGGTCTCTCGTTTATAAGACCGGCCCTAAGACCATTATCAGGCATACGAAAATAGAAGCTCAATAATTAAAAATTAGAACACAATTATTTTTTTCGCGAGTTGATTTATTTCCTCGAGCGCTTTCGGTGTTATCACACCATTCTCGAGAAAACAACGAACTTGTTCCGAACTTTCCGAAACCTGGGCTGAGATTTCATTGACTGTCACTTCTGCCATCATCGCGTGGAAGGGGATGGATGTATGCAAACTATGCATGTGCGAGGGAGATTAATAGCAAAAAGGTAAGCAAGCGATCACGAATGGTTTACGTAAATTAATTTAAGTTTTTACACGATCGTTTTTCTACTGAATGAGGGCAGAATAAAAATAGACGTAGATAAAATTGTGATGTCTTACGGCCGGGTTACTACGGAGGAGGCAAGTAAATATTTTATAATGGTTTACCAAGAACCGCAGTCCCATACAAGAGTGACGTTTGCCCGCCGAAAAAAAATCTATACTCAAATATGTGCCGGGTTTATTTGATGGGTGGGAATGAAATGATTTGTAGTTAGGTATTTTCGGTTTTACGGCAGGTACGGATCAGTAATTTTTGGTGTGGGAGAAGCGATGACTCAACAGTAACAATTATGCACGCCAGATGAACAAAGGCAGCGTATAATATCGATGGAAAACAGGGCAGAACTGGGTGAATGTGAAAATAAATAAAAAAGTTTGGCAGCATAGGGCAAAACGCAACGCAACTAAGCTGCACACATAGTGCAAATTCTTGCCCCGTTGTCCCTGAAGTCGCATGTGGCGTGTGGAACATATTTATTTTCAAAGGTAAGAGGGCTGACCTCAACGTCTTTACTTGGAGTTGAGGTTATTCTCTCCATTCCAGGAGTGAGGTTCTTATTTTATGTGAGGCTGACTAAACCTCGGCGTTATTTTAATTTTGGGGTTGGAACAAGCACGAAACAATAAATCATTTCTGACACCCGTGGTTCGTACTGAGCCCTAGCTCTCTTGCATGGAACGCAATCATTCTTCCAACTGAGCTCTCCACCGGATAGTTTAGTTAGTCTGTTTCAGTTATTTCCTGAAATAACTGAAACAGACGCGCTTCTGGTAAAAAACGTCAGATTTCTGGGAGAAGCAATTAATAACAAATAGTATATTGCTTCTACACAGCAACCAGGCCGAGTGACGTCAGAATTTTGTTGTCAATGGAATTTGTGCCGGATCCATTTCCAGTATGAGTGAAAAATATTACTGAGTAGTGGGAAATGTATTTTAAACCTTTTAAAATTAATCTGATGTACCCACCAAATTAAAATAAAATAAAAAATATAAATTAAAGGTCAAAGTTTGCATCTGTCAGGACATTTTTGAATGCGCGTGGGATTGATTTGTCGTCGGTGTTGTCACACCGAAAAAACGCCAAATTAGAGTTAATAATACGATAATGACGTTGGCGAGCAACACTGGCACAATGCTAAAGGAGTGCATTATGGAACAGGAACACGAAATGACAATGGTGCATTGTTGAACACTTATCTGTCAAAATAGAATCGATCAACGGCGGATCGCTAGTAATTTCCAAATTAATAGTTATTTCTTATTGTGTGGACTGTTGACAGAATTAATTTAAGGTTATTGATGAAAAAAAAAATGATTAAGGGCGAGCTTTCCAGCATCTGTCTATATCTATAATCTATAATCTAAGTTGCAAGGATATATTCATTTAAAGCTCTCAGATGTATGCCCACAAACAAACACGTGTAGTTCGCGCTTACAAATGCTGATTGTGTACTTACAAATAAAATCCAAACTCAAATGAACATAAGCCCTGCAACTCCTGCCGACATTCCCTGAAACAGGGGTGACATTGGCAAAGTGTACCATTTTTTATAGTATGGGTGGTCAGCCTCATCCAGAAAAATGTACCATCATTATCAAAAATAACATTTTAACTTGTAAGAATAAGTACTATAAGATTATTTGGCATATGCATTGCTTTAAAGTGTTTTCTTACAAAGAACCTTACGTAATGAGCCATTTAAGGATATACTATAAAGACAACTAACAAAAACTATCATACTATAACAACAAATTGATGCAAAATTGTGATATGGGAACAGTGAGAAACATTCTTAAATTTTTAAATTGAAGTCTGATTTGATGTACGTAATGAAGGTTGGAAAATAATGTTTGTACTCGCACCAAGTACTGATAAGAATAATGAATAACAAAAGACAAAAATTGCACAGGAATGACAGTTTTAGAAAGCATTATCAGACAAAGCACTATTTTATGTTTGAGGCGAAAAATATTGTTGTATTATTTAATATCTTTCAGGGCAAGCAGGTACATGTCTACTTACATTTTATCTAAGATTAATATTTTTGCTGCTTGATAAAAAAAATATATAAGATTAGATAAGACAGCTGATAAATCCACGAAGTTATTAAAAATACATATTTCAAGATAGACTTCTGTGAAGACTACAGAATATATGCCAGTAACTTTTTGGAAAGAAAGATTTGTCTAACAACGATTCTTTAAAAACCAAAGCATTCGTTGTCAACATTTTAAAAATAATATCACCATCATCAGCTAGACAACCCTGAAGAGGTCTTGACTGTACCCAGGGTTTTCCTTTGCTCTCGCCGGTCCAACCCCTTAGCTCTCCAGCTACGTTTGCCTGCCTTGGCTGCATCTGCATCGGCACCGGCCATCCATCTAACTATCTTCTATGTTGTTATTAATAAAGTGGACACAATAAAGATGTAAAGTAGGCTTGACATCCGTGATCAAATCATATAAGAGGCTTTTATGAAGGATGATGTGGTCAATCAATTTGGCACATTTATCGTACATGGGAAAAATCTTTTTTTTGCAACGGTTCATCTATAACTTTTCTATTAGACCTCATCTGGAAAACTTTTATTTTAATCTACTTCAAAAACGTAGACAGTCTTGAGGTGTTCGGTAATCTTTTTCATTTGTAGTGAGTAGTATTCAGAATTATCTCATTGGACCACACCTCTCGAGCCTCTTATGATGACTTTCAGATATGCACCACCTACTACTTTTAAAAGAAGGAAACCATAACTTACAACAATTGAAAGATCACGCATGGAGCATAGACTAAAAAGAGTCTCGCATTCCACAGACGGGAGCTAATATAGATTTGTAGAGGCGATTCCTAGCATTCCTACAGTGGCTTACTACATGGCGTCTCAAAACTAAACATAGACCAAGAGTGTACCAAGGAAACGATCACACGGGAACGCTCTAGGAAAAAAGGCGCCCTACAAAAAGTTCAATTGCCAATCGATAATGAAAGCATTCAAAAGACTTGGACTGATAACCAATTCAGATCTCTTGTTTCAGGGTAATGTGTTAACTTTTTTTAAGCAATAGTTCCTGAGAAGAATTGATATTTTATACATTTTGAAATTTTTGGTGTTTAAATCTTTAGAAGACAGGGAAAAATCCCTTGTCTTTAAAGCGAATCAAAAACCACAAATCACTTTATGGAACTATGATTTGAATATTTTTTTCAATACCTTGGACCATTTTGTAAAAGCTCACACAACTATCTGCCTAGACCCTCCTCTGACAAAATCTATTTCCACTCAAACACTTCACAATAATACACAAAATGTATCTCCTCTCTTATGAATCTTCACCACGCGCATGTAGATGAAATATAATATATACAATTCAAAGCACCAGCATTGAGATAAAGACATTCGTTAACCTTTCATAATGAACCTGAAAAGTCGCCATTAATTAAAAATAATTCTGACAGATTGGCGGCCTGTCATTTTGTCGCTTGTCACTTTAACAATTTCAGTATTTGATAATTTTTCAAAGATTATCATTTTTCCTGCCAAAAAACTGTCACAAGTTTTAATAACTTGCTTACGTTAAAAAAAAAGTACTTGCCTCAAACCTAGTTATCAACCTAGAGAATGCAAAGCAGTAGAAATACGACTAAAAGTTAAAATGCGCGACTTTTCTAAATATTTTCGGCCATTTTTCTTCGGCATTTTGAACCAAGTAAAAAAAGTCAACGGCAGTTCTGGATTTCGACAAAACTTAAAACTATTCTTGAACTTAGCACAGTATTCATTAATCATATAAAAACGCAAATCAGCCATCTCTATTTGGTTTAAAAACATTTACCCCAGTACAAGAACCTATTAATCTTTCAACGTACAAAAATGGGACGCATCTTTCATTTACGTCAAAATGATGGATAGCTTTATCTAATAGAAATATAATAGCATGAAAATATTAACTTAACTGTACATTTTTTCAATGTCATAAGTTTTTCTACACAAAAGAAATTTTTAGACAGGTCTTAGCTTTGTTTCCAAAGTCATTTTGAAGCAGGAATTGCCTATACACTAGCAGAAAAGTAGTACATAGTCACAAATGAAACATTAATTTCGTATCTGCGTGTACGAGTTGCAGAGAAATTCATAAAAAAATTAGGTATGCAATTTAATATCAATTTGCCAAAAACTCGAAAAAAACGAAGTGTTCAAATACCTATTGGCTATTACTATCCGTTGTAACTAGCCCTTGAGGTGTGCTACACACGAAAACGGCGCTTTTTAAAAAAACAAATTATCCAAATATATATATATATATAAACAGAAAAAAATGGTTCTATCCCCATTTTCACGTTTTAAGGGGTATTTAATGAAAAAGTAAATTGTAATAAAATAAGAGACTAGACTTGAAGTGAAATTGGTTTTATGTTTTAGTTTTTTTTGATGTCCATGTTTATATTATTATTTATTGATTTTAAAAATGTAATTTGTCATGTATGTTCCTTGACTTATAGGTTGGTATGCGGCTGACCACCCATACTGTAAAAAATGGTTCACTTTGCCAATGTCACCCCTGTTTCAGGGAAGGACGGCAAGAGTTGCAGGGCTTATGTTCATTTGAGATTAAGTTTTTATAATGTAGGTCCACATGCGGCATGTGTTAGCGCGAAATTATACATGTCTGCTTGTGGGAATGCAATTAATATAAATCTTAAATTATATATATCCTTGCAGCTTAGATTAGACTAGGTTATCAAAAAATAACATTGCATTTAAGTTTTTGATTCAGAAGTGCTGTTTCTGCCTTGAAAAATTCTGGAACTTTGAAATAAATTCGCATTCATTTTCCATGTGGCTATTTTCGCAAATCTCTGACCTGATTTATAACGCGATGTGGCAAGCATGTGTATTTCTTTTAACATTTTAAATTTACTTTTAAAAATGTGTACACACGCATTAATTTAATTTTGTATGTTTATATATCCTGCGCGCGCATCTGTCAGATTGCGTCTTTATAAATTGTGTTTTCGCGGGAAGGATGAACGTGTTCGTGTCAGTTACGCAAAACTAAAATAATTGCATACCTACATGTCATATTTACATTGCGAAACTTTGTATGGGAATCGCTAATACTGTGTTTATTAAATTATCACGTTATACAACTGAGTCAGTATTGTTAAAAATAATTACAAACACCTTAAAAGTAGGTACCTACTGTAGGTAAATGTTATCTAGCGGTCAAAGATTACTGGATCATTTTATTTAAGCGTTGACCGAAATTGCGTTATTGATTATATTATTGTAAAAAAACATATTACCTAGTCATTCAAGAAACTACACAAGTAAATTATAAAGAATTGAAATATTAATGTTTCTTAACTACGAAACGAACAAGAAAAGTTGTTCATCTTCATTTGTATATAAAGGAATAAGTAAGCAAGTGAATGTGTTTTCAACAAGGCAGAATTTTAAATTTTACATTGTATTAAATTAAAGTAATGAAAGCCTGAAAAAGAATTTGAGATCATTTTAAACATATAAGTATGACATTTTGAATGTTAAAAATGTCCACCTGCATACAGAATGGTCCTAGCTGCGAATTATTCTGTAAAATGTGTTTTTTTAGCTCACATGTCGTATATTATTAATCTTCGTGATAGTGAAGATAGTAAAAATGTAAAAAGTTGCTGAAATAATACAACATAAATTGCACAGCTCTTACATCACCAACAGGGAGGTGTGAAATTAATACTGAGTTGAATATTATGTTATCTACTAAAATGGTGCATAGGTCACATTGAAAAACAATTAAATATGTTTGTAATGTAGAGGACAATGAGGTCAATTAATACATTCAAAAGTTGCTATGATAATTTTTAATCAAACTTTCCGCGTTTCGCCATATTGCAATTGATATACAACATGCTACAAACAGTTAACATCACGTTGAAGCAAATAGCTGTAGGTAAATATTTTTAAATCAACATAAAAATCATTCAAATTGTAGGATGATAGCCTAGTTGTCACTTTGATGATTGCGTGAATAACATGATAATATATTTTGTTAACAAAAAACCGTACCCGTTCGTCCTTGGAAAAAATAAGATATTTAAAAGAGGAGAAACAAAATAACAAAAAAGATGAATAATTACCCTTTTTAATCTTCTTTTCCTGATCCTTCTTCTCCTTTTCCAAGCGTTCCTTTTCCTTCTTGGCATTCTTCTCTTTTTCAGCCAGTTCCTTCTCCAGCCTCTTAGCTTCCTTCTTCAGCTCCTTGTCGGATTTCTTCATCATATTCTTTGTGTTGTCGATCTTCTCAGAGAGAATGAAGGTCTCCGAGTGATCCCGAATGTCCACGACTGGGGACGGCTCCGGCTTTGGCTTCATTTTGTTTTTATTACTTTATAGAAATAAATTATATCTTTCGCACTAATTCACTAACTTTTTAACTTTCACAATATCACTGTTTTGATTTCACTTATAAAATTCACTTCTAATATTTTAAAGTAATCTGTATCAAAAGAATATATTTACTTCTCAATTTAAAAAAAAGTGTTTTTACTTAGTGCTGGTTTTGTGAAGACATTACAAATATATTAACAAAATAAGTCCGCCCATGAATTGATATAGACAAAACTGCGACGTCACATGCCAATTTGATAGAAAAAAGGCAAACAAGCATTTTGTTATCATTTTTTAAGGGCCGTCATCCCATACAAGTAAGTGTAACGTTTGGGCGTCGATAAAAAGTTCTAAAATTTAAATTTATGATGAATCCATTATCATGATACGAAGAACACATAATCTAAGACCATTTGATGTTCAGGTAGGTTAATTTGAACATTTCTGTCTCAAAAGATAATTATGATGAAATTTAAAAAAATCGACCAACTGAGATATTAGCCGTAAGCAATATTATGTCTGTATACACGTCAAAAATAGAACAAATATGCTAACATAATCGAGCAGCCGTCAAAAAACCAACGGAAGATAGTAATGGCGTTTTTAACCGCGTTAGTTTCGCGATGACTCATCCATCAATCTTCTCGCCTCGCTTTGAAATTGGCGGCAAAGACAACAAAAACGCAAAATGGCGTCTGTAATGTTATTTAATGACACCGAATTTCGGTTGTGGAGGTGAAAATTACGCGGATGGAACGGGCAGTGTATCTCTCTTTACAGCAGTTGACCCAAAAAGCCGACATGGCGATTAAAATATTCGTAAAAAGTACGGTAACTTAATCCGGTGCTTGTGCAGTGGACGGCAAACTTTTACCGTGAATTTATGAACAGACATTTCAGAAAATGACATTACGAACAGGCGCACCTGTCAAAATGGTTGTTAAAGAAATTGAATTCTGACTCTTTGGCGTTTCTAGGATTCCAAACCTCACCAGAATGGAT
Source organism: Agapetus fuscipes (assembly GCA_951799405.1). Taxonomy (NCBI): domain Eukaryota; kingdom Metazoa; phylum Arthropoda; class Insecta; order Trichoptera; family Glossosomatidae; genus Agapetus; species Agapetus fuscipes. Next base: position 9,780,048 of record OX637341.1, read on the forward strand.
GCTTCCATTTAACGGCGCGTAAACGTGACACACCTATGTTACTCGTAATATTTTAAGGACAATAAATACTAGTGTCCTTAGTAAGCAACAACAAAATATAAGTTAGTCGGATCTAGCAACTTGTCCGTGTGACGTCAGATTTTTTAAAATTAATTTTACATTATTACAAAAAATATGTTGATCCAATAATTTATTTTACATAGCGCTGAAATTGTACAGAAAAATGATGTGGAATTTCATCTCGCCGTATGGATCCCGAAAAGTTAAATCCATTGTTATGAATTATGATGCAAAAATCATAATATTAGCAATAAAATACTATAATATTTTATGTAAATTCAGAGATAACGAATCAAACAATAAAGAAGTAAAAAAAAAAACAGTAGGCTAATGTAACGTTCGGATCGTTTTGTTACGGTAGGTTATAAACAAATTCTGAATTTAATTGTTTTAAAGTTTTCCAGTCTGGTTGTCACCGGAAGGAAATGGAGGGAAAGCGATGTTTTGACCGAAAAGCGTTCCTACTTTACAACAATAAAACAAAAAGTTTTAACAATAAACAAAATGGCGTCGCACGGTCAAATGCCGACTTTCACCGGCGGATTAAAATTATTTGGCAATTTCCTATGCCGGTAACAATGGAGGCCATGTCTGGTAAGCAAACGGCAACCATTGGGCGCAGACTTTTTTTAACAAAGTCAGAAAGTTACACTTGTATATCGGAGTGGTGATGTCACAGGTAGGCAATTCAATCCAGCATCATTTCTGCGGGATGTGGTGCGGAATTGAATTTAAAAAAAAAATAGGCGCATAGGTCTTTCCATTACCGGCCGCGCCTTTGCCATCAATGTGTAGAGATCTCATCAGATCCTCCCTTCAGAAACATTGTATGAAACAGTTTAAAATCAACTGGGCAGTAGAAATAATAAATAAGTTCTATATGACGGGACTAATCGGATTACAAATAAGCTGATGAATAAAGATTGTGAAAGTGTATGCCAATTATTTCAATTTGAATTTAAAATTGAAAACAATAACATTCTAACTTTCATTTGCCAGTGCGGAGCTATTTCGTTTGTTTTGATGGTCCATTGAAAACGGGCACATTTTTGACATTAATTACATCTTCGTGAGAAAATACCGCTCTCGGAACGCCGTGAATTAGCGCTAATGGCTTTCTGAATCATTCTAGTCCAATTAAAATAGCAGACAGTTAAAATTCTGAGCCGATTACAGACGCATTTTGTGTGTTTTCATACCATTCTCAAATTTATTAATAATCTTTTGCCATCCTATGTAGGATTTTGATATTGTAATCAGTGTTGTGTAATTTTTAAAGTTAATTCTTCGACTCTTACGGGGCTATTCTTAGACATTTTAGTCGCCCGTTGAGCCCACGCTTTGACAAACTAATGATACATTTGTATGAAGACCTGTCGATCCAAGATGGCCGCAAGTGAACAGCTGATTACAGTCTTCATACAAAAACTACCAAAATTCGGTAGGTAAGAATGACCGTGGTCATGAAACTTTCAACCGAGGCATCCTTAGTTTGTCAAAGCGTGGGCTCAACGGGCAACTAAAATGTCTAAGAATAGCCCCGTTAGATTATAGATTATAGAATAAGTTTTTTGAAATACATGAGTTTCATTAGGTAGCTACTCTCCCGATATTTATTTTGAAATAGTGCTTTATAGCTTTGTCTGAGAGTTCGATTATCAAGATATTCCGCGGCTTGATGACGTCACCGATAAAGTAAAGATGTTGCTCTTCAGTAAAGGCAAGAATTAAATTCCAGATAATCAGAATCTTTCTAAATTGTGGAATATACATTCAGTGAGTTATTTAATGACGTTTGACAGCTTAGTTGAATAGAGTACGTAACTATTTAAGTATTTATTACTGTATGTTCCGTTTCCACGGTATTTTTTTTTTATGGATGACAGCATCAGGACGGTGTCATCAGTCAGATGCAAAGCTTACATCTTTATCAATCATTAAATCAATCATATGTGCCTTACAAGTTACAACCCAATCAAGTAGTGGCACAATAATATGCGGATTCTATCGCTAAAATCCTGTCTTGAACCAATCAAATTGTAATGCAGATACTTTCCTTTCATGATTATTATTCAAAGAAAGTCCATTACAACTTAATTGCAAGCACATTAAGGAATATCGAGCCCTGGTGTTATACATATTGATATATAACGTTCATATTATTTGTATTCAATTCGTTATTTACATATTTATTAGGTTAAGAGTCGAATTATTTATCAATATTATAAAGTATTGCTCGGTTTCCAAGTAAACAGTGTGATTTCATTGAAGGCTATTTTAAACCACTTGGTACTCGCTGTGTTATCATCTATTTAACCTCGGTGATAAGTTTTATGTTCGTATTTTAGCCAAGTATTAATTTGCTACTCGGTAAAGTCGATAGATTGATCGCAACTAAGCTACACATATAGTGTAACTTCTTGCCGCGTTATCCCCGAAGGGGTCGCATGTGGCGAGTTGAACCTATTTATTTTTACAGGTAAGGGGGCCGGCCTTACGCCAACCACTTCAGTTGAAATGGGGGTTTCCCAGCTTCCGAGGGGGCTGGTACTCATTTCTTGTGAAGGCTGAGTAAACCTTGCCGGTATTTTTATTATGGGGTTTGAAATAAACACCGAAATAGGAAATCATTTCTGACACCCTCCTCGGCGGGATTCGAACCCGAGCTCACGGGGTAGAATGCAAGCACTCTACCAACTGAGCTATCGACCGGAATTGATTTGATGGTTAAAATATTCGCTTGTAATTAAAAAAATCGTGGAACTACAAATCCAGATTGTACTTCAGCAACTAGTCGGCGAACCTCGAATTTCTTACCCCACCAAAATCGCTCCAGTTCGAATCTGCATAAAATGCAGTGCCTTTTTGAGACAATCAAAGGCACTGCTATAGATGGGTAAAAAGTTAACAAACGCACTCAATCTCAAAAATAACCATTAAATTGAAAATACTGCAAGATCTTGGTGCATGAAAATCTTCCTGTCTTTACAAAAAAGAAAAAAAAAATCTGAAAAAAAATCATATTGAAAGGTTGAGATCTACTGTGAGAAAAATATAATCAGAGAGTAGATTTTTTTAAACATTTATTTTACAACAAAAAATAAAGTTTGAAAAATCCAACAGGTAGGTACCTACTTAAAATATTAATGGCAAATATTTTTATATCGTCGGAGCAAAATGCACTTTTTATGAAGAAGGTATTTACACAATCTAAAGATCAATTGTCAATTGATAATTAATAATCAACATGGCACTTAAAGAAGATGACGTCATCGCGACAAAAACGTATTTAATAAAAAGTAATAACCTACCTGTCAATTGAAAATTTATTATCTCTGATTTCCGTTACGGATAAGTTTAAATAAAATTAAAAGTAAGTTTACAAATTTAATAATATAATGTTTTTCACTATTTTTTTTAATATGATGGTAAACTACCACTGTTTTCTTTTAACTTTTCTATTCACACATCATTGTCATTGAAAGAACACAAATTTAAAAAAGAGTTTTTTTTTTAATTCAAATTTTGAATATTACCCAAGAACAGTCTCACTTTTGCACAATGATTTATTTTTCACGATAAATCGATATTTTTGTGGATAATCGATACTTTTTAGATGGGATTTCGAGATTTTTGTGTACGGCAGCGTTCGCGATTCGACGTTTTCAAAGCAACTGGCGGTAATCGACATAAATATAATCAAGCAGCTCACGACGAGTGTGTGTGCGTGTGCCTTGTATACGACTGCCTTGGTGTGTGCGTGGAAAACACGCTCTACAGATAGATCAGTAGCATAGCGCATCTAGGCAAAAAGTAAAAATAAAATGATAAAGAAATACTTATCAGTTATTTGGGCTTGGTTAAGACAAGTATTTGGACCTGGTTAATATTGATACAAGCCATATTTACGTAACTTTTCTTATTTAAAAAAAGAATAGGTTTAAATAAATAATTTTAACAATTATTCTTAACTCACTATTTTTTCCACTTTTTACGTTTATATAGATTTTCACGTTCATGGTTATTTGCGGTCTATTCATTTTGTAAGTGCACATGCAGTATGTGTAAGCGCTAACATAAACGTGTTTATAATTATTATCAAAGCATTGAGTATGAGTGTCCATGAAAGGGCGGCAACAGTTGCAATGTTAATGTTTGTGTTTTCATTCTGTATACAGATCATACAGATGCAGCATGAGCAAGCGGGAACTTACACCTGGCAGCTTGTGGGCATTCCTACATTAAATATGAATCAAAAAGTTTATATACATTTGCAATATATCTCTATTTTAATTCTCATTTATTTCTAAAGCGATTTTAACCCAAGGGTCAATTATACCCCGTTGAATATATTTGCCTTTACCCAGTGCAATCTGCATACGCCTTTTGGTCCCCCTCAGTGATTGTTTGGCTAATCTACCATTTGATTCAAAGATGACATTTCAATGAAATTGTCTTAAGAATCACATTCTACACAATCTGAGCTATGAAAACAAATTTAACACGAAAGTGTGAGAGCTGTTTTCACTATTTTCAAAAGCAATTTTCGGTTTCCATAAGACACAAACAAACATTGCTCACGTGAAATTATCTCAGATGGACAAAGACAAACAAGCACCAAGGGTACGTTTTGTAAAGCTACAGGCATACCTGCAGCCGTCTTCTGATTTTTATAGTGAATGCGGAGGAAGGAATACCAAAATAACCATGACAGCAAAAACAGCGCGCACACACACACACACACACACACATACACACACAGAGCGGCTCAGCTTTTCAAAAGTCAGACCCGCCTCTGATCCCGCGTAACCTAACCTACAATATCTCCATCTGGGATGACGTCACGGGCAGGATGACCCTCGTTAGTGGATGCAGGGAAGAATGCACAAGACGAATCAGTGTCAGAGTGTTAAACAGTAGATACGTATAATCCCTTCTATCGCGTAGACAGAAAATGTATGAAAAACATTTCCTCGACTTAAAGGTTGGTATGAGGCTTACCACTCATACTGTAAAAATGGTTCACTTTGCCAATGTCATCCCTGTTTCAGGGAAAAGCGACAGATGTTGCAAGGTTTATGTGTAAATGAGGTTTGGTATAACACATTCAGCATGTGTAAGCGTAAACTTACAAGTGCTTGCATATGGGCATGCGTTAAATATAAGCCTTAAACGTCAATATATATCCTTGGCACTTATTTATAGATTTAAAATTTAATTTGGTTAGATGTGAGCCAATGCAGTCTTCTGACATTTCCTGTCCATACCACATGAACGTCTTGGTACAGGTCATTCAGATCTTCTTCATCATATGTTCCTGTCCCACTATAATATTTAGATAACACCTTGTAATGTAAACTTTAACCGTCTATTTTATTCAAATTAGAAACAAAATGTAATGTCATTTCTCACATGCGATGACTTCATTTTGTTATTTTTAGTGCTATTCCATAACGCGCCGACCATGAGGAGATTTATGTCACATGTATGCAATAAAAAGATTCAGAGAGAACTGATATGGATGTAGAGAAGTATAGTTAGATTCAGTAACATGTAGTACGTGCAGAAGACTCCAGGATAATCAAAAAAGGTGATGATGATGAATTTATGATCTCTTTATAACGCCGTTTCGTGATGTTACATGTAGTCACTCCAAGGGCGCTTGTGCAAAGGATGCCAAAAATTTGCTTGTCTTGAGTGCATTTCGGAACATTACATAGTCATCTATAGACGACCAACATAGACGACCAACAACCGCAAATGCACGCTCTCCAAACACTGTGTTAACTCTTCATATCGGCTCTTAGGCGTATTGTGAGTTTTTTTTTGCCGAGGGCGACGGGCTTGATTAAATAAGTAAGATATTTGGGTGTCTATCCAAATAAATAGATTTCTTGGATGGTGCCCCCTCCGGTGTCAGACCACTCGTACATCCCAGGATACGGTGGGCACACAATGTCGAGGCAGTAACGGGACCATGGAGGGAACAGGACAGAGAGTCCTGGAGGATTGTGGTGCGGAAGGTCCAGAAGTTGCAAGGCTTACAAGCCGGAGAAATTAAATTACTAAAGTAAGAACAGTACTGGCATATAGATGCGAGGCTCTGGCTTTGACGGAAAGGTCTTGTCTGAAATGCTGGGCACGTATAAAAGAAAGATCTTGTCTGGTCCTCCTCAAGCGGAGATGGTCTGGGCATGTACGGATAAAAAAATGGGAAGACCCAGAGTGAGGTGGGAGGACGGAGTGAAGGGATGCAGCGCAGCTTCTCCAGGTAATAAGTTGGATTTTTGTCCACGTTCAGTTTGATTCTTCATTCCTCAGTCTTTCTCTGTTCCCTAGACGTAGGCCTCCTCCAAAACTCTCCATGTTTGTCTATCGGCTGCTGTATTCAGCCATCCTCTGCCTGCAGTTCTCGTGATGTCGTCCAGCCACCAGTTTAACCGTGTAGCGCTTAAGTGTCTTATCAAACTACCTACATAATTTTGTATATTCTGTCCTGCCTCTAGCTCGGCGATACAGATGTTTTTTCCACATTTTAAATTTGCCGAATCTATTCGTATTCCAACTCTTCTGAAGGTATATGTATGTCCCGCCCGTTGATATCAGCTATGACGTCACCCCTCTAGTCTGGTCATCACGTGTCTATGGTGCACGGGAGTGTGTTAGTGGAGCGCCAGCGTCGCTAGCAAACAGCATTTTTGTATGGGCAACCTTGAGGCCCCGCGCGCTCTGTATAGAATCGCCATTTTTTATAGACAATGGGTGATTATTTAGAGAATGGCGATTTTTTCATTGAATAATCAGAGATTAGAGAAATCCACTTCCTATTTGGTAGTACCTAAAGGTGCAATAATACACTTAAACATAATGAGTTAAAGATAACTTGTTTTTTCTTTAAATCTAGGAACTTAAAATAAAATAACATTAAATATAATTTATTAAAATTAAATTATTTATCACCTAATACATTTTCATATAATCATAATAACCTTTTTTCCTTGGAACTGTCAATACGTAAAGTAGCATTACAATTCCTAAAAGACGGTCATTTCCTGCGTATATCATCTATACAGACTATAATCCTAGCTATGTAAAGATATTTCATGCACGCTCACGAGCCGATACGCGTAGTTTACTTACAAAAAGTCTTCATTATGTTTTCACATTTTTTGTAAGTTAATTGCCTAAGCCTTTAATTCATCTTTAGAGGCTAACTCTTAGCCCATGTGTGAAAAAATGTGCTAAATAAAACTATATACAAATGAACTTTCACTCCGTAAATGCACAAGCCTTTGGAAATTTACAAAATAAGAAGTCAAATGAAGATAAAGTCGGCACCTATTATCGACTTTCCCTGAAAAAAAGGAGTGACATTGACAAAAGAGAACCATTTTTTAAAGTATTGGTGGTCAGCCATATATATGTATCTGCATATGAGTTAAGGAACTCATTAGTGAATATGCATTTATAACCTATTTGCTTTTACACCATAGGTACTTGAAAATGTAGGCGTTTAGAAATTCCCCCTATTTTATTGTCCATACAATAAATCGACACCTTAAAGGTAAAACTGAATAAGTGACATTCCGTAGAAGTGAATCACAAATTATTTCATATTCAAGCTATTTTTAAAATCTATAATCGAAGTTTCGAAGATACATTGATACTTTAAAGGTAAAACTGAATAAGTGACATAATCTAAAATGGGTTTCTCAGCTAAATGCACTTTTCCCCTATTTTCTACGAGAGAAAACACAACTAAAGTGTGAAAATCCTGTAGTTGAAAAGTTTGTCATGAGCACTGCCTTATAATTAGTTCACTTACTATGAGACGTAACACAGAATAAAAGGTTTTACCCACGATTTTTCAAATCAGTGAATCAGCACTTACTCAGTTTTACCTTTAAGGTGGCGAAATAACACTTCAACCGCAAAACGTTACAAATGAAATATTTATGTTGGGTATTTTTTTACGAGTACCTACCCAGCCATAAAGTCGAATATGGCATTTTAAAATATTTACAAGTACTTAGAAATCGTGTACAGCATGGACGATAATCAATGATAAGAAATTATTAAGCAACCTGTGATATTTTTACATTTATACACAGTTCTTATCACTAAAACACCTTAAGAAGTATTAAAATAACTCTCTTGATTTATTGGGTGGACTGTGTGTGTTTATGAGTGAATCACACATCAAGTACCATGTATGAGAAAGCTAAACGACTGTTAGAGATGCCTAGGGGCGTATTGTTTCAAAAAAAAATTTAGATGGTATAACAACAACAAAAATACCGGCAAGATTTGTTATGGATTTTGAATATACCGCCACTTAGACTTCTAGCGCCAGATTGTCAAAACTTTTTATATTTAAAAATACAGACTGATGTGAAAAATATGTTAGGCCAAAAATAATTATCTTTAATTTATAATTTTCAGTTTTCATTTCAAACCAAATTAAAATACCGACAAGGTTTACTCAGCCTTCAAAAGAAATGAGCACCAGCCCCTTGGGAACTGATAACCAACCACTTCAACTGAAGTGGTTGGCGTAAGGCCGACTCCTTACCTGTAAAATAAATATGTTCCACTCGTCACATGCGCCCCTTTCGAGGAGAACGCGTCAAAAAGTTAGACTATATGTGTAGCTTAGTCATGAAACCTACTAAAATAAACAGTAGGTAATTTTTTTCTTTAACACTTTGATCCTTCTTGCACGATTACGTTTTAAACATGATTCTCATAAATTTGTATTTTTCTTTAGTCGCTAAGCTATTGGTTGTCAAAGCAATTGATCTTTTAAAGGTGAAGGAATTCAAACTCCTTCCACCTATCGTGTCTTACATAAGCGTTGACCTCTGAGACTTCTGGGAGTCGCCGTCACTTGACCGCACATCCTTTTTCTCTACAAACTTAATGAAATTGAACTCTCGCCTTATGACCCGACCTGCTTAACTCGCACTCGCTAGTGGACCACCGACGTCTCTAGTGCTTACATTATATCGTCCCCTTAGTGCCTGTTTGTCTTATGTCCATCAGAGGTAATTTCACATGAGCAATGTTTGTCTGAGTACTGGACCAATGTGTCTTACGAAAACTGGATATGGATTTTAAAAACACTTAAAACAACTCGGAAATTATCGTGTATTACGTTTTTATCTTAGCTCAGATTGTGTAGAATATGACTTTTTAGACACTTTCATTGAAAGGTCATCTTTGAATCAAATGGTAGATAAGCCAAACAAGCACCGAGGAGACGATATGTGTACATACGATACGACTAACGCGATAGAAATGCTTCAATCATCGCTGCAAATCAAATGGACGTAATAACTTCATCAGTAAGCCCATGTTTATTTACATGCATCAGCAAAAATTGCGGTAAACAGAAGGCCAAATATGCAGGACGTGTAAGCACTTGGATATTTGAAAAGTGAAAGGAAAAAGAGCTCAAAACTCTCATGATATTTTAATACAATTGATTTATTAAGAAATTTGACCTGGGGTGGAAGTCTCGATGCCGCGGTAAATCTTACCTATCGAATATCGGTCATATTAGTATGAAGATCTGTGTCTAATCAGCTGTTCACTTGCGGCCATCTTGGATATTTTTTATTGCTGCGTAATAGGTAGTAACCAATGCTGATACAGTTTTGATATTTAAAAATTGTCGAGGAAAAACGAGATGAGAAAATTATAACACAACATGTAGGTATGTACTGGATTTGATTCGTAAAAGCAGGTACAAGCGTCGATTATTTGAACAAATTGGGCGACAACGGTGTCCATAAAATCATTTCAAATATTTGGATAACTCATATTCCTCTTGGGCGCCGTTTAGAGGATCTAGCCACCCCAAGGGCGCTTGAAGGTGATCTAGATAAAACTGTGATTAATTCGATCATCTTAATCATTTCACTTTCACGCTGAAGAAGCCCATCGTAGACAGAGCCAGTTTAAGGGGGGTCCGCAGTGCCCGCAGCGGACAGGGCCCCAAGGCCCAAGGGGCCCCGCTGGGACCCTTTTGGGTTCATTTTATTACTATGACAATGTTTTTTCATGTGCCGTTTATGGTATGTTCCGTTTAAGGTATATGATATTTGGTCATGTGATGTTTTGTCATGTGTCGTTATGTCATGTGTCGTTTTGTTACTGTGTCAAGAGACTTTTTGTAGACCTTCTGAAATTACTACAAAACAACAGTTTTCTGGAGCACCAGTACCAGATATTTTTGTCTTGATTTTCTTCGTAGTACCTGTCGTTTTGTCACTGTCCCGTTCTAATCTGTCACCTACCTAAAGGTATTCTAACCCTTTCAGATTTTAGCAATTGAATTCATGTAAATACACCAATATTCTATAAACTAAGTTGCGAAAATGTATTGACAAGGCTCATATTTAATGCATGCATACAAGCAGACACGTGTAAGTTCGCATTTCCACATGAGGCACGTGTACTAACAAAATAATCGAAACTTCAGCGAACATGAACCTTATGGGGCTTCCACACGCTTGCCAACCCATTACAAGTCAAGCGTGTGGACGGCCGTTTGGCTCAGCTGGGGGCGTGGCTTATGCCGCCTTGGCTCGGCTTGTCGCCGATCCGACCAGAGTCGGTTTTTTGACGCAAGTCAAAGGGAATTCACGCATGCGCATGCCAGGCACACACATACTTGTGCGCGCGCATTCTGGTGCGGTACGGTTTCTATGAATTTTGATCATCCACCATCGTCTTTGCCGAATTATTCGTTTCTTTTTAGTTTCTCTCTTTTTATTTTGTTTTTTTTTTTTAAATAAAAATAAGTTTATCCAAATGTTATAGCTAAAAGCTGGACGTCCGCCATGCTTGCTTATTCTAACACACACAGACGCACGCACAAGCGTGTGGATGCCCTGTTTGGTTTTCCAAGAGCTTGCAAGCGCTTGCAAGCCCTTGCCTCAAGGCGTTTGCCGCAAGCGTGTGGATGCCCCATTACAACTCCTGCCGACTTTCCCTGGAACCGGGGTGGCATCGGCAAATATTATACTTTTACAAATTTAATACTTTTACAGCATGGGGGGTCAGTCTCATTCCAATCTATTAGTCAAGTCTAATCGTGAAAATGTCCCACAAATAAAAAGAAAGAGAGCACAGTTAACCACATAAATTATTTTGTTCTCATGATGCTGTTGTTGTTGTTGTTCCTTGACTTATAGGTTGGTATGCGGCTGACCACCCATGCTGTAAAAATGGTTCACTTTGCCAATGTCACCCCTGTCTCAGGGAAGGACGGCAAGAGTTGCAGGGTGTATGTCCATTTGAGATTTGGTTTTTATGTTGTAGGTTCACATGAGGCATGTGCAAGCGCGAACTTGTACGTGTCTGGTTGTGAGAATGCATGTAATGTGAATCTCCAATGTAACATATCTTTGCAACTTAGATTAGATTAGATTAGATGCCTGGCTCACATGTTTCCCGCGTCTTTTGTGGATCTTTGTGTATGAATTGATTGTGTATTGAAGTCCGGCTCATTGAAACGCCTCCCGCACTTCTGTGAGCGAACAAACTGTTGCTTTATTCCACACACAAAGCACGTTGGCTCGCAATCCACCAGCTTACGGTGTATTACTATATCTACAATAACTGTTTCATCTTAGTCTTCATGAGTAGGCATAGACAATAAATTGTGTCATCCACACTGTAAAAAAAAACTTCACTTTTCCAATGTCACCCCTGCTTCAGGGAAGGTCGGCAAAAGTTGCAGGATTTATGTTGATTTGAAGTTGAGTTTGAATTTGTAAGTACACATTCAGCATTTGTGAGCGCGACCTTATGGGGCTTCCACACGCTTGCCAACCCATCACAAGTCAAGCGCACAGTGTGTCGTCTAGAACATGCTAGCTGGACAAAATTTTGTCTAATGGACTAATTTTGTCCAGCTAGCATGTTCTAGACGACACACTGTGCGCTTGAATTGTGATGGGTTGGCAAGCGTGTGGAAGCCCCATTACACGTGTCTGTTTGTGGACATGCATCTGATATGAGTTTTGAACGTTAATATATCTTTGCAACTTAGATTATAGATCCGGTTGGTTGCTAGGAAAAAGGTGTACAAATATAATGTATTTAGTTGTTAAAATATATGCAGCATATATTTATATGCAATGTAAAAAATTACTAGATGTTACATGTTTCTATATATTTTATTCCTATTGACTGACAAGAAAAAAGGGTTGAAGGGAAAATGTAAGTAATAATATTAGGCTAATTTATTTGGTGAGCGCTGTTTTTGGGTGAATCACACGTCAAGAGCTCTCTGCGAGCTTGTTCGTCGATGTAGAAAGCAGCAATTCTCAAGAAACTTGATGTAAGACTGGATGGACCTATGGTGATCGGTCTTTGGTAAGGGTAGACTAATTTTTCAACCCAACAAAGAGCAGATTTGAAAAATTAAACATTTTTTCGTGCTCCGCTGGGATTCGAACCCACTACCTACCTTCCAATCACGAGTCCCAAGTGTTAACCACTAGACTACTGACCGGTCAATACATTATGATAAGGTATTAACTTTTAGCAAAGTGGATTTGTCACTAACCCTCTTTAACATGCAATGTCTTTAACCCCTCGAGAAGTCAGTCTTGCAGGGTTTCTCCCAAGAATGCTGTTAGGCTTACTCAATTCCTCGTAAAATAAAGGTACCCACTCATACAGTTATCAACTACATGATAAGCTCCTGTCAACGATTATGCATGTATTGCCATATTCAATGGCGGAAGATCTGGATTCCTATTCCCATTGTTGACATAGACAAAACATTTCTAAAACTTTCTACAATCTGTCAAAATAAACGGTATTCCGCAAGGTATTGCTGGGATACTTTTGCCGGTGATTTAATCTAGAATGTCTCTGAATATGAGGTCAAAACATTTTTGAATATGGAATTTTTTTCTCGGCGAGCAAACGTCGGTTTTGTATGAGACTGGCGTCCTTAGCAACCAATCTCTAAATATTTGTATGTCTCTTCCCTAGTAACCCGGCCGGGTGAAGACCCAATTTTGTCTGTGCCAATTCACGTGTGGACCTCATTAAGCAAGGTTTGAGTTTAACCAAATAGAATTCGCACTGAACAAGCGCGCTGAATCTACTTATTAAATAGGACACGAGGGATTCTCCGGAGTGTGACTGTGGAGGAAATAACCAGACAATACAACACCTAGTGGTGGAGTGACAAGGGGGAAGATACCAGGGAGACTGGATGGACATCGACAGGGGGAGTCCGGAGGCAGAACAGTGGTTGGCCTGAGCGACACAGACAATGGCGCAGTGAAGTCAGATAGCCGATTGCTGCACAAAAAGTAAATGCCCTTACAGTAAAATCTAAATGTTATTGAAACATGTACAACTTAGATTATAAATACAAACGCATTTAAAAATGCCTTCTTGATGCATACTTTTACGGATGCTTTTACGTCAGTTATCAATTGACTTTTCAATTTAATTTGTTTCAGTTATTGTAAATTTTCCTCAATAATGTTACTGCCGTAGCCACAATAAAACAAGGCGCGGAAAATAATGACTCATACTTTTTTATGGCCAAATGCAGCTGAGGTTTTAGTACAAGTTAATAAAATGAATAAAAAAATACTGCGCAATATTCGGTAGGTAGAAAAAAATACGTACAAAAAAACTTTATTCAATGTCTTTGGTGCAGAGTGGACCCCATTTAATTTATTGTTGTAGAAGTTCTTTGGTTCAAATGTCAAAGGGGAACAAAATGGTATCCAAGTAAGTAGTACCTACATTGAGATTGAATTTCTTTTTAATCGAAATATTCATTTAATATCAAGACAAATCTTATATTATGGTCATAAAATATGTGTTTAATGTATGCATCGAGAAAAATCAACAAATAGAGTTAGGGATAGATACTAAAATTTAAAAATTTGTAAATCATGCCACTGAAATGATTCGCAGAGTTTTGATAATCGAAAACGAGCAATGAAAAGATGAAGATACTCGTAATGGGGCTTCCACACGCTTGCCAACCCATCACAAGTCAAGCGCACAGTGTGTCGTCTAGAACATGCTAGCTGGACAAAATTTTGTCTAATGGACTAATTTTGTCCAGCTAGCATGTTCTAGACGACACACGGTGCGCTTGACTTGTGATGGGTTGGCAAGCGTGTGGAAGCCCCATAACGGTATTCAAAATATTTTTAAAATCGAAAATGTAACAAAAACAATTTTCATATAAAAACAACGATACTCGAGACTCATAAAAAAACTTTGACAGAAGATTCCATTTTTTGAGTGTTGTTCCAAAATTGAATTTCTTACAATGTTGCCAGCCTTCCCAACGAGTTACAAAGTTCACTTACAGGTTCCCAAACGTGTTGCAACCTAAAATGCATTTTTTCACATTTATCATTTTTTATGGAGTAAAGAATGATTATTTTTTATACGAAAGACCGAAAACAGAATTATGTCTTTAAGAATGAAAGGAATGCATTAAGTGCGTTTGCCCCAACGATTATTGTTGGGTGACGAGTGATGACCGTCATCATAAAAAGTTAATCTTATTTTAAGATTAGGTTCAACGGAAGCCGGAGTCACGAACCAGAAAATATTCAAAAATTGAAATGTTTGTTTTTTTACTTCTTTGTGCTGCTTAATTTCAAAACCAGTCAAGTATTTTTTTTTTGCATAAATAACGAATGCCCAGGAGTGGAAACATGGTAAGTAAGTGATGATTTTACAATGTAAGTTGCAAAGCTATATTTACATTTAAAATTCACAATAAATGTATGCCCACCAACAGACACGTGTAAGTTCGCGCTTACAAATGCTACACGTGAACTTACAATTTAAAATCTAAACCGCAAATGAACATTCACCCCGCAACTTTTGCCGTCCTTCCCTGAAACAGGGGTGACATTGGCAAAGTGAACCATTTTTACAGCATGAATGGTCGGCCTCATACCAACCTATAAGTCTTGTATTAATTTTAATGTTATTTAAATGTGACAGACATTAAAGGTACTACGGTATCTATGATGGCCTATTTGCAGCTTTAAAATCGCTAAAATGAGGTGCGCACATGAATTGACATAGACAATATTGTTTCGTCACGCAGTCGTTGTGCCTGGGACAAGGCATACAAATACTTTTGTTATCGGTTGCTAAGGACAGCAGTCCCATACAAAACTGAGGTTTGATAGCCCAAAAAATGTTCACTATTTAAAAATATTCAGACGTCATTCTACAATTCGAATCGCCATTTACTGAAGGATGACCTTTTTTTTACCTATTCAATCGTATGTACTTAGATAAAAAGCTAACTTAGTCATTAATTATGATTCATGAATTGTAATCATTGGTTCTGCACAAGGTCTCAGATAACAATCATTTTGATCATTATCACCAACAATAATTGCAATCAATCTATTCATGATGATTACGCTCAATTTTTAATCGAACTATGTATTTTTCTTATTCTCCTTTAAAATACACCGCACTGTTTCAAATGCGGATTTTTTACGTAAAAGTCATTGAGTAACAAAGAAGGCTTCTTTATATGTCAATGGTAAAAGTTAACTAAATAAAGTACAATAATGATAAAGTGAGGATTAAACGAAGAAAAGTTTTATTTACAGAATGGAGTTTGTGTGTATAAGAGAGTGGTTTGAAAGAGTGAAAAGTATCATCCAAAAATAGCGTGTGAATGATAAATAAACGAAAAGAAATTCAACAAAAATACACACCGCCACAGTCTAAAATATTTCTGTAATTTCAAAACGTTCCATTTACTGAAATAATTCAGTTTGTAAAAAACTTTCCGTTGTAATTATACATAAATAAAATTACTCTCTATACTGCCTTTTTTGACGTATAAAAACATTTAAATTTAGAACAACAGATTAATTGCCAGCATGCGAAATAATTATTGCTTAGGAAAATAAAATGGACTATTTTATTGTTATGCCTACCTGTATAAGAACAGAATCTTGAGACGAAAGAAAAAATATTTATATTTTGTATTGTTTGTGTATTAACACTGTGAAAATTCATAATGTTTAGTTAACCATTTTTTTTTTTGAAGGAATTCAAAGAAAACACTGTTTATTTTCACTCAAATATATTTAAAAAGATTAAAATCTTTAAATAAATTACAAACGCGTTTTCGACCTAGTAGGTCATCATCAGGTATGATTACAGCAAAAGGCACCTCATTAAATCCAATCAATTTTTCAAGATTTATAATAAATTATTTAGTTTTTATTTCTTTATTACCATATAGATCTTTTCATTATTTTATTATATAAAAATTTTTTTGCTCAATGTTTTTACCTACCTGACTATAATTTATACCTATTGACTGGATTTAATGAGGTGCCTTTTGCTGTAATCATACCTGATGATGACCTACTAGGTCGAAAACGCGTTTGTAATTTATTTAAAGATTTAAATCTTTTTAAATATATTTGAGTGAAAATAAACAGTGTTTTCTTTGAATTCCTTCAAAAAAAAAAAATTGTAAACTAAAAAATATTTAAATTGAGAACACAAGTTTATTGCCAGGATGTTAAATTATTATCCAGATAAAAATTAATTTAATAGTAGGTTCACTTTATTACACCTACCGACTATGGATAAAAAAATAAATCAAGTTGTTGTTTTCAGGATTGTAAAAATGTATAAAATTATCAGATACGGTGAAGTTTGCTTCGGAATGAAACCAATTTCGTGGCTATCTTTTTTTATAATGCCAACTTTGTGGCGATGAGATTCTGTCTGGTATTTCGACCGCATAAAAACTTTGATATTACGGGTAGTCTTATGTAATAATAATATTATTCTACGACTCTGAATACAGGCGTTTTTTGCTTTCTCATGAAGATTACCTGAGGCTTTTTTTATTTGATATAACTTTTATAATGGCAGGTTCGTGAACAAAAAAAACCGGGATTATTTTTTTTTGTCTGGCAATACTTTTCAAGATGGTGACCGTGAAAAAAAAACAAAATTAGGTAGGTATTTTATGTCCATTAGCATAATATCTCTTGGAATGCTAAAAATTCGTCATTTTGTCGGATTACAAAAAGGATTGTGAAAACGCTACGTAATACACGCATAATATACCTAAACATTTTTTTGACTTTTGATCTAAAATAGTTAGTTGAAACATTAGCTTCTCATTTCACCCGTAATTATAGGTTATGTCGGAACTAGGAGTCCATTTTATGTGCAGCTACAAATCTTTGAGAAAAAACGTGACAGTTCTGAATGTTAGTGATGTGGAATGACGCAAGAATCAGATACGCGATAAATCACACATCAAAAATGCCCAAGGCGACAACGATTGCGTTATGTTGTTACCAGTCAAAATAATGCAACGTGTGATAATCTTTTAATACCAAATAACAAGTTATGTTTTACCAGGAGCTAAATCAGAATATATTTTTTCTTCTCCCATTGTATAATTTACTAATTACAAAACGGCTAACGCAATCACAATGCCATACATTTCTACACCCGTTGCGTAATTTTACATTACGCAACCGGTAACCGTGTTGAAATGAAAATGTGCGCATGCGCATTGTCAGAATTGGAACCATTTTTTAATTTCAATTGTCAACCTTGTATGGGGGTATGAAGACCTGTCAATCCAAGATGGCCGCAAGCGATCAGCTGATTAGGCTTCATACAATATTACTGATATTCGGTAGGTAGGAATTACCGTGATGAGACTTCCAGCCCTGTTCAGATGAAAATAAATATATTTTATGTGTAGAGTCAAATAAAAATTGTTAATAGTGCTAAAATTTATCAAATTTATTTATCGGAATGATCCAAATAAAGCTTTCCTTTTTCAAAGGAAAATAAAAGGCTTGAAAGGAAAACAATACAAAAAATTTCACCGCAAAAAATAAACAAACTCAAAAAGTTACTTGGTTAATAGGTGAGTATGAGGTTGATCACCTATGCTGTACAAACTTGGTTCACCTGCCAATACAATTGCAGGGCATATGTTTATTTGAGTTTTGGGTTTGAATGTTTAAGCTTATATGCAGGATGTAAAAGCGCGACCTTATATGTGTCGGCTTGTGGGCATGAATTCAATATGAAACCTAAATATAATTTATCTTTACAACTTAGGTTAGATTAGATAATCGAAGGGAATGATAAATCACACGTTTTGACAAAGGTAAGGTTTTAATTACTTCAAATGGACGAGTAGGTACATTATAATGACTATTATTCACTATTTTGTTAATGCTCTCATGGTCGTAGAAAAAGTATTGTATGCCACTACACGTAATTAGCCTTTGTAACACTCGTGCTTTATATTGTGCCATTCGGCTGCGCCTCATGGCACAAACTAGCACTCGTGTTACAAATACTATCATTACTGGGCAGTGGCATAAATAACTATTACTAGGCTAGAAAGGTCACCGATGGTCAACAGGTTCGCACCCGACCGGGTTGCTAGGGAAAAGGCATACATTTTTTTTGTTATTGGTTGCAAACGACGGCAGTCCCATACAGGACTGACGTTTGCTCGCCGAGAAAAATGTCCACTTGTATCTGATACTAGTGTGGAAAAATGTATCAGTTACTTTTCAAAGATAAAAGAAATAACCGAACAGTCGCCATCATCTCTCCACGCTCTAATAAATTCTCCCAAGCACTGGAAGCTCACGGTTCATTCACTTTATGAACTCATGGTGGCAGCACAACAGAGCTTACCGCAGGTAGGTACAAAACATTACCTACCTACCTACCTACCTACCACGGAAGATGATTTATAGGATTTTTTTTCTTCATTGTGGCAACTCTGTTCAATACGAAGGAGCAAAACTAAAGGTTCCAAGTGTTATCGATTGAAAATGAAGGTGAACAAATAAGTCGAAATATTTTTGAAGAAAAATTAAAGGTTTGGCAACACACTTTGGTTTTTAGTCGATTTTACAAATATGTAGGAACGTGGATGGATTTAAGAGCTTTTTTCTCAGCGATCTAACGTCACACTTTTATCGTCCTCAGCATCCAATAACATGATGTTTGTAGAGATTTTCCCTAGAAACCTGGTGGTGTGACGTCCCAATTTTGTCTGTGTCAATTCACGTGCATATTCCATTTAAAATTAAGAGTAAGAATCTCATTTTTTTTTTTTTTTTATAATATTGAATGGAAAGACAGATCACATCTTTGTTTAATGATTTTTGTAGAAGGAAAATATTTTATTCTGCATAACCGGTTTGACCTTATTCACAGAGCCAAGTATTTCTATGAAAACCTAGTCTTGGAAATAACTGAAAAGATTTTTTTACCAATTTTGACTTGGGCACGATATTGAGGTCCACGCGTGAATTGGTATACTACACAATGTTGTGTCGTCATCCGGCCGGTTGCTAGGAAAAAAAATATACAAACATTTTGTTATTGGTTACTAAGCACGGCAGTCCTATACAAGATGGACGCTTGCTCACCGAGAAAAAAGTTCCATATTAAAAAATGTTCCGACCTCTGACAAATTGCACAAATTTGAAAAAACGTCCTTTCCCAGGTCTAATCTAATCTAAGTTGCAAAGATATGTTACATTGGAGATTCACATTACATGCATTCTCACAACCAGACACGTACAAGTTCGCGCTTGCACATGCCGCATGTGAACCTACAACATAACCAAATCTCAAATGGGCATACACCCTGCAACTCTTGCCGTCCTATGAAACAGGGGTGACATTGGCAAAGGGAACCATTTTTACAGCATGGGTGGTCAGCCGCATACCAACCTATAAGTCAAGGAACATACACGACAAATTACATTTTTTAAATCAATAAATAATAATATATATGGACATCAAAAACTTTAACATAAAACAGATTTCACTTTAATAAACCCTAGCCGCCAACATTACAGATCAACCGCCATTTCTTTCTGTCCTTACATACTTATTTCCAGGTCTATGTGACAAAGATCCATAAGGATCTTATTGCTTGCTAAGGAATAATCCTTAGCAAGCAATGACAAAAAAAATATTGCTTTTTCTCTAGCAAACTGGCCGTGTAGCATCATAATTTTGTTGTCTTTGGAATTTGTGACTAACGATTTTATTAACTTGGTGAAATAAAGTTTACAATCAATATAAGAGAATGAATGAATCTATTAGAAAGCTAACTAAAATGTATTATTATCAGAAGTTTCTCAGTTCTGTGAAAAGAGCATTATAAATGTCAATAAAACCACAGGTAATGAATACGTGTACAATTGCTATTTAAGCCATCTGCATATATCATAAACTTTAAGGTGAAAATTATTACTCATGAAATCCATAGTTTACAATAAATAGGTAGGTACTTATATACCTGTCTCATTAGCAGATGAACAATAGCGGTATGAAATGATCGAACAGCTAGATAAGCAGATTTTAAAAAAATAAGACAATATGGCGCACACTGCACAGCTGACGCGCGGGAAAGTAAACGTCACCTGTCACTTTGACAGTCGGAAGCGACAGTATTGCGGTTAAACGACCGACGGCAGAGAATGTTCAAGACAAACTGAGCAGTCCATGCATAAATAATCCCAACAAGGTATTCTTGATGAATAAAAAAAAAACTGGATGCAAAGCTCTGAATACAAATTACAAACAAGAAACAGACGCAGATCATTAGAAAGATGTGAAAACTGGAATGCTGACCAGTATGTGCAGAGTTTTCTTTTCCAAGATTTCGTATCTCTCTCCTAGTCATGTTGACCTATTAGAAACAAGCGGTTAAAATGAAAGAGATGCTAAAGAATTCGCAATTAGAAAAGACAATAAAACTACGAGAATAATTATCTACAATCTAAAGTTGCAAAGATGTTTTAACAATCACTTACAACCGACTTATTCCTCCGTATTCACGATGAAAACTGGCACTAACTTAAGGGCAAACTAGCGCTTAGATTGGGGAAATTCATTTCAAGAACAATACTTAAGGTAAAATTAGCGCTCAAGCGCTCCAAAAACTAGCACTTAGGTAAGTAAGGTCGATACGTATATTAACCAACTCTTAAGCGCTGTCAAAATATTCCGTCATATTTCATTGCTATCACATTTTTTGTTTGATTGTGAATTTACATGAAAAAATTAATTCTTACTATGAACATGATTTCTACGAGTGTATTAACATTGTTTTGACGAGTTTATTTACATTGCTTGACCATCAGAATTGGGTTTGTTCTCCGGTATGGTCTAGGACCATACTGCAATGACGGATGAACTGTCAAAATATTCCGCCGCATTTCATCAGCACATTTTTTGTTTGGTTGCGAATTATTTACATAAAATAATGAATTCTTACGATGAAGTTGACTTCAACGAGAATAATAACATTGTTTTGTTCAAAAATAGTGTCCCAAGAAAATATATCAGAGACTGTAAAGACCCATTTACGTATTACGAAGAGGAAGAATTAAGAAGACGTTTTTGATTGAAAAAATGCGTCGTTCTGTATAAAGTTTTGCCGTTGCTCATTGAGGGTTGCAAAGCCAACAATTTCTTCGATCTGTTATTTTATCTTTTATTACAGGTTTTTCTTTAATCAGAGCCACCAGCAGCTCCTTTTCCGCTGGAGAAAACAACATCTTTTTGGCGCTGAAATCGATCAAATCACTTTACATTGGATATTACACAAATGTATTTTTAAAAACTAATAGAAATTGTAAACAAACAAATTCGTACAATTACGGTTTACTTAAATTAGTAAGTGCGTTATACGTACTTATTTGTTGTCAAGTTTTATGCACAGCTGATATGACATTGAAATTTGAAAGAAGCGGCAATGATAAGAGTGAAGTACGCCGAATATCGGTCGGAAGGTACTGACCAATCACAGAGCTGGGTTTTTTCGAGAGCCAATGACAAACCCGTACGTCTCCTGGGGGTTGGGCTGATTACTGCTTTAGTGTTCTTTGTGAAACAAAACGCTCCAGAATGTCGACCCTTGAGTTAGTGTAGCGCTTGAGTAAGGCCGTTTGTCCACCGCACGCCGTCACCGTCACGTCACCGAGAACGAGATTATTTCGGGCTGAGTTTTATTGATGTGACGGCGATCTTTTGTCCACCGCGACCAATTTTGCTGGTTATAGGATATATATTGTATTGTCTATAACCAGGCAATACAATAAATACATAACATTTACCGCTACTTCGGCGCCGTCATCTCGTTCCCGGTGACGTGACGGTGACGGCGTGCGGTGGACAAACGGCCTAAGGCACTTAAATCAGTTTTGATCGTGAATACGGGGGATTGTCGACTTTCCTTGAAACAGGGGTGACATTTTTAAAGTGAGGGTAGTCAGCCTCATACCAACCTACAATGTCAAAGAACAAATGTATACCAAAAAGTAGCTACATAAGTCGAATAGAACCTACATAAGTCGAATAGATCTTTAGATTTTTTTCCATAATAACACGGAGCCATTTTTTTTTTACTAACAGTGCCATTTTCTGTGTTTATTTGGATGCCTGGATTTCCGCCTTTGGTTCTATACGACTCATATGTACTATGTAGGTACCTACATACTTATTCAAAATCAACATGGCACGTTTAATTAAACAAATTTGCAAATTTCTAACAGTTCAAATATTATCTTTTACATTTGGCCACATGATAAAAAAATGGCGTCATTTTCGAGGCAAGTAAAATTACCATAGACTAGAAATACCTGTCCAAATATTATTTTCCCATTATGTAAGACAAATTACATGTAAATTTCGTTGCTGCATGATATTTGGCAACGCAATTAGAAAGTTGTATGCAAAAAACTATAACGGCACAGGTTTTTTAGACATCCGCCTAAAAATCAAATAATTGAATTGAAATATGTTGGACATAATATGAGTCTGAAACAATAGTACTGTCTCGGAAACATGGCGGAAAATGAAAGGCCGACAGTGTGATGACAATATTTAAGCAAATCGTCATGAGAAGAAAGATAACGATATATTTTGTACTTACAAAACAATGTGAAAGGATAAGAACCGCTCTGTAGTCTAGTCGTTAACACTTCGGACTCGTACTCCGAAGATTGTAAGTTAAATTCCGAGAACTGTACAAATGGTAAAATTCGTTCTTCTTTGGGTTAACGAATTTATTTGCCTTTACCAAAGACTTACAATGAGAAGTTACTCACAATAAAAGGTTTAATCCACGATGTCTCACATCTGTGAATCAGCACTTATTCAGTTTTACCTTTAAGGTGGCGATACGTTTGTAGGTTATGTTTGCTAGCCCATTAAGTGCCGCACTCGGGGCTAACTCTACAAGAGCACTCATCAAAGCTTGGGCTCAATGGAAGACCAAAATGTGTAAGAATAGCACTCTGATTTTTTGGCAAAACGCCGTGTTTGGATGTGAACCTGCAGTTTTGTACATGGGGAACAGCTATGCGAGTTATTACAATTGGTGACTCAGTGTACGTGAATTTGCAAAGACCTGAGTCTTGCGAGGTTCATCTCGTAATAACACTTCCACGATCGCCTGCGCGGAACTGTCGGTGTGGGTCTATCTGTGTTGCCATCGCATCGGAACGGTAAAATATAAGGTATTATCTCATGAAGTAGGTACTTAAAACGTGACGTCACAAAAATAGGTACTTGCATGGAACAACTAAAGTGTGGACACCACGAAAACTTTCTTAATGCCTGGATCTCCATGTTACGCCTTAGAACACCCCCTACATGCACCAAACATAAATAGGTACAAGCTTACTGCAAAAATGCAACTAAGCTGCTTGTACAGCGCAGCTTCTTACCAAGTTGCCACGAAGGGGTCGTAGCGTGTGGAACCTATTTGTTATCACAGGTAAGGAGCCCGCCTTACGTCCACCACTTCGTTTTTTTCCAAGCTTCTGAGGGGGCTGGTTTTCATTTCATGTGAAGACTGAGTAAATCTTACCGGTAATTTATTTTGGGTTTGAAGTCAACACTAA
The DNA here is from genome assembly GCA_951799405.1 of Agapetus fuscipes. Taxonomy (NCBI): domain Eukaryota; kingdom Metazoa; phylum Arthropoda; class Insecta; order Trichoptera; family Glossosomatidae; genus Agapetus; species Agapetus fuscipes. The sequence continues at coordinate 9,804,074 of OX637341.1, forward strand.
AACGGGGAAATCGTTTCTGACTTCCTCGGTGAAGATCTCCTCTCTTTCCCTAGCTCTCGGCATGGAATACAAGCATTCTACCACCTGAGTAACATTCCAACTCGGAAGCTGGAAGCCTCCCACTTCAACTGAAGTGGTTGGCGTACAGCCGGCCACCTTAGCTCTGTTAAGTAATAGGTTCCACACGTCACATGCGACCCCTTCGGGGGCAACGCGGTAGTAATTTAGATTATATGCCGCACGTTTAATAATAAAGAGAATTAACTCAAAAATTGAGAAAATCTAGATTTTGTAATAAAACGCAACAATGCGAGAAGAATAGGTAGAATGCGACAGCCGTTCATTTTGGACGAATATGACCGAGATAAAACAACGGTCGCCTTTTTTTTTTTTTTTTTTTTTTTTTTTAAATAGATTTGTGAAGAGGAATGCAATTCACCAACCTATTCTGCCTGGCCAGAAACAGGTATTAATATCATCATTTAATAATTCATTATTGTTTATTATTAATGAATTATTAAATAATAATTACCCAATAACATCTGTTGAACCAGGGTCAAAGTTAAAGTCAAGTGACCCAAGCGGGGATCGAACCAACGTTGTTCATTCGAAACACGCTAGAAAGATCAGCCCTCTTGGCCCCCGCGGCTATAACCCCGACAACTTTTTTTCATCCCATACAAGTTGTACTGGTTGTCTGAACTTCAAACGTGATTTCCCAACATTCTCATTTTTTGAGTTATTGCTCTTTATTATTAAACGTGCGATGTGTAGATAGTTTTTTTTTTTACATGGCACCTTAACCCAACACAAAAGTTTTCAATTAGACTCCATTGTTTTACATCCGTTTTAAACAAAAGCGATTGCCTACTTAATTTAACTTGCGTTTGCAATCTGAAATGGTTTTCGTTTTAGTTGCACGTCCAGCCACTTCACTAAGGGCCGATTTTTCAATGGTCAGATAAACAATCAAATAGCTAACTGTCTATTAAATTTATCTGAGGTTTTAATGGACGAATAAAACTTTTCAATTTTTCAAACGCCAGATAACGGTTAGATAGTTATCTGACTGATTTTGTGTGACTAGCTCAGACAAGCTTCACACCATCTGCGAGAGCGAGACACGCTTATGAACGTTTTGTTACTTTAGAAAGAGATAGAGGACTTTGAAACTATGACGGCGTTGACCAAATAAAAACATAACCTTAAATTGTCGGCTTGGCTCCGTGTTACTATTTTCTTGTTTTTTTTAACTTTAATAGCTAATTTAAATATGTCAAAGATACTAATCTACCAATTTTAGTAAGAGCGAAGTGAGGTTGTTAACCGAATTAGTGGCGAATTATCGCACGATAATTGAAAATAAAGACGGATATAATTGAAAAGAAGAAAAGAAAAGGAAGCAGCTTTTAACAAAATTGCTTCATTATTTAATGCTGCTTCAGGCGTTAAATCTCAAATATGAAAGCATTAAAAAAGAAACGAAAAAATCAATGGCAACAGATATATAAAACTAGTGGCGGGCCCTCTTCAGGCCAGACAAAATCTTCGTTGCAATTCCTCATCGTCCCATACCTACAGACATATTATAGGTCTTTCTCTTACAACTCTGCATGAATTTAAAAAAATACCACTGTATAATCTTCTTATATTAGTTCATCGTCAATGAAATAAAAAAATATCCATATTTTTACAATGAAGGACTACGAAAACGAAGACAACCTACAAATATTAGACGCGCGCTGTGACAGAAATGCCAATTTATTCGACAGTTAGCGCGCTAACGGCGGAGTAAAGGGGCAGTTAAGTTTATTCGTCAGATAGGGAACTTAACGGGCCGATACAGCCTAACTGTCAATTGAAAAATTCAAAATCTTGTTAACTGTGGAATAAACCTTAACTGACTGTTTATCTGACCATTGAAAAATCGGCCCTAAGTACACTGGCACTTACATCGTGATTCTCAGAGTGACTCATCGCAAGTTACAAAAGCATTGCTAGACGCTGCTAGAGCTCTGTACACAACACTAGCGACACGTACAAAGAACATCTCACGCTAAAAATAGATCGTATTAGTAACGGTGATTGTGTACGAGTAATATCTCAAACATAATCTAAGCTTCCTCTCACTAAACTTGATCTGAGATCGATTCAATTTCTAAGAAGGATAGTTTTATATTATTTCCTTGACTTATAGGTTGGTATGAGGCTGACCACCCATACTGTAAAAAATGGTTCACTTTGCCAATGTCACCACTGTTTCAGGGAAGGTCGGCAAAAGTTGTGGGGCTTATGTTCATTTGAGGTTTGTGTTTTTTTTTGTAAGTAGGTACGCATTCAGCATTTGTAAGCGCGAACTACACGTGTTGGTTTGTGAGCTTACATCTGAGAGCTTTAAATGAATATATCTTTGCAACTTAGATTATAGATTATAGATAGTTACTTTTACTTATTGTAAAACATTTCTTAGCAAAATCTTTGAGAGATTAATCTTCCGCAAGAGGTCGCCCAAGAACTTCATATATAATCTATAATCTAAGCTGCAAGGATATGTAAGCATTTAAGGCTCATATGAAATGCATTATTTTTAGTGCCATTTTTCAAATTATGAAGTGATTCATTTTATGATGATTAATTTGATGAGCGCTGTTTTTGTGTAAATCCCACCTCAAGAGTCCTCTACTAGCTTGATCGTCGCTATAGAAAGCACAAATTCTCTAATAACACCGGGTGGATTTTACCGTTTAAAAGTAAAAGGTAGCGAGCAATAATTAAAACATCGCTGCGCGTTAACTGATGATTGCTGTACCATACATTTAGTAAATCGGTCAGATGTTCATGCCATGTTTTATTGATAACTATCTTCAAATATATATATTTAGGTAAGGCTAGATGGACGGTTCTTTGGTAAAGGTATATGAATTTTCAACCTTGCACAAAATATTTTACTCAAATGATCATTTTTGTGGTCCGGCAGGCGTATCCGCAACCTTTTATTATGAGTCCGTAGCGTTAGCAACCAGACTACGGACTGCTCTTAATCAAAATTATGTTCTGTACACAGAAGTGATTTAGTGTAACGTTTAGTTTATGCTCTTAGTTGCATTGCACGGTGATGGGGAGTTGTGTGGAGATGGTACAGTTTGACATTCCCGGCACGCGTGCCAGAGGGCAATAGACTCGCCATGGCTTCCGGATTCAACCAAGAATAACGCGTCGAACACCGCGAGGGAAATCATAACTTCAAACATCAACAAGTGTTCAGGATTCCGAGTTTGATGGAACAAAATGTGGTGATTTATCCGAACCTATGGTCCAAATGTTCGGGAATCTTGCCTCTAGTTTGGAGGTTAGGTGGCTTGCAGAAAAAGACTTCTTGTTGATCTATAATCTATAATCTAAGTTGCAAGGATATATTCATTTAAAGCTCTCAGATGTATGCCCACAAACCAACAAGTGTAGTTCGCGCTTACAAATGCTGATTGTGTACTTACAAATAAAATCCAAACCTCAAATGAACATAAGCCCCACAACTTTTGCCGACCTTCCCTGAAACAGGGGTGACATTGGCAAAGTGAACCATTTTTTACAGTATGGGTGGTCAGCCTCATACCAACCTATTGTTGATGCAGCACTTAATTACAAGAAGGTACAAATTTACAACGATATTTCGGTTCCATGCCTTTGGAACAGCCACTACAAAAGCACGCTTACCAAACACTGTTGCAGACTTGCGCAAATGCTCATTGATCAATGATTTAGCTCCAATTTCTTGCTCTAAGTCTTCCCACTGTTCAAAGCCCATTTGAATTTCACGAAATAACGTTACATTACGTTTTTTTTTAAGTTTTTTACATGCTTCGGGCATCTAGAAAGAATGGACCATGAGAGTACGAATGGATTGTCAAAGGTAAGCGTGGAAAGGTGACAACGTTACATAAAAAACTATGTATGTCAACATTCAGATCCGGTTTATTTTTTTCATTTTTTTATAGACAAATGACAACCAGATATATTTATTTGACATTCAATGAATGACGACAAAACTATAAATATATATTTCTCAAATAGACACAGGGTTAAAAATAAAATAGAACAAAGGATACGTAATATAACTGCATAAGAGTGAATGAAAGATGGCGTAACGTTACCGGCGTGTTTAGAATATTAATCAACTTGCATTTTTAACTCACGTTTATAGTTATGGCTGATGCACTAATTGATTCTTTTCCTGAACAATGGCTCCCACACACTGGTAGTTTAAACGACAGGTTTGAATGTCAAGAAGAATGCTTTTCTTAATTTATATCTGTAATCTAGAGAGACAGTAATTAAACAAAGAACGGTTGGTTAAAAAGTTGTCTCGAAGATCATTATGTCTAATGGCTCCCTAATTCTGAGACGTCACTCATAATAAGGAGCGCCAGAAAAAGATTCAGGAAATATTTTATTTGGATCATTTTGTTGTACTTATGGATGTAAAACCATGAACATCCAGAAATACGAAGGGGCCACCTAGAGGCATTCGAAATGTGGAAAAGGTGACAATGACATCAAGAACAAGAAATAAGGTTTTATGACACATTTTGTAGAGGAAAGACTAAATTAGACAAAGCACCTTTTTAAACATCTTCGATTTAAAAATCTTAGGAAGCCGAACCAGACGTCGTCCAAGAACTTCATACTTCCAAGATTTCGTGGATGTCACCTCCTATTCGCAGCTCAAGAGGTTAGCAACCAATAGGAACAGATGGCTAGTATAAAAAGGCACTGCCACTGATAATGATGAATTACATTACAAAAACTTCTGATAAGCGGTAGACATGTACAAAATACTCGAAATGGAATAAGTTCTTTAATACTGGAAAAATAAAAACAACGTTATTCTTTACGAGTTGGTTTATTTTCTCGAGCGCTTTTGGTGTTATCTCACCATTATCAAGAGAACAACGAGCGAACCAATTAGCGAAGAAAAATGTTATTTTTATTTTTACATCATTATAATTTAAAATTAATCTCACAATGTCAATACAAAAATCCTTTAACTTTTTACAAGTTCTTCATTTCACTTTGCTTCTCTCTACGTATACATATCTTGTCATCTTCATATTCCTTGACTTATAGGTTGGTATGAGGCTGACCACCCATACTGTAAAAAGTGGTTTACTTTGCCGATGTCACCCCTGTTTCAGGGAAGGTCGGCAAGAGTTGCAGGGCTTATGTTCATTTGAGATTTGGGTTTTTATGTTGTACGTCCACATCAGGCATATGTAAGCGCGAACTTAAACGTGTCTGCTTATGAAAATGCGTAAAATATGAATTATAAATGTAATGTATATTTTCAACTTCGATTATAGATTATAATGTCGATGGAACACAGTTAGATTAATCATTGACAATCTGTTACACGCTGATTGCTTCTCTTGCTGTATCTGTTAGTGAAGAACGTCAACAGATCGGAGTGTTGGTATCTGACTGCGGAATCTATTGCGAGTGTGGGCGTGCGCTAATTATAGGTCGTTAATTAAACGCAAGCTTGCACACGGGCAGGACGACACCTCAGGAAAAAAACAGATACCAAATACAGATGCACCTCCATAGTCGTGTGATTTGGTTGACGAATTCTTCAGAATGGTCGCGGCACAAACAAAACGATCCCACGAAATTCGAAATTTACATAGCGCCTTTTCAAAATACTTGAATCATTCCAAAGGTGCTTGTTCATACAGCTGGGTCTTAAATATTCTTCGTAACGTATTTATATACATGTCTCGCGCAGGTCATCTGGGAGGAAGGCCGTGTTCAAAAAAAAAATCCCGTTGTTTGTAAAAATATGTTTCTTATACTTTATGGTCTTAGTAAAAGAGTGATATAAATGAAAAAAATCACGCATGTTTAATAATTTTTTGTCTTAATTTTAGAGTTTTTTTTTTTTATATAACTTAAAAAATGATGCCACAAAAAAATATTTAAAAAAACTCGTTTTTTTTACTTTTTTTTGCTCGGATTTTGTTGTTTTGTATTTTGGAAATATTTTTTTTCTTTATAATTATAGAATGATACAAATTCTAGTTTGTAGTGTGATTTTTAATAGAATAATGTGAATAGTTTTTGAGATAATATGAAAAAACTGTTTTCAAGAATTAAATAAGTTAATAAGTTTCAGTTTTTTCATATTAGCGCAAAAACTATTCACATTATTTTATTAAAAATCACACTACAAACTAGAATTTGTATCATTCTATAATTATAAAGAAAAAAAATATTTCCAAAATACAAAACAACAAAATCCGAGCAAAAAAAAGTAAAAAAAAACGAGTTTTTTTAAATATTTTTTTGTGGCATCATTTTTTAAGTTATATAAAAAAAAATAACTCTAAAATTAAGACAAAAAATTATTTAACATGCGTGATTTTTTTCATTAATGTCACTCTTTTACTAAGACCATAAAGTACAACAAACATATTTTTACAAACATCGGGATTTTTTTTTTGACCGGAGTCTTAAGTTGCAAAGTTATATTAGAATTTAAGATTTATATAAATTTAAGCCTCATACCAACCTACTAGTCAAGAAACATAGTATCATTTCATCCACGGCACGACAACCCGGGTTCCTCTGCCTGCTTGATCAATCACAGCCACCGCTGCCTGTCCAGCGTCTTCCTCTTACAGTCTCATACTCCTACCGCACGGCAGTCTGCCACCACTCCGTTCAGCCACCTTAATCTGGTTCTTCCCAGTGCCCTGCGCCCCTTTAGGTCCGTCATCACAACCATCCTTTCCAGGCTCTGATGGTCCATTCACTAGATGCAATCTGCTAACTTTTATCGACCGGATAACATCAATGTCTTTGTACATTAAATTGGTACTACGACATTTTATTATTTTAATTTTTCGATCTCGAATTTAATTTATCTGCACTCCTTCCTTTCTCAGCTCCAATCTTCATACATTCATATTATTTATCTAAAATACATTATCTAAAAACACATAATATGACTCAGTTTTCGAATGACTTATGCAACGTGTCTTATACGAATTCCTAGGTTGTCTATGCATATCAATACATGCAATACACACAGTGGCGTTAGAACCATTTTATAGCGTTGCGAATTATGCTAACAGTAGATCGTAAACAAGAAAGATAAGCGAAATGCTATTTGCAGTTTAAACAGGTGTAGACCAACACCATTGTAAACACCGACACCATCCTAAACACTAATACTATCGAAAACACCAACTGGAAGCATGCACATCGACACCGATACCTTAGATGCAAATGTTTTATGTAAGTTAACAGTTTTTGCAAGTGTACAGCTGTCAATGGGAGCTGAATTAGCATCAAAATAAAACGAAAAATCGCATTTTAAGAATATTACACAATACGCTGCAACGTTTTCCCTGGTTTTTTCACCCCAATGGACTCGGCACAAATTTGCAATTAGATTTTTTGGCAAAAGACCTTTTTTTGTTAGGTTTGAGTTGGAATTACGTTCGTTTGACATATTTACAATTATAATAACTACACATTTACAAATTTTACTCGGATATTAGACGGACCGCTATCAGAGAACTTATATTATTCTCGAAGTTTCGATAGTGACGTAGCTAACCCTCTCTGCACGACGACTAAGGATGAACTGAACTCGCTAACGAAACGTCGAGAATAATGTAAGTTCTCTTTATAACGGTTCGTGTACCTAATACCCGACTAAAAAAATTAACGGTGTAGTTATTATAATTTTATAGAGGGGTAAAATTAGTAGAGTGAACCTTTTTTTAATGTATGGGTGGTCAGCCTCATACCAACCTTTACAGATTTATGGTCAAGGAACAAGGAATTACCTAAACAAAAATCATCCTTACACTGACTTTGTGAATGTGTAACAATAAAAATAGAATAATATAGTTTAATGGGCAGTCTGGGTGATGTGTTAATATTGCACATAGCGCCCCACCCTAATAAATAGATTCCTTGCATGTATAGGGAGTCGCTGGCTCAGTGCGGCTGCACTGGGGAGTGGAGACTTACGTTAGGGTGGGTCGAGGAGAGAAACGTCGGCTTGTGGCGCCAGTTAGGGGAGATATAAAACAACTGAAGGGTGGAAATAATAATGAAATGACAGAAAATACAAGTTTCGCTACAATAAGGGAAAGATGAGGTTGTTTCTTTAAAAATAGTTTTCAAAACTAAATGTATGAAGCGTTAAAAAAATGCGCTCAACATTAAAAATAGAAACATTGGAGGTATGGTGTCTCAACATTAGCCTATGACCTATGTGATAATAGGCTATGGATGATAATGGAAAAAAATCAGACGTCCCACGGCCCGGTAGCATAGCGACTTTATACTGAATGAAAATTGTGTGAGTAGTTTCCTTTATCAGTTTAAAGTCACAAAACGTCTCCTTATTGCTAGTTTGTCTTATGTCCGTCAGAGGAAATTTCGCATGAGCTATGTTTGCATGTACACCGGACCAAGGTGTCTTATGAAAACTGTACATTGATTTCTCTCAAATTATCATGTTTTACGTTTCTTTCTTAGCTCAGATTGTGTAAAATGTGATTCTTAAGGCAATTTCATTGAAAGGTCGTATTTGAATCAAATGGTAGATAAGTCTAACAAGCACTGGGGGGCGATAAGCTGACGTTGAAAATACCGGGCCAAAGTTTTAATTAGAATAAAAGTCTGCCTTGTTCTATTATTCTATTCGCTAAAAGCTAACCAAGGTGTGGTGCATGTATAGGTACATAATATGAGCATGTATTGTGCTAGGCTTGTGGTACACACTGTAGCCTGTAGGTACACAATTCAAGAATATCACAACAGTGGACACTCCGCCATAGGCTGTCGCGACTCTACAAGTAGGTATGTATTGATTTTCTCATTATACCTACCTGTTTGTTTATATACGTGCTGGCAATATCTAATGCTACTTCACATCCAAATGGGTAATTTAATTTGGCAACATTCGGTAGGTAAAGGATATTTAAAGAGGTTAGGAAAACAACTTCTGCTCAGTACATACAACTGATGAAATCGTACAATGTAAATAATTAAATATACTCACTTAGTTAGGTATAAAATATTATTTGTACCTACTTGTATTGTTTTTTTTAATGGCAATATTGTGTCACCATTGACAAAGACGAATAGAACACAAATTCAAATTTGAATGGTCAAAATTTTTTCAAATTTTCGACAAGATGGCGACAGTTTATGGTGATGTGTATTTTGTAAAAATGATGCAGTAAGTATTTACGAAATAATTAAAATATTGTGAAGATATTCGATAATGTCTTTCAAGTGGTTCATTGGCTGTTATTTGATCGATTTCCCAACTGTTTTCTCTGTAAAGCATCATGGCCTACTGGATAACTTCTCTGACAGTAGATTTGGTCCAAGTAACTAAATACAGACGGACGTCTGTAAAAACTACAAGATGGCGTTTCAATAAGCACTACACGTAACTCTATATTGTAATTTTATATCCCGAGAGATTGTTGCCGATATTTGAAACCCTTGTGACAGTAGAATACAGGTGAAACGACGTGTAATGATAGGTACATGTCATTTTTAAAATATGTCAACGAATGGAGTCCACACATTTAATTCAGGAAGAAAAAAATATGATGTCATTTGGCCGGTTTGATAAGCACTTGTGATTGGTTGAGGAGGTTTGGTGGACTTTTTTTTCTTATCTTTTTTTTCCACCAAAGGACCTTAGTTTCAAATCTGGATACCACCGTCCTGGCGCTGTCATAAAAAAACATATACTAGAGACAGGACATACAGTTCGGTTGATAGTTCAGTTGGTTAAATGCTTGCATTTCATGCCACAGGGATAGGTTTGGATCCCCACCAAGAGTGTCAGAAATGGTTTCCGTTTCGGTGTGTATTTTAAACCTAAAATGAAAATATCGGCAGGGTTTATTGCGACTTCATAGAAATATAAGCCAGGCCCTCGCAAGCCAAGTGACGTAATGAACGTACCTACAGCCATACCCCTTCAATGTTAAAAATAAGTAGGATTCACACGATACATGTGACCCTTCGCGGCAACGTGGTCTGAAGTTGCACTATACGTGCTGTTTCATTGCGTTCGGTACATAAGACACATACAGTTTTTTTCAGTACAATTTCCACGTAATAAAGGTAGTTGAAATGAGGTTTAAGCGGTACTTAGATACTGTATTAATAACATCTGTCATCGGATGTCACTGTGTGTGTATTTCAAAATGTTGTAAAACCAAAATAAAAATCCCTTTCTTTACGATTACTTCAAGTTTAAAATATACTCAAAGTAATCGTAAACAAAGTTGTTTTTAGTTTGTATCTTTTAAGATGAACGATTACAAAGTTAATGCCTCTACAATCAATAAAAATCCCTGATTATCTGGAATCCACTTTTTTATTCACCATAAGCGACAACCTGTGACATCATCCAGCCAAGGGAAATAATATATTTAAATGTCGGGGAATCACTTTTTTTTGTAGGGAAGCAGTCATCTGTAAAGTTGAATGCCGCCTGTTGTTCAGGTAGCTGTGGCATTTTGTACAGAGCAACAAGTTGACGACATGTTTCAGACATTTCTATGGCTTCTACGTGAATTTGACAGATTGCACAATGTTGAGTCGGCCATGTTTTTTCAAGGTCTCAAATTTTATTCCCTTCCGGTACAACAACGCGCCCTAAATACTTCACAAGTATTACATAAAATGTACAATCCTGTCACTTTCATAGGAGATGGCTAGAACAGTAAGTACATTCCTGCTGCAAAGCTGTTTAAAAAAAAAACAATTCGTGAAGAGAAATGCAATTCACCAGCCTATTTTTGCTTGGCCAGAAACAGGTATTTACATCATAAATTAATAATTAATATATTTTTTAAATTAATCTTTGATTAATAATTACCCGATGACAACTGTTTAACCAGAGTCAAAGTTATCGATTATCGTCAATAGGATGCGACGGGATTCGAACTTGCGCTTGTTTCAATAACGCCAATTCGAGTGCTGTCACCTCATCGCTAGACTATATCATCGACATCAATCACATGTATGTCCAGCTTCACACAGCAATCTAGGATTGACTTTAGAAAAAACGCTAAATATGTACATGAAAACACAGAAAAAAATCCCAATATTGCCCTATATGTATGTAGGTACGTATCACATTTTTCCAACAATCCTTGATTTCCGTCTTTGATTGTGTGCGACTCATTTTCTCTCTAGATCAATTTTATAAAACTTTCATATCGACCCCCTTAGATAAAACTGAATAAGTGACATATATTAAGCAAACATGGATTTCTCAGATAAATTCACCTTTTTGATATTTTCTACGAGAGAAAACATTAACGAAATGTGAAAAGCCTGTAGTTAAGAAGTTTTCATGAGCACTTCCTTATACGTAGTTCACTAACTTTGAAAAGTTACTCCCAATGAAATGTTTTATCCACGATTTCTCAAATCAGTGAATCAGCACCTATTTATTTTACCTTTTAGGTGGCGATATTTTCTTCTCATAAAATACCCGACTAAAAAACTGTCATAAAATTTTGTAAACCTTAGAGCTCACATCCTTGTAAAACACATTCAATAAATATAAAAATGAACATTAATGTTTCCAGAATGACAAGAAATTGGCGGTGTTACACCCAACATGTAACAACAATATGAGTTATAGACAACAATATAGTTACAATATAATATATATACATATATATAAAAAAAAACCTAACAGCGTTAACCCAGTCTTCACATTTATAAAGAGATTATAAAAGGTAATGAATGTAGTAAATGCGAAGAAGAAACGGAAGATACAGGAAGTGTACAAATGTTACATAACAATTACACATAGTTACACATTAGGTATTTAGATGTAAATAAATGTAATTCATTTCATCAATAACCCTCTAATCAACTCCTAGGTCATGTTTTTTACGAAAAGCATATAAATGGAATCGTTACGAATCAAGGTATGTACAGATCTCTAATTGCGAATATATTTATAGGTAGGTACATAAGGTTATTTATTTTACGTCAATTCATACCTGACTGTGAAGTGATGAAGTCTTCAATTAAATTTGACATTGGTATGCCTGATAAATATGTATCCACTTACATACATACAGATTTAAAAACATAAACAGTGTTATTCATTAGATTCCACCCATTCCTGTTTAGTGCGAGATTTTGAGAAACCAATTTAAATCTGTACCAGCCCGCTAAACCAAAATAAATAAAAAGGTGATTCATTAGCGAAATACGTGCATTTTTTTTTTTGGTTTACCGAATCCTGCTTAAACAGACTTCCGGTAGCTTTTTCTGTATGAAAAAATACGAAATGCTCGACATTTATCTAGGTATTTTGGTGTCTATGATTTTTTTTGAGGTTTTTGACAACTTTCGGAGACGCTCGGATGCATTCGGGTAAACGCCCCCTCCCGAACGTTTCCAAACATTCCAGCTGTCAAACTCATGTCGATTGCAGCTTTGAATGAACTAAAAATGGAAACAAGTATTTTTCAAAGCATGACTTAATTGTGGCTTCAGGTTTTGGCTGTAGGCATCACGAAGAAAATCTCAAAGATGGGCCTTCATACTTCATTTACAAGAAAAGTGACAGTTTTACAAAATTGGTGACTTGAAAAATAACACGACGCGGCATCTGTCACTTTTTTTCTTGTCACAGTTTTTATATTTGTTTCGTTGCTGCATGCCGTAGATTTGTTGTTATAGTGTAAAATTCTAATGTTTTAAAGTTACTGTAATTGCTGAAACTCTTATTTGATTCATAAATCTTTTATTCTGAAAGTTATCTTGTACATTACGATCAGCTGGGGAATGAGGAAGATCGCCATTTTGCGTATGTCGATCTAGTTTAGAACGAAATAAACCTACTCGTAGGTGGTTTACAAATGTGATCATGTTTTGAAACACGTTTAGTGTTAAACTGAATTATAAAGTTTTTATGAATCACCTTTTTTGTAAATTGAGATTAAATCGAGAAATTAAACCAGATCTCTAAAGAAATCTGGTTTAAAAAATCTAATGAATAACACTGAATATCAATACAAATAACATAAGAGGCTTTATAACAAGTTGAAGCATACCTACGTTTTGTACGTAAATAAATACCTACATTGAAAAAACATCAACGTAATTTTTATTTTACAAGTATTTACAAAAAAAAAATTTTTTGAAGACTCATATTACGTGATTCTGTTAATTGATTATATTTGAAGTATTTTAGCTTTAATTTATATTATTTCCTTGATTTAGTCGGTATGTAATGAGGTCGGAACATTTTTGAAGTTGGAATTTTCTTCTCGACGAGCAGAGAGTTTGTATTGCACTGCCAACAAAATATTTGCATGAATTTTCCCTAGCAACCCGGCTGGGTGACGACACAATATATTTTTTCTATGGCAATTCATGTGCAGAACTCATTTAATTACCTGTCGTGTCTGTCGCTAAACAGCGATTATGCTATTCACTATTATTATGCCTATTCACTATTGGGTCGCGAGTTGAATGATAGGAATAAAAAAGTAGGTAGGTAGGTACATAATTTAAATGTGTGCACTAGGTAGGTCAGTATCAAATTTGATATAATAGCCATTGATGAAATTTGAAAATGGAACGTGGGTAAGTAAATATTGTTTTAAGAAACGTCATTTTAGTCAAGTTGGTGAACAATGAATGACGCGGGGCTTCAGATATTCATATTTCCTGTTTATTTCATTATTTTTACAATACGTCAAAGTGCTCGCGAAATTAGCATACACTTGTGAATACATTCTGCCCGCAGACCGAAGCTAATTTGTGAAACAAAACTGAAAACGGCGACGTGCAAAAAGCAAAAACAGAACAATCATATTCCACGATCGCGCTTAGAAACCGAAATCTTCAGCGTTCAGGTAAAGCCGGCAGAAATGTTATCTCACTTTTTATCGCATGTTTTTATTACATTTCTCACGATGTTATCAAACGCAGCATTCCTCCATCACAGCTAAATAAATCATTTCATTTTTCCTTCAAAAACCAACGTGTGGTTTTACTTTTTCGCCGCGCTCGTGACAACCATGGCCGTTTGCTGAACGCAGCGTCTATTTGATTGAAAAAAATCAATAATTATAACAGAAATACATCACGAAAGGGCTGCAAGTCTGTCTAGGAGGCGACACAATGCAGTCAGACGCGGAGATATGCAACAAGATTGGTTTCGATATGTTTTTTAAAGCTATAAAAAGAACATCGCCGGCACTCACCCATTTTTCCTAGTTGTTCACAAATCCAGCGGTAGATTTATCCTCGCTCCTCGCTGATATCACATCACACACACAACGGCACCAGAGAAACAATCTTCACTTTTAATTAAACTTCGCTATTTGATCTGAAATGTATTTTGAAGGATCCCGTGTTGGATAGATAGTGTTGGATGGGCGAGTCCGTACTTTGGCGCACAAGGAGCACGGCCGATAGATGCTACAGAGCTGCGTCACAAACGTCACTCCAACTAGGGAAACACCGCGCACAAATAATGCTCCGACATCTCTGTAACATTGCGTAAAGCTTAACTGAAATGAAGGTAAATCAGCGAAGATATAAACCATTTCGTGTTTTTGTTGTGATACTTTTTCCTGTTTCAGATAGAGAGAGTCAAATGTAAATGGAAGGACACTTTCGTTTTCATTTTTTTTTTTAAATAGATTTGTGAAGAGGAATGCAATTTCCTAACCTAAGACTTTGATGTATGGAAGTGAAGCATGGACAGTGAATGATAGCGAAATGAGTAAAGTATGTACGGTGGAAATGAAGCATTTGAGAAGCATGACAGGAAAAACTCTGAGGGATAGAGTTAGGAATGAATGGGTAAAAAAGGAATGTAATTTGAAAGAGGATGTGAAAGTTAAGGTACAAAAGAATGTGATGAGATGGTTTGGGCATGTGGAAAGAATGAACGATGATAGACTGACAAAGTATGTATACAAAGAAAGTGTGAAAGGAAAAAGAGGGAAGGGACGACCGAGAAAAGTATGGAGTGATCAGATTGAGGAGATTGTGAAAGAATGGGATATACAAAGTGAGCGTAAAAGAAGAAAATGCATGAAAAAGGTGATGGATATGAATGAATTGAAAGAGGTATGTAAGGATAGGAAAAAATGGAGGCAACTCTGCAGAGGCTCTGGCCACCCCTAGCGGAATGGCGACAGAGTTACAGTTACAGTTACAGTTAACCTATTCTGCCTGGCCAGAAACAGGTATTAATATAATCATTTAATAATTCATTATTGAAGAAAGACGAAAGTTTTGATTTTTGAAAGAGATGATGAAAATATGAATTATGAATTTAAAATTAATGGAATGAATGTTGATGTTGTAAATGAGTTTGTATATTTGGGAAGTAAGTTTGAAAAAGATGGAAGAATGGCCGGTGAATTTGAAAGAAGAATAATGAAAGGCAGGTGTGTACTGGGTGCGACCGCTTGCATCGCCAGGAACCAAAATCTCTCAAAAAATGTTAGATTGGCGGTGCACGGTGGTATACTAGTGCCAACCTTGATGTATGGAAGTGAAGCCTGGACGGTGAGTGAAAGGGAAATTAGTAAAGTCCATACAGTAGAAATGGACCATCTAAGAAGTATGATTGGGAAAAAACGAAGTGACAGGGTGAGGAATGATTTTGTAAGAGAAGAATGTGGTGTAAGGGAAAGTGTGAAAGTGAAGATTAAAAGAAGTTTGTTAAGATGGTTCGGGCATTTGGAGAGAATGAGTGATGAAAGATTGACGAAGAAAGTATATGTTGCTAGAATAGATGGATGTCGTGGTAGAGGAAGACCGAGAAAAGTATGGAAGGATCAAATCTCTGAAATAGCGAATGAATGGGATATCCAGAGTCATAACAAAAGGAGGACTTGTATGAAAAAGGTTATGACTCTGGATGAAATGAAAGAAGTATGCAAGGACAGGAAGAAGTGGCGGCTAATCTGCAATGTTGATTTCTAATGTTGGTGTATTCATTTGCTACATTTTTTGCATAGGAAATTTTCGACTTTTTTTGTATAGATTTCTTTGTAAGGTTTTGTTCTTTTTTATATTTAAAGGTAATTTATTATTCATATTCCTTGACTTATAGGTTGGTATGAGGCTGACCACCCATACTGTAAAAAATGGTTCACTTTGCCAATGTCACCCCTGTTTCAGGGAAGGTCGGCAAAAGTTGTGGGGCTTATGTTCATTTGAGGTTTGGATTTTATTTGTAAGTACACTTTCAGCATTTGTAAGCGCGAACTACACTTGTTGGTTTGTGGGCATACATCTGAGAGCTTTAAATGAATATATCCTTGCAACTTAGATTATAGATTATAGATTATAGGAGTGATGTTTTCCGGGATCTGTTGCCGTGGTCTGTGGGAGCTGGAGCTTCCGGACGTTTCGCCTATTTCTACGATGGGCTTCTTCAGCGTGAAGTATGATGATGATGAAGATCTTGATGAGAACAGTTCTCATCAAGATCTTCATCATCATTATACTTTACGCTGAAGAAGCCCATCGTAGAAATGGGCGAAACGTCCGGAAGCTCCAGCTCCCACAGACCACGGCAACAGATCCCGGAAAACATCACTCCTGCATCATCAGCCGGCCGTGTAAGCCTAAAACTCTTATTTAATTCATTATGTTTATTTTTAATGAATTATTAAATAATAATTACCCAATAACATCTGTTGAACCAGGGTCAAAGTTATGGTTAAATGACCCAAGCGGGGATCGAACCAACGTTGTTCCATTCGAAACACGCAGGAAAGATCAGCCCACTTAGTCCCCTCGGCCCTAGCCCCGACAATTTCTGATTTCACTAATTTGATAATCTATGAATCGAAGATATCAAGAAGATAACAGATAAGAAAAAAAGGAGTTACCCACATTAATGATGAAACGCACTCAATCTCAAAAATGACAACTAAAATATAAATCGTCGACGGGAGGAGGGGGTGTGGGGCAATAATAGAAACACAAGAACCTCGTATACATATCGCTGCCTTAGTTCTTGTATCGTATACACCATTGAGAAAAAATTACATGAGCAATGTTTGCATGTGTACTAGACCAATGTGTCTCATGAAAAACAAGAAATTTATTTTAAAAATATTTAAACGAACTCTCACATTATCGAGTTTTATAGTTTTTCTAAGCTCAGCATGTTGATTTCTAATGTTGGTGTATTCATTAGCTACATTTTTTGCATAGGAAATTTTTGACTTTTTTTGTATGGATTTCTTTGTAAGGTTTTGTTCTTTTTTATTTTTAAATGTAAT
This sequence comes from Agapetus fuscipes, assembly GCA_951799405.1. NCBI lineage: Eukaryota > Metazoa > Arthropoda > Insecta > Trichoptera > Glossosomatidae > Agapetus > Agapetus fuscipes. The sequence continues at coordinate 9,821,401 of OX637341.1, forward strand.
TTATTATTCATATTCCTTGACTTATAGGTTGGTATGAGGCTGACCACCCATACTGTAAAAAATGGTTCACTTTGCCAATGTCACCCCTGTTTCAGAGAAGGTCGGCAAAAGTTGTGGGGCTTATGTTCATTTGAGGTCTGGATTTTATTTGTAAGTACACATTCAGCATTTGTAAGCGCGAACTACACTTGTTGGTTTGTGGGCATACATCTGAGAGCTTTAAATGAATATATCCTTGCAACTTAGATTATTGATTATAGCATGAAAAAGTCATATTTGACAAGATTGGCGTATACGATAAACAAGAACTGGGGGAGCGATGTGTAGATTTTAAATCTGCGGCATACACTACATGAGGGGAAATACAACCTTCTCCAATTTTTATTCAAGGACTGTCTGGGAAATATAAAGGAGAAGACCGGCACCCAAAGTGTAGAGGAGCTGTTCCTAACACAGCAGGCCGCAGGATAGGAACATGTTTGCTGAGAAGATCCCCAACGTTGAAGGGACTCTACAGGACACATGATGAAGAAGAATCCATCCTGCACTGTAAAAAGAAAGACACGTGTTAATTTGGCCTGACCTGTCTTATAAGGGTCTCACAATTAAAAACCACTGACCTATTGCACACCATCTATACAATGCATGAAGACAGATAAATGTTGGTGCTTCCACTGAAGGTGAACTGTAGCCCTGAAGTCTTTGTGGTGGAAAAGTAAAAGATAATAATACCTCTTGTCATCGTAAAGCAATTATGTAAAGTAGAAGCATCAATGAAAACAATATTACAAAAGTATTAGTCTCATAGATTCCTTAAGATACTTGGTGCCATCAAAGATTCAAAGATGGGTGGACCTGGAGAATGAGGTACAGCACTGGGCTCTTTCATCTGTGACCGGTCCGTAGACTAGTAGTTAACACTTCTGACTCGTAAATGGAAGGATGTGGGCTTGTATCCTAGCGGAGCACCGAAATATACCATTTTATTTTCACAAATGCACTTCCTGGGTGAAAAATTCATATACGTTTACCAAAAACTGGTCACTAAAGTTCCATCCAGCCTAACAACAACTGGGTCTTGTTTGAGAATTGGCCCTTTTTACAACAACGACCAAGCTCGCAGAGGGCTCTTGAGGTGTGATACACACAAAAACAGCGCTCACCAAATAAATCATCCTAATATTATTATTATTATCTATACCAGGAGGTGCGTGTAAACTGAGACATTTACAATCAAGAGTGATGTTCGGTGATCCACTTGGACGACGGAGCGAAAAATTGCCGAAATGGCTGTCCTTATGGCTCTGACGAAACATAGAGAAAAACATTCTTCTCTTTCCACGGTCACTAACATGTGTTTTTTTTCATTCCAAAAAATGTCTTTACGACCGTAAGTACTTAATCATAATTTAAATCTGATGGCCAAGTTGATCAAGACGTCAATATCAAGAAAAGTGTTTCAAATAATATTAATAAAAAACGCAACTAAGCTACACATATAGTGTAACTTCTTGCCTGCATTATCCCCGAAGGAGTCGCATGTGGCACTTTGGGACCTATTTATTTTTACAGGTAAGGGGGCGGCAACCACCAACCACTTTTAGTTGAAGTGGGAGTTTCCCATCTCCCGGGGGGGCTGGTTCTCATTTCTTGTGAAGGCTGAGTAAACCTTTGAGATCGAACCCTTGCTCTCGGCATGGAATGCAAGCATTCTACCAGTTGAGCTATCAACCTTTTTACGAGCTTGATCGTCGTCGCTACAAAGCGCCAATTCTCAAGCAAGACCCAGTTGCTGTAAGGCTGGATAGACCTTTGGTGACTGGTCATTGGTAAAGGTTTTTTTGAACGCAAATTTGAAAATATAAATGGTATATTTTCTGTGCTCCGCCGGGAATCGAACCCACAACCTTCCCATTCAGAGTCCGAAGTGTTACCACTGAACTACGGACCGGCAATAATGCTGGTTTCATTCCTGTCAGGCACCTTGACAATAACTTTGACACTGGTTCAACCATTATATCATTAGTCAATGGGTTCAACCATTGACTAATAACATCTGTGGACAAGAAGTTATTTCAACGAAAATAGAAAAAAATATCTGTCTCAACTTGCTTTCGAAAATGGTCATTAGTTAGAAAGAGAACAAAGAACTTTACAGTTGCATTTTCGTTTGTACAAAAAACTCAACAAAACCCCAAAAAAAAAATCTTGAATGTTGGTACCATTGCAAAAAATGGCTGCCGATTTGACCGGAAATAGCTAAAGTTGACAGAAAACACGCGTTCTAAATATTGTGTTCGCCAAAATTTATGCCAGTATTTTATATTTTCAAAGTGTATAATCATATTTTAATTTTATCACTCATTTCATTATAACCATTGTGATATTTTATGCGTAATATATTTTGTAATTGTTGCCGCCGTACATTCGGAGTACCACTGCAACGTTTGACACAAGAGGAGCGCAAGAGGGAACAAGTATGAACCAATTCAGTACTTTAGTTACCGCTCCCCTATATTAAAACTCCATGGGTTCAACAGATGGCATAGGGCAGGGGCGGCAACCTTTTGAGTCGGAAGCGCCAAAAATTACAATTTCAAAGGGTGTAAAGAGCCACAAATGTTTTCATGCCAACAATAAATAGCGTCGACGGGGGGGAGGGGGAGTGAAAAGCGAGTAAAAGTGGCTGAGAGATAGAATTGGTGCCTAATCCTCGTTAATCGATTCAGAACAATTTTTGGATAAATTTTAATATTTGCCTATGGAACTAAAGAGCAGAAACTTCACACCCAAAGAGCTGCATGTGGCTCGCGAGCGGCAGGTTGCTGACTCCTGGCATAGGGTAATTAAAATGAAAATATATGATTATAAATTGATAATGTAACATCCTGTTTCTGGCCAGGCAGATGTAGGTTGGTCAATTGCAAATGTATTTAAAAAAAACAGAACCCAATGGCTTGATGAGGTAGTTTCTGACAGTTAAACTTTAGCAAGACTAACAGGAAGGTGACAGTGATGAATTTGCAGATGATGATTGTTCTTAGAGGAGCGGAGGGTTGTAATGCTTATGATGGTGGCAGTAAAACAAACAAGATTGATTTCAACAACTTTTATTTCTTAGAAATAGTTATGTTTTAGGGCCGGTATTTTCACATTTTAAGCTAAAGTAGTTTATATAGCATATTTTACGCCCGAGATATGCTATAGTAACACCAAAACAGTATTTTCATTCGCATTTTGCCTATAGGCTATCTGTAGTATATACCGAAGATACCCGAAGTAATTGCATTGCTACCATCATGGCTACCATCGTGACAAAACTTGAAAAATGTAAAAAAAACCTCAAATACTGCATTTGGCCACATAAATATATGGTCAACAGCCACGAATTCAAGATTTTTTTTGTCTATGGTAGTTTTTTTTATAACTGTCAGATGCCATTTTGACGTGATATTGACCGATATTGACATCCACTTGACATCCGCCTGCAATGCACCAACAAAGATGGCGCTCTGTGATAATATGATATGATTTTTAATTATAAGTGCGTAAAACATTTAGTGAGGCATTTAAAAACGGATTTTACAAACTGTGTTGTAGATAAGTTCATAAATCCGTTGTGATTTGCTTGCCAATAATTTCAAATGTGCCGAGTGAATTCTTCCGCGTTCCTACCAAATACTCGGAGACATTGAGGGAGACGAAATATTTTCGATTTGCACCTGCAAACATAATCAGTAATTCTTTCGACATCTGACCCGTTGCTTTCCATGACAAAATTGAAGTAAATATAGTGTGTTTTCTAAGGGAATAATTGCTAAAATTCGACTCAAAACTACATAGCCGCTGTAAATAACAGATGAGAAAAGATGCCATATTGGAATTAGCTATAGATAAAACGTATGCTCCCCAAGATTGGCTAGCAAAAATATCGTTGCTATTAGACTATTTTCTTGCTAAAGCATATTTCAAAATACCGTTTTTAAGATTTTAAGCTATAGTAAGTCATTTTAATGCTATTAGGCGCATATGCTAACGATGAAACTACCGGGCCTTAGAGAATTTCAATGATTTAGGCTCTCAGGCAGAGACTTCACACTTGCAATTTAAAACTTTTAATTGGATCAGTGATAAATGCAGTTGCAATCAGTAACAGTAACTACTATTTGGCCCACAAACTTTTTATCTAATCTATGTAATAATAGTACTTAATATTTTTCACAGATCGAGGCAGAATTTCAAGTGGTACACAGATCCTAATGAAAGTAGGTGACATTTGAGCAAGAGCTCTGGAGTGGAAGTCTCGACCACGGTCGATAGATCTTACGAGTATTTATTTGAAGATAGGACATAATAGAACATGACGGCGTATCAACTGATCCATTTTATATGGAACAACGATCAGCTGTTCAGTAAAACAATTTAAATTGTATTCATGTATCTGTTTTTTTGTTCCATAACTAATAAATGTTGCTTCTTTCAAATTTTCACTTGTGTTCACATTAATTCGAACAATACTGTAAATCGATCATCATTTTTTATTGAAATAAAAAGCAAATTACCTCGGCTAACTTAACTTTGACAGTTAACTGTTTAAAGTGATTTTAACAAGATGGCGCTGGTGGTTCTGTTTTGAACCACGTTCATTACAATTCATGTACCACTAAACTTCCTCAGCAAGAGTTTGGCTTTATAAAGAAAATAACATTGAATACTAATTGAAGTCTATGGTAATCTAACAAAATATATTTTTTCACTAGATTAGTAATTATTTTGAACCTATATCCTTGGTAAAACAAATTCAATTTTGGACAAATAATATATTTGAGTAGCAAAAGATTTTTAAATATTTGTTTCAAGTAAGTATTTATTATTGAAAAGGAGTCCGCGATTTATTCATGAACAAACATTTTGGGTAATTTCTTCCAAAGCAATTCATAATATGTTGAAATTAACAATTCTTTTTTCTACTTAAGTAAATATATCTATGATAGACATAAAAACATTTAAACACCTTAGGTACATCAAATAAATTCATGTCGCCAAAGTTACAGTATTGGCATATATACTTAAAATTGACAGCATGCCTCCATAGATAGGGTGATATAAGAAATGTATCGGAAAGCATTCACTTTTTTAATGCAAGTAAATGTAGCTTTATAATATATTGAAATTTAGGATTCTTAACAATCACAAGCTTAGATGAAATTCTAGCTTTTATTTTTGTAAATGTTTTTTATTTTCAAAATAAGTACCTACTTATGTAGGCCGTGGAGAGAAAATATGTTTCCAAGAACCGTTTCCAATTTCATATTGACTAAAATTTTGCAGTCTAATATATTATGATGACAAAAAAAATATTACCTGTGAGTATACCTTGGGATAAAAAATAGTTGAGTGCTATAGGATCAAAGACAGTTATCTAGGATATATTGTTGGAAAATGAAATAAATGTAGAAGAGAAAATGGTTTTCTATGTTGCCATGCGTCTTTCTCATGGTTGCATAACATCCTAGATTGTCGCCTCTGATTTATTGTGACTCATTTTAAGGTAAGTATGCATACAAAGTCATTACTACAAAATAATATACAGCACCATCTATACAAAAAAATGCAAGTTTTTCCGAAAGCTTGCATCACAAACACTATACAACTTAGCTAAGTAATGCATTTTTAAAAATCTTGATGAGTGGTTATTATTTTTGATCACTTCATTTCTTAAAATATTTTAATTTTTATTGTAAGTAAAATTCGTTTCAAACACTCTTAGTTTTTTTTTTTCATAAATGACTACATTTTTTTACAAAAAATATATTTGAAGAATCTGAAGATGCATATTTTTTATTTAAAAGTTGGTATCTATTCTATGAAGGAAAGTGTTCCCATTTATAATGGACTTAAAGGTAAATTTTGCATCAAACCTTACTTGCTCGACACTACCAGATATTTTTTCCAACAGCAGTCTGTATTGAAACGTAGAGTTTTTTTCTTGATGTTAGTTATAATTTATGTAAGGTAAGAATCTGCTGTGGTGTCAGATCCAAGAAAGGCGACAAGAGTGGTAAAGGTTGTATCTTTTGAGTATTATGAACCTATATCTCGGTGGATATAATATAAGGTCAGAAAACTGATGGGGGAGAAGTGTTGCCTTTTCTAGTGATTGTATTGGTAGATAGAACGCGAGGAAACATGACCCCTCTTGAACAGCTGATCGGGCTGACAAGCAAAAGCTCCACCAGATTATTGGCTGCCGAAAAATGTCCATGGGCCCATCAGTCCACACCATAACAAGGATCAGCTGTTTACCCTGGTAGCTCTGGCTCTGCTTATGGCAGCAGATAACACTACCATGATTGTGGGCATGCAGGTAATCAAAAACCACCATCAAGCTTCATAAGAGTTCTCACACCTGTGCACACATCTTGAAATCTTGGTGCACATACAGCATGTGTATGCGTGATCCTACTTGTGTTTTCTTGTGTAGTATGTGCATGCAGAGAGTGAAGGTCAACTGTCAATACATCACTGCATAATAATAATAATAATCTAAGTTGCAAGGATATATTCATTCAAAGCTCTCAGATGTATGCCCACAAACAAACACGTGTAGTTCGCGCTTACAAATGCTGATTGTGTACTTACAAATAAAATCCAAACCTCAAATGAACATAAGCCCTGCAACTCTTGCCGACATTCCCTGAAACAGGGGTGACATTGGCAAAGGCATCATACATTATATTCATCATACAGTATATTATGTGTTTTGCTGAGGAAAGTATAGGTATTTATTTAACTGTGCTATTATGTAATATTAATCCTTGAATTATTTTGTTTTCTTTGTTTTTCTTTGTAATTACCTTGTCATAAAATAATGTAGTTGGACTATCATGCCCATTAATAAAATAAAATAAAATTATTGTGTAGTTGGGATGACATTCTACAGTTGGTGCCGAACAAGTAATGCTCAATAGAATAATAGTGTTTTCTTATACATATCAAACAAACTACGCCTATTTTTGTACTTTGAAATTTGTTAGAAAAAAATATTAACAAAAATTTAAAATTTTCCATAACATGCATATAAATCACTGATATATTGTCACTAAAGATAATAACCGGTTCGCAGTCCAGTGGCAACACTTCGGGCTCGTAAATGGAACAAAAATATACCATTTATATTTTCAATTATGCTCTTCGCTGGGTTGAAAAATTCATACAACTTTTAGCAAAGACCAGACACTAAAGGCCAATCCAGCCTAACAGCAACTCGGTTTTGCTTGAGTATTGGCGCTTAGCGACGACCAAGCTCTGCGGTACTACAACAATTGTCATAGACCCCTAGAGTCTCTGAAATCTAGGGAGTCTCCCGCACAGGATTTCTTTAAAAAAAAATTGGAGTTGTGTTTTCAAAAGTAGCACATGCAACTAAAGAACCATATTATGAACACTGGCATTGTTATGCTTTATTCATAGGAGGTTCCAAATACCTAGATTACAGTTTTTAGTCTATGGTCAATATGCATGTATCATGCGCTTTATCATATCCTTTAATTTGTCTGTTCTTTGTAAAATCCCTCTTTCTTCTTTACAAATTTGAACACACCACATTGAATTTACTTTTTGCCGCAACATAATGTAAAAGACAAAGCATGGGTATCATGTGACATCAGCATGGCTGATCAACATCTCTAGTGCACAATAAATCAATGACCAAAAAGGATCAAAAAATAATAACACAAAAATATTCAGGTTTCAGTTTTATTTTATTAATAAAAATAAAGTATTGAAAATATACTTTTTGTCACAGTGAAATGAAAACATAAAATGTTAAAAAATAAATTCATTCTATTCATGGTTGTCTACATTAAGTTATTTTAAATAATTAATATTCATTTTGTATATCACGATTTAGGTACTTAAATTAAAAATGGACTTAAGATTTAAAAACAAAGTGAAGTGAGTAAGCCATTGCAGAAAAAAAGCAAAAATCTAGGATTTCTTTTGAAAATGAGATAAAATCACAGAAACATATAAAATTATATTCTACGTGGATCCATACATTTATCTTGTTTTTGAACAAAATCCTAGATTTCGTCTTTCGGTTCTACGACTCAAATATTGATTTAATAAAAAGTAACTTTTTAAAGTGCAAGAAAAAAGTGTGTGTAGAGTTAATTTCCCATAAATTAATAATAGTTATATTTTGTATTGTTTGTGTATTAACACTGTGAAAATTCATTTTGTTTCAATTTATAATTTTTGGATGAAATTTTTTCAAGCAAAACACTGTTTATTTTCACTATAGACTTTATTTAAAAGATTAAAATCTTTAAAACAAAATTACGAACGTTTTCGACCTAGAAGGTCATCATCAGGTATGATTTGATTACAGAAATTAATTTTATTTTATGAAATTTTGTCAATAGGTACAAATGATGTCAGGTAGGTAAAACACATACAGTAAGATTTTAAATTAATGAAATAATTAAATAAATTAAACAAGTAAGAGAAGATCTATTAGGTAATAACTAATTAATTAATTATAAGTCCATTTTAATAATAAAATAAAATAAATAAAATAAAATTGGTCAAAAGGTATAAAATTCAGTTTGGTAGGTAAAATATTCAGTAAAAATTCTGTTAACTTTAAATTAGTTTTATGGCAATTATGAAAGAATAAGAATTAATATTAAACGTCATTTGGTGAGACATTATGTATACAAGATAAAGGATAGATTGAAATAAGTATAAATCAAAGTTGGAGGCTAAAACGGTCAAAATTATCAAAAATAGATCAAAAAACATCAGAAGGATAAAATTAAAAAGCTAAAAAGTAACAAATAAAACAATTAAAAACAAGAAACAAAGACAAATGCACCACTACACCAGTCATCTCGAAAAATCAAACAGCAAAACCAGTAAACCAGTGTCATCCTACACAAGGACATAATAAACAATGTAATCAGATGGTCTTGTCCTCGCACATAAGTAATAATAGTTGTTAATCAATTAATGCTGTTTAAATTCACTTTCATTATAGAATTTATCTTATTTGTAATTTAAAAGATAGTTACCTATTTCTTTTATTATGCCTAGATTAGAACATAGACAATTCTACACAACTTGGCAGCTACTAAAAACAACATGAAAACAAAATATCTATTGTACAAAAAATAAAGAAAAACAAACTATGGTAACTAAATGTTTTGCAAAAACTGGGAAGAAAGCACCTGATAAGAAGGATGTTACAAAAACAACAAGGATTTGCAAAAATTCAAATGTGTAATGGTGAAAATTTGGGTTTTAGAGCAAAATGTTAATTTAGATTTTTGAGTTTTTTTTTATTGGTACTTACAATTAGCAGGTTCTCAAACGCTAGTGTAAGACCTTGCACAAATTCCCCACCATCGCATACATACTAACATGTATGGAAGATACAACGACACCCCTGGAGAGTGATTATGGGTAAAAAAAACATTAAAATTGGAAATCTTTTGAGTTGATTTAAAGCCCACGTTTTTTACGTTCAGTAAGTAGACAGTAACCATTGAGATGTCAAAGAAATAGAGATAGTTGATCAAAGAAAGAGAAGAATGAGTTTCTGCAAAACACTTTGGAGATTAATTTTAATTTCAATAAAAGATATAGCGTGACCATCAGAGAAATGTAATTATGAAGAAAATAATAATTATTGTAGATAGAATGTGAGTAGAAACCATCAGTAACATGCTCGCTACACACCACCACTCACCGCCAGTGTAAGGTGACACTCAAGAGTGACGGTGAGTGGCGGACATGCGAGAACAATAATAAGAAGTAAAGCAGGAAGTGCCATAAACTCAATACATTACAGGTAAATACAGGGTGAACAAGGAGTAATGACTAGCTACATACAAATTGCATCATCAACAACGTGAGAGTTTTCCATACATGATGTCACAAGACTTCTCTACACCAGCATTTTACTACATAGTAAGATCATGCACCAAAAAATGGGTACTAACACTTACATAATTCATCAATTTTGGATTTTTTTAAATGAGATAAATATATGTAAACACAGAAAATTACATTCTCTGCGTTTCTATATATTTATCTCACTTAAAAATCCAAGACAGCCACCTTTGGTTCTACACCATCATATAATGTAACATTTTATGAACACCCACAAGCTTACAAGATGTATAAGTTTGCCACAAGTCCCATGTGTACTTACAAACCTCAAATGAACATAAACCTTGCAACTCTTGCTGACATTTAATGTAACGGGGTGATATTGGCAGAAGTGAACTAAATTTTACAGGATGGGTGATCAGCCTCAAACCACCCCAGAAACTAAGGTTCATTAAAGAAACTAGCACTCCCATTTTTGTGACATCATTTATAGGCAACCCTCTATTGGATAGAGTTGACAATCAAATTAACTAAGAAAAAGTTGATTTCTGACAGTTGTCCTTACGTACTATGTGCTTCGTCTCGTACTATAGGTGACATCTCAGAGTCGAAGGATATTTTGAATGTTCGGACCTCAGTCTAAAAGTGACTTTCAATAAAACTGTCCGATGTTTTGATTGCATTGCCAACTATATCTAACTATTTCAGTGCACCATATATTTTTAAATTGCTGCCCTAATATGTTAACATCTTTATTTTGGATTTCAATTCAAACTTTTCCATCCCTTTTCAGAACTATTTAACCAGTTGTCGACCGCCATTTTTTATTTCTTATTAATTTTCTCGACTACACCCTTATTTACGAGCAATACTACAACTTACAATGCTATGTGTGGATTTGAAATATGTGATTTGAATACAAGCACCAATCGTTTTGAAGGGAGATTGAGGAGACTAATATGTGTTTAATGCTGCTGCCCGGTTGGTCTGCAATTGAAAAATCAATGACCGCATCATACCTTCTCTCAGAGATCAGCTCCATCAGCATGCAGACTAAAAAGAGGGCTGTAGTTCAAGGTCTGCTTAATTGTGTTTAAAGTCTACACAAAATACTGCACCACTGTATATCTCAGAACTATGTGTGGCTCTCAGATCTGCATGCAGCGCTGGCTTAATAGGCTCAGTGCTCCCTGCAGGCGCAACACCGCCAATTTTTTGGATCGTGCTTTTTGCATTACCAGCACCCTGTTGCGGGATGCCTTACCGCACAAGCTGAGGATTGTGAAGAGTGCAAATGTTTTTGAGTCCAATTTTTAAGTGTATCTGTCCGGTCGATAGCTCAGTTGGTAGAGTGCTTGCATTCCATGCCGTGAGCTCGGATTCGAGTCCCGCCGAGGCGAGGGTGTCGGAAATGATTTCCCGTTTCGGTGTTTATTTCAAACCCCATAATAAAAATACCGGCAAGGTTTACTCAGCCTTCACAAGAAATGAGTACCAGCCCTCTCGGGAGCTGGGAAACCCCCACTTCATCTGAAGTGGTTGGCGTAAGGCCGGCCCCCTTACCTGTAAAAATAAATAGGTTCAACTCGCCACACGCAACCCCCTCGGGGATAACGCGGCAAGAAGTTACACTATATGTGTAGCTTAGTTGCATTTTTTTTATCTGTTCAGGAGATGAGATGGATCTGCAGTGCCCTTGCAGGAAATTCACGAAAAAGTAAATTTAAAATATTATTATTAATCTTAGCATTGGAGATCTTCAAAGTATTGTTTGTAAATACGGGTGTGAGTCTTCAAAGGGTGAACAATGATGTAACATATATAAGGGCAGCTGAGTGCACACTGATAAACCTCTAACACAGTAACATTTCAATATTGACTCAAACTCAAATTTTCAAAAGATAAAAACAAATATAAACCTCTGACTCAAATCATCCTAAGTTTGGACAATAATATACAAAATCCTCACAATTCAATAAGAGTCCTCACATTTAAATTAGAAAAGAATTAGGTAGATAAAAAATTAGAGGCAGGACAAAGTCGTACTTCACTACAATATTGCGCAGGTAGATTGAAAGCACAGTAAAGCGCTCCGTCCTGTACTGATCACATCTGTCATCAGATTTCATATTTCACAAAATGAAGAAACCCTGATTAGAATCCATTTTTTTCCTATGAGCCATAACCTGTGATGTCATCGAGCCGAGGAATATTTTAAATGTGTGGACTCCATTGAATACATTTGATTTGGTATTTATAAACACTAGTTGGTGTCTGTGAAAAAGGCTTCTGTTGTAGAAAAGATATGGCAGAGAAAAATAAGTCTTAATTCCTACCACCAACAGCCCTCCGAGATTAAATTACTTTCAGTCTAACAACATTGTGGTTTGATGCTAGAGAGATTTTTTCCGGAATCGGTTGCCGTGGTCTGTGAAAGCTGGAGCTTCCGAACGTTTCGCCCATGTCTACGGCAACAGATCCCAGAAAACATCTCTCCCTCATCATCAGCCGGCCGTGTCATCCACTTTGAAAAAATGAGTCCAAGAATATTTGAATAGGATTCAACAAGCGCCATTAAGTCTAGAATACAATAAAACAACTCTTTATTCCATCGTTAACGAAGATAATTATTGATTTCAAACAATTTGAAATAAACTTATAATATTACATAACACCTTAGTGATACCAAATATTCAAAATATTATGAATAAACAAGAGCAGCTTTTCTTACCTCAAAATCAGAATTGTTTTAAATAATATGATTAGCAAAGTAAACTATTTTACCCGTAACCACAGGAGATTTTTACAATACCAGGAAATATTAATTTATTAACGAGAAAAATTGTTTTTAAAATCGTTACGAAATAATTAGCAACCAAAATAAAACTGTGCCCCTAGTAAAATAATATTTGGTACATTCACCTTGATTGTGTAAATTTCAAAAATGTATGAACACTAAATCACACTCTAGGAGTGCCGTCGTATATTCTATACATTTTGATTTACGCAATGGAGGTGAGATTTACACAATGTTTTATACTCTGGGTACTGATGACAAAAAAGCGAGCCATCTTATTTACACATCAAACAAAATATGCTCATTAACATTTTTTGACTTCAGAAAAAGAAACAAAAAATTAACAGCTTATGTCTAACAAATAAATTAATTGATATATTTAAAAGATTTTTATTATTAATAATTCATAGACAACCTTTGCTAGCTTTAGCAACAAACATGGAAATTGGGCATCCCTAGTGTAAAAGTTGCCGTAATGAAAAACTACAACTTTATAAAGGTACAGTTTCTGATTTTGATAAAATTTAAGTAATCAATTGTTAGGCAAATTGATGTTTGCATAGCATGACAAATATATGATTTCCGATGACTTTGGTTGCATAGTTCAGTTGCAAGCAAACTGTAGCACTTTGATTATAATTCATGTTTCATTATGTGCACAGCCATTTTGATTTCATTTTTTAAACTTTCAAAATGGCCTCTTAAATTACTTTTTCAAATACAAACTAAATTAACAGAAAAACTGGCAACACACATCTTTTGTTGCGTATGGGGCAAGAAAACTTTTGGGAAGTTAGGCAAACCTTATATTGAGAAAAATTACCAATGTTACATTATATTGTACATAATGAATTTCTTCGAATCAAGCTTTTATTAATTTTAAACTAAAACATGTATTTTTTAACAAACCTGATATAAAAGTGTTTTTATCATAAATGAGTGCTTTGCGAAAATAGCGCTTACGATGAAACAAATAAGGCTCATTTGAAAATTATTAAGCCCATTCCTTAGAAAGAAAATACTAAAAAATTACTCCATGAAATTTTCAGAAATGGACCTAAAACATTTTTTGATGCACCAATTGATGATGCCCTTCAAGATTTAAATAAAGTAAATTATTACCAATAGTCTATGTTACGTTTCATATTCAACTGTCAAAATTCAGTGTTGTTAAATGAAACATTTTTCCCTGATTTTGGGAAAATGACTTCTTATTATCATTGCGACAAAATGTCACAGTTCTATGTTTTATTTTTAAAAGCAGTTAAGAAGAATTAAGTAATGAGGAATTTAAGTTAAAGGAGAATTTACAATTATGTGACTTTTGTCTTTTTCAACCTAAATTTAAATATAATTCCTTAAATACAACGTCCCTAAAATTAAGCACTTATAACTTTTCATCTAGACAAATTTCAGCACCATATATCAAACAAATTTAAAAATTGGTTACACCCGAAAATAAATAAAATACGCAAAACAACATTAATTAACTGTTTTTGTGGGTTAGCAAAAAAATATATATCAACAATGTGAGACAAAAAAATAATATGTTTAAGGGGTTGTAAGTCGTTCTCAGGAATGCTCCATGTTTTACATTTGGTTAGGATTGTATTAATTTGTTTACGAGTGTTCTCCCTACTCTAATATTCAACTAAATAAATCTAAAATCACACTTTATACACCAAAAACAAACATTTCTAATCAAGAAATGTAACATTTCTGCAGAGGTGCTTCACACATAACAACCAAATAAATCCATTATATTTCATTACAATGATTGTTCTGAGGAAACACAATCTTAATCACCAAATAAAACACAAAGGGCTAATAGTTGTACAAAATAAACAAAGATAATGTTTTGACACATCATACATATGTATGAGTCATTTAGAATCAAAGACAACATTCTAGACTTTTTTGCAAACAAAATATACATCCAGAAACATAGAAAATGACAGCCTGTGTTTCGATCAGTTTTTCATTCTTTTTGAATCTCATAATGCTAAATTTGATTCGTCAGGACGCAAATGAAAAGTCAGATTACTTACTTGATGATTTTTAAATAAAATTTCATCAAATGATGTTTTCATTATTTCTCAACATGTTGTTTAGGAGTCCAAAATAAAAAAGCAACAACTCAGGTGTCTTTATGTTATAATATTCATCTTTTCTCAGTGTTCTTTATTTTAACAGTACTTTCAATATTCCATAATTTTCATCCAATCCTATAGAAAAATGAAGTGAACATACCTGTACTTCCATTTACAAAATACAGACAGGCACAAAAAATCTACAGATAAAAAACATATCGTCTGTTTTGGTGTCGTTATTAATTGGATGAAGAGAAGAATATTTTAAGAAAGATATAAACCTTTCAATTTTACTTTTGATTCTAAATATACTTAGCCCTTTGCTTTTTAACGTTTATACAAGGAAAAAAATTACGCAATATATTTGACAGCAGGTGATGGTAGAAGTGAACGTTCTAGGCGACATCTATCACAACACGCAGTGGGTACACCAAGACAGGACAGAGATGTAAGCCTTGTGTGTTGTGGCGATAATTATACTTGATGTGTACACAACCGACTGGTTTGCTGGGCTACTCTTCGTCCGTCTCACCGTCGCTGGAGAAGTCTTGCACCTGTGTGGAGAGCCGTGGGGGGAAGGGACAGCTGGTTTGTTGTCTGTGTTAGAAAGAGGAATATATTGTTGAATTAATTAATCAAAAACTATAACCTAGAAAATATTATATAATAGATGCTAACCATCAAATGATGGTTGAGAACAAACACTACCGTCATTTGAAATGGTCGAGAATATCAATCGTCGTTAACCTTACACCATTGTGAAGTATCTATATAATTGACCAATTAGATGGGTCGCCACCGCAGACACAAATTTACCTACAGAAGCTGCGGTAAGAGTTGAAATTGAACTTACCATAGAAGTTAGATAAGATCTATCTGAGAATGAAGGTCCAGCAGATATGTCCCTACAGTGTGCGCTAGAGACTTACGCTATTCTCCTGTAGTGGTTGGCAGTCCTGCCCTACAGTGTGTGCTAGAGACTTACGCTATTATCCTGTAGTGGTTGAGCCACTCCTCCAGCAGTCCTGCCCTACAGTGTGCTAGAGACTTACGCTATTCTCCTGTACGGATTGAGCCACTCCTCCAGCAGTCCTGCACTACAGTGTGCGCTAGAGACTTACGCTATTCTCCTGTAGTGGTTGGCAGTCCTGCCCTACAGTGTGTGCTAGAGACTTACGCTATTATCCTGTAGTGGTTGAGCCACTCCTCCAGCAGTCCTGCCCTACAGTGTGCTAGAGACTTACGCTATTCTCCTGTACGGATTGAGCCACTCCTCCAGCAGTCCTGCACTACAGTGTGCGCTAGAGACTTACGCTATTCTCCTGTAGTGGTTGGCAGTCTTGCCCTACAGTGTGTGCTAGAGACTTACGCTATTATCCTGTAGTGGTTGAGCCACTCCTCCAGCAGTCCTGCCCTACAGTGTGCTAGAGACTTACGCTATTCTCCTGTAGTGGTTGGCAGTCCTGCCCTACAGTGTGTACTAGAGACTTACGCTATTATCCTGTAGTGGTTGAGCCACTCCTCCAGCAGTCCTGCCCTACAGTGTGCTAGAGACTTACGCTATTCTCCTGTAGTGGTTGAGCCACTCCTCCAGCAGTCCTGCCCTACAGTGTGCTAGAGACTTACGCTATTCTCCTGTAGTGGTTGAGCCACTCCTCCAGCAGTCCTGCCCTACAGTGTGCTAGAGACTTACGCTATTCTCCTGTAGTGGTTGAGCCACTCCTCCAGCATCTGGGCCACCAGCAGGGGTCTGGGCCGGGTCCTCTGCCTCGCTACCAGCAGTCCTGTCCCCGCGGTGCAGGTCACCATCCACTGCTGCAGCATGCTCTCCTCCAAGCCCATCTGGGGAACCCCAATAATAATAATATCAGGATGATTTATTTGGTAAGAGCTGTTTTTATCACAAGTTGAAAGAAAGATCAAGAGTTTTGCAGTTTACTTTGAAGACTCCCATGGTCAGGATAGGCTGAAAGAATGAATAAAACATTGAAAAATTAACAGGATCTACTCCATAAAACCCAATGGCAGAGGAGGTGTCGGGTGGCCAAAGCTGAGATGGAATGATGGGGTAGGAAGGGACTCACGAGCTCTGGGCGTAACTAATTGGCAATCGAGGTGATGGAGAGGAAGAGGTGGAGGCAACTCTTTGAGTACGCCAAGGCCCACCTTGGGCTGCAGCCCCAATGATCATGACGCTGATGTTACAATGTAGTGCACAGTTTAGCTCACCTCGTCATGACTTAAGAAGTGCACTGGCAACAGTTTCCCGTCAGAATCTGTGAGTGGCAGGAAGATCTCATCTTGCACATCGTCCTCTTCATTGTCAGATCTGAAATACACAATCCCATTAATAAATTGTTTTTGTGAATAAATGCATGACACCAATGTTTCGATGATAGCTCAGTTGGTAAAGCGCTTGCTTAGTGTTCAATTGCACCAAGGGTATCAGAAATGATTTCCCGTTACGGTGTTAACACTAAGCTAAAAATCAAATTACCAGAAAGGTCTACTCAGCCTTCACAAGAAATGACAGTCTGTCCCCTGATAGAAGGAAAACCACCAAGTGGTTGGCATAAGACTGGCCCCCTTACCTGTGAACAAAATAGGTTCAAGTCGTCACATGTGGCACCTTTAGGGACAACGTGGCAAGAAGTTGTACTGTACGCGCAACTTAGTTGCGTAAATGTTAATAAAGCTCTGTATTCTAAAATAAATATCAAAAGCATTTTAAATAAACTTAAAAAACAAAATAATTAAAAACTACAATATGAGCTTTAAATGTCAATATATCTTAGCAGCTTAGCTTATAGACATGAACAGTAACATCATGGAAAGCGCTTGTGATGGTAGAAACACAAGTGAAGAAAAGCTAATCTTCACAGCGTGAATACACAAACCCTAACCATGTTATTCACACAGTAAATCCATGATCAATCAGCTGTGATCCTGGACCAGCTGTGGATCAAATGTGCTGTGAATAACCCCGCAAGACTGTATCCCTGGAAGATGATGATAGAAGACATGGAGAGCTGACCTGCAGATGTATCCAGCAGCGTTCTCCTGAGACTGTGGGTAAGGCTCTATGGGCACCAGGGCGGAGAAGTGCCCCCGGGTGTAGCCCAGGCAGATGGGGGTCTTGGAGCAGAAGGAAGGCTCCCACAGCATCGGCAAGTAAACACCTGCAGCATAAATAATGTCACACATACAGACACCATCATTATAAGTCATCACTATTACAAGTCTGATTAAGCAACAAGGACTTGTGAAAAATGTGTTAAACATAACCTTTTTTTTGACCGGTTTGTAGTCTAGTTGTTAACGTTTCAAACTCGTGATTGGAAGGTAGTGGGTTCAATTTTTCAAATATGCCCTTCGCTGGATTTCAAAAACAATCTACATTTACCAAAGACCTGTCCACTATAGGTCTATCCAGCCTTACACCAACTGGGTCTTGCGAGGGCTCTTGAAGTGTGATTCACACAAAAACAGCGCTCAACAAATAAAGAATCCTAATATTATTATAACCTAAAACGCCCATGCGCATACCACATTACTGATGAGGTAAGGTGGACATAAAATATTGAGTAAATAAGTCATTCTGCAACATTAGAAGCCAGATTCTAATGACAAACCATTATGGGCTCAATCCCATGATGTTAAACCCATAACGGTTCCTCTCACATCCAAAATTGTAATTAATCTTGCAAGTTAATTATAAAATTTAAATAATAACTATTTCCGAGCCTGATTCAAGACAGAAGAAAAGCGGCATTCTGTGATAACATACAGAATTCTTGGTGTGTTAAGGCTCTACGAATAAGGCCGGGAGTAACCAATGTCGTAGAGAGAGTAGTAAAATTAAAATGGTCCTTTGCGGGACATGTTGTTAGAACTATCGACCAGAGATGGACGAAGAGATTAGTAGAGTGGAGACCTCGTGAAGATAAAAGAAGCAGAGAGAGAGCTGCCACGAGATGGTCTGATGATTTAAGCAGGCTTTCTGGAGACTGGATTCAGAAAGTGTAAGACAGTGATGAATGGAGAGATATGGGGGGGAGGCATATGTCCATTAGTGGACGGAGATG
This sequence comes from Agapetus fuscipes, assembly GCA_951799405.1. Classification (NCBI taxonomy): domain Eukaryota; kingdom Metazoa; phylum Arthropoda; class Insecta; order Trichoptera; family Glossosomatidae; genus Agapetus; species Agapetus fuscipes. The sequence goes on from OX637341.1 coordinate 9,840,267, forward strand.
GCTGTGTAAGTAAGTAAGCAAGTAAGGCTCCTACCCTGGAAGTCCGCCATGCCAAGGGGCTCCCCCCTGAAGGAGTGCACCACGCCCACCGAGTACACCACTATGGGCCTGCGCGTAACATGCGCGAGCGCCCACACGTGCAGCTGCTGCAGGCTACGGCCGGGCTGTGCAGCGGCGCCCACGCAGCGCGCCCAGTCCGCCTCCAGCTGCCGCTCATCAGGCGTGTAGCCTGCGCGCCCCGCCATCAGGTACTCCTGCGAGCGCCACCTGCTGATGAACCTACACAACAACACCATTCATTTCATTCATTGTTTGGTCAATAGCTCAGTTGGTAAAGCGCTTGCATTCTATGCTGAGTTCAAGGAATTAAATCCTACGGAGAGTGTCAGAAATGATTTTCAGTTTTGGTGTTTATTTCGCACCCAAAATACCGGCAAGGTTTACTAAGCCTTCACAAGAAATGAATACCAGCCCACTTGGGAGCAGGGAAACCCCCACTTCAACTGAAGTGGTTGGCATAAGGACAGCCCCCTACCTGCAAAAATGAATAGGTTCCACATAAAAGTAAGAAGTTGCCTGTTGAACGCATCAGCCTACCAGTAACAAGTCTGCTAGTTTGTGTATCCTCAGGTACATTCATGAACTGCGGTGTCCCTCGGGAATCTAAAATTAGGGCTGCTGCTTTTTACACTGCACACAAGAGGAGTAGGGAGACCATGGAGGGAAGCAGCACAAGATAGAGAGTCCTGGAGGATTGTGGTGTGTGAGGCCCTGAGTCATCAATGCTTGTGAGTCGGATAAAGTAAGGTAATAGTAAGAATAGTAGATAGTCTTACGCTCTCCCCGTGTCGTGCAGGGTGTCCGCCAGAGCTCTCCTCAGGGTGTTGTCCCTGTCAAACACTCCCCAGGTGGCCTGCAGGACGGCGTCCAGGAGACAGTCCCCGGCCGATCTGTTCCACAGGGCGTACAAGCGGGAACCTGCACATAGCCAGCAGACAAACATTGTTAAAACATCGACTGTGAACTATAATAAGAAAACTCCAATAGCAGCTTTGAGACTGGGATAATACAAACTGTTTCTTCTCTTTCTTCATGTTTTGACAGCACACAACAAATAAAGCTTACAAGTCCACATGGTAAGAGTAATAATCACAACCTGGTTTCCTTTATCAGACTAATAATTTTATTGAAGTCATTCCTTTACTTGAGTTTCTTGTGTAATACATACATTTGACCGGTCCGCAGTCTAGTGGGTTCGAATCCCGGCGGAGCACAAAACATATACCATTAATATTTTCAAATATGTTCTTCGCTGGATGAAAAATTCAAATACCTTTGCCAAAAACCGGTCACTAAAGGCCCCATCCAGCCTTACAAAAACTGGGTCTTGCTTGAGAATTGGCACTTTCTATAGCGACAACCAAGCTCGCAGAGAGCTCTTAAGGTGTGATAAAGACAAAAATAGTGCTCACCAAATAAATCATCCTAATATTATTATTATTATACAAGGATATAGTGATATATGGTAAATACCCAGCCGCACGGTGAGTTCTAGGCTCCAGTTGATGACAGCTGCATCTCCCTCTAGCTGTTGTTGGGCATCTCTGTCTAACAGTTCCTCAAATAGCTGCTCCTGTATGGGCGGGGGGAGCTCTTCTAGATCTGCAACAAAAATAACATGACATTGCAAAACTTCTCTTCAATGCCTCCTTTAACTTCTATCTCCAACCGCCTGTCTTCCAACGCCATTCTCCATTTCACAATCTTCAAAAGATGAGCTACATCCATCTCTGTACCTTAATTTTGACCTTTTTTTTATAAGGAAGCCTGTGCGGGAGACTCTAGAGGTCTATGACACTTGTTGTAGTGCCGCAGAGATGTTGTTTTACGAGCAGTTGTCCTTATCCGGTTGCAGGGCCCTTAGCTACGCAGTGCTGTGGTGTGTGTTGCGTTGCTTTGTTTTGAGACACTGAGAGGAAATGGTGATTGGTATTAATTTGAATAGGGCAAGGTTAAATTGGGGTGGAAACACAGATACCGGTAATTTATTCCATAAGTGGGCAGTTTGACAAAGGAATAAGTTGAGAAAACACCAAATTCTCTCTTCGTTTTCTTCCCGGATAGCTGGTCATCATTATTTTGGGAATTCGTGACTTCGTTGGGAACCAAGGTCTGGTCAGGAGCTACATACTAGGGAGCAACTATTAGCAGTGCTGTTATACCTGCGGGCAGGCAGAATGTGGGCATGTCTTGCATGTAGCGGCAAGGCGCCCCCTTCTTGTGGCGTATGCTGGAGGCCACGGTCCTGCGTATGGCGCTGGCAAGGTCAGGAGCCACGTAAGAGGGGGCCCGCTTCAGCCCAGAGCCCCCGCCTGAGATACGCGACAGCAGGGAGGACAGGATGTCCTCACGCTCAAATCTGGAATCACAAAAATGAATGTGAATACTTCCCAAAAGGTTTAAAATTTAGAACAATTATTTTAATACCTCTTAAGACCTTGAAGACTTCTTTGCCTAATGGAAACATAAAGCGGTGCTGTATAAATCAGGGATGTTATCCAGGTGATGATTGGATATCCGAAATAAAAACATATCAGTTCAGCCGTATAAATCAGAAACAAGAGGGGTCCCAGCACTGATCCCTGAGGCACTCCTGATTCCAGTACAAACGGCTTGGAGACTTGCTCAGGCGAACTTTTTGCTGACGGTCACTCAGATATGACTCCCATAGTTTAAGATAATTTTGGATAGGAGCGGAGTCTTAATGAAACATGTTATTACAAGTTTTTGAGACAAGTCTGATTTTAAAAACCTGTTAGAGGGAATGATACAGGACACCAAGGCTCTATACCAGGGGTGCCCATACTTTACCCGTACCCATAGAATAGGAGATCGACATATACTTTTGCCCATAAAAATTCTGTTGACGGGGGGGGGGGGGGGGGGAGGGATTTTTCAATATCCTTGGCGATCGACGTGTTATAGTGTTCACCTGATTGCTAGATGGATGAGGGTGTATCCGGCGTCCAGGGCAGAGTTCCTCTTGAGGAAGGCGGCCTCGGAGCTGGTCAGCTGCCTAGCAGGGTCTCCCCCACTGGCCAGGTACTGCTCCACGGGGAGAATGTCTCCATCTACCACACCTGCACATGCATGACACATTACTCAGGGGCAATCATTGCATTTGGAAAAAAGTTAGGCAACTTTTTTTCAACTTTCAAAAGCAAGTTTTGGTCACAGGCCAACACCAAACCAGAAGGCTGAAACGGCTAAGAACAGCAGATGGTGCATGATAGACAACTTTTCTCTCTTAAACTTTCCCAAATACATCAACATTGTTTATTTTACTATAATTTATAAACAGATTGTAGTTCAGCAAGAATTTTTTATCTTTATGAGAAGTACGACCCTGACATTACTCATCATCCAGGGATGTTATGGATATCCATATCCGGAACCGAAACTGTCGTCTATCGGATATACAAAGCAAAAATATTAATATCTACCTAGACAAGCTTGCAGCCACAGCCAGTCGCTCTGCCGGCATCTCTTGGACCTGCGGTTATTAGAAGCCTCCATGTTGTCATGGACAGGACTGTTCAGCGAGCACAGATCATTCACACCTGCAATTATAAAGCAGCAAATATAGACAATGGGTTCCATTCTCAGTTTTCAGAGTTAAAATTTTTTTCTAGGGTTAAACAAAAACAAAATCTTTTTTAGTGTTGATCTGTTAACACAGTGAAAGTCCATTTTTATAAATATTTAAAAATATAAATGGTAAAACATTGTTTTAATTCACTTTATTCTTTTTCTTTCGCCTAATGAGGCATTTTGGAGAGAAAAAAAAAAATGTTTTGAAAATTATTTTATAAAAATATATTTGTAACCATTCTGCTCTTGAAGATGCCTCATTAGGCAAAAATATTCGAGCAAAAAAAAAGAATAAAGTGAATTAAAACAATGTTTTACCATTTATATTTTTAAATATTTATACAAACAAAATCATTTTAATAACTAATTTGGTTCCCCATACATCCAAGTACATTTTAATAGGCAAGAAATTCAGCTTTAAGAGTAATTTCAGGACAATGAATATTTTCTACAATTTATATTAGTATTTCTTAGTGATATTTTATGAATAATAATAAATTGTTAGTACCATATTTGACTCACGAGTGCCGAATAAATGCTGTAAGCTATCAGAATATCCCTGATTATGGAAATTTATACCATGGGTGACGTCACCATAGCCGAGGGATATTTTGAATTTTCGGACCTCATTATCATATATTTTAAAGAATGAAAAAAAACGGATTTTACTGACCGTGCAAAAGAGAAGAACGATTTTCTCTACGTTTCGTCGGAGTCATATCCGACGTCCTCAGGAGACGTGTGTCCTCTACAAAGAAGAACCACGAACTGTTGAATAATTGTTGTTTGATCGAGGCCGAAGGTTGTAGGTACTTTTATTAACCTTCGGTGATACATCCAAAGATGTCGCAATATCCCCAGTTGTACAGAAGGACGATATTATGTCTTCTTGTGAAATCGTCCAATTAATGTTTTTTGTGAATCGTAAATTTTGATAAAATTATCTATTATATCATTGTGCAGAGGTGGGTACTTGCGGCGGCGAATATTATTGTGAGAGAATATTTATATTGCCGCTGCATCTACAAGAGGTACCTACGTCCGATTGACAACTGTGTCGGCATGCGTCGAACGTTTGTGTGTGTGTAAGTGTGTGTCTGGTACCTGTGCATGTCGCTACAAAACACGTTGGTACATACAGTGCGCGTCTACTCAGTGAAACAACTCACTGACATTTTTGCTGAATTAAAGCCGAACTCTACCAAATTCAACACATCATCATGGCCACGTTTAATACTCCGACGACGCAGAAGAAGACCGGAGAAGAGAGGTGGACAAAGGTTGTGCTACTCAGCACGGCCAGCGCCGCTTCTTTTGCCAGCGCAGTTGTGCAATGATGAGGAGCGTGCTACCAGTGACCAGCCTTCGGTGAGACCTCCACCCTCGAACTCCCTGCCGACTGGCAGCGGAGGAAGACATCGGGAAGCATTGGAGAAGACAGTGAAACTGGGTTGCTGGAATGCGCGCTCTATTGCAAATAAGATTGTTGAAATTGACGACTTTTGTAAGAGCCATGATCTTGACATCCTCGCCCTAACAGAGACATGGCATGAGAGTCACGACTCTGCATCACTGAGAGCATTGCGCGCTTTAGGATACACGACGCTTGAGGAAGCACGGGCAAGGCCGCGCCGTGGTGAAGGAACAGAGAGCATCTCTTGGTCCAATCACGGCGGTGTGGCCTTGCTGGTACGTTCGGGATTTCGTGTGGAGAAGATCAAAATTTTCCCCACGACGTCTTTTGAGTGCCTTGTGTGTCGAGTGTCTTCGAGTGCGGCTCTCACTGTTGCTGTAGTTTATCGTCCGGGCTCCAAGCCTGTAACGGCTGAATTTTTTAGGGAGTTCCGGGAACTATTTGAGACTCTTGTGACGCGCAACGAGATGTTTCTGGTGGTCGGGGATGTCAACGTCAGGCTTGAGCGTGGAGACGACACTAACAGTGTGGCTCTCACCGCCTTGTTAGCGGACTGTGGCTGCAGACAGTGGGTTGGCGCACCAACTCATGATGCGGGTGGCCTACTGGATGTAGTTATAGCCAGAGAGGAGGACGCACCTTCAGAGACGAAGGTAGTAGATATAGGTTTGTCGGACCACAGATTGGTGACATCTAGCCTTAATGTGGGACGGCCTGTTCCTGTTTATAAGAGCATAACCTCTAGGTGCTGGAACGGGTTCGATCTCGAGATCTTTAAAAAAGTTTCTGTTTCACCAGTCTGCTGTCCGGAAACCTATGTCTCAATGCAACCGGACGAGTTAGTAGACTTGTATAATAAATCCTTGGGCGATTTGATTGGGCTGCATGCTCCAATCAAATGTAAAGTAGTCAAAGAGCGAAACAGTGCTATCTGGTTTGACAATGAATGCCGTACGCTGAAACGCAATATGCGAAAACTAGAGCGAAATTTTAAAAACGGTAAGCCAGGTAGCACTAGGCAATCATGGATTGACGCTCAAGGTGTGTACAGGTCTGCTATTCTCCAGAAGAAATCCGATTTTTATTGTGGAAAGATTGCTGAGGCAAAATCCCCTCAGCAGGTGTGGAAGCTTCTGGAGAACTTGTCTGGGAGTGCTCGGGCTGGTGTAGGTTTGACGTCGACTGCTTGCGATTTTGCCACGTATTTTGAAAACAAAATACCTCAATTGCACTTTGCTTGGGTTGCAGGTACTTCTGTCTCAAGGATTGGAAGTGCTTCGCGACTCGAAGTATTTGATTTAACTGACATAGATGAGGTGTGTCAGATCGTGGTAGGATCGCCAAACAAGCAGTGTGGCCTTGACCCTGTACCAGTCTGGGTACTCAAAGAATGCATCTTACAGCTGGCTCCATTTATTGTTAAGGTAATCAATGGATGCCTAATGGATGCCACTGTTCCTCCGTCTTTGAAGGTAGCACACATCACGCCAATCCTTAAAAAGCCACAGTTGGATCCCGGTGATCCCTCAAATTATAGACCTGTGTCAAATCTGCCATTCTTGTCGAAGGTGCTGGAGCGGATTGTCTCGCGGCGGTTGGTATCCTATCTGGATGCAAGCGGCATAATGCCTAAGAGGCAGTCTGCATACCGGAAATATCACTCAACAGAAACCGGTATGCTCATGCTTGTATCGGATATGATATCAGCTGTGGAGTGTGGTAATCTAGCCTTACTGGCGCTTCTTGATATGAGTGCGGCCTTTGACACAGTAAGTCACCCAATTCTTATTGAGAGATTGGAGGTGTCATTTGGTTTGACCGGAGGGGCTTTGGCGTGGTTTTCTTCCTATCTGGTGGAGCGCAGACAGGCGGTGCGTATTTGTGATAGTGTTTCACCTACCTACTCGCTGTCTTCCGGGGTCCCACAGGGCTCTGTGCTGGGTCCGATCCTTTTCATATTGTATACTGCTGAGATTGAGAGTATTGTTGAAAAATGGGGCCTCATCGCACACTCATATGCAGATGACTGGCAAATATACTCTCATTCTCGGCCAGACATGGCTGAGGACCTCAGTTGCAGGGTCTCTGGGTGTATCGCGGAGGTCGGTGGGTGGATGAGGAACAATGGCCTAATCTTAAACATGGATAAGACGGAGATACTCTGGGCAGCCACATCGAGGCGTGACCACCTTCTGGTGAATAGAGTACCACTCTCCATAGGAGGTAAGCTAATCCAGCCTTCTGATTCGGTAAGACTTCTAGGAGTCTTACTGGATCGTAACCTGACACTGGATAGGCAAATAGATGCCACAATAGCTTCTTCTTTTTTTTCGCTTCGCCAAATAAAGGCAATAAGAAAATGTCTGCCGTCAGATGCGGTTAAGACCCTGGTGAGTGCGTTTGTGATGTCTCGGATTGACTATTGCTCGACGCTTTATAGTGGTCAGCCGAAGAAACAGTTTAATCGCTTTCAATCTGTGTTGAATTCGGCAGCAAGACTCATATTCGGGATTCCCAAATTCGCTCACATCACCCCGCTGTTAAAAAAACTTCATTGGCTTCGTTTCCCGGAGAGGGTGGTCTTCCGTGTTTGTTTAATGGTATATAAAGCCATCAATGGCTTGGCCCCACCTTATCTGGCTGATATGATTTCACCTGTTGAAATGGGTGTTAGGAGGCAGACACTCAGATCTGCGGGTGATGGAGTAGTCAATTTGGTTCAGCCGCGCCGTCAGATTCGTACAAACTTCGGAGACCGCGCTTTCCGTGTTGCGGGGCCGGTGGAGTGGAACAGACTGCCACCCGGAGTGAAGAACTCCAAATCTGTGGGTGTATTTCGAGGAGCACTCAAGGCACACTTGTTTAGAAAGTCTTATCCATGATCGGAGAGGGCCCTTGAGGTGTGACACACACAAAAACGGCGCTCTCTTATCATGTGTAATTTAAAATAAATCAGCCTGTTATTATTATTATTAATGAAAGGGTGGATCATAGAAGTTAGTACTGGCCTCCATGGTTGGTTCCTCTTTGTAGAGGACACACGTCTCCTGAGGAACGTCGGATATGACTCCGACGAAACATAGAGAAAATCATTCTTCTCTTTTGCACGGTCAGTAAAATCTGCTTTTTTCATTCTTTAAAATGTCTAACAACCGTAATCTATAATCTATAATCTAAGTTCCAAGGATAAATTCATTCAAAGCTCTCAGATGTATGCCCACAAACAAACACGTGTAGTTCGCGCTTATAAATGCTGATTGTGTACTTACAAATAAAATCCAAACCTCAAATGAACATAAGCCCTGCAACTCTTGCCGACATTCCCTGAAACAGGGGTGACATTGGCAAAGTGAACCATTTTTTACAGTATGGGTGGTCAGCCTCATACCAACCTATAAGTCAAGGAAAAGGGAGTAATAAATAACATTTAAGTATAAAAAAAAAACAACAAAATCTTAAAAATAAATCTATACAAAAAAAGTCAAAAATTTCTTATGCAAAAAATGTAGCAAACTAATAAACCAACATTACAAATCAGCATTGCAGATTAGCCGCCACTTCTAATCATAATTTAAAATCATTATCATTCCTTGACTTATAGGTTGGTATGAGGCTGACCACCCTTACTGTAAAAAATGGTTCACTTTGCCAATGTCACCCCTGTTTCAGGGAATGTCGGCAAGAGATGCAGGGCTTATGTTCATTTGAGGTTTGGATTTTATTTGTAAGTACACAATCAGCATTTGTAAGCGCGAACTACACGTGTTTGTTTGTGGGCATACATCTGAGAGCTTTGAATGAATATATCCTTGCAACTTAGATTATAGATTATAGATCATACACTTCAAACAATATGGAGAGTCTCCGACACAGGTTTTATTGAAGAGAATAGTTGATGATATGAAAAAGCTACTCACCAAACTGTATCCTCTGCTGTGCTTTGGGTGTGTTGGGTTCTTTGGTTTCCGTGATGAGCTGAGGGGGCTCGGTGGAAGGGACACCCTGCGTGTGACCACACATGGAGCATTTAGTAGCCTTGGGCCAGTTCTCAAATGTGCAAGCCTGGAAAAAACATCACATCACTGCACCACGAGGCTATTTAATGATAATTATGTGAAAGTGAAGAAACAGAGCAGTGAAGCTAATTACTGACCCTACTCTCACAGCTAACCTACATTCCTTCTAGCACAGAAGGAAAGTTGGAATGCTCGGCCCCTTCAATAAGTACTAGAACGGCGTCTATTCTGATGAAATATGGTCACTTACAGATTCTTTCATCTCAACAAGGACAACTCGTAGAACGGCGCACATTCATTCCTTTGCAGTTCATATCAAAACTATGAGAACTTGGTGTGCTCACGAATCATACTTTTGACAAACTGCGATATACCAGAACGAGTTACCAGTTTTATTGTTTCCAACCCAATCTAATTCTGTCCTATTCAAAACCAATATCAATCGCCACTTCCTTTCAATGTCTCAACAAGACATCACAACACTACCCAGCTAAGAACTCTGTTACAAAAGATCAGGACATCAATCGCCATGTTACCAACACCTCTGCAGCACTAAAAGAAGTGCCACAGACCTCTAGATACTCTGAAATTCCGGGAGTCTCCCGCATAAGATTCCTTAAAATAAATTATAACAATATAGGAATAGAGGAAGACCGAGAAAGGTATGGATGGACCAAATATCCGAAATTGCGAATGAATGGAATATCCAGAGTCATAATAAAAGAAGAGCCTGTATGAAGAAAATTATGACTCTGGAGGAAATGAAAGAAGTATGTAAGGACAGAAAGAAATGGCGGTTGATCTGTAATGTTGGCGGCTAGGGTTTATTAAATTGGAATTTGTTTTTACTTGTAAATGGATATTTTGTATTTGGATATTATTATTTAGTGATGTATAAAATGTAATTTGTCGTGTGTGTGTGTTCCTTGACTTATAGGTTGGTATGCGGCTGACCACCCATGCTGTAAAAATGGTTCACTTTGCCAATGTCACCCCTGTCTCAGGGAAGGACGGCAAGAGTTGCAGGGTGTATGTCCATTTGAGATTTGGTTTTTATGTTGTAGGTTCACATGAGGCATGTGCAAGCGCGAACTTGTACGTGTCTGGTTGTGAGAATGCATGTAATGTGAATCTCCAATGTAACATATCTTTGCAACTTAGATTAGATTAGATTAGATTAATAGTGTAGTGTACCTCGCAGCACCACTTCCCCAGGGCCTGGGCCAGGAGGGGAGGGCTGTCCTCCCTGTTGCAGCTGCTGTCTGGCTGGCTCTCCCCCAGGCTGAGGGCCTGCACCTGCTCCTGGAGATCAGGACTGGGCTGCTTGGCTACAATCACACCCAAGCAGTGAGTTTTTTTTTTTTCTAAAAGCAGTGTTAGCAGCAGCTAACAGCAGTTACTCGGGGAAATTACACTAAAATGAAAACCAACCAAGTGTCTCATATACTGCGCGTGTATTTCTCCTTCTGTGCCCTAAACTTGCTTTCTTACCCCCCACATGGTAACTGAATACAAAACATTGTGGAAATTCCCTTCAACCGGGGAAACAGAAAATGTCTGGAATATACAACAGCATCCCAAGTTAGTGATTTGGTTTTCATGCATTGTTATATTTTTATGGGGAATTTAGGTAATGTTTTATACTAAAACAATGTCATACTGTCCGGTCGATAGCTCAGTTTACCAACTGAGCTTATGAGTGCTACTGGGTGCTTACATTCCATACTGAGAGCTTGGGTTCGAATCCCACCGAGGGTATCAGAAATGATTTTGCGTTTACGTTATTACGTGTTTATTTCCAAAATCCAAAATAAAATATGGTCAAGGTTTACTCAGCCTTCAAAACAAATGAGTACCAGCCCCCTCATGAGCTGGGAAACCCCCACTTCAATTGAAGTGGTTGGTGTAAGATCGGCCCCCTTACTTGTAAAAATAAATAGGTTCCACTCGCCACATGCCAAAGCTTTTGGGGATAACACGGCAAGAATTTACACTACATGTGTAGCTTAGGTGCGTTGCAGTTGCAATATATGGAGATGCTGTGTAGAATTTCTCATGGCACTGTTAAAATCTATGTTTTAAAATTGATGTTTTTTAGGGTTTAGGGGGGTTCCTGAGGATGCCTTCTTAGGCAAGAACGTTGGAGTTTCAAAAGATAAACATTTGAAAGTGAAATTAAAGTTGGTTTCAATTATTTTTAGTTGATTATTGATTTGTACTTAATACATGATTGTTCTGATGCTCACCTGTCCTGTTGGGAGTGCTGGGTTTAGTGGGGGCGTTGGAGTTGGTGTTGGGGCTGAGGCTGCAGGCGCCCCGGCCCTCACAGGAGATCTGCTGGGCCTCCTGCAGCCGGAATATGTCCTCGTTCACCAGGGGCTTCACGGCGCGGCACATGGTGCACTGCAAACACACCATTCTCATCATTACCTCATTACAATACCACTTCAGGAGACTGGAAACAAATCCCTTATGGTGCTCTTTCATAAAATCATCAATAGATCAATAGACAGTTCCTCCCTGTTGGAGAGTTACAGGTTGTATGTGTCTGGAGGCTAGGACTTACATTATTTTCAATGTTTCATTAGCGACGTAGCTAACGTCTTCAGGATACACACTCTCTGCATGACGACTGAGGATGAACAATAAGTTCTCTTATGAAAGTTTGTCTAATATCCTTTTTTTTTACTTGTGTACTTATTATATATAATCTATAATAACAATAATATAAGTTGCAAGGATATATTAACATGCAAAGCAAAAAAAAACACGTGCAAGTTTGCGCTTACGATGAACATAAGCCCTGCAACTTTTGCTGACCTTCCCTGGAACATATGTAGGTGACATTGGCAAAGTGAACAATTTTTTACAGTATGGGTGGTCAGCTTCATACCAACCTATAAGTCAAGGAATAATAGATTTTAATTGTATATGTCAAACGACCGTAATTCCAACTTGAACCTAACAAAAGACCCTGTGATCCAAATCCAGCGATGACGTTGATGTGCTACAGACCTTTAATGACAGAGGGAAGTTCTCGTAGGTGCAGTACTCGCAGGTCCACTTCTTCAGCACCTGGCAGGAGGCCGTAGGGGGCGAGCCTGGGGGCGATTGTGGCAGGGGGGAGGTAGTGCCGCGGGCTAGGGACTGTGGAGACTCCAAGCCCTGAAAAAGCACAAATAACAATCTTGAAATATAAAATAGGATGTGTATATTTATGTATGTGCATATATGTGTGTATGCTCCCTATGGATCTTACAATTTTTCAAGAAACATGTATAATATTCTTAAGATGCTTTCTGTGAAGTTTAGTGTCGATTGAATAAAAAACAATGAATTAAATGAAATACCAAATAATGAATTATTAATTCTGTCACTGTTACTGTATCCTGCCGCAAAACCTCCACAGATGCGTCTCCACTTTTTCTGTCTTTGCATAACTCTTTCATCTCTTGAACATCACTTCATCACCTTCTTCGACTTTACTTTTCTCTTATTCTCACATCGCAGGTTCCATTCTTTCGCAATCTCACTGATAATGTTAATCCCTTTTCCTGGTCAGGCAAGTAGGTTCGTGAATTACATACATCTTCACAAATCTATGAAAATAAGAAGCAATTTTAAAAGAAGACGCTTACCTGAAAAGCCTCCTGATGGAAGATGTGGTCAAACGAAGCCGCATGGTGAGGATTGTGTCGGGGCGCCAGCTTCTCCGGGGATTCATTGTTGGAAGTATTCTGCCGGTTGTTGAGTTGCTCAGACTCACTCATTATATGACGCCAATCAAAGTTTTCCTCAAACCAACACAACTGACTCTAGTTTTGTAATTATCAACAATTTGTATTAACAAAAATGAAGCAATAGAATTGATTAAATCATTACTTGAATACACCTTCAACAATTAAAAGAAGCTAAATGAATAAGAAGCATTTATTTATATCAGTACTGAAGTGTTAATTTTGATTTGAATTTGTGAAGTTATGCATTATTGTGGGTTCTGTTCCGGGCTTGATTGGGTTCGAAGCTTGGACAATTTGAGCTAATTTGATGTTCCCCCTTTGTCATAGTTTCATGGTGCGCGGATATAGATGGTGCTATTTCCTTGCTTTGAGAATGATGCACAAGAGAGGTTGAACTATGGATGATCCTCTTCACTTCACTCTTCTGGCCGGATTGCAAGATGGCTGAAAAGATTTTAAATTCAAATTAGGCAAAATTATTATTACTTCAATTATTTCGCCACAAGATTCAGACAATGCTTCCTATTAAATAAGGAAAGTACAAAACTCAACATGCGAGTTTTCATCAGGGATTTTTAACATACCAAAGACAAGATTTATAGTTACCCGCCAGCCTTCTTCTTAGATTTGAAATTAAAAGTGGTCCTGCTCGAGAATTCGTGATTTCCGTAGCAGTTACAGCCATTTTGTGATCAATTGTCCTTGCAAGGGCGCTTGTTGCGTTTTCTTGGACTTCCGGTGGCAGCTAATTCCACGAAAAGGGACCCGCTACAGCAAAAGTACAATTCTCGAACACTTTAGGTAATCTCCTGGTTGGCTCGCTCCCCAAAGTTTTGGAATCCTTCTCTGCCAAACAGCGTGAGTCCTCTGGCTCTTGAGGTGTGATTCACACAAAAATAGCCCTCCTATTACATATTATTTATTCCTATTACAAATTTTATCATAATCATCAGCTCCAAGATGTAGGTACAATAGGTAAATAAGGTGCATGGAACAAACATGGGCCTTCACTCTGAAAATTTTAAGAGCAAACGGCTCAGCTGTTAACATATCAAGAATGGTTCAACTAATATTATCCACTGAGAGACATGATTCCGTAGTAGCGACATGTGTGATGTATTTCACAGTTTAATGAGAACTTCTGGCACCTACACAAGTAGAACAACACTTAATTGCTTCCTACATATATCACCTAATTATCAAAAACAGTGACTAGCCATGACAACGTGTGAACGCAGCTTCCCAGCGACATTCCCGAACAAAGCAAATCCACCTTCAGCGGTGAGAACAGGAGATGTACCTAACGTGCCATATTTGTGATTGTTGGACATCGAGAACTCACTTTCACTCGAGATGGCTGAATACAGTAGGGCGACGCGCAGCGCTACAATAACGCGTTACACAATGGAAAACATTGTATTTAAGGTCATATTTAGAAAAAAATGAAGCATACAAAAATATTATGTACCTGGCTCCCCATCAAATTTCGTCAGTTGCCAAAAATTTCGCAACTTCCCGATGCCGTTCGTGAACTTCAGACAGCATTTTCACCAGAAAACAACAAAGGAAAACACAACCGCACGCAGTCCGACAGCGCTAGTGTGGCAACGGGGACGCGAACTCGTGAGACACGGGGAAATTTATGTCATTTGCGAAATGAAAACATCGGGCATTTTCTATTTTGATAGTAGGTAAAAGTACATCGGAAAAGTCACAAACGGAGCATAGAGGATTTTTTCATGGAAAACAACTGTTCAGTTCTATACCAGAGAACAGATAAAATGTACGTAGACAGTCTAAAACTTTCACTACACACCACCTTTTTATTAATTAACAATTTATCTAACCTGTACTTTGTGCGCACATCTTTGTACAAATCTGTCATAACGGGAGAAATAGACAAGAAGTGGAGGGTGAAGTTAGTAACAGATTTGCTTATTAAATTTATCACTAGATGTCACTTCTAAATAAATCCGGATCTTTCTGCAAATAATGATTTATAAAATATTTTTCAATGTTGTAGCCGAAAATTTTAAATAAATAATTAATTAATTGAATGTTTTTAATATTTATGAAATTTTTCAAGTATTTTTGTTTTTATTTTAGATTTTTTAAAAAGACCCGAATCAACATGAAATAAAAAATACCTACTTTTTTCTTATTCGTAATTTCGTAGTTTGACATATCGTAGTCGCCGGCCATAACCTTTTTAAAAATACAAAAAAGCGAATATGTCTTCAGAAAAGTCTGACTGTATGTGTTATTATCTAGTTATATTATCAGTCCAACCGATAAAACTAGAACGTTTCGGATTTTTAATATTTAAAATATGTTACAGCCAATTCCGAGTCTAGTTTGCTGGTGCTCGTTATTGACACAAATCCCTACCAGCGCTTCATCCAGGAGAATCCCAGACTGCTGGTGCAATGCCTGGATTCAATGGTAGCATTTGCAAACGCACATCTAATGCAAAAAGCACAAAATCAGCTCGCAGTCCTGGCATGCCATCAACATAAAAGGTGAATTTGAATTGTTAACTTAAAACTGATAAGAGCTGACATCCTGATCATTCATGGAAGGGATGCTAGCGGCGTAGTGTCATGTTGTGTGTTGTGTTGCCTTTGCTTTGAGGCACTGAAAGGAAGTTGCGATTGATGTTGGTTTTGAATAGGACAGCCTTAAATTGGGGTGGGAACCAGAGGCGGTTCGCCAATACAGTTCAACGGGACAGTGCACTGCCTAGATTTTGTAATAATTTTAACAAAATAATTGTATAAACTTTAAAATATAAAAGTATATTGTGTGGCAGATGTTTTGAATGGTCGCTGAAGTTAAAAATCATAATTATATGGAGCGCCTGAGGTTTACGCTAGTACAAAGCCGCCGTACATAATATTATTGTTTAGTTATACTCCTCGTGCATTTTTCCCAGTGAACGGATTTCAATGAACAATTCCTTTACATTTTCTGAGATCAGTTAGAAACCGTGATATAGAGGGAGAGAGCTGATAAATTATAGGCCTTTTGTGCGAGCAACAAGGATAACTGCGTGCATTGCCGACATATAATAATTATTCGTGCATGATATTCGAAAACAATGAAATCCTTGTAGGACATTGATTACAAATAATATAAGCCAGTAACTCGAATTTGGTTGACCTCCATTCCGTCATCAGTTGACGTTAAAATAAACAGCTGCTGGTTGTTTTTTCATCGAACGTGAAGATTTTTTCCATTATTTTCTAATTTATCGTGAAACAACTTACAATTTTGTTTTTTACTAATTTCCTGACGATCTAATCTAATCTAATCTAAGCTGCAAAGATATATATCATTTAAGATTTATATTAAATGCATTCCCACAAGCAGACATGTATAATTTCGCGCTAACACATGCCGCATGTGGACCTACAATATAAAAACCCAATCTCAAATGGACATACACCCTGCAACTCTTGCCGTCCTTCCCTGAAACAGGGGTGACATTGGCAAAGTGAACCAATTTTTTACAGTATGGGTGGTCAGCCACATAACAACCTATAAGTCAAGGAACATACATGACAAATTACATTTTTAAAATCAATAAATTATAATATATACATGGACGATAAATTTTAATAATAAAGTAAACGTGGACATTATAAAAAAATCATAGTTGAATAGTATTTGAAAAATAACATTATTTGAAAGCATCGCAAGTGTGTGAAGATGGTGAAAAAGATAAAAGTTAAACAGCATGCACTTTCGCAAACTCAAGTTGAGCTTGTAATGCATTTCAATTTATTAGGCCGAACAGATCTTCGACAATCGCACGTTTAATAATAAAGAGCAATAACTCAAAAAACATGAATGTTGGGAAAACGCGTTTGAAGTTCAGACACTCAGTACAACTTGTATGGGATGAAAAAGGCGGCCGTTGTTTTATCTTGGTCATATTTGTCCAAATTGAACGGCTGTCGCATTCTACGCATTCTTCTCGCATTGTTCTTGCGTTTTATTACAAAATCTCGATTTTCCCAATTTTCGAGTTATTTCTCTTTATTATTAAACGAGCAAAATGCTTGATGTTAGTTATAGACAATCAAGTAAAAAGTTCAATGACGAAGTGCGTTCAAACAGATTAATAATTATATCTAGAATAATTGATTGTGTAAAGTTTTGTGCTGATTTGGCTTTGATTGAGGCTTTCGCTCAAGCGAGGAGCGACGGATGGATTTCCATTTCAAATATGTAACTGTAAGTACGAGCTTAAAATACGCTTATTTGTTATGCAATAAAACGGGTGTAGGTACTCGTGTATACGTAAATAAAACAATATATTTTGGATGGTTGGTGCATTAACACTGTGAAAATTCATCTTTATTTAGTTATTAAAAAATCTGTTTTATTTTCACTTTTTATTATTTTTTTAAAGGACACAGACCTGATGATGACTACTGTGTAGTCGAAAACGTTTGTGTCCTTTAAAACAATAATAATAAAAAGTGAAAATAAAACTGAGTTTTTAATAACTAAATAAAACAATATATATTTACGTATTTCTTGCAATTTCCATTCAAAGCAAAAAAAATACAAGAAAAAATGAACTTGCGGAAATTATGAACTGCCAACATTTTTATTGAGGAGCCGCCTCTGGTGGGAACATACCGGTATCGGTAACTCGTTTTATAAGCGGGCAGTTTGGCAAAGGATTGTGTCGTGAAAACACCAAGTTCTCATAGCTTTGATATTGACTGCAAAGGGATGAATGTGAGTCGATCTACGAGTTACCCTTGTTGTGATGAGGGGAGGAGGTCTTCTTCTTCTTCGTGTCAGCTTCACACCGTATTGGCCCAGTAACGAGCAATGTCTACAGCTCTTTGGTTTCCCGCAAAGAGATCATCCATGGAGCAGCTTGTCGGACAGGAGGGACAACACCGCAGGTGCTCCATTGTTTGCTGAGCTCCACACTCACATAGTGTAGAGTCCTCCCGTCCCAGAAATCCCCAGGTCAGCATGTTGGCCCGGGCTCTTCCAACATTGGTCCTCAATCTGTTCATGGATCTCCATACGGGCCACTCGAGGTTCTTTCCTGGAGGTAGGCTCTCTGAAGGCTTCACAAAGCTCTCCGGGCATTCCTCCTTCCACATTTGTAATCTCTCCGCCACTGGATCCAAAGACAAGGGCTGCACGGAACTAAGGAAGCTGTGTCTCGACTTCAGGCGCTGCTGTGATGAAAAGCCACTTCCGTAAATGCAGTGCTGTGTGCACGTTAGAGCCTTCTGCCTCTCGACTCTCAAAGCCACTTTGCGTCTGATGTGGGGTGGGGCTATGCCTGCAAGAGGATATAACTTCCCCGTGGGCGTTGGCTTGAGGCATCCTGATACAATACGGCAGGTATCATTCAGCGCGACATCAACTTGCTTCGCATGTGCGGAGCGTTCCCATACCGGGGCTGCGTACTCTCCGGCTGAGAAACACAAAGTCATTGCAGTTACACGTATTACTTGTGGCTGCGCACCCCAGTTGGTGCCCACGAGCTTCCGGAGTAGATTATTACGGGTAGCCACTTTCATTTTTGTGTTGTTGCAGTGGGCTCTATATGTGAGCGACCGGTCAAGGGTAACTCCCAGGTATTTGGGGTTATCGCTGGGAGGCAGCACTTGGTCTTCCCATCTGATTACTGGTTTCCTTGATGCAAACTTATTCTTTAGATGGAAGTAGGAGACCTGGGTTTTTGATGGGTTAGGTTTAAGGTAGTTTTCTTTGTAGTATTTGGACAACAGGTTCAATCCTTTTTCTAAAGTATGGTCAACTTCATCAAACGATGTATTTTGAGTTGCCAGTCCGACATCGTCCGCATATATAAATGATTGTGTGCCTGATGGAAGTGGTTGGTCATTCGTATATATATTAAACAGGATAGGGGCCAAAACGCTTCCTTGAGGCAGTCCATTCTTTTGTTTCCTCCATCTGCTTTTCGTATTCTGGAATTCAACATAAAATCTTCTGTTTTGCAGTAATGTTGCAATCATTTTTGTAAATTTGAAGTCGTTTGTCATGTTTTTCACTTTGGATATCAGTTTCCTGTGATTCACAGTATCATATGCCGCTGTAAGGTCCACAAAAACTATGCCGGTAATTTTATTGGATTGGTATCCATCCTCAATGTACTCTGTCAGATTAAGTATTTGTCCTGTGCAGGATTTTCCGGGCCTGAAGCCTGCCTGTTGTGTAATGAGCTTATTATCAATTACTGAGGTTAAGCGATTTAACAAGATGCGTTCGTATATCTTAAATAGGTGGCAAAGTAAGGAGATTGGTCGGTAGCTTTTTGCATTGTCTGGATCTTTCCCGGGCTTCGGAATGGCAATGACTCTAGCTCTTAGCTGGAGGAGGTATAAGTGAGGATATTTCATCAGAACAGACACCATTATAGTACCTATAGAAGAGGCCGAGCGTTTATTGAGAGCTTGTCACAGCTATGCCTGGAACTTATTTCCCACAATCAATGGCAGTTGCTGCATATTTTTTTTTTACAAATGGTTTGATTAAAACTGTGCATTTTGGTTTCAGTGAATACTTATATCCGTCTCCTGGAAAGCCGTTAGAGGTCAGACAGATTGATGGGCAGTACGAAGCTTTTACACTCGTCGAAAAAACAATCCGTAAAAGGTAAGATAGTCCAACTCTATCAGTCTTTAATCCACCCCTACTAACTGATTACACCAATATTGTTTATTGACTTGTTCAAATGCAAACTAAGCTACACATATAGTGTAACTCCTTGCCGCGTTATCTCCGAAGGGGGTGCATATAGCGAGTTAACCGATTTATTTTTACAGGTAAGGGGGTCGGTCTTACGCCAACCACTTCATTGAAGTGGGGGTTTCCCAGCTCCTGAGAGAGCTGGTACTCGTTTCTAGTGAAGGCTGAGTAAACCTTGCCGGTTTTATTTATTTAAAGTTTGAAATAAACACCGAAACGGGAAATCATTTCTGACACCCTCGGCGGGATTCAAACCCGAGCTCTCGGCATAGAATGCAAGCACTCACCAACTGAGCTATCGACCGGACAAGCTTAGGCTGATATGGATGCTTAGGCCGATAAAGCAACAAGAAGACATAACAAGAAACTACTAGACTCATAAGTTGGTGTGGAACTGTGAGAAAAAGTGTTTGAGTGTTGAAAGCAGAAGTTACTGAGAAAAGCATCTAATGGTTTTGAACACGTGAAGACCAGGATTGTAGCCTTGAGGGATCTCTGCAACATTGTCATTAAGATGAAGAATGACCTGGGCGAGCTCCAAATGAGGAAGTGGATGGAACAAGTTTTTGCACTATTTCGTCATCTGAGATCACAACTCACTTATTTCCAAAATGATGAACATATATCCAAGACAGTAGATTGAATTAGGGCTGGTCTTATAAATGAGAGACCAAATATCCGTTAGCATATTGATGCAACACATGGACGTTTATGGATTGATCTTACCAATCTAAATCTAAGTTGCAAAGATATTTCTCATTTGAGATTCATATTAAATGCATTCCCACAAGCAGACACGCATAATTTCGCGCTAACACATGCCGCATGTGGACCTACAATATAAAAACCCAATCTGAAATGAACAATGGTCGTCCTATAAAGCTTTTTTTAACCATCCATTAGTTTTTAATTATGCACTCATATTTTTTATGATTTCTTAAGTGCATTCACAAACATATGTCACCTGTTTGCTGTCAGAGACAAAACATAACCTTAAAATCTGCAGAGGCTAACAATATTGATCCTAATTCCTAACGCAGAAAACCTCAATGCAACGAGTAGTTGGATTGATGGTGTCAATGCATTATTTTGAGCTGTAGGTCGAGCCAAGTTGCTCCTAATTATGTATAATACATTTTGTGCGCTGCTTTTCATCAATTGAAAGCGACACACAAAATCTAGATCATCCAGGATGTTAAAGTAGTCCACGCAACATCTAAACACTCTTTTTCTCCGTCTTTCTGCATCCTCGTCAGAAGAAGACAAATACAGCCCATTTTCAATGAATTCTCTATCACTGTCGGAAGACATTCCCAAATAGTTAACACGAAACACTTCAACAGGACAGAGCGTAGAAGTCCAATGGCACGCAAAACTCACCGCAAAGAAACATTGCATTGACGGCTGACCTAACTTCAAACCTCAACTAACCGGCCGGTATCTGCGATTAATCGCTGGGTCGGCTGTCGGTTAGCTCTGTCGGTAACTTTTTACAGAAATTAAACTAACTGTACCCTTAGTACGAGTTTCAAAACTTGAGAAAAGTAAAGATTATGGAAAATATTAAAGAGTGATTTCTCCCAAAATCTGCCGTTTTTGTTTCTTACACTTTATGGTCTTAGCAAAAGAGTTACAGTGATGAAGAAAATCAAGTTTAAACAAACAAAAACGGCAGATTTTGGAAGAAATCACTCTTTAATAATTGCCGTAAACTTTACATTACTCAAGTTTTGCAACTCGTACTAAGGGTACAGATCGTTATAAGACAAAAATGTGACGTTTGTATTATATTTCGGTTAATTTGGTAAGACATTTAATTAACGGATGTTTATAAGACCGGGCCTTAAGAATACTTAAGATACGACTGTTCTTATTGCTTTAAGAGACTATTTTCTTATATTTACGGGTTTTCGATAGTTCTGCATGTATATAATTTAGCAGCCACTTACGAATTTCTCATTCTTAATTAATTTTGGGAAATATTAAACACAATATAGTTCTGGTCTCACATGATGATTTCTTTTATATGCTCTTCCAGTTTGCATTGAAGAAATATGTTTATTCTGGAGAGTTACTTTCCAGGATGTGTTGTGGTCTATCGGAGTTTCTTGATGAAGCTGTAAACACAATCATCATCACATCATCTTCATGCTCAAGAAGCCCATCGCAGACATGGGTGGAACATCCGGAAGCTCCAGTTCCCACAGACCACGGCAACAGATCCCAGAATGAAGCTCTCAAGTTTCAACAGCTGGTCGTGTAAGCGTAAAACTTCTATTCAGTTTGGTATTATTTGTTTTTAGGTTAGGAGATTTAGTAAGATCTGCCGATGATGGACATGACACAACTCCTGGGGAGTCTCTGCTGGCTGGCACCATTGCCATGGCTTTATGTTACATAGCGCGGGTATGTAAACTTTCACTTATTTTGTAATACTTTACAATGCAAGCTTTGTATAAGGAATGTTTAAAATTGATTAAAAAAAATATTCCATCAAGAGGCAGAGCAAGCATTGTTAATCTCTTGCAGTACTATTCACAAAACATTTGATCCATAGCTGATCTATGGATCATTAATTTTTTGTATGGAAAATTTACTGTAGGGTGCGGATGAGCCATGGCTTTGCTGTTACACCATTAAGAATTAAAATAATTGGAATACTTCGAAAGTGTGTTAAATACAATGTTAGAGCGCTGGGACAGGAGCAAGCGTTTTGGTTGCCAAAATATTATAAAAAAACATCTTAAAACCTTATTTGTTTACAATTCCGGAACATAAACCTTCTTAAATGCATATTATAATTTTTGTTCCTTTTAAAGTTGTGGAAAAAATTTAACATCACTTTGCCAGTGCAAAGGCAGGACAGGGAGTAGTCATAAAAGCGCATGCATACTATTTGAATGTATTTAGCACCACTGTTAACAGCATGATATGTTTTACTCTAATCTAAATGTAAGTTGCAAAATATAGTATTACAATTTTACTGGGGTTCTCTTTTAATTAAACTGCAATTATTTATTTTAACAGAATTTATTTTACACTGTTTGATTCACAATTGATAATCTCTGCGTATATGGTATGCACGTCCAAATGTTGGGTGCAACTCCTAAACTGATCCCCTCCACACCACTGCACCCCATATATATATATATTATATATATAGGTACCAAAGAGACCATTCTTGCATGTTTCAGATTATACTAGGCAGCTGTTCCACTACCATGATGGATCATACCAGACAGTTTTAGACACACTGTTGTACCTGTACAGGCACACGTAGGCACTTCAAATTCATAGTTCGTAACACTACCACCATCATACTAGAGTCGGATTGTTCTACACAATATGTATGCATGTACAGGCGCACGTAGGTACTCCAAGTTCGTAACAATATGTTGACATTTAAGGCATTGCACACCCACACGCAGACTTAGTCCATTTGACCATTTGACATCAGTCCTAGGTGACGGAGTGTGTTGTTGTGATTGCAGATGAAGTGCCAGTCTGCCCCGGGACAGAAGATGAACAGTAGAGTGCTGCTGGTGATACAGCCGCCCAGTACATCAACTATATGACATCAGTCCTAGGTGACGGAGTGTGTTGTTGTGATTGCAGATGAAGTGCCAGTCTGCCCCGGGACAGAAGATGAACAGTAGAGTGTTGGTGGTGATACAGCCGCCCAGTACATCAACTATATGACATCAGGCCTAGGTGACGGAGTGTGTTGTTGTGATTGCAGATGAAGCGCCAGTCTGCCCCGGGACAGAAGATGAACAGTAGAGTGCTGGTGGTAACGGGGAGCAGTGACACGGCTGCCCAGTACATCAACTACATGAACGTCTTCTTCACAGCGCAGGTAAACTGAGCCATCATTTCTTTAATAACATTGTGACAAAGATTATGACTCTGAACAAAATGAAAGAAGCATGCAAGGACCGGAAGAAATGGCGGTTGATTTGCTATGTGGGTAGCTAGGGCATTTAATTTTAATTTAATTGTAATTTGATTTGAAGTTTTTATTGTTATTTCACTTTCTGAAATTGTTGTGTTCCTTGAGTAATAAATAAATGAACCAGGGTCAAAACTATAGTCAAGGGGCCCGACGGGAATCAAACCAGCGTTATTCTATTTCAAATATGCTAGTCAAGATTATTGACCTAACTTTCTCTGCCATAATGCCGACATTAGGTGTAGAGAAGCCATCAAAATTGACATCATTAGAGGTCAACCTCATGTAGTAATTACTGTTATTAAAAGCAAGATGTGCTTCCTTTGTTATCTTTAGAAGCAGCAAGTCCTCATAGACGTGTGTTCCCTGGACAAGGAGCTGAGCTTACTGCAGCAGGGCTGCGACATCACGGGGGGGCTCTATCTCAAGGTCCCTGCTCTGGAGGGACTCCTGCAGTACCTGCTGGTAACAATGACTTACTTGTCTGTATTGTAAGAGTCTAACACAATGCATTCTGCCCAGATTGTCTATGGACAA
Source organism: Agapetus fuscipes (assembly GCA_951799405.1). NCBI lineage: Eukaryota > Metazoa > Arthropoda > Insecta > Trichoptera > Glossosomatidae > Agapetus > Agapetus fuscipes. The sequence continues at coordinate 9,864,321 of OX637341.1, forward strand.
ACTGGTGAAAACTTTCATACATCTCCATACTCAAGTGATTTCTGACTACTGGCGCCGGATAGAAAAAACATTGCAGAATGGCGGCAAAATGTGTTCAGTGTGAAATGTATAAGTGTAACTTATGAGTGGCCAGGGCCTCTGCATTGTTGTGCATTTTACGTGATCGAGAATTTGACATCCCCCACTTCAACTGAAAGTGGTTGGTGTGAGGCCGGCCCCCTTACCCGTAAAAATAAATAGGTCCCGAATCGCCACATGCGACCCCTTCGGGGATAAAGCAGGCAAGAAGTTACACTATATGTGTAGCTTAGTTGCGAGAGGAATGTGCATAATGTTTTATACTCGGAGCAGTGATGATTTTAGCACTACCAGCACCCTGGGCGAGATTTTTAAGGCGCCCCCTATCTACCATTGAAATCCATACGAAATACAAACGTCGACAAAGGGGGGGAGGGGCTAGGCATGCTATTTCCTAACAGTATGGACCATGTGTATTTTTTGTGTTCCTGTGTGTCCGCTTATCTCGACTGAAAACAACAAGTTAGTCAACGGTTAGTTCCCAATTCCTGCATCGCTGACATTAAAAAGGTTGATTTCTCAAAATCAGTTTTGAAATAGACGACTCATTTCTTCAAGTTTTATAGCTGTTAAGCTTTTCAAACTAATACAATCCAGACAAATTGGTTAACCGCCTAAGGTCTGTTTATTATCTGTGGATTAGCAAGGCCCTACTGTATTGTATAAGTGGTCCTCAGTTTTGTTGTGTTGTTTTGGCAGTGGGTATTCCTCCCAGAAGGGCCCGTGAGGAAGAAGCTGGTGCTGCCGCCTGCTGGGAGAGTGGACTATAGAGCAGCGTGCTTCTGCCACAGGGATCTCATCACTATAGGATTTGTGTGCTCAGTGTGCCTTAGTGGTAAGTCAATTTTAATGTATAGGAATTTTAGTATAATTAATATTGTCTTGGCAAACATTAGAAAATAATGATCTTGTGGTGATTCCATAGGTCAGAAAAGGTGGTAATTGACTGGTCTGCTGTTGTTTGTTGAATCGATTTTACTTATTTTGAAATAATAAAATAATTTGGTGTGCTGATTTATTTTATTTAATTCAATTTAAATTATACAAAGGCACGAGACAACATGTCAGTTTTGAAGTCTTCAAGTCATTTTTTGATAATTTTTGGTTTTTCGCTATACAGGCGGTGGCACCCAGTATACACCTTCCCTTCATTATTCTTCTTTTAAATTCACCTGTCATTCTTCCATCTTTTTCAAACTTACTACCTAGAGATACAAATTCATCGACAATTCCGACATTCATTCCATTTATTTTGAACTCATAATTCATATTTTCATCATCTCTTTCAAAAATCAAAACTTTTGTCTTACTTGAATTCAATTTCAGGTGATTATTTTTCAAAGCTTCGTTCAGTCTAGAGAGCATTGTTTGTAGTTCCACTGCTGAGTCAGAAACAAGGACTGCATCATCTGCATACAGTAGAACACTTACTTTGCTCTCTCCTATCGTTAATCCACAATCATCAAGCCTAGCATCTCGGACACACTTGTCCATGACTATGTTAAATAGCCATGGACCTCTACAATCCATGAAATGTTCTAATCTCTCTCAACAAGATACTCATCCTCATCCATGGCACAGCAACCCGGGGTGGGTCTTAGCCTCCTTGATCAACCATACCTCCGCTGCTTGTCATTTGAAATATACTTATAAAACACGTATTCATTGTCATGGTTATTGTTATACTTCACCTGTCTTGTTTCAGTTTTCTGCAAATTCAGTCCCATCTGCACAACTTGCCAGTGAGTATTTCTACTTATTTTATTTGATCTTAATAATTTTTTAGGAGGCCATTGTACTCAAGTGGCATTTTTAAAATTAGCAAGTTTTGTATGAAAAATACAAACACACTTTCAATGCATTTGTAGTCTCAAAAATAGACCACTGTAATGGGTTATATGCAGGCCAACCAAAGTACTAATTGAATAGACTGCAATTTGTCATCAATGCACGTGTTCTTATGATCACTGGAGAGTCAAAGTTCCATCACATTACTCGTCTTCTGCAGAAGCTTCACACGCTCCGTATCCCAGAATTTAAAGTGTGCTCACTAGAGCTCTGTTTAAAAAAAATCTAAATACCTTCATCAGCTTACCAAGCCAAAAAATATTTTTCACTGCTTTAGGCAGAAACCAGGGCCAAAACACAGTGAAGAACCAGCAAAATGGGTTTGGAGAGTGTACATTTGCAGTTCCTGGTCCTCTGGCCTAGAACCAGCTGTCTCATCATGCCAGAGAGATAAAGGAACATGGGAAGTTCCAAAATGCACTAAAGACAATCAAATTTCTAGCATTATGAGACTGGGCTCTAAAGCAATCATCAGCTCATTATTACATGATATGTCAACTTCAATCGGAATCCAATAATTTCTTTCATTAGTTATTGCAAAAAGTTTACTCCAGTCAATTTATCTTTTGGCCATCCTATTATTTTGTTAACAATAATAATAACTACACAGTTAAAATTTATTACTCGGATATTAGACAAACCGTTATAAGAAAAAATTACATTATTCTTGACGTTTCACTGATATAATCAGACAATGATATATTCAGCGCCGTATGTACGGGTAACATAGTGCAATCTGGTGATGTGGACTGGAAACAGAATAGAAGTGTAAATAATTATGAAAAACCTAATCATAATTACTACCTTCGCTCTAAGGTATGCCGTGATTTGTGATAATTGTTACTGAAAAATTACTTCATCCTCAGTCGTCGTGCAGAGAGGGTGTCTCCTGAAGACGTTAGCTACGTCGCTAACGAAACGTTGAGAATTACATAAGTTCTCTTATAACGCTTCGTTTAATATCCAGTTATAAATTTTAACTGTGTGGTTACTATTATTGTAAATATGTCAAACGACCGTAACTCCAACCTTAACCTAACAACTATTATTTTGTTGATTCTTATGGATGCAAAAGGTGATTTAATGTTTCTTTATGTCCTTTTCAGTACTGTTTTCAAAATGCCCGGCGCGTTGCCTCTAAAACCAAAGAAGAAGAAATTGAAAAGCTAATGGAACATGTTTCTCATTGTGATCTAAGTCTAGTGTTAACTGTCTAGTGTAAGTAAATAGAATAAGTTAATTATTTTGTATTCAATAAGAAGAAAATAAGTAAATGTGTGATGAAAGCCTTGTGGATTATTTATTCATCATCTTGGATCTGGAACTGCAGCCAAGAAGTTGCTCCTGCCGACAACACACTTGCGCCTTTTAACCCTTCAACTGCGGGTGACACGCATAGGCGTCAAGTGTAAACTTGCATACAGTGCGGCTGTCAATCATAGACGTCATCCAACTTTGAACTTATACCTGACATCTGTGTTCAAGAATTCAAAAGTCTGCGAGTGAAATGTGCTAAACCTTTGTGATTTTTGTTCTTGAATAACTAATACATGTTACTGTTCACAAAGTTTGAAGTGTCGTCAATCAATTAAGGTAAAAATTAATAAATGTGTTTCAAAAATGTGCTTGAAAAAGTTTTCCGCACGGGGGGTATTCATAAAGCCAGAATATTCAGAAGCGAAAGGGTAAAAGAGGAACGGACAGCAATCAACTAAAACTGTTGGAGTGTACCCAGCCTTTTGTGTTATCCTTGGTTTAAGCATAACATTGTACCTTCACTTGGTGTGTTCTTATTCAGTTTTTATTCTTCAATGTCAGATTATGACCGGCCCGTTGTCTAGTGGTTAGCGCTTTAGGCTCTTAAATGGAAGGTCATGCGTTCAATTTCCGGCAGAGCACAAAAAATATCATTTATATTTTCAAGTATGCTCTACGCTGGGTTGTAAAATTCATACACCTTTAACAAAGATCGGTCACCAAAGTTCCAACCAGCGTTACAACAATGGGGTCTTGCGTGAGAATTGATGCTTTCTATAGCGACGGCCAAGCTTTTTAGGGTTCTTAAAGTCACACAAAAACAGCGCTCACGAAATAAATCATCTTAATATTATTATTATGTGAATTGTCTGTACAAAGTACGAGTATTTGCCATTAACATGTCATCTGGATTTAGATAAGCCATCAGTCAAAAATAACATGTACAAATAAAATAATATAGTTTATTCTTTCTATACAATTCAATGCTTATCATTTCCTGTTTTCAAATATATAACCACTCAGTACCACATCAGCAACAGTAAGTCCAGATTTCAGCAATAGTTAGTACATGTCAATAAGACAAAATGCAAATACATAAGTCGCTAGTAACTGCAAGACGGAACATTGGTGGTTCTAGACAAGTGTGGAAGTATAATCGGTACAGTAACAGTAAACGGCACTAAGCTACAGATATAGTGTAATCTCTTGCCACGTTTTCCCTTGAGGGATCGCATGTTGTGAGTGGTGCCTATTTATTTTTACAGGTAAGGGGGCTGGCCTTACGCCAGCTCCCAAGGTACTCATTTCTTATGAAGGCTGAGTAAAATTTGCCGGTATTTTATTTTGGGTTTTGAAAACACAATGAAATGGGAAATCATTTCTGACACCCTCGATGGGACTCTATCCCAAGCTCTCGGGATGGAATGAAAGCGCTTTACCAACTGAGCTATAGACTGGACTATCATTTTTAAATTTCCACAATTTTAATTGACCTAACATGTTTTCCCATAGGATGATAATATTTTGCTTATCTTATCAATTATTAATTATAAGAATGTATTTTTCTAATATCAACCAGCAATCTTTTCTTCAAAGATAAATATCTTTTCTTATTTGGCTCGTTGGCGAAAACATGAGATAATTGTCATGTCATATTTCCAACCAGTAAAAAAATATACTCATTAGTCTATTTCTGTAATGAAATAAACTGTTTGTCATTTTGTAAGAATATAATGTCAAAATTTTATTTTTCAATCATGATCATTAGTACCAACCGCAGAAGAGCTTCATGCATTTGATTGAAAAAGAACAGGAAATTGAATTTAACTGACATAAAAATTACTTTGTTTTATAAAAAATACTTTTTTCTATTAAAATCCACTTTCACAAAGTTACTGCTGAAAATATAGATTAAGACAATTTAAATATTTGAATTTCTATGACATAGCTCTATTTCATTGGAAGTTATATTTATTCTTCTTACACATCTTTTTCCTCTGTACCCTAATTAAATAAATAAATAATATTGTACGAACACAAGGAAGTAAAAAATTTAAAAGACTATTAGAATGATGTCTCATCAATTTTGAATGCCTTGTCTATTTGTGTGTTCACATCACTCAAGTCATCAGTGGAACTGTTGGTAGCAGTGGATTTTCTCTTGCTGCCTTTCCTTCCATTAGCTTTGCTTATGTTTACATTGTCTATGATCTCCGTAGCTTCATTGCTTTCACTATTGTTAACTTTCTGCAGGAAGTCTTGGCTGCCGGTGTCATTCAGGTATTTCTTCCCATGGACATGATACTCTATGTTTGTCTTCTCCACCCGACTCTGAAAGAATACAATAAATTCATTTTGGTAGGTTTACAACAGCCGTAAAATAAATTGAAGGATGTACAATGAGACCTTAAGGGCTTCATAGACTACGGACTTTATACAAGCCAGGGCTGGAAGTCTCATCACCACGGTAATTCTTACCTACCGAATATCGGTAATATTTGTATGAAGACCTGTCAATCCAAGATGGCTGCAAGTAAACAGCTGATTAGTCTTCATACAAATATTACCGAGAAGAATTACCGTGGTGATGAGACTTCCAGCCCTGGACAGATTTTCAAAACTACAACATATTTCATCCTGATAAACTAACCCGGTCCATAGACAACACACCCATCTATGGACCGGTCTGTAGTCTAGTGGTTAATGCTATGGACTCGTAATCGGAAGGTCGTGGGTTCGTTTCCCGAAAAAATATATCATTTGGTGTTCAAAATTTGCTTTTTGTTGGGTTGAAAAAATATTTTTGTGTCTTTAACAAAGTCAACAAAGGTCTATCCAGCCTTACAGCAACTAATTCTTGCTGTAAATAAAGGAAGTAATATGCGTTTTTTATAGCGATGACTAAGGTTGCAAAGGGCTCTGGGGTGTGATTCACACAAAATCATTGTTTAAATAATGTCCATAATGTCTATAATTAAAAAATTGGTCCGCGCCATTATAGAATAGATCAGCTGATTTCCCTGGTAACTGTGGCACTGGGTACAATGCTAGATAACCCAACTATGATTGACAATCAGCGTGCCTCATCGCGCTATATGTGACATTTATGTACATCATTCTTGATTAATTGCGAGGCCGGATAAACTTTGCCAGTACTTATCAAAATTGCAGTTGTAAATGCCAAATGCCATGTCTGTGTGCGTGTGGTGCAGAGCTTAATTAATGTTAATATCATAAACACATCTTGGCAGATAGCAGTGTAGACATAAGCACTGTCAAACATTTATATAGCTGCTGTGAAATCATACTTTTCTCGGTTTTTCAGAAGAAACAACCTAGATTTGTTGTGCAAAATATGTACAAATTTCCCATATGCATGAAGTTGGCAGTTTAATCTTAAATCTAATGTTCTATGTTCTAATGAGCTCCATTCATTAATCCCTCTCCCTCGCATTTCAGAAAGGGAAACTCGTAGTACAACTCTTATTCATCCCTTTGCAGTCGATCTCAAAACTATGAGAACTTGGTGTTTTCATGACTCATTCCTTTGCCAAACTGCCCGTTTATGGAATGGTCTACCAGTATCTGTGTTCCCTTCCCAATTTAATCCGGTTTTATTCAAAACCAACATCAATCACCACTTCCTTGCAGCGCTTCACGATAGAAGCAAGAACTCAAGCAACACCTCTGCGGCACCCTTCCAGGGTGACATAGACCCCCAAGACTTTTAAGAATTGGGGAGCCTCCCGCACAAGATTCCTTATAAAAAAAAAAAAAAAACTTACATCTACATTTAAAATAGTATTATGCAAATAAACCTAAGATTGCATATTATTATTTGTGCCACATAGTAACATGAAATTAATGAGGGGCTTTGAAAATGTTACTGGTCCATTGTTTTTACTGAAAAAAAAATCATGAGATGGAATTTTTAGCATGTTGACACTTATGATGGATAATAAGAAAATAGGATTAAAATGTCCATAACCTTGTCTCCGTATAAATCATTCCCGAGCGTTCCACGAACTTTAAGGTTTTGCTTCATCCGCCCCGATCTGGAGATGGAAAGCTTCCGTCTCGTATCATAAGGAGCCGAGAACTCCTTGTTGTTCTGCTCCTCTTCCGTACCATTCTCAACTTTACTCTTGGATGTCTTTTTTACTTCTGTTGTAGCAGAACCCTTGGTCCTTAAAATTCTCTTAAAAAAGTCCATTTTGCTTATGTTTCAATCACAATTTTTAACACTTAGTGAAAGTCAGACTTCTCCCAGCACTAGACTCCACACACTTTTGATTTTATTATTAAATCTATCAGAAATACGTGACAAGATGAAACAAATAAATCAACACATTTTTTAAGCCGCCATTAAAAAAGAATATGTAATTTTTCGATCCGTTGATTTTTATAATTCAGGTTGATGATTTAAAAAAATATATAAATTGAAATATTAAACTTAAGAAGTATTTTATCCAAATTTATACATTTTCTTGACTTTAGTATGATATCTCGGCCTCATTTCCATACACACTGCAAATCTGTATTTTTTCAGCGAGTAAGTACGGGCAGGTTTATTATTTTTATCAGTCTGCTTTGTTATCTTAGATGTCGGTGTATTGCACTTGTATTGTGGAGCCGATAAAACAATATTTTGTTGTATTATTAAGTCAGTCTCTTCTGATAATGCCCACATCCCAGATAAGTGTGTAAGGTGGACACCCCACTTGTTGGCCATCTCAAGAACTGTTTAACTTTCAGGAAATTTGAAGATTGAAAAAGCTTACAAATTTCAAATTTAGTTATCGATCAGGACAAAATAAATATATGGAGCATCAGAGCTGTAAAAGGCATTATTTTAAAATATTACCGTATGTGTAATTATTAGGCGTCGAAACAAAAAATGGAGAAAGTAGATAATTATTAAATATTCTGTGGTGTTTGACAGCTCCGGTCGACAGGTGAGCCATATAATATGTGTCTATGTGTCAATGCCATAAGTTAGTTTCTTCCCATCATATTATAACTCAATGGGGGATACAATATTTGTCAATGGTTCCTATGGTTTTCCACCAAGGAACGGTTCAGAGCAATTACTTCCAGACAATGTACATAGATCACAGGGTGACTGTCAGAATCTAGATTGAAGAGACTTCAAAAGATCAAAATAGGAAAGTGTCTAACACTAAGCCACTAACCCTGCTTTGTGTTGCTGTTATCTTCCCGGCTATCTTTAATTTCTTATCATTGATGTATGATTGTAGTCAATTGAAATAAAATGAAAAATATTAACTGAGCGAAAATAGATTATCAAATCTACGTAAGTATAGATTTTTTTTAAATTTTATTACGTTGCTACTTTTTATGCTTATCTGAAGGCAATATCTATGTCTATGTATAAATATTGATGATTTATATTGTGAGCGCTGTTTTTTAGGGACTCACCTCAAGAATCTTCTGGAAGCTTGGTCTTCATAGTAAGCGCCGATTCTAAAACAAGACGCAGAATTGTAAGGCTGAATGGACCTTTGGTGATAAGTCTGACAAAGGCGGGACATTTTTGGCTTTCCTGGTTTCTTTCGGCCTTATGTGTAGAGTCTGCCTGAGAGTGTAAGAGCTTAGCAAAGTATTAGATTGGCTTTTCCCTAGCAACTCGGCTGAATGCTCCGTAGACACAATTTTTTTGTCTATGGAATTTGTGCGGAGTCGATTACTTCAGATTCATTATTGCACTGCCTTTAATAAAATTGAGGGAATTATTTATGCTAGGTACTTCATATTTTTGAGATCAATCAAATTTTTTGCTTGTGCAGAGGAAATGAGCTCAAGGCTTATGAGCTGAAGAAAGTAAAGTAAGTAAAAGAGGAAATGAAGGGATTTGGGTGCAAATAAAAGTGCATTTTCACTGGGATTTAAATGATTTATTTTTAACCGAATGTCATAAATTAAAACCATTACAGTAATAATATTTATTTACAACCATCACTTATACCAGAATAGCTTTATGTGTATTTACTTCTTCTTTATCTTTCCAGAAGTTACCTTATGGCAGCCTAGTCTTTTTAGAGTGACTGAAAAATGAATGACATTAGGAGGAATAAACGGACAACTGTAGAGTGATCTTATATCGTCAGTTATTAGACTAGAAAACTGTTGGAAGGATGCAGTTTCTAATACTGACAATCTTTATTAATTGATTTAAAAAAGAGTGTACACTCATTGTGTACACTAGACAGTTTTGGTTGATTACCGTCTGCCCCTCGTTAGAAGGCGCTAGCATGCCCACAGCAGCAAGCTTATTGGCTCCCAAAATATCACACGTCCATTGGTCCACGCCATCATAACAAAGATCAGCTGTTTCCACTTTTGCTCAGGTGCTGAGAGCCGTATTGATACGGCAAGTTCCCCCAGTTTAAAATTGAAAGTATTCTTTAAATTGGAAAGCAAGATTGCTTCTAATGGCCATCATGATTCTGTCAATACAATTCAGATTACAATGTTATAATTAGAATGATTAAAGTCGTTATCAGTTTTTTTAATTACAAAAAATCTACACCTTACACCTTTTCCTATGCAAAAATACTAATCATTATGTTCCTTACTGTACGATATATTATTAAAAATATATATAATTTAAAAGAAGCGTAATTTCTTTGGGCACTATATATATGAATACCTCATAATTTTTTTCATACTTGGGATACATCTAATTGTTAAATTAAATATTAATTTACAAAAAAAACTAGAGTTTGTACCATTTTGATAAGATGTTTATAGCTTCAATATTTTAAAATTTCAGATCCCTGCTAGTTTCAGAAATGATTTCTCTTTTCAATATTTCCTTCAAGTCACTGGTATGGTGAGCAGATAAGGCGTCGGCATTTGTGTTATTGAAACAATCACAAGTTCGAATCCCGCCTGCACCATGTCCTATGGGGCAATAACTTTGATCCTGGTTCAATAATGTCATTGGGCAATTATTAATTCATACTTCATTAAAATGTAAAACAAATCAATTATTAATTGATAGTGTTAATACCTGTTTCTGGCGAAATAGGTTGGTGAAATGCATTCCGCTTTACAAATCTATTTAAAAAAACAAAATCACTTCAGTTCAAAAACTCGCATTATGTTACCGTTCAGGTTTAGTCAGCCTTCACAAGAAATGAGAACCTACAATAGTCCCACAGGACTTGGGAAATGTCCTTTGTGGTTGGCGTAAGGATGGCCCAGTGAGAATAAAGTTTCCATTCCCCTAATCTAATCTAAGCTGCAAAGATATATATCATTCAAGATTTATATTAAATGCATTCCCACAAGCAGATATGTATAATTTCGCGCTAACACATGCCGCATGTGGACCTACAATATAAAAACCCCAACAATGCTAAATTGAATTTTACCTCAATATTCACAGTTGCAGGCATTTTGTTTGGCTTCATGAACCGAGCTAAGCGAGGAGCATGTTGTTTTTATGATTTTGTTATTACCTTGTGTGTGGTTTATATGTGTTGCATCACACCTTATCTTTTTGTACAAATGTTTGCTCATGCAAAAACTTACAGGTGATAAGCCAGACAAATCGTCCGCTTAGCACTTGTTTGTCTTATGTCCATCAGAGTTAATTTCATGGACCTGGACCAATGTGTCTTATGAATGCTGGGAATTGATTTTAAACAACTCTCACCTTCTCGTGTTTTACGTTTTTTCTTAGCTCAGATTGTGTAAAATGTGACTTTTAAGACAATTTCATTGAAAGATCATCTTTGAATTAAATGGTAGATTAGCCAAACAAGCAATGGGAGGACGAAATGAAAACTACTATCATTTTAATAAGAAATTAATATTATTTTATGATTTGCGGCCTATTTACAATGACAGTAAAGCCCATTTTCGCACGATCCAGCTTTGACTTTCCAGTTCTGTCTACTGCATTGCAAAATGTGTGGGATCGCCAGGCACACTACGCTTGTGTGCAAGCTGACATACATGCTGATGTGCAGAATGTGTGGGATCGCCAGGCACACTACGCTTGTGTGCAAGCTGACATACATGCTGATGTGCAGAATGTGTGGGATCGCCAGGCACACTACGCTTGTGTGCAAGCTGACATACATGCTGATGTGCAGAATGTGTGGGATCGCCAGGCACACTACGCTTGTGTGCAAGCTGACATACATGCTGATGTGCAGAATGTGTGGGATCGCCAGGCACACTACGCTTGTGTGCAAGCTGACATACATGCTGATGTGCAGAATGTGTGGGATCGCCAGGCACACTACGCTTGTGTGCAAGCTGACATACATGCTGATGTGCAGAATGTGTGGGATCGCCAGGCACACTACGCTTGTGTGCAAGCTGACATACATGCTGATGTGCAGAATGGTATAAAGGAGCTCAACTTATATTTTAAATTTCATTGAATTTCATGTCAATTGACATAATGTCCATCGACTAAATGTCCTTGACATAATGTCCATCAACTAAATGTCCTTGACATAATGTCCGCCGAAAATTTTGCCGCGCGGACATTTTGTCAGGTGGACATTTTGTCAATGGACATTGTGTCATTGGAAATTCTGTCTACGGACATCTTGGCGTGGAACTCATTTTTTTAAGTATTCACTAAATTACAAAGAGGAAGACTTCTGTACAATATATTTTTAATTTGACAAAATAATCAAAATGTTTGTTTTGCAATATGACAAATAAAGTTTGAAATTTTCAAAATCAAATGGAGTTCGCACATTCAAAATGGACACAGCACATGAATTGACATAGATAAAATTGTGACGTCGCACAGCCGGGTTGCCAGAGAAAAGGCAATCAATTATTTTGCTATTGGTGTGAAGTGTGACGTACGCCCGCCAAGAAAAAAGTTGTACATTTTAATTTGAGAGCCGCAACAACAAAAACTCTTTATAACTTCCATGTGAGCTGTGTGGGTAACAGGGCCAGGACGGTGGTGGTCTGATTTGCAACCACCTGCCAAGTGACGTCACATGTTTTTCTCTCTTTAAATGTGCGGACTATTCAAAGTTTACTTTATGAAATTATTGTTACAAGAATAAACACTAAAATATATATATTGTTCTTTCCATAAAGTACAAGTTCCTTTGACACCCTTTAATTTCATGTTTATTGTGATGGTAAAAATTAAAATAGATCCTTCAGTTTCCTTTTTATTCTTCCAATGTAAGCACAGCATAATTCATCACAAATTGTAGTTATTTAGGTTAGTTTATCTAACCATAAGTTTTCACAAAATACACACAGATGCCACTTTTAATTTTTCTTATCAAATTTTACAATCCTTTTCCACATTATGTACCTTAACAGTAACAAATCTTTGAAGTACAAAAATAAAAATCCATTTTTTGGTAGTTCTAATTTTAAATCTTTCCACGTCGCATGTCCGTCTTCACGCTTTTGTGTATCAAAATATAAAATAAGAACAATGAGCGAACCAACGCAGCTAACTTCATGGAGAACTTTTGTAAAAAACAAAACAATTTACAAGATGGCATTGGTAGTTCTGATTTCCATTACAATCTGTTTATGTAAATCTGTAAACAAGAATATGTGGGTTATATTTCTTTGTTACTAAAAAGAAAATGGTTTCATTTTGACAAATAGTAAAGAATTTAAGATTTCACAATAAGTACTACAATTAAACATCTCAAATGATGTCTTGTATATAAGATATTTTACAGAGATTTTGCGATACCTTTTTGTAGTATTTATTATAATTTTAAATGGATATTATTGATTCAGTTTTAATAAATTATTGTATTTTATAGCTAGTAAGGGTTTTATTTTTTTTTCAAATATTTTTACACTCACATAGGCTCCCTGTTTTTTTTTTATTTAATCTGTAAAATCAATATTTTGATGGCATTATACTTGAATTCCATGCCGAGAGCAAGAGTTCAATCCCCACCGGGGGTAACAGAAATTATTTCCCGTTTCGGTATTTATTTCAAATCCAAAATAAATACAGGCAAGGTTTATTCAGCCTTCACAATAAATGAGAACCAGCCCCCCCAGGAGTTGGGCAACCCCCACTACAACTGGAGTGGTTGGTGTGGGGCTGGCCCCTAACCTATGAAAAAAATAGGTCCCCAATCGCCACATGCGACCCTTTCAGGAATAACGCAGGCAAGAAGTTAGACTAAATGTGTAGCTTAGTTGTGTTGCGTATAATCCAAAAAATTATTGCCACTTGAAAAATCAAATCTTTCAAACAGCCAAAACAATTTTTGGGAAGGGGTTACATGTATTCATGGAAAAGATTCTTCCATGAGACGGTTTTTAAGAAGCAACATGAATTTGATAGTTTCAAACATTAACTTTGGTCGGTGTTTTATAACAAATTGTTTTTTTGTGTTTTTTCAGGTTAGACTATGGTTTATTTCCAGATTTTTTAGCTGCCGAAAGCATTCTCAAGGCGAGTTATCAAAGCGTCGTGGTTGTTTTCGCAATCGTTTGCTACCACAAAACCATAAAAACAACTTGTTAAATATGAATTTAAATCGGAATCATAGGTGTTACGACATATTTTTGAAATATGTATTTTACCAACTGTTAGCTGGAGAAATGAAGTCTTCTCAATGCTTTGTTGCTTGCTTATTTAGCATCTTCAAGTGACTTATTTTTTTCATCTTTGACCATTGCTCAACACAGATATTTCCTGATTATGCAGGATGACAAGACAACGAAATATCAAGAAAACTGCTTGCTTTCTAGTTCACACTTTCAAAAATATTCAGTTTCTATTGTCATTCAGAATGAAGATGGGGCACGAATTTCAAGCAATGGATTCTGAACAAATTCCATAGTCAACAAAATTGTTATGGCACACAGCTAGGTTGCTACGAAAATGGCAAAGCCAGGAGGCGATGCTTGTCTGCTGATAAAAATGAACTATTTTCAAATTTGAGTCCATTGCAATTTTGACTTACATAGACATAACAAACAGGGAGTCTATACATTTCTGCAATGAATTTATTATCTTACACTAATCTAGATTCAGAAATATAAATCCCCGGCTCGTCGGCCGCTAGAGATCTGTCAGAGCCCCCGTTGGAAGCCCCTGGCCTGGCGTTCAATCTAACATCAGAGATAATATTTCTATGCGCAAATAACCTCAGGTTCTCTGGATTGTAGTCAAGTATTTTACGTGTGGACTGCCGGATGTAGAGTTTTTGTTTGTGGTAAATGTTTAACGCGCCTTTGACCACAATGAAAGTCAGTCCGCCCAAGATTGTCCGATGAAAGTTGTTTCTCACGGAGCTGAAGAAGACGCGCCCCATGATTGTGGATATGGTGGGGAGGATCAAGGCCCCGCACAGGATCCTGGTGGGTGAGGTGTGGCTCTGCAGGACGACGGCTGTGTTTGGGTCTTCGCTTGATGACGCCTGATCGACGGGGCGGAAACCGCTTTGTTCCCGTTCAATTCTGGAAAATAAATTAGAATGTAAATATAAACAATGTTGACAACATATACAAGACGTTGTCCATGACAGAGAAAACTTGTTCCACCAAAGATATCACACTGAAAGTCACTGCTGTTTTGAGTAAAGGTGCAACTTCAACAGTTTTTTTTGTCACTATTTTACATGTGATTTTCGTTCTTTTATCCAGCTGCCATTCTCCTAGGAGTGGCTAGTACCTCCGCAGATGTGTCTCCACTTTGATTTGTCCTTGCAGTCTTTTCATCTGCTCGATATTTATCGCTCTCTTCATGCGCACTATTTCCCTTACATTTGTTTTTATGTTTCAATCAACTTTATTACTTTTGTAGATGGCTTGCAAGCTTAATAAGTAGAATAAATAAAAATGAAATCCAGCAGACTTCCCATTCTTCAAGCATGCAACAGATGCGATGTTTGTTGTACTCACTCTCCGAAAGGCAGGAAGATGGTGAGCAGGGGCAGCTTGCGGCACGTCCTCCGGAGCGCCAGCAGCAGGGCGTCTTCCCAGCGCAGCGCCCGCGCACACACCAGCACCACCGGCACCGCAGGCAGCAGCAGCAGCAGCACCAGAGGGTCGGCTGCCTCCAGCATCTCCAGACCTTCCCGGTGACCTACCACCTGGTCAACACATAGATACATTAATTACTCTTGGGGGGACGAATAACTGACCATGTCACTGGATGAAATAAAAGAAGTATGTAAACACAGAAAGAAATGGCGGTCGATCTGCAATGTTGGCGGCCACGGATAGGGTTTTAAATTAATTTTTAAATTGGAATTTGGTATTTGTAATTGTTTTGATATCTATATTGATTATTATTATTTGTGAATTATGTTCCATAACTTACAGATTGATATGCGGCTGACCACCCACACTGTAGAAAATGGTTCACTTTGCCAGTGTCACCCCTGTTTCAGGGAAGGTCGGCAAGAGTTGCAGGGTGTTTGTTCATTTGAGATTTGGGTTTTTATGTCGTAGGTTCATATGTGGCATTGCAAGCGCAAACTTATACGTGTCTGCTTGTGAGAATAAATATAATACGAATCCCTAATGTTTAGATTAGAAAGGTTCAGACTTACATGATAAAATGATTTTTTTTGGATTGAAAAAAATGGATTTTTATAAATGCTTTTAGGCTCTCACGGCCGGATTAAGACCCCAGCCATGTAAACCTTTGACGTCAGAGCAATTTGCATTCTTAAGGCAAAATTCAAACAGGAGTTACGGTCGTTTGATGTAATACTTAGAAATTAAGACTTCCTTTAAAATAATTACACTCTCCAGATATTTGGCAAACCGAAAACATATTATTCTTGCGCTTACACATTTCGCATATGAACTTACAACATAAGACTCATTTCTCAAATGAACATAAGCCCAGCAATTTTTGCCGACCTTCCCTACATGGGTGACATTGGCAAGCCAAAAACCTGAAATACCTACTCACATTTATAACGAGTAACATCTAAAAGGAGCAACATTGTTTGGTCTCTTTGTTTTCATTATAACGAAGTTTGTCTGCAAATTTCAATCACCTGCATGACTGTGACTGATCCAAAAGTGATGGCCGACCAGTAGATGGAGCCCAGCATGACTCCGCCCGCTACAAACGGGCAGATCTTGTGGGTCACCTCCTCCACCGTGTCCAGGAAGGTCACGAAGGGGCCCATGGAGGGGAATACCAGCAGGTACTCTGCCTTGCACTGCGGGCAGGACACCTTGCGGTTGAAGTTCCCCTTCTGCATCTCGTCTACCCAGCGCTGGAGGCACGCTTGGTGTACCTGAACATATAAATAATATTAAATACAAAACGAGGGCTGATCATATAATTAGAATGGCCGACGCAAACTCCATTGAGCGCCAAACACTCTCAGCACCACAAGGCTGAAGGAGACCAGAAGTGCTATTCTGCTAAGATCCTTACACTTTGGATATCCATACAAGTCAGAGATTGCTAGCGCTTGCGAAAGAACTCCATAGATAAAAAATCACAGTACACCTTTTTTTTGGACACGAATCACCAGCTCGTCACCTTAAGGTTGTAAGGAATTTAGTAGAATAGCACTTCAGGAAAGCCAAAAATGCGGTGGAAAGACGGTGTTAACGCAGATGCAGCCAAGGCGATCGACAGACGAGAGTGGAGTAGAACCTGGATTTAGCCAAGGTCTTGGGTTGTCGCGCTCATGATGATGATTTTAACATTTATTCAGCACCCTTTCGTGAGTTGAATCACTTCAAAGGCGCTTTGTAAGAGTGCCCAAGTACGTGGGTTCAAATTCTTTTTTCTGAAGAGCGCCTGGTTCATGGTTCACTTTGCCAATGTCACCCCTGTTTCAGGGAATGTCGGCAAGAGTTGCAGGGCTTATGTTCATTTGAGGTTTGGATTTTATTTGTAAGTACACAATCAGCATTTGTAAGCGCGAACTACACGTGTTTGTTTGTGGGCATACATCTGAGAGCTTTGAATGAATATATCCTCGCAACTTAGATTATAGATTATAGCCTCAGTCTGTAGCTCCCTGAGGGCTCCAGACAGGGAGTCCCAGGCAATCGGAGCCACAATGCGAAAAACTCTGACGCACACAAGCAGTGTCACCAACAGTTTTGTGTGGCAACTGAAGCAGACTTTTGTTGGCCTCTCTGGATCTGAGCTTCTGTCGCGGCTTGTAATTTCCTTTCTCATGACCAGTTCAGATAGATGTTCCAGAGCTGATCTAGGAAGTGTCTTGTAGTTAAGCAACAGAGCTTTTACTGAATCCTCTCGTTGATAAGAAGACAGCGAAGTTCTTGGAGAAGAGGCGTTTTCTTCTATAGTTAGGTTTAAGTTAGAATTACGGTCGTTTGACATTTTGACAATAGGGTAGTTGTAGGGAAAACGGTTGAAAATAATATGGTTCTGTAGAGTACATTTCAAGGATCACAACCATATATTTTTTGTGTAGTAAAAATAAAAATATCATTGATAATTTAAAAAAATAAAATGCGGAGAATTTTAGTCGCGCCAAAACGCAGCGCGTTCGACTTCGCGAATCTTGACGTCAAAATGACGTCAAGATTCGCCACTGGGCCCGCCGATACCTACACTCCGAAAATGCATCGGCGTCATATCTACCTAAATAAACAAAATGACCTTTTTTCGGGAAATCGAGAATACGCTAATTTTAAAGAGCTTTAGTTTAAAAACTAAGCAAGATATTTTTTTTTTGAAAACGCAGATGTATTTAAAAAAATGTATTCTACCATTTTATACAATGAAAAAAATATGTGATACTTCCCTATTATATTAATTTATTAAAACTGAACAAATTTCAAAACTTAATTTAAATCGGATATTAACGAACCGTTTAGAGAGAACTTACATCATTCTCGACGTTTCGTCAGCGACGTAGGATGTTCTCCTGAAGACGTCGGCTTTATTACAAATAAATTGAAATCTCCTCAGAACATGTTTGATCTACTAAAAAAGACTCGTAGTACTTTAAAGATTCACACTTAACTTGACACAAATTTGAATCCAGAACTTCTTCTCGGTGGACAAACATCACTCTTGTATGTGACTGCGGTCCTTAGTAACCAATAATAATAAAAATGTTTGTCTTTCCCCTAGCAACCCAGCCGTGTGACGTCACAACTGTGTCCATGCCAATTGATGTGTGGACCTCATCCTCATGACCACCTTCCAAGTGGTTCTGGGTGTCCGTAGGAAGTTCATATGACAAGAACACGTGGCACTGTCAACTTGTAGACGACACAACTTATTGATTCATGTCATTTGTCAGTTCAAATAATATTTCCAAATGACAGTCTTCTATTTACATGATTGTTGTTTGTTGACCTTTATCAGGATATTAAAGTTACACAATTAAATAATCAGGTTTTTTGCAAATCATCGCGGATAGTGGATTTGGAAATAGATTCAAAATTACGCAATATATTTTTGAAATAGTATTGTAATACGCAATAAGAAGTAACCTGCAGTCCTATAGAATCAATGATGTCGATCTAGGATTTTTGCCAAAAGAATGGGATAAACAAATGAATTAAAAATATTTTCTGTATGCCCAAAGGTATATTTTTCTATAATCTAAGGCAAAGATTATCAAGATTTAAGATTCATGTTGAATGCACGCCCACAAGCAGACACGTGAAAATTCACGCTTGCACATGCTGCATGTGTACTTACAAAAAAAAGCCTTTAATGTACATGAACCTTGCTACTCCTGGCGCCTTTCCCTGAAAAGGGGTGGCATTTGCAAAAGTGAACCAAGCTTTAATGGAATGGGGGTCAGCCTCATACCAACCTTCTAGTAGTCAAGGAACTTTAAATAACATATGAGATATAAATGCAGGAAAATGATTTTCTGTCTAGTTATTCTTTATCCAAAACAAATTCTAGATGGCAGCCTTTGATTGTAAACGCTTCAAATGCGCGGTAAGGTATTTAGTTATTGATTGTTCACCCATTTGCTGGTGCCTTTGCAGTTGCACGGCTGTACCCAGGAAGCGATCGTGTCGTCCGACTCGTTGGCATAGCAGACCCAGCAGCACTTCTGCTGCATATTCCCATTGCTGCCAGGGTCCGCGTCCTCTCCGCCATTCGGACTATCCGACTCCGACATTATACAAGGATCCACAGCCGAAAATAAAACACCAAAACACAACACCTGTCAAAAATATTTAGGTTACAAAAGTCTGGCGAAATATGCACAATTTTCACACGCTAACTTCTAATCGACTACAGCAATATTTGCACATTTTTCGTCATAAAACGATAGCTTGTTACATCATTTGATAACCGGTGTGCGTATTATCATTGATATTGATAATTTTACTGGTTAATTTGTGCAAAATCGCGACTGAATCGTTGTTTTTGTAAAACACGCTCAACCAAACGGCTCCGAATGCTGAAAATGAATGACATTGTATACCTAACTATATTTTGCATTTTTTTGTCTATTCTCATGTGAGTGAAGAGCGTAGATATATACAAAAGCTTATGGGGCATCCACACGCTTGCCAACCTAGCACAAGTCAAGCGCACAGTGTGTCGTCTAGAACATGCTAGCTGGACAAAATTTTGTCTAATGGACTAATTTTGTCCAGCTAGCATGTTCTAGACGACACACTGCACACTTGGCTTGTAGCTAAGCGCACAGTGTGTCGTCTAGAACATGCTAGCTGGACAAAATTAGTCCATTAGACAAAATTTTGTCCAGCTAGCATGTTCTAGACGACACACTGTGCGCTTGACTTGTGCTAGGTTGGCAAGCGTGTGGATGCCCCATTAAAGAGTGAAAGAGGTACAAGATAATGTTGTGTTTATAGTACTCTCCCTTGGAATGCAGCGATTTTGTAAATTTCTTATGTTACTATGCGAGACTTAAAATAAATGCTCTGTACATACATAACCCATTCACACCAAACAGTTCATTATAAAAAATATTTTTTGAATCATGTTGTGCTTTATGTGTAGAGTAATATAACTGCATTCCTAAGAATCCTGTGGGATAACTGCATCCCCGTATCATCTTATTTTTTTTTATCATTTCATACATGGGCGTCACGAAGCTTTGATAAAAAAGGGAATTTAATTCTAACAGCATTTTTTGCAATATTTTACTATATGTGAAATAAATGCAAGGGGGACCGGTACTCATTTCTTGTGAAGGCTGATTTAACCTTACCTGTAACTGTAACTGTGTCGCCATTCCGCTAGGGGTGGCCAGAGCCTCTGCAGAGCTGCCTCCATTTTTCCTATCCTTACATACATCTTTCAATTCATTCGAATATCCATCACCTTTTTCATGCATTTTCTTCTTTTACACTCACTTAGTAAATATATATCCCATTCTTTCACAATATCCTCAATCTGCAGATCACTCCATACTTTTCTCGGTCGTCCCTTCCCTCTTTTTCCTTTCACACTTTCTTTGTATATATATACTTTGTCAGTCTATCATTCATTCTTTCCACATGCCCAAACCATCTCATCATATTCTTTTGTACCTACATGTACTTTCACATCCTCTTTCAAATTACATTATTTTTTTTTGCCGATTTTTTATTTTGGGTTTGAAATAAGCACCGAAACGGAAAACCATTTCTGACACTCTTGATGGGAATCGAACCCGAACTTTCAGTATTTAATGCAAGCATATCTACCAACTGAGTTATCGACCCAATCGCCGATCGGAAATGAAGAAAGAGTTTTCTTACATAAAGTTTAATGGACTCGGAATGGATGTTCCACATACATTTTCTCACTCTCACAGTTCAGTGTGATTAGGGTCCTTGGCAAGTAGCAACCAAAACAAATACATAGGGATCCTCATACTAATTCACAGTTTTAAATCACAAATTTAATACTGAATCTGGATTAATATTTGTGTAGCTTAGTTACATTGGTTTGGTTAAAAAAATACTAATTTGTCTTTTCCTTAGCAACCCTGCTGCGTAACATCAAGACTTTTTGATGATGATTATGGTGAGTTGATGGTTTCTTTAGAGTCGCTCCAATCATGCTTGAGCAAATGATATCATAAATTTGCTTGTCATCAGTTCATTTCGGAACTTCCCATGGTCCTCTACTCTCTCACATGAAGCAGGTAGTTCTACGCCAGAGGACGAGCTACGATTTATGCCAACTCCATTAATTTGTTAATCGAGTTGGAATGCTGTCGGCACTGCTGCTCAAAATTTGAATTGGCAGGCAAACACTGCATGTCTATGTAACGGGGATCCTTAGAAACCAATATAATGTTTTAGTTTTCTACCTTTTCACCAGCAACCCAAAAAAGTCCACAAATTTTTGTACACGTCAAATGTCCGGATTCCATTACTTTATTTAGACACAAATACAAAAGCGAAATATATATTATTTTCTAATTTATTTATTGAAGAGATTTCAAAACATCATAAGTACTTAAATAACAATAAATACACACCTTGAAAAAATGAATTAAAGACAATATCTCGAAAGATAACAGCAGGTAATGAATACTTAGAAATCTAATTTAAATATAATATTAATGTATCTAATCCAAAGTATCACTTTTACATTCAGAATGCTCGATAACTAAAACCTAAAATAACAAGGTAACTATTCTAGACAAAAAAAGTATTTGTTTGAGAAGTTCCGAGTATCCCTTTGCGACTATTTTGGTACAATTTAGATTAATATTTTCACCATTCATGAAGTTTTTTTTTAATCCCAAGATATTTCTAAGTTTTGACACATAGGTACATTATATAAGTAACCATTTTGACACTAAGATCCATTGGATTTGACACAAATGTTCTTATAAACACTATCCTAAACATTAAATTAGTACATAGGTATTGCATTATTTTTAGTAAAGTAATTTACTAAATTTAATTATGTTAACAATCACATTTCTTTAATAAATTTATTTTTAATAATGACTAATCATATAAGACTCCTTTAAGGATTTTACTTAGTTTTAAAACAATGTTGACTTTGAAAAACAAATAATGATAAAAAATGGTAATACACAATTAGGCCCTTTTCACACGGCACAGCTGAGTGCTGAATCGACAGTTTAGTAGTGTATGGGTATGTATATTAGCTTTCATGCAGTTTATGCGGCGATCCCATACATTTCACGAACGAAACCATAGACTATCTGCCATCTGGCCCGTGTGAAAAGGGGGTAACTATAAATCTCCTTTAGCTTCTTTACTCCATATAGCTTTACGCACATGGATATAACACATTCCTTGGGATTGTCCTTGAAAAAAGAATCTTAGAAAGACGAGCGAGAAATCGCTCAAGAACTTCATACTTCCATGATTTGATGCGGCTCATATCATTTGAGATTCATATTAAATGATGGATGTCTCCTCCTATTCGCAGCTCAAGAGGATGACAACCAACAGACAGATGGCTGGCACAAGAAGGCACTGCCTTTACAAGAGGATGGCAACCAACAGAGACAAGCGACTAGCAGAACAAGGCACTGCCTTTAGAAGATGATGATGATGAATAATTTATTGAGCATGCTAGATTTCTCAATGTGTAAATGCCAGGGCTAGAATTTGAGAAAAACCAGCGTAAAGATGTACATTGTTGTGATAGATTACATGTGAAAACAAAATCTGTTTGCTTTTTCTATAGATTACCTACCTATGTACTTACTATCAGCAGCTCAAGTACACAACGTCACTTCAATACTCAACCATTGTTTAAACAGAAAAATATGTGGGAGATACAATAGCGCAATACTAAATACTTCATACGCGTGGTGCAATACTAAATTAGATAACAAAGGTACTCACAAACATTGACAAGTGAATGCTTACACAGTTACTCGTTACAAACATTGACAAGTCAATGCTTACAAAGGTACTCCTTACAAACATTGACAAGTCAATGCTTACAAAGGTACTCCTTACAAACATTGACAAGTCAATGCTTACAAAGGTACTCCTTACAAACATTGACAAGTCAATGCTTACAAAGTAAAATAAATAATTAAGTTTACTAAAATTATACAGTAAAAAATAAAAAATGACTAGTATAAAATAAAATTGAACATTTTGGTCATAGTCTATTGGTGAACATTGTTGATTCCTATTTCTTTCTTATTACAGGATTTGAATTAATCTCGAACTCGAGATTTGAATGTTTTTTTTCATTCCTATAACCTCGATAAGCCTATGTTTAGCCCACGTTTACTCAAATCTACAGTTTTTTGTTGTTTTTTTGACACTTTACTGATGACTCAGAATTAAAAGCACACTTGAGATCACAAAATTATACAACTCAGACCACATTATGTTTATTCATAGTTTCAATTTAAAATCCTTACATCTAAAATTCATTACTTTGTACTACCTATCTACCTAAAACATACACCCACCATTAAAAGGGGAAATGATTCAAAGTATCGCCACTTTAGACATGACTAAACTCAGAATTTTATAATCTTATGTTCATTCATGATTTATAAATCAAAGAATATGTTTTCAACACTTATAGAGTCCGCACATGAAAACTGGGGGAAAAAGTGTGGCATAATAAATGTTGATAGTCATTAGTCCCTCTTCAATACAATATTATGTGGGTTAATTTAAGATACACTAAAGCCCCACACTGTGGTAACTTGCTTTGGGAATGCTTTCTGCTCGTGAAGGCAAAACGTCGGCAGATAAAAAAGCTGCAAATTGACCATGGTCAAACTCAAAAAACCACAAAAACAATTTGTTAAACTACGTTCTGTGTTCATTAAATCTGTCCTGAGATGTCACTGTAAGAATATTTTACAATGTTGTAAAATAAAATTAAATCCTGATTGTCTGGAATTCCAATATTTGTTTAGGATGGGTGACAACCAGTGACGTCATCCAGCCAAAAAAATATTAGGATGATTTATTTGGTGAGCGCTGTTTTTGCGTGAATCACACCTCAAGAGCTCTCTGCAAGCTTCGTCGTTGCTATAGAAAGCGCCAATTCTCAAGCAAGATCCAGTTGCTGTAAGGCTGGATGAACCTTTGGTGACCGGTCTTTGGTAAAGGTGTACGATTTATTTATCCCAGCTAAGAGCATATTTGAAAATATAAATGGCATTTTTTTGTGCTTCGCAGGGATTCGAACCTACGACTTTCCATTTACAAGTCCGAAGCGTTACCACTAGACTACCGACCAGGCAGCCATGGAAAATTTTGGATGTGCAAACTCCCAAAAATATCAAATCACTTCACATTTTAATCTTCAAGTGGATATTAATATTTCTATGCCATTTTAATGACTATGTAAGACATGGTTTTAATTTTATGATACTTTCTAACACTCATACAAAAGTACCTACTTACCCATGGTTTACAAATAATTGCTTTTTCACAGGACAAAAAATTCTTGTGCAATTTCATTTACAAAGATGCTATAATTTTGTACATTATTACTATGAAAATATTCACAAACAAAAAGTCAACATTAATTTGTACATTATTTACAATTTTGATCTCAAACAGTGCTGCCAATAAAGAAAAGACACATTTTCTTTGATCAAAATGGCGACATGCCAATCTGACAGGTCCATAATAAAGTTAGGTCATGTAGGAACATTTATTTAATTATTTTTCATCTTATTGATTGAAAATCCCACATAACACATAAAAAATACATTTATTAGGTCATGTGGACTACAAAATATCATGGACAGCTACACAACCATATTCTAGGCTTTGATCTTTTATGCTTTTTGTCATTTAGAGCAAATGTACAATTTATTTTAATGATTACAAGCATTGAACATTGTTGCAGATGTAGGTACAGGGATCATAATGATCACAGGGAATAGTTGAGTGAGGGTGCTGTTGTGATGTTTGGAGCGACTCACTCATTTACATAATCTGAATCATTCTGTTTTTATTTAGTAAAATACTCCTCAACAAAGAGATTAATATTAATAGGAATTAATGTACTAATACAACTTCCCTGACATCACTTTATGTAAGAAACTTTAGGCATGTCAGTCAAGCATTTATTATTATTAAATACATAAAATATGAATCAGCATAGCAAACTTCACAGTGAACTATGAAAAGTTACGTTTACAAGATGGCGCTGGTAGTTTCGATTTTACCAAATTCATTACGATCCGTTTACATAAATACTATGCTGTAAATAATCAATGCTAATTTATACCAGCAAGGAATCAAAGACAGTTCTTTGAACTCTTTCTTTTGAAAATTATATTCTGCATGGAATGATAATAAATTTATGAGATTGAAAGCAAAAACTATTTTAAAAAATAAAATATTTTCTTTATGTTTAAATACCCTATCTAATAAGTTTTATTATTAAATTTTAAGTAGAAAGATACATTTACATATGTTGCTATTCAATAAGATTAAGAAGGATTGCTTTTTTTTAAGTGAGTAGCTAATTCTAATGATAATTAAATAATTGTAAGTTCTTATAGGTAATAATAAATATGTGACTAGGCCATTTAAAATTTAGGTACTTTGCATGTTTTCATAAATCAGTTTTAAATAAATTAATGTAAAAATTACTTATTTATGATACAAATTTAGACACAAAATTCAATGCAGTTATTCCCTAAAAATTGGGGAATTTTCCCACAAATACATGTAAATTACCTAGATTACCTAACTATCCTAGATTAACGAATGTTTCAAAGGTAATGGATTTTTTATATTTCATTTGTGATTCTTTTGAATATTAGACTGGCAAAATTTTGAAATTACCTTCTCAATATCTTTTCTGTTCTCATAGAAAAAATATTTATTTTGTGCCAGATTGAAAATATTTTGATATTACTTTGGAAAACTGCAAAAGTTGTATCAACACATTAACTGTGTTATTAATTCATATTTAATTCATGGCTCATCACAATGGATCAGCTATGGATAAAAACTTTGCAAGAATGGAACTTTTAACAACGCATAATTATGAACATTGATTTTATTTATTTACAACATGCAGGACAGATGAAATGTATTTATAATAGGTACCTACTTATTTGTTCAAAATATTCAACCAGTTCCACTCTTTCATTATCAATAAATAGTGTGACTAACATTTTTTGTAATGGCAATTCTTATTTACAAATGGACTGGCACACAACTTTTAATTTGACTTTTTATAGCCAAGCAAACACTACAAGTTTATGTGACTAGGCCCTTACTCCTTAGCGGCCAAAAAATAAATATGACTTTACCTTTTCCCGAGCAACCTAACCATGTGACAACTCAATTTTGTTGGCTTTAGTGTTTGTGCCAAGTTCATTATCATAATTATTGTTTGTAGTAAGTACATACACCTTTTTACAGTATTTTCATACATATATTAATTTTTCCATTATGGCATGTTTTATGTGTTTGATTTTGCACTTAAGTATAATATAAAATTTTGAGAGTCTGGGCTGTTTGTAAATCTCAAGACAAACCATTTTTTATACAATTAAAAATGGATTTTACAAACTGTGTTGAAGAGAAACAAGGGTTTCACAACAAAGTCACATTTGAATAATTGTTGTTACACGTGATTAAAATATTAGGTATATGAGGTGATTTTTGGTAATTAATCTACAGATGTCACGGATGCTCCATTATTACAAAAGCTATGAATTGTACTAAATTGTTTGTCTGGAGTAGATGACTGGTAGTGGCTATCCTTCGATAAGAAGAAGTTACTAAAAAAATCTGAAATTATCGCATATCAATTTTTTATTTACTGTGAGTGATGTCCAAGAATATTTTCAATGTGTGGACTTCATTTTATCTGATATCTTGAAAATGAAGAATGTTTCATCATTAAAGAAATATCATTCTTTTCTCTTAGTACCATCAAAGGACTTTAGGAAGGAAAAAAGAATACTTCCAAGGTCATAGCTGTCACTTTGACGGATGGTTGATTTTGTAATCTCGTTGGTTTGAGATGAGAGTGAAGTTAGATTACATTACTACCAACATTTCAATCTCAAATTGTCACAACAGATCGCACAGCTTGCTCTTGTGTTTGGTTTTGTGTTTGGTGGGCACTACAGGTGGCTGCTTCTCTTTAGGAGATTGCTCTTCGGGTATTGTTGTGTCTGAGGAGTTTTCATTGGAGTGCCGTCTATCAGAAGAGGCATTGTACAGAGACCTGCAATTCATAACATAATACATGTGAGTATGATAATGAGGTCCAAACATTTTTGAATTTGAAACTTTTTTCTCATCGAGCAAACATCACACTTGTATGGGATTGCTGTCTTTAGCAACCAATAACAAAATATTGGTGTACCATTTCCCCAGCAACTCGGCCGTGTGACACCACAATATTGCCAATGTCATTTCATTAGCTGAGCCCCTTGTACCAACAGTGTTACAATTTGAAAGTCATTAATTTACACAAAACTCAAGCAACATTTCGGATTTACATTCCTGGATTTTAAAAATCTGGAGAGTCTGTCACATAGACTTCCTAAACAAATTATGACCTATACATGTAAGGAATAGAGAGCTTTAAACTGACCTGGACAGTCGAGAGAATGTCTTCCCCATAGACTTTCCCTTCCTCAGGGAATGGAACCGCGGTCTGTGTGTTTGCCCGGCTTCATTAGCAGGTCTGTCAAGGTCTTTGTCTGCCTGGTCCAGCGAGTGCGAACAGTTTAGCGTAGTCACGGTGAATTCCAGGTCTTTGATAACCTCGGAAGATGCTGAAAAGGAAGAAGAATGTTTAAGTTCAAGCTTCTTAGACGGTGTAAGTTGGAGGACGGCTGCCAGGGATAAGAAGAGCTGGATGGGTTAAGGTTCGATTTGAACTGGTTTTTTAAGAATTGTGTTTTTAAGAATGTTTGTAAGAATTTAAGAAGAACCACCGATCACAGGGTCTCTGATATTCAATCTGGTTTTATGCCAGGACGAGGTTGTGTGGACCAAATCTTTACTCTCAGACACAGGCCCGGATTAACCCCTGTGGGGGCCCTGGTGCGAAAAAAAATCTCGGGGCCCCCTATATCCCCCCCCCCCTTCCCCTCCCCCCTCCCCCCTTATCACAAAATCCCCTCCCCTCGCGCTTATTTTTTTTCAGAATGCAAAATATACAATTTACGAACATGCTAATTGAATGGTTGAATTCCTTGATTCTATTCTTGACTTTTAGGTTGGTATGAGGCTGACCACCCATACTGTAAAAAGATGGTTCACTTTGCCAATGACACCCTTGTTTCAGGGAAGGTCGGCAAGAGTTGCAAGGCTTATATTCATTTGAGATTGGGTTTTATATTGTAGGTCCACATGTGGCATGTGTAAGCGCAAACTTATACGTCTCTGCTTGCGAGAATGCATTTAATATGAATCTCAATTGATTTTCATCTTTGATTTAGTTTTAGATTATAATAAAAACGGTACTAATTAGGTAAAAAAAAATGCAAGTACAATGCTACTTCTTAGCAATTTTCCCTCCGAATTTGCAGAGGTCTTTTGAGGTGTGATTCACACATGATAGATAAAGCTTATTTGACGCATAAGTTTGTGTGAAACTGACCTCTATAATCTATAGTCATAGTTGCAAAGATATATTGACATTCAAGGCTCATTTTAATGCACTACCGGTCGATAGCTCAGTTGGTAGAGTGCTTGCATTCCATGCCGTGAGATCGGGTTCGAATCCCGCCGAGAATGTCAGAAGTTATTTTCCGTTTCGGTGTTTGTTTCAAACCCCAAAATAAAATACCGGCAAGGCTTACTCACCTTCACAAGAAATGAATACCAGCCTCCTCGGGAGCTGGGAAATCCCCACTTCAAATGAAGTGGTTGGCGTAGTCCCCTTACATGTAAAAATAAATAGGTTTCACTCGCCACATGCGAAACCCTTTGGGGGAACGCGGCAAGAAGTTACACTAGATGTGTAGCTTAGTTGCGTTTTTTTTTGCGCTGTCCACAAGCGTCACGTGTAATTATCGCCTTTGCATATTACTAGGGTGGTCACCTGTTCATCAAAAATTTACTTAAATCAAGTTAATATTATTATCACAAAGCTCAAAAAATCTGACATCCTATCAACCAAATTAACAGTATTTTCGACACTGCCTATCTTCAATAAATCATCCATTGTTTAAATTTGCAATGTTTACTCTCTCGGCGCCAATGGCAATAAATGTTTTACAGCCTTCGGAGCCTTTTATTTTATATTTCCGCTGTGGACTTTACAAAGGCAAGTTATGCAGCTATTATCCTAGAAGTTCATTATAAGACACGAACAGGTGTCATAAAATCATACGCAGTCGATACCTTTGTTTACCTTTACTTTTTTTCTGACTTCCTACCCAGAAACTTTTTTCTTTGTTACTGGAGGCTTTGTTTAAAATTTTTGGAGGCCCATTCAAGTCGTTTCGTCAGATCGTCGGGGGCCCCGAACGTTTGCTGTGAGAAACTTTGATTATCGGTGTCTTTGTCTGGGCAAAACGCAGCTTTTTGAGTCAAAAGTATTCAATATCAATTCCTACGACATTTTTTAGAATTCCTTTAAAGTCTTTCGGGGCCCATCCTGGCGCGGGGCCCTGGTTCGGTCGCACCGCTCGAACCGCCCTAGATCCGGGCCTGCTCAGACAGATTGTTGAAAAACATCTGGCTGTGGGGAGGGTGGTCTACGCAGCCTTCGTGGATCTCGAGAGGGCCTTTGACTCGGTGGACAGATGTATGTTGTGGAATGTTCTCAGGAAGTACGGTGTGAATGACAACCTTCTGAATGTGATACGTGCCATCTATGAAAATAGTTCGGCATGTGTAAGAGTGGATGGGAGATATTGTGACTGGTTTGATGTATATAAGGGAGTGAGGCAAGGCTGCGTGATGAGTCCATGGTTGTTTAATATAATCATGGACAGTTGCATAAAAGAAGCTGGAATATCAGAGAGCGGAGTGAAAGTGGGTGAAACAAGAGTTGGAGTACTTCTTTATGCTGATGATGCTATAGTTTTAGCTGACTCGGCGGAGGAACTCCAAGCGATGTTAACCAAACTGAATGATGCATTTTGTAAAAATAGCTTGAAAGTGAATGCGAATAAGACAAAAATATTAGTTTTTGACAGGAATGAAGTATGTGAGGAACTTACAGTTAATTTGAATGGAAAAAAAGTTGAAGTAGTGAATGAGTTTGACTATTTAGGAAGCAAGTTTGAGGCGAATGGTAAGATGACGAAGGAATTAGAGAAGCGTGCCAGCAAAGGAAGATGCGTGATAGGAGCGTTTGGTAGAATAGCGAAGAATAAAAGGATACCAAAGAAAATGAAAATGGCGGTACACAATTGTATATTGTTGCCGACCCTGATGTATGGAAGCGAGTCATGGACGGTGAATGAAAGAGAAGTAAATAAGGTATGCACCGTAGAAATGGCTCATTTGAGAAGTATGACAGGAAAAACACTGAAAGATAGAGTGAGAAATGAATGGGTTCTGAATGAATGCGGAGTAAAAGAAAGCGTGAAAGTGAAAGTTCAAAGAAGTGTGATGCGATGGTTTGGACATATTGAAAGGATGAATGAAGACCGAATGACAAAAAGAGTGTATAAAGGGAATGTAATAGGTAAGCGTGGAAGGGGAAGACCTAGAAAAGAATGGATTGATCAGATAAGTGAGATTGCGAATGAATGGAATTTACAGAGTGGAAACAAGAGAAGAGCATGCATGAAAAGAGTGATGAAATTAGATGAGATGAAAGAAGTATGCAGGGACAGAGTCAAGTGGAGGCACTTGTGTGGAGGTACTGGCCACCCCTAGAGGAATGGCGGCAGGATACAAGACAAGACAAGACAAGTGTGCGTGTGTGGGAGACTCCAGATTTCAGAGAATGGAAGTTTTTGGAGGGGATTTTTGGAGGTCCATGATACTTGTTGGAGCAACACATAGTGACGTAGATGACATAGCTGTTGTGTTCTGATTCTTTGTAACAGTGCTGTTAGCAGCGTAGTGTTGTGTTATCTTTGTTTTGAGACAGAATTTAATATTGGTTTTTAGTAGACCGGTCCGTAGTCTAGTGATTAACACTTCTGACTCTTAAATGGAAGGTTGTGGGCTCGAATCCCCGCGGAGTGCAAAAAATGTACCATTTATATCTTTAAATATGCTCTTCGCTGTGGGTGCAAAATTAAAAAATTCAACAGCCTTACAGCAACTGGGTGTTGCTTGAGAATTGGTGCTTTCTACAGCGACGACCAAGCTTGCAGAGGGCTCTTGAGGTTTGATACACACAAAAACAGCGCTCACCAAATAAATCATCCCTTCTTACTTTATTATTTAAGATTAAATTAGGGTGGGAGCACAGATTCTGATAACTCGTTCCATAAACAGTTTGGTAAAGCAATGAGTGGTGAAAACATAAAACCCTTTATTTTTGAAGTCAACTGATGTATGTGAGTCGTTCTATGAGTTTTTGCGGCGAGAGGAGGAGGAATAAGTGAGGATATTTAGAATAGTTATTAGAATAGAACGTGGTACTCCATTTTTTTCTTGTAATTTTACAAATGCAACTTGAAGAATGTTAAAGGAATAAAGAGTCCATGTTATGGGATAGCTGATAAGGGCTTGGCACCCAATTTAGCATTTTTGAAACAAGCGCAACTTTAGTTCCGTCGTGTCCTATTGACAATAACTTATATTTAATAAACCCTTCAACAATGTCATTGACAATAACAACAATGGTTCAACAGATGTATAGAATAATTCCTTAAAAACATTTTTTGATGAATCATTAATTGTTAATATAAATACCTTTTTCTGGTCAAGCAAAATGGGTTGGTGAATTGAAATCTTTTTCACAATTTTATTAAAGACAAAGATACAAGAGCTTACCTGAAAACTCCTCCACAGGTTTATCAATGGTGTCGTGGTCTATCCAGGTGAGGCCCATCTCCACCTTCTCGGCCAGGTCCTGCCACTTCTGGCGGTTCTCCATGGTCCCCTGGTAGAGGGGCAGGATCCAGGGGAAGGAGTCGGACAGCACCTTGTACAGCGGGCTGCAGATCACGTCGATGAAGCCAACCTGCATCTGGGGCAGCTCATCCTTGCGTTCTCTGCAATGAGAGTGTCATTATTGAGGATGGATGCATTCAGAGAGCACTTGAGAACTTAAATGCCCTTTTCACACTCAACAAATTCTGCCCAGAGATCGCTGGACAAACTCCATTAATTTCTATGGTTTTGGTTGTAAAGTGCATGGGATGAGTGGAAAAATCCCACACATTTCTATGGTTTTGATTGCAAAGTGTATGGGATTGCTGGACTGGAAATTCTGTACATTTCGGCACTGAAACCATAGGCAAATCGGGTAGAGTTCGTTAAGTGAAAAGAGTGTACGCTTTCTCAAGTGGTTTTTGGGAAGCACACTCACGGTGAATATCTCATTCCATCATAGGTGAAGTCACGGCCGATTAGTACAACTTCACTTATTGTACCGAGTAGCGGGGTCAGGCAGCAAACACTCATGTGCTGCTTCACTCTGATAGCTCAATTGGTAGAATGCTTGCGATCCATGCCAGAGGGCTAGGGTTTGATCCCTGACAATGTCAGAAATAATTTTGGTGTTTATTTCAAACCCAAAATAAACATATTAACAAGGTTTTCTCAGAAGAAAAAATGAAAACCAGGCCTCATAGGAGATAAGAAACTTCCATTTCAAGCGCTTGATGTAAGGCTGAACTCATTACCTGAGAAAAGTTACATGCGACAGCTTCGAGGACAATGCAAGAAGAAGTTGCACTATATGCCAGCTTAGATGCGATGACATGCTGTGAGCAAAGAAGTGAGCTTTCCTGATAGTGCTTATTGCTCTGAAACTCTTTCCCATCCCCATTTTTTGTTACCTGTCCATCATGGCCACCGGCTGCTGGTTGAGCTGCAGCTTCTCCAAGTCTCCCTGATCAAAGAACTCATCAGCCACCAGCTTGGCCACTCGGTGCTGCACCTCCCAGGGCTTGGCGATGGCCGACACATCGCACGCTGTCATCATCATGCCACACAGCACTGGGAACAACAACATCATTAGTAATGACTGAGCACAAAGTCTGCATCTGTTCTCTTGGTGAGCAGTCAATGATAATACAAAGGAGACGGCTTAGAGGCATTCGAGATGTGGATTTGGAGGAAGATGACCAAGACATCATGGTTTGAAAGTGTTGAATTACACAGCTCTGTCCAATGACTTAGTTGAAGTTACATGTTCACTAAGGAGGGCCACTGATGTATGGGAAAAAAAAAATTACGCTGAATTTTAATCTAAGAGTGAAATTATGTTGCTAAATGACGTAATTTTATTGTACAGAAAGTTTCATTACAATCAAACAACAACTTTTGTCTCCAAATCGACATTGAAATAATGAGAAATTGTAAAAAAACACAAAAAAAAAATTTTTACATACTGACTTTAAACCCGATTTTTGAATTTTATTTCTCATGTAAAACAAATGTTTAAGGTATATAATAACACATTTGAGAGAAAAAAGTAAATTACAGAAAGTAAAATTTTGTTATTGATAACGTAAAAAATCCGTTTTTTTTTCGAATTTTGGCCTGACACTGCGAGACGTTATTTTAGGTTAAATCTTTTTTTCTAATGTTGATTTAAAAAAAAAACGTTGCAGAGACTTTTGTGCTGTTCTTCAAAGACATCTTGCTAGTTTTCGTATGATAAACGCAGATGAGATAGATCCATTTGCCCACCGTGTGCTGTGAAAAAAAATGAGATCTCCATCAGATGTCTTTTGAGATGTTAGTGGTTCAGATGTATTTTTCTGCCAATTTGTAATACCACAGTAAGTTGCAACAACAAAGTTAATTCATGGAACTTGTAAGAGTCAATTTTCCCACGTTGCATGATAAGAATTTTTAGAATCTTACGTGTATCTGCGAGGAGTTTACTTGGTGTTTGTGAAGATTCGTAACTTCGCTATCAGTAAGTTTTCTGAATGAGCAAAGCAACTATTTTTTCACTTGGCGCAATCAATTATCATTTTAGGTTCTCCTGATGATTTTTTTTATTTAAATAAACTTCGATAAATGTCGGAAACCATCTTTGCAATAGATGACACTTACAAATATCATAAATGTAACTGAACATAGTTAAACTGAAAAGTAATCATTAATTTTGAGTATATGTATGTACCTACCTTAAGAAAGTTACTGCTAAAAAAATAAGACATATTATTATAAATCAAGCTAAAGCGTATGCTTGAACAACATAATTTGCCGAATTAATAAGTTTTTTAAGGGATCCTAAGCTCTATAGCTCGCGGAATCCACCAAGCATAGGATTTTTTCCTGGAGTTTTATTGGCTAAGTTTATGTTTTCTAAGACAAACTTGTATAGATATAATTGATCTGTACTTAAATCTTGTGCGAATAAATCATAATGGGTATTAAAGGTTTTTTTGAAAACTAATTGAATGTTTCACATTTGATATCATGCAGAACTTCTGAAGTTATGAGTGCTGCCACTTTTCCCAAAACTCAATACCTGTAGAAAGTTTTTGCCAATGTAGAAACATCCAGTAAGCCTTTTTTGAAAAGTTGGCGATGCAGCTTTGGAAATGATTCTTGTGAGACTTGCTGTGGAGATATACATACTCAATGATGATGGTGTTTTATGTTATTTTAAGATTTAGGCGTGTTCTTTTACCATCAATGTATTTTGGTTCGATTATCTAAGATTTTTTACGTAGATTCTTTTTTCTATGATTTCTTAGTTACTTTATAACGACTATGGCTGTACCTATTTCCAATAATCATTTTCCCTGATGTTTGCTAGTCAGTTAGGAAGCTTCACTCTTGTGCGAACACTCCGCAATCTCTATGAAAGGCGCATTGATTTATTTCTTTACATTTACAGGACAATAAATGTAAAACAGCACATTATTCATCATCTTCATCATAAGCTCAACAGTCTTGGGTGGTTTTTTTTTAAACAATATCAGTTGTTTTTGGAGATTTTGGCGTTTTTTTGTGGTTTTCAAAACATTTCTTGTCCAGTTGTGCAGTTTCATTACTGCATTAAAAGATACATTTCATGACACTTCATGCTTTCTACAAAATAAAACAAATTTTACTAGTCACAGGGCATTGAAATAAGTTTCGTATTCAACTCATAGTGACAACGCGCGGTCACAAATTCTTTGCAAAATAGTGAAATTCGACGCTCTCTCTACCCCTCCTACTGCTTATTTAGTGAAAAAATAACTTGTTTATTTGTACTATTGGTGCGCATTACTATATTTTATGCACAAAAATATAGAAATTACCGTAAAATCTCAATTCCTTATTGTATTATTAGCCCTCATGAAAAATGATAAAAATGGCATTTTTTCGAAACTTTGAGGCCGATTTGGAGACAGATGATTAATACTTTTACGGAATTTTATTTTACACACGTAATTTGAACTTCTTTAGGCAACATATTCTTACTATTAGATGATTATTATCCAAAAAAAAAAAAATCGGCCCTCCTTAATGTTCACTGTGCAAATAGTACACTCTGTACGTCACTTTAAAATACAACATGATCTGATCACAACGTACATCACGTAAGAAACTCAACAGAAAGGGAGTCCAATGAAAAGGTGTTGCAGGAAGCAGAAGAAAGAAGAGAGCTTATAAGCCAAACAAATTTTGAAGAGTAAAACCAAACTGATGCTGGAGTGATGTTTTCCAGGATCTGTTGCCGTGGTCTGTGGGATGATCTTGATGAGAACTTCACAGTTCTCATCAAGATCATTATCATCATCATACTTCACGCTGAAGAAGCCCATCGCAGAAATGGGCGAAACGTCCGGAAGCTCCAGCTCCCACAGACCATGGCAACAAATCCCGGAAAACATCACTCCAGCATCATCAGCCGGCCGTGTAAGCCTAAAACTCTTTTTTAAAACCAAACTGATAGAACACTCGATGATACATAGCACAGGCTTGATATTTGCTTGGATTGCTGGGCGATAGTTTTGAATTTGAGTTTATAGATGCCATTGAGTAGTCACTAACAGGTATTAACAGATTCTATTAACCTTAAAAAACATGACTTGTATGACTCACATTCCTTCTTGTCTTCACACTGCCAGTCAAACTCTCCCTCGTCTGTGAGTTCCAGGAATTTGCTTCTTTTCTTAAAGTACATGGCGAGATCTGTTGACAGTATGGCTGTCTCTACAACCTTCATTACGTGCTTGTAGTCGTTTGTGGATAGAGCCTGGAAAATGCAAGGAAATCAGTTCAGAGACTGATTGTTGTCTACTGGTTATCAACTCCTACTTACTAAACCAAGAGTACACTCATTTTGTTGAAGCCGTGAACAGCTTGGTCGATCTAGGAGTTCTGGTAGACAACATAAACGTTACGACTGAAGAAATCAAATGGAGAATAGAGTCAGCTACTCGTGCATACTTCAGCCTCATAAGATTACTAAGATAACTCCCCTCTACAAAACACTTATTTAGTCCGCCTTCACATATGTCTCCGAAACTTGGAGGCGTGGATGAAGCTGGACCTAAGCTTTCTCAACACCTTTGAAAGGAAAATTCTTGGTCCAATAAAGAACGGGAATATATTACGAGGAAGAAAAATAGAGATCAGCAGATTGCATTGGCTTCATCACATCCGGTGAATTACCATCGGAGCTTGGAAAGGACGGATGTGATGGCGGACACAAAAGGGGCGCAGGACAGTAGGAAGACCCAGATTAATGGGCTGGACGGAGTGGTGGCAGACTCCATTGCTGTAGGATATGGGACCAGAAGAGGAAGGTATTTTACAGGTTTTCTTAAATAACACTT
Source organism: Agapetus fuscipes (assembly GCA_951799405.1). Taxonomy (NCBI): domain Eukaryota; kingdom Metazoa; phylum Arthropoda; class Insecta; order Trichoptera; family Glossosomatidae; genus Agapetus; species Agapetus fuscipes. Next base: position 9,901,256 of record OX637341.1, read on the forward strand.
GTCAAGATTGATTTTTAGAGATACTAGAAAAAACAAAGACTCAATTTTCATTTTTATAGATGTGTTGTACATTTTTTAGTGTCTGTTTGTTTTTTTTATAACTGTATGTAATTAATTGCTTATATTCCTTGACTTATAGGCTGTTTCAGGTAAGGTCAGCAAGAGTTGCAGGGCTTATGTTCATTTGAGATTGGGTTTTTGTATTGCAGGTTCACATGTGGCATGTGCTAGCGCAAACTTATACATGTCTGCTTGTGAGAATGCGTTTAATATTAATCTTGAATGAAATAATATTTTAGATAGCATTGTAAATCTCAGGAAAACATGAACTCAATGAAGGGTGTTGTTGCAACACTTCACTGTCAGACTTCAAATGCTGGATCCTGTCCTCACGGATCTTGACTGTGGTCCATTGTTTTGTATTTTGTTTAATAAAACACAACTAAGCTACACATATAGTGTAACTTCTTGCCGCGTTATCCCTGAAGGGGTTGAACCTATTTATTTTTACAGGTAAGGGGGCAGGCCTTACGCCAACCACTTCAGTTGTGGAGGTTTCCCAGCTCCCGAGAGGGCTGGTATTCATTTCTTGTGAAGGCTGAATAAACCTTGCCGGTATTTTATTTTGGGGTTTGAAATAAACACCGAAATGGGAAATCATTTCTGGCACCCTCGGCGGGATTCGAACCCGAGCTATTGACTAAATTCTCTTTACAAATGTATGACTAAGTTATTCAGAGGAACTGCTCCATCTCCCTTTGTCGTCTGGTCTCACTATTCCCTATTGTTGTCTGACCTGGAATATGTTGTTGCTTTCGCTGTTGAGGATCATGACGCACTGATCGAAGTGGTGGTGCTCCATGGTGGAGGTGGTATACAGGATGGCCAGGGGACTCTCCGTCTTGGTCTGGAAGGAGTTGTTGGTGCCGCGGTGGTCAAGGTCATGGCACAGGCAGGCCACCAGCAGACCCAGGATCTCCAGCTCTGACATGAACCTGAAACATACAAAACAATTCACTTATTAACATGAAGAACAATGACTTTCTTATATTTTTGTCAAGGGATCTATAAAGAGCCAGATGTGATCAGCTCCATCAAAGTGGGGCGTTTGAGATGGGCTGATCACATAATCTGAATGGACTACAACAACCCTACAAAACGCCACACACTCTCAGTACCATAGGGACGTAGAAGACCAGGAAGGCCCAAAATGCGATGGATGGACACCGTCGACGTGGATACATCTGTGATGCAAGTGAGAAATTGGAGAACGAGGGCAACGAACCGACAACAGTGGAAGAAGCTCTTGGATTCAGCCAAGGCCCTCCCAGGGCTGTCGAGCTTAGAATGATGATAATAGGGAATAAGGGAATTCATGCAAGTGTATTGTTTTTTTTGTTCCTATGTCTGCTATATCTTGACCGAAAACAAGAAGTTTGTCGATGGTTGGTTCCCAATTCCTTTACCGCCACCATCACGAAAAAAGGGGAGTCATTGTTACCGACCTGTCCATCTTGCCAGTCTTGAGCATGGCGAACATGGTCTGCGCCACGTTGAGCGCGTGCCTCCAGTTGTGGTACTTCACGGGCCGGTAGTTCTTCTTCACGCTCAGGATCCAGCGGCAGAGGACCTGCAACAGTGGACACAACATCATTTACTACATCTGAGGAACAAATAATATTCATAAGTCGGGTTGATAGCGCAGTTGGTAGAGTGCTTGTGCTCACAGCCTCAAGGGCTAGTGCTGGTCACTACAAACGCAACTAAGCTACACATATAATGTAACTTCTTGCTGAAAGGTTTCATATTTGGTGAGTGGAACCTATTTCTACAGGTAAGGGGGCGGCCTTACGTTAACCACTTCGGTTGAAGTGGGGGTTTCCTAGCTCCTGAGGGGGCTGGTACCTACTCATTTCTTGTGAAGGCTGAGTAAACCTTACCGGTATTTTATTTTGAGGTTTGAAATAAACACCGAAACGTGACATCATTTCTGACGCCCCCGGTGAGATTTGAACCCGAGCTCACACTATCGAATGCAAGCACTCTACCAACTGAGCTATCGACCTGACTACCAGAGATTTATGGAAAGCCTGCTGTGCTTGTGCCCACCAAGGGTGTGAGAAATGATTTCCCGTTTCGGTGGTTATTTCAAACGTAAAAATTGTAGAACAGGCAAGGTCAACCGATTTTGATAAATCTTCATGAAACATGTAAAATATTATAAATGTTTTTAGGCTTTCACGACCGGATTCAGATGCTTGATTTTGTGTTTCCGAACTTGGTCCAACCGTGGTCCATAGTTTTTGCTTCTTTTCTTCTTTTTCTTCTTCTTCATACTTATTAAAGACTTCAGCTGACAATTCGTCACCTCTGTGTGTGACTTTTTCGGAGCTCTGCTTACTTCTGAAGTTTGTACGACAGATGGCATCTATTTATTTGTAAATGCTTAAGTGGCTTGATTATTTGGTGCAAAACTACCCTGCGTTATGTAAAATATTCTCTGATTAGTTCCTGTAAAGTTTAATGTCGATCAGATTCAAACAGAAAAATCTGTGGATGCATAAAGCTGCTTCCTTTGTCTGAAAAAAATAATATTCCACATGCTCAAATGGCGGAGTGAAGTCATCTAACGTTGAGACCTTATTTTACCAAGGACGTACACTGATGTACGTACACTATGCAAGAGTTTAATCGCGTGCTGTATGCACCAGTCTTGGTTGTTATTTCCCTGGAGCATCTACTGCACACTAAACAGGCAGAGAGGTTGCATGACCCAAGTACAAACATTACGTTAAACTCTGCCGCGGCGTTTCACCAAGAATGTCTTCATCAGCTTCTTGCTTTAGATCAATGGCGGGTTGTCAAACGCAAGTTGTCCTCTTGGAAATTATTCTTCTTCCTGTGCCTCTTCAGTGAAGATTGGCGATCATCATATTTTATATTTTTTATAACTTTTATGTTGGACAGGCCTGCGCTAGAAAGATCAGCCCACTTGGCCCCCTCGGCCATAACACGGACATCGACATCATAATCAGGATATTGCGACACGATAGAGCGATCTTGAGATTCTGCCGAACCTTTGTCTCAGGGTTTTCAACCAAGATGTTCTCCTCCGACCTGGAGCTCGTCTTCCCTCAATTCTTCCCTGTATGATGAGATGCAAGAGTGAATACTTCTGATTTCTCAATAGTTAGGCCGAAATAATCTTGTTTTTGCCACTTGACGGGCATCAGGAGTTTGGCTCTGGTATTCATACGGGAAAGAACCTCAGCGTTTGTGACTCGATCCGTCCAGAGGAGGAAGTCTAGACGGTCGTCGGTAGATCTTGCCGTACCTATTTGAAGATAGGACGTAATAAAACACGGTGGTGCCTGAACAGCTGATCGTTGTTCCATATAAAATGGATCAGCTGTTGATACGCCGCCATGTTTTATTTCGCCCTATCTTCAAGTAGATACGGCAAGAACTATCAATGGTCGTCGAGACTTTCACCCCTGGCCTGTTCTCTTGCTTTAGCTTCGATGACCAGCTTGCATCTCTTGATGTTTTGAGATTACCAGACGTTCCTTGACTTATAGGTTGGTATGCGGCTGACCACCCATGCTGTAAAAATGGTTCACTTTGCCAATGTCACCCCTGGTACAGGGAAGGACGGCAAGAGTTGCAGGGTGTATGCCTATTTGAGATTTGGTTTTTATGTTGTAGGCTCACATGAGGCATGTGCAAGCGCGAACTTGTACATGTCTGGTTGTGAGAATGCATGTAATGTGAATCTCCAATGTAACATATCTTTGCAACTTAGATTAGATTAGATTGGTCTTAAAAATTCTATAAATGTATTGTAATTGAAACGCACCCTAGAGGCACTGTTTTAGTTTACGAGTATGTGTTGGCAAACTCTGTGGTTGAGTGTTGATGTAAGGCTCCATACATGGAGTGCAGCTCGCGAGTGGAGCTGAATGCAAAATTAAATAACGCTCCCATGAACCGTAGCCGGGCAGAAACCACGAGAGATTGGTTAGAGCTGCACACACCTGACTTGGGATTAATGAAACAAGTTTTATATCATTTGCAGAGGCAGATGTGAGGATAAAGGAACAAAATAATGAGATAATAATAATAATACGATGATTTGTTTGGTGAGCACTGCTTTTGTATGAGATACACCTCGAGAGTACTCTGCGTGCTTATTCATCACTATTGAAAGGACAATTTTCAAGCAAGACTGTTCGATTGACGGCACACGGTGGTATACTAGTGCCCACTTTGATGTACGGAAGTGAAGCCTGTACCCTTAGTACGAGTTGCAAAACTAGAGTAGGTAATGTCAAGTTTACGGCAATTATTAAAGAGTGATTTCCCCCAAAATCTGCCGTTTTTGTTTGTTTGAACTTGATTTTCTTCATCACTGTAACTCTTTTGCTAAGACCACAAAGTGTAAGAAACAAAAACGGCAGATTTTGGGAGAAATCACGCTTTAATTTATGAGAGCAACTACCTACCGCCGCTGACTAGCAGGCGGTAGAAGCGCTGTAATATTTTTTGTGTTTATGGCGATTAAAATAGTTTTTTTCTGTGTTTAATATTGAATAAAGAACCGGCAGTGTATGTTTGTGGAACAGTAATAAGTTAATACGTGTTTGCGCACATTAGTGGTAATTACAAGTTAATCGAATCATCCCACAAATTTTGACAGCTGCAGACATCGCGGCACAGGTACCTACTTGCAAGTGCGTACGTGACGCGGTACATGACCCAAAGCGATGCGCCAGTGGTACGTCCAGTACTGAGGTACTCACTACATGTTCTGAAAAATATTATTGCAAGAACTTTGCCGATATGTACTAAAAGTGTCAAATCATGGCCACACATGGTGCTGAGGAGGCGCGTAAGGCGCAGGAAGCGAGGGGGGCGACGGCTGAGCTACTCAGTCGCATCGGTGACAACTCCTGTTTCTCCAGCATCATGTAAGGATCCCGCTTCCACATCCAGACCTTCAGTGGCACCTCCATCGTCGTGCTCCCTGCTGACCAGTGGGAGGCATCAACAGAACGTGGAGAAGAAGATGAATCTTGGATGCTGGAATGCTAGATCTATTGCCAATAAGGTTGATGATATTTATGAAATTTGTGAAAGCCATGACCTTGGCATCCTTGCGCTGACGGAGACGTGGCATGAGAGCTACCACTCAACTGCCATGAAGAAACTGCGCGCTCTGGGGTTCGCGACACTTGAGGAAGCACGGGCAAGGCCGCGTCATGGAAAAGGGACAGAAAATATTTCCTGGACCAACCATGGCGGAGTTGCGTTGCTAGTGCGCCCGGGATGTCGTGTGGAGAGGATTAATATGTCCTCTTTCACGACATTTGAGTGCCTTGTGTGTCGGGTCTCCTCCAGAGCAGCGCTCACTATAGCTATAGTGTATCGGCCTGGCTCTAAGCCTGTAACTGCGGAGTTTTTTCGCGAATTTCGGGAGCTATTTGAAATTTTGGTAACTCGTAATGAGATGTTTCTGTTGGTTGGGGATGTCAACGTTAGGCTTGAGCGCAGAGATGACACCAATTGTGTTACTCTCACTGCCTTGCTTGCGGACTATGGCTGCAGACAGTGGGTAGATGCTCCCACTCATGATGCGGGTGGCCTACTGGATGTAGTCATCACCAGAGAGGAGGATGCTCCTTCAAAAACAGAGGTGAGAGATGTGGGTTTATCGGACCACAGGTTGGTGATTACTGAATTAGATCTCGGACGACCGGTTCCAGTGTACAGGAAGATTATCTCCAGGTGCTGGAACGGACTTAATATGGACTCCTTTAAAAGTGACTTATTTCTTTCACCGATCTGTTGTCCGGAAACCTACATCTCAATGCACCCAGACGGGTTAGTTGAGCTGTACAATGTCACCCTGAAAAATCTAATAAATTTTCATGCTCCCATTTCAACTAAATGTGTTAGGGAGCGGAATAGTGCTATCTGGTTTGATAATGAATGTAGTGCTCTGAAACGAAAAATGCGGCAAGCGGAGCGTAATTTCAGGAGCGGTAAACCAGGTAGCACTAGAGAAATGTAGATGGTTGCACAGGGTCTGTACAGGTCGACTATTCTCCAGAAAAGGTCTCAATATTTTTGTACAATGATAGCTAGGGAAAAATGTCCACAGCGTTTATGGAGACTTCTGGAGAACGTGTCTGGCAGTGCTCGGGCTGGTACGGGTTCGATGTCGACTGCTGATGAGTTCGCTGCATACTTTCAGGATAAAATACCACGTAGAGACTCTCCTCTGGAGATTGGTCCAGGTTCTCCTGAATCTATGTGCAACTCGCAACTTGAAATGCTTGAGCTGACCTCTATTGAGGAGGTAAGGCGAGTCATAGTGGGATCACCAAATAAGCAGTGTGATCTTGATCCTGTGCCAGCGTGGGTGCTGAAAGAGTGCATCTTACAAGTGGCTCCATTTATTGTAAGGCTTATTAATGGATGCCTTGTGGAATCCACTGTTCCCTCTTTTTTGAAGGAAGCGCAGATAACGCCGATACTAAAAAAACCAAATCTCGATCCTAATGATCCCTCCAATTTCAGGCCGGTGTCGAATTTGCCGTTTTTGTCCAAGGCGCTGGAGCGTATTGTCTCTAACCGGCTGGTATCTTATCTGAGTGATAACAACCTGATGCCGAAAAGGCAATCAGCCTATAGGAAATATCATTCAACTGAAACTGGTTTGTTGACCGTAGTCTCAGATCTGATATCGGCAGTGGATTGCGCGAATCTTGCGCTCCTAGCTCTTCTGGACATGAGTGCGGCTTTTGACACCGTATGTCATGATATCTTGATACAGAGGTTGGAGGATGCGTACGGCTTGAGAGATAAGGCTCTGGCGTGGTTCACCTCCTATTTGGCGGATCGCAAGCAGGTAGTGCGTACTTGTGACTGTGTCTCACCTTCCTATTCGCTGATCTCCGGAGTGCCGCAGGGGTCTGTGTTGGGACCGATCCTGTTTATTTTATACACGGCCGACATTGAGAGCATAGTCGAGAAATGGAGCCTTACTACACATGCATATGCAGATGACTGGCAGATTTACTCTCAGTGTCGACCACACATGGCGGGAGCTCTCAGTAACAGAATGGCAGCTTGCATTGCGGAGATCGGTGAATGGATGACAAGCAATGGCCTAATCCTTAACATGGGTAAGACGGAAATTATGTGGGCGGCTACGTCCAGGCGTGATCATCTCCTGACAACTCGCGTACCACTCTCCATTGGGGGACAGCTGATTCAGCCGTCAGATTCAGTGAGACTTCTAGGAGTCACACTGGATCGGAACCTCACAATGGGAGAGCAGTTGAATAACACGGTATCCTCCTCGTTTTTTGAACTTCGCCAGATTAAGGCAATCAGGAGATGTTTACCATCAGGGGCGGTCAGGACCCTGGTTAACGCTTTTGTGATGTCTCGGGTTGACTATTGCTCAACGCTGTATATAGGTCAGCCGAAAAAACAGTTCAGCCGACTACAATCTGTGCTGAACTCTGCAGCAAGACTCATTTTCGGGATGTCCAAATTTAATCATAGTACTCCATTGTTGAAAGAACTGCATTGGCTTCGTTTTCCGGAGAGGGTGGTCTACCGTGTTTGTTTGATGGTTTACAAAGCTGTCAATGGTACGGCTCCTTCATACCTGTCTGACATGTTCTCACCTATTGAGATAGATTTGAGACGCCAAACTCTCAGATCTGCAGGGTGTGGGGTGGTTGACTTAGTCCAGCCGTCACGTCAGACACGCACTAATTTTGGGGACCGTGCTTTCCGGTTTGCGGGCCCAATGGAGTGGAACAGACTACCACCTAATGTGAGGAAGGCAGAAACTGTTGGTGTCTTTAAAGGAGCACTAAAGACGCATCTTTACAAAAAATCTTATCCGTGATTTGAGAGGGCCCTTGAGGTGTGACACACACAAAAACGGCGCTCTTCAATTATGTGTACCTTATAAATAAATTATCCTTGTATATATATATTTAATATTTTCCGTAAACTTTACTTTTCTCAAGTTTTGCAACTCGTACTAAGGGTACTGGACGATGAATGAAAGTGAAATACGTAAAGTCCATACGGTCGAAATGGACTTTCTAAGAAGTATGAATGGAAAAAAACGGAAAGATAGGGTGAGGAATGAGTTAGTGAGAGGAGAATGTGGTGCAAGGGAAAGTATAAAAGAAAAATCAAAATGGTTTTGTTAAAATGGTTTGGGCACAAATGGAAAGAATGAATGACGGAAGACTGACAAAGAGAGTGTACGCTGTAACTGTAACTGTAACTCTGTCACCATTCCGATAGGGGTGGCCAGAGCCTCTGCAGAGTTGCCTCCGCTGCGAGTATGAATGGCAGCCGTGGTAGAGGAAGACCGAGAAAAGTATGGATGGATTAAATTTATGAAATAGCGAATGAATGGGATATTCAGGGTCAAAACAAAAGGAGAGAGTACATGAAAAAGATTATGTCTCGGAATGAAATGAAAGAAGTATGTAAGGACCGAACGAAATGGCGGTTGATTTGCATCAATGGTGGTTCGGGCATTAATTTTAAGTTTAATTTTATTTTACTTTTAATTTAAAATTGGAGTTGTCAAAGGTGTTTCTTTAAGTATTTTTTGTAAATTGGTTTTAATTTTTTGCGCTCCTTGACTGATAGGTTGGTATGAGGCTGACCCCCTGTGCTGTAAAAATCGGTTCACTTTTGCCAATGCCACCCCGGTTTCAGGGAAAGGCGGGAGAAGTTGCAAGGTTTATGTTCATGTGAGGTTTTGTTTATTTGTATGCACGCATGCAGAATGTGTAGGCGCGAGCCTACATGTGCCTGTCTGTGGGCATGCATTTAATATGAGCCTTAATGTTAAAATATCTTTGCAGCTTAGATTATAGATGATTGACACATTTGCTGTGAAACTGGATAGACCTTTGGTGACCGGTCTTCGGTAAAGGTATATAAAATATATAATCCAGCGAAGAGCACATTTGAAAACATAAATGGGATATATTTTGTGCTCCGCCGGGATTCGAACCTACAATATTCCATTTACGAGTCAGAAGCGTTACCACTACGCTCCCCCAGTTCTTGTTTATCGTATACGCCAATCTTGTCAAATATGACTTTTTCATGCAGTTGTCTTATGAATCAAATTCTACACAATCTGAGCTAAGAAAAACCGTAAAACTCGATAATGTAAGAGTTCTTTTAAATATTTTTTAAATAAATTTCTTGTTTTCATAAGACACATTGGTCCAGTACACATGCAAACATTGCTCATGTAAATTTTTCTCAAGGCGTATACGATAAACAAGAACTAAGGCAGCGACTAGACTATGGACCGGTCAGACGGTTTAGGCATTTTGCGACAGTGGACGATGAACGCTTGACAAAGAGTACCTATTTACAGGAGCAATGTACACAATATCTCACAATTTATTTAATCTACTGTGTGAAATTGTGCAGGTATGGGATAAACAGAGTGAATGTAAAAGAAGGAAGTAACTAAAAAGTGATGGATATGAATGAATTGATAAGAGCCATGCATACAATTTTGGGTGAATATCTTTTAACAGTTTCGTAATTCCAGAAAAAGACTGTCTTGAAAATACGTAAGCAAGTCAAAAGTACCTGAAGTGAAATAAATGCTCAACTGAAAATACAACTCTGCGTTTCTTAAACATTTTTAATAAATAAGAAATGTATACGAGTATAGCATAAAATCGTTGAATCCTTCAAACGGTGATTGCAGACCCACCTCTTTACCGCGTCAACGCTCAAAGCGACCTTGCAGTTATAGAAGTTACAAAACGGCACACGTACGTAAAAAATAGGTAATATTTTTGCCAAGTTACATTGGTCGTGGTCTAGTCGACAGGAAGAACACTGCAGCAGAGTGGAGCTGCGAGCAGTCCACTGTAGTTTAATATAATATTGCATTTTTCACATTTTCTTCACTGAAAGTTCATGCACGACCGCGCTGGAACAACCTGCTTGTGATCCTGTCATAACGCGACCTTACTTCCTCATCTCTGCATACCAAAACAACCTCTCTATCTTTGTATTATCTAAGTTGCAGACATAACATATTGTTATGATTTTACTGAGGTTCTGTTTTAATTAAACTGCAGTTATTTATTTTAACATAATTTACTTAATACACAGCCTTGTTCACAATGTACAATAGTTGATAATCTCTGCGTATTTTGGTTTCACGGCAAAATGCTCCGAGCGACTACTCTCTGATGCCACATTTCAGTCCCTTTATATAGGTACAACAGAGATCTTTTTTGCATATTCCAGATTATTCGATCTCTGTTCTATATTATACTAGACAGCTGTTCCACTACCATGATGGGTTATACAGACGGTTTTACTCACACTATTGCACCTGTACAGGCGTACGTAGGTACTTCGAAGTTCGCAACACTATTACCATCATACAAGTGCCAGACTGTTCTATGTATGCAAGTACATTGTACAGTCACACGTAGGTACTCCAAGTTTGTAACAATATGGTCTCTACTCTGGCAAAGCACACTAACTAGGAAATGGTCATTTTGAGATAATTGGGTTTGAAGTTTCAGGTTAGTTTGAGCTGCTCGGAAATTGCTTGCGTCTGGTGATTGCTTCTACCTGTGGCACTTGTTTGTGGTTTTATTCCTTTTTACTTCTTTGAATTATATAAATTGCTTAAACTTTTTGATTTTCTTTCAAAGAAGTACTTTATAAAATAAACATAAACATGAAAACCAAACGCAGAAAAGTAGTTTTCTGAAGAAGGCCATGAGGCCGGTAGAAGAAAAGGAGGCCAATACCGGCCAAAACTCATTAGTTGTTCAATCAACAAATATAAATATCAGTAGAATAAAACTGTGTTTTGTTTTCATATTATTTTTTTAAAATGGAGCTTACAGGTAAGGGGGCCAGACACCCTCGATGGGATTCGAGCCCGAGCTCTCGGCATGGAATGCAAGTACCTACTCTACTAACCGAGCTATCGACCGGACTTACACAAAACATAAAAAATTTCATTATGTATTTTACTCTGCTTTTTAATTATAGAAAAATAAAAAAACAGTAATTTATCCGTTCTTTTTTATTGTGGCAACAAATATATCCGGCACCAGTGTTTCTCAAAGTTGCTAATTATGTCCCCAAGGCAAGTTGATGTGTGCTCAAAGTTCTGAAGCCCTCGGGGGGTTTGACGAAAGGCTACAATTTCCGTTTTCGTTGCTCGGCCAGATTTCGCATCCTTTGAGGATTACAAAATAATGTTTTTCCGTTATAAATGTCAAAGGTCTATTGTTTTATATTGTAGCCAGCCAAAAGGTATACATTTCTTGTGATTTAAGCAATGAGACAACTTGAAATATAGGAACTGTTACGATTTACTTGAGTTACAATTGATAAAACTTCGATTTAATTTATTTTAGGATTCACAGTTAACTTTTGTACTATCTCGCTCAACGGCTCTGGTATTAGTCTGCCTTCAAAGCATCGCGATCTCTATTTATAGGTTACTCTGGCATACGCCAGACAATGCTAGAATCTTCTTAATTAGAAGCTTCGAAAGTTCGAGCGAACACTAGTACAATCATTCAAATACCTACATCTAGAGACACTCACACAAGTAAGTAAAAACATACAGACACACAATCATGAGTAAAAATACACAGACATACAATCACACATTCGTAACAATACATTTTAAGTAAAGTTTCAAATTTTCACTTTCATGGTGTTCCAGTCGCAGATAAAAAAGCTATCTGTCAACGCGACGTTTCGCTTACATGGGTGGAAAGTATTTTCAAGGCTGTTTATCAAAGCGACGCGGTAACCTTCGCGTCCGTTTACGTCTGGCATCTCAGTTACTGATCTAAACTAATGATGAGGTGTGTCAGAGACATTGTTAGTTGACTTACGTCGTATGGTATGTGGAACTGCTGCACCAGGTTGCACTGGAGGAACATCCTCAGGGTGGCTCTGCACGTGTCCTCATCTGACAGATCAAAATCTAAAACAAACAAACATAATGTAAGTCTTTGCTGTTGCAAAAGTAGTATAAATAGAAGTTAACGTGTTGAAAACTGCAAGCTGAATTTTGTAAATTTTAAAGGGCACTTATATAGTTATCGTGCGTGGTATATCCACGCACGATAACCGACAGTTTGTTTGACAGTTCGATAAATTGTGTGGCAGTGATGTAAGCACCGAGTGAGCGTAATCGTTGATCTTTGTGGACAATTCTGATAAATTCTAACCTTCTCAAATACGTTTTCCACATATTCTCAGTTTGTTTACCATCAGCAAAATAATAATCCAACTAAGCTACACACACAGTGTAACTTCTTGCTTGCGTTATCCCCGAAAAGATCGCATGTGGCGATTCGGGACCTATTTATTTTTACGGGTAAGGGAGCCGGCTTCACACCAATCACTTTCAGTTGAAGTGGGGTTTTCCCAGCTCCCGGGGGGACTGGTTCTCATTTCTTGTGAAAGTTGAGTACACCTTGAGATCGAACCGTTGCTTTTGGCATGGAATGCAAGAATTCTACCAATTGAGCTATCGACCTTTTTACGAGCTTGATCGTCGTCGCTACAAAGCGCCAATTCTCAAGCAAGACCCAGTTGCTGTAAGACTGGATGGACCTTTGATGACTGGTCATTGGTAAAGGTTTATGAATTTTTCAACCCAGCGAAGAGCAAATTTAAAAATATAAATGGTATATTTTTTGTACTCCGCCGGGAATCGAACCCACAACCCCCAGTTTGGAAGCCGCTGATGTAGGGTCAAGAAGAAGTTCGTTAGTTCCAAGTCCACAGATAGCATAAGTCAATGGTAGGTACCACACTTAACCCTGGCGCCTAGGGGACAACGCAACTCGCAACTAACGCAACTAAGCTACACATATAGTGTAACTTCTTGCCGCGTTATCCCCGAAGGGGTCGCATGTGGCGAGTTGAACCTATTTATTTTTACAGGTAAGGGGGCCGGCCTTACGCCAACCACTTCAGATGAAGTGGGGGTTTCCCAGCTCCCGAGAGAACTGGTACTCATTTCTTGTGAAGGCTGAGTAAACCTTGCCGGCATTTTTATTTTGGGGTTTGAAACAAACACCGAAACGGGAAATCATTTCTGACACCCTCGCCTCGGCGGGATTCGAACCCGAGTTCACGGCATGGAATGCAAGCACTCTACCAACTGAGCTATCGACCGGTCAACCCAAACATGAAAAGAAAGAAGACGCTGCGTTACCATGGAACGTGAAGCTGTAGAGGTTGAAGTTCTCGGCGGAGGGGATGGTGTCGCGCGACAGCTTGGCCGTGTCGTCTGGGCCGGCTGTGGCGTGGTACGAGAGGCACTCCAGAGCCACCTGCAGCAACAATCATTATATTAGGATCATTTATTTGGTGACCTCAAGAGCCCTCTGCGAGCTTGGTCGTCGCCACAGATCACTGAATATAAAGTCGTCGCTGTAGAAAGCGCCAATACTCTAGCAAGATCCAGTTGCTGTGAGGCTGGATGAACCTTTGGTGACCGGTCTTTGGTGTATGAATTTTTCAACCCAACATGACAGATTTACGGAATACACCATTCTTAAGCCGCGGAGGTCCATAAGCTTTAAAATGTTTCATCGTGTATTTTGGTCCGTAGTCTAGTGGTAACGCTTCGGACTCGTGACTGGAAGGTAGTGGGTTTGAATTCCGGGGGAGCACAAAAAAATACTATTTTTTGTGTTCAAATATGCTCCCCGTTTCAACGGGGTATACATGACTTAAAAATTGACACTAAAAAATAATGTTAACAAAACACGTTTTTTAACACATTTTTATCGTTTTTATCGTTTTTTTCGTATACACGTGCTATATTTTGGAAATATTTTTTTCTTTTAAATTGCAGAATTATACATTGTTTATCATCCTGTCGGTTTTTTATTTTTTATTTGTATATTATCAATAGTTTTTAGGAAAACACGGAAAAACTGAAACTACTTTAAATTAATTGAATTAATTGTAAACAGTTGAAATGTAAGACTATTTCAACGGGAAATTAATGGGTAAATTATAGGAGTAAATAAATAGGTTACCTTTTGTTTGGCCATCAGTTTGCAGGCGTTCTCGTACATCTGTGTGTTGTGGATCCCAAGGCCGCAGAAAATGGCGAAGGCTTCAAATATGGACACGTCACTCTCTGTGAACTGGCTGGCGTTACCCTGGAACAAAGTAAGATGGCAGATACGGCACAACTCTGATAAAAAAAGCTTTAAGCACAACTCTGATAAATAAAAGCTAAAAGAGTTAGGAACGTCGCGACGTTTCTCACTCGCCTTGAGGATGCTTTCTGCTCGTGAAAGCGAAACGTCGGCAGATGTAGGAGCTGCAAAAAGAACATGGTCAAACCCGAAAGAACACAAAAACGATTTGTTTATTAACAAAATATTTGTTTGCATTTTCCCTAGCAGCCCGGCCGGGTGACGTCACGATATTGTCAATGTCAAATCACTTGCGGACCTCGAAAATTCGCCATATTGTTTTTATTACAAACTGATCCCTCAGCTGTCACAAGGAACACAAAATGTGCCGCGGGATTTGCGAACGTGATGTTGCCAGCTTAGCACACAAACTAACAAACAAACAAGCCGCCATTGTTACGGTGTTGCAACTAATCTTGGATTTATTTTGTCTTTTGTTCGCAAATAGAGAGAAAAAGGGACAAATAGAGAGAAAAAGGAACAAATGAAGAGAGAAAGAGAGAGATTTCAATCCCGGTAATTGTCTCCATTACGGGGATTTGGTTAGAGAGCGGCCCTGAGGACAAAATGCCGGTTTTTTATTCAATTTGCCGAGTAATTAAGTGTCAGGAAAGTTGAAACGTATAGAATCAAAGCTAGCAATCTAGGTGTGTTTTAAAAAATAAGATACATGTATGAAAAAGATGAGAAATAAATTTTCTGCAATTCCATATATTTATCTTATTTACGAACACATCCTAGATTGCTGGCTTTGATCGGTTAATGTTTAAATTTGCCTTTGTGGGCCGCACAAAGAGGGAAGAACAAGGATGTAGCGTGTAGAAGTATTTTGTGTGTGTAATCCTACACGCAGAGAAAGAGGGCATAATCTATAATCTAAGTTGCAAAGATATTTCATGCAAGCTCTTGTGAGCTTGTGCAGGCACACTCAAGATCGCGCTTACACATGCTGCATGTCTTCATATAGATTAAACTAAGCCTCACATGAACATATATTTTGTAATTCCTGCAACCTTTTTAAGGGAACCATATATAAACCGTTCCGTAGTCTAGTGGTAACCCTTTGGACTCGTAAATGGAAGGTGGTGGGTTTGAATCCCGACGGAGCACCAAAATATATAATTTATATTTTCAAGAATGTTCTTCGCTGGATTGAAAAAATCATACGGTCACCAAAGGTCTTTATCACTCTAGCCTTACAAAAATTGGGTCGCGTTTGAGATTTGGCGCTTTGTATAGCGACGACCAAGCTCGTAGAGGGCTCTTGAGGTGTGATTTACACAAAAACAGCGCTCGCCAAAACAATCATCCAATGCTATTATTATAGAGAAAATAAAACACTCCAATTTTATTGCAAAGTAGTATAAATTTTTGTTGAACATAAATGTACTCGTATGATCTGTTATTTGTGAATTGAAAAAAGGGAATACAGGTATACATAATATGTTAGTGTGCGTTTGGACTTGTTTACAGGATTTTTATTTGAAAATTCCGCATAAAAAAAATCACAGCGGGAAAATTCCGTTGGTGGAAAATTGGCTGCGGAAAAATACGTTTCCAAGAATTGACGAAATTCTACATATTCACAAAAAACAAGATGTTTTACCCTGTTAATCTTTGTCATGCGCTGAATTTACAGATTAAAATGACAGTTATACAACTGAAACTCATTGATCACTGCAAAAATATATATCTATGTAGTCGGCCTCTCAGTGCTTGTTTGGCTTATCTAAAATTTGATTCAAAGATAGCCTTTAGACAGAATCACATTCTACACAATCCAAGCTAAGATAAAACGTAAAGCGCGATTATGTGAGAGTTGTTTTGTCATATTTTAAAAATTAATTTCCAGCATTCATAAGACACTTTGGTCCAATACACACACATTGCTCATGTGAAATTATCTCTGATAGACGTAAGACAAACAAGCACTAACAGGGCGTAGTAATGATTTCCAAGGACACACATACTAGGCTTATTTTACGTTAAACTTTGTACCAGATGAAATAGATAGCAAGGTATACAATTATATCGTACTACCGAAGAAATATGGCCGTAACTTAAAAATGAATGACTAATTATTTTCCAATTCTTTCGGGTTAAACCATGTTCTAATTGCAAATTCTTTGTCTGTCGATGTTTCGCTTTCACGAGCGGAAAGCAATTTCAAGGCTGGTTATTAAAACGACGCGGTGGCATTCGCGTCTGCTTACTGTTGGTAACTGGCTGGAGTATGATGCTTTTCCTCTTCTCTATCGGCTTTCTTCGTGTTGATTCCCAAAAATGCACATTGTTTTTTCTTTTTATCTATGTTGCGTTTTAATAAGGATAATCTTAACGCTTTTTGTAGGTAAGGAGGTCAACCTTACGCCAACCAGTTTTTTTGAAGTTCGGGCTTTTCCTTGCTTCTGAAAAAATAGGTACTCACAGTTTGTAAACCTTGCCGGTACAAAGACCTGAGTTAGAAGAAACACTGAAACGGAAAATCATATATTCTTCTTCTTTTAGTGCTCTAGTGCGTCTACTGGGAATGCAAGCGCTCTACTAGTTGAGCTGTCGATACAACGCCCCTTTAGTGCTTGTTTGTATTATGTCCATGAGAGGTAATTTCACACGAGCAACAATGTTTGTATGTGTACTGCACCAATGTGTCTTATGAAAACTGGAAATTTATTTTCAAAATATGAAAAAAAACTTTCACATTATCGTGTTTTAAGTTTTTTTCTTAGCTCAGATTGTGTAAAATGTGATTCTTAAGACAATTTAATTGAAAGGTCATCTTTGAATCAAATGGTAGATAAGCCAAGCAAGCACTGGGGGACGACAAGTTATTGTTCTTCCTCAGCCTTTCTCAGTTCACTCCTGGATATAGGACACTCTAGTTTAATTGACGTAGACAATGCTGTGCCTTTACTCTGCCTAGTTGCT
The DNA here is from genome assembly GCA_951799405.1 of Agapetus fuscipes. Lineage (NCBI taxonomy): Eukaryota > Metazoa > Arthropoda > Insecta > Trichoptera > Glossosomatidae > Agapetus > Agapetus fuscipes. The sequence continues at coordinate 9,918,463 of OX637341.1, forward strand.
CTCTAACGCTTAGTTATTGGTTACTAAGGACCCTAGTCACACAAACAGTAATGTTTTCCCATCGAACACAAGTTTTAATTTCAAATATTAAACCATTAAACTTGTGTTAATATTGCATTGAATTTACGAAGAAAATCAATGATGAAGTGTGTAGGTTGGGTGGGAATCACACGTACCGCAAAGGGTTAACATTTTCTGCAAACACCTCTGGGGGATGCCCGCATTAATAATTGTTGTGTGAAACTACCCCGGGCGTGAAAGGGTTAAATTATGAATTTTCAATCAGGGATGAAAGTAAAATAATGAAGTCGGGGATATTGAAAGGTTGAGGGCGCGTGAGGGCTGATGTTTGGAAATTCATTTGAAAGTTCAACAATAAAAACTGGGCTATGAAGTCGGTAGCTCAGTAGGTGGAAAACTTGAGCTTAAAACAGAAGAACAGAAAGAGCAGTCCGTAGTCTAGTGGTTAAATTTTATGACTCGTAAATGGAAGGTTGTGGGTTCGAATCCCGGCGAAGCACAAAAATATACCGTTTATTTTTTTCAAATATGCTCTTCGCTAGGTAGATATCCATTTTTTCAAAGGTCATCCAGTCTTACAGCAACTGGGTCTTGCTTGAGAATTCGCGTTTTCTACAGAGATGACCAAGCTCGCTGATGGCTCTTGAAGTGTGATTCACACAAAAACAGTGCTCACCAAATAAATCATTCTAATATTATTATTTATTATAGCACGTTCTCTTTCAGGGAGTAGGGAAAGCCTTCATTTAAAGTTTACAGTTGGCGCCAGGGGGCCCTGCTTACCTGTGAAAATAAATAGGTTGTTTTATGGTAGGAATGCCACGTATTACTTTTTTGTGTGTTTTTTCTTTTTATTTTCGGATTATATCCTAAATTTTTGTCTTTGTTTCTATTCAACTCGTATTAAAAAAAAAACATTTGAAATTGAAGTTTTCAAAAACTTTGCAACATAGATTAATGATATAAACACCGAGTATGAATCGACATATAAAAATTGTGACGTCACACGCCCGGATCGCTACGGAAAAGGAATAGACCAATAAATATTTTATATATTTAAGGGTTTTCTGGTTCACACAGTGAAAGTCTATTGCATTTTTAAATTGAATTGAAAAAAAAAAAAATTAATTCGCTTCTTTTCTCGCTCAAACGCTTTCGCCTAGTAAGGCATCTTCAGGAGCATAATTGTTAAAACTCAAATATGCGCTATAAAATACAAAAAAATAAATAAAAAGTGGATTACAATTATGTGTTTTTTTAAATTCAATTTCTGAAAATATTTGATTATTGGTTGAATAAAAGTGTGACGTTTGCCCGTCTAGAAAAAGTTCTAAATTCAAATTTGTACTGGGCCCATGAATAAAGGTGTTTTTCCACAAAAAAATAATTAAAAAACAACGATAGCCAGAAAGAGTTCGATAAATAAATTAAACAAAAAACAATTATTCAAAATGGCGCCGGGCGAGGGTAGATGCCGTGGGTATATACAAAAGCCGGCGTTCTGCAGCATCAATATTCATGAAAACTCTCTTCTTTTAATTGAGAAAAAAGAAGAAGCCGTTAAAGCGCTGGATGTCGCTTGGAATGGATCACACCGTAGTGGATTTAGGTGAATAGGATTTAGCAGCATTACTAGATGGGCCTTGGAAGTATTTTTTTATGACATTACACGATTGTACTTTTTACAATAATGTAAAAATGACGAGAAAAATGAAGAATGCACTCGCCACACAATTTGAAATTAGTTTTTTTACGGCTCGATTCCATTTCCGGTGGAATTTTGTTCTTAATATTAAAAAATAATATTACGCTGATTTATTTGGTGAGCGCTATTTTTGTTTGAATCACACCTTAAGAGCCCTCTGCGAGCTTGGTCGTCGCTATAGAAAGCGTCAATTCTCAAACAAGACCCAGTTGCTGTAAGGCTGGATGGACCTTTGTTGATCGGTCTTTGGTAAAGGTATACGAATTTTTCAACGCAGTGAAGAGCATATTTGAAGATATGAATGGTATTTTTTTGTGCTCCGCAGGGATTCGAACCAACAACCTTCCATTTACGAGTCCGAAGCGTTACCACTAGACTACAGACCGGTAGAACCTAGATAGAACAAAGCTTAAAGTAAAATTGTGCAGCTTCAGATAAAAACAGGGCTGGAAGTCTCATCACCACAATAATGCCTATGTAATATCGGTAATATTTGTATGAAGATAAATCAGCTGTTCACTTGCGGCCATCTTGGATTGACAGGTCTTCATACAAATATTACCAATATTCGGTAGGTTAGAATTACCGTGGTGTATTCCTTAGCTTATAGGTTGGTATGAGGCTGACCACCCATACTGTAAAAAATGGTTCACTTTGCTAATTTCACCCCTATGTCAGGGGAGGTCGGCAAAAGTTGTAGGGTTTATGTCCATTTGAGGTTTGGATTTTATTTGAAGTACCTACACATTAAGCATTTGTAAGCGCGAACTACACGTGTTTGTTTGTGGGCATGCTTTAAATGTTAATGTATCTTTGCAACTTAGATTATAGATGAGACTTCCAGCCCTGGTAAGGCGTATCTAGGTGCTTGATGTTGGTGTTTTCATCAGGCGGAGTGTTAAACAGGGGTCGGCTTGATGGAAAGTGATAAAGTTATTTTTTTATTGAAAATTCCAGCAGAGTTATTAAAAAAGTAAAATTAAAAAAAGATTTAGTTGATGGCGGCGAGCGCCCTGAAATAAAGCAAAACAATTAAAACTGTTTTCTGCATTCATCAGGAATCTAAAAAGGAACTTTTAATGAAACAAAAACCGCTACGCTTTTTTCGTTTTCCTGTGGTTGGATTGTTTTATTTTTTTAACGTAAATCTTAATTGGATAACAATTTTATAAATAACTGTTTTTTTCTCTCTGTTTTGTTCGTCTTTGCAAATTGAAAAACTTTTTTCTTACAGATATTTATTTTCAGAATGTCTTTTGCAAGTTAAATAATTAAACAGCGGTACCCGGCGTGTTTCACTACACCATTTGGGCATGTTGAATATTTTTTTCCACAGGTAAGGGAGACAGACTTACGCAACAACAATGCCGATTTTTTTTCATTCGATCGACATCAAAGTTCACACGTTACAATTGGAAGGTAATCTACACGATTCCTGAATATTTGATCAATATTTGAGACAGATATTTTTTTAACATTTTATATAAGCGCACAACATCTAAGCCGCACATATATTGCAGCTTCTTACCGCGTGGTCCCTGAAGAGGTCGCATGAAGCGTGTGGAGCCTATTTTTATTTACAGGAAAGGGGGGCAGCCTCACGCCAACCACTTCAGTGTAGAAGTGGGAGTTCTCGCAGCTCCCGATGTGCTGCTTCTCATTTCTTGTGAAGGCTGAGTACATCTTGCCGATATTTTATTTCGGGTTTGAAACACAGAAACGGGAAAAATAATTTCTGACACCCTCAGTGGAAATCAAACCCTAGCTCTCCTAAAAAAGGAATTGATTTACTTATCCGATGTCACCGTTGTTTTAATGAAGGTCGACAAGAGTTGCAGCGTTTATGTTAATTTGACACTTGGATTTTTATTTGCAAGTGCACATGCAGCTGGTGTAAGTGAGATCTTTCTGTTTTCTGCTTGTGAGAGTGAATTTAATATGAATCTTTAAAGTAAAGTTACGTATTCTTCATACTGACATTACATACTATAGATAGACACTGTGGTCTAGTCGGACGATTATCCAAGAGCGATAATTTGGTCTATATCGGGATTATAGACCATCCATCCTTGTATGGGGGACACTGGGTGGTCCCTAATTGACAACATTTGATGGTCTGAGAACCATAATTGAGTTTCTATTGATTGAAAAGACCTTGCGTTGATTGGTCGAAATAATTGTCAATGTTTCGACCAAAATGGACATGTAACTATGCACTTACTGTCAAAGTGTTTTCCAACAGATAATTGCCTCGGATAAGAGATTGTCCACCCTATAATCTAATTTGCAAAGATATTTTACATTAAAGATTCATATTCAATGCAATCCCATATAAGAGACGTATAAGTTCGCTCTTACACATGCCGCATGCAGACTTACAACAAAAAACTCAATAGCAAGTGAACATACCTGCAACTCTTGCCGACCTTCATTGAAACAGGGGTGACATTAGCAAAGTGAACCATTTTTTACAGTATGAGTTGGCAGCCTCATACCAACCTATAAGTCAAGGGATAAAACGAAGTTCACGCAACTAAAACGAATAATTAGTATTTTTTTAAATATTTAAAAAATTAAAATGGTAAAACATGGTTTTAATTCACTTTATTCTTTTTGTTTTTGCTCGAACATTTTCGCCTAATGAGGCATCTTCAGGAGCAGAATGGTTATTTGCCTCATTAGGCGAAAATGTTCGAGCAAAAACGAAAAGAATAAAGTGAATGAAAACCATGTTTTACCATTTCAATTTTTTTAATATTTAAAAAAATGGACTTTCACTGTGTTAACAGATCAACACTAAAAAATATCATTAGTATTGACTTCACAATGAATAATCTATTAAAATTGTACAAAAATCATAGCTTCATACATAAATAAAGACGTGAGGCAAAAGAGGTGCCGGTTTTATAAGAAAAATAGAGAAATGAAATGGAGAACAACAAATAAAATTTCAGAAAAGTGATCTCTTAAGAACTTAAATGTATTATTTTCTAAATAGCTCACTAACGCAGATTCTTTGGTTGTTCGTAAAGCAAAGCGTTCGAATGCTGAGGCTTTCAGTGAAGAGAGTTAGAACATTGCCATTAAAACTATATGCGCAAGTTTTATTGTTTCCGACATTGCCAAATTGGTTTTGCGGAATGTCATAAATGTGATTTAGCGTTCGAGAGTCATAAAACATTATTATATTGATGGCGAGCAATATTCATGTGTCTATTCCCTTCCTTAACTTATGGGCTGGCATGTGCCTGACCACACATACTGTAACAAATGGCTCACTTTAATCAAATTCAATCACAGTTGCAGAGTAAACTTCATGTATTGTATTTTAGAATAATCTACGAAGTTGCATGTGCGTTTTTTCAAAAAATCTTGTGCGTAAGACCAATCAGATTTAAAAAAAATGGGAGTCTATAACACTTACGAGGATTTGGCCATTTTGATTTTGAATCAAGTCCGGAAAAATAGTTTTTTCTTGAAAGGTCACCTTAACGACCAATAACAAAATATTTGTTAGTTTCTTCTCACCAGATCATAATATATCATAAGCAGAAACCGAGGAGAGAGAGCACAGCCATTGCCCTCCCTACGGGCATAACCTTAGGTAGGTTAGTTCAGCATCTTGGAAGTAACAAGAGTATATGCTCACGTTGCCTGCAGTAATTGTCTGGAGCATACAGACTAACTTATTCCAGAATAGCAGGATTGCAAATCCCACCACCAATCAAGCGAACAACGTAAACTATCAGAAGTACACTTCGTCTCAGTTGCTAATGATTTGCGCCACCCTTATGCACAGTTCTGTTATTATGCTTATCGATTATTTTGTTGGTTGCAGTAGAAAATATCTCTTAATAATAATAATATTAGGATGATTTATTTGGTGAGCGCTGTTTTTGTGTGTATCACACCTCAAGAGCCCTCTGCGAGCTTGGTCGTCGCTGTAGAAAGCGCCAATTCTCAAGCAAGACCCAGTTGTTGTAAGGTTGGATGGACCTTTCAGTGACCGGTCTTTGGTAAAGGTTTATGAATTTTTCAACTCAGCGTACAGCACATTCGAAATATAAATGGTATATTTTTGTGCTCCGCCGGGATCCGAATTCACAACCTTCCATTTACGAGTCCGAAGTGTTGCCACTACGGACTACGGACCGGTCCAAGATGCCAACGACACGCGGTGTACCTGAGCGGTCACCCATCCAAGTACTGTCCGCGCCCAATGTTGCTTAACTTCTCTTAAACTCTTGGTTGGTGTTTAATTGTGCTTTTATTCTTTCTTGTAGTTTAGGGAAATGGAAGAGCCCAGAGCCTGCAAATAACTGGTATTTACGAGTATAACCACCTTTTTCTTATTATCCCAAATAAATTCAACAATACGGAATAATAATGGCTTTACACACATCTAACCTTATCTAATCTAAGTTGCAAAGATAATATGATACATTCAGGATTCACATTATATGCATTTTCACAAGCACAAACGTATTGCGGACTTACAATATAAAAACCCAAATCACAAATACACCCTGCAACTCTTGCCGACCTTTCCTGAAACAGGGGTGACATTGGCAAAGTGAACCATTTTCTGCAGCATGGGTGGTCAGTCGCATACCAGCTACACATCAAGGATGATATTACTATGTTTATACACACCAGGCATAATCTTAACATACGCCCGAGAGGTGTAAACGTTAAAATGATAGGTATTGAATATAAATAAAAATCAATGCATAATCAAGTTTGGATTTGCCTTTATCAAAAAATTATACAATGTTCATCGTACCACACCTACCAGCTGCCATCTGTGCGTAACTCATTCCCATGATATGAAACAGCAAGAAAGTGTTTACCTTGTTGATGAGCTGCGCCACCCCGATGACGTTCTTCTGGCCGTTGACTATCGGCATGCACAGCAGGTTCCTGGCGTCTGCGGGCACGTTGGCCTGAGGATGCGCCGCGGCCAGGAAGTCCCCGGCCTCCGCGATGTTCAGCGTCTGGTTGGAGGTGGCCACGTGGAGGGCCAGCCTGGCCAGAGCGCAGGCCCGCTGCTCTGCCACGTTGGGCCGGCTGATGACGGCAGAACGACCTGATGCACCCAGCTCGAAGACCAGCGTGAAACGGACTTTCTCGTTCTGTAAAAAAACGGGAAAAATCATGTTACATTGTGATCAGTTACTGATTTAGTTAGTGATTATTTATTATGATTTGGATGTGGATCCACAGGTTTACATCGGTTCCATGTCCTTGGAGCCGCCATTGCAAAAGTACGCTCATCAAACACTGTTGCAGACTTAGGTAAAAGCTCACTGGCCAATGCTCTAGCTGCACTTTCCACAGAGAGCAAAGTCAAAGTATAAAATACAAATAGAACTTTAATATAATAAACATCTATTCGCCGTAGAACATAGACATAATATATATTTTGTACTCAAGACACCCCTTTTTAAACAGTCTTATCCGTGATCGGAGAGGGCTCTTGAGGTGTGACACACACAAAAACGGCGCTCTCTTATTTTTTTAATTTAAAATAAATACGCCTGATAAAATAAAAGTAATATTTTTAACATTGTATTGAAATAAACCAACTTTTTAAAATAATACGCAATTTTTCGTTTTTGTTTTCTGAGAATTTGACAAAAGTATCAAATTTTGACGACAACAAAAAAAAAGCACACGACGTAATTGCGTCGCTGGTAATAAGCCTTAATAAAACATCAATTACTCGGGATGACTCGACGAGTGTCTCGCAGACTTCAACCGAAAAAACGTTAAAGAGCCGTGAAGGATAAAGGAGACTTGATGATTCCTGGACTGGAAGACTGGCACATTAACCCTCACTCTGTCGCGAACAGAACAGTAGGAGTTTTAACTGATTTTACGATCATTGGACGCGTTAACAAATTAAAATTATTTAACGTTAGGGGTATTTAACGAGCCGGTAAAGGAGCCAACGTTTTCAGGAGAAAACCATGTTGTGTGTCGTTCGAGGATGATTTGATACTCAGATATCACATTTTTTTTTTTTTTAAATATTGTGTGCCCGGTAAGTACTCGTATGACGCTTATCATGCTGTACAAACTTGGTTCACTTTTGCCTATGCCACCCCGGTTTCAGGAAAACGCAGCAGGTGTTGCAAGGTTTGTTTGTGAGGTTTGGTTCATTTTGTTAGTGCACATGCAGCGCATGTTGCATGTGCACACACGCTTGTGAGTGTGCATTAAATATGAATTTTAAATGTCAATACATCTTTGCAACTAAGATTATAGATTTATACATAGACAGGAGATCTACTAGCAAGTAGACGAATCATCTAGTGACTAGATGATTCGTAGATTCTAGTCTATAGGATATGGTGTAGTTTGGACGGACGTTTTTTCTGGCACTATGATGTATGCTCAAACTCTCCCATACCCGTCCTGTATGTATGTGTCAGAAGAACCCACAGCACATGGACGCTCATGCAAAGTCTTCCCGTGAAGTAAAAGCAACGGCACGACAAAACAAGAACCTCTAGGCCAGTAGCGTGCCCATGACTCTAAAATTAAGTGGTTCGATGTTACTGAAGCTAGTAGCATACCTCGAGTACCACTACTTGTGGGATTGTTGCTAAATCACGGGTAGCATGAAGAATATCTATAACGTATAATCTAAGTTGCAAAGATATATTACCATTCAAAACTCATATCAAATACATGCCCACAAACACACACGTTCGCGCTTACAAATCGCACGCTTAATCATAAAGAGCAATAACTAAAATAAATTGCACAGAATCTGTACTCGACTTTCTTGCAAAAATTAACCCACTGTATGACGTATGTAAAGCTAGAATCATCTACCAGCATATTATGCCGTTTCAATAAAAATATAATAGATCAATAATAAATCAATTTTATTCCACCGCGGTGTGTACCTGCATACTCGTACAATATGGATATAGGCATATAAATACTTAACTGAATATAAATATTTTGTTGATTTATTTGAAAAAGCACCAATTACACAAGAAAGATCCTCGACTCATAGGTTGGTATGAAGCTGACCTCTGTACTGTACTGTATCCTGCCACCGTTTCATTAGGGGTGGCCGGTACCTCCGCAGATGCGCCTCCACTTTTTGCTGTCATCACCTTTTTCATACATACTCTTCTCTTATTCTCACTCTGCCGAATCCATTCTTTCGCAATCTCACCAATTTGGTCTAACCATTCTTTCCTCAGCCTTCCCCTTCCGCGCTTTCCTCTGACATTTCCTTTGTACACTTTCTTCGTTAGTTGTTCATCATCCTTTCTTTCAAGATGTCTGAACCATCTCATCGTACTTTTTTGAACTTTCATTCTCATATTCTCTTTTATACCACACTCGTTCATCACTCAAGCATTACGTACTCTATCACTCAGTGTCTTTCCAGCCATTGCTCTCAGGTAAGCCATTTCAACCGTACTTACATACTTTACTCAGCTCACATTCATTAAGCCTCACTTCCACCAACCAATATGCCATTGTGGACCGCCGATCTCATATTCTTCGTAAGTTTCCTATTCCTTGTAATGCTTCCAATCGTTTCCATTACACTTCTTCCTCTACTAGCGCGCTTTTCCAATTATTTCGTCAATTTCGCATTCGACTCAAACTTGCTTCCCAGATAATCAAATTCTTTCACGACCTCCACTCTTTTTTCATTCAGTCTTATCTCAATTTTCTCGCATTTTTCAGTCCTCCCAAAGTGTAAAAAATAATTCACTTTGTCAATGTCACCCCTGTTTCAAGGAAGGTTGACAAGAGTTGCAGGTTTTATGTTCATTTGAGATTTGGTTTTAATTTGTAAGTACAAATTCAGCATTCGTAAGCGCGAACTTACACGTACCTGTTTGTGGGCATGCATTTCATATTAGTTTTGAATGTTTATATTTCATTGCAACTTATATTCTAGATTATTATAGATGGTCATTGAACCCTTCTGTATGCAAACTAGGACTTTGTATGGTGGGTAAACTTTTTAGTTATATTTTGAAAAAGTAACGACTGATAATTATTGGGATTTATAAAATTTTAAGAATCGCAGCCTTTTATCTATTTTTAACCATTTGACTACCAAGAAAATTGCTAATACATTTTGTATGGAAATTTTTCACTTTGTATGGCGGCTATACTTTTGATTCACTTTTTGGAAAAAATAATGATGGCAATATATAGGTTATTATTATTGTTTTACATTTGTGGTACATTATTTTTTTATTAACCCTCTAAATGCCTAGAATTTTTCCATTATTTTTTTCTTTTGTAAGGCAACTCCCTAAACCGAGATTATGATGAAGAAATGATTATAATTATTAGATAGCACTATTTTATAAATGGATTCACAAAAAATTTAAGAAAAATCGTCGGAGCCGTTTTTGAGAAAATCGCATTTTAAATTTTCAGCTCTTCGGAAGCCATCTTGAATTTTCAAAAAAGTAAAAAAAAATTATTACGAATTAAAGTGATAAGCTTGTTATTTCTATCAAATCTAAAACAAATTTAAATATCTTGCGTTTTAATGGGTTTTTGTAATATTTTTGATTTAAAATTGCAGGTCGTGTAAACGGTGCTTTATATTTATTTTTTCAATATTTTTTTTTGTAAATTTGTAGAAATTTATGTTGTGCATAATATTATAGAACATTATATTTTTGTTGATCCCTTAACTTTCGAGAAAATCACAATCGTTTGTTTTTTTCATATGGCAACCCATAGACACAGATTAGTAAGAGTGTTGCCATAACTAATTTATTTAGTTAAAAATTAATTAGTGGCAACTCTGAAAATTTAAGAAAAATTCTTGGAGCCGTTTTTGAGAAAAGTGCAATTTTATGTTTTTTTTGTATGGCAGCCATCTTGAATTTTCAAGTTGGTGTAATGCCATGTTATTCATACTTAATACATGTCCAAAAAAATTGATGTAGCCAAAATTTGGTATCTCTAGGTCTTATACTTTGGAAAGTGACACTCATACACACATACAGACGGACGTTTTTGAAAGATAGTGTTTTTTGGCATGTCCTGCACCAGGACAACTCATTTCCGTGAAAACCTCGAAAATTTTTTTCACCCCAAATCATAACTTTCTTTATAGCCTTCAGCTATAGCAAGAAAGTAAAAATAAGAATGTTGAGAAATCACGTTTGAAGTTCAGACAACCAGTACAACTTGTATGGGATGAAAAAGGCGACCGATGTTTTATCTCGGTCATATTCGTCCAAATTGAACGGCTGTCGCATTCTAACTATTCTTCTCGCATTGTTCGCGCGTTTTATTACAAAATCTCGATTTTCCCAATTTTTGAGTTATTGCTCTTTATGATTAAACGTGCGAAATGCTGAATTTTCACTTACAAATTAAAACCAACCCTCTAATGAACAAAAACCCTGCAACTTTTGTCGACCTTCCCTGAAACAAAAGTGACATTGGCAAAGTGAACCATTTTTACAACATGGGTGGTCAGCCGCATACCAACCTATAAGTCCAAGGAATATAATAAAATAATAATAATAAGAGAAAAAAACAAGGATATTTTGTCTCCGGCGGTGAACGGGTTAAGGAAGGGTCCTTTAGATATTTAATCTGGCGAGGAAACAGACAAGGAGCGTTCGCGCGCACTCTGCCCGCCAAGGTAACAGGGCGCTCCCTGGAAGCTAATTCTCAAGCTGGAACCTGAAAACACGGAGACAAAAAATAACTTTTTAAGGGGAAGCTTAAAAAAGGTATTTCTGAAAGAATTTCAATGGGTCAAGGAACAATGGGGTACTGCGGAGATTGAAAAGAAAAGTGCACAATTAAGTTTTGAATTGTTTTATAATTAAGGTTTTTGTATTTACAGAAATACCAATATTTGAGCTCCACTCTCCATGGACATACAATAATACCGCTTTTTATTTAATTTACCGAATAATATTAGTTGGTTAAATGAAATGCAATTCATCTTTATTCAAAGTTGTAAATATATACTTAATTTAAGATTCATATTAAATACAATCCCACAAGCAGACACGTATAAGTTGGCGCTTACGTGCTCGGGTTCGAATCCCACCGAGGGTGTCAGAAATGATTTCCCGTTTCGGTGTTTATTTCCAACCCCAAAATAAATACCGGCAAGATTTACTCAGCCTTCAAAAAAATAAGTACCAGCCCCTTCTGGAGCTGGGAAATCAGCTGGTTTCCCAGCTCAGAAAAAAGTGGTTGGCGTAAGGCTGACACCCTTACCGGTAAATTTATATATATTTACCGTTGTATCGAGAATGGCCACACGTTTGACACGGCCAATACATTGGTCCTGCACTCTGAGTGTTTTGGTAGACGTCTGATGGCTTTTGAGGCACTCCAAATCCACAGACACAGAGAAGAAGTTGTGAATATCCAGATCCCTCCTGTCTCCCCGCTGCTTATGTGCGAGGACAAGACTGTCTGATTACTTTGTTTATTATGTTCTTATGTATGAGGACACTCTGGTTTATTGGTTTTATTATTTGATTCTTTGAGACGACTGGTATGGTGGTGCATTTATTTTTGTTTTTTGTTTTTTGATCTTTTTAGCCTCCAACTTTAATTTATTTTTATTCTGTCCTTTGTCTTGTATACATAATGTCTCACCAAATGACGTTTAATTTAATCTATTAATTCATATTATTTCATAATTGCCATATAAAACTATTTTTAATGTTAATATAATTTTTTACTGAATATTTTACCTACCTAACTGAGTTTTATACCTCTTGACCAATTTTATTATTTAAAAAAGACTTATAATAAATTATTTAGTTTTTATTTCTTTATTACCATATAGATCTTCTCATTATTTTATTTTATTTTATTTTATTATTTTAAAAATTTTACTGTATGTTTTTACCTACCTGACTATCATTTATACCTATTGACTAAATTTAATAAAATAAAATTTCTTTTACTGTAATCAATAATCATACCTGATGATGACCTTCTAGGTCGAAAACGCGTTTGTAACTTATTCTAAAGATTGTAATCTTTTTAAATATATTTGTGTGAAAATAAACAGTGTTTTTGAATTCCTTCAAAATTGTAAACTAAAACTAAATATATAATATATGGTTATACTAGCCACATGCGAAACCCTTCGGGGATAACGCGGCAAGATTTTACTCCGCATGTGTAGTTAAGTTGCGTCCCCTAACCTGTATAAATAAATAAGCTCCTCTCGCCACATGCGAAACCTTTCGGGGGATAACGCGGCAAGAATTTATTCCATATGTGTAGCTAAGAAAAAAGCATTGTACTAAAATTCAGGAAATTCATATTGCTTAAAAGGGGCAAGAAGTTACACTATATGTGTAGCTCAGTTGCGAGTTGCGTATCCTACTCAGTGACAATTTCACTAATTTGATCGATCCGTTCATTCATTCTCAAGTCTTTCTCTTCCACCCTCTTCTTTTACATTACTTTTATAAGCGCTAATATTAAGTTGTCTTGGACCTTGTGTTGTGTGGAAATTAGAAAACTTTAGGGTCGGACAAATAGACGCAAGTTGTGACCCTCTACCACTGTGTCAACTCGAGTACGAGTTCTTTCGCAGACCCTAATTTAAGATAAGGGTCGCCCACCTGTGCAAGCAACACTTAAATAATAAATCTGAGGATAAACTTTGAGAAACACTTAAAAGAAAGTAAGTGTTTAAATTGGTGACAGTTTTATCTTTTCTTCCTTTCACTAATCATTAGTAGGTACCTTGGACTGGTCCGTAGTCCAGTGGCAACACTTCGGACTCGTAAATGGAAGGTTGTGGATTCGGATCCCGGCGGAGCACAAAAATATACCATTTATATTTCGAATGTGCTCTTCGCTGAGTTGAAAAATTCATAAACCTTTACCAAAGACCGGTCACTGAAAGGTCCATCCAACCTTACAACAACTGGGTCTTGCTTGAGAATTGGCGCTTTGTACAGCGACGACCAAGCTCGTAGAGTGCTCTTGAGGTGTGATACACCCAAAAACAGCGCTCACCAAATAAATCATCCTAATATTATTATTATTATTATTACCTCGAGTGTACAAAAATCTCACCTAAATTGCAAAAATAAACAATAAGTGAAACTTTAGAAGTTGTAGACCACTACATTTATCTTGGTCACAATATAAAATTAAATAAAGAGAATCAAGCAATAGAAATTACCAGAAGGATAAAACTGACATGGGAATCTGGGTTACATCCTCAATGACACGAAAATGCCAGTTAACTTGAAACGCATGGTCTTTGAGTCTGCATGCTTCCAATATCCACCTATGGCTTGGAAACAAAATGACTCACTCAGTACAGCGCCAATAGACTGAGGACGTGCCAAAGAGCCATTCAAAGGAGGATGCTAGGAATCAGCTTCAGAGACAGGGTTCCAAACCAGGAGATCCGTAGACGCACTGGAGTCACTGATGTCATACAGAGAGCGGCCTGCTTAAAGTGGCGATATGCTGATTTCGATTAGCGCAGTCTAGGATAGTTTAAGCAATGTTTTATACTTGAAGCACAGGTGTCTTCCCTTAAGTAAATTAATTAACTTTTAAAAGGAACAACTTTTTACTATTTGATTGACTTAAAGGTTGGTATGAAGCTGACCAGCCATGCTGTAAAAAATGGATCACTTTGCCAAAGTCCGCCCTGTTTCAAGGAAGGTCGGCAAAAGTTTCAAGGTTTATGTTCCTTTGAGGTTTGGATTTTCATTTGTAAGCACACATGCAGTATTTGTAAGTGCAAACTTACAGATGTCTGTTTGTGGGCATGCACTTAATATGAATCTTAAATGTAAGCACATCTTTGCAACTTAGATTATAGATAAGGGAGAAAAAGCAGATAAATGTTTCTTTTGAATATTTTTGCAACTTAGATTATAGATTATTACACCAATGGTTGACTTTTTCTTTATAAATTTCGCTTGTATTGGTTCTTATCTCAAATGCCCTCAACACATAATATATTTTTCATTATTTCCTCCCTCCATTCGTTCCCGCGATTGTGCGAGAACCTTCCATTGTGTTCGACTCATATTTTTCTTTCTTTGTTGAACCGGAGATTCGAGATTTTCCCGTATTTTTTCTCAGAGTTATTGATTGTTTGAAAAATAGTTACCCGGCTTTCTCATCATATTTTGACTTTGAGATATAGTGTTTTAACAATGAAAAGAGAAACTTAAAAAAAAATGTACTTTTTTTGTTTTTTTTTTTTATTTCAATGGATTTTAATTTTTAATAATTTTACGTCTCGGGTATCGAATGAACCATTGTGGGAGAATTTTCATTATCTAGACGTTTCCATACTACAGCCAAGGTTTTCAGGAGGCATCCTTTCTTCAGGCCGATTGAGGATGACCCGATTCTCGTGTACGAGTATAACTATTTCAGGTTTTATGAAGTCCCCACGAAGTTCGGACGATAGCTCAGTTGGTAGAGTGCTTGCATTCCATGCCGAGAGCCCGGGCTCGAATCCCACTGAGGGTGTCAGAAATTATTTCCCGTTCCGGTGTTTATTTCAAACCCAAAATACAACCACGGCAAGATTTACTCAGTCTTCACAAGAAATGAGTACCAGCCTCCTCGAGAGCTGGGAAACCCCCACTTCAACAGAAGTGGTTGGCGTAAGGCCGGCCCCCTTACCTGTAAAAATAAATAGGTTCACTCGCCATGTGCGATGCCTTCGAGGAGAACGCCACAAGAAGTTACACTATACATACATATGTGTGGCTCAGTTGCCCACGAGCGTAAGTTTAAATAATAATTTGTTCGTCATTTTAATTTTAATACATTTAAAAAAAATCCTGAGCTAATAGGTTTGCTAAAACCACTTATTAAATTTAGAAACAACACTCAATTTCCTTTCTCCTATCGCACATGGTGGAATCAAACTTGGTCCTTCAAACTTGGAATTTGGTTAAAATACTTTATAAATAAAAATATTTTATGGCATATTTAAGACAGCTGTCATTGGAGAGCTTAAATGATTCATAGCAGAACGAGTAAGTACACAACGTAATCTACCTAAGCTCTCCGGCAAGTAAAAAACCTTACGTTTAAGCAAAAACTTAGCGTTCTCACCAAAAAGTATGGAAACCACAACAGTGCATAAAATTAGCGTTTAATTTTACATGTTTTTTTTTAAAACGCCATGACAACGTAATTTTATGATACTTAGGGCACTGCCATCTGTAGTAGCTGACTGTTCATCTGAAATTCAAATTTTCAAGATCCACTGCCCAGGCTGTGGAGCGATATTTGTGGCGTTTAACCTTTGCAATGACGTAGTGCAAGATTTACATTGTTTTTTTTTGTAAGTGACACGCTTACAATGTAAAAATCAACTAAGTGTTAGGTTAGGACTTTTTCGGCTATTGTTTTAAAAATAGCACTATTGTTCCACAAAATTTTAAAACTTTCATTCCATATTTGGCCAGTTGTGCTGTACGGATATGAAGCGTAGAGTCTGACTCGCAAACTGGAGAAAGCTCTCTATTTATATTTTTTGCGCATACAATGAATTGTTTTACTCTGCGAGCTTACATCAAATTCTATGTGACCCGGTACTTGTACGCAACTATGAACAAAATATGCTTTTGCCTTTTCCCTAGCACTATTGCCCAGTTGCGTCCCATTTTTTTTCTCTATGGAACTTGTTTTGAGTCATATATCGCCAACTTAATGGCAACACTAAATAATTGCTGATTAACTGATTTGAAAAATTATGGAAATATTGGGTGTAACTTCTCATAGTAAGTGAACTTATTATAAAGAAGCGCTCATGAAAAAGTTTCAAACAACAGGCTTTTCACACTTTTGCAGGGTTTTCTCTCGTAGAAAATTGAAAAAAATGCATTTATTTGTGAAACCCAGTTAGCTTAATACGTCACTTATTCAGTTTTACCTCTAAGGTATCGATATGTAAAACTTATCAAGACTGTCAGAAGTCATGCGGATGTAGTTGATCTGCAAAATGATCTGACTTCGGTCAACGACTGGAGCAGGCAGAACAAATTACTGTTAAACCTTAAAAAATGTCAGATAATGTCTTTTACGCGAGTTTCAAGTCCTTTCACACATGACTACTTTATTTCCAACGAGCTTGTTACTAGAGTGAGCTCAGTTAGGGACTTGGGCGTGGTCTTCGACACCCAGCTCAACTTCCATACGCAGATCAGTAACGTAAGGGACAAGGCTTACCAGCGCTTGGGTTTCGTCATCCGTAATACGCAGATGTTATCTGACACTGCAACTCAGATATTATACACTGCACTAGTGCGTAGTATTCTCGAATCCAATGCACCGATCTGGGCTCCATATGAAAATAAATACATCTTAATGCTAGAACAGGTGCAAAAAGTATTTTTGAGGCATCATTACAAAGTGTTGTATGGATACTATCCCTTTATGTATCCCACCGCCTTCCTGCAGGGACATCTTGGTTTCGACTCCTTATTCCTTAGAAGGCAACTTTCTCTTGCCAAATTCATTATCAAGCTCCTCAGAAACGAGGTTGACTGCATGGAATTGAGCGGGCGTGTTTTGACGCTCTATGTGCCCGACTCCTTTACCAGAGCCAGGTCGCATAGGCTCTTTAGCGTTACCTCGAGCCGGACTAATCTCCTCCGTAACTCATTTGTTTCTCGTGCGCACGCGATGATCAATGATCTGATGTCGTCATCGCCGAATATGGATATATTTTATTCCGGAATAAATGAGTTGATGCGTGAGTGGAAGGTTTTGTTAGAAAGACGTATGCTTGAGTAATTTTTAAGATAAGTTAAATATATTATGTTTTATGTTAAGTTAAATATAGTATAATATGATGTTTAGCGCTATGGTCCTTGAACTGTTAAGTTAAATGTATTGCTATTGTAAATAAATAAATAAATAAATATATACCCTTGTGGTATACGGTGATTTGACAGATGTAAATTTGTGCATTTATAAAACAGTCCTATGTAAGTGAATGTAATGTTTGTTTACCAGGTCCATGGTCTCGTAGCAGTATCGAGGCAGGCAACAAGTTAAGGGAAGTAATTTCCCAGATTAGCATTTTGAAATTCCTCATCACCCGTTAAGCAATTGTCAGAGAGCACTCCGTGTTTGGCTAATGAAGCCTTGATTATCTGGCTCCATTTATTCTCATGTGATATTAAACACGCAGGTGCTACGCCGATCTAGCGTAGCAGCGTAGACAGGAATCTTTAATGTTTCTCACTGAAAATTATCGTTTCGATTACTTCTATTCTTATGATTTTACTGGGTTCTCTTTGAATTAAACTGCATTCATTTAGATTAACAGAATTTATTTTACAAGGTTTGGTTCACAATCTACAATGTCCTGAATTCTAGCTCTTGCTTTATTGACTTCACGGCTAAGGGTCTGTTGCACCAAACTCCAATTAGACAAAAATACAAAATTAAGTGTAATTTCTCATGAATTTCTCCCATCGAATCAAAAAATTGTTTTGTATATTCGTAAATCAGCAGATGTACATCTTCGTTCCTCTTCAAATTCCATCATATTATTACCACTTCCGAGAAATAGTTAACCGAGGTCCTTACCAGAATTAAGCAATCAAATTTGATGTGTCAATCAAATATTGATTGGAGGTTGGTGCAACAGGCCCTAAGTGTTCCAATCGACACTCTGGCCTGCACACTTTCGGCTTACATTTAAATACGTTCGTACGAACGTTTCTCGACTGATCTTCGACGCTATTCTGCTAAATTCCTTACACTTTGGATATCAATCCCTTGCTAGCGCTTGCGAAATAACTTCATAGAGTAAAACTCACAGTACACCTTATTTTTGGACATGAATCGATAACTCGTCTCCTTAAGGTCGTTAGTAATTTAGCAGAATAGCGCTTCAGAGCGTGGTTCCACCAGCGTGATTAAAACCACGTATGCACTAATACTACCATACGCTCGTAACACTATGAAGAGAACTGATCACTTTGGTACCAAAATTAAGCTTTAGTTCTGCATAACTGTATTTACAATGTACAGAATAATACATGGAAATTATAGAAAAGGCTAAACATGGAATATAGCTCTGCTTCTTGTCTCACCTGTTGCTGCAGAATGTCTTCCACGTCCACATTGTTGCTCTGCCTCCTCGCCAAGGTCCTGTGTTCTTCCAGAGGCCTACCAGGGCGTTCCACAATCTTCTCCAAATGACTCTGTTGACAAATACAAGAAAAAAATGTTATATCACTGATTTCGGGTTCTTTTTTATTTAAAAAGCAGGCAGTACCCCATTAATACCCGAGCCGTGAAGCCACCAGTACAAAAGTTAAAGTGTGAACCTTATGTAAGCAAATTCTAAAATAAATTCAAGCCATGTTTTATTAAAGTGAACCCAAAGTAAATCGTAGCAATATGTATGGTTTTATGTAAAAAAAACTTGGAATGAATCTTCTTACATGTCCATTTTATATTAATACAATTTATATAATGATACTAGCAGATTACTTATCAAAACCACTTAAACATAACCATGGGAAATCTCCAACAACCTGGACACAAATGATTATACGCCATACCGTCTCTCCAGTGCTTGTTTGAGTCTCTGCCACTTGATTCAAATATGACCTTTCAATGAAACTGTCTTAAGAATCACATTATACATAATCTGAGCTAAGAAAAAAACGTAAAATACGATAACGTGAGAGTTGCTTTAAATATTTTTATAATCAATTTTAATAAGACACATTGGTCCAGTACACATACAAACATTTCTCATGTGAAATTAAATCCTTGACTTATAGTTTGTTATGCGGCTCACCATGCTGTAGAAAATGGTTCACTTTGCCAATGTCACCCCTGTTTCAGGGAAGGTCGGCAAGAGTTGCAGGGCCAAGAGATTTAGGTTTTTGAGATATTGTAAGTCCACATCCGGCATGTTTCAGCGCGAACTTATATGTCTTTTCTTGTGAAAATGCATGTAATGTGTATCCTTAATGTCACATATCTTTGCAACTTAGATTAGGTTAGATTAGAAATTACCTCTGTTGGACATAAGACAAACAAGCACTAAGGGGACGATACATCTAGCTTAATTTCAGGCTGTTTTCTTTTTGTATCAACGTCTTAGCCAGACATCTGGTGGCGTGACATGAAGGGAGGGAAGGGAAGGGAAGGGAAGGGAAGTCGAGACGAGGATAATGTGAACGAGAAGAGACGTGGAACACGCCATCCCACTCTTCCTGTTCTTCCTGTTTCTGGAAATGGCGAGTTGCCACGTCTGTCGGCCAAATTAGAGACATGCGAGGTTTCCGTGACGCGCTCTCGTCAAGTTTTACTGAAATAAAGATATTTATTGTTAGGAGAAAAATAAGCGATTATTTACTTGTAATTCACGATTGACAATTAATAGTTAAGTAATCTGGTGTACTTTCTGCGTAAGAGGCTTAAGTTTGGATCTCATGGTTTAGCAGGTCATTTTGACAGTTTCGTTGTTTTATTTTGCAGGTTTTATTCCCGGAGGTGCTTTCTCTACCATTTTTTAAAACATTGAGATATAATTCAGTTTTTATTTTATTTAAAAGGTTAGGTTGGTATGAGGCTTACTCCCCATGATGAAAAAACTTGGTTCACTTTTACCTGTTTCGGATGAAAGGCGGCAGGAGTTGCAAAGCTTATGTTCATGTGAGGTTTGGTTTATTTTGTATGTGCACATGCAGCCTGCGTAAGCGCAAACATACATTTTCCGGCTTGTGAAGTTAATTTGAACTTTATTTGATTTACTTAAAATATATTACAACATATGACAATAAACATTATAATTTTTTAAAGGTACGAGGGCTGGCCTTACGCCAACCACTTCAATTGAAGTGGGGGTTTCTCAGCTCTCGAGGGGGCTGGTTTTTATTTCTTGTGAAGAAATAAAGACCGTAAAGGTAAATTTAATTTCTGAAACCCTCGGTTGGGATCGAAACCTAGCTCTTGGTATGGAATGGGGTTTGCACATGAATTGTAATAGACAAAATTGTGTCATCACGCGGCCAACTTGCTAGGAAAAAGACAACCAAATATTTTTTACTGGTTGCTAAGGTCCGGTCGATAGCTCAGTTGGTAGAGTGCTTGCATTCTACCCCGTGAGCTCGGGTTCGAATCCCACCGAGGTGGGTGTCAGAAATGTTTTCCTATTTCGGTGTTTATTTCAAACCCCATAATAAAAATACCGGCAAGGTTTACTCAGCCTTCACAAGAAATGAGTACCAGCCCCATCGGAGCTGGGAAGCCCCCACTTCAACTGAAGTGGTTGGCATAAGGCCGGCCCCCTTACCTGTAAAAATAAATAGGTTCAACTCGCCACATGCGACCCCTTCGGGGATAACGCGGCAAGAAGTTACACTATATGTGTAGCTTAGTTGCGTTTAGTTGCGTTTTAAGGTCAATGGTCCCGTATGATACAAAAAAAGTTTCAAAGTAAAATTCGTGCTTAATTCATTTTATCAGCTAAGGTATTTCCGGTCGATAGCTCATTCCGTAGAATAAGTGAGCTACGATTAAACACCGCGCCTCCCTAAGCCTTGATTAGCCTCCCCTATATGTGCACACATCTGGGCTTCATTGTACTGCTAATGTTAGTAATTACTTGAGTGGCACTTAGGTCTAGATTCTCATAATGTAAGATGCGTGTATCCCGCGGCCTGAGCCTTGATAACTCTAATTAATAACAAGGGAAAGTGGCACTTAGAGCTTTACAAGTGATCTACGTACCGAGCGCTGAAAGTAAGTGATAAATGTATTGTGAGCGCTGCTGTAATCCTATTAGATAAGGCGAACACTGAGGGCGAGGATATGAACATAGTTATTGTTACTCGTAAACACTTTTAATACACGATCTCAAGAAGAGAACTATTATTTCATATACGCAACTAATCTACAGACATAGTGTAACTTCTTGCCGCGTTATCCGGGTGGAACCTATTTATTTTAACAGGTAAGGAGGCCGGCCTTACGCTAACCACTTCAGTTGAATTGGAGGTTTCCCAGCTCTCGATGAGGCTAGTACTCATTGCATGCGAAGGTTTAGTAAACCTTGTCGGTATTTTATTTGGGGCATGAAATAAACACCGAAACAGAAACTCATTTCTGATACACTCGTTGGGTTTTAAACTCGAGCTCACGGCATGGAATGCAAGCACTCTACCAACTGAGCTTTCGACCGGACTATGTAAGTAATCGTATAAGAAAGGAGGGATAGGAGTTGATTAGGTCTGATCAATAAAAGTCAACAGACTGCATTGGCTGGGTCACATCCAGTGAATGGACGATTCAAGCCTGGAAAAGATGGTTGTGCTAACGGACCCAAAGGGGCGCAGGACAGTGGGAAACCCAGATTAAGGTGGCTGGACAGAGTGTTGGCAGACTGCCGTGCGGTAGGAGTATGGGACTGGAGGAGGAGGGCGTGCTGGACAGGCAGCGGTGGCTGCGATTGATCAATGAGGTCAAGGAACACTCCGGATTGTTGTGCCATAGATGATATTCTATGGAAGATATCTAATAGCTCCTATTGTAGTTCTCAAGGTTGTTTCAATTCTAAAGTAATTAGTTAACTGAATATTTTGTTCGGACAATATTTTACGGATTTACTGCGGCGTACTATTCCACGGTACCTTTCTGCCGTATTTCCAATAATGTATTCAAACTATCGAAAAGCATTTCCTATAGTATTTTGTTCACATTGAAAACGACTACGATGTTATTTTACGGGTAACAGTCTAATATAAAATGTATAAATATTTTACCGTAGTTTTATTTTCTTCCTCATTCCTTCTACGCTCTGCATTCTTTACATTCTACCGTAAAGTTTCACGTTATTTATACCACGATGTACATGTGACCGTAACATTATACGGTATATTTAAGCTTTGCTGCGTTTACTCCATAATATATTCAGTTTAAAATACTGCCGCATATATTTTATGTAAACGCTCTACGCTTTACGTTTCACACTTTATGCTCTACGATACAGTACATATAAATGAATTCTAGAATATATATCCCAAAGACTTCATAAGTCAGTTTTACTCCTTATTACTTTATATTCATAAAAGTTAAATAGCTGACGGTTTATATCTAAATTCCATATTCTACGGTATATAAGCTCTACGGTTTTACGTAGCAGTCTCTTCAGCCACGTAGCTCGCAACGCCAAGAATCTACGACGGGTTTAATCTTTGGGTTTAAACTCGCTTCCCGCTGTAACATGTGCTGCATCTCTCATAGTATAAGCTCCACAAACAATGCCTTTTCTTCTGCGGAGGATAAAAGTGCTGTCTACGCAGACAAAACTTGTAAAAATCGTTTAGTGCGAAGGAGTTTGATAACTAACATTGAGGAATATTTAAAACCATAATCGCGCCTACATATACTGAGAAAGTTTTTAACGCCCCAAATGTATAGTTTAAGGCTGGGTTAAGCTTGCCGGTACATGTTATTTTTCCATTGTAAATAGACATAGACATCTAGCGCCAGAGGGCCAAAACTTTTCATACCTTGAAATATAAACTGATGTCAAAATATTATTGAATATAAATAGATTTTATATTTTGTATTGTTTGTGTTAGATTTTATTTAAATAGATTTTGTTTACTTCAATTTTTGGTAGAACAGCTCATTGTTGTTAATGGAAATGAAAAATCGAAAAGTTCGATTTCCGGCGTAGCATAAAAAAATGACTTTAAATTTTCAAAAATACTCTTCGCTGCGTTTAACAGTTCATAATAATATACAAGTTCATCTCTCAACAAACAGACGTTTAAGGTCAATCCAGACTGACAGCAAATAACAATAATAATAATAATAACAATTTGCCAATCTTATGTAGCGCCGTTTAGTGGCACTAGCCCCCCAAGGGCGCTTGAACGCAAGTGGGTTTTTCTTTTGAATTGGGGAGTTTTAAGGAGTGATTCACATAAAAAAGCACTCACTAAGTCCCATTAGTACATGTTTGTTTTGTGTCTATTAGAGGTTATTTCCCATGAGCAATGTTTTTGTTTGTACCTACTGGACCAATATGTCTTATAGAAACTGGAAATTGATACCAAAAATATTTAAAACAACTCTCACGTTATCGTGATTTACATTTATTTCTTAGCTTAGATCATGTAGAAATGGATTCTTAAGACAATTTCATTGAAAGGTCATCTTTGAATCAAATGGCAGAAAAGCCAAACAAACATGGGAGGGCGAAGAGAATCTTTCCAATATTTATTCATCAAAATTGAACAGTAATTTATTTATTTATTTGTTTTTCTGCCTTCTGTTTGCCTGCTGCCACCCTCAGTGGAACGCAGACAGAGTTACAGTTAAGGCTATCCATTGGTATCACCCAGCATTGGGTCAATGTTTGGATGGCGCTTCCCCTCCTCTGTGAGTTGAAAGTTCACTGTGCGCGCCATTGTTTCTTGCGACCTATTTACGTCAAACTTTTGCAAATTCTACTTATTGTTCCCAAACTTATAATGCCCTGCTAAGCAAGTATACCGAATAACGTTCAACTAAACGAAATTTCAACATAAATTTAAACAGCGCTTCTAGGGAGCGTTTTAGTTCGCATACAATTTTGAAAAACGCCAGTTTTGAACTATGAACAATATCTACAGAAAAATGAAAGAAGTTTATTTCCTGGGTTTAATATAAAAGTTTTTTTTTTTTTTGTTCGTTTGAAAGGTCTTTAATATATTGTATTGCTTTTGGCAAAACGAACGCAAAGTTTGCACTACATACACAGGTACTTCTATAAATATCGAATCCCCAAGTACCTGTATACTCTTCAGTTTTTCCAAATTTTAAACAAATCATTCAATATCATTAATTGATGAGGCATTCACTTTGTAACCTTCCCGTAACCTAAATCATTCAAGTTTAGATAACCAATTTTTTTGACAATTAGGTTTTTTTATTTTTTTGATATTAGATGAACTGTCATGGGAGAACTTACATCGTTCTCGATTTTTCGTTGGCGATGTAGCCAACGTCTTCAGAAGACATTTTTGACTATTATTATTTATTATTATTTGCAGGGCTTATGTTCATTTGAGATTGGGGTTTTTATATTGTAGGTCCACATGCAGCATGTGTAAGCGCGAAATTATGCATGTCTGCTTGTGGGAATGCATTTAATATGAATCTCAAATGATACATATCTTTGCAGCTTAGATTTAGATTATTACTCCTTGACTAATAGGTTGGTGTAAGGTCCGTAGTCTAGTTAACACTTCGGATTCGTGATTGAAAGGTAGTAGGTTCGAATCCCGGCGGAGCATGAAAAAATATTACATTTTTCAAATTTGCTCTTTGCTGGCTTGAAAAATTAATCTACCTTTACCTAGACCGGTCACCATAGGTCCATCCAGCCCTACACTAACTGGGTCTTGTTTAAGAATTGGCGTTTTCTACAGCGACGACCAAGCTCGCAGAGGGCTCTTGACGTGTGATTCACACTGTAACAGCGCTCACCAAAAAAATCAGCCTGATATTGTTATTAAGGCTGACCTCCCAAGCTGTAAAAATTTTGCTCACGTTTCATAATGCCACTCCTATTTCAGCAAAAGGCGGCAGAAATTGTAGGGTTTATGTTATTTTGAGATATTTTGTAGGTACACGTGCAGAATGTGTAGGTAAGCGCGAAGTAGAGATTTCATGGAAGAATCGAGGATGTGGAAGACTTACCGCCTCGCAGCAGTCCAGGTCCAGGAGGTAGACGGAGCACCTCTCACACTTCAGCAGGTCCCTGGCCTCTGTCATGATCTTGGTCACCAGGCACTCCAGGTTGTTCTGGGGAAGAAGAAAAGGAAAAAGTAATTTACTTTAATTTCGTCATCAATACTTTCAGAAGTGAGGTTCCTACCTGATTTAGCCTTATACTTTTTTTTGTTTCAATAGATTTGTGAAGAGAAATGCAATTCATCAACTGAATTTTCCTGGCCAGAAACAGGTTATCAATTGAACACATTATCAATGGATAATTCAATATTTTAATAAATAATTAAATCTCAATGCTCACTTCGACAGAACAGAGCACGAGACGGGGACGAGGGTTTTTGTTCAGCTGAAGTAACTTTTTAGTTCATGGATTCCGAGATGAGGATACGCAGCTGTCTTTCCACCTTTTACGAGGTCTTCCAGCTGGGCGTTGACCTGCTGGCATCTCATCAGCTACGATGTGTGCGAGTCTTTCATGACTCACGATCTCTCCAAAATCGCCTCGTGGATCTGCTCCATCTCACTGTGCCCTCTATGTCACAGGCTTTTCGTATGTGCTCATTGTGGATACGATCTCACAATGTTCTTCCTGTGATCATTCTAAGAACTTTCACCCCAGACGTTCTGAGTAGTCCTTTGGTTGTTATCGTGTCCGCTCTAGCTTCTACGCCGCGCCGTAGGTATTACACATGTTCTATGTATTTATATTGTGGCGAATGTGTAATTGTGTGTCTGTGTGAGTTGGTATGCGTGAGTCTCTAAATTTCGGCAATTAAATAATTGTATTTGTATTTGTGCGAGATTGTGTGAGTGTTTAGTCAAATATTTTAAGAAGAATGTTCTGACAAAATCTCGCATGTGCCAATTCCCAATGTTTCAAGCATAACCTTTATTCTCACCTATAAATAAAAATCTAGATGCTCTGTGGCCAGACTTGTATGTAATCTGTCGAGCTATACAGTTCAAAAGCAACTCTTTGTACGATCCGAATGTGAACCGTATCTTAAAATAAATTGTGTAAAATAAAAAATCACTTATATTAAAAAAAAATATCACCTGATGATGACTACTGTGTAGTCGAAAACGTTTGTGTCCTTTAAAAAAAATAAGAATAAAAAGTGAAAATAAAACAGATTTTTAATAACTAAATAAAAAATCACTATTTATTCAATTGAATCCGGTAAAATAATAACAATATATGATGTCATACAACAACTGGATTTTATCTGACTATCAATGTGTATGCGACTAAAAATCGCATAGGGCTCTTGAGGTGTGAAACAAAAGGTGTTACCTGTTCTTCGAAGATGCTCCTCGCCAAATTGAGGAGTATCTGGTTCCTCCTGTACTCCTGGACTGACATCTCGAAGAGTTGAGCATTCTGTATGCCGATCCCGCAGAAGGTCAGATATCTCCTGAACACCTCCACGTCGTGGTCTGTGAACTCCATGGAACCTGGGAACAATAAATATTACATCGTCAAGTATGTGCGACAGCTCAGTTGGTAGAATGCTCCGTTCCATGTCAGAGGATAAGGGTTCAGCCCCACAAAGGGTTTCAAAGATGATTTCTCGATGTTTATTTCAAGCCCAAAAAAACTGGTAAGACTCAGAATAAATGGCTTATGAATAATTGCGGTATGAAAGAAAAAAACAAGGTGAATGGACAAAGATATTTCTTTGGCCATCATGAAAAAATTAAAGATGAACATCTGATAAAAATAATGAACAAAAGGAATTTCATAGTATAGTAACGAATACAGCGATGGACCATGGTCATGAAAAAAGAAACAAGAAAAAATAAACAGTTTCATATATGTAAATTAGGCTGGGACAACTTAAAGCAGTAATTATAAATTATATCTAAATCTAAATCTAAATCTAAATCTAAATCTAAGCTGCAAAGATATGTATCATTTGAGATTCATATTAAATGCATTCCCACAAGCAGACATGCATAATTTCGAGCTTACACATGCCGCATGTGGACCTACAATATAAAAAACCTAATCTCAAATGAACATAAGCCCTGCAACTCTTACCGACCTTCCCTGAAGCAGGGAAAAAATTATAAATGTCTAATCTAATCTAATCTAAGCTGCAAAGATATTTATCATTTAAGACTTACATTAAATGCATTCCCACAAGCAGACATGTATAATTTCGCGCTAACACATGCCGCATGTGGGCCTACAATATAAAAACCCAATCTCAAATGAACATAAGCCCTGCAACTCTTGATTGTGAAAAAATGTTATTGTGTTTTCTCGGGTTAGAGTGTTAGACCATGGTCTATTTGCAGTTTTTTATCTGCTGACGTTTCGTTTTTACGAGCAGAAAGCATTCTCAAGGCGAGTTTTCAAAGCTACGTGGTGAATTCGCGTTGAGAATGCTTTTCATTTGTGAAAGGAAAACGTGCGTCGGCAAAAAAAAAAGTTGGAAATAGATCATAGTCTAACAAAAAAAGCACAATAAATTGTTATATAATACCGACCATGAAAGTTTCAGCTTTATTTAATTATATGATTGTCGTGTGTGCGGTAAGCGTAGCACGAGTAAGCGATGGCATTATGGTATGATGGTACTATGTATTACTATGGTACTATGTATTACTATGGTATTACTATTACTATGGTTGAACAATCAATTAACTCTACAGCACGCTGTATCAATATGAGCACCAATATAAACTCCGCTCAGCGACTGCTGTCTAAGCCGGCCAACTGCGAAATCAGCAGATGAAGGCTGATTTCCATCATCGGCAAGAAGCATGGGAGGTCAGCCTCATACCAACCAACATATGTAGAAAAAACACGAACATAAGAATATGAACCATGGCGTTAAAAATTGAGATTAAATGGTTTTTGTATGGCAATGAAGAAAATATTTCTTATTTGTAATATAAGTAAAGAAATAAATAAGTTTTATTATGTTCTTTAATCGTAACACGACACTATCAGGTGTAAGTTTTATTTCTACACCTGAAAAAATAAGAAGGTATCCTGAGAAAAATACAGAGCTAGGATTAAAATGATAAAAGGCCTGTGTACGGTTTATTAAATGCCAAAATAAATGAATAAGCATTGCAAACTTTGGTTCATATGTGTGTCTTCAAATGTTGTGCGATAATAATTGGTTAACGCATTTACAATTATTTCACAAATATTCTATAGTTTCATTTAAAGAGAAAAATCGTCCGTGGTTATAAAATTCAAGAACACTCATGTTTACAAAATGAAAATATAATTTGTCACATTCATCCAGTAGTATATCGCTTTTCTAGCAGTATCCAGGACAATGCAGAGCGTGTCGCTCATAATCGGGCGTTTATATGGCCACTAATAATAGTCACACTAGGCTGTACTGCCAGCTCGCTAACAAAGGGAAACTCCATGCAACTGCCGAAACCATTATCTAACTACAAACATCTATATCCGTCATCTAATAATAGTCACACCCTCGCGAGAACAGAAAGAAGAGCATGAATGAGAAGAGGGACGTCATCCTCTAACTCGGAGTGTCAAACTCATTAACGAGGCAAAAATTGTCATACTTCAATATAATTTAGACATCTTTAAAAGTATGGTGAAAGAGTTCCTCCCAGCTTGTTGATGGCTGTGAGGGTGCACTGTAATGAGGGTAACCTGTTGTGCATCATAAAAAGGATAATGTCAAGGATATGAAAGTATGTGCAAGGACAGAACCAAGTGGAACACATCTGCGGAGGTACTGGCCACCGCTAGCGGAATGACGCCTCGATATAACAACCCTCCTAGCGTAATGAAAGCGATTATATAAGTAGATACTTTCAGTTTGACTACTTTTTAATCGATATTTTTAAACTAATTTAAGTATAAAAACAAAACTAAGTTTTACATGTAGTGTAACTTTCTATCGTGTAAAAGCTGAAAGGATTGAATGAGGCGAGTGGAACGTATTCATATTTAGAGGCTATACCTACGCTAACTACATCAGTGATTCAGTGAAAGTGGGTGTTTCCCATCTCCCAAGTGGAGCAAGCTCAATTTTCCAGCTTACTTAAAATATTAAAATAAAAAAATACCCTTTCAGATATTTTTATAATTATTTGGGGCTTGAAATAAACACCAAAACTGGAAATCAATTCTGACACGCGCACTGGGAATTGAACCTTATCCTTCTGGAATGGAATGCAAGAATTCTATCAAATTAGCTATCGACCGGACCATTGAACTATCGACCGTTTTTGTAAACATGATTAAGTTGTCTCCTAAGAGTTATATCCAAGGGCATTTACAATTCATAAAGGAAAACAGACCCAACGTTGATCCTTGAGGAACACCAAAATATGGCTTAAATGCATTTTCGGTAAAATCATTTATATTTTATAGTTTAATATCACAATAAGATGAAAATTTTTTTTAATAATAATAATAAAATTAGACTGGAACACACATTGAAAAAAGCAAAAATCATGCAAGAAAGGAGTGATGAATGTCGAGGAGATGAAAAATATGTGCAAGGACAGAACGAAGCAGGGACACACCTGCCATATTTTCATCAGTCCAGCCATCGACAGGTAGACAAACATAGATAAAACAATTCGTGAATATTATGTGATTTCTGTGTGTTGCTACGCATATCCGTAGGGCCGCTACGACTTCGCGTAGCTCCGTAGATTCCTCACGTAGCTGGTATCGATCATTCAGCAACAAGGTTCATTTGCTCGGAGTACAAATGGCGGCACTGCTCACCGGTAACGAGAGCGACAAATGAGCCACAGCTACATCAACATGTCCCCCGGGGGGTGGGAAAAACAACGAACTAGGACACCGAGTATAAAGCAATATGTATCTACGCAAACGTAGCGTGTTAACCCTTTCAGACGCCTAGTGTATATGAAACATATGCAGATTTACAAAAAAAATTGGAAAAATGGCCAGATGAGTCAGATATTTTTCATTTTTATTTCTAACTTTTTTCTCGGCGAGCAAACCAAAGTTTTGTATGAAACTGTCGTCATTCGAAACTATTAACCCAAGTATAATTATTTAAGCACCTACACTCACACAAGTAAAAACACACAGACATACAGTCACACATTCGTAACAGTAATGAATAAGGAAATGGACATGTGATTTGGCATTAAGCTTCGCATTATGAGCTTATAGTTTAACACATAAATAACAGAGTTTGCCGACTTAACTGAGCTGTGTTTGTGTTTAAGTCCTTAGTTTATTTTAAAGCTGAACTCCTTCACTGTACCAAACTATCTTTATAATCAATAATCTAAGTTGCGAAGACTTATGAACATTTCAAATTACATGACGTTCCCGCAGTGCTTGTTTGGCTCATCTAACATGTGATTCAATAATGACCTTTCAATGAAATTGCCTTAAGAATCACATTCTGCACAATCTGAGCTAAGAAAACAACGTACAACACGATGAAATGAGGGGTTCTTTAAATATTTTTTAAATCAATTTCTAGTTTTCATAAGACACATGGGTCCAGTACACACACCAACATTGCTTATGTGAAGTAAGATAATCAAGCACTAAGAGGACGGTGAGTAGTCCGTAGTCTAGTGGTTAACGCTTCGAACTCCTAATCGGAAGGAAAGATTGGTTCCCTTAAGAACGCAACAGAGTATCACTTATTTTTAAAATATTGCTTCTCTCAAAGCATCCTCCATACGATCTCTCCAGAATTGCCTCTCGGATCTGCTCTATTGGAGGTAAAGCTGAATAATATAAAGGAAATGGAAAATGAAAAGGCGTAATGAGGTTCAAGTGCATCTTACGTTGCAGCTTTGAGAGCATTTCATCTGGATTATTGAATTCCCAGTGGATACAAGGCGCGGCTGCTTTAGATTGCATCTGAGAGAACTAAGACTTCGCGTCCAAACCTGTGTGTAGTGTACTTACAGCAAGACCTGGTTATAGCGAGGTCACGGCTATAATGAACAATAATCTATAATCTAAGCTGCAAAGATATGTTAACATTTAAAGCTCATATTAAATGCATGCCCATAGACAGGCACATGTAGGTTCTCGCCTACACATTCTGCATGTGTGCATACAAATAAACAAAACTTCACATGAACATAAACCTTGCAGTTCCTGCCGCCTTTTCCTGAAACCAGGGTGGTATTGGCAAAAGTGAACCAATTTTTACAGCACGGGGGGTTAGCCTCATACCCACCAATAATGAACAATTCCTGATATAAAAGTTGAAGGGTTTTTTATACTGACATGGAAGGATCGAAAGAAATGGCGGTTGATCTGTAATGCTGGCGGTTAAAGCTGAGGCTTTTAAATTTAAAAAATATGTGTTGGAGTTTTTCAATTTTTTACTGTTTAATTGCTTAGAATTTATTTGTTTTATATATTTAATTGTATTAATTGCTTGCACTCCTTGACTGATAGGTTGGTATGCGGCTGACCACCCATACTGTAAAAAATGGTTCACTTTGCCAATGTCACCCCTGCTTCAGGGAAGGTCGGCAAGAGTTGCAGGGCTTATGTTAATTTGAGATTGGGGTTTTTATATTGTAGGTCCACATGCAGCATGTGTAAGCGCGAAATTATGCATGTCTGCTTGTGGGAATGCATTTAATATGAATCTCAAATGATACATATCTTTGCAGCTTAGATTTATAGATTTATTATTTTATACATCGTGAAGATTCATTTTATATTAATACTGTAAAAATAAAACACAAAGTTTTTCTTCGAGAGTTGATTTTTCCCTCGAGCGCTTTTGATGTTATCACATCAACTCTTGAATAAAAACTTTGCGTTTTATTTTAAAATTATTAATTCCTGATATATTAGTTTGTTGCTGGAGTGATGTTTTCCGGGATCTGTTGCCGTGGTCTGTGGGAGCTGGAGCTTCCAAACGTTTCGCCGATTTCTACGATGGGCTTCTTAAGCGTGAAGTATGATGATGATGATGATCTTGATGAGAACTGTGAGAAACGTCCGGAAGCTCTAGCTCCCACAGACCACGGCAAAAGATCCCGGAAACATCACTCCAGCATCATTAGCCGGCCGTGTAAGCCTAAAACTCTTTTTCATATTAGTTTGTGTTTATTTTCATACAGTAGTCTAGTGGTTAACTCTTCGGACTCGTTAAAAGACGGTCGTGAGGTCGATTCCCGGTGGAGCACAAATAAAATATCAATTAACTTTCAAAACTTGCTCATTGTTGGTTGAAAAATTGTTTGCTTTTAGAAAAGACCGGCCACCAAAGGGTCATGTAGCTTTACAGACATAGGGTCTTGCTTAAGAATTGACGCTTTATATTACGTAGCAATGAACAACCGCGCAGAGGGCTCTGGAGATACACATAAAAACAGCGCTCACCAAAATAAATCATCCTAATATTTATTATTTAGTTATTATTTCACCGTTTCACATTTATAACGAGTAACGGCTATAAGGAGCAAATTCTGTTGGTTCCTTCGTGCTCGTTACAACTGAGTTCGACTCTACAAGAAAACTGAAACAGCACCTCTAGTGTTCGTTTCAGTTCTCGTACGTTTTGAGCAAGATGCCATGAACACAAGGTTTAATTCTTGAGACACTGCTGCACTCTTTGCTATCAAAGGTTACTCAGAAGCTATCCATTGTGATCCACTTACAGTTATTGAGGAGCAGAGTATGGCAGATGGAAGAGATACTCGTATTGCACCAAGAGACAGGAACGTTTTATTACGATCTCTCGACTTATCGTATTACTCTAGATGGCGTTTCATCTGTAATCTACTTTTGTATATTGTTTTTTTTCACCTTTGAAGTTGAAGTGTCTAGGCATAATCTATAGGGCCTGTTGTAGCAAACTCCAATCAGATACAAATAAAAATTAAGTGTGATTTCTCGCATGTAATAAAAAAAATGGTTGCATAAACGTAAACCATATTTCGTACATCTATCCATCGTACATCATCTTTCCTGTTCAATCAAATTCCATCATATTATTACCCACTTCTGAGAAATATTTAAGCGAGGTCCTTACCAGAATAAAACAATCAAATTTGATGTGTTAATTAAATATTGTTTGGAGGTTGGTGCAACAGGCCCTTAACCTTCATCAATAATCTAACTTGCAAAGATATGTTAACATTTAAGATTCATATGAGGTACATGCCCACAAATGGACAAGAGTAAGATTGCGCTTACAAATTCTGCATGTGTACATACAAATAAAAATCCAAACCTCAAATGAACATAAACACTGCAACTTTTGCCAACCTTCCCTGAAACAGGGGTGACATGGGCAAAGTGAACCATTTTTTACAGTACGGGTGGTCAGCCTCATACCAACTTACATATAAGTCAAGGACCACTTCATTGCTGCACTGCTGTGTACTTACAAAATATCCCAAACCTCAAATGAACACAAACCTTGCAACTCCTGCTTTCCATGAAACAGGGGTTGCATTGGAGAACATGAGCATAGAACGGTAGGTCAGCCTTAAACTAACGTACAAGTCAAGGGAAAAAAATCACCAAGAGAAAAACACAAGAGGTATAAGTGTAACGTTTGCCAACCGTACAAAAATATCTGAATTTAAATTCGCGTTGAGCCCAATTCGTTTATAAAGAAACGTTGTTATTTTCCAAGAAAATATTCTACCGAGATAAAACAATCTTTTAAATATTCTTTTCATTTTCAAACAAAAGAAGATTTTTCCGAACACGGATTTTAAGATCCGTCTTTTTGTTTTTTTATCCGGCTTCCGGATAATCTCGTGCCTGACTGAATGGGCTTCATCGGAGACAGAAAGTCCTTTCTTCCGTGTCTCGCATAGAAATCCGGAACATCCCATCCGGGTTTTATTCTCTCTAAGGAATTGAACCGGATCTACTGGGTGGTCTATGAGAATTGTAGCATATTTGTATTTCTTGTTTGGATATGTAGATGACAATTTTTTTGTAAGAATTTTAGAAGGATTTTAAGGCTCAACAATAGGCAAAATATTAAGGCATTTTTGCCAATGTCATAACGTTTCTACAAGTCAACTTCACACCGTTACCTGTAAAGTATGACAGGAACCTAAAACAGGCAGTTGATTTGCAATGTTGGCGGCTAAGGCTTTTAAATATCAAATGTTCATTTTAATCGTTAGATTGTGCTTTATTTACTGTTTGTTTTTTTCGTTATGGTTAATTTCATATTATTATTTCTGTTCCTTTACTTATAAGTTGATGACAAAAGCCAATTTAGCCAATACCACCACGGTTTCAGGGAAGGCTGGCAGGAGTTTTAAGGTTTGTATTTATGTGAGGTTTGTTTTTTTTATAGTGCACATGAATCAATTGAAATCGCAAACTAACATGTGTCTAATAGTGGGCATGTATTTATGACGAACCTTAAATGCTAATATATATGTGCAACTAACATTACAGATAGCTGAAAATCTTGTAGGGGAGTTCACGCTGAGTTTTATACTGGAGACAGTGAACATCTATAGCCTATGTAGCTACATACAGTCTCAGCACTGGCCTATTGACGCGCTGGCTACACCATGTGGAGTCAATATTTACAAAGTCAGGGGTAACTAAAAATAGAGTGGGTCAACACTTGCACCGTCTCCCTGCTGGTCGGGTGTGCCCAGCCTT
The DNA here is from genome assembly GCA_951799405.1 of Agapetus fuscipes. Taxonomy (NCBI): domain Eukaryota; kingdom Metazoa; phylum Arthropoda; class Insecta; order Trichoptera; family Glossosomatidae; genus Agapetus; species Agapetus fuscipes. The sequence continues at coordinate 9,953,529 of OX637341.1, forward strand.
GTGGGAGTCTATAGCACTTGGGGAAGCCCACCCATGCTTGGCTAGAGCAAGGCTGAAGAGAGACTTGGCAACGCTGCAAGAAGACGTTATCTTCTTCCTGTGCCCCTTCAGTGAAGATCGGCAATCAACACAGCAATTTCCACCTTCGATAGTGCAGCATATTGGAGGGATCTTGTGCTTCTGCCAAACCACTGTCTCAGGATCTCCAACAAAGATGTCTTCGTTGGACTGGGAACGCGCCTTTCCTCAATTCTTCATGAGATATAGGAGTGCCAGTCCGTAGTCTAGGGTTAAATATTTGAACTCCTGATTGGAAGGTAGTGAGTTCGAATCTCAGCGAAGCATAAAATTAATACTTCATTTTTCAAATATGCTCTTCGCTGGGTTAAAAAATTACCGTTACCAAAGACCAATCACTATAGGTTCATACAGACTTACAGAAATTGGGTCTTGCTTGAGAATTTACGCTTTCTACAGCAAAGACCAAGCTCGCAGCCAGCTTTTGAGGTGTGATTCACACAAAAACAGCGCTCACCAAATAAATAATCCTAAATTATTATTACTGAATGATTATATATTTTTTTCATTTGAAAGAGAGTTTAGTTGGGTATTTATGCGGAAAAGAACATTGAAATTTATGACTCGATCCATCCAGGATTTTTTTAGCATCCGACGATGTACTGACATTTTAAAGGCAGGGATTCTTTTCTCGAGGCACTCTTTCCACGACATAGAGTAGGCACAATTGAAAAGAGGTGGAATGTCAGCATACGCACACGTAGCTCCAATGTCAGGCTTCTGGTAGCCATCCTCATACCTAGATTTCTTATGAACCTTGATTCAATTCAAGAATACAATTCTTCCACACATGTTATGAGCTCAAGTCTGGGCGCTAAGGAATGTCAGTTATACTTATGATTGTATATCTAGCCTACATTTTGTGGTACAAAATATATTGCAAGATCAGACTACTTAAAATTTACCAACTGTAATTTTTTCTATCATGGCTTTTGAGCATAGGTGGCTATGCCAGTCACCTTGACTCCATCAACTCGACACGTAGCCTTTTCTAGTGAAAGTGATTCACATACGTGTCGCGATTAAAAGAAAACTATTCGCTCGGACACATGCCACAAAGTCTATAATCGCAGAGATCTATCTGAGGTCCTTGAGACATTCTAAAGTGACTAACTCTGTACCCCAAGTATAAAATTTCACGTTTTAACGTAACCATAGCGTTTAAACAAAAATGTAGGAAAGTTTTGGTGGAAATGGTCGCTATTTTATTTTCTATGTTGGTAAACGCTGTAGTGGAGTAACAACGCTAAGTTTCATACTTGGGGTACTGAGCTTAAAAGTTCTCTTTTGAGAAAAGTAATCACTTTCTAGACCAGAGATCCCCAAAAACTTTTCTCTCACGGACCCTAAACCGATTTTTTTAAATTTCTGCATACTTGGTTTTACTTTCCAAACACCGTTTATCTCAATAAAAATTACTTTGTTAAAATTATTCACATGAGTTTAATTTTTGTTTAACACGACCAATTCGGGAGAAGCAGTACCTCCCATCTTCAGGTGTAAATAGAAACTAACATATCATACAAAATTACGAAGCTATAATCTATAATCTAAGTTGCAAGGATATATTCATTTAAAGCTCTCAGATGTATGCCCACAAACCAACAAGTGTAGTTCGCGCTTACAAATGCTGAATGTGTACTTACAAAAAGCAAGGATTTAAATTACAAAAAAAAACTCATGTGAATTAAAACTAAGTAATTTTTATTTTTGAACTTTCACAAAGCTACTGCTGAAAATCTAGATAATACCGTTTATCTCCCTTTTAAGCAATATTAAAATTTTCGGAATTTTAATAAGACATTTTTTTGCTTCTTGACTTATTTTTCTTAAAAGCTGTACGGCCAGAGCCTCTACAGATTTGCCTCCATTTTTTCCTATCCTTGCATACCTTCAGTTCATTCATATCCATCGCCTTTTTCATACATGTTTTTCTTTTACTTTCGCTTTGTATATTCCATTTTTCACAATTTCCCAAAAAAGCATTAAAATCCTTGACTTATACGTTGTATGAGGCTGACCACCCATACTGTAAAAGTTGGTTCACGTATTCCAATGTAACTCATATTCCAGATAAGGTCGGCAAGATTTGCAGGGCTTATGTCCGTTTGAGGTTTGGTTTAGAATTTTGCTATTGACATGCAGCATGTTTAAGTGCAAACTTATATGAGTTATAATAATTCCTTGATTTAGAGATTGGAATGAGGCTGTCCACCCATTATGTAAACAATGTTTCACTATTTCCAATATAACTCATATTTCAGAGAAAGTAGGAAGAGTCCTCACAGGTTTTAGTTTTTCAATGTTGTGGGCCCCCATGCGGCATGTGTAAGCACGAACTTATATGTGTTTGCTTATGGGAATGCATATAATATGAATCTTAAATGATATATATATTTGCAACTTAGATTATAGATGCATATTTGCAACTCATGGAAGATGAAACAGATGAAAGACTTTATATGCACATTCAGCATGCTGAAATGGACTCCTTGGTTGTACTATAGGTATATCAATTTGGGATCCTCTGTTTTCAGACCCTCTGTATATGATCACAGAGGTCCAGAAGAAGTTGGGAACCCTTGGGTGTCGGCAGATGACGTGGAATTTAGAAAAAAGGTTGGTCAAAGCGCTCACACAAAAAAAACAAATGATAATCCTGATGAAAAGGAACCAAAAATACATGAAAAGATTTATTTGAAGATATATTTTTGGCGTGACTCAAACCTCAAGAAACCTTTGCAAAAGAGAGAGTACCGATTCCAGCAGGACTCAGCTGTTGTAAGGTTGCATTAAGCCTTTTTAAACAATAGTTAAATGAATTGAATTGGTGGTTTAAAATAAGCATTTTGAGTTACTTTGTGGTCAAATTAAAAAACGAGAAAAAAATTGTGATAAGGATTGAGAGATATGTATCAGGTTATTGTACAAAAATCAACACAGCAACTTTAGTACGCAGCTCTTATCTCTAGTACGTGCCATTAATCCATGGATGATTTATTTGGTGAGCGCTGTTTTCGTGTGAATCCCACTTCAAGAGCCCTCTAAAACTACTACCTTTTGTACAAACTGCTGGTTATCGTGAGTAGTGTTTAGTCTAATCTAATCTAAGTTACAAAGATATGTTACATTGGAGATTCGCATTACATGCATTCTCACAATCAGACACGTACAAGTTCGCGCTTGTACATGCCTAATGTGAATCTACAACATAAAAACCGAATCTAAAATGGACATGCACCCTTCAACTCTTGCCGTCCTTCCCTGTAACAGGGGTGACATTGACAAAATGAACCAATTTTACAGCATAGGTAATCAGCCGCATACCAACCTATAAGTCAAGGAACATTTAGTGATTTAGTGACTTTTTGAAAATAAAAAATCCAACTTACAGTACTAGAACTAGTTTTTTACGGACCGAGGTATGAGACTGACCTGTAATACTGCAAAAAAAAGATCACTTTGCCAATGCCATCCCTGTTTCACGAAAGGCCAGCGAGAGTTGCAAGGCTTGTGTTCATTTGATATTAGGTTTTTATGTCGTAGGTCCACATTCGGTATTAGGTAGTAGTCATAGTGGTCATAGGTATAAGGTAGTATATCTCTCAAAAAGCTTGTACGTATTTGAAAATATTTGATGAGAAAAAATAATTACTGACAATTTTGTTGAAAAATTATATGCAAAATCTTCTTCTGCCATGATCTGTATTTCTAAAAAGTGGTTTGCGTCCCCGCTCGAATTTTTAAATATTTATTAGAGAACGCAAAATAGATCGATGAATTGCATTCCTTTCAAATTTATAAAAAAAAGGGACAAAGAAAAAAAAAAAAAAAAAAACAAAAACAAACACTTCATCTCCAGGCCCGAACCCGGGTCCTTCTGCATCAAAGACGCGGACGTTACCGCTAGCCCACGACGCCCTTGCGGGGTAGTGAGAAAATTGTTGTACATATTCAGAACGTTTTTCCAGGCATATTTATTATCGTTTACTGTTATTTTCGCGAACTACATAATGTTTACATCGACAGTGTTTAAAAATATCGATTTAAAATAGAGATATCGATCCATTAATGCAATCAAAAATATATCGGAAATACTATGTTTTTTTAGTGCACATACAGCATGTGTAAGCGCGACAGTACACGTGTCTGCTTGTGGGAATGCGTGTAATAAGAATCCTGAATGTACTATATCTTTGCAACTTATTTGAGATTTTTATGTTGTAAGTTCGCATGCGTTAAATTTCATGAATCTCATTTTTCAGAATCAGAATTTCATTCATCAGTTTTTTTTTGTCAAAAATTATATTTGTTATGAATTGAGTTAATGTTTAGCGCCTCTATGTTCTAATTTATGTACATAGTTTTGTATGTAAAAAATATTTGTTTAAAAATAGGATAGCGCCTCTATATAATTACAATTTCTATACATAAAATATGAGGTTTGTATCGCTTAAATACATTTTATTTTCGCCCACTGCTGAGCAGGCAGTTTAGCGTAATCGGCTAAACCACCGGTTCTTTCGGCGGCCCCGCCCGGGAGACGCGGGTTCGATCCTCGCGGCGAGACATTTTGAAAATTGAAAATTTGAAAGTCCAAACGAAAGACGACGACGAAGGAGAATATAATAAAGGACTAGGGGCTCCGCCCCTGGCTGCTACGCAGCCCAACCCCTTAACATTTAGGCAACGGGAACTTTGCAGCATGACTTCTCCGCGTTAAAATTCGTATAATTATTAGAAATGGATAAAAAAATAATATACTTGTTTGCAAAATTTGCGAATACTACCATTTAAAAGAAACTTTTGCACATCCCTATCATCTAATTTATTCTCATTTGACCAAATAGGTGAGATTTCAAAAGAATGGAACCTTCAGAGTGCGAATAAGAGAACAGTATGTATGAAGAAAGTGATGAATGTTGAAGAGATGAAAAAGGTATGCAAGGACCGAGAAAAGTGGAGACGCATCTGCGGAGGTACCGGCCGCGTCTTTCAATTCACGCTGAAGTACTGCCGCGCACATTTAATTAATTATCATGTTTCAGTTTTTTCATATTATCTCGAAAACTGTTCGCATTACCTAAAATATTTTTCAAACACTCTCTAGACATTGTATCATTCTATAATTATGAAGAAAAAAAATATGTCCAAAATAATTAACAACAAAATTATAAGAAAAAAATGTGAACAAAAACGTGTTTTTTTAAATATTTTTTTGTAGCGTCATTTTTTAAGTTTTATAAAATATTTTAACTTTAAAATTTAGATAAAAAATCAATAAACACGCGTGATTTTTTCCATTAATGTCACTTCTTTACAAAGGCCATAAAGTGTAAGAAACATTTTTCGTGTGTGTCGTCTGTCGAAAGGGGGGGTAGAATGGAAAGACGCGTACCGGCCACCCCTAGTGGAACGGCGGCAGGATACAGTAACAGCTCATTACTATAGTCACTCACGAACTGGGGAAATCTCGCCCCGTACAAAGTCAAATATTGCCAGAATGAAATTTGACGGTACACGGTACGATATTTACACCCACCTTGATGTAACGACGTGAAGCCTGGACGTTGAATGAAAGTGAAATTAGAAAAGTCCATATTATTGAAATGGACTATGTTTGAAGAGAAGAGTATGTATGAAAAATATGATGAATATTGAAGAGATAAAAGAATAATGCAGGTCTGCTTGTGGGAATGCATTTAATATGAATCTTAAATGATACATAATATCTTTGTAACTTAGATTTAGACATATTGTGGCATGTGCAAGCGTGTCTGCTTGTGAGAGTGCATAGGTTTAATGTGAATCCCCAATGTAACATAAATCTTTGCAACTTAGAATAGATTAGATTTGGTTTTTGAATTTTTGATTTTTCATAGTTTTTTTTTAAGATATTGTTTTACAGAATAATATTGTTAGTTTAATTCATTATAATATCTTGTGTTCTATTTTTGAATTAATAAATATTTGCTTCAAAATAAGATAGCGCCTCTATGTTATGAAAACTAAGTAACTTTTCCCAGTACTTTATATATGTTGTTAATTTCTCGCCATCGTCACGTCTCCCGGTAGCTCAACGCGCTGGGCGTTCGGTTGCTGAGCCGTTTAGATTTTGGAAGACGCAGGTTCGAATCCCGCTTTTTTGGGTGCTTTGCTTTTTTATTTTTTCAGTTGTAAAAGTTGGTATGCGGCTGATCACCCATGCTGTAAAAAATGGTTCACTTTGCCAATGTCAGCCCTGTTTTAGAGAAGGACGGCAAGAGTTGCAAAGTGTAGGTATGTCCATTTGACATTTGGGTTTTTAAATTGTAGGTTCACATGCGGCATGTGTGAGCGCGAAATTATGCATGTCTGCGTGTGGGAATGCATTTAATATGAATCTCAAATGATACATATTGAATTTTTGGTTTGTATTTAGATTTTTCATATTTTTCATTTATTAATAAATATTTGCTTAAAAATAGGATAGCGCCTCTATGTTACAAAAATGGTACATGGTAACTTTTCGCAGTTGCTTATATGTTGTTAACTTGTCACTGACGTCATGTCTCACTGTAGCTCACGCGCGTAGGCGCATCTTTTTTCGTCCGTTTAGATTTTGAAAGACGTAGGTTCGAATCCCGATCTGATCGGGTGCTTTGCTTTTTATTTTTTCAGTTGTAAAAGTTGGTATGCCGTTACTTACTTTATTTTGATTTTTAATTGTTTTTTTTAAAGATTATTGTAAGTATTGTTTTACAAAATAATGGTACAATGTATTTTTTTATCTTCAATAAATTTTTGCTTGAAAATAGGATAGCGCCCCTATATTATAAAAATATTAGGTTCGAATCCATGCTTAAATTTGTAGCTTATATAAACAAAAACTTCTCCCACTTCCAAGGAAGCGACGTGGCCTAGGTGGTCAAGACGCTATGCCTTGAGGCGTGTCCGCGCTCGGGTCCCTGGTTCGAATCCCGGTCGGTCGTTTTGGTTATTTGAAAATTGAAATTGTAAGCGAATGACGACGGCGAAGGGTATTATATATATAGATTATGTAAAATTTACAATCGCATAAAAATGAAATGATTGAATTAACAATGAAATAATTGTGATTTTCTACGTAGCGCCGCCTTATCAGAGCCGGAGGATGTGGCGACGTGTTTTGTGCCATTAACAACAATTGCGAGTGATAACAATGACTTATCAATAAACACCTGATGACGTCATCTATTACAAATAAAAAAAAATATGCAAAGACACGTGCATCGTTTCAGAGAAAGCTGCAAACGAGTCCTCACACCAGGCGTGCCCAACACGCGGCCCGCTAGCACTTCTCCATGTAAGCAAAATATGTAGTTGAACTTGGCATTTATTTGGACTTATTATTGCCCTTAAAATTTCCTTGAATCAAATTTGTTTGTTGCATCTAATTTTCCTATTACATCGAATTCACCCCTTGCAGGCGCGTGCATAGGGTACTAATTTCAGAATAAAGGGTATTTAATTAATTTCAGAATAATATTTTCTACCATTCCTGTAAAATAACTCATTTGAAATTGACTGAAGTGCTAACGATAGCTGCAATCGACATTAAATTATAAAATTACAGATAAAATCTGAATATCAAGCTTAAATGTTTTTTTAAACATATACGAGTATTGCCTACCTATTAGGCGCATGCCCCTGTATGGCATGCACGCCCCTGACCCCTTGGATCGAATCCGTTGTTAATAAAATAATTTCCATTTGTTCCATTTATTCCTTGACTTATAGGTTGGTATGAGGCTGACCACCCTTACTGTAAAAAATGGTTCACTTTGCCAATGTCACCCCTGTTTCAGAAAATGTCGGCAAGAGTTGCAGGGCTTATGTTCATTTGAGATTGGGTTTTTTATATTGTAGGTCCATATGCGCCACGTGTGAGCGCGAAATTATGCGTGTCTGCTTGTGGGAATGCCTTTTGGTATAAATCTCAAATGATACATATCTTTGCAAATTAGATTTAGATTTAGACTTCACCCACCGTTAGTCTTGTTGATGATCTGCGCCACCCCTATGACGTCACCCTCGTAGTTGCAGATGGGCATGGAGAGGATGAGGTTGGTCTTGTAGCCAGTGCGCATGTCCACCTCGCTGTTGAAACGCGGATCCTCGTAGGCGTTCCTGATGTTGATGGTCTCCTTGGTCTGCGCCACGTAGCCAGCTATGCCCACACCGAACGGGATCCGGAGTTCTTCGGCTCGGGCTCGGCTGATGGCGTCATCCAGTTCTGCGAACAACGAATAATCAACGTTAACAGAGTCTCAACAAGATAATGGTAAGGACATCTTCAGGCACAACGCATTCTGTACGGAATCTCTATGGATTACCAGACAAACGGTGTGATAGCTTCCATACATCTCCATACACTACTAACTTCCCGAATAGAAAAATACAGATAAAAACCAAACCAACCAGGCAAACCAGACAGAATGCGTCTGGTGTGTAAAAGCTATAAGGCCCGTTATTTTCAAGGTAAGCATAGCGAATTTATACTGAATGTAAAGGACGCACTTTTGTTAATCATGTGGGTAGTTTTTTTAAATATTAATTAACGTTGACAATACGGAGGCGTAGTCTCGCATTCTCTATAACATTGTTTATCTGCTTCAGTTGGAACTGTTGAGGATTATGCTGGCTGGTGGCAGAACACGAGGAAGACGAGCGTCATATTAGCAAGTCTGTTTGGGATCCCGTGGTAAGGAGAGCAAGGGGCATCATGCCTACATGAACATGTATCACGGTGTTGTTGCAGACATCTCACAACGTCAACGCTTCCAGGGGCCTGTGGAAAGATCTACCGATTAGATACAGAAAGCGATAATACATGAAAACAGTTACAGGCATTGCACACGAAGTTGCATTCTGCCACCATCTCACACGTTCCGGCGCCGGGCCGGAAGTCAGATGTGTGTAGAGATGTAGGCAAGCTTTCACACAGATTGTCCAGTAATCCATAAACAAAGTGAATAGAAGGGGTTGTGTCTGAAAATACCCTTAATCTCGTGGACAAATGTTTTCCATAAGTGCAATTTGTTTGGACAAGGAAAGTAAGTATTCAGAAAAAAGAAAACTCCACAATATTGATATATTTTCCATGCATGATAATACGTTGGAGTGTGTGTACAGCACTCCATACTGAAGAGGCACTTGACCAGAGGACAGAGTAGTTCACGTGGAGTGCGGTTCAGGCTGCAGGGCCCCTCCTGCAACTGCATATTGCATATATGCAGCATGCACTCACACTGCCAACGTCTAATATACAGAGGAAGTGTGAGAGGAAAAAGAGGTAAGGGATGATCGAGAAAAGTATGGAGTGATCAGATTGAGCAGAATGTGAAAGAATGGGATTTATAAAGCGAGCGTAAAAGAAGAAAATGCATGAAAAAGGTGATGGATATGAATGAACTGAAAAAGGTGTGTAAGGATAGGACGAAATGGAGGCAGCTCTGCAGAGGCTCTAGCCACCCCATGGTGACAGTTACATTACAGTAGTGCTCCTGCTTCAACATTATATGTTGAAGCACTAGTATATTATACTCCCTGATGACGAATGGCTGATATAAATAAGACACTTACGGTGTTATTCTCATACAGAAAAAAATGATGATCCGTAGATCAGCAATGGATAAAAAAATATGTGAATAGCACAATAAGAACCCAACATTTAGAGTGTAAGGCCTGCCTTGAAATGAACACCGAAACGGGAAGACATTTCTGACACCCTTGGTGAGGATCATACCCAAGCCCTCTGGGATGGAACGCATTACGCAAGCATTCTACCAACTGAGCTATCAACCAGATTTAACAACAAAATATCGTGCGCCTTTTCCGTAGTAACTGGGCGGTGGGACGTCATAATATTTATGTGTTTGGAATTTGTGCCGAGTCCATTATTTTGCAATCAATCATTTTTAATATTCTCTAATCGCCCTTTGTTATTTAGTTCACGCACGATAGTGGTACTTTTAACCGATAAGTACTGCATATTTGTAGCAAGGTACCACTTAGTATGTACCTACCCGTTTACCTATGATGTAAACATTTCGCACGTTTAATAATAAAGAGCAATAACTCTAAAAACATGAATGTTGGGAAATCACGTTTGAAGTTCAGACAGCCAGTACAACTTGTATGGGATGAAAAAGGCGGCCGATGTTTTATCTCGGTCATATTCGTCCAAATTGAACGGCTGTCGGATTCTACCTATTCTTCTCGCATTGTTCTTGCGTTTTATTACAAAATCTCGATTTCCCCAATTTTCGAGTTATTTCTCTTTATTATTAAACGTGCGATTTGGCACTTGCTTTATTTCATATAGATAAATATTACATATGTGTGCAAAGGTACCAATTAGTATGTACCTACTTGTTTACATGTTTACTAAGGATGTACTTATTTGTTGCACGCGTTTGAGTTTCTTGAAGTGGTACGTTTTGTATATAACTCTTGCATATATGTACTAAGGTACCAATTAGTATGTACTCATGAATAACATGTCTCATTGTTCACACATTTTGGTACTTTATATACTTAACTGCACATTTGGTATGTAGTCCCTACTAAATTGTATTTTACTATTTCACACATATTTGTATTCGATATTTATAATTATTTAATTTATGATATTTTTTAGTGTAAATCTGTTAACACAGTGAAAGTCCATTTTTATAAATATTTAAAAATATAAATGGTACAACATTGTTTTAATTCACTTTATTTTTTTATATTTTGCTCGAATATTTTCGCCTAATGAGGCATCTTCGGGAGCAGAATAGTTACAAATATATTTTATAAAATAATTTTCAAAACAATTTTTTCCAAAACAAAAACAAAATTCATAGATAATTTTTTTTTTTAAAAAAAAAATAAAGTGAATTAAAACAATGTTGTACCATTTAATTTATGTTCTAAGGTACCAATTAGGATGCAGTAATTAGTGCTTGACTTATAGTTTACGCAGTGGTACTTTATATAGATACATAAGTGTTGCATATGTGTACTAAGGTACCAGTTAGGTATACACCGGATTGTTTACTAAGGTGGATCGCTGTATGTATGGAAAAAATTAAAAATCATTTTTTCGTAATTGCGTTGTGCAGAACAGTTGCTCTATGGGGTAAGTATCTGATATAAAAAAAAATATTATCAAAATATTAATTAATTATACTGCCCCAAGTCATCAGAAAAATTACAAAAATACATAAAACTACTCATTTTTACCCCTGTGTTTAAGAATCAAGTATTAGATAAAATCAAACGAAATAAAATTTTGTTTCTTTAAAATGAATGAAATAGTTATTATTACGTGTTTGGTATGTTGTAATTTGAGAGGGGTGGGTGGAGGCACCCCCTAACTTTGTTACTCCGCGCAGACGCGCGTCACCAATTCGGTGCTCTCAGAGATGTAACTATAGTTGTACGCTACTCATATTTTTTGCGCATACAAATTTGTGAGAGATCCTAAGTGTATTTTTGATATTTCAGCGTGTTAATGCAACAGATTGGCTTCATTTAACTATGAAAAACATCTTAAAGTACCGATAACTGAAAAATATTCTGATTGATCAAAGAACCAAAAGATAAATGATCATAAGCAGTGTTGATTTGAAAACTGCTGCGGGAAATTTAAAAAAAGCTTAACCGGAAACAGAAATATGAACCATACGAAGAAAAAGCTACAAGTTTATTGCCAAATCTGTCTGACCTATCAACTGATGTCTCTCAACAACCAGTCTCAACAGTAATAGAAAAACTAGCACTTCAGAGAACGCTACCTCAAACTTCGTATTCATATTCATTAAAAAATATTGACCTTGGCATACTGGAAAAACCTGTGGATAAATTTGACATTTTCAATAAGGCTGAAGCTGCTCTTGTTTTGGCAACAAAGCGTTGGTATTATTTCAGACAACAATTTATCCAAAGTTTTCGATCAAAATAAAATTAGAAGAGCCCGTGAAAAGCAGAGAACTAAGGTCAGCGGTGTGACCATTGATTCTGATTACTAAGATTTGGGTTTATACTTTGATGGACGTAAAAAAAACCTTTAATATAGTGGATCATAAGAGAAATATAATTAAAGAGGAGCATATTAGTTTACTTAAGGACGCAAGGTCACAGTACATTGGTCATATTTCTTTAAGCACTGAAAAAGCAGCAATCATAACAAGAAAATTTATGGATATTTTAATCAGTAAAGATATCAATGTCATCCTTTTTGCTGTAATCGGACGTGATAGAACTATTGTTAATACAGATGGAATTGGTAAATTTATTAAAAAAAAATTAAAATATCTAGTAAAACCGCTGCAGTGGTGTATTTGTCAACTCCATGCCAACGAACTGCCGCGCCAATTATTTGAGTATATTAATGGTTGTACAAGTGGACCAAGAAGATACTCTGAACCCATAGAAAAGGTATTAAAAAGTTGTGAAGAGCTTCCAATAGTCTCGTTTCTAACTATCCAATGTGATCTACCTATTGGACGGAGAATAACTATAAAGTCTGGGTATTGTTCTCAAAGCTTATTAAAAAGAAACCCTGGAAAACTAGTGCATTCAAGATGGCTCACAGGAAACAACGGCTTTATGTTCTTTTTTTTTAACCATCTGACAAGCTGTTAATATTATCAATTATATAATGAAAGTGGATGCTCTTATGTGGTCTTACATCAAAACTAACCACATTGCATTAATGGTGCTAGACACTTACACAAGACAATCTAGCTGTCGCGATATTTGACAGATAATTTTAAGCAGATACTACATCCTGTTATACAGAGACATGGATATTTCAATCATCCAAAAAACATCTTACTTGCTTTGCTTTTTTATGAGTTCTAGCCTTATGAAGAATATTGAAACGCGACAGGAAACAATTTTGAGAATTCGAACTACGATCGGCCAAAACTTAATTTGATGCAAACAATTATAAAAAACCTTATAAACTGGCACGAAAATTATGTCACCAAGCCCCCTGTTACAAAATTTATGAACGGTGAATTAACATCACGTTGTTAAGAAAATCCACTGCGTGTTGACGAACTAATCTCAAGCCATTTCCATTTTCCTTGCTACACGTTAGCCACTGAAAAATTAGTAAAAATTGTAACAGAAACTTCAGCTGCTGTATGCGGTCTTATCAAAAAAGATGGATTCATTAAAACAAACCTGGAATCACGACAAATAATGCCTTTTTTCGATTTAAAGAAAGATTACCAATTCTCTTAAAATCACTTTTTTCTAGACTTCTGTTGATTGCCATTTTTTCATTTTTTTTGCCATAAAAGGGTCTTTTTTCTATCATTTATAGAGAATCATGCTTTGTGCTTAAATTTGAACTTCATTATATTTCAATTTTTTTTTTCTTAATAAGCAAAAAAAAAAGTTAAGTATATGGCAGTTTTTATGATTTTTATTAACTTTTCGAGTCTTTGGGGCAGTATAAGATCAAATATTTCGACCTAATGGTAGTACAATTTATTGTTTGTATTGATATAGAGCAGCTTTTATCAATAACGCGAAATCGAAATTCCCAAAAAAACGATTTCGATCCACCTTATTGTTTACATAACATTGTACCCATTTGTTACTTACCTTATAGGACCCGCACCATAAAATCAATAGATGGGTGGTTCAATGTAAAACTAATCCATTAAAACATTTCGAATAATGACAAATAAACAAAAAAATAAATGCGGTCAAGAAGTCAAGACGGTGACTTTAAAGTGCGTGTTTGAAATATAACAAAGCCGGTTCGAGTCCCATCAGTCTCTTTGACGATAGCTTGACCTTGAGTTAACATTTTGGTAGACACGTGTAAGTTTCGGCTCACACACCGCATATCGATGTAAAACTGAAGAAGTGACAAATGAAGCTAACGTGGGTTTGTTATATAAATGCACCTTGTTTCCTATTTCCTACGAGAGAAAACACTAAAAACTTGGGAATATCCTGTAGTTTAAACGTTTTTCGTCACTTTCATATAATTAGTCCCTGCGTTCCAGGCATTTTATTGTCGTTGAGATAAATAAAAGTATAATATTTTTTAGTGTAAATCTGTTAACACAGTGAAAGTCCATTTTTATAAATATTTAAAAATATAAATGGTAAAACATTGTTTTAATTCACTTTATTCTTTTATTTTTGCTCGAATATTTTCGCCTAATGAGGCATCAAAAAAATATATTTGTAACCATTCTGCTCTTGAAGATGCCTCATTAGGCGAAAATATTCGAGCAAAAATAAAAGAATAAAGTGAATTAAAACAATGTTGTACCATTTATATTTTTAAATATATAAATAAAAGTATGTTCACCGTCAGCAACGGTTAACGCTTTGGATTAGTAATCGGAAATTAGCGGGTTCAATTGCTCTTTGCAGCGTTGAAAAGATCATCAGCTTTACACTAATTAGGGCTGCACATTTGAAAACGTCAAAAAACTGTGACGTAACGTCAGGGGAAAAACCAAAAACAAATATTGGCTTTGTAAGGATTGTAGTCGAATAGACGCCAGGAAAAATAGAATTTGTGAAAATCACATTTGACTGTTCGATCAGTTGTTCGAGCGCGGTTATGTTGTATTGATTATTTATAATATGAGATTCCAGCCTTACAGCAACTGGGTCTTGCTTGAGAATTGGCGCTTTGTAGTGACGACCAAGCTCGTAAAAAGTCCGGTCGATAGCTCAGTTGGTAGAATTCTGGCATTCCATGTCGAGAGCTAAGGTTCGATTCCCACTAAGGGTGTCGGAAATGATTTCCCGTTTCGGTGTCAATGTCAAACCCAAAATAAATACCGGCAAGGTGAGTTCAGCCTTCACAAGAAATGTGAACCAGTCCTCCCGGAAGCTGGAAAACCTCCACTTCAACTGAAAGGAATTGTTGTGAGGCCGGCTCTCTTACCAGTACAAATAAATAGGTCCCGAAACACCACATGCGACCCCTTCGGGGGTAACGCAGGCAAGAAGTTATAGGTACTATACGTGTAGCTTAGTTGCGTTGCGGCACATATGGGCAGGAAAGTAAGTTAGCGTGATTTTTTTTTGAGATTATTAAATGAAACTAAAAAATTCAATTGTAAACATATTTATAGACATTTCGCTGCCTTAGTTCTTGTTTATCGTATACGCCATTGAGAAAATTTTACATGAGCAATGTTTGCATGTGTACTGGACCGATGTGTCTTATGAAAACAAGAAATTTATTTAAAAAATATTTAAAAGAACTTTCACATTATCGAGTTTTACGGTTTTTCTTAGCTCAGATTGTGTAGAATTTGATTCATAAGACAACTGCATGAAAAAGTCATATTTGACAAGATTGGCGTATACGATAAACAAGAACTGGGGGAGCGAATTTTATTAGTGCGTCAACAAAACAGACATCGTGACGCTGAAGAAAGGGTGAAATTGAAATGGGACAAAAATACAAACTTCAAAGGTCTCTTCTCCCATTCCAGCTTGCCTCTTATTATCTTCCATCTCTGTTCCTCCCATTGCATTGGCGTGTAATATAAGTGGATCGGAAAGTAGCTTATGGCATTGAAGCATACTATGGGACACAACTGTCAGCCCAACCTGTCAGTCCAACTCAACTGAATCCTTAATAATCATGTTAATCATCTATTAGTTAATTCCATGTTAATTCCCATGTTTTCTTGCTTTTTCCATCTTCGCGTTTCGACATCAAATATTAAGAATGCCATGATATGCGACTAAGCTGCAAATACAGTGCAATTTATTACGGTTCACATGTGGTGTGTAGAACTTATTTATTTTCACAAGTAACAGGGGCTGGGCTTACGCCAGCCACTTCACTTGAAAATTATAATATAAATATTAATGTTTAGGATGATTTATTTGGTGAGCGCTGTTTTTGTGTGTTTCACACCTCAAGAGACCTCTGCGAGCTTGGTCGTTGCTGTAGAAAGCGCCAATTCTCAAGCAAGACCCAGTTGTAAGGTTGGATGGCCCTTTCAGTGACCGGTCTATAGTAAAGGTTTATGAATTTTTCGACTCAGCGAAGAGCACATTCGAAATAAAAATGGTATATTTTTGTGCTCCGCCGGGATCCGAATCCACAAGCTTCCATTTACGAGTCCGAAGTGTTGCCACTGGACTACGGACCAGTCCAAGGTACCTACTAATGATTAGTGAAAGGAAGAAAAGATAAAACTGTCACCAATTTAAACACTTACTTTCTTTTAAGTGTTTCTCAAAGTTTATCCACATATTTATTATTAGTGTTGCCACTGGACTACGGACCGGTCTAAGATGCCAACGACACGCGGTGTACCTGAGCGGTAACAGGTAATTATGTCTTATAATAATGCATTTTTCTTTCAAGAATGTCAAATTTATCGTCCAAAATAATTAAAACGCATGCGCACCATTTCCGTGCAAATATGACGTTTAGTAATGCCAACACTGCGGAAAAAAATTGTAGCTTCCCTCACACTTTTATCTTTACATTGAAGTCACATTGGGAGCATCTTTGTTCTCTTTTTCACTAAAGACGATTTGTATGTAGGTAGTATTATTTTTCATCTCCGTTCACCCTTTTGCTCCGAGTGGAGAGGGGTGAGGTGGTGAGGGGGTGAGGGGGGAGGGAGGGTGTTTTGGCCTAAAAGTCAACGAGAAGGATTTATTTATTCGGCGCCCTAATAAGCGCAATTTTTTTTTCGACTTTCTACAAAATTGTTTAAGTTCAAAGTGGGCCGCCAGTTAATTAAGGACTTTTAATGTTTTCTCTCTTTTTTAGATTATTTTTCAAGATTTTAATTTCTTTCAAGTGTGCCTGTTGCGTTGACACTGTTTCACTAAATAATATTAATGAATCCCTTTTACTTTGTAATTTTATTTGCAGTGTTTTAGAAAATGAACTTTCTGGGTTAATTACATTTATTATTTTCATTTTCCGACGTCACATCAAAGGGTGAACAGTTTACAATGAGTGAAACACTTTTGGGCCTGTTGCACCAAGCTCCAATCAGACAAAAATCAAAATTAAGTGTGATTTCAACCTTTCAAATCAAGCATTTGGTTGCATACACGTAAATCAGCTAATGTACATTATATTTCCTGTTCAACTTCCATCATATTTTTACCCACTTCCGATAAATATTTAACCGAGATCCTTACCAGAATGAAGCAATCAAATTTGATTAGTCAATTAAATATTGATTGGAGGTTGGTGCAACAGGCCCTAATTAGCGGATCTGTAATTGAGAAAAGTCGGCGCTATGGCCAAGCGAGTCTCGACTAGCGTGTTTGAAATACAAAAACACTGTTTCGATTCCCATGGGCCGCTAGACTATAACTTTGGCCCTGATTCAACAGATCATTGAGTATTTAATCATAAATGATTTGTTAAAATAAAAGTAACAAATTGATATTGAATTCATTGATAAATTTTGTTTCTGGCTATGAAAAAAAAGGTAAGTGAATTGGTTCACTTTTGCCAATGTGAACCCGGTCTCAGAGAGAGACGGCAGGAGTTGGAAGGTTTATGTTCTTGAGAGGTTTGATTTGTACAGCATGTGTAAGCGCAAACTCATACGTGTCTGTCTGTGGGTGAGTATCGAAAACAATACTAAAATGACAATAAATATTTGCATTTAAAATTAAAGATTGTTTCAGTGAATTGTTAGATAATGTGAATGGGTCACAGGCTATTTTAATCGAAAGTGGCGCGCGATCGACAGAAGGAACCACTAAACAGAAAAAAGATCATTAGGCAGCGAGGTGAGTCCTTTCTGATAAGTCCAAGACTCCTATCCTTATTGTCTGATGATCCCTGATGGTCTACGGCTCTTGCAGATTTGTCTACTAAATTAAGAAACAGCACTTAAAACATGTAACGTGTTGTACATGTTCCTTGACTTAAAGGTTGGTATGTGGCTGACCACCCATGCTGTAGAAAATGGTTCACTTTGCCAATGTCACCCCTGTTTCAGGGAAGGTCGGCAAGAGTTGCAGGGTGTATGTTCATTTGAGATTTGAGTTTTCATGTTGTAGGTTCACATGCGGCATGTACAAGTGTGAACTTATACGTGTTTGCTTGTGAGTTGTGAAAATGCATGTAATGTGAATTCCCAATGTTACATATCTTTGCAACTTAGATTAGATTAGATAAGACTCAACCCTGTCTTCTTTGCGCCCTTGGAGTGACTGCATCACGAAACAGCGCTATAAATAAACCACCAACTCATCATTATCATTATCTCACATCTAATCTAAATCTAATCTAAATCTAAGCTGCAAGGATATGTATCATTTGAGATTCATATTAAATGCATTCCCACAAGCAGACACGCATAATTTCGCGCTCACACATGCCGCATGTAGACCTACAATATACAAAACCCAATTCTCAAATGGACGTAATAATAATAATAATATTAGGATGATTTATTTGGTGAGCGCTGTTTTTGTGTGTATCACACCTCAAGAGCCCTCTGCGAGCTTGGTCGTCGTTGTAGAAAGCGCCAATTCTCAAGCAAGACCCAGTTGTTGTAAGGTTGGATGGACCTTTCAGTGACCGGTTTTTGGTAAAGGTTTATGAATTTTTCAACTCAGCGAAGAGCACATTCGAAATATAAATGGTATATTTTTGTGCTCCGCCGGGATCCGAATCCACAACCTTTCAATTACGAGTCCGAAGTGTTGCCACTACGGACTACGGACCGGTCCAATATGCCAACGACACGCGGTGTACCTGAGCGGTCACCCATCCAAGTACTGTCCGCGCCCAATGTTGCTTAACTTCGGTGATCTATGCCATAGATTCTATGGGAACCGGTGCTTTCACCATGGTAACGTCGTTGACAGTAAGTCCTGCAACTCTTGCCGACCTTCCCTTAAACAGGGGTGACATTGGCAAAGTGAACCATTTTTTACAGTATGGGTTGTCAGCCTCATACCAACCTATAAGTCAAGGAAATTTGGCTCCATCATAGAGAATAGAATTGCATTCCTATTCACATTAAAAATAAATGTAACTGTACACAGTGATTGGGTTAGGAGAAGGTACAGCTCTGAGATGTACAAGAATATTTTATTTCGCAGTCGAGACTCGAGAAGCGGAGTGGGATGGCGGTGCGGAGACGTTGTTAAGAAAGTAATTTAAATATGTGGTTACCGCACAATAGATGGCGCCCTCCCACAACTGGGTTCCATTAAAAATGTCCTTACTAGGAGAAAGCTCGGCGAAATTATAAAGCATAGATGGCTACATACATATAATACTTATGTAAAACATACTCGTACATAGAAGTACGGGGTCTGTTAAAAATGTGATTTACAATTTTTGCAGACTATATACATTCGATTTTTTTGCTGTGTGGTCAATAAGGAGTAGTATTTTGAAGTTAACCGCCGTTTGGAAATCGAAATTGTCACAGAATCAGACGAGGATATATGATGATGCGCTAACGCACACGTCATTTCTCACTTGTGATTTTCTAACCAAAAAAAAAACACCGTGTCATTGTATAAACCGTACTCGACTCCTTGCAACTTTTACCTGTCCACAAAACAAAACATGTAAGTGCAGTGTTGTGTATGATTTACGGTGTGAAGATCCCATCGCCAGTAGAATTCAAGGTCATACCAAGAAGCATGCATAAGCATTGCCTTGAGAATTGCAGGAAGTGTTCGTGTGTTAGATTTGAAAAAGGATCACTCTGAACGCAGAAAACGCAACTAAGCTACAAACATAGTGCAACTTCTTGCCGCGTTAACCCCGAAGGGTTTCAAATGTGGCGAGTGGAGCCTATTTTTTATATATTTCTAAGGTAATCCAATCCCTTCAGTTGAAGTGGGGGTTTCCCAGCTCCCGATAGGGCTGGTAGTCATTTCTTGTGAAGGCTGTGTAAACCTTGCTGGTGTTTTATTTAGGGTTTTGAAATAAACACCGAAACGGGAAATTATCTCTGACACCCTCGGTGGGATTCAAACCCAAACACTTGGCATTGAGTGCAAGCACTTTACCGACTGAACTATCGACCGGACTCTGAAGAAGATGAAATAGAAATTGATGGATGAGTAAATACCTTTCAAGAATATTAAATTCGCGTATTTTTAACAGAGCTCGTATTTTGTAAAATGTAGGTATACATAGTGTGTATGTACGGATGTTTGTGATCTGCTAAATAAATGTTCTCAGAATGCTTAAATGTTTGCAATAGGGGTGAACGTAAACCACGCCAAGGAGAATGAAAGGGATGTAATGGAAGAAAGAAGGAATACAAAAGACTTTAAAAAACGAACATGAATATCTATTTGAATTTTTGAAATTCGAATGAGATGTATTAAAGTGAGTTATTAAATGAAATTCATTTATGAATTTTAAATAAAAATATCCGATTGAAGTGAAGAATAAAAATGTTTTTCAAGGAAGAATTAGATTGAATTGATGAAACATGAAATAAATCACGAATGAGCATAAAAAATGAAAATGATTAAGTTTTTTTTTTATACCTTTTTGAATCTAGGATCAAATGATGGAAATTCATATTTGAATTTAGAATAAAAATCAAAATGAAGACCTTCTTGAATTTTGAATGAAAATACTGAGCTCAAAATCAATATTTTATCCTCGAGTACCTGCGATTATTTCTGTGCGGATTGTTAAGTTTTTTCGGGTCAAATACGGAATGCCTCGGCGGACAGAATAAATTGGCGGGTACGTCATGAGAGGACGTGATTTCGGGGCACGTCTTTTGTGACGCACGTTCAACTTTCACTCAGGTGTATTTTCGGCAGTTAAATCTTCGCCACCTCGTCGCCGATGGAAAAGATGTCCGACATCGAGATGAAAAATCTGAGATTTCTATTGAAAGCCTCCCTCCTCCCTCCTCCTCTCTCCTCCTTCTCCTTACGTTCCATCATTTTGACGTTTTTCCAATCTACATTCTTTCTTTTACGTTTTTTAATCAGAATTTATATTTTTTAATAGTTTCTGTTAAGTACAGGATATGAATGGAATTTACAGAGTGGAAACAAGAGAAGAGCATGCATGAAAAGAGTGATGAAATTAGATGAGATGAAAGAAGTATGCAAGGACAGAGTCAAGTGGAGGCACTTGTGTGGAGGTACCGGCCATCCCTAGAGGAATGGCGGCAGGATACAAGACAAGACAAGACAGGATAAATACAAGCCACCGATATGAATAACTGGGAAGCTTTGGGAAATTTTAATCAAATATTCATTAGGACGATTTATTTGGTCATCTTCTCATTCTTTAACTTATAGGTTGGTATGAGGCTGACCACTGATATTGTAATAAAATGGTTCATTTAACAATGTCACCCCTGTTTCAGGGAAAACCGGCAAAAGTTGCAGGAGGGTTTATGTTCATTTAAGGTTTGCATTTTAATTTTCAAGCACACATGCAGCATTTGTAAGCGCGAACGTACACGTGCCTGTTTGTAGGAATGCATTTAATATGAATTTTAAATGTTAACATTATATCTCTTTGCAACTTATATTAGTAACGAAAGGATTTAAAAAAGTATGTAAGGCCAACAAGGAATCGAATTCCTCAAAAAACATATCTCACTTTTGTCGACTTCCTCATCTCTGTAGGTAGGTACTCCTAGTAAAAAACAATGCGTGAATTCCTATTGATTGTGTGCTACACATATAGTGTGACTTTTTGCCGCATTATCCCCGAAGGATTTCGCTTGTGGCGAATGGAACCGACTTAGATAGATTATTAAACATCGTTATTTTTGTGTGAATCACCTCCATCGAACCTTTTGCCTTCCGATTACGAAGCGCTAACCGCCAGACTACAGACCAGTCGGTTAAGTAACTAGTAGCTCAATATCAACTTATCTTCGATAGAAAAAAAACAGTTGTACATTTTTGCTTTTTATTTATTTATTTATTTATTTACGGCGTAAGCCTTTTACAAAAAGTATATATTAAGTGAGTTTATACAAAACTGCGAAAAAAAGAACAATAAAATACAAGAAAAAAATAATATGAAAAACAATAAAAAACAATAAAATACAACAATATCCCCTATAATATAAAATTCAACGGCCTCCCCATACAAAATAATTGTGCGTTAATGGCATTCAAACTGAAGAACTCCTGAACAGATGCACGTCATATTCACAACAAATATTGTTCAGGACTTGGGATGTGCTTCCTCATCATTAGTAGATTTTAAATTGTTGTTTTTTAAATAAATAAACATGATCAATCACAACACCTTTTTATGTAAAACCTATGCGAGAAACCAAACTCATTTTGACATTCGAATTTCAAATAAATTGCCAGCACTTCAACATAGGCTTCAAAGTTGCCATCGTTGCCATTGCCAAGTCGATTCTTTTTCGGTTGAATTCCGTTGAGTACCTACCTACCTATATTTTTTATTCATTTCAAAATTATACTTCAACCAGTTATAACATGTATTTTTTAGAAATAATGACGATCGATTAGGTCAACTTTTTATATGAAACCATACTTATTGCGGCATTTTTTTTTTTTAAGTATTATTTACAATATACAATCTAAGTTGCATAGATGCATTAACATTTATAATTCATATTCAATGCACTCCTGCACGGATACACGAGTGAGTTTGCGCTTACAAATGCTGCATGTGTATTTACAAATAAAAATTTCAGCCTCTCATGACCATAAGCCCTGCAACTTTTGCTGACCTTTTCAGAAACAGGGGACACATTTGTTAAGTGAACCCATTTATGCGATATGGGTGGTAAGCCTCATTCTAACCCTTAAGGGCCGGTCTTATAAACGAGAGACCAAATATCCGTAAGTATCTCGGCAAGTTACTAACGGATGGACGTTTACGGACTGATCTTACCGATGGTCGTCCTATAAAGCTTTTTTAGGGCCGGTCTTATAAACGAGACACCAAATATCCGTAAGTATCTCGGCAAGTTACTAACGGATGGACGTTTACCGACTGATCTTACCGATGGTCGTCCTATAAAGCTTTTTTAACCGTCCGTTAGTTCTCAATAATGCACTCGTATTTTCAATGATTTTTTGCGTGCATTCATGAACATACGTCATCCGTTTGCTGTCAAAGACGAAACATAACCTAAAGTTGCTTTTGACAAATACGAAAACGACTCAGACAGCGCATTTTAATGCATTATCTATCACTTTCGGAAGAAATTATCTTCAACAGGATAGAGCGTAGTAGTCCAATGACACGCAAAACTCACCGCAAAGAAACAATTCTTTGACAGCTGACCTAACCTCAAACCTTAACTAACCGGCCGGTATCTGCCATTAATCGATGGGTCGGCCGTCGGTTAGATCTGTCGGTAACTTTTACGGAAATAAAACAAACGGATTCTTATAAGACGAAAATTGTGACGTTTGTATTATATTTCGGTAAATTTGGTACGACATTGAACTAACGGATGTTTATAAGACCGGCCCTTAACCGTCCGTTAGTTCTCAATAATGCACTCGTATTTCCAATGATTTTTTGCGTGCATTCATGAACATACGTCATCCGTTTGCTGTCAAAGACGAAACATAACCTAAAGTTGCTTTTGACAAATACGAAAACGACTCAGACAGCGCAATTTTAATGCATTATCTATCACTTTCGGAAGAAATTATCTTCAACAGGATAGAGCGTAGTAGTCCAATGACACGCAAAACTCACCGCAAAGAAACAATTCTTTGACAGCTGACCTAACCTCAAACCTTAACTAACCGGCCGGTATCTGCCATTAATCGATGGGTCGGCCGTCGGTTAGATCTGTCGGTAACTTTTACGGAAATAAAACAAACGGATTCTTATAAGACGAAAATTGTGACGTTTGTATTATATTTCGGTAAATTTGGTACGACATTGAACTAACGGATGTTTATAAGACCGGCCCTAAGTCAAGGAATTTGAGTTTGAAAAATCCTTAAACAACGGTAATCTTAATTTATAATCTAAAGTTGCAAAAAAAGTTATTTGATGATTCAAATTGAATGCACGCCCACAAACTGGCAAATGTCATTTCACGCTAACATATAGTTGTGGCGCTTGATTTTTTTTAAATATTAGAATATATAATCTAAGTTGCACAGATACAATAACTTTTATAATTCATATTCAATGCATGCCCCCCTGGAGACACGAGTGGGTTCGCACTTATAAATGCTGCATGTGAACTTACAAATTAAATTTAAGGCCTGTAATGAACATAAGCCCTGCAACTTTTGCCAACCTTTTCAAAAACAGGGGAAACATTTGTCAAGTGAACCATTTTTTGCGATATGGGTATTCAGGCTCATACTTACCTATAAGTCAAGGATTTGAGTTTGAAAAATCCTTCAACAACGTTAAATTTAATTTATAATCTAAAGTTGCAAAAAAAGTTATTTGATGATTCAAATTGAATGCACGCCCACAAACTGGCAAATGTCATTTCACGCTAACATATAGTTGTGGCGCTTGATTTTTGTTAAATATTAGAATATATAATCTAAGTTGCACAGATACAATAACTTTTATAATTCATATTCAATGCATGCCCCCCTGGAGACACGAGTGGATTCGCGCTTATAAATGCTGTATGTGAACTTACAATTCAAATTAAGGCCTGTAATGAACATGAGCCCTGCAACTTTTGCCACCCTTTTCAAAAACAGGGGAAACATTTTTCAAATGAACCATTTTTTTGCGATATGGGTATTCAGGCTCATACTAACCCATAAGTCAAGGAATTTCTAATCTAATCTAAGCTGCAAGGATATATATCATTTAAGATTTATATTCAATGCATTCCCACAAGCAGACATGTATGGTTTCGCCCTGGCACATGCCGCATGTGGACCTACATTATAAAACCCAATCTCAAATGAACATAAGCCCTGCAACTCTTGCCATCCTTCCCTGAAACAGGGGTGACATTAACAAAGTGAACCATTTTTCACAGTATGGGTGGTCAGCCGCATACCAACCTATCAGTCAAGGATTTGAGTTTGAAAAATCCTTAAACAACGTTAATCTTAATTTATAATCTAAAGTTGCCAAAAAACTTATTTGATGATTAAAATTAAATGCACACCCATAAGCTGGCAAATGTCATTTCACGCTAACATATAATTGTGGCACTTGATGTTTTTAATATTAGAATATAAATCTAAGATGAATAGATACATTTTATAATTCATATTCAATGCATGCTTCCATGGAGACACGAGTGAGTTCCCGCTTAAAAATGCTGCATGTGAACTAACAAATTAAAATTAAGGCCTCTCATGCACATAAGCTCTGCAACTTTTGCCGACCTTTTCAGAAACAGGGGGAACATTAGTTAAGTGAACCCATTTAAGCGATATGGGTGGTGAGCCTCATACTAACCCTTAAGTCAAGGAATTTGAGTTTGAAAAATCCTTAAACAACGGTTATCTTAATTTATAATCTAAAGTTGCACAAAAGAGATTTGATGATTCAAATACAATGCACACCCACAAGCTGGCAAATGTTTTTTCACGCTAACATATAATTGTGGCACTTGATGTTTTTAATATTAGAATATTAATCTAAGTTGCAAAGATACATTTTATAATTCATATTCAATGCAAATCAATTCAAATATAATTCACACGCTCAGGCTGGCAAATGTTTTTTCACGCTAACATATAATTGTGGCACTTGATGTTTTTAATTTTAGAATATAAATCTAAGTTGCAAACATACATTTTATAATTCATATTGAATGCATGCCCTCAAGCAGACATGAGTGAGTTTGCGCTTACAAACGCTGCATGTGTAATTACAAATAAAAATTTCATCCTCTCTTGACCATAAGCCCTACAATTTTTGCCGGCCTTTTCAGAAACAGAGAAACATTCGTTCAGTGAACATTTTTTTAAGGTACCTATGGGAGGTCAGACTCATACCTCATGCTTCATACAAGATACTCAGAACATGAAAGAACTAAATAACCCTTTTACCGCAATTTTTTTTCAAATTACTTCTTAAAGCTAAAATTACTTCTTAAAAATTACTATGAAGGAGGTGTGAGGAAAAATTAATGCGAAGCCAGACTTACACTGCCCGAAGGGCCTAGCAGACAGCCGTGCGCAGCACGGTCAGTCTGCTAGTATATATATATATATGTGAAACATTGCAGTAAAAAACAAAAGAATAACCAAGAAAAGAAAGAAAAAATAAACCTATATTTATATAAACAGAAGGTTAGAAACAAAGCAAAAACATATTAAAATTAAACATGTATAAAGCATTACATAAAGTTGTTCAAAAGTATTTACATTTGAGAATATACAATATACATATACAATATATATTAAACAGTAAAATATGCTAAAATTAGTTTAGATTTTATGATGATGCTCGTTCACTCAAAAAGTACCTTTTTAAACCTGCCTTGTACTTATCAAAACTATTATTATACGATTGCATGTCCAACGCAAACATAATATTAGCCAGTCTCTGTAAGCGATTAATGCAGCTATGGTAATGAGCATTAGTAGTTGAAGCTACAGGGCGGTAAGGAACTACCTGTCTTGATCCTTGTCGAGGGATCAAAAAATTTATCTCGCCAAGCAACAGCGGACAGTCTAACATGCCATTTTTAATTTTATAAAGGGTAAGTAAATCAATAAATTTTCGTCTATCAGACAAACTAATTATGTTTAGAAAGGAGTTTAGGTGGATGGGATCAAAATCCGATATCGGAATTTTAAGTTTAAAATTAATAATTTTTAAGAATTTAATATGGACTTTTTCAATATTATTTATATGGACTGAGTAATGAGGAGACCAGACAGGTGAGCAATACTCAAGAACACTACGTACAAGCGATGTATATAAAAGTTTTAATGTAGTGATGTCCCTGAAGTCCTTGGTGATGCGATTTATAAAACCAAGCATTCTCATACCCTTCGCACAAGCAGAGGCAATGTGCAAAGTAAAAGTCAGCCCACGGTCAAAAATAACTCCAAGATCAGTGACCTCTGTTACCACTCGAAGACTGGTTGAATTGAGTGTATAGTCAAAATAAATGGGATTTTTTAATCTGAAAAAGTTCATGACTATACACTTCGAGACATTCAGTGGTAGTTTATTATTGGAACACCAGACCGCCAGTTTATTCAGTGATAGTTGAAGACTAATACAGTCATCAACACTATCAATAACTTTGAAAAATTTTAAATCATCAGCAAACATAAGAACGTTAGTGTCAGGAAATTCTTTGGTAATATCGTCGATAAATAAAAGGAAAAGCAGAGGACCCAGGTGAGAGCCCTGAGGAACACCACTAGTTGGTGTGAAGGAGTAAGATATGAAATTATCTATCTTGACAGCGATAGATCTACATGTAAGGTAGTTTCGGAGCCAAGACAAAAAACTACCAGTCACGCCCATTCCATGAAGCTTGGTGAGCAGAATATTATGTGATACCCTGTCGAACGCTTTAGAAAAGTCGGTGTAAATAACGTCAACTTGCTTACGGTTCGATAATGATTTGGAAAGAAAATTTTCAAAAACCATTAAATTAGAGGAAGTGGAACGGTTTGGTAGAAAACCATGTTGTTGGTCCGAGATAGATCTGGTAACAACGTAACGAATTTTCGTAAGAACAAGCTTCTCAAGGAGCTTGGGAATGGCTGATAATATACTAATTGGTCGATAGTTCTTAACGTCATTCCTATCACCAGATTTGTAGATTGGAGAGAGGTATGACTGCTTCCAAATGGCGGGGAAGCAACCCGAAGAAACAGATAAATTAAAAACTATACACAGAGGTTGAGCCAAAGTATGTACACAACTTTTTAACATTATTGCTGGAACATTATCAGGGCCGGGATTAGTAAGTGGCTTCAATGATTTAATTTCAGCAATGACGTCAGCTACACTAAAAGATATATTTGAAAGTCGCAAATCAGTATCTGAAGAAAAGTTAAAAGTATTAAAGTTAGAAGGGTCAACATCGTAAATACTCTTGAAGAAGGTTGCAAATAGGTTTGCATTTTCTTGGCCATTATTAGATGAAACATCTTCATAGAAAACATTATGAGGTAAGCCAAGATTGTTCTTCTTCATAGAGTTAGCATAAGACCAGAATTTATTTAAATTAAGGTTGATGGCACATTCTGTATTGGAAATGTAATTTTTGTAACAATTGTTGATTTTGAAAATTGAAAAATTTTAAATGATTTTTTGGCACATAATTTCATTGGAATTGGGAATCCTTTTGGAATGTCGTTATTAGGGCACTGCGTCACCCAGACATAAACTACCGCTATTAGATAGTCAGTGGCCATAAAAATATGATGTCTTCATCTCGACCCAGCCTAATAAACACGTCGTCTCCTCCCACATGGTTCCCGGCGCGCAAACAGCTGTAAACATTTCATAGCCCTTGTTGGGAGGCACATTAGAGTGGCCTGAATCACGTTTTCTATTATTTTGCAATATATTCCAGATGAAATGGAATTTCTTAATGAGATTACTGATGCTGTTTATTGTGTTATTTATTTACTTGTACATATAGACGGCGGAAAAGCCTTTACAGATGTGAAGCAACAAGCACCCGAGTATATAACATTACATTGAATTCCCATCGATCCCGTAATTAGAAAGAATGCATGAAACATAAAACATTCATTAGGCTGGTGATTTTTTGAAATATAAATTAAATTTTTATGTCATTCGATTTTTTCAATCAGATATTTTTTTATCAATTGACTGGGTTCATTGGTTCATCCTTTATATCGCACGTTTAATAATAAAGAGCAATAACTCAAAAAACAAGAATGTTCGGAAATCACGTTTAAAGTTCAGACACCCAGTACAACTTGTATGGGATGAAAAAGGCGGCCGATGTTTTATCTCGGTCATATTCGTCCAAATTGAACGGCTGTCGCATTCTACCTATTCTTCTCGCATTGTTCTTGCGTTTTATTACAAAATCTCGATTTTCCCAATTTTCGAGTTATTTCTCTTTATTATTAAGCGTGCGAATTATGTAGCTTAGTTGTGTGTTGCCTTTGCAGGTCTGGAAGTCTCATCACCACGATAATTCTTACCTACCAAATATCGGTAATATTTGTATGAAGACTCATCAGCTGTTCACTTGCGGCCATCTTGGATTGACAGGTCTTCATACAAATATTACCGATATTCGGTAGATAAGAATTACCGTGCTGATGAGACTTTCAGCCCTGCTCTACTGTAATGTGCTACGTTGTACCTTTCAAAGACGTTCTTCCCTTGTATCCTGGTTGACAGCGGACAGCTTCGCCAGCAGGTGTCTTTATGCGGTGCTCCCTTCACCAGCACTTGTGGTCTGGGCTGGAGACCTGTTCTCTTGCAACAGTGCTGTGCTGCAGGGGTCATTAATGACAACCACTGTGGTCGATCGCCTAGACCTGCGCATGGTAGTACTGTCAATGCTCCGATCAGAAGAGAACTGGCGGGCCTGGGATACCTTTGCCTCTCGCGTGATCAGAGAGAAGGAGGATGCCGAGCGCGTGAGGCGAAGGATGAACACGACCCGTCAAAATGTAGCAAATGTAGAAAATGTAGACAGTGTAGTTTTGCCAATTGACGCAACTGAAATGTGAAGACATGCTGTGCATGTTAAGACACACCACACTCGAAGTCATCTTTTACGGCAGTCTCGGGGTGTGACAAGATGACGAGGGGGGTTTTTAGTCAGTAAAAATCTCACATACTCTGTCGGCAGAAACGATCGCAGAAACCTTTTTAAAGTTTTCCCCTCTCAATTGGAAAAAAGTGCTATGCTACGGCTCACAAAGACTCTCTCACCTGTATCTTGTGTGACATCGAACAGCTTCGCCACCAGGTATCTGTCGTTGGGAGGTCCCCTCGCCAGGAAGAGGCTGGCTCTGTCTGCCCTGGCCAGGAGCCCCACGTTCACCAGGATCTTGTGGCAGAGCACGTCGATGTCCAACTCGTTGGCCACGTCCCTGATGAGCTCCATGAAGAGTTCTCCCTCATCCAGCTGGCGCAGCTGCTGGCGGGACACGGTGCCGGAGGGGGTGCGCGTGCGCGAGCTGGGAGATCTGGACCTCTGGGGAGGACACCACAAAATACAAAAATCAGTAAAGCAAAAAACAGTTGAACAGCAAATTTATTGACATTGGCAAAGTGAACCATTTTTAACGGTATGAGTGGTCAGCCTCATGCCAACCTATAAGTCAAGGAATAATATTTGCTGTTATTCCCGTTTCTATCAACTATTTCCGCCGCCAGTTGCCAACCATATCATGACGCTTCCACCCCAGTAGTCTCAGTGTAGCTCACGCCCGAGTTGGCAATTCAGGCGTCCAAGTCAGGGCGGGAAAACTGACGAAAAATCAATTCTTTCTACAAACACAACACAGTCGTAGTTCACCCTCTAGCGTCCGCTCTAGTTTTGAGTTTTCCTTTAGTTAAATCATCAACATCGGCCCTGATGTCACAGATTTCATAAGGTCTTTAAT
Source organism: Agapetus fuscipes (assembly GCA_951799405.1). Lineage (NCBI taxonomy): Eukaryota > Metazoa > Arthropoda > Insecta > Trichoptera > Glossosomatidae > Agapetus > Agapetus fuscipes. The sequence continues at coordinate 9,984,105 of OX637341.1, forward strand.
CTATAATCTAAGATACAAAGATTTACTAAATTTAAGATTATTTTTTTATTTGAAATGTCTACAGCAGATACGTGCAAGTTCGCGCTTACACATGCTGCATGTGTGCGATCTCAAATGAACATAATCCTAGCTACTTTTGCCAACCTTCCCTGAAACAGGGGTGACATTGGCATGGTGAACCAATTTTGCAGGGTGGTTATAATTATTGAAGGCAGGAAAATGATAAAGCACATTGTCAACTATTTAAAAACAGATAATAAATGAAAACACATTAGGAAAACTCTGAAATACAAAATAACAACGAAAATGAACGTTTAACATTTAAACTTAACCGCCAACATTACAGATCAACCGCCATGTTTCTGGCCCATACAAAAACGGTGCTCTCTTATTATGTGTACTACGAAATAAATTATCCTCTAATAATAATAATTTATCTGGTATTACAATGCCATGTTTTACCGCTGTGGGAGAGAGTTGATTCACCTAGTTCTGTTTTCGTCAGTTCCGTCTTCGATTAGGATTTTTACTGCCCAGTAATAAAGGCGCGACAACATATTTTCCTACGAGGGGATAATCAGCAGAGCGTGGGTAGCAGCGACGGACACGTGTCCTAGTAATCAAATATTAATTGGATCAATAACAGCCAACAATAATAATCTAAGCTGCAATCTTGTCGAGGAATTATAAGTGTTTTGCCAAGTCATATTTGCTGACAGGAGCCTTGCGTAGCTGTGCCAGTCGCTCTACGGCAGCTGACTGTCGCTCTACGGCAGCTGACTGTCGCTCTACGGCAGCTGACTGTCGCTCTACGGCAGCTGACTGTCGCTCTACGGCAGCTGACTGTCGATCTGCGAATGGACTAACCCTCCACCACCTTCTATAATCTGAGTTTTTTTTTTAATATAAAAATAGATTTGTGAAGAAGAATACAATTCAGCAACCTATTCTGCCTGGCGAGAAACAGGTACCTGTATTAATATCATAAATTAATAATTCATTATTGTCTCTTTTAATTAATTATTAATTAATATTTACCCAAAAATATCTGTTGAACCAGGGTCAAAATTATGGTCAAATGACCCAGGCGGGGATAGAACCAACGTTGCTCTATTCCAAACACGCTAGGAAGATCAGCCCACTTGGCCCCCATGGCCATAACACCTAATCTAATCTAATCTAATCTAAGCTGCAAAGATATATATCATTTAAGATTTATATTAAATGCATTCCCACAAGCAGATATGTATAATTTCGCGCTAACACATGCAGCATGTGGACCTACAATATAAAAACCCAATCTCAAATGAACATAAGCCTTGCAACTCTTGCCGTCCTTCCCTGAAACAGGGGTGACATTGGCAAAGTGAACCATTTTTTACAGTATGGGTGGTCAGCCGCATCCGACCAAGATATGTTAAACTTTAAGATTCATGTTAAGTGTATGCTCACAAACAGACACGCGTAAGTTCGCGCTTACAAATGTTGCAGGTGTGCCTACAAATAAAAATCCAAACCTCAATTGAACATAAGCCCTGTAATATTCCTTGTAAGTCTATATGAAACAGGGGTGACATTCGCAAAGTGAATTTTTTTTTACAGTATGGGTGATCAGCCTCATACCAACCTATAAGTCAAGGAAGAAAGGAACCTTCAAAAAAGAGTTTAAAAAAAGTTGTACACAGAACCACGGCACCCAAGAGGTGGTCATGGACCATTAAACGGTGCTCAGAAAATAAATCCTCCATTATCGTCATCATTATTTATTTATTTACGGCTGACACGGAGAAACGAAAATACCGCAGTACATATAAACAGTCATGCAGGTAACACAGTACTCCGGTCAGTATTCTAGTGGTTGAAGCATTGGAATCGTAGTAGGAAGGTACCGATTCGAAATCCAGGGGAGCGCAAAAAAACTTGTTAAATATGTTCTTCGCTGGGCCGAACATTCCTCTGCCTTTACCAAGTCCTACGACAAAGCGTAAGTTTGACTTGCGTTAGTACTAATTCCTCAAGGATTTGCACTCGAGGTATGCTGGAGTTTTTTGTTTTGTCGTGCTATTGCTTTCAACTTCACGAGGACGCCTTCCGCCATTTGACGTGCTGTGTCTCCTCTGACACATACATATGGAGCTGGTATGAGAAGGGCTTGAGCATACTTTTTGTTCACTCCAGGAGCTTTGTGATTTCTCCCATCAAACCAAGAATTTGGTTGCATATACGTAAGTCAGCTAATGTACATCATATTTCCTGTTCAAATTCCATCATATTATTACTCACTTCCGAGAAATATTTAACCGAGGTCCTTACCAGAATTAAGCAATCAAATTTGATGTGTCAATCAAATATTGATTGGAGGTTGGTGCAAAGTATGTGATTCTCTAAAGCTTGAAGTTTGAATCAATATTTACAAAGTAATCATATGATACAGGCATCGTTAACATATTACTTTAATCTCTAGGTAGCCGTATCAGTTCTGTAAGCCTTGGGATAATTTATCGTTTCTCTTTTCTTCTGTCCCTTCTTCTCTATCTTCTCGTGTAATAACCGACCGCCGGTCTCTGCGGAGGAATCCTGCTTGAATCTTTTACAGCGCGGATAAATAACAGAAAAGATAAAGAGGTTAAGCGGAGAGAGAGGAGAGAAGGGGAAACTGTCCGTTGGGAGAACACACTCTTAGAGTGTAAGTCATTTATTTAAGGTGCCGGCCATTTTATAAGAAATCCGTATCTTCTTGGACTTCTGTAAAGTGGATTTAGGTAATGGCTGCCACTAAGGGCTCCGTCAACAGGAATATGGAAGGAATAAAGGACATTGCGTCCCCCCAGTGGTTGTTTGGTTTATCTACCATTTGATTCAAAGATGATTTTTAAATGAAATTGTCTCAAAAATCACATTTTACACAATCTGACCTAAGAAGAAAGCGTAAAACACGATAATGTGAGAGTGTTTTTTTAAATATTTTAAAAATAAATTTCTAGCATTCGTGACAAACATTGCTCACGTGGAATTACCTCTTTTGGAGTTAAAACAAACAAGCGCTAAGGTGACAAAAATAGGACAATGAAATAGATGTAGTTGCGAACATTGCAGATCAACCGCTATTTTTTTCGGTCCTTGCATTCTTTATATGAGAACAACGTCCGGTCTACGGATGCGTAGATAGATGAATGGATCTGTGTGTGAGTTAGTTATTACATCTATGTAAGCACAGTCATGTATATATTGTTAGAATTTGTTAGGGTTCAATTTGATACAAACTTCGATTGAATTTATTTGGCACAATTCATTTTAGGATTCACTCACATTTGGTTCATAGTTAAACAATCGTACTATATCTCTCAACGACTCTGGTAGTACTAATGCCCCTTAAAAGTATCGCCATATCTATTTATATGTGTATAAGAGCTACTCTTGCATACACTAGAGTCTAGACCATGCTAGAATCTTCCTAATTAGAAACTTCGAACGAGCACTAGTACTACCATCCAAATACTTACATCTACAGAGACACATACACAAGTAAGTAAAAACACACAGATGCGCAATCATAAGCAAACATACACAGACATAAAAGCACACATTCGTACATTCATATAAAGTTGCAGGAGCTTATATTCCATGGGTCATAGAAGATGAATGGGAATGAAAATTTGAAATAAAAAAAAAAAACACCCCGTGATCATTGTTTTCACGAGTGTGTGGATCAAATAATGGAACATAAAGTGAGAGTACACTGACAGGGTTATTCACAACACATTAAATCTATAGCTGATCCATGGGTTATCGTTTTTTTGTATGGAAAATTCACCTTAGGTGGCGGTTGAGCCATGGATTTGCCGTGTGTGAATAACACCGTGAGTGCGCAGAGAGGGGATTAATTCTCACACCGGAATATCCCGCGGCTTCAGTTTTCCAGCAGTGGCGGGAATGAAAATGGGAAATGTACGGGATTTTTAGGTGTTTTTTAAAGCTTGATTTTTTAAAATAATTTTTGTGTTTTAAAAATGAAAAATTTCTGCTTTTAAATGTTTTTACGTGATGCATTTATAAAAAAAAAATACGCGGACATTTCTTCATTTATTTTTGAGGCATTGTCTCTGTTATCTTTCATCAAAGGTGTCAGAAATAATTCCTCGTTTTGGTCATAATAATGGTAATCATATTAGGACGGTTCATTTCGTGAGGGCTGTTTTGTATGAGTCACACCTCAAGAGCCCTTTGCGAGCTTGGTCGTCGCTAAAGAAAGCGTCAATTCTCAAGAAAGACCCAGTTGCTGTAAGGCTATGGTGACCGGTCTTTGGAAAATGTATATGATTTTTTCAACGAAGAGCAAATTTGAAAATATAAATGGTATTTTTTGTGCTCCGCTAGGATTCGAGCCCACAACCTTTCATTTACGAGTCCGAAGTGTTACCGTTAGACTACGGACCGGTCAAAGATAAATTATCATAACTTCAAACACGAAATCAAAATACCGGCAAGGTATTTTCAAGGTATTTTTGTTTACAATTTACAATTAACCATTATGTTGGAAATTTTGGTCGCTGGTTATGGACTGGAGTTTGAATACAAAGACTTTGTTTCTTGCTTGATAGTACGTAGATTTTTATTGTAGATTTTGTTACACAATTTACAAGAATAGTGATGACTTTGCCAGTCAGAATGTGATACAAGAGAAGAAGTTTTGTATAAACAGTCAGGATATAATGCAAGAGAAGAAAAGAAGAACTTTTGTTATAAACAGTTTTCAGTCTTTCAGTTTTCAGTCTTCACAAGAATTAACCCGACCCCGCGTATCTGCGAAACCCCCACTTCAAGTGAAATAGCTGCTTCAAGGCCAGCCCCCTAAACTGTACAAAATAAATAGGTCCCACTCTCCAGATGCAACTCCTTTTAGGACAACGCTGTAGGACGTTACACTATATGCACAGCTTATGTAGTTGTATATTTTTTAGTATCCAGAAGTAAAAGAACTTTGTTTATCGGTTATTTTTACAATATAACTGTATATCAAAATCTGGTTTGGACAACATACCGCTCGCATCGTCAGGGAGTCATTATTTTGTAGTATTTAAAAAAAAAACTCTTCAGTTTTAGCGTCATCGTATGTTTGTTATTTTTTCAAGAAAAACTTAAAAGCTCATCTTTTTAAAATGCGTTAATAATTATTGAAGACGCAAGTACATAACAGCTGTGACAGTTTAGTTAACATAAAGCTTTCAGCCATCTTAGCAGGCACACGGTGGTTGTGAGACTTCCTCAGATATAAGCTCTGGTACCGAGATGGCAGCTCCTTAGCTATCCGGCTCCCTTGTGCGGGTCCACACCAAGATAGAACGCAAACGACAGACAAGAAGCTGACTTTAATAACTGCAATCTATATTGCAAAGATATGTTAACGATTCTTAAATCAGACAGACTTCTAGAAACTCAAAGATACGACTCGACAAACATAGACGATGCCTTTCAAATAATATTTTTTCTGAATTTGCTAATCACGTAGTAGAGACTGGGTATTCTTTCCATAGCCACACTACTAAACTTCTGCACCCAGGTTCCTACGGATCTACTCTCTCTGCACTAGAAATAATCGAAATTAACAAATATAAAAATTCCACTAACACACTTATCAATAGCATCCTAGTCCCCAATTCATCCCCTCTGTTGACCATATTCTCGAAGAAGCAATGCATAAAAAATGACCCAGATGTCACAAACTCCACGCATGGCCGTCCTGTATGCCCTTCTTCCTTCATACCCTCACACAAAACTCTCAACGATTGATTCCGTATTTGAATCATTGAATATTTATTTAGACACCTGAAAATGCTAACGGATTGTTTGCCATACCGGTCGTCGAATTATAATATGTATACTAGCCGTAATCAAAGATGAGCAATCTTTTAAGATGAACAATTACAAAGTGAATGCCTCTACAATCAATGCAACTGTCCTCAAGTTCATACCTGTAAACATTAGTAACTTCCTACTAACTACTTGCAACTTACCACTTGCAAGGTGTCTCCGTCTGTGCTCCCAGTAACGCCCTAACGGCCGCTAACATCTGCATTATTAACGAAAGCTCCGAGCCGTTATTTCGCTGCAAAAGCTCTTTAGATTAGACGCCGGAGAAAAACGTTTACGAAATATGATTGATGTTGAACAAACAGAATTCACTTTAAAAATACATATTTATTACGAATCATTTAGATTAATTTTGTAACAAATAATTTATTAATACAGTGCTAAAGACAATAAACCATACGTTAGAATATTAATCATCATAAATTTAATTTTTGAATTTAAACTTTAAGCAATTTTCCTTGACTTAAAATGTAAAAAGTTGCAAGTTCCCAGCCTGTTATAAATCATCATCAGATATTAATTTACATGCTTTATTTGTTTATTAGTAAAAATGGTTTAATAAGAAATATAATTTGATTTAACGATTCGGTATATTTATAGATATAGATACAAAGATCCCTGCAAAAATAATTATTGAATAAAATGTGTGATTTTTTCAGCGCTACAGTGACTGAAACTATTGTGTTTTAAAAAAAGGAAATATCAATAAAAAAAGTTAAATATGGATAACCTTTACAGCTAGGCAAGTCTCCTTCCTTCTTTAAGGATTTCTTTATCATAAAATTAAAGAACAGTTTTCCGAGTTTTCCTAAAGCTTGTGTTTGCTTTACTTTTAAACGCTGATTCAGCGCGGATTTGCTTTATTTATTCTGAGAGATTTATTGGGCTTCCATCTCTTATTCTCGCCTCCCTAATGCTTTCTTTCCAAAGTTCCTACTTATAAATGTAGAATAATAAAATTAAGTCTCCGTAAAAAGACATTCTAGAATTCATACTGTAAACAGTCCTTAGCGTAGTGGTAAACGATACAGACTTGAAAACGGAACATTGTGGGTTAGATTCGTGTCTTTACCAAAGACCGGTCACCAAAGGCTTTTTATATACCTACGACGATCAAGCTCGTAGATGGCTCTGGAGGTGTGATTCACACAAAAAGAGCGCTGACCAAATAAATCGTTCTTACATTAATTGTTTAATTGATTTTTGTGTCAACATGTGAGCAACAAACGTAAATATAGATTCCGGCAAATTAGATACAAGATACTGAGTCAGATTCCCTACAACCTTGTGGTAACTACATCTAATCTAAGTTGCAAAGTTATGTGACATTGGGGATTCATTTTATATGCATTTTCACAAGCTGACACGTACGAGTATAAATTCACGCTTGCACATGCCGCATGTGAACCTTCAACATAAAAACTTAAATCTCAAATGAAAATGCTCCCTGCAACTCTTGCCGACCTTCCCTGAAACAGGGGTGAAATTGGCACAGTGAACCATTTTCTACAGCATGGGTCGCATACCAATTTATAATTTAAATATGTTAAATTGGATAAACGATACTAAGTCAGATTCTTGCAGGCTGGTGGAAACTACAAACTGGGTTAAATTAACAAATGCACCAAACTCATTTCCATCTACAGACAGACACACCATTAAGCTTCGATAATTTAATTATATTTCTCTAGTTCCTCCCATACGGAAGCTTGCCAAAACCTGATTTACGGTTTGTTGATGCTTGGGAAACTCAGGGGGTGGGAATGGGAACTTGTCGAGATATATTTCGCGAGTGATGGGGCTCATTGCGCTCCATGATGAATTTATTTTCTTGGAGAGTGATTTCCAGTTATTGCAGTTTTTCGGTGTTATTCACACTCAGCAGATCCATGGCTCAGCAGGCACCTAATTTTCGATACCAGAAGATGATCAGCTACAAACCTCAAATGAACCCTGCAACTTTTGCCGAACTTCCCTGACACAGGGGTAACATTGGCAAGGCGAACTATTTTTAACAGTGTAGGTGGTTGGCCTTATGACCAATGACTAATAATAAAACCAAAATGAAAAATATAGAGTCGAAATGACCTCTAATAGAGTCCAAATGACCTCTAATAGAGTCTACACGACCTTTGATGAAGTCTCCCGCTAATGTGGGAGAGGTTGGCGGTAAAAAGATGAGACATTAATGAGTTCCTAAGAAAAAGTTGTTGAAGCGCTGGGAGAGAGAAGCACTGGGATGAGGAGTGCTCACACGGCATGAGGAGATGGCGAGTAGATGGGAGAGTAAGCGAGCTAGTCAGCTTGGCTAGCGTTGTGATATGAACTTGTGTGGTAAACATCTTACAGGACACATTATAATAAACAGGTATAATCTAATCTAATCTAAGTTGCAAGGATATGTAACATTGAGGATTCACATTATATGCATTCTCACAAATGAACATACACCCGGTAACTCTTGCCGTCCTTCCCTGAAACAGGGGTGACAATGGTAAAGTGAACCATTTTTTACAGCATGGGTGCTCAGCCGCATACAAACCTATAAGTCAAGGAACTCACAGGATATGGATTAAATTAGAAAGAAAGTGTAACATTATTATCATTTTCAATTCCAGTGAAGCTTCTTTTACTGTAACGCTGTCGTCGTTCCTCTAGGGTTGGCCAGAACCTCTACAAAGTGCCCACCGCTTATTCCTATCCTCAAACACTTCCCTAAGGATCCCTTATTTATACATTTCCTTCTTTTACACGCAATCTGTACATCCAAGCCTGTAAAGGTTTTACTTATTTGATCAAGCCTTTCTTTTCTCGGTCTTCCTCTTTTGACTCATACACTTCCTCTGTAAGGAAATTACTATATTTCTTAAGCGTTCATCATCAATTCTTTCCAAATGCAAAACTATTACATTTGTAGAATATTTTATTTTTTAGGGGCAGTTTGTATTATCATTAGGACATTAACTGCCACCTAACAAACATCAAGACGCCGGCGGCACTTCGATAAGTGTCATTAAATTTTAAAATAAAAAATACTTCAAAACGTATAACAATTGCTTTCCCCACTTCACTGGAGTGGTTGGCATAAGACCGACCCTCTTAGCGGTAAACATAAATATGTTCCAATCGCTACACACGACCCTTTCAGGGAAACGCGGAAAGAAGTTAAACTATATGTGGCGTTTAGCACTAGCTTAAAAAAAGACGAAGACATGCTTCTGCAAATGATTTGTCTCATGTGAATAAAGCTTCACATGAAAAAACAATAGTTAGCGAGAATAACAAAAAACCCTGAGGTCTCCGCAAGTGGAGAATTAGTGGAAGGTCGTGCAAGCCTTCAGTGGGCAATCATCTGCTTTATAACAATATAAATCTACCCTTTTCCCTGATGATTTTTAGTTTCTAAGAATAGTTTTAATACTTTTCCCGATTGTTAGTCCTATTTCATAATTTATGTTTTTACAAATGATGCATGTGTGCTTACAAATTAAAATTCAAACCTCAAATGAACAAAAGCCCTACAATTTTTGCTGACCTTCCTTCAAACAGGGGTGTCATCTATAATCTATAATTATTTGCGCCCTCCACAGCCCTCAACTGGCGCGGTAAGGCATTCCACAACAGAATACCGGCAATGCAAAATACACAATCCAATTTGAATGCTTTTAAAATAAAAAAATAAAAAATTAATGGCACTGTTCCACGTGGGAACTCTCCGCTAACGATCAGAACACTAGTTAGGATTTGTCTATCGATAGTTAGAATGATAGATAACCAGATTATCAATAGTTAGAATGATAGATTATCAGATAATCGATAGTTAGAATAATAGATAAACAGATTATCGATAATTCGAATGATAGATATAACCAGATTATTCATCGTAAGAATGATAGATAAACAGATTATCGATAGCAAAGTGAACGCTGAACCATCAAGCTATCGACAAGACCAAGTAAGGAATATGCAAACAAGTTTTCGTTCCCTGAAAACTTTTAACGACCTCCTGTGCTTGCAAAAGTTGACTCGGTGAAAAAATATTTATTTATGATGTTATATATGAGTAGGGGGGAAGCACAAAAAATAAACAACCTAACAAATTAGGAACTTCCGCGCCGGATGTTGGGCGGGAAGGACGCAGACTTTGTCATGAAAAACTTAGCAAAGTTTTAACTCGCCGAGGTAATGAATTGACTTCACATTTTAATTCTCTTCTTGGTAAATAAAGCGCCACCTTTGTTTAAAAATTAAAAAACAAAAACAAAGTTTGATGGATGCTTCTAATCTAATCTAAGTTGCAAAGATATGCCATGGGGAACCCATTTATTTTCAAGAGTGAGAGTTCCTTGACTTAATAGGTTAGTATGAGGCTGAACGCCCACGCTGTAAAAAAACATTTCACTTTCGCCAATACAACCCTATTGAGGGAAAGGCGGCAGGAGTTGAAAGGTTTACATTTATGTGAGGTTTGGTTTATTTTGTAAGTAGGTACGTAAGCAGCATGTGTAAGCTCGCACTTACATGTGCCTACTTGTGGGCATGCATAAAATATGAGCGATAACCTTCAATATGTTTTTGCAAACAAAGGTTATAGATTATAGAGGACCAGCCTTATACCTACTTGTCAATTTATTAAAATTTGTAAGGTTCTATCCCGTTCCCAAAAGAGAAGGTTCTCATTTCTTATGGAGACCATGTAGAGAAAATTTTGATTGATGATGGCAGACAACAAAATGGGAAATTCCCAAACACCGAGTTGGGGAATTTCATATCTGACACGCTCAGATACAAGTTTCAGATAGTAGCAGTTCGGTAAACAGACACGCTGCCTATAATCTAAGTTGGAAATAAGTATTAACATCAAGTATTCCCATTCAGTGTACGCCCACAAGCAGGAGCGTGTATGCTCACGCAATCTCATGTTGCATGTAAACTTACAAAAGAAAAACAAACTTTCGTTGCAGAGGCGAAATCAGAACCAAGATCTTGAAAGGTTAAACTAAACAGGTGATTACTTGGGATACACATATTATGATTGATTCAGCTACCTGTCAACAAATGAGTGAGACTATAGGGCGACAATGGAAAAGATAGATTAAAGTTAAGATACCTTAACTGGTGAAGACGCCAGCCACAACTGGAACAATTCCGACGTCACACTTGTCCTTTTAGATCCAGAATTAACAATTGGAGCTTCAGAAATAGCGTGGACCCTTCTCAGCACGTCGGGACTTGCCTTCTCCCTCAGCCACTTCTCCAAGAGCTCAGGGTTATCAGTCACGGCTTTATTGAAGGCGTCCATCTCCTCTTCAGTGACGTCAGAAACTGGAAAGGGTGACAGGTCGATCGGACTAGCTGCGTGATTTCTAGGATCGTTCTTATACGGACTATACGCGCTGTTCTTTGGGGAAACTGGTAAATTGCTCGATGACCCAGATAGGCTATGTCTCTCGTTCAAACTATTTGGTGAAGCTTCCCTCGAGTATTTCACCGGTGACATGTTTAGCATCAAAGAATTTCGATGCCGCGACACCTTGTTAGGACTGCAGATCTGCACCGGGCTCGAGCATTTGGTGACGTTGATGGTTTGATTGTTTTTGAAGCCATTGTTTTTGACACTAGACACTTCGGAGTCGTCATCGCTCAGGAAAGCATTGTCCGTGAGCTCCACGCTCTCGCTGCACGCCACTTTGTTGTGAGCCCTCAAGGTGGTGTTGGCGCTCATCACCTCCTTTAACACACTGACACTCAGGATGCTGTTGCCACCTTCTTCACTCCTTAATTTACTTTGACTAGACACATTCACACTTCTACTTTCACTTTTGTTTCTTATCTTCGTTTCATCCTTTTCAAAGTTCTTCTTTTTGTTGTCCCATTCGGATTCTGCGTAGTCCGTTGGGAGTTCATATACAAGTCTGAGAAGGTCATTTGATGGTCTGCTATTTGCTGATTTGTCATTCTGAATCTTTTGATTTTCTCTTTTTGCTCCGTTAACTTCTGGGTCAGATGATGGGTTAGATTTCCTTCTAGTCTGTTTATCGTTTTCTGTCCCACCTTCGCCATCTCCGCTTTCACCAGATTCTGGCGGGAGGCTCATGCTTTATTTTGCTCTTGGGCCATATTGAAGATCCTTAACTGCTGTTGATTCCACATTGTTGATGACTTCCAGAATCTGAAACAAGGAAAATAATGTGATTACAGCAATGAATACAGAGCAATACAATAAACAAAGAGTTGAGAAATGAATTAATCCATGACTATGATCAATGCAGAAAACGAAGCACAGTGTTTGGAGACCGCGCTTTCACCGTTGCGGGACCGCCCACTTGGAACCAGCTGCCTCCTAAAGTGCGCGCCAAGGAAGGGATCGAGAGCTTCAAGAAGGGAATGAAGCCCCATTTCTTCACCGCCGCGTCAAGCCTGAAAGCGCCCTTGCAGTGACAGCAGTCACGAAACGGCGCTATACAAATCATCGAAGGAAAAAGAGAACATAAGGGTTTTTTCATTGATGCGTGTGATCTATGCTTTTGATTTTTTATCGAACCTTAGTTGATCCAGACACAATAAATTTTTGCGCTAGGTTGCAGCGACTTAATCAGAACAAACAGGGTTACAAGTACAACAGCATGCCGGTAATGAAGGCAGCCCCGACTTATCGATAGTGACGAGATTGCAGGCTGTGGTCTATACTCTGTAGGAGAAGCCTTGTACTCTTAGCATGAAACAACAAGTACGTTAATCTGCCGTGGGGAGTAAATTATGTATGGATGTGATGTGTAATGTATGGACATCTGCCATACAAAGATTCAGCAGCGCGCCCAATGAGGGTAAATGGTAAGGCATACTTCCATACGTCTTTAGCTCCCCGCGACATGTGAACGTTAACTGTTTGTATATTGAGGTATATTGAGTGTATATTGAGGAGTGTATATTGAGGATACATATCTTATGTGATCCATACAATGGACTCGGCGAAAAATTGCAATTGTAAATTTCTTAGGCGGGCAAACGTCAAAGGTCTATATGAATAGGTCTTTAGCAACCAATGCCCACATGTTGTTTGATTTTTTCCTGGCAATCCGGCCACGTGACGACACAATTTTTGTCTTTGGAATTTGTTCCAAGTCCGTTTGTAAGTATCACATTTGACTGTTCTCAGCTTAAATTATAAATTTGGAAAAATTAGAACACCATTAATAATTCAATTTCAGCACGACGTATCTTTAAAAATAAATGTTACAAAAAGTCAAGCGTTGAAAGGAAATTACAGGCTATGAAAGAAATCATCTTCCTTTCATGTTGCTGGGAAACCTTTTAGAACTTTTAAATATAATTATCGCCTTGCCGTTAATAACGTTTAAGAATGTTCCCTCACAACGCTCCTTTTAATCTCCCGACATAACGATCGCCCTGTCAAATGACGTCACTCAGAAGATGTCGGAAGCTAATTTTATTAAAGGTGAATTAGATGCGTGGACTTATTTCCAGAAAAATTACAAAATATCCGAGGAATGCGCACTTCATCACCTTGTCTTTCTTATAACATTAATAGCCTGCCTTCCCGTGCCACGCACGATTTCAGCATTCCAGTTTAAAGTACGGCTTCGTCAGCTCACTTTCACTGCGCAGATTTTTAACGTCCGAGCAGTGAATGTGGAAGTTTTTATACGTCCCACTACAATACTAGGCTTCCGATTTGGCACCAAATATTAAAAAAAAATAGATAAACCGGACAGAATTTGTTCTGTGCGAAAAAGCATTAAGTGAGTTATTTAGTTTTGCTAACTGTAAAAATTGGCTTACTTTCGCCAATGTCACCCCTGTTCGAAAAATCGCCAGGAGTCTCTACACAGCATGTGTAGAGCGCTAACTCCCGCGTGTTTGCTTGTGGGCGTGCATTGAATGGGCACATCTTTAATGTTAACGTATCTTTGCAACTAATATTATAGGTATCAGTTTCAAAAGCAATCCTGGATTTCCATCTTTTAATCTAAGTAATATGAACAAAGTTTTTCGATTAAAATGATTCGTGTTAATTCACTAATTAACACCCGTGTTCGGAACAAGTTGTCCACAATGAGCGCACTGTAATCAGCGACGTCAGATGGTGAGATGCCTCAGGAAGCACATTCCGCCCTGGCACACTGCGGGAGCACGGGGGAGGAATACCGGGAAAAGTGCGAGTGGAGCAATTTACATTTATGAGGTAAACAAGCACCCGGGATGCAATTACAGATTGTTAGGTTTATGTTGGAATTACGACCGTTTGACATATTTACAATATTAATAACTATACAGTTAATTTTTTACTAGGATATGAGACGAACCGTAATGAGAGAACTAACATTATTCTCGAAGTTTTGTTAGCGACGTAGCTAACGTCTTCAGGAGACACCTTCACTGCACGACGACTGAGGATGAACTGATTTCTAATAACTGGTAACTAATAACTCGCTCCAAGGTATGCAGTGATTTTTGACAGTTGTTGTTATTAGAAATCAGTTCATCCTTAGTGTCTCCTGAAGATGTTAGCTACGTCGCTAATGAAACGTCGAGAATAATGTAAGTTCTCTTATAACGGTTTGTCTAATATCCGAGTATTTTTTTTTTTACTACGTAGCTATTATTAGTGTAAATATTATGTAATTAGAGGTGACTGACGGAAGGACTTTAGTTCCTGGATCAGTGGAGATTATTTAAAAAGGAGCAAAGCTGTCTGTTGCGTTTGACTTGTATCGGAGCTGCCGAGCAATACAGTACAAAAGTTAACGCTGTGAATGAACCAAATGTGAACGAATTCTTCAAATAAATTGTGTTAAATAAATAAGCCGAAGTTTTCATTAAATTGAACCCGTAAATCGTAACACAATGTTAATAAATATGTTAGCATTTAAGATTCATATTAAATGTACGCAAACAAGCAGACACTTTAAATTCGCACTTACACATGCCGAATGTATACTTACAAAACAAGACCCAATAAGCCCTACAACTCATGCCGGCCTTCCCTGAAACAGGGCTGAAATTTTTCAGAAGTGAAACAATTTTGACAGCATGGGTGGGCAGCCTCATCGTTCTTTATTTTTTTACTCTGTCCTGTGTATGGATTTTTCCATTACTTTCAGTAAAAGGGTTCAACTTTTTTTTTTTTTTAGAAAATTCAGCGAACTGTAAAATCCCGTAAAAAACTGTAACTAGCTCCCTTCTATGCACTACAAGTACGCAGCTTATGTCAACACTCAACCACAGCGTTTAACAAAAAATACATCGAGAGTAAAACAGCGCCTTTAGTGGGCTTTTTAGTTTCCATACATTTTTAGTAAAGTTGATACGTGTTATTTTATACTTTGTGGACTGGTTTTTAGAGAGTAATTAACAAAGCGCTTTTGAGTCGTGATGAAATTAGCAGAGACGCTCATAGCTGGGAGTAACATGCAGCCCCCTGCCCTCCTCCTGCCTGCTCACCCCCTGCCTGCCCGTCCCTGCCTGCTCCTCCTGCCTGCCCCGTGTAGCCTCCGACCCTTAAATACATTAGCCTTGATGCTGAAATACTGTTTAAAATGTGTAAAATTTTAAAAATGTAGCGCTGTCACCGTTTCTCTAGAGGTAGCCAGAATTTCTATAAAGTCTCCTTCAAATATTCCTTTCCTCTCAGTTTATTCGTATCTTGATCGAGCCATTTATTTCTCGGTTTCCTCCTTCCCCTCTTGCCCCGTACATTATCCTGTAGATATTATTAGTCAAGCTTTCATCATCCATTCTGTTCAGATTCCCAAACAACAATAATAAGCTATAATCTAAGTTGCATACATGAAGGATCCGTATAAAATGTATGATGTTATGTTATTATAAATATGAATAAAAATTAAAAAGACATTGCCGTTGATGGCGCGGTCGTTAGCTAAAGGACTACGGAAACAGTCGTGTTATTTCGGCACAACCGAGTTCTCCCGACGCTGCATGCTGCCTGAGCTTGGACACAGCAGTCTGGAGCGAGATGTGACCAAAGCTAGATGTGCCACGCAGCGCTGCGAGGTGCAGTGCGGTAAACCAAGATGGTGGCACTGTAAACGTGGCACGTGGTTGTGCCAGGAATGCGGTATATCAATGGAGCTTCCACCCTTCCCCGTGGTTTTCCTGCCATCAAAGGCACCCGCCTTGTGAACCGGAGCCTGGTGCAGAGGAGCTTCCACCCTGGGGCTTTACCTGTAAGAGGCGTTGGCCTCGTGGACTACCGTTTTCAGGCACCGAGCCCCGAGCCGTGCTCATTGCCTCCCGAGCTTTGTTGAAGTTTCCCTTGTCACCATAATTATGGCGAGACTCCAGCCAACGTAACAGTTCTTTGTGGAAGTGATTTTTAGTGTCAAAGTGCAGGCCTGGCCATTTTCTTCTTTCCCATTTTAATCTCAAATTAAGTTAATCAATCCAGGGCTGGAAGTCTCATCACCAGGGTTATTCTAACCTACCGAATATCGGTAATATTTGTATTTTTGAATTATGCAACCTTTTCGAAAATAGAATAAGCAATACCACTAGAAAAGAATTCCCACGCCCTGATAGATGATGATGATGATTGCTAGCCGGGAGTATCTATCATAGGTACAACCTGAGGTACCTCTCTAAATTTTATACACAACAATACCTACAAGCAGTACGTGTAAGTTCATGCTTACACATGCCGCATGTCTATTTACAAAATAAAAATACAAATCTCTCATGAACATAAGCCCTGCAACTATTGCGAGCCTTGGGAAAGTAAACCATTTTTTGCAGTATGGGTACTCAGCCTCATAACAACTTATAAGTCAAGGCACTTGTGGCAATATTTGAAGAGATGTTTCCAAAATCAATTAATCCATACATCTAAGATTTGACTTAATAACATTAATTACATTCCCTTTGAATCACTCCTGAAGTACCTACCTACCACTTACAGGCATGGAGGAATACTTCCATGCTTAGGAGCCCAACTGGAACTCTTAATGGAATCTTTCACTTAGCAGAGCTCAGCTTATGCTAATCAAATATTAATATTCTTAAAGAGAAGAGGACTAGTTAGTCCGAGGGCTAACTTAATGAAATCAACTTTTGTTTTAATAGATTCTGCGTAAATGATCTACGGCTCAAATACTGTACATTAAATTGATTAAATCTTGAGCTTAAAATAAATGTTCAGTGATGGAAAACATTTTCAATAAAAGATAAAGTATAATAAAAATACAGAGTTTGTTTAACAATGTGATAAAACAGAGAATAAGCCCACAGCTTGTATATCACTGTCACTGAACAACGGATTACTAAAACATGCCACGTTTTTCAGCTGTCCATCTATAATCTAAGTAGCAGAGATATATTAAAATTTAAGATTCATATAAAATGTGTGCCCACAAGTAAGTTTGCGCTCACACATGCCGCATGAAAACTTACAAAATAAAAGCGCACACCTCAAATGAACACCACTCTTACCGTCATTCCCTGAAACAGGGGTGGCATTAGCAAAAGTGAACCAATGTCTACAGGATGGCTTGTCAGCTTCATATCAACATACAAATATCTCCTCTGTCATCAACCTTTTATAATCCACCGATTTTATTATTCTTCAATTTCTTTACAGCCCAATTCCAGCCTCTGCCTCCTACTCCATCATCACGCTCCAACTCAGTCTGGGTCTTCCCTCTCTTCTTCTTCCTGGCTGGTCATCATTTTTTTGGGAATCCGTGTGCCTGGCATTCTGTGAACATGTCCAGCCCACC
Source organism: Agapetus fuscipes (assembly GCA_951799405.1). NCBI lineage: Eukaryota > Metazoa > Arthropoda > Insecta > Trichoptera > Glossosomatidae > Agapetus > Agapetus fuscipes. Next base: position 10,001,729 of record OX637341.1, read on the forward strand.
GCAGTTTGTGCTGTCTTATATAGGTTCAAATACAAATCTTTCTATTTTATCTACTTATTATTTAGTTTGTAAACCTATCTACACAATCTGTTTTCTAAGTTGCAAGGATCTATTAGCATTCAAAGCTCATATTAAATGCATGCTCACAAACAAATACGTGTAAGTTTACGCTTAAAAATGCTGAATGTGTACTTACAAATTAAAATCCAAACCTCAAATGAACATCAAGCCTGCAACTTTTGCCGACCTTCCCTGGAACAGGAGTGACATTGGTAAGGTGAACCATTTTTTCAGTATGAGTGGTCAGCCTCATACCAACCTATAAGTCAAGGAATAATTTTTATCACTTCCTTCAATTGCTTCCATGGAGTGCTCGTCTCTACTCTAGTACGTCTATGGATAAATATCTTCCTGTATTTTTCAACGCTTCAGTACCACAGTGCGTACCTGTTTGCTCTACACGGGCACATAGTGTGGTGTGTTTTTGCTTGGGGAAGGCGAGCATGTGGTTTCAGGTTTAAACACCCTCCGGCAATCGCGCTAATGTACCGGAAAAACCTGAACTTTCACGCCATAGGGGATGAACGTGCGAAATATATATACATGCAGGTAAAATATCGGGCAACAGTACAACAACGCAACTGCGGATAGGCGAACACAAGTTTGATGCTGTGAACAGCTTTGTCTATCTCGGAGCCTTGATAAACAATACCAATGATACAGCTGAAGAAATTAAAAAAAAATACTACTGTCAGCTAATCGCCTCACTACTTCGGCCTCATAAAACAATTTAAGTCGAGACTACTGTCACGGAGATGTAAAACCACTCTCTACAAAACATTAATAAAACCAGTCCTCACATATGCCTCCGAAACCTGGACACTGACCAAGCGTGACCAATGCTCTATCGACGTCTTCCAAAGGAAAATACTTCGACGTATTTATGGTTCAATGAAGGACAGAAACATATGGCAAAAAAAAAAAAAAAAAAAAACGCAACTAAGCTACACATATAGTGTAACTTCTTGCCGCGTTATCCCCGAAAGGGTCGCATGTGGCGAGTTGTACCTATTTATTTTTACAAGTAAGGGGGCCGGCCTTACGCCAACCACTTCAGTTGAAGTGGGGGTTTCCCAGCTCCCGAGAGTGCTGGTACTCATTTCTTGTGAAGGCTGAGTAAACCTTGCCGGTATTTTATTTTGGGGTTTGAAATAAACACCGAAACGGGAAATCATTTCTGACACCCTCGGTGGGATTCAAACCCGAGCTTTCGGCATGGCAAAGAAGATATAACTCCGAATTGTATGAGCTGTACCAGGACGCTGATGTGGTCTGCTCAATAAAGGTCAACAGACTGCTGGGACACATTCAGCGAATGAACCATCGGAGCCTGGAGAAGACGATTGTAATGACAAACCCAGAAGGACTCAGGACAGTGGGAAGACCACGAGCAAGATGGCTGGATGGGGTGGTGGCGGATTGCCGTGCAGAGGGAATATGGGACTGGAGGAGGAAGATGTCGGATAGACAGCGCTGGCAGCGGTTGATGAGAGAGGCTAAGATCCACCCGGACTTGTCGTGCCAATGAAGATGATGATGAAGGTAAAATATATGCGCTACTAGACCTTTGACCGGGTGTCCAGACAAACCATAAACAATCCGGGCAGAATGCAATCTCGTGTGAACAGGCTATAAGGGTGTGTGCATTGTCATTGTGAAGATTCACTTTAAATTAACACAGCAAATATAAAAGCAAAGTTTTTTCTCCACGAGTTGAGTTTAATATCTCGAGAAACCATAAGAAAAAAACTTTGTTTTTATTGCTGCTTTATTTCAACCATTAAAAAATTATTTCACAAATGTAAGAACTGTCGCGTGTTGCTTCACTTATACTTCATCTTCAGATATTATGCGACCAACATAAATAACTGCTGTGATGTATTGATATTCCATATTCCAGAGCTGTGTAAAAGATGCTCACACATCCAGAGTCGCTTTAATATCATATCTTTCCGACCAATCAAATGAAAACTGCAGTGTTCCTCTCGCTCCCTCTCTATCCATCTCGCTCTCACGCGGACAAAGTGCCAGGTCAGCGGGAGACCGGGAGAAAGAAAATTTTAGCACAGTGATTCTCAACCGATGGTCCGCGGATCATCAGTGGTCCCCGAGACCCTCGACATATTAGAAAAATAAATCCTCCGCATAAACATCGTGCAATCTTATCAAAGTAAAGTGGCAAAGATATATTAACATTTAAGATTCATATTAAATGCACGTCCACAATGCTGCATGTGTATTTACAAATTAAAATCCAAATCTATATATTATAAAAAAATTAAATAATAATAATAATGAACATAATCCCTGCAACTTTTTCTGAACTTACCTGAAACAGGAGTGACATCGGAAAATAACTAATTTTTACAGTATGGGTGGTCAAATTCATACCAACCTATAAGTCGATCGAGCTGCAAATATAATGCTACGTCTTCCCAGACCGATGGGGGCGCACGTGGCGTGCGAAACCTATATATTTTCACAGGTAAGACGGCTGGTTTTATGGCTTAACGTTATTTGAAGCGGGGTTTTCCCGTTCCTGGTAAATTGAATTTCAATTGAAGCGAAAGCTAACTTGACCTTTCCGGTATTGTTATATAGAGTTTATAATAAACACGAAAAGCAAAAGTATTTTGTGACACTCTTGGTGCGGATCGAGCCCTAGCCTTCTGGCTATTAACACGGGCTTTTTAGCAATTAAGAGATATGCACTAACAAAATAAAGCTTAGATTTAGAATAAACACGAGCCCTGCAACTCTTTCTACCTATCTTTGAAACAGGGACAAAAGTAAAAAGAATACTGTATAAATATAATAAAAAAGTGGTTCAAAGCCGATAAAAAAACAAGCAGGCCCTGGTAAAAAAGGTTAGGAATCACTGTTGTAGAAGGATTGGATTGGGTGGAGGAAAACACCCCCTGACTCTAACTCTTGAAAGTTTTACCACTTTTAAACCGGCAGGGGTGGCTGGATGTAGCTAGCAATTTCAGAGCAAATTTAAAAAGTCATATTTCAGTGTTAGAAAAGTAATGAGATATGAGAAGTATATGAAGTAAGCCAGAATAACGACAACTAAACACTTCTGCCGATGCCACTCCTTTTTCAGGCAAAGAGTTGCAAATTTTATGTCCCTGAGATTGGAGTTAATATTTAGAAAATTAACTAAAGAATGACCTATTTGATGAGCGTTGTTTTTGTGTAGATCACACCTTAGGATACCTCAGCGAGATTGGTCGTCGCCATAGAATGCGTCAATTACCAACGCTGGATGGACCTTTTGTGACCGGTCTTTGGTTCAGGCATATAATTTTTTCAGCCCAGCAAAGGGTATTAGAGCTCCACCGGGAATATAACGTACGTCCTTCGTTAACCACTAGACTACAGACCGATCACTACTCAAGTATTGATGAAACAAGTGTTACACATGTCTGCTTGTGAGTGAGCATAAAATATTAATCTTAAATTTTGACATATATTTGCAATTTAGATTATACCGTAAAACGATAGGGATATTCGTAGTTGCCTAAAAGAATACCGTTCTCTGCATTTTACATATTCACTGACTTGTGTTTTCACGTACAATACTATAAACCACCTCAACTCCACACAAACCAAAAAACAAATGTGTTGTTCGAAGAGAATACACTGTAGCTGTGTTGTCAGGGCCGCATCAGTAAATCTTTTCCCTCATACACTCAAGCAGGCCCCGAGCCCTGCCCTGACTTGGATGATAGTATCTTTGACAAATATATTTTAAAAAAGTATCTGATACACTGAAGGTCGCCGAGATACTGTTCTCTAGGATATTTTTATGTTGACTTCAATTATTATTAATTTATACTTTTGATACCTAAAGTATCTCCATCAGGTCTGTTCAACATACGGCCCGCGGGCCACGCGACGACATCAATAAATATCGCGCAATAAGTTCAATCATTTTAAAAAGTCATCCATCATTAGGTACTTAGTTCAATCATCCATCTATCGACTATGACAGTGGTCGGCAAAGTGTGGCTGGGACGCGATAATTTTCATTGAAAAGAATTGGAAAGAAAACAATGCCATCTTATTTTCGATATTATGTTGGACACCCCTGATCTACATGGTATCTTTCATCCAAATTAGAGACAAAAAATATATCACAGACAGGAAGCTCCAGCTCCCACAGACTAATGCGCAGTATAGTGTCTGGTTGTGGGAATGCATTAAATATGAATCTTAAATGTTAACAGATCTTTGCAACTTCGATTATAGATTATAGACATCTTGTGAAAAACAATTAGATACTTTTCACCTCAAACATCTCTAAGTATCTAGATACTTTTGCGCGTTCATCTTTTACCGCTCCGTCCTTGAATAAGATGAATGGGCATTTAAATGTACATACAAGGGCGCCCCCCCCCCCCCCGCCCCCCTGGTGCGCCCCTGGTACCCTTTATTTAGTCTTATCGGGACTTAGTCCGGATCTGTGCTGATACCTTGAGCAGAGGCGTTTCATTAAAATGCCATTTCAGACGAAATATTTCTCATTTCGGGAACGGGGATAGCTTTGCTATTTGATTAAAAGAAATTCTGGACGTCTCACCTGCAGTAATGAATAGTTGTAGGTATTCTTTACTTCTGAGGAAATAAACCGTAAGGTAGAATATCACATAAAGGCATGTCAGCAGATTATCACGCAACTGATCTTCACATGAAGTGCAACTTGTTACCGCGTTGTCCCCGAAAGGTCGCATGTGACGTGTGGAATCTACTTATTTTAAAGGGTAAGGGGGGCATCGCTTCAGTTGAAGTTGGGATTTCCCAGCTGCCAAGCCGAAAAGGGTTGTTTTAATTTCTTTTGAAGACTGAGTAAACCTCGATTCTGGGCGGTGAACAAAAATATAAAAGTTCATTTTCAAATGTGCTCTTTGCTGGGTTAAAAAAATCATTTGCGTTTAACAAAGACTGGTAATCAAAGTTTCATCCAACCTTACAGCAACTGGGTCTTGCTTGATTAATTGGTGTTTTTTTTATATCGATGACCAAGCTTGCAGAGGGCTCTCGAGGTGTGATTCATACAAAAATAGCCCTCATTAAATAAATCGTCGTCATATTTTAAGGAACAGCCTTACACCAACTGAATTGCTTGAGTAATTGTCGGTTTTCATAGCAACGACCAAGATCTCAGAGGGCGCCTGAGGTGTGTAATCTAATCTAATTTAATCAAAGTTGCAAAGATCTGTAACATTGGGGATTCACATTATATGTATTCTCAGAAGCAGACACTTTTAAGTTCGCACTTGCACATGCGGCATGCGAACCTACAACATAAAAAGCCAAATCTCAAATGAACATGCAACTTTTGCCGACCTTCCCTGAAACAGGGGTGACATTGACAAAGTGAACCATATTCTACAGCATGGGTAGTCAGCCGCATACCAACCTACAAGTCAAGGAACAAAAAACAGCGCTCACCGAATAAATCATTATACTTTAATAAAAAAAATCCGAAAGGGAAAACATTATCGCAATTACATGGTAAACATTTACTCAAATATATTTTCCGTGTCCTACTAATAAAAGCAAATAATAAAAATCAATGGTCAACAAAAGAAGATCTTATTTCATATTCTCAGAAGGTCTAATTTCCCATACGTAACTAGCACAAGATTACACTACCCCTATCTTTATCTCTTGTGTACAGATATTCCTTAGGGCGTGTTGTTGTATGGAATTGTAATTAAAAGGAAAAATATGTTTTTATTAGTTAATATGTATTTTGTTATAATGAAGATGAATTTATTAACATTTATACATCCTAACCGGTCCGTAGGGAGCGTTAGGGAGCTCACTTTGCGATATGCCGATAGTGTACCAACCACTCTTAGCGTACCATGCAGAAAAAAAATACAGTGTTCGGAGACCGCGCTTTCGCCATTGCTGGACCGTCCACTTGAAATCAGCTGCCCCCAGAAGTGCGCACCAAGGAAGGAATTGAGAGCTTCAAGAGGGGAATGAAGACTCACTTCTTCACTGTCGCGTCAAGACTGAAAGCGCCTGTGCAGTGACAGTAGTCACGAAACGGAGCATCATCTATAGTCTAGGCGTTAACGCATTGGACTCGTAAACACAAGGTCGTGAGAGACCATATTCCATAGGTTTATCCAGTCCCACAGCAATTGGGTCTTGTTTGGGAATCGGCGCTTTCAAGCTGGCAGATGTCCTTACGGTGTGATTCTCACAAAAACAGCGCTTACCAAATACATCATGTTAATATGAGGTAGCCTGCTGCTTTGAACTTATCAACATCTTCAACTACGTTGCAGGTCCTAAACTAGAGTACACTGTGGAGGTCTGGAAACCGTATCAGCGGAAGTATAGGTACTGTTGATTTGTTGGAACAAATCCAAAAAGTTCCTGATGCACCTCATGGGAAAACATGGAAATTATCCTAAATTCGTGCACCATGGAAACTTGCTTCAGGAAACTAGCTCCAGGAGAGTAACGGTTCCCTTATAGTGCTCTGTTACAAGGTTATTGACAGTCCCACCATGTTAGGGAGTTTTCAGCTCTATGTGCCGGATGGCTGCAGATGGGGGAGACGGCATTGATTGATTGATGATATATGATTTATTTCCTGTGGCGCCATTTAATGATCCAGGACCATCTCAAGGGCTTCTAGAAAAAGTGATCTCCCTCCCGTACTGGTGTCATGGCGCAACATGCTGTAACTCTAATAAACTCCGCTAACCTAGACACATTTCAGGTAAATTTAAATGTTTTTTTAGGTTTAATTAAAGAGTTCCTTCCAGCTTGTTAATGACTGTGTTAGGGTGCACTGTAATGAGGGTAACCTGTTGTGCACGAAAAAATCAATATTTTCGTCACGTACGTGTACATGATTATTTTTTTGGTAAGTATTGTTTTTTTTCATACCTCAAGAGCCCGCCATAAATCAAACCACCAATATTCTAATTTCATTTAAAACACTTGTATTGAAAAAAAAATACATTTTAATATTAAAACGGTTAAACGATTTTATATTTTGAAACATTGTGGGCCCTGATGATAACAAAACCATTCAAGTCTTTGGTCGAAATGAAACAATCTTAAGTGATCCCTGGTCGAAGTAAAACCATGTTATGTTGTCCCTGAACGAAATAAATCCATGTTATGCTGTCCCTAGTCGTAATAAAACCATGTCATGTTGTCTTTAATCGAAATAAAACCGTGTGAAGTTGTCCCTGGTCGAAATAAAACCATTGGGGACGCACAATTGAGCGTCATCTGTTTTATTTTTTAATTAATTAGTCTAAGAAGCGAATTTCATGTTGGTCTTTCACAATCTGAAAAAAGTGCGGATAAAAATCGCAAGATGTCGGTATCAACTTTTTTGACATCTGAGCAACGTGAAATTAGCAAAGACTTCCATTTCCGTCGTGTTCGCAAGTAGACACGTTTTTATATGTCTCTCGACCGATTTGAAATTTACCGTTAAAATCTGTGAGTGAGTGGAATTGTTTTACATATAACTTGCAAGTGTGGCAGTTTGTGAACAGAGCTCAGCCCCACAGGATCCTGAGAAACGAGCATCATCTTGGACCAAAAGAGCACAATTTGAGGTGAGTGGCGGTCCTTTTGATTTTCGCTTCTTTGGTACGGGATAGTCGTCCAAAATTGAAAGCCACCTATTGAAGGTTGGCTTTTGTTTGAGAGAGAAAATACCATAGGCATTAGATCTGTGTATTTTATATCTCGCATTGGAGAATACGTTGCAGTTTCTCTATTTGTTGTTTTTTTGTATTTATATACTCCCTGAGGGGCAAAACTTACACCTTGCCCCTCCATTGGTCCTTCGTAACCTTATCGAAACCAGAATGGTTGACATGAAACGGATATTCAAGGATACTGTGTCGATAGTTAATTGTTAAGAACATAATATGATATGCCTTTGTATTAGAATCTTTATTCTAGCATTATTTAGGTAGTTATTTTTTTAATAAGTGTTGAATACACAGTAGGTACATATATTTGTTGGTTGCGGATGCTGATGATACCTATCCATTAGAGATTAGGTATTCATACAGCTGAGCGTTGTCTACAGGTACCTACCTACCTTTGTTTATATTTTTATATAAATGTCATTACAAGTTTGTTATTGTTTTTTTTTCCATTAGTAAATAAACTGTCTGGAGAAAGTAAATATTGTGATACATACTGACATAAAATAAATTCAACTTTGAGGCAAATCGATTTCTTCTTTCAGAACTGAAAGTAGGTTTTTTTGATTTTGTTACCGTTTCTTCATTGCTATTGTTTATTTAAATAGTAAACATGGCGGATGCTTTAACAAGAACTTTGGTTATATTGAAAGAGAAACAAAAGGTTTATTTTGAAAGAATAAATAATTTATATAAACTAGGAAAAAATGTTTCTAATTTTGCATCCAGAGAAAATAGTAATTTTTTATCGGCTTCCAAGGATGCAGGAAGCTGGGTTAAAAAGTACGAAGATTTGATAGATCAAATAAATGCACTTTCTTTAGAGATAGACCCAGAGGCAAAGGTAAATTATCAATCACTTATGGCCTTTGAAGAACTTTAAGTAAAATAATGGATGTTAGGGAAAGAATTTTAAAAACCGAAACACCACATGTATCGACTCAAAGTGGGCCTAGATATGAGGTGAAATTACCACCCATACAAATTCCTTTGTTTGATGGGAATCCAAAAAATTGGTCACGATTTTTTGAATCCTTTAAGGCAAACGTCCATCTAAATACAGGGTTGTCAGACGCCCAAAGAGTGCAATATTTAACAGGCAACTTGACGGGAAAGGCAGCGAACATATTTTCGGGAATTGTACCGTCAGCGGAAACCTATAACGTGGTCTGGGACAGTCTTGTTAAAAAATATCAGGATAAACGTGCGCTAGGAACATATTACATAAATAATATCCTTGATTTAAAGAAGACCGATCACACGGCTGCCGGTCTTGATGCCTTTATTGAGAAGTACGCCGCTTCCATTGCAGCATTAAAACAATTAGGTATTACAGATGTGGGAGATTTTCTTTTATTTAATTGCGCTTTGCGTAAATTGCATTCGTCTACAGTTATGGCCTTCGAGCTTTCACTGAAAGACATCGAAATACCTTCTTGTCAGAATCTTATCAGTTTTGTTCAACAACAGGTCAAAATTTTAGAAAGATCGCACGTAAATGAATCGAAGTCGGTTTCCGAAGCTTGCCATTCGAATACACGCGTGAGGAATAATACGACAAAATCTGTGAGTGGTCGTGCGTTCCTCGCAAGTGGTAGAGTGTCTACTGGGGACACTCTCTTTTGCGTTTTGTGTAAACGAAACGACCATAATAAATTACATAAATGTGTGAAATTTAAGAGCTATTCTCCTAAGGAAAGGTATGAATTTATTAAATCAAAACGGGGTTGCGTTCGTTGTTTGAGTGTTGCCCACTGGTCTCATTGTACTGAGACAGGAACTTGTCAAATTTGTAATAAGGGACATCATACCCTTCTGCATTTTGACGACAATGAGAATAAGGCCAGACGAGTAGTCAAGAATGCTGAGCAGGGACATCGGCTGTCGCACTCAGGTGATGATATGCAAGGGTCGGGTGTGCCCTCGGTTTCTTTAAGTGCAAATGCTCGGGTGAATGCGAGCACGGTGCTGTTGGCTACGGCACAGGTTTTTGCATGGTCAAATTGCAAGAAAAATAAGATGATAGTTAGATGTCTTGTTGATAATGGTTCTCAAAACCATTTGATAACATTAGAATGTTGTAGAAATATAAATTTACATATTGTTCCTCTAAATAATTCAGTAATTAGAGGAATCGGTCTTTCTGCACGACCGATACATGGATGTGTCAATTTTGAAATACAATCGAGGTACAATCCTCAAAATACTTACAAGATTAACGCGTTAGTGGTGGATCAGATCACGGATCAGTTACCTTCTAGGTACATTGATAACAGTGATATGACTTATTTAAAGGACATTTCAATGGCTGATTTATCCTGGAATGTCCCTGGAGTTGTGGACATTGTGTTGGGTGCACAATTGTTCCCTTTCATCTATTTGGGAAAAATGATAGAGTCAAAGTCGAAAGCGCCACCTGCATTATTGACGTCCTTTGGCTATGTATTGATGGGAGATTGTCCAAAGAGTGTTTCAGCTGCAGACATTTGTCACGAATCTTTTTCTGCATTGGCTGTAAAGGATTCGGATTTATTATTACACAAGTTCTGGGAGTTGGAAGAAATCCCAGTGAAAAAGTTCTTAAGTCCAGATGAGACAGCGTGCGAAAACTCCTTTGTATCTTCTGTGACTAAAGACGAGGTAGGTCGTTACTCTGTTGCTCTACCCTTTTGTGCTGATCCTGAAAATTTGGGCAACTCACGAAATACTGCATATCGGCGTTTCTTGTTATTAGAAAGAAAGTTTAAGCAGTTACCGAGTCTGCAGGAGAATTATAATTCGGTAATAAATGACTACATTCAAAAGGGATATCTCTCTGAAGTGGCAGAGTCAGATATTGGTGAACATGGATATTATATTCCTCACCACGCTGTAGTGCGTCAAGACAAACCTATGCCTCGCATTGTTTTAGATGCTAGTGCGAAAACGCATACTGGGTTGTCACTCAATGATGTACTACATTCTGGGCCAAATTTACAGGCTGATTTGTTTCTCCTTTTATTAGATTTTAGGCTGTTTCCTGTCGCGATGACAGCAGATGTACAGCAGATGTATTTGCAGGTTGGTGTATTTGTTGACCACCGTAGATATTTGAGAATATTATTTCGTTTTTCTGAAAAGGAGAAAGTTCGAACCTTTCAATTTAATAGGGTTCCATTTGGATTAAAGTGTAGTCCTTTCTTGGCCATGCGATCTGTGCGTCAGTTGGCATCGGACATGGCTGAACGTTTTCCGGAAGCCGCCAAAGTAGCTGGAGCTAGGTTTTATATGGATGACCTGGTTCAGTCTGTGGCAGATGAGGCTTTGGCTGTTTCTCTGGCAAAAGATCTCGTAGCTTTGTTCAAGTATGGTGGCATGGATCTGGTAAAATGGTCAAGCAATTCATCTTATCTATTAGATAGTCTTCCTAACTCACATAGAGGTTCCATCAAATTTGATGATGATAAAGGCGTAACTCTAAAAGTATTAGGGTTGTCTTGGGATCCAGTTAAGGATAATTTCTTCTTTACTTCGAATGACTCTCAGCAAAAATGCACGAAGCGATCTATTTTGTCAGTTGTAGCTCGTTTGTTCGATGTTTTGGGCTTAGTCGCACCAGTTATACTGGCTGCAAAGCTTCTCATCAAAGAGCTATGGCGTGCCAATATCGGTTGGGATGACTCTCCGCCTGATGCTATAATTCGACGTTTTTCGAGTATAACACAAGAACTTCCGTTGCTCGCTACTTTAAAAATTCCTAGGCACATCGGTGTGACTAGCTCAACCAAAGTATTATTAGTAGGTTTTTGTGATGCTAGTCTGAATGGTTACGGTTGTGTTATATATGTACATACAACTGACATGGATGGAAATATTTCTGTCAGGTTGTTGTGCTCAAAATCTAAGATATCTCCCACCAAGATTACGACATTAGCACGTTTAGAGTTGTGCGCTGCTGTTTTATTGTCAAAGATGTTAAAACTTGTGATCGAGATGTATCGTGATCGGATTCATATAACTGATGTATATGCTTTTTCTGATTCAACGATTGCGTTGGCTTGGATTTGCTCTTCTCCACATCGTTGGTCAATTTTTGTAGGAAATAGAGTCGCTCAGTGTCAGGAGAATTTACCCCCTCAGAACTTTTATCACATCTCAGGGGACGAGAACCCAAGCGACTGTGTTTCACGTGGTATGTTACCATCTCAATTAATTTCTCATAGTTTATGGTGGAATGGTCCACTGTGGCTTCAACGCCCTTCGGATGAATGGCCGATTCAAAGATTCTCCTCGTCCGATGCGTTAGAAATTCCTGAACAGGCAACTGTACTGACAGCCATTGTAGTACATGTCGACTCTATGATTTTATATGACTTAGCACAACGAACTTCTTCGTGGAATAAATTAATTCGAATTACAGTTTACATTCTTCGCTTTATAAATAAATTTAAATCACTGTTGCCTTTTATTGAATGCATGTCCCAAGCCGAGGTTAAGTTGATACAGACAATACAAACTGTTCATTTTGCGGACGACATTAAGTTGATAAAAGATAACAAGTTACCATCGAAAAAACTGCGTAATTTATCGGTTTTTCTGGATCAGGAAGGTACGTTACGAGTTGGAGGTCGGCTTTCACGGTCTGATTTACCCTTTGAAACTAGACACCCAGCTTTACTTCCGAAACATGACTCAGTGGTGAACTTATTAATTAAACATTTTCACGAATCCAACTGTCATACCGGTCCAGGACTTTTGATGTCTATCATACGACAAAGGTTTTGGATATTGGATGCCAGAACCGTTATACGAGCACAAACTCGTAAATGCAATATTTGCTTCCGAGTGAACCCGTCGCACCCTACGCCAAAGATGGCGGACTTGCCTGCCTGTCGCATAACAGAAGCTAAAGCATTTATGCATACGGGGGTAGATTATGTTGGGCCTTTAAAAATACTTCTTACGCGACGACGTGGACAACATGCTCAAAAGGCATATATCTGCCTGTTTGTTTGTCTCGTGACCAAGGCGGTGCATATTGAGCTCGCAACTGATCTGTCGAGTGCCTGTTTTATAGCTGCATTTAAGCGTTTTATCTCTCGTCGTGGGCCAGTTTCATTTATGTATTCGGACAACGGTACAAATTTTGTTGGGGCTCGTGCCCAATTAGATGAGATATATAATCTTTTACAAAATTCACAGCATAATGTCCGAATGAAGCGAGAACTTGAGGCGTATAAAATAGAGTGGAAAATGATTCCCCCTCGAGCTCCTCACTTCGGAGCTTTATGGGAATCAAATATTAAGAGTTTGAAAACTCATCTGTATCGAGTGATAGGGAATCAGTTGCTCACATATGAGGAGATGCAAACGGTGTTGACTCAAATCGAGAGTATCATGAATTCTAGACCACTAAGTGTCATCAGTTTTGATCCTCACCCTGACGTTATAACTCCTGCGCATTTCTTGATGTCCACTCCCTTAAAACATCTGTCTGCTTCTGAGCTACCTGACACACCAGTTAATCTCACTCAGCGTAAAAATCTCCTGGATCAAATCGTGTCATCTTACTGGAAGCGATGGAGGGTAGAATACCTGCACACTTTGCAGGTCAGACAAAAATGGCAAACCGATGTTAATGCAATTCAGGTAGGGACTGTTGTACTGATTGGGCAAGAGGACGCTCCTCCTTTGTCCTGGCCTCTGGGAATCATCACCAAGGTTTTCCCTGGGGATGATGGCGTGATTCGAGTAGCCACAGTAAAGACTGAGCAAGGTTTTTACAAACGTCCGGTCGTCAAACTCTACCCATTGCCGACACAATAGATTACTATTTGATTTCGTCTACTGAGTTAGTAGATCTCTACCATTGTACATATTTACCATGTTTAGAATTAATCTTATGCTTTACTACTAAGCTTATCTGTTAGAACATGTTAAATCTAGCTTATTATATTGGCTTAAGTATTTTTGTGTCTAACCTGCTTACTTGTAGGCATACTTATTGTATTAATTATATTAAGTTTCTCTAGTTTAAGATTTTCAAACATTGATTGTAATTATACCTATATATCATTTCTCGAATATTGTTTGTAAAAATCGACATGGTTTCTTTGAATATCTGGTTTGTGTTGCAAAGCTTTTAACTTTAAGTCTTTGCAAAGGGGGGTGTATGGTGACGCACAATTGAGCGTCATCTGTTTTATTTTTTAATTAATTAGTCTAAGAAGCGAATTTCATGTTGGTCTTTCACAATCTGAAAAAAGTGCGGATAAAAATCGCAAGATGTCGGTATCAACTTTTTTGACATCTGAGCAACGTGAGATTAGCAAAGACTTCCATTTCCGTCGTGTTCGCAAGTAGACACGTTTTTATATGTCTCTCGACCGATTTGAAATTTACCGTTAAAATCTGTGAGTGAGTGGAATTGTTTTACATATAACTTGCAAGTGTGGCAGTTTGTGAACAGAGCTCAGCCCCACAGGATCCTGAGAAACGAGCATCATCTTGGACCAAAAGAGCACAATTTGAGGTGAGTGGCGGTCCTTTTGATTTTCGCTTCTTTGGTACGGGATAGTCGTCCAAAATTGAAAGCCACCTATTGAAGGTTGGCTTTTGTTTGAGAGAGAAAATACCATAGGCATTAGATCTGTGTATTTTATATCTCGCATTGGAGAATACGTTGCAGTTTCTCTATTTGTTGTTTTCTTGTATTTATATACTCCCTGAGGGGCAAAACTTACACCTTGCCCCTCCAACCATGTTAAGTTGTCCCTGAACGAAATAAAACCATGTTAAGTTGTCCCTGAACGAAATAAAACCATGTTATGTTGTCCCTGAACGAAATAAAACCATGTTATGTTGTCCCTGAACGAAATAAAACCATGTTATGTTGTCCCTGAACGAAATAAAACCATGTTATGTTGTCCCTGAACGAAATAAAACCATGTTATGCTGTCCCTGGTCGTAATAAAACCATGTCATGTTGTCTTTGATCGAAATAAAACCGTGTGAAGTTGTCTCTGGTCGAAATAAAACCATGTTAAGTTGTCCCTGAACGAAATAAAACCATGTTATGTTGTCCCTGAACGAAATAAAACCATGTGTTGCTGTCCCTGGTCGTAATAAAACCATGTCATGTTGTCTTTGATCGAAATAAAACCGTGTGAAGTTGTCCCTGGTCGAAATTAAATCATGTTAAGTTGTCCCTGAACGAAATAAAACCATGTTATGTAGTCCCTGAACGAAATAAAACCATGTTATGTTGTCCCTGAACGAAATAAAACCATGTTATGTTGTCCCTGAACGAAATAAAACCATGTTATGCTGTCCCTGGTCGTAATAAAACCATGTCATGTTGTCTTTCATCGAAATAAAACCGTGTGAAGTTGTCCCTGGTCGATTTCGACCAGGTGTATGTAATATGTGAGTATTTCACATACTGAAGACATGTTTATTTACATAAATCAGCCATTCAATCATGTTAAGTTGTCCCTGAACGAAATAAAACCATGTTATGTTGTCCCTGAACGAAATAAAACCATGTTATGTTGTCCCTGAACGAAATAAAACCATGTTATGCTGTCCCTGGTCGTAATAAAACCATGTCATGTTGTCTTTGATCGAAAGAAAACCGTGTGAAGTTGTCTCTGGTCGAAATAAAACCATTTTATATTGTCCTTGAACGAAATAAAACCATGTTAAGTTATCCCTGAACGAAATTAAACCATGTTAAGTTGTCCCTGGACAAAATAAAACCATATTAAGGTGTCCCTGGACAAAATAAAACCATGTTAAGTTATCCCTGGACAAAAAAAACGGCCAAATCGGTCGATGGTCAAAGGAAAACAATCAAAGTTGTCCCTGGACGAAAGCAAACAATCAAAGTAATGCATTTTCGAAAGAAAACAATCTGAAATTGTCCCAGATCGAAAGCAAAACAGTCAAAGTGGTCTCTGGTCGAAAGAAATCAATCAAAACGGTCGCTGGTTGTGATACGTTAACAACCACCCCTTAAAGAAAAAGTTGGAGAAATTGTTTGAAATTGAACGGAAAATATCGAAAAAGTTTTCCTCATTGTTAGAGAGAAACCCTGCGTGGTGAATAATATGGAACCTGTGTGGCTTCCCTCAGTGTGGAAGGGATTACTTTACAGTTTGTAGAGAGAGATGATGGCGGGCGGGGACATGATCAGGGGAAGTGATTATAAACTCCTCATTATTTTACATACAAAAAATACTGTACATAGTCTCTATAGTTTAAGTTGCGAAGATGTAAAATGTATGCCCAAAAGCAGACACGTATAAGTTTGCGCTTACACATGCCGCACGTGTACTTATAAAAAAAACCCCTAAAACTCTTGCTCACCTCCCATTAAACAGGGATTACATCATCAAAGTGAACCGAGTGTTAACAGCATGGGGGTCAGTCTCATAACAACCGTATGTGGCGATTTGGGACCTTTTTATTTTTACGGGTAAGGGGACCGGCCTCACACCAAACTACTTCACTTGAACTTGAGGGGCCGGGTCTCATTTCTTGTGAAGGCCGAGTACACCTTGCCGGTTTTTGGATTTGAAATAAACGGGAAATCATTTCTGACACCCTCGGTGGGGATCGAATGCAGTCAAGGGATCAATAGCACAAACACACATATAATAAAAGGGAGGTTACTTGTAAAAGGAAAAGTTAAAGAATTATTAATCCTTAAAATATGTGAGTATTTCACATACTGAAGACATGTTTATTTACATAAATCAGCCATTCAATTAAGTACCTACTTATACAAATAACTTTGTAAATAAACAAGTCTAAATTTTTTATAGATTTTTAACGTTTTAAGCAGGTATGCTTAAACTCTCCACATACCCGGTATGCAAAGCTATACATTTTCTGAAGTGGCGGAAGGCCTTCCCGTGAAGTAAAAGCAACGGTATGAAAAAACAAAAACCTCTAGGTCAGAGGTGTGCTCATGACTCTAAAAGTAAGTGGCTCGATGTAATTGAAGCTAGTAGCATACCTCAGGCGGCACTCCTTTTGGGATTGTTGCTAGATCACGGGTAGCGAGACAAAATAAAAGAAACAAAAACTAAGGACAGGATTACTGGGAATGCGCTGCGGATGCAGCTTGGCAAAAAGAAGCACAAAATCACTCAAAGTAGGAGTTTATTCTAATCCTACCTGAAGATGACCATATGGGTCATAAACGTTTATAGATTGTAATTCAAATAAAATCGGTATCGTGTGTAAAAATAAAACAGTGTTTTAATAAAAAATTGTGTTTTTTTTTAAACATAAATCAATCAAAGTGGGAGAAATTGGATTGTTAGAGTGGCTTATAAATGAAAAAGAAGATTGTTGTTTGCGTGCGTTAATAATGAATACACGTCCCATGTAGGCCCAAGGCGAAAGTAGCGCGGCCGCCTGTGAACCCGCAACCTTGTGCGGAGAGTTGCATAACCGCAGCAGTGGACCAACTACCATCACCATAGCATGGTGCAGAGTGAGGCAGTATGTGACTGGTTTATGTATTGGCAATTATAGTTGTTTAGCTGCGTGCTGGCCGGGTAATGGTCTACTTGTATGACTGACAGAATATACAATGCGCACATTATGCTTCGACAGTGTTGCCACCTTAGTTTTAGTAATGGGGGCAATTGAAGAAGCTAAAAAGGGCTAGATCGGGCTAAAAGGAGCACAAAAAGAGTTGGTGTAAAAAAAGGCTAAAAAAACACCTGGACTAATGATTTCAATTTTGTATTCATTTTTTAGTTTGAATCACAATAATTTTTTTCAAAATTAGGTTCAAAAATTAAAAATATTAGTTATTTTACAAACTAAAATTAACAAATTTTCCGTTAAGAATCATTTAGTTGCCATAGATATCTTGCCATAATCGAACAAATGGTATCTACCAAAAAAAAAAAACAATATACTTATATGACAAAAATAGCGAAAGTTCAATGTTATCGCGATGTTAGCATGGCGCAAATTTCAGATTTTCGTACAATATTTTTAAGTAAATGAAAAGGGCTAGATAGCCCTTTTCGGGCTAAATCTTTAAACAACGAGTTCACCTACAGTAAAAAGTGCTAGATCTAGCCCCAAAAGGGTGGCAACACTGTGCTTCGATTACGTCCCCTTGGTGCTTGTTTGTCATATGTCCATCAGAGCCATTTCACACGAGCAATGTATATGTATAATGTATATGCACTGGACCAATGTCTTATGAAAATTGGAAATTAATTTTGAAAATGTTTTAAACAACTCTCACATTCTTGTGTTTTACGTTTTTTTTCTTAGCGCAGATTGTGTAGGACAATTTCATTGAAAGGTCATCTTTGAATCCAATAGTAGATAAGCCAAACTAGCACTAGAGAGACGATTAGGCACCACACTTACAAAAATTGAATTGTAGATTCCAATAAGCGCTGAGTACCCTACTGTTCAAACAGAGAACTAGAGGGAAAACTTCATAAGAAATATTTATTGTGTTTTGTACAAAATACAACAGAGTAACTTGCTTTTGCAGCTCACATGCAACTTTATCTCCACCGTGAATATTTTTGCAAAACAAACTGTCCTGCGTGGTGTTTTTGTGCCATTTTAAATCACTAAAATCCACCGGACCTAAAAAAACGCAACTAAGCAACACATATAGTGTAACTTCTTGCCTACGTTAGCCCCGAAAGGGTCGTATGTGGCGATTTGGGACCTATTTATTTTTACGGTTAAAAGGGCCGGCCTCACACCAAACTACTTTAGTTGAACTTGAGGCGCCGGTTCTCATTTCTTGTGAAGGCTGAGTACACCTTGCCGGTATTTGGGTTTGAAATACTTAAATACTGAAACGGGAAATCATTTCTGACACCCTCGGTGGGGATCGAACCCTTGCTCTCAGTATAGAATGCAAGCATTCTACCAACTTTTTTTTTTTTTTTTTTAAGGAATCCTGTGCGGGAGGCTCCCCAATTCTTGTTAGTCTTGGGGGTCTATGTCACCCTGGAAGGGTGCCGCAGAGGTGTTGCTTGAGTTCTTGGTTCTGTCGTGAGGCGCTGCAAGGAAGTGGTGATTGATGTTGGTTTTGAATAAAACCGGATTAAATTGGGAAGGGAACACAGATACTGGTAGACCATTCCATAAACGGGCAGTTTGGCAAAGGAATGAGTCATGAAAACGCCAAGTTCTCATAGTTTTGAGATCGACTGCAAAGGGATGAATGAGAGTCGTACTACGAGTTTCCCTTTCTGAAAATTAAAAAAAACTGAGCTATAGACCGTATTTTTTACGAGCTTGGTCGTCACTACAAAGCGCCAATTTTCAAGCAAGACCCAGTTGCTTTAAGGCTGTATGGACCGTTGGTAATGGTATAGGAATTTTTCAAACCAGCGTAGAGCGTATTTGGAAATATAAATGGTATATTTTTTGTGCTCCGCCGGGATTCGACCCCACAACCTTCCATTTACGAGTCCGAAGTGTTACCACTGGACTGCGGACCGGTCACCCCTGATGGTCGGAAATGAAAAAGCATATATTTTCCGTTTTGAAGAGCAGGGGAAGAGTTGCGACCCTAAATCACCGGATCAACATCATCTGAACGGAAAGGCTGTTTAACCCGCAACGTATAAATTATGTAAAGATGTCCCGCCATGCTGCTTTTCCACTCAATTCTGCAAAACCTCAGTATTCGCAGGTGTGCCAACTCAACAGTAATGCTAAAAAATGTTGGAGGGTTCGTGTATACACGTTGTCAAGATTTATTTCAAATTAATAAAATAAAACATTTCCTTTCCCTCCGATGGAGTTATCATTTCTCGAGCGCTTTTGACAGTGTCATTATCAAGATTAATAACGGTGAGGTGGCATCGTCGAAAGCGCTTGAGAAATAAGAAATGTAGAAAAAACTGTGGACAAAATTTTATTTATTTTCCATGGTCCGTTTATTTAAGGACCGAAAGATCATTTTGTTTTTAGTTTTCATACAGAACATACGTGACACAAATACCAAACAAAGGATTCGGCACATTAAAAAAATCCTAGATCATGTGACGTCACAAAAAGTAAATAAAAAATGGTTCCCGCTAATTTCATAAGAATCTATTTCAAATCCAACATAAAATTCCAGCAAGGTTTCCTTAGTCTTCAAACAAAATGAGAAACAGCCATCTCGGGGGCTTGGAGACCCCACTTAAATTTTACACTTCCGTGTAAAAATAAATAGGTTCCACAAATCACATTTAAAGTCTTCACGGAAACCGCCAGAAGTTGCATTATATTTGCAGCTTAGTTTCTAAGTACCCTCGTGGCATAGACGACATCTGCCCATTAATAAAAAATAAAAAATATGAGATTCGTGCAAAGAACGATGACTCTATAATCTAAGTTGCAAAGATATATTCGTACTCAAAGCTCGTATTAAATGTATACCCACAAACAAACAAGTGTAAGTTCGCGCTTACAAATGCTGGATGTGTACTTACAAATTAAAATCCCAACCTCAAATGAACATAAGCCCTGCAACTTTTGCCGACCTTCCCTGGAACAGTGGTGACATTGGCAAACGTGAACCATTCTTTACAGTATGGGTGGTCAGCGTCATACAACCTATAAGTCAAGGAATACTCCATTCAAAGATACACTAGGAAAGGGAAGGAAAAATCTTCCTTTTGTCGAAAACTAAGTCAGACGAGAGACGAGGTGCGAGTGTATTCTATTTCACAAAAAAACTTCATTTCCATTTGATTATGTAAATATGTCAACTGTGACCTCCGTGTCAGGGCGCGCATACTTTAGGGTTGGGCCGCGGCTGGACAATTAGCTGGTCCTCGTATTAAAAGCAGGCTTGTGGCGTATCTGTGGACTAGAAATCATTTTAACGAAAAAAGACAATATATGTCGACGGTTAAAAGCATATTGGGCGTAAGCGAGCAAAATTAAATTGTTCAGGAGAACAGTTTGAAGTTTAAGATAGCAGAAAAATGGACATAACTTTTTTAATTTAAAATAAAAATATTTTTATTTTAAATTAAAAACGACTTTTCACTCTGTGAATACACAAACCCTAAAAAGATTAATAAATTATTTCTTTGATATCATATCGTCAAAATCAAAACAGGTATAGGTAGAATAAAAAAAAATAAAGGCATTTATTGGCATTTCTAATAATATGCTTTTACGTTATTTTACGAGGTTTTATGTCAAAAGTGCCATCAAGACAAAAAAGGCCACAAATTTCGTCGGTTACGCCAAAACCATACTGCGAAAACGCAGTTTTTACTTGGGCATAAAGGACAAAAAAAACATCGTAGAGCCATAGCACTCATAACTCATTTTCGACCAAAATGTCGCTTTTGCCCTGTTCCTTTTAACCGTTGATATCTGTTTCAATATACTTACGAAAATTGTCATTAGTAAGAAAGAGAAAAAATAACTTTACAGTTGCATTTCCATGTGTACAAAAAAAAACTCGGGCGAATGTAAAAATGTTCCTAGAAAGGTGCCAACATTACCGCGTGCGTACTATGCCCGGACTAGTCCGAACATAGTACGCATGCGGTATAAATCTTGTGATCGATAAAATTGAATTTGAAATGAAAAAGGCATCATTTTAAGACATAATGTTCATAATCAGTAACATAATTGTTCCTTGACGTCTAAAATGACAAAATATCTTTGCAACTTAGAATATATGTTTTGAAATGTAATTTGTCGTGTATGTTCCTTGACTTATATAGGTTGGTATGCGGCTGACCACCCATGCTGTAAAAATGGTTCACTTTGCCAATGTCACCCCTGTCTCAGGGAAGGACGGCAAGAGTTGCAGGGTGTATGTCCATTTGAGATTTGGTTTTTATGTTGTAGGTTCACATGAGGCATGTGCAAGCGCGAACTTGTACGTGTCTGGTTGTGAGAATGCATGTTATGTGAATCTTCAATGTAACATATCTTTGCAACTTAGATTAGATTAGATTATATGGCATGTGTTGTAGTTGGGTGTCAAAACGCAAAATGAAGAAAGTAATGATTAAACTAATAAAATTTGACACGCAAAGACATGTTTTGTATATCTACACAAGTGCAACGTTTGACAGGACTGAGACAAATGTGGTAGATACTCGTAGTATGTATCAATGCAGTAGGTTAGTTTCTGCTCCTCTATGTTATTACTCAATGCTTATGGCAACCCTGACGAGCAGAGAGAGTGTGCCCAACCCTGGGATTATCAGCCTCGCATAATGTGACGGAAATCTATGACAATAACAAGAAATAATTAACAAATAAGATTACAATTCAAAATTAAAAATCAACTCACTTTTGCCAATTCCACGCCGGTTTCAGGAAAAGTAGATACAAAGCTTATGCTTTAGTGAGGTTTGGTTTACTTTATAAGTACACACGCAGCATGTGTAAGTGTAAACTTACACGCGTCTTCTTACGGCGTGTTTTATACCCTCTAAACCTGTCATTTTTGTCCCTTCCACTTTATGGTCTTAGTTACAGAGTGACAGTAATGGAAAAAATCAGGAGTGTTTATTAATTATTTATCTAAATTAAAGAGGTAAACAATAGAATATTACTTACAAAGTGGCGACACAAAAAATATTTAAAAAACACATTTTTCTACGTGTTAAATTTTGAAAATATTTTTTTCTTTTTCATTACAGAATTATACACTACAGTCTCACAAAGAAGCTGATTTTTGATAGTGTGACGTTTTTGAGAAAATATGAGGAAACTGAAAAAAACAGTTTTTTCATATTTTCTCAAAAACTACTGACATAGAAAATCGGTTTCTTGTGAGACTAAATGATTAGATTATGGAAAACAGATGAACCCTTTGAATTCCATTACATTTAGGTTGCTTTTCATCCCTTTTTAGTTCATCGCATCAAAATAAAATAAATAATGCAATTTTTCTGGTAAAACACTGCATCGAGCCAAAAAGGTTGTGTTTAAATTAAAAAAAAAAAATAAGCCTCGTAAATATGAATCATTATTTTATCTGCATGTGAAATGCTTCTGGTGACTGTAACTATACTTTTTTCAACATTGGAGGTGGATAGCATAAGGATGAACGTTTCATAGAGGCAAAGTAATCAATAAACGGTAAAAAAAACACTTACAGAGATCTTTAATGTCCACCTACATAATTCTGAATTGAAGTAATTAGTCTTTCCTTCTAGTCCGACCAAGTAACGACACATTTTTTTTCATTTTCAATCCATTTTGTAATTTCTTTCTTTATTATTATTTTGGATGACCTTGAGCGGGGTTAATGCAAACAAAGGACATTTCTCTTGTACAAAATTATCCGGAAAAGCGCGGGCGAGTGTTGCCATTTTTTCATATTTTATTTTTCAGACATTTTATATATTTTCTTTCCGCTGGCAGACTTCCAAGATGGAAATAAAAAAGACTTAGTTTTGATGTCGTAAGGCTTTCTGTTCGGATCTTCGCATCAACAGGGAAAAGACAAATAAATTTCAGCGACATTTATGGACTTTCTTTACAAAAACTGTTGGAACATGTATAACCAAAGTTGCTAAGATAAATTAATGTAAAATATATACATATCGAATGCACGCCTACATGCAGACACGTGTATATTCACTCTTACACACGCAGTATGTCTGCGTATAAAAATATTGTTATGATTTTATCTCGGGTTCACTTTCTTATTTCATCGTATTTTTTTTTCACAAGTTAATTACATAAAATGGTTCACTCTTCACACTTTTGTTTTACCGGTTTCATGGATTCGGCGTTTATCGATCACTGCATGCTTTACAGAACTGCACATATTTATATGTGGCTAAGGCCTATTCTCGCGTGTTCCTGAATTGACGAGGCGCCTCTAGAATGGATATTTCCAGAGAGTAACAGAAGTATAAACAGTCAAGAGTCAAACACTTACGTCTACACACACATACACAGCAAGTAAATATGCCTAGGCACACAATCACAACAACACGCAGGCATGAACCTATAATATATTTGTAACAATATAAATACCAAATCTGAAATGAAGGCACACTCTGAAAATCTTGCCACCCACCGCTGAAACAGGGGTGACACTGGAAAAATGATCCGATTTTTACAGAACGAGTAGTCAACAATGATCAAGGAAAAAAATATAATGTGCATTAAACTCCATCAAACAAACACTAACTGTGCACATCTGTGACATACAATACATGAAGGTAACAATTACAAAGAACATTTAAAAACATCGATCAATGTAAAATAAATTGATTGCGTTTGTGAGATTTTTCACAGTAACGCATGTACCCACTACGGAACGAATTAGGTATGCAATTACGAAAACAGACATAAGATTACAGCGTCATACGTGAAAGAAAGAGGCATAAGCTTTCAGCGATCTTTGTATGACAGGCCCCGTTGACGGTTGCCTGGACATTAATTTTAACAAGACATCAGTGAATTGATCAGAATATTATCTATTGAAAAGGTAAATAATATTTACAATATTTTTGTGCGTTCTATGCTGAATCTTTGCAAACGTACTATTTGACTGTAACCTTTCATGAAATCTTCAATCTGGCCTAAGTTTGCCTGCATTCTCAACAGCTCTAAGCTCACAGGGTAAGGCTTTCCACAGCAGAGGCCAACCATACTAAAGACACGATTTAAACTCTTTATGAGATGGTTCACATTTGTCAATGCTACCTCGGTTTCACTGAAAGGCGGCAGGAGTTGCAAAGTTAATGTTCATGTGAGGTTTGGTTTATTTTGTATACACACATGCAGAATGTATGTACGCGAACTTACGTGTGCCTGCTTGTGGACATGCATTAATATGAGACTGAAATGTCTTGTATATATTATACTTAGCAGATTAGATTAGATATATAAAATTACAAATTATAAATCCGAGCATTCTACGAGTAGGTAGGTATACACAGATCACTACGTCGGAGAGAAATAGATCTGTATAAGTACCTAAACAATACAAATTAGAAATAACATTTTTTGTTTTAAACGAATCTTATTCTTTTGAAAAATGAGATAGCAATGTTTTCAATTATAAATAACATCATGTTTTTGATAACTCGGTAAACAAAGAAATCCTTACCAACAATATACCTACATACATATTCGGGTGACTTTGTTTACATAAAAATATACAACAAAAATATCAAATCTTATTTAAATATTTACCTCAGAAATGACGGCACAGGTAAACTACAGCTTCACGTATTCACAAAACAAATTTCTCCACATTCTCTTTTAACAAAACACCATTTCTCTGCACACACAAAATATCACACAAATGATTTATGTATGGGATATTTTTATTTTTATTTTCTACCCACAAACACTGTATATTATACTGTACAAGGGATTTTTTCATTTCTCACACTGGCAAGCCAAAAAAAAAAGAATTGAAAAACGGGAATAAATATTGGATTCTATTATTGTTTGATTTTATTTTATCGTGAAACGTTTTTGAATTTGGAATGTTTGTTTATGACGAGTGTAACCTTCCACCTCAGCGTTTACTCACAGACTGAGGAAGGTGGTTACCGGCCGGTGGTGATGTGGGGAGAGAGGGGAACACCAGGCTGAGCGGCGAGACTGGAAAGAGCCGGGGAAATTTGTACTACAGGCAGTGCTGCAATTATCGGGAAATTTTCCCTGAAAATAGCGAAAACGTTTAATGAAGTTTCAGGTTTAGAGGTCGTTCCCACTTGTCGGGTATCGGATCCGTATATTAATCGGAGGTTCCAGTGGCAGAACATTATGTATGAAGCTATTCACACTTATCGGAAACCGATTTTGTCCGAAATGTTCTGCCACTGAAACCTCCGATTAATATACGGATCCGACACCCGAAAGTGGGAACGAGCTCTAACACGGATGGCGGTTGACATTGGAGAGTTGCTTTTCCAGATCTGTTGCCGTGGTCTATCAGAGCTGGATTTTCCTGACGTTTCAACCATATCTGCGATGGGTTTCTTCAGATGATGTTGATGAAACTGTTATGAGCGAAAATGATGAGAAGTAAGTAGTGCACCAGTCCGGTCGATAGCTCTGTTGGTAGAAAACTGCGTTTAGAACTATAAGGCTAGAATTCGATCCCCAGTAAGGATGCCACCCTGGATTTCCGTTTCAGTGTTTACTTCTAACCCACAAAAGGAAGCGCTAAGGTGTACTCATAATTCATAGCAATTAGGAGAGCTTCCTCACTACGTTGGGAGCAGGAAAATGAACACTTTAGTTAAAGGATTGTCATATGGTTTGACCCCTACATGTGAAAAGAAATAGGTCGCAAATGCACATATTGCTTTGTTAATTATAATAACAACATAATAACATCTAGAATTTCTCGGTAAAAATATCATTCAGTAATACATGTGCAGCGCATTTTTTCTCAAACAAACGCTAGGACTACTGCCCGTGACCGGTCAGCCATAGCTTCGTGATTCACACGAAAAATCGTCTTACACCAAATAAATCACATTTAAGATTAATAATTAATGCATAAACACAAGCATCCACAAGTGAATCCGCACTTATACATGCTGCATGTGAACTTACAAAATAAAAATCCAAATCACAAAGGAACAATTTCTACAGTGTACTAACATCGTGTAAGCAACCGAACCCTAAAAACAAGTAATATAGATAAATCTAATTTAAAAAACAATTGCTGAAACTCGGGTTTTTTATTTTTTTACACGTCATTCCTTTTCATTTCCCCTCTCCCCCCCTCAGGGAGGTT
Source organism: Agapetus fuscipes (assembly GCA_951799405.1). Classification (NCBI taxonomy): domain Eukaryota; kingdom Metazoa; phylum Arthropoda; class Insecta; order Trichoptera; family Glossosomatidae; genus Agapetus; species Agapetus fuscipes. The sequence goes on from OX637341.1 coordinate 10,028,213, forward strand.
TCAGGACCGGGGGTCGGGGGTGCCGGAGATTCCCGAACAGTCGCCCGGCGGACCCGGACGGGAGGCGAACTCTGCACACAGAGGAAGAAGACAAACAACAATATGACCGACCTCAAGAAGAGGTCTGCAGGTGCCCGCGTGTACCTCCTGAGACAGCTTCTGTCAACCGTCGGATCGGGGTTTTGCATCATGTCAAGGAAATTTAAAAAAAAGTTTAATACTGAAACCTTTTTTCATGGAAAACTTGTAATGAATACATAATATTAGTGTGGTTTTTGCCTTTTGCATAGCTGGCCCTTTGTTGTGGAATGCCTTACCGCACGAACTGAGAGCTGTGGATAGCCCACATATATTTAAAAGACAACTTTGAAAGCGAGTCTGTCCAGGGGATGTTCTGGCTCTGAAGTGATTATGCTGTGGTTCACTTTGCCAATGTCACCCGGATTTTAGGAAGGCCGTGAAAAGTTGCAGGTCTTATTTTCATTTTAGACTCAAGGGTATTTATTTTGTAAGTGCACATGCAGCACGTGCCTGTTTGTGGGCATGGATTTAATATGAATCTGGAATGCTTATACATTTTTGCAACTTTGACCGGTACGTAATCCAGTGGCAACACTTCGCACTCGTAAATGGAAGGTTGTGGGTTCGAATCCCAAAAATATACAATTTATATTTTCAAATAGGTATGCTCTTCGCTGGGTTGAAAAATACATAAAACCTATACGAAAGACCGGCCACTAAAGGTCTGTCCAGCCTTACAGCAACTGGGTCTTGCTTGAGGATAGGCGCTTTGTGGCGACGACCAAGCCCGTAAAAAACACCTCTGCGGCACTACAACAAGTGTCATAGACCCCTAGAGTATCTTAAGTATAGGGAGTCTCCCGCACCGGATTTCTTCAAAAAAACTTGCATTATAGAAAGTTACATTATCTATGCGGCTACTAACAAACGTCACTTTGTTTTCGTTGTAGAGATTGATGCAAATGTTGTTTATTTCTGCGTTTAGAGTTAAAAGGAGTAGCTGGCTGCAAGGGTTTATATGAGGACTGAAGTTTACAGTCTCAGGGCTGGAAGTCTCATCCCCACGGTAATTCTTACCTACCGAATATCGGTAATATTTGTATGAAGACCTGTCAACCCAAGATGGCCGCAAGTGAACACCTGAATAGTCTTCATGCAAATATTGCCGATGTTCGGTAGGTAATAATTACCGGGGGGATGAGACTTCCAGCCCTGGACAAATACGTGACAGCTGGATCAGGCTGGGAAACCTGCTGTGTCTTACAATTTCAATGCTAGTACAAGTACCAGGACAGCAGCTTCCTTTACTGGGTGAAATCTTAGCTGGACCATCAGCTAATCCCAACATTGAATGACTTTTCTTTTTGAAAAAATTGTAATGTTTTTCTGTACAAAAATGAATTAAAAATTGTGGTTTACATCCTGGTACCCCTGGCTGGAGGGCAACAACAAAGTCTTGTCTTGGCGTGATGGACCTTCGAAAGCATTCTATAAGGGCAGTGGTTGGCAAAGTGCGGCTCCGGAGCTGCATGTGGCTCAATAATATTTTCATGTACAAGAAACTATGTAAGAATAAAATGACATCTTGTTTTGATGTATAATTCGTCAAAACCTATTTGGCCCGGTGGACATATTTCGTCTGCAAAATTTTCAGATTTGCCAGCAGCGCTAATATTTGTTTTATTGCTCATTTTTGCTTATCCGCTATGCCTATCCACCTATTACTTTTAATAGGTACTTATTAAAATAATTAGAAGCAGCAGGGAATTTTTATTGGTTCACTTTGCCAATGTCACCCCTGTTTCAGGGAAGGACGGCAAGGGTTGCAGGGCTTATGTTCATTTGAGATTGGGTTTTTATAATGTAGGTCCACATGCGGCATGTGTTAGCGCGAAATTATACACGTTTGCTTGTGGGAATGCATTTAATATAAATCTTAAATGATATATATCTTTGCAGCTTAGATTAGATTAGATTAGCTTCTCTATGGCGACCGTATGGAGAAGGGTTATTCTAAATCTAATCTAAATCTAAGCTGCAAAGATATGTATAATTTGAGATTCATATTAAATGCATTCCCACAAGCAGACATGCATAATTTTGCGCTTACACATGCCGCATGTGGGCCTACAATATAAAAAACCCAATCTCAAATAAACATAAGCCCTGCAACTCTTGCCGACCTTCCTTGAAGCAGGGGTGACATTGGCAAAGTGAACCATTTTTTATTGTTGCCTGGAATACCCTGCAGCAGTACAAGATAAGAAGTGATTGAGCTCACCCGTTATTACGGAGTGCTGGGAGTTCTTTTTGTGACATTTGTGAACTTAGGAGATCGCCCTTGCATCACCAACATAGAGTTCTTAAAAGAAATAAATCGCTGAGAGTAATCGACGCGTCGGAGCAGAAAAGGATCCATCTGCAGATAAGGAGCTGCATTCCAGACCAGGGGAGTCTCAAGCGTCAGTTCTCCGGATGTCATCAAGGTGCTTGGTGAGTGCGGTCTTTCTTATTTTCTGCAGTTGCTTTATTCCTCGAGCTTCGGTCGTTCAGGCATTTACACGTCTGGCGACATCAACAGTATATAAAGAGTTGCCGACTGGTTTTCGTCTGTTGGCTACTATGTAAAAAAAACTTCTACCTACGACTTACTGGGAGCCTTAGTGTTTTTTCACACGGTCCGGTACCGGATTGGAAGTCACGTAATTCATATTATATCTTAGGTTTCATGCAATCCCATACACATCGCGACCGTGAAGCTACCGGATAGCCGAAACCGGATTGTGTGGAGAGGAGGGTAACTCTGTGAAAAATGTCTTCTGGCCTTTTGACGTCATAAAAATATTGTAAGCAATGTTTTTCCCATAAATCTTCTTAAAATTTCACATATTTTTGCATATTCCCACATACTTTTATGTTTTTCATCATATTATCTCGCATACAACATGTCTGCCCGATACTTCCTTCAAGTTTTATTATGCGAAGAAGCATTAACATACAGTACACCACAAGGCCGGTCCTTTTATCATACATGCGTCCCCTTCCAGCACATACTCCTGAACATGTCTCGGTTGATCTTTTGATCTGCTATCCCTGTCACACATTTAGTCATATTGTGGTTAATACTGTAAGATTATTCATAAACATTTATTAAACCTAAAGAAGCGTTCATAACGGTACACATTCAGCATTTGTAAAAACTCGAACTTACACGTGTATGTTTGTGAGCATGCATTTGAGATGAGTTTTGAATGTAAATATATGTTTTTGCAACTTAGATTATAGATCGTAGACTGCTACATATCTGCGGTTTTATACGATTCATATTAATTAAGCTACCCACTCCCTGTGCATGGTTCATTTTCAAACATTAGTGTCAGTAAACCTTATTGTTGACCCTGAAACCTCAAGGACATTTCTAGGGTCCTTTCATTAGTCTAAAGTAGAGGGTAATGAGGACAATCATGCATGTGTTGATATAATGGAGTTGAAGTCCCAATTTGAAGATATTGTGGAGTTGGGAAGTGTGGAAGTTGAAGAAGTGTCTCTGGTAGCGCGCGCTGGTGCCAGGTTTCCTTGTGACGGAACAAGTTTTAATTAAAACTATCCAAACTTGGGAGATGAAGTCAGGGCTGTTTAAACGACAAGTCCACGTGTAAGGGGACATTTACTCACTATGTTTTTCATAATATTACGCAACGCAACTAAGCTACATATAAAGTATAACTTCTTGCTTGCGTTGTCCCCGAAGGGATCTCATTTGGCGATTCGGGACCTTTTTATTTAAACGGAAAAAAGGGCCGGTCTCACGCAAACCACTTCAGTTGAAGAGGGAGATTCCCAGCTGCCGAGGGGGCTGGTTCTCATTTCTTGAGAAGGCTGAGTGAATCTACAATGTAAGTTGCAAATAAATAAATATTTTTTTAAATCTGGCTGAACACCGTCTTGGCTTACTTACTCCTTGGACTCTGAAGTACAACTCACCATGAATATCCTCTACTTTTAATAATAGAAACCGATGGTCCGGTCCGTAGTTCAGTGGTAACACTTCGGACTCTGAATGGAAGGTTGTGGGTTCGAATCCCGGCGGAGCATAAAAAATATACCATTTATATTTTTTAATTTGCTCTTCGCTGGGTTGAAAAATCATGAACCTTTACCAATGACCGGTCACCAAAGATCCATCAAGCCTTACAGCAACTGGCTCTTACTAGAGAATTGGCGCTTTCTACAGTGATGACCAAGATCGCAGAGGGCTCTAGAGGTGTGATTCACACAAAAACAGCGCTCACCAAGTAAATCATTATAATATTATTATTATTTTAAGAAGCACCAAAGGAAGAAGAAATTATAGCGCACAATAAAAAGTTATACTTATCTAAGTTGCAGTAATGTCTGAAGTTCATCACTTTGCTCGTGAGGGTCAGGAAAGATCGGTACACGTGTGCCAAAGTCCGGTGAACACATTTGTTAGGAATGAACAGGACACGTGGGAGACAGGTGGCTGTAAGAAAACTGCCATGGGCGGCAAAACGCAAAAGATATATTTCATTATTTTGTTACACAGATATCTTTTATTGAAAAAAAAAACGCAACTGAGCTGTTACTTCTTGCATGTAACCTGACATCTTGAATATGGCGAATAGAACCTACTTATTTTAACAGATAAGGGGTGGGCCATACACCAACCACTTGAGTTGAAGTGATGGTTCCCCAGCTCCCGAGAGCGCTGGTATTCTTGAAAAAACCTTGTCATTGTTTTATTTTGGGTTTGTAATAAACACGATTTCTGACAAAATGCAACTAAGCTACACATATAGAGTAACTTCTGCGCGCTTATCCCCGAAGGGTTTCTAGTTTGCTTTTCTATTGTCCACGAGCAATTTGAAACATTTTATGTCACTTTCACAACCAAAAAACAAGATCTAAAAGGTTAAAAAAGAGTTCTTCACATATTGGCTTACATCCTCTTTAAGATGCTTTGATATATCGGAGAAAAGATTATGATATGTGCCAAAAGACCACATTCTTATTCAAAACGCTTGCGCGTAAAAATTCTCTTAATGCGATTAAATAAGCTTTCATAGCGTTCCAAGTCTCTAATTCACCGTTTCATAACTATTCTTTACAGTCGCCCATAAATTTTTCAACCCCCGGGCTCCAAATAGCCCTATAACCTGGCCTGCATTTCTCCACATATTATCCGGTACCCGGTTAAATACACCTATCGTAAATAACGGCTGGGTAACGGCTAACGGATAACGGATAACGGATAACGACTGCTTGCGGGCGTGAGTAATGGCCGTTTATAGAGCACCGTTACACCTTAACGTCCAGCGTTATTTTTAAATATTCAACTGGTACTTTGAAGAAAGCCTGGCGCTGAAAAACGTTAGTATTTTTTGTGCGGGTAACTCCCATGATTTTTAAGAATATGGAGGTCTATGACACTGTTTGTAATGCTGCAGAGGTGTGGGTGGATGTAACTAGAGTATAAAAGATTGCATAAAGTACTCTCAATCAAATATGAAAGCGGAAGTATAAAAAAGTAAATGAAGGTGGTCCAGATATTTGGAAAGAATGCATGATGAACTACATGCTAGCATAAAGAGTGCACAGAGATAACTTCAAAGGCAAGCGTGGAAGGGGAAGACCGAGGAAAGAATTCATTGATCTATTAAAGGTACATATTACAAATGAGTGGAACATATAGAATGAGAAAAAGAGAAGAGCATGCATGAGGATAATGATGATTGTCGAGGATATGAAGGAAGTGCGCAAGGACAGAACAAAGTGGAGAAACATCTTCTGGATACCCTTAGCGGAATGGCAGCTAGATGAAAGTACAATATCCCTGAAGAGTTTCGCATGTGGTGAGTGGAACCAATTTATTTTTACGGGTAAGGGGGCCGGCCTTACGCCAACTAGTTTAGTTAAAGTGGGGCCATAATGTGAACTCGTGTAAAATAAAGATACCTTACTTCATTTCAGAGCAATTTAGATACTTAATCTTTAACCAAATACCCAGCGGATGTATGAGTACACTTCAACAAGCCCTTGTCAGGTTTTTGTTCAGCCTCCCATCGATTATCACAAGTTGTTACAGATTATGGGAGTAATGGAGTTAGCGAAGTTCTGAACTGACGCCTCCAATTACGCACGCTTCCTTACAAGGCAATTTATGTAAAACCTAAATATCTAGAGGGGCAGTTCTTCAAATATAAATTCTCCAACAGTCAAACTCACTCACCCGCCATCTTTCCTGATTTTAATAGAATCTGCAGAGGTTCTGGCCACCCCTAGTGCTATAGCTTTATAATAAGAGTTTTAGGCTTACACGGCCGGCTGATGATGCTGGAGTGATGTTTTATGGAATCTGTTGCCGTGGTCTATGGGAGCTGGAGCTTCCGGACGTTTCGCCCATGTAATGAAGAAGCCCATCGTCGACCCCTCACAAGACTTCCAGTACCCTTAGTATGAGTTGCAATACTTGAGTAAAGTAAAGTTTACGATTTTCCCCAAAATCTGCCGTTCTTGTTTCTTACACTTCTTCTTGGTCTTAGCAAAAGAGTTACAGTGATGAAGAAAATCAAGTTCAAACAAACAAAAACGGCAGATTTTGGGGGAAACCACTCTTTAATACTTTCCGTAAACTTTACTTTACTCAAGTTTTGCAACTTGAAACGATGGCAGACACTCTGGCTACAGTACTATCGGCCAAGCCCACTGTTGTAGTCAGTTGTAGTATAAATTATAAATTTTAAAAATTACAGAATGGGACATGATTGAGGTAGCCTGCTATGATGGGCGACTTTGTCACCTTTACAGTGACCGAAATCGGTGACACAATTTTTTCATTAGGTTTAAGTATCCAGTGACAAAGAGATTGAGACATATTAGAAATAGCACTGACAACGCGTCATCATTTATTTAGTTTTTGAAAAATAATTTATGCCTGAATTTATAATCTAATCTAATCTAAGTTGCAAAATATAAGTAACATTAGAGATTCACATTACATGCATTTTCACAAAACAGACATGTTTAAGTTCGCACTTAAACATGCCGCATGCAATCCTACAATATAAAAACCCAAATCTCAAATGAGCATACACCGTGCAACTCCTGCCGACCTTCCCTGAAACAGGGGTGACATTGGCAAAGTGAACCATTTTCTACAGCATGGGTGGTCAGCCGCATACCAACCTATAAGTCAACTGAGTGTTCATAGAAAATCATTTAGATAATATATATATAACACTGAGGAAGAACTTGAAATAATGAAACGCCCTCTTAGCTTCGCTATCAAAATAAATATTAGGATGATTTATTTGGTGACCGCTGTTTTTGTGTGAATCACATCTCAAGAGCCCCTGCGAACTTGGTCGTCGGCTTAAGTTAGAATTACGGTTTAAAAGTTAGAATTACGGTCGTTTGACATTTTGACAATTATGACCACCCATACTGTAAAAAATGGTTCACTTTGCCAATGTCACCCCTGTGTCAGGGAAGGTTGTCAAAAGTTGTGGGGCTTATGTTCATTTGAGGTATGGATTTTATTTGTAAGTACACATTCAGCATTTGTAAGCGCGAACTACACTTGTTGGTTTGTGGGCATACATCTGAGAGCTTTAAATGAATATATCCTTGCAACTTAGATTATAGATTATAGATATTAATTTTCGGATATTATTATATTCGGACAAATCACTGACTACCTTCGAACGAAGGTAGTAATTATGTTTTGGTCTGTTACACATACCACTTTCATCTTGTGTGTATTCCACATCACTAGATGGTATTATGTTACCTGTACACACCGCACTAATAACATCGTTGTCTTTGACATGAAATTTGGGTACTGGTTTCAGTAGTGAGTTTAATGTGGGTTTCCAAATACTGGACAATTTGAAGCTGTCGTCTCTGTTGAAGTTAGGATGTCTTTAAATTTCAATGGCCTCTCTTACAAGTCTGGGAATCAAGAATTTTTCTTTCGATAGAACCTTCGTTTGGTTGAATCTAATGAGGCGCAGGCTGCCTTTGGCGGAATGATCGCAGATTGCCGATTTATTGGGGTTGTTTGTTTTCATTGCCCCAATATGTTTCTTGAGGCGCACCTTAATGTTTCTTTTAGTTTGACCGATGTAGAAGGCATCACATTCGCAAGGTACCTTATAAACGCCCAGGGAGTCCAGGAGGGTGCTATCTTTCACACTACGAAGCATCTGTGAAATCGAGCTGGGAGGACTAAAAATTGTTTTTATATTATATTTAAATAATAATCGTCCCAGTTTTTTGGAGAGGCCACGGATGTAGGGAAGGTATGCTTTTTGACAGGGTACTTCGCATGTGATGTTAGCCTTCTTCTTAAGAGTCTTGATTGCCATTGAGTAGCCATTGGAAGACAGAGCCTGTTGACAGTGTTGTAGTTCAGAATCCAAACTCTCCTCATCGCAGATCCTTTTAGCTCTTGTCAATAACGCAGCAGGTACTGATCGTAGATGTGCTGGGTGGTGGTGTGATGAACTGTGTAGGTATCTATCTGTGTGTGTAGGTTTCCTATACACAGAGTGACCCAGGCTGCCATCTATCCTTCTGCGTACTTGCACATCAAGGAATGAGATTTTTCCTTGTTCCTCTATCTCCATGGTAAACTTGATAAGAGGATGAAGGTTATTCAGATGTGTAAGGAACTCCTTTAATTTTGTAGTCCATGTGGGTAGATGCAAAATGTGTCATCCACATATCTGAGCCAAAGCGATGGAGGGTGAGGAGCAGAGTCAGTGCTTTTTTCTCAAAGGTTTTGCCTCAAGGAACATATTGGGGCAATGAAAACAAACACCCCAATAAATCGCAATCTGCGATCATTCCGCCAACGCAGCCTGCACCTCATTAGATTCAACCAAACGAAGGTTCTATCGAAAGAAAAATTCTGATTCCCAGACTTGTAAGAGAGGCCATTGAAATTTAAAGACATCCTAACTTCAACAGAGACGACAGCTTCAAATTGTCAGTATTTGGAAACCCACATTAAACTCACTACTGAAACCAGTACCCAAATTTCATGTCAAAGACAACGATGTTATTAGTGCGTGTGTACAGGTAACATAATACCATCTAGTGATGTGGAATACACACAAGATGAAAGTGGATGTGTAACAGACCAAAAAATAATTACTACCTTCGTTCGAAGTAGTCAGTGATTTGTGACAAAGTATTTTTCAAATTCAGTTCATCCTCAGTCGCCGTACAGATAGGATGTTCTCCTGAAGACGTCTGCTACGTCGCTGGCGAAACGTAGAGAATAATGTAAGTTCTCACCGAACGGTTCGTTAAATATCCGAAAATTAATATAATTGTCGATATATAAAGTGCTCATCCTTGAGTAAGATCCAATTGCTGTCCTGCTGGATAGAGCTCTGGTGGACAGTGTTTGATAAAGGCAGATGATTTTTTCAACACAGTGTGGAGCATATCTTTTTGCGATTTAATTCTCCTCCGTAAGTTCGAAGCGCTAACCATTAGACTACGGATCGGTCTCAAAATAAATGAAAATCAATAGACGGAAACAGGAAAGGCTCCACTTCTAGTGAAGTGCTTGGCGAAATGCTGACCCACTATCTTAAGCTTAGGATAAAGAAGTTGAAGAGAAAAAAAAAATCAACTGATGGGACACTCTACCTTTATTAAACATAGCACCTTTCTTAGCAGCATCTTTAAGCCCTGGTGTTTTCAACGTTAGAAAGGACACACCTATGTCAATCGTGTGGGTAGTTATTTTACCAGTTTAAAGTTACATATTATGCTAACGTTGAAAACACCGGACCCATGTGAATAATCATGGGAAGACGAAATAAAGGTCGAAAAAATCGTCAAACTTCTAGGATTTGAAGCAGCTCGTGGATGTCTCCTCCTATTTGCAGCTCGAGAGGATGACAACCAACAGAGACAGATGGCTGGCACAACGAAGGCACTGCCTTAAAAATATGATGATGATTCACCAAAATAGATTCTCGTTCTTCAATGCAAGTCTTGAATTAAACGGACTGTGTAAAACACGAAGAAAGGGAAATAAATCATTAAAAATAAAGACTGATACCGAAACACGCCAGATTTTTCATCTGTCCGGTCGCTAGGGATGGGCCGGGCGGATCACAGAGGCAGTTACAAATGTCGGGAAACATCACAGAGTGTTGTCATCAATCAAAAGCCAGGAAGAGCGCTTATGTAAGCGGCGAAGCGGAGCGTAAAGAATACGGTCACAACCCTAGTCGTCCAACACACACACACAGATACGCTCATTTACACATTTTTGAATTTCAAATTTGGAAAAGAACACAGTGATTTATATATTTCGCCTTGTGCTCCAGATCTGACGATAAATTAGACGTAATTTAGAAGATATACGGAGCTCTTTTCTGCAGATTTTGAAACTTTAACTGAAATTAACAGGAAAAATAGGTTATTTTCAAAGAAATTTGCGAAAATAAAAACACGTTAATGAACGCTAGGTCGATAGTTTAGTTGGTAAAAAGCTTTCGTATAAACGGAAACTACAAAGTACACGGACAATGGACTCGGCACATTTGAAATGCGAGGAAAAAATGTGCGTCACTTGGCCAGGCATGTCGGCAGGACAGAGTCATAACTTCGATACATTTAGTGTAGGTACCTAGTTTGAAAAAAACAATAAAGCCTACGTTTTGTGTTTAACAGGGACGCGCATCCCATACAGGCACATGCGCCCAATAGATAGGCAATATATGGTAAAAAAAAAACGCATTTAAGCTTGATATTCAGATTTAAAATTCAAAATTTAAGCTGGATTGGAGCCATCGTTAGTATTTCAGTCAATTTCAAATGAGTTATTTTAAAAGAATGGGAGATAATATTTATTCTGAAATGTATTTGCCTATATAGCCCTATATGCGCCTGGTGTTTAACATAACTGTCAACTGCATACGTTTTGTAATGCTGCTAACTGTATAGTTAGCAGTATTATCTCTGATTAATTATCGGTAATCTATTTTAAAATATTTTTTAAGAGATGTCATTAGTAATTAATTAATGTGTAAAAGAAGAATGCAAGCTGAAGCAGGATGTAACAATTCAAAAGCATGTGATGAGATGATTTGGCATGGAACATGAAAGACAGACAGGAATGCTCAGATTGTTGAAATCGTGAGAGAATATAACATAGAGAGTGAATGTAAAAGAAGAGATGTATGAACAAGGTGATGGATATGAACAAATGCAAAGAGGTGGGTGAAAGTAAGAAGTAGAAAGAAACCCTCCGTGGCATGGCTGCAAAAACACTAAGACCAACGACGTTAGCCATGTTGAAAGCACCGGTTCCCATAGATCACCGAAGTTAAGCAACATTGGGCGTGGACAGTACTTGGATGGGTGACCGCTCAGGTACACCGCGTGTCGTTGGCATCTTGGACCGGTCCGTAGTCCGTAGTGGCAACACTTCGGACTCGTAAATGGAAGGTTGTGGATTCGGATCCCGGCGGAGCACAAAAAATATACCATTAATATTTCGAACATGCTCTTCGCTGAGTTGAAAAATTCATAAACCTTTACCAAAGACCGGTCACTGAAAGGTCCATCCAACCTTACAACAACTGGGTCTTGCTTGAGAATTGGCGCTTTCTACAGCGACGACCAAGCTCGCAGAGGGCTCTTGAGGTGTGATACACACAAAAACAGCGCTCACCAAATAAATCATCCTAATACTACTACTACCAACTTTGGAATCAGAAGCATGTGCGACATTGAGGACACCGTCAAATAGAGTAGGAAGAAGACATGGTTCTGGAGGGACCACGTGGACTGTATGAGTGAAAGTAGGATAACTCGGACTGCTGCACGCGAGATACCAGACGGCCAGCGTCTACCAGGCCGACCAAAAGATGGAAGAACAACTGGTGTTCTGCAGGGGTGGTCCCAAGTACACAGATCTAAAATATGAAGAATACAAATTATAAGTCGGCTGCTGAGGCCAGGAGAAGCTGAAGGTGAAAGATACAGGAGGCCAAGGGGAGATGTGGGCTGCAGAGTCATCACAAGTAGAAGACAGGAAGAAGATGAAGGCTTACGTTGCTCTGAAATGCTCAAATGACCTAAATTCACTATTTTCGTACAAGTAGTTTTTTTGCAGTCTTTGCGTCTTGTTTTAAAAACTGTGAAAAATAAAATAATTAATAACAAAATTATACTAGTTTTAACGTAAAATAGTAAAGTACAAAGAGTCCTTTCATTCTGCAAAGGAAAATGAGCTTTACTTAAAGGTGACTGTGTGGCGGGTTTTACGTGAAAATCGGGAACAAATTTCGGGAAACTCTCAGAGACAAAGATAGGAGAAAAGTGGATGGTCCATGCGGGACAGAGACGGCGATATACAGATGATAACGTGTTAAAATGAGACAGGATATTCCCCTTAAAAGCACAACGTGAACTGATGTAAGAAAGTTAACACGTTGAATTTTTTACTGAATGACTTTAATTTTTTGCATCGACAATATTTGCATTTGCTAGGTATTTCTAGGTATGAATTACTCTTTTTTAATTGAGTTTTAAATAATCAAAAGTGACAATTTAGGATTTGTCTTTTGGAATCTATGATTTCAAATTAAAAAGGCTATAGGTACAGCAATGAAGAAAAATAAATGTCTGACGAAAAACGAATAAAAGCAACTCAGTCACTGTTTAACAAAGTCTCCATTCCTACATATCTTATTCTGTATTTGTAACCAACGTCCTCAGGAGACACAATCACTTTTCATTACACATTTTCTTGAAAATTCTCTTCTTAGTTATATTTTCCCTACTAAAACATACATTCTTCTCTCTTTCATTTACTCAAGTGATGTACTCGTACGCTGATAACATTCAAGAAGGCCCTGTGTGTGTATGGCACACAAGAACAGTGCTTATCACAAATATATCAGCACGTTATATTGTTCATATAAACAACATTATTTTGATACAACATTTGCACTAAAAAAGAATGAATTATTTTGAAAACTTACCACGGTATATTTCGTGTAGGCTCTGCGCGCTGACGTCACAACAAGTTGCCTGGATTCTAGTGGCAATATTGATCCTGGCGTTGTGCTGGTATTGGTGCGTACACATACACACCATGGGGTTTGACTTGCGCTAGTGTTAGGCATTTTCCTTTGAAAATTGGAACCCTACGAAAAAATCAACACCTACTCGAAAAGTACCTCAACCTTCGAATGGGGTTTCGAACGACTTCGAATATTTTTTTAATGATGAGAGCTGATGTTAACCGGGATCTGTTGCCGTAGTCTATATGAGCTGGTCCTTCCGGACGTTTGGCCCATATCTACAATGGGCTTCGTGAAAGTTTTCATCAAGATCATCTTCATCATTGCACTTTTACGCTGAAGAAGCCCATTGTAGACATGGGCGACACGTCCGGAAGCTCTAGCTCCCATAGACCACGGCAACAGATCCCGGAAAACATCTCTCTAGCATCATCAGCCGTCCGTGTAAGTCTACAACTTTGTTTTTAATACTTCCCCTTTTAACTGTAACTGTAACTCTGTCGTCATTCCGCTAGGGGTGGCCAGAGCCTCTGCAGAGCTGCCTCCATTTTTTACTATTCTGACAAAATATTCCATTTTTAGAATTTTACTAACTTATGGTTGCTATCTCAGTTGGGGTTTCCCTTCTCCACGCTTTGACATCCTGGGTTGCTACTGGACGATCCTTTTTGGCCACCTGTCATGGTCCTGCCTTGCAACGTGACCAGTCCAGCGCCACTTTAAGCAGGACACTGTCTGTATGACATCAGTGACACCAGTGCATCTACGGATCTCCTGGTTTGGAACCCTGTCTCTGAGACTGATTCCCAGCATCCTCCTTTCAATGTCTCTTTGACGCATCCTTTGTCTCTTTGTCTGTGGGTGCTATAGTGAGTGAGCCCTCGTGTGAGACTCGTAGACCCTGCGTTTCAGGTTAACAGGCATTCTCCTGTCATTCCTGTCATCATATAATGTAGCCTGCATTTTCAAAAGCCGCCCACTTCAGTCCCCTCTTCTGGTTATTTCAGTGATTTTCTTTTCCATGTTTCTTTAACGTAACGGTTGGTATGAGCCTTACCACTTACCCTGTAAAAAATGGTTTACTTTTCCAATTTCCGCCCTGTTTAGGTCGGCCAGAATGGCAAGACTAACATTCATTTGAGGTTTGGGTTTCTATGTTGTAAGTTACACATGCGGTATGTGTTAGCGCGAACTTATGCGTGTCTGCCTTCGAGAATAGATTCAATATGAATGTCAAATGTTTATTTACCTTTGCAAATCAGATGATTGATGTTTTATATTTTTTATGGTTTGTGTATTAACACTGTGAAAATTCATGTGCCATTGTGTCATTGATGTTTTATATTATGTCCAAGATATATGTAGTGACCCACGACTTGTAAGGTCTATTCTCCACCGAAATTTGAGCATTACTGCGAATGAATAACTGAACAGGAAGTTAAGCTGCTTAGCTTATACACACGTGAAACCAAACTAATGGAAATACGACGAGAGGTGAGGTCTCACTTTGTGTCTGTCTGCCACGAGGTCCAGACCCTTTAAAGCGCGTACAGGAAATTGAACCGTCGCCACTTAGAAATACAAGTAAAAAACTCACTAGTCCTCTACCTTATTTTCAGGGACGTGTCACCTTTTTTAATCTAATTCTCTCTGCACATTTGCCGAGTGAGCCCTGAATGGGGCGACTAAAAGGTTTCCCGTTAGGGGTGCTATGCACATCTCACATAATATGTGAAGATACATATTCCACAGCAAACTGTTTAAATATGTAAGAAGGAAAGGTGAAGAGTAGCTGACATTTTATTGAATAAGCAACATTTATTCCTCAAGGCTTTATGCTTTTAAGCTGGAAATAATCTGGAATAAAAAATAATGTAATTTTTGTGTCAATGCTATGTTATACAACTAGTCAACGACGTTACCATGTTGAAAGCACCGGTTCCCATAGATCACCGAAGGCAACATTGGGCGTGGACAGTACGGATGGGTGACCGCTCAGGTACACCGCGTGTCGTTGGCATCTTGGACCGGTCCGTAGTCCGAAGTGGCAACACTTCGGACTCGTAAATGTAAGGTTGTGGATTCGGATCTCGGCGGAGCACAAAATATACCATTTATATTTCGAATGTGTTATTCGCTGAGTTGAAAAATTCATAAACCTTTACCAAAGACCGGTCACTGAAAGGTCCATCCAACCTTACAACAACTGGGTCTTGCTTGAGAATTGGCGCTTTCTACAGCGACGACCAAGCTCGCAGAGGGCTCTTGAGGTGTGATACACACAAAAACAGCGCTCACCAAATAAATCATCCTAATATTATTATTATTATTAAGCTGCATATATGTGGCGTGTTGAATCTATTTTTACAAGTAAGGGAGTTGGCCTTTCGCCAATCACATCCCTACATCACTTAAAGCGAGGGTTTCCCAGCTCCCGGGATGGCTGGTTCTCATTTCTTATAAAAGGCTAAGTAAACCTTTCCACTATTGTAATTCGCGTGTAAAAAAAACAATATTACAAAGAACAATGTTAGAAATCACGAAACTTTTTCTAGTAGCTCATTAGAGGAAATGTGCTATCTAAGACTCCACGCAAATGACATAAACAAAAAAAATGTGACGTCATATGACCGGAAGAGACAAACCAATTTTCCTCCCAACTGCCAACCATATTTCCATAACTTTGTGTCATTATCCCGCCGAGGAAAATTCAAATTTGTAACGTCCGTTCCAAGTCCATGTGACAAGTTGGATGTAGACCAACAACCTCCCGAGAGTTCTATATCCTGCCTTGTTTGTGTTCTAAAGTCTATTGATGTTTCAAATGCCATTTCCCTTTACATTCGATATTAAATATTATTTGTTTCCACAAACAATATCAGCGTCGGATAATCCAAATTCCAAATTTATTACATTTCTCGGAACTCGGTAACTTTGTGAAGACTTCCCGATGTACGTTCCACAGCAACCACAGAGTGTAGCAAGAAATGTAAAGAAACGTAAACGCTCTGTTGAGGCACTGCTCTTACTTTGTTGATAAAACGCTGAGTTAAGTTGTGTAGTTAGGGTACTGAGGAACCCGCCCTGAGCTGGACCAGCGGCCAGACAAAGAGGGGAACAGAAAAGAACAAGAAGAAACGGGGGGGGGGGGGGGGGATTACTTTACATATCGCACGTTTAATAATAAAGAGCAATAGCTCAAAAAACAAGAATGTTGGGAAATCACGTTTGAAGTTCAGACAACCAGTACAACTTGTATGGGATGAAAAAGGCGGCCGATGTTTTATCTCGGTCATATTATCGACAACTGTCGCATTCTACCTATTCTTCTCGCATTGTTCTTGCGTTTTATTACAAAATCTCGATTTTCCCAATTTTCGAGTTATTTCTCTTTATTATTAAGCGTGCGATATCAATAATTGTGATTCGCAAAGAAAACATGAAATGGTTTTTCAGTCTACTTCTTACACAATAGCCAAATCTTTAACTTGGTCCGTAGTCCAGTGGTAGCACTTCGGACTCGTGAGTGGAAGGTTGTGGGTTCCAATCCCGGTGGAGCACATATAACATTTATATTTTTAAATTTGCTCTTCGCTGGGTTGAAAAATTCATACACCTTTACAAATGACCTGTCATCATAAGGTCCATCCAGCCTTACAGAAACTGGGTCTTGCTTGAGAATTGGCGCTTTGATCCCCATTTCAACTGAAAGTGGTTGGTGTGAGGCCGGCCCCCTTACCCGTAACAATAAAATAGGTCCCGAATAGTCACATGCGACTCCTTCGGGAATAACGCAGGTAAGAAGTTACACTATATGTGTAGCTTAGTTGCGTTGCGTATTGCGTTAATCTGAGTTGCGAAGATACTCCTGTGATTATTAGATATAAATAAAGTATACGTGGTGTTTTTACAAATTTCCAGAAGTACAACAATTAGACCTATGTGGCAAGACAAATAATCCTATTGAGGGGAGAGTTTGCAGCCAGACAAGTCAGTCAGACAGACGTTCAAGATTTGACCATACTCATAAGTTTTCTTAAAATTTAATACAGGTGTTTATTTTTTTACTTTAAATGAACCCAATAAATATAACAATATTTTAGTATTTAAGATGCATGTTAAATGCATGCCCACAAGCAGACGTATCCTATACAATATTGATTCTAAAACAGCTGGCAAAGCAATCAACTGATTTCAATAATTGTATCAGTTGGTTTCGGTGCTACATACATAGTAGGAAAGTTCTCTCACAACACCTGAGATATTGGCACATTAGAGCTAATCTTAACATAAACCAATTCACACAAGTACAAGGCGTGAGCTAGTACTCGAATAATCAATTATATTTACTAGACTACATATTAAGTACAGGTAATTCACAAAGTATACAAAAATATTAATCTCTTTTGCATATGCGACCCATATTGAAACCGACGCTAATGTATCAAAATGAAGCGCAGACGGTGAATGATAGCTAAATAAACAAAATGAATTGTTAAGATTGGGTTCTTTTAATTAAACTACAATTTATTTTTCAAGATTTATTTTACACAATGTCGGTTTACAATGTACTGTTTTATACTGTAACTGTAACTCTGTCGCCATTTCTTCCGATCCTTACATACCTCTTTCAATTCATTCATATCCATCACCTTTTTCATGCATTTTCTTCTTTTACGCTCGCTTTGTACATCCCATTCTTTCACAATCTCCTCAATCTGATCACTCCATACTTTTCTCGGTCGCCCCTTACCTCTTTTTCCTTTCACACTACCTCAATATACATATTACTTTGTCAGTCTATCATCATTCATTCTTTCCACATGCCCAAACCATCTCATCACATTCTTTTGTACCTTAACTTTCACATCCTCTTTCAAATTACATTCTTCCTGTACCCATTCATTCCTAACTCTATCCCTCAGAGTTTTTCCTGTCATGCTTCTCAAATGCTTCATTTCCACCGTACATACTTTACTTTCTTCGCTATCGTTCACTGTCCATGCTTCACTTCCTTACATCAAAGTCGGATATAAGACGAACCGTTATAAGAGAACTTACATTATTCTCGAAATTTCGTTAGACACCTTCTCTGCATGACGACTGAGAATGAACTGATTTTTCAATAACAATTGTCACAAACCACGGCATGCCTTCGAGCGAAGGTAGTAATTATGATTAGGTTCGTCATGATTACACTTTTATTCTGTTTCCAGTCCACATCACCAGATGGCACTATGTTACAGCTCGTTCCCACTTGTCAGATGTCGGATCCGTATATTAATCAGATGTCGGCGCCTCTGTTCACACACACGATTAATAACCGGTTGTCGGCCACGGTCGAAGCCAAAGCCAATTTTAAGCACGGGAAGAGAGAGATAAAACAAACAACAGTCACTTATAGTTCACACATATTTATTTAAAGAAATAACTTTATTTATTTTTTATAATTTGGAAAACAATTTAGTGGACTTTAAATATTACTAAAAGAATCTTGAGAAAAACTTGAATGTTGTGATCAGGTAGGTGATGCTGGTTCGACGGGTTGGTGGGTCCAATATCCTTATTCACCTGAAGGGAGGATGTTCTGGTGTAATGTAGGGTGCACATTCTGCTTTGTGACGAATATACAGATTGTTGCATGTGATTTCTTGACTGTGAATGCCAACCACAATGTGATCAGTATAAACGACTTTCCCGCTGCTTTTTAATTGTTTGGATCAGAGACAGCACGCCGGACTGAAACTCTAAAGTTTCATTGTCATCAAAAGCCGTAACGCTCGGCAGAACACCTTTAAAGAAGGAGAGCATGGGATGTTCTTGACTTCTGTCGGGCTGTAGTAATGTATCTAAAAAATGAGTCATTTTGTCATCGAGGGTCTCGGGCTTTTTCGAAGAACTTGGTAATGGCAGCTCTGAGTTTACATACATTGCATTGGCCGCTGGTGCCTCTGGGCATGTAGCTGTTGGACGATACTTGATAGAATCATAAGGGCGATTAGGCTCAACAACTCTTTGCAAAAAACTCATCTGTTCTTTATATATGTATGGCTTTGAAAACTTAGCCCCTGCTCCGGTTTTTTTTACTTCATTTTTATTTGCTCGTATCCAGGCATCTCGTAGATTCGACCACTTTGTAGATACAAGTTTACCTGCAATTTAAATAGGTGCATATATAACTGTTACTATCTTACCTACTTTAATATTTACAGATATTGCGTATCGGGTTGTTCCTTCAAAGTTACGGATATTTTCAAATAAAATACTGGAAGCACTTACCACATGATTGTCTTTCTTTTTTGTCCAAATTGACAAAATCAGGTATGAGTAGGTAGCAAACTTCCCGCCAAGCAGATATTTTCAGTTGCTTATCTTTATAATCATTTAGAGTCTTGTCCCAAAGGACACCTCTTTCCTGAACTAGTGTGATCAAATCTTCAGGGTTGATATGTGTTTCCATTACTGAATCACCAAACTTGCTCACAATAAAAACACGACAACTCTGCTTGCGCGCTGTACAGTGTGTGTGCACTGCGCTTGCGCGATCGCAGCGCCATGCTACGGATACAAAGAGAAGCAGGGAGAAGGTTATCGGCCCCGACATCCGACAATAATGTGAACAGCGCCATTCTAATAATATAGGCGAGCGAGATCCGATACGACTTTTTTCCGGGCGCACAGGGCTGGCAAACACCCGGCATTTATTATCGGAGAGGACACAAAATCGGTTTCCGATAAATGTGAAGTGCTTCATAATATACAATGCTCTGCCACTGGAACCTCAGATTAATGTAGGTACGGATCCGACACCCGCAACGCAACTAAGCTACACATATAGCGTAACTTCTTGCCGCGTTATCCCCGAAGTATTGCGCATGTGGCGAGTGGAACCTAATTATTTTTATAGATAAGGGGGGCGGCCTTACGCCAACCACTTCAGTTGAATTGGTGGTTTCCCAGCTACCGAAAAGGCTGGTACTCGTTTCTTGTGAAGGCTGAGTAAACCTTGCCGGTATTTTATTTTGGGTTTGAAATTTTAAACACCGAAACGGGAAATTATCTCTGACACCCTCAGTGGGATTCAAACCCGAGCTCACGGCATGGAATGCAAGCACTCTACCAACTGAGCTATCGACCGGACTTAGTGGGAACGAGCTTTAACGCGTAAATTTATATGCATCCGAACTTCAACAGGGATGACAGCTTTAAATTGTCCAGTATTTGGAAATCAACACTCACCTCACTTTTGAATCCAATACCTAATATTCAGTTCAACGACAATGATATTATGATATAATCAGCTCCGTGTGTACGGATAACATAGCCATCTGGTGATGTGAACTGGAAACTGTACCCTTAGTACGAGTTGCAAAACTTGAGTAATGTAAAGTTTACGGCAATTATTAAAGAGTGATTTACCAATTACCTCAATGGATTTCCCCCAAAATCTGCCGTTTTTGTTTGTTTGAACTTGATTTTCTTCATTACTGTAACTCTTTTGCTAAGACCATAAAGTGTAAGAAACAAAAACGGCAGATTTTGGGAGAAATCACTTTTTAATATTTTCGGTAAACTTATATTTTTGCAAAACTTGAGAAAACTCAAGTTTTGCAACTCGTACTAAGGGTACAGAATAAAGCTCGCTCCAAAGTATGTCGTGATTTGAGACAATTGTTGTAGAAAAAAAATCAGTTCATCCTCAGTCATCGTGCAGAGAGGGTGTCTCCTGAAAACGTTAGCTACGTCGCTAACGAAACGTCGAGAATAATTTAAGTTCTTGTATAACGGTTCGTCTAATATCCGAGTAATAAATTTTAACGGTTTAGTTATTATCACATAGCTAAGTTTGAAACACTCAGACCTTATTATTTTCACATTACCACCCTGTATATTTTTTATGTAAACGCTTGTCTCGTATAAAAGTGTGCGGCGTGACTGCAGGCTGCAAGTTTGTAATTGATATCCCAGTTATTAGAGAGTCGGCTGAAGACTTCTAACATGTGTAAAGTAAACAGTGCCAGCTGTGTGTATTTAATTGTTGCGATTGTGTATTTTTCAAAGGCAAGTTATTCATGAAAACTGAAGGAAAGAACCAATTTTCTTCAATACGTTTCTTTTAATACAAAAAAAAAAAGTTTTGATTTCAAGACATTGAAAGTGACAAAAACTCGGCAAAAGTATTGACCATCCCTAGTGTAAAAATTAATGGTGCTATTCTCAATTAGCAAAGCCATGGCTCATCCGCAGTGAAATTTCGATATAAAAAATCAATGATCCGTAGGTCAGCCATGGATGAAATATTTAGCGAATAGCATTGTAAGAGTAGGTAACTGCTGCATTGGGATTGGAAGAATTTAGAAGTTTTTTTTTCTTTTTTAAAAACGCAACTTATATAGTCACTAACATAACCACTAATATAGTCACAAATATAGTCACTAATAATTCATTGAGTAAATTCATTACTTACCGTCAGTTGAAAAGTCTCGAGACTTCCAATAATCGTTAACATTGTACCGATGCGTTGTAAGGTATCTAACTAATCGACCAAGAAGATGCACGCACAGCCTTGCATTGAACCCTAGAGACGATACGGTAAGGGTTGAAATCGTGACGGAAGTCGGTAGGTGAGATCTGCTGTGGCATCGAGAGTTCCACCCCTGGACCTCTGGCATGGCACTGGATGGAAATATATTTTTTACATTTTTTCATTTCAGATCATTCTCGCAAAGAACAATATGTCCTGCTATAATTTGTTGAATGATATTTTTTTAATAAAACAAAATTTCACTGAAAGCCGCTATACAAGTAGGTGAGTTTTATTTGGTAATGACTTTGAATATCCTGCTAGTATGTTAAACCTGCCAACGCGGACTCGTGGGGAGAAGGCTGGTAGGACGCCCAAGACTTCATATTCCCAGTCCATGGGTGATTCCTCATGGCGACCAGCTGGAAGTCTCATCACCACGGTACTTCTTACCTACCGGATATCGGTAATATTTGTATCAAGACCTGTCAATCCAAGATGGCCGCAAGGTCACAGCTGATTAGTCTTCATACAAGTATTACCGATGTTCGGTAGGTAAGAATTACCGTGGTGATGAGACATCCAGCCCAGGGCTGGAAGTTTGGAATCTGGCACAACAAGGCTACGCCAAAAAACGCTGATCAAATGATTTATTTAGATTTTCTTCAATGAACAACAATTATGTAAACGACAGTTGTACTATTGAAAATCAACCGTGGACAAGCTATTTAAGTACTAGTGGTTTTATTATGAACCTGTAAACACAACAAATTTATTGAGAAAAAACAACGGTAAGCTCAAAGCTTCTATCAATGGGCTCGGCACAAATTCCATAGATAACAAATTGTGACGTCAGTAAAGGAAAGGGTAATTAAATATTTTGTTTTTTAGTATAGATTTCTTTGTAAGGTTTTGTTCTTTTTTATATTTAAATGTAATTTATTATTCATATTCCTTGACTTATAGGTTGGTATGAGGCTGACCACCCATACTGTAAAAAATGGTTCACTTTGCCAATGTCACCCCTGTTTCAGGGAAGGTCGGCAAAAGTTGTGGGGCTTATGTTCATTTGAGGTTTGGATTTTATTTGTAAGTACACATTCAGCATTTGTAAGCGCGAACTACACTTGTTGGTTTGTGGGCATACATCTGAGAGCTTTAAATGAATATATCCTTGCAACTTAGATTATAGTATATTATGTACCTACTGCCGAAGTAAGTACACATATTTTGTTATTAGTTGCTAAAAACCTCTAGAACCATAGACATTTGACGTTGGCCCGCCGAGAAAAAAATCAAATTATATAGCACTTATGTTAATAGAAAAACGCATTTTCTAGACTAAGGTATTATACTGCACTAGATGCCTATACGTATATATTTTAATTTTACTGGTACACTTTTACTTTGCAGCTGTTTTGCAAAAGAAATCTATGAAAACAAAAGTGGAATTGATTTCCTAGTATATAATCCACGGAAGGTTGTGAACAATGAACCGAATACTTCATCAGACAATATAAAAGAAGAAGAAGGTGAAGTGGTGAGTGTGCATTTATTGTAAACTACAAGTTTCCATCATTGATGTATATTGATGATGTAACTACGTGTTGATTGATGTTAGAAGAAGTAGGCATATTTTAAATCATAATTAAAATATTTTTGCAAAAGTGAACTTTTTTGACGGTAGCTCATGGAAAAATGTAATCCTTGTTTCATGATCTATTGATGATACCAAAATTAATACCTTCTTCTTTTTGTTCATTATTGCCTTGTTTTGTCATCTCATATTATCATTATTTGACTTATAGTTTGGTATGAGTAGTAAAAAAATGGTTCACTTTGCCAATGTCACCCCTATTTCAGGTAAGGTTGGCAAGAGTTGGAGGGCTTATTTTCATTTGAGATTGGCTTTTTATGTTGTAAGTTTGTATTTGTTAGTAAGTCTACATGCGGCATGCGTAAGCGCGAACTCATATGTGTCTGCTTTTGGGATCGCATTAATATGAATATTATGTTAGATGTCTTTGCAACTTAGATTATAGATATTACCGAAGAGAGTCCAAATTATTAATTTTCAGAAAAATGTACAATTTTTTGTTTCTTGTTGTCACTTATTTACTTTCTT
Organism: Agapetus fuscipes; assembly: GCA_951799405.1. Lineage (NCBI taxonomy): Eukaryota > Metazoa > Arthropoda > Insecta > Trichoptera > Glossosomatidae > Agapetus > Agapetus fuscipes. The sequence continues at coordinate 10,051,959 of OX637341.1, forward strand.
GTTGTCACTTATTTACTTTATTTTTGTCACTTATTTACTTTCTTGTTGTCATTTATTTACTTTCTTCTTGTCACATAATATTTACTTTATTGTTGTCACTTATTTAATTTCTTGTTATCACTATCACGCTCCCCACCATCCCCCAGAACGTTTTTTTTTAAATTCCTGTCTTCTTTTATTTCAGAAAATAGCAAGCAATGAAAACGAGACATTTTCAAAAAGAAAACTATATGAACGTGGTGCAAACTGGAATCACAAGGAAAAAGAAGAAGACGTTTGCCATGTAAAAAACAATTGTAATACTCATATTAACAATTCGAATAAATCAAAAAATAATTCGAAAAACGCTCGAAAAGTTCATAGCGTGAAACTTGATGATGCTATGATTGAGAATGAGTCGCAAGTGGCCAGCTTGTCGCTCTCACATCGTCAGCATGAGAGGATCCGGGATATTCCACCTCCAAGACGATACTTCAAGATCCCCATGATTCCTCACTACACTGTGCGCAGGCAGCGCTTCAAGATAAACCCAATAGTTGGAGTACCAGTTTATGTTGATTCGAAAAAAAAGTCGAAAGATTAAAATGACAATTTTGAATCAATTATCACAAGAGTTTTTTTTTTCCTTTTAAAACATGACCTAGAAGAAGCGTGCACTGTTTAGAGACAAGACTTTATAATAATCTGAAAATCACATTAAATGCATGCCCACAAACAGACAGGTGTAAAATCACGCTTAAAAATGCTGCATGTGTAGGTACCTACCTACAAATTAAATCCAAATCTCAAATGAACATTGGCAAACAAGCCAGTATTTTTTGCCGACCTTCCATGAAACAGAGGTGAAGTTGGCAAAGTGAACCATTTGTATACAGCATGTGTGATCAACCTCATATCTACATATACAAAAGTAATTATGTATTTTTAACTAATTAATGTCAACTTGTCCTTGACTTAAAGATTAGTATGAGGCTGACCAGTGACCAGGCATGCTGTGAACAATGATTCATTTTTGCCAATGTCCCGTCTTTTTCAGGAAAGGGCGGCAAGATTCGCAGGTTCTTAATTCATTTGAATTTTAGTTTTCTTTTATTCTGCAAGTTCACATGCAGCATGTATAAGCAAAAGCTTACATGCGTCTGCTTGTGAGCGTGCATTTATCATGAATATAAACGTGCGGATCTCATACGACAATTATATAGAAAAAACAAGTAAATTTTATGTCGCACGTAATGTACAACGTCGTATGTTATCGAATTACCTTCAGCAGAATTTGTTTACATACTAATCAACGTCACAAAATGTACGTGAAAGATAATTTATGTAAATAATGCAGATACGGAGTTCCTCTTCCCGCGCGACGTCAATATTGTATGACAATAATTCAGAACGCTCTCAGTGCTGGTGAACATTTGCATTTGGGAATGTTCGCATAATTCATAGGAAATTAGCGTGCTCGCTGAAATATTAAATAATTTATTTGCTTGTTTGATTTACTGAGAAAAGCATTTTGTTGGCAACGCAAATATTTGCCAATCAAGCAGGGGCGTGCACTGTGTAGGGGCAAACCAACGCCGGAATAAATTAATATCTTACCTACATATTATTTGTCATCTAAGTTGCATAGATATACACATATGTATGCCAACATTTAGGATTAATAGATATATAATGCATTCTTCTAAATTCACGAGGTTGCTTGTAGGGATGCCTCCCTACCAGCAACCTCGTGTGAGTTCAAACTACAAATGCTGCTTGTATACTTCTATAATCTATAATTTTAGTTGCAAAAATCTTGCTAAAATTCCCAAAAACTGAAGTCTTCAAATTGGTGAATTTGTTAATATTTTATGTTCCTTGACTTATAGGTTGGTATGCGGCTGACCACCCATACTGTAAAAAATGGTTCACTTTGCCAATGTCACCCCTGTTTCAGGGAAGGACGGCAAGAGTTGCAGGGCTTATGTTCATTTGAGATTGGGTTTTTATATTGTAGGTCCACATGCGGCATGTGTTAGCGCGAAATTATACATGTCTGCTTGTGGGAATGCATTTAATATAAATCTTAAATGATATATATCTTTGCAGCTTAGATTAGATTAGATTTAGATTATAAAGAAAATCAAATGCAGAGATAGACAATGACACAAAACCGCAGGAATAGTTCAATTCGAAGTTTCGTTGACACAATTGTCCTTGTTGTTGTGTCTTGTCGACAAATCTTGCCACGACCGCAAGATCGTTTAATTTAATTTTAGAAACATATTTTGGAAGAAATATTCAACCTCTCATAACTCGTCCACCATTGGCAATTTGCATGGTCATAATTATGAAACTTCATAAATTTTGGCATGGAAGTATGTGAAAAAACGAAAACATGGACTGTACTATTTTAGGGGTGATGCATGCAAAGACTATTCATTTTATATCAGGTTATGGTGTTTAGTGATTTTATATCAGGTTATGGTGTTTAGTGATTTTATATCAGGTTATGGTGTTTAGTGATTTTATATCAGGTTATGGTGTTTAGTGATTTTATATCAGGTTATGGTGTTTAGTGATTTTATATCAGGTTATGGTGTTTAGTGATTTTATAGAAATAAAATCATGGGGATTCATTCCAGTTTGACTTCCGTGTGAATCCAGTTGGAATCCGACTGAATTTTATGTTCTTAGATGCATTTTTACGAAAAAAGTTTCTTCATGGTTTGGGCAGAATGTCCCAAATTTTATTACAGTTTATGCTTCATTACATCACTAGTTGATATAATCAGTCGTAAAAAGCACAGTCCACATTTTCGTTTTTTCACAATCTTCCATCACAAAAAATATAAAATGAAGTCTGAAACCGCCCCACGAAGACACAATATAATTTTACACTCGTAAAAAGATATTTAACTTACATGTTTTCGCTCAAGCTCCCGGCTGCTTTTCTCCCGTCTTGGCTACAACATGGCAATTCACATTATTTAAAATTGTTTTAAAAATATTTATTATTAAACTTTTACCGAAAGTACCCATATTCACAAACATAAACACAAAATTTTTGTTTCATTTTTATTGTGTTTATTTTCAAAGCACTTTCATTATCACTTTTATTTTATTTGTATTAAAATGAAAATTAGAACACTGGCGCTATGAAAACTATGTAAAAAATCTGTAAGTATATTGGCATTTATTTAAAAAAAAAATATATATATATTGTTACACACAAATGGCAATTTATGATTGTTTTATTTGGATGCTTAATTTTGATTTTAAATAGGCACAATTCACTCTCAATTTGGTTGAGCATTTATTAAAAAAATTAGGTTTGCGTATTTTATTTTTCACCTAAGTATTTTTCGGGATGCCAAGGCTGTATAACAGTGTATATAAAAAGCTTAAATGAAATAAATAAAACCGTAAAAAAAAAAAAAACGATTGCAAAAATATTTTTGAATTGTTACAAAATTAATGTTAGCGCTTGTTAGTATACAAATTCAAAAATATTCAGTAAGGCACTTGCTGCTTGAGCGAGAAAGAGAGACAAGTCAGCTCACGCAAACAACCGTCGTTATATACCCACGGGCCGCGATGATTTTCACTTTTGGAGTAGTGGGGACTGGAGGGGGGTGCGATGGATTTCGCACGTACGCACGTCTGAAGAAATTCAACTGCTTTAGATTCTTCGAGTTTTCAAGAGTAATGTGACATTTATTTTTCACGAAGCGTTTTTGAAAAAAAAAATAGTGCACCTATTAAAGTCTTTGAAAAGTAATGAAACATAATATGACAAATACTTTTTATATTTTAAAGTCATTTGAATATATTTAAAAAATGTATTTTTAAATTTTATATTGTTTTTTACTAACACAGGCGCTCTTACTTTTCCTTGAGGCCTGCACCTTTCATTTCGCTTGCTGTAAAGAAGAAGATTCCATTCGTCATACAAAATGTGAAATTTCATTTAACTATGGAAATTTTAACATTTTTTTTTATTGGGCAGAATCTACCAAATTTTATTCTTGTTTATGCTTTATTACATCACTTGTTGACATAATCAGTCGTAAAAAAGTATAGTCTATATTTCAGTTTTTTCTGGTTTTTTCACAAGCCGTCAACATAAAGGCAAATATAAATTATCATGAATATGTGAAGGATACCTACGCCTTTTTGTATTTTTTTTTTTTGTTTGCGAAAGAAATGCTTTGTTTATTTGTGAACGCGTATGGCCATTTAATTGTTTGATACCTATAAATTCATTGAAATGTGAAAATTAAATCAAGAAAACTCCAGTGAGCCGTCATGTAGCACGTGCAGAACACTCCATGATCATCAGAACTGTCTTGGATGGTGCCCCCTCAGGTTTCAGACCACTCGGACGCCCCAGTGGGCAGCAACGTCGAAGCCGACGCCGAAATTCTGGGAGTGAGGGGACCATATAGGGAAGCAGCACTGGAGGGCTGTGGTGCGGGAGGCCCTGAACATTCAAGGATTATGAGCCGAAGAAAGTAAGTAAGTATAAATTCATTAAAAGTATATTTTTATTCTGCAAACAAAAATTCCATACATTTTGGGAAACGTGTTTTTTAGCTCACATCCCCAGCTGTCAGAATGACACCTGTCATGCTGTCTGCACATCGGTGCGTTAATCATAATTATTCTGTGAGATACTTTGTACATCTTTGAAGAGTCAACATCTTAACCATATGTAAGATTTGTTCTGTTTATTTATTTCATACATTAAATGATTAAACCCCATATTACATTTCTCTCTACCCTGCGATAAAATACACATAACCTACAAATAGCAGAGCAGATTCAATCGCAACCTGTGAGTGTGAAAAAGCGCTCTTCTGTAATTAATAGCTCTTATTTTGTAATGTACATTCTTATTGAGTTAAATGAATTCAAATGTTATGAATGCATTTTTAAAATAAATTGACAGTAATGGTTTTGTGAGTAGGTACTGTCAAAAGTAGTCTGGATTAATTCATTGTCTTCCCAAAAGTTGGCCAGTTTGCTGTGAAAATTTATTGTGCAATATCAATACCTACTCACATGCTAGGTATTATACTTGATATTTAGAGGAGTTTGTAGGGAATCCATTTGGGGAATAATTATATTTGTAACAACACGTGTTAGACCACGACACTAAAATCATCTGCGAGTCTTTTATTTTTACTAGATGTAAGTTCATACAATATTATTCTGACCACAGTGTCGTTGCCTGATTTTGAAGCCTGTGAGGAAGTGATTGATTGTGGTTTTGAATAAAACTGAAACGATGGCCCCATATTTGAAAATAGGTAAACTGTGAGGGATTAGACCTACTGATATTTGGCCATCGGTTGCTTAAATCCCTACAGGTGACATATGCCCAACAATAAAAAGAGATTTTCACATATCTGTGCAAAAAGTGTTCATTGAGAATATAATGCAGATACTGCCGAATCATTTCACTAATTTAGGCAGATTGGCAAAGGAATCAGTGTGAACATGACAATTTGTTGTTTTACAATCATCTGATTTTTAAATCCTAATAAGATGTTGTAATCTCCCGTTGTAGGTATATATTCTGTGTTATTCATGTCAACGATGTTACCATGTTGAAAGCACCGGTTCCCATAGATCACCGAAGTTAAGCAACATTGGGCGCGGATAGTACTTGGATGGGCTACCGCTCAGGTACACCGAGTGTCATTGGCATCTTGGACCGGTCCGTAGTCCAGTGGCAACACTTCGGACTCGTAAATGGAATCTATTCGGATCCCGGCGGAGCACAAAAAATATACCAATTATATTTCGAATGTGCTCTTCGCTGAGTTGAAAAATTCATAAAACCTTTACCAAAGACCGGTCACTGAAAGGTCCATCCAACCCTACAACAACCAGGTCTTGCTTGAGAATTGGCGCTTTCTACAGCGACGACCAAGCTCGCAGAGGGCTCTAGAGGTGTGATACACACAAAAACAGCGCTCACCAAATAAATCATCCCAATATTATTATTATTATTGTCGCCCATCCAGGTTATTAGATTAGTCACCGGGCGATACAGAAGTATCGGCTCCATGGTTATATGTGATTAGAGCATTTTCCTACTGAACAATTCTCAAGCAAATGTATGTCTCTGTATGGGATGGAAAATTAACCAGCTTACTTAATTTCCTTTTCTATTTTTATGCAGTGTCAAACACAAGCTCAAAACCATTTATTCTAGAACATTTGATGGCATTGTGCATTGTGGGGTGGTGACTCATATTTTTACTGAAGTTTAAATTTTTTAAAAGTAAATTTGATGTTAAAAGGCACCTTTTCTGCAGTCTCTGTTTTTGATAAAGTGCAAAAAGACAAATCGCTCCACTCTAATGTGCATTTAAGTAAAGACAATAAATGAAAAAAAAAACAATGGAATACAAAATAACAAAAAAATTATTAATATTTTCATTTATGAACTTGTGCAAGTTACCTATTTTTAAAATTAATTCTTTTTTTTTCTAGAGTCTCCCAGTAAAAAAGACAAAAAAAAATGTCTCGACGTTGTGGTGCCGCCAATCGCAGGGATGTACTAAGCAGTCAAGGACATATCCCTAAAAGTGACACAAATACTGCGGAAACTGGGTATCAAATGCATGGTATACTAACTGGAAAATGCCCCTGCACACCATGGAGGTGAAGGCAGAGAAGTAGACATGGTCCAATCAGCGGAGAAAAAGGAGATTGGTGAAATTCAAATGTTCAACTGAAAAACAGAACAGGGAAATTGATGATGAGGATGATCTTGATCAAAATTGTGAGGTTCACACTTCACGCTAAAGAAGCCCATCGTAGACATGGGCGAAACGTCCGGAAGCTCCAGCTCCCATAGACCACGGCAACAGATCCCGGAAAACATCTCTCCAGCATCATCAGCCGGTCGTGTAAGCCTAAAACTTGTAAACGGATTGGCAGTAATCAAACTTGATCAAATGTTAATGGCGGATATTCTGTCAATTCATTTATTTTGAATTCCACTTTAGAATGGGGAATTGCCGGGACTACTACTCTTGTCTACTTTATCATCACAGTGGCAGGTGGCAGTAATAACAAAAGAATGTATGTGTTTTGTAAAATGCAAAATATTTTGTGAAAAAAAAAATGAAATAAATGCATATTGCAAAATGATTTTTTATAGTAACTGTTATTTATGCATGCTTAACAATTTCTATGGTAAATAAATGAAAGAAAAAAAATCTCCACCGTATTTACGGACCAATTATGGATGGAAACATATGGCAAAGAAGATACTACTCTGAACTATATGACTGTACCAAGATGTTGATGTCGCTTGATCAATGAAAGTCAGCAGACTGCATTGGCTGGGTCACACCCAACGACTTGCTGACATGATGACCCGGAGTGAGTCTTGGCTTCTTGATCAGCTGCAGTTCATGCTGCCCAACGCCTTCGCCCTCCAGTCCCGTACTCCTGCACTACAGTCTACCTCCAAGAATAGAATGGTATTGTCCATTTGGTTTGTACATTGTCAAATATGACTCCTTCATACTTGTCTGACACGTTCTCACCCGTTGAGATTGATTTGAGACGCATAACCCTTAGATCTGCAGAGTGTGGGGTGGTTAACTTAGTCCAGCCGTCCCGTCAGACACGCACTAATTTTGGGGACTGTGCTTTCCAGTTTGCGGGCCCAATGGAGTGGAACAGATTACTACCTAATGTGAGGAAGGCAGAAACTGTTGGTGTCTGTAAAGGAGCACTAAAGGCGCATATTTAAAAAAAATCTTAAAAGACAATATAAACAGGCTCTGCATGACATCTGTCCAAGTACCAAGTTAAGTTACTACACTAAATATTAAATGCTACTAAGTTAAACATATAGTGTAAAGTCTTTTCTTAGTGTAACTTGTTTTCCTGATTTGGTCGCATGTGTCGAGTGTAACCTATTTATTGTTACAGGAAAGGGAACTGGCCTTGAGGATTTCCCAGCTCTCGAGGGAGCTGGTGCTAATTTTTTGTGAAGGCTGAGTGAACCTTGCCGGTATTTTATTCTGGGTTTGAAATAAACATCGAAACAGGAAATCATTTCTGACACCCTCGCAGGATTCGAACCCGAGCTCTCGGCATGGAATGCAAGCACTGTACCAACTGAGCTATTATTCGGATAATTTATTGTTCAATTTCACACTTTAACTCGACTGGAAGTCTAATAAACCAGGAAATAATGTGAGAATGATTGAATTGGTGAACGCTTTATTGAGTCAATCACACCTGAAGAGCCCTTTGCGAGCTTGGTCCTCGTTATAGAAAGTGCCCAATCTCAAGCAAGACCCAGTGGCTGTAAGGCTGGATGGACTTTTAATGACTGGTCTTTGGTCCACCAGACTACAGACCGGTCATGCAAGGTGAGGTGAGGAAAAGAAGACTTACCTGAGGACAAGACTGTAGATCATCCAGGGCTTGATAGATGTGAATGTGGCATTCTAGCTCTCGCTTCTAGCAAGTGACGATGCCGTAGCTGCTAGTTGCCGTGATCTTGGGCGCAGGAAATAAGTAAGTTATAACAGAAATTTGATTTTGATTATAAAGGGATTACTTATATATTGTATAATCTTTTGTATAATCTTCTTAATTACATTTACGATACATATTAAATGCATGCCTACCAACACACAGATGTAAGTGCGCGCGTACATATGCATTTGCACCTACAAAATAAAAATAATCAAATGTAAAATAAACATGCACCCTGCAACTCTTTCTGACCTTTACTTATTTATTTTATTTCAGAACTGGTAGGCATGAAATATTTTAATTTTTCCCAACCACAAGAATAATTTTTAACCTAGCAATACTATGCTTGTTATTCTTGTCTATTGGTCAATCACCATGACAACAGTTTACATTTGAAATGGTATCCATGGCAACACAATGCTTCTAAATAATATTATTATACCTACCAACCATTTGTAATAAGTTTATTTCATAAAAAAAATTTTTAAATTAGACTACTTCGTTTATTTTTGTATTGAGTGAAAGAAAATCATCTGTTCTAGTCATAATAACTTTACTTTTTATTCACATTTATCTTTTAGTAGCTACTTAATTTATTTTAAATTGTTTTGATTTTGCATTTTTATTTTTCAATATTTTGAAAAATGTCCAACAAAAGAAATAATTTGCCTCTACTTCCTGGGTTCACATTTCCAACAACGGTAAATTTCTCAAATCTTTAATCAAAGTTGCAAAGACCTCACATTTAAGTTTGAGACTCTAGAGAATTTAAATGTTTGCATTTACACATTGCATAGGGTGATAGAAGAAACCTGAATCTCAGATGAAAAGGAGCTCTGTATTTGTGAATTTGATACTTGGCTAATAGGTTGGTATAAGGCTGACCCCCAATGCTGTAAAAATATGTTTCACTTTTGTTAATGCCACTCCGGTTTCAGCGATAGGTGGCAGGAGTTGCAAAGTTTATGTTCATGTGTTTGATAGCCTTGTGTTTGACGGCGGCAAGCATTTAGCACCAAAAGAGCTGTCATTCTGACAGATGCATCGATCAGCTGATCACAGCTGAGCGGCCATATTGCTTTGAGTATAAAGGACCAAGAAAGAGAGAGTAACAATGTCCAATAATGGACATAAAATGATTGTAGATTATAAGAGGAAACAGTGGTCGGTGAATGAAGTATGTATAATTAAATAAGGAGGTCGGAACATTTTTGAATTTGGAACTTTTTTCTCGTCGAGCAGACGTCAGTTGTATGGGACTGCCGTCCTTAGCAACCTACAAAATATTTCTATGCCACGTGACTAGGTACACAATATTGTAGGTATATGTCAATTCCCTTGCTGGCCTCATTGTTAGTCTAATCTAATCTAATCTAAGCTGCAAAGATATATATCATTTAAGATTTATATTAAATGCATTGCCACAAGCAGACATGTATAATTTCGCGCTAACACATGCCGCATGTGGACTTACAATATAAAAACCCTATCTCAAATGAACATAAGCCCTGCAACTCTTGCCGTCCTTCCCTGAAACAGGGGTGACATTGGCAAAGTGAACCATTTTTTACAGTATGGGACCCATACTATGGGTGGTCAGCCGCATACCAACCTATAAGTCAAGGAACTTTATTTTAATGTTTATGTTTTGTATCCAGTTATCCATGTAGGTATACAATGCTATTTTATTATTCTTTGTAAAGGGCTCATGCCGTAAATAAGAAAATAATAGCTCTTGGCATTTTTCTGCAACAGGTTGGGCATTAGTACCTACTTACTACCATCATGCTGTCATATGAAAAGTCCATTGTATATTCTAAAAATGAATAATTAATTTACAAAAATAAATTATAATTTAATAAAAAGCAGTTTTAATTAACTAATTCAATTTATTAAGTATACTTACTTACTTCCGATGGCCGAACAGTCCTTGTAGGACCTTTGCCTCCGAAACAATAGATCTCCAAGCCTTTCTATCCTCAGCAATGGACTGCCAGTCGTCTTTAGCATTGAGCTCCTCCAGATCTCGGTTGATGTTATCTAATAATCTTTGTCTTGGTCTGCCTAACGGTCTCCTGCCCTCGGGTATACCCTGCAGAATACCTTTAGTGGCCCTTTCTTCTCCGGATCTAACGACGTGGCCAATCCATGCCAATCTTCGGGATCTGATTTCACTTGTGATGAAAGGTTGTTTAGTTGTGGAGCGAATTTCTTCATTACTTTTAAGCCTCCAGGTTCCTTCTGCAATACCCGGTCGTGGACCCAATATTTTTCTTAGAATCCTATTTTCAAAAGACAGAAGTCTTTGTTGAGTATTTATTAAGTATGCTCAAACATTTTCTCCTAAGTAGGCATCCTCAAGAGCAGGGACACGGATTCAACACGGATGTTCAAAATTTGAATTTTCCTCGGCAGGCACACATCATGTATATTATATGTAACTAGGGTTCTCTGAGATGAAATAACTGTTTAACGCCGTTGTTTGATTACTTGCAGATTGGTCGTGAATACTTTGGTCGCGCCCAGAACTTCCATCGGATGGCAGACATCTGCACCCTAGTGGACAGCCCATCATCATGTGATGGAGGCGGCTACTGTCCCTCTGTCTACTACAACTCCTCAACTCCTGTAGTGCCCGCCTGGCTGCTCTACAATAAACAAGTAGCTGCTCCTCACACTCACACTCGTCTCACCCGCCCCGCACCATGCATGTGAAGTGCCTCCCACTTCCCCGCTGCTCTGCCTGGATTACTGCAATTACTGAAAAAGCAGGATCTGGATTAACAAGGCCCTTGTGTATTTCAAATATGGAACCCGATTGCTTAGTTGGTAAAGTGTATGCATTTAAGCCGAAAGCTTGGGTTCAAATCCCACTGAGGGTGTCTAAAATGATTTCCCCTTTCGGCGTTTATTTCAAGCCTAAAATACAAAAATACTTTTACCAAACTTGTCACCAAAGGTGCATCCAGCCTTACAGCAACTGAGTCTTGCTTGAGAATTCATATGCTTTGTAGCGACGACCAAGCTCTTAAAAAGTCCAGTCGACAGCTCACTTGGCAGAGTGCTTGCATTCCATGCCGAGAGCAAGGGTGTAAGTAATGAATTCCTGTTTTGGTGTTTTTCTTAAACCCACCGGCAAGTCTTACTCAGCCTTCACAAGAAATGAAAACTGGCCTCCTTGGGAGCTGGGAAATCTTAATTTCAACAGAAGTTAGGCTGGCCCCTTTACTTGTAAAAATAAATAGGTCCTGATCGCAACATATGACCACTTCGGAGATAACGCGGCAAGAAATTACGCTTTATTTGTCGCTTAGTTGTGTTTCACTTCCTTATTCGTCGGTGTTATGGCCAAGGGGGCCAAGTGAGCCGATTGTTCTAGCGTGTTTGTAATGGAATAACCTTGGTTCGATCCCCGCTTGGGTCGTTTGACCATAATTTTGACCCTGGTTCAACAGATGTAATTGGGTAATTATTAATTAATAATTCATTAAAATAAACAATAATTAATTATTAATTGATGATATTAATACCTGTTTCTGGCCAGGCAGAATAGTTGGGGAATTGCATTCCTCTTCACAAATCTATTTAAAAAAATAAAAGGTTATACTTGGAATTGATGCTTTCATTCGGATGTTCCAGACCCTGGCTTTTGATGCGTACTTCGGGCAGACCCTGGAGGAGATGCAGCTGGGGCCGGCCATCATCAGGCCTGTGAAGATCTACTTCCACTTGGAGGACGGGACCATGAAGGTCATTGAGCCAAAGACTGACAACAGCGGGCTCTGCCAAGGTACATCTTTAATTACTATAATCTAAGCTGCAAAGATATCCACACCTTAAAGATAAAACTGAATAAGTACAAATTACTTGTTTTGAGATATCGCAGAAAAGAGATTTTTACATGTATATATTCTCCTAGTTCGTGAACCAATCATCACAATGCACCTGGGCCTGGTGTCCCGTGTGCTTGAGGAATCTGGCGAGGCAGTCGGTCTGGTGTCCCAACACTCACCAATAATTCCATGTGATGTCTGCTGCTGCACATAAATCTGCTTTCAGTGTGGCCAGGTTTACTGTGTTGGCTCAAAAAGCTCGGTGACAGTTTGCGTGCTTCTGCTGCCAAAATTGGGGAACTGAAGTACTTTGATATAGTTGTCAACACTAAGGCTAAAGGATAAAGGATTTAAGCAGCCTGTGGCCCATAGACAAACAAAAAGAATAGCTATTTATATCTATCTCAAGCGGTATTTATACATTTGAAGACTACAGAGTTCAGGGGAAAACCAAGGAATGTCAGTTTTGAGTAAATCAAAAGTAAAAATTTGTAAGTCTGTATTTCTCATGGTTATTGCCTATCATAAAGAACCGGAAATACGGCCATATACTGTGGAACAAACTGTTGCTGCATTACAAATTTTGCAGAGCTTTAGATACACACAAATACCACAAGAAAGCATTTGAAGATTATCTTCTTATTTTTGTTGACATTCCTTGTTTTTCTCAAGTAGTCTTCATTAGTATTTCATATTTTTAGGAACGTTGGTAGGAAGGCAGCGAGTGCCTCTGTACAACGGCTGCGATCAGTATTATGACATTCTTGATCTCAACGTCGGGCAGGAAGTTGACATCTTTGGGAACATCTTCTTGGTAAGTTTGTTACCCTTTTCTTCATATTTACTTTGGTTCAGTTGTTAAATGGCTAGATTGTTGGTACATATAAGAGGTAATCAAACTTGTAAGATAAAATGATCTTGAAGTTGTGAAATGAAGATAGTGTGTTGTCACCTCTAAGCCTTTGTTCTACCATAAGAAATACATATTATTGTAATGGTTACCACTTATGGAAGCCCAAGAGAGTTAAAAAATTGACATGAAATGATAAGAAATGCTCTGAGGTGTATATTAACCATCGATATAAATAATATACATAGATGGAGCGCGTGAGTGTTTTCCTATACAAACGGTTGTGCCACAAAATTGTAGGCACATAATGAAAGAAAGAGAAAGAAACATTATAAATTTTGTTATGTTTCCGTCTCTTTCATGATCTCCATGACAACGTCAGGGGCCGTACTCAGGCCGCCACATTAAAAAATACCTAAAAGTTATTTTTTGTAAGCAAAGTATATTTATTGAAATTATAAATAATTGAATCACAGTGGCTTACATTTTTCACAATTCGGTTAAGACTTGAGAATGGAATAAAAATGTGCCATATTATATTTACATAATTCTTACAATACATCAATAATCATCATAAGTGGCGAGAAAATATTATTATTTAAGGTATGTTTTTAATACATGCCCACAAGCAGACACCTGTAAGTTGACGCTAACACATGCTGCATGCTCACTAACATTAAAAATAATCTAAAATTAACATAAGCGCCACAACTTTTTCCCGAGAAATTTCAGAAATGTTTTGGATTTTTTAATAACACTGATTTCATTCATAACTTTTTCACATAAACAAATCTATACGTATACTATCGTTAATGTTCACTGAGACTGTATGTGTATCACATTAAGCGTCATTTTTTTGTCACTGAAAGTATCTAAGTTCTTAGTGCGTCCCTGTGTCAAAAAGTACGCCCTCAGTGAAGAATGCCTAACAGATGACAGCCGAGGGCTGACGTCTCACAACATACGTTTCCCAAAATGTAAGGAAAAATAACTCAATACGAATAAATTTTTATTTTTTAAATTTTTTCAGTGCATAATATTTAAGGCTGTGTAAGAACTAAAAAAAACTTAAACAAAAAAAGACGTATTAGTACCCATATCTTACTTTTATGTAATAGAGTATTATTTGAAAATACGAGTGTATGAATATCAGCAGATTTTTTTCTCCGTTATTTTAAAGGAGCATCTCTGAAAGTTGTCTAAAATGCTTCTTTACATTTTAATATCTAAATACCTTTATTTCTTTTGTATTTATATCTAAATACTTAAACCTTAAAAAATACGATTAATGCGTCCAATATAAGAAAAAAAAATCTATCGTCAATAATGGGTATAAGTATGAAGAACTGAGTTTTTTTATTTATAATTTGTGGTTTTGTACTGTATTCTTTTGTTTGTAATAATTCGTCACGCACTTATCATGAGTTTTATTTCATTAAATTAACAAACAAGTATTTCTTTTATATGGGGAAATTTGAAAATTTGATGGAACTGTCAGCCTATCTTTGCACGATATTCGTCTTTAATTTACATATAGGTACCTCGATGTTTCCTTGCCGACGCTTGGCAAACAACTGATTGCAAATGGGGTATACACTATCATTTAGGGCATACATGATGTGGGTCGGATATATACGCTAATGCTCCATCTATATATTTTATTTAGATCAATGATATTCACGGACCTGTTCCTGAGACGGGTCGCAAAGCTTTCCGAACCTGAAACAGGTATGGCTAACGATTGTATGTTATTTTTTACAGATTGTTAACTGCGATAATTTCACTCGGCTGTTTTTAAATCGTCTCGGAATTCCCGTGCCTGAGCCCGTCGTCATTCCCGAGTTCCAAAATCAGGTGAACTATGTTTTCACTAAATTACAAATCAGTATCATTATTTGAAGCCTTTTTAACTCTAATGAGATCATGTTCCTTTAATTGTCAGTCCAGGAATGAAGTGAAGGCAGCGCCCATACGACCCATCCGTAAGAAGGCGTCTTCAAGGCAGTTTCTGGAGTATGATAGGAAAATATTGAAGTAAGCTATTTTCAATCATAAGATAAATATTCATTCTCCCAAATTTGCGATCAACATCTTATCTTTATTTTAAAAAAATCATTGTATATGAGTTTGTGCACGCATAAAAAAAAGGTTTGAAATATAATCGTACGTAATTGTAGTTTCAATAATATTACTTCAGGTAAGATATTTTGTATGTAAAAAACTTTGTTGATTTAAATTTATGCGTCTGGATCACAAAAATATAAATTCTATATTATTTCAGCAACTCAAGCGATTATACTTAATTTTTGTAATTTTTTAACTTAACATATCGCACATTTAATAATAAAGAGCAATAACTCAAAAAACAAGAATTTTGGGAAATCACGTTTGAAGTTCAGACAACCAGTACAACTTGTATGGGATGAAAAAGGCGGCCGATGTTTTATCTCGGTCATATTCGTCCAAATTGAACGGCTGTCGCATTCTACCTATTCTTCTCGCATTGTTCTTGCGTTTTATTACAAAATCTCGATTTTCCCAATTTTCGAGTTATTGCTCTTTATTATTAAGCGTGCGATATATATAGCTGTATGTGTCGCACAGCTTCCGCGGCTACTGGGATGACCGAGAGTCGGAGCTGGGAGTGGTGCACCACCTGCAGCTGCTGTACTTCCTGGCTGACGACTCCGTCATGATCATGGAGCTCTTCCCCGAGCAGCAGCGCTCAGCGGAGAACTGCGCCGTGTTCCTCAGGAGGGCGCCGCTGCCCAAGGTCAGCCAACCCACAACAATGCAACATTCACACCCAGTCTGGGACTGCACTCTTCATTCGCATTGAATGTTTTTTCCTTGTTTCCACTTTTTTCCCCTCTTTTTCCCTCTTCTTGATGATGACTTGATTTAGCGCCATTTTGTGATCATTGTCACTCCAAGGGTGCTTGCTGTGTTATTGCAGTGATGTGGTGGGTCTCATGGGAGTCTTTGCAACTTAGATTATAAGCACACACGCTCCGTCTTGCTTGGACTTACCATCAGTTGATGGGACAGCATCCATTTGTTTGTGTCTTTGAAGCATCTGTTCAAGGCAACCTTGAGGTCGTTCATGTCCGAAAGTCTTCTTTTTTTTAATTTTCAGAGATCGTCACAGCAATTTGCCCCTTCTATACTGCCATGAAATAATAAAGAGAAAGAAAGATCTTGTGCTTCTGTCAAACCACTGTCTTAAATTTTTCGACCAAGCTGTTTGCCTTCGACCTCGAGCCCATGGTCCCTCAATTTTTCCCTTTATGATTAGATGTAAGTGCCAATGTTTCTCTTTTCTTATTATGTAGGTGAAATAAACCGATGGACTTCAGGAGTTTGACAATGTTTACAAACTGAAACAAATATTATGTTTATAATAAATAAATCACTTTTGTATTCTTTCGGGCTTGACCATGTTCCACTTGCAGCTCCCACATCTGCCGACGTTTCGCTTTCACGAGCAGAAAGCACCTTCAGGGCGAGTTTTTAAAGCGCCCTGGTGGTTTTCGTTGTCTTCGCGGACGTGCGTTGATATAAACCATGAAAATGAAAGTTGTAAACTTTATAAATTATGTTTGTTTCCAGGAATATCCTCGTGCTGACATGTTGACCTTCTCCGAGCCGCTAGTAGAGCACTATAATCCCTCTGATCTGTCCATCGGGGCTCCAGTCAATGTCCATGGTCGCATGGTCATCCTCACGGACTGTGACAACTTCACCAAGGAATACTACCGGGTTGTCTATGGCATCGGTAAACATTGACTAATAAAAAATGATATTTTTTTAAATTAATACATCATTATATTTTTTATTAAGGATGTTATTGCATTATTATTATTGAGGATGTGCATCTGTACACAAGGCAGATTGTGGGAAGTCGCATAATCATTGACTACATCGTGTGGATGAAAGACTGAGAGGAGCCGTAAGAGGGCCTGAAATAGGCAGTGACCACTATCTTTTATGTGCGAAAATAATGATTGGTGAAGTAAAGAAGAAAAAATGAAAGAAGAAAGTATGAATGATTGGAATAAAATTAGAAAGGCTGAATGATGAAAGTATGAAAAAGAAGTATGTATCAGAGCTCCACAAAATTTTCAGAACAAACTTGAGAAGAATGGGAATGAAAAAGATATTGAAAACAGGACGCGAGGGGGCCCTGGTTTGGTCACACCGCTCGAACCGCCCTTAATCCAGGTCTAATCATAGGTTATAGATATAAATCATGGATTCCATTACAGTCTGTAAAGAGTTGTTTCATGACTCAACAATTTTCATAAGAAATGATATTCTTTAGGTATTACAACACATTTTAATATCGTCCCTGTATGTTTCAGACGAGTTCATCCCATTGTCCCCGCCCGTCCTGCTGCGCCCCCCTCCTGCCCCTCCGGCAGCGCGCCCCCTGCCCCCCTGGAATGGCCACGGCACCCACGCAGACTCCGCGGGCAACTGCCTCAGGGTGGTTCCCAAGGCGCAGCCTGTCAGGGACATACACAAGTTCCTGCACAAGGACAGGTCAGACAGTAAATGTGAAATGTGAAATGTTCAGAAGCGCTATTCTACTAAATTCCTTACACTTTGGATATCAATCCAAATCGGAGTTTGTTAGCGCTTGCGAAAGAACTCCATAGATAAAAAATCACAGTACACCTTATTTTTGGATAGGAATCGCTATCTCGTCGCCTTTAGGTCCTAGAGATTTAACAGAATAGCGCTTCAGGACACTCCATAAATTTGAGGATTTTGAATGGAGATAGATAAACACTCGGTTGACGGAGGACAAAGTTTATTGTGGAACTTGGGAACACAAGTCACTAGGATAATATTGGATTGATGTTGATTGCTCGCTGTTTTATTTTATTTTTGAATGCTAGGAAGTGCAGGAGAGTGCACTCTTTGACTGCAGAACAACAAATTATCATCATTTGATTCACTGTGTGGACCAAAGTAAGCCACAAGGTAAGTCAGAACATCTGCTCCACATTTCTTACCATACTCAGTAATGCACACAGGAAGGTTGTGTTTGTTTGCTAAGAACAGAGGCGTAACAAAGGTGTAACCACTACAGATGAATGCCACTTAATATCTCAGTACTCAAACTGAGAATAAGAGAAAAACATATTAGAGAAGTTAACTACAAATATCTTCCAGATTTTTGTACACAAATCAACAGGGTAACTAATTTATGCAGCTCACTAATTTATTTATGCATAACCAGATTTTAACACTTATTTATGCATAACCAGATTTTTTCCCCCATGGTACAAACCATAGAGTATAAATAATACTATAGAGCGATCCTTTTTAAGTGCGAACGAAGCTCATTGGTTCTCACCCATGCTAGGGATGGAAAACTATGAAAAAAAGAAGATATTTATATTGAATCCATATTTTATATTATTGAAATATATCAAGGAAAAAATATTGATATTTCGATGTATCTATAAACGGGAAAATCAAAAATATTGGTCGCTGGCGGGGAATGTCTCAAAATTTTGTTTGTAATATTTATACATACTTGCTGTTATACTGTAATTTTAAATATTATGTGTTGTATATTCTTTATTGGTACAGATAATTAAAATCATTTAATGCAGCAGTGACTGCGATGATATGCATATATAAATCAATTTATATCAACATACAAGGTAAAAAATAATGAGAGTAAATTTTTAAGGCTGAGCATATAGTAATTAATGTACCTACCAAACAACTTATTTTCTACCACTTTGCATATTTCAAATAAAAACATTAACCTCCATTCATAGCATAATATGCGTAGCCCTAAATGTACAGGGAAACCAAAAACATAAAGTGAAGTTTTTGTTCCAACTTTTGTTTGTTTTTCAATACTAAATCACACTCCGTGGTCAATTAAAAATATCTATTACCACATTTAGTTGCTTGCACATCACTACGGCTGCACATATATAATGGCAGTAGCTATAGATCATCTGCGTACGACCAGCATGGAGGAATCCGTCACTTAGTATCACTCTATCGTATTATTACTCTATGGTACAAGCTGCTATTTACTTGGTAGGTATTTCGTGTCTTTTTTTAATTTCCGAAATAAAACTCTTGTATGTTTTGATACTTAGTGCTGTTTCGTCTCCACTAATATTAAAACTCAATGGTTGCTCCAGTTTTGGCTACGACTCCCACATCCTGCGCTTCAGTGCTCGCCTGCTCTCCGACATTCCGGAGTACGATGTGAGGCAGTTCACCATCAGCTTCTACCTGAGTGACGACACCATCTCAGTGCTGGAGCGCAGTTCTAGGAACTCGGGCTACAAGGTGAATATTTATCAACACTGCAAATGACTCGTATGGAACCAAGCCATCAAGCCATCTGTTTCAAAACTGAGAAATATGTATCTACTTATATGGAGACTGTCAGCCCATACAGTTGGTGGTAATGTTAGATGCAGTATGGTCCGTAGTCTAGTGGGTAGCTCTTTGGACTGATAAATGGAACTTCGTGGGTTCGAATCCGGTGGAGCACAAAATATGTACCTACCATTTATATTTTCAAATATGCTCTTCGCTGCGTTGAAAAATTCATATACTTTTACTAAAGACTGTCACCAAAGGTCCATCCAGCCTTACAGTAACTGGGTCTTGCTTGAGAATTAGCGCTTTCTATAGCGACGACCACGCTTGCAAATAGCTCTCAAGGTGTGATTCACACAAAAACAGCGTTCACCAAATAAATCATCCTATTAATATTATTTTGTGTCTTTTGAAACTACATACATAATGCTGTATTGAAATGATGACTCTCTGTATTGTCTTTAGCCCGGCAAGGTGACGTCACATAATATCCACCAAATTTCAAATATTGTGAGTCCATTGCAGGGAGGAGTGTTCTACAAGCGGGGAGTCTTCCTCCTGCCGGACCAGCAGCTGTTTGTGTCGGCGCCCCCCCGGCAGTACGACACGCAGCACGCCTGGGTGGGCAGCCTCATGCTGCTGCATCATCACGCCTTCAAGCTCGTCAGCGCCGACGAGTACACGCTCCGCTACATGGAGCTGCGGCCCCACGAGGTAAGCACAGCGTGATGCCTCGTCTTTCCAGTGGTCTGGTGGACTAGGTTGGCAGTTCTTGGGAAAGCTGAACAAACCTCTTTTTTTAAGAAAATAAATCTGGAAAGGAACGCCGTTCATCAACCTATTTGTGCCTTGTAAGAAAAACGCATTAAAATGAAGGTCAAGTTTAAACTGGCGTTAAGGCCATTTGACCAATTAATCTATATAACCTATCTATAATCTAAGTTGCAAAGATATATTAACATTTAAAGCTCATATCAAATGCATGCCCACAAACAAACACATGTAGGTCGCGATAACAAATGCTGAATGTGTACTTACAAATAAAATCCAAACCTCAAATGAACATAATCCTACAACTTTGGCTGACCTTCCCTGACACAGGGGTGACATTAATCATTTATCATTCAATTTTATTAAATTTTCTTAAGTTTGTGCATTTACGGAGTGAAAACCCTTTTTTAATATTCATTAAAAATTACTTTTTGTGTGACACATAGTTTTATTTTCACATTTTTGAGTTACATTGCTAAACGCTATCAGACTTTATCTGTTCATCTTCAGAGGCTAACTGAGGTAGAAACAAAAGGATCAAGATTCAAGGCAGAGAAGAGAAATATTAATGACAAGAAGTTATACTATATGTGTAGCTTAGTTGCATTGTGTTTATATTATCTCTGCTGTCTTCACCCTGGCCAGGTGACATCTATTTTAGTATTTTATTCCCCTTGATTTTCCATTGATTTGTAAATATTTGTTTTGTCACGTTGGCAGTTCCCAAAGTCCGACATCGGGCTGATAATGAAGAAGGTGCGGGCCAGCCTGCTCTCCCAGCAGAACACCTACAAGGAGTTTGTGGCGAGGAACATGTCCGCTGTCCTGCTGCACAGCCCCAAGCTCATGCCGCAGCATTGCTTTGAGTGAGTGGTCTGTTCTCATTTCTCTTTTGAAGAAGTGTGCTCTATCGGACTTATTCATTAGATTAATAAACTCAAAACCAGAGTCAAACCAGTTTACGTATTAGTATGGAAAAACTGACTGTAAACTGCTTTAAAAATTAAAACCTTTTTATGAATATTAAGGTGGTATTTGTAGGAGTACTAACATAGATCTGCAGTCCTCAGGAGTGGCTGCCAATCATCGCCTTCTGAGTCTCCATACAAGTAACATAGAACTGTAGTTAAAATATGGGTCTATATTGTTGGTTACCTAAAGCTACTGGCTTCTGGTGTTTGTTTAACGCTGGATGGTGTGAGTGACAAACAATCTTGTTCGCGGTTGATTATGGAGGTCATGACGTTCCACGAGTTTTCAAGTCAGGTATGCCGTGATAATATGTGTGTTATTTGCTTGCAGGTTGGCCCTGAAGGAGATAATGTGTGTGTAATTTGCTTGCAGGTTGGCCCTGAAGGAGATAATGTGTGTGTTATTTGCTTGCAGGTTGGCCCTGAAGGAGATAATGTGCGTGTTATTTGCTTGCAGGTTGGCCCTGAAGGAGATAATGTGTGTGTTATTTGCTTGCAGGTTGGCCCTGAAGGAGATAATGTGCGTGTTATTTGCTTGCAGGTTGGCCCTGAAGGAGATAATGTGTGTGTTATTTGCTTGCAGGTTGGCCCTGAAGGAGATAATGTGCGTGTTATTTGCTTGCAGGTTGGCCCTGAAGGGGATAATGTGCGTGTTATTTGCTTGCAGGTTGGCCCTGAAGGAGATAATGTGTGTGTTATTTGCTTGCAGGTTGGCCCTGAAGGAGATAATGTGTGTGTTATTTGCTTGCAGGTTGGCCCTAAAGGAGATAATGTGTGTGTTATTTGCTTGCAGGTTGGCCCTGAAGGAGATAATGTGTGTTTTATTTGCTTGCAGGTTGGCTCTGAAGGAGATAATGTGTGACTCCCTCATGGAGCAAGAGTTCATCACCCTAGCCCGGCACTTCCAGGACGGCGAGCCGGAGAGGAAACCCAATAGGGAGAAGATCAGGTAATGAACATTAAGATTAATTAGCATTTGTGGCTGAAAAATCTGCGACAATGGTTTAACAAAATTACAGTTTAACAAAGTCCCTGCATCTAAGGTGAAAATAGCCATGATGATCACAAATCTTTGTTGCATGCGGGGTGTGGAACCTATTTACTTTACCAGGTGACATATGTCAACAATTTTGATTGAACTAGAGATTTAAGAATAATTATCCAACACTTATAATAATTTTTCTTGACTTATAGGTTGGTATGAAGCTGACCACCCATACTGTAAAAAATGGTTCAGTTTGCCAATGCCATTCCTGTGCCAGGGAAGGGGGGCAAAAGTTGCAGGGTTTATAATATTTATTTGAGGTTTGGATTTTAATTTGTAAGTATACATGCAGCATTTGTAAGCCCGAACATCCACACGCCTGTTTGTGGACACTTTTTTTTTTAAGAAAACCTGTGCGGGAGACTCCCTAGATTTCAAAGACTCTAGGGGTCTACGACACTTGTTGTAGTGCCGCACAGGTATTTATGAGCTTGGTCGTCGCTACAAAGCGCCAATACTCAAGCAAGACCCAGATGCTGTAAGGCTGGATGGACCTTTAGTGACCGGTCTTTGAAAGTACAGGTTGTATGAATTTTTCAACCCAGCGAAAAGCATATTTGAATAAAAATAAATACATAAATGGTTTATTTTTTGTGCTCTGCCAGGATTCGAACCCATAACCTTCCATTTACGAGTTCAAAGTGTTGCCACTGGAGTATGGACCGGTCATGCATTTAATATGAATTTTAAATGTTAATACATCTCTTTGCAACCTAGATTATAGATTCTGCACATTGCAGGTCTGAGGTGTGCGGGGAGTTGTCGCGCAGCCTGTGGCAGGAGCTGCCCCGGCTACGGCAGTACCTGCAGCACGTCCAGGAGCAGCACGCGGAACAGCGGGGCGAGGGCGAGGGGGAGGCAGGAGGCCCCGGGGGATCCCTGCCCAGGAGGGACATGAGGAGGGCGCTGCTGGCCGCGCGCCTGCCTCTCTCTACTGACTTGATGCAAGCCATGCTGGACGTGTGAGTGTACAGTAGAGATGCCACGAGTAGTGGTTGTGGCGAGGTTGCCAATACCGAGTAATTACCATTCCGTGTGGTGAGCACCCAATAACTCACCATTACTCCACATTAAAAAGATTATATTTAAAAAAAATAAAAAATAAAAAACAAATTGTATTAGGTTAACCTAATACAATTTGTTTTTATTTTTAATTTTTTTTAAATAAAAGGTTACAAAGTGAATGCCTCATCAATTAATGAGATTATATTTTATTTATATATTCAAAAAGTAAAATAATGCTTGTAGTAGAGCAGTCTTGAACTTACCAATCATTCTTCTAAGGGGGCTGGTTCTCATATTTTGTGAAGGCTGAGTAAACCTAGCCAACTTCTTTTTATATTGGGTTTGAATTTTTATCAAAAATAATATAATTCAGTATGGAAATACAGAAAAACATTTCCTCATCATTTCCAATTAGTAATATCATTTTCCAAAAAACTCCTAGATTGCCGCCTCTGGTTCTATCAGCTCATGTAATCTGTTTTATTTGATTTACAGCATCCGCACAGATGATGCTGGTCACCTTCTCATCCAGGATGTTTTGGATTTCCTCCAGTTTGACATGAAGCCTGTGCTGGAGCGTATCTGCTATCCCGCCAAGTCTACCAAGGAAGCCCAAGATACGGATGTGAGTTCCACATAAAACCAAACCAATAGCACACTCCATTAGGAAGCACTCTTTAAAAAGCACCATTCTTAGCAACATCTGGAAGACAAACAAGAGGTGGCCCAAGGTTCCTCTACTTCTGTTGTCATTACAAGGTCTTCACTACATATCCACTTGATCCTTCTTGTTCATCATGATTAATCTGGGGGAACATACTCTGCCGTACCTACTTGCCATTTCTGCTTTACCTTGTTTTTTTATGATGTCAGCAACTCCAGATCTTCTACCTATACAATCACAATAAATAGTGGACAATGACAGAAATAGTGAACAATAACAGAAAAAGGGGCAATAAGAGAAATAGTGGACAGTAACAGAAATAGTGGACAATAACAGAAATAGTGGACAATAACAGAAATAGTGGACAATAACAGAGATAGGGACAATAACAGAAATAGGGGCGATATCAGAAATAGTGGACAATACTAAAAAGTAATATAAAAATGGCATATAAGAATATTAGGCGCTCTTCCACACTTAAGCCATCCGAGAACATTGACTTTATAATATTTTAATTAATGCATGACTGTTTAATGGAACTTTTACTAATATTATACATTTCCTTTGTAGAAACCTAAATATGAGGAAAAAGAAGACATCCAGGACCTGCTCATTAACTGGGAGTGCTTCATCAAGGATTTAGACCTGCAGCACACCCTGGAGGAGACACCATAACTTCTCTCTCCATTGCAACTCCGCTCACATTGGTGGATCGTTAGGCTGGCTGCGCTAAAGATGAAATTTCCATGGTTGGGTTTGCTTTTTCTTAGAGATGACATTTCTACGGTTACACTTTTTTTTCCTCAGAGATAAAAAATTTTGAGGTTACATTTGCTTTTCCTTAGAGGTGACAGTCGTATTGTTAGGCTTGCTGCTCTAAATAGATGAAATTTCCAAGTTTAGGCTTGCTTTGCCATCGACATATTAATTCTTAGGCTAGGCCTTCTCCTGTTAAGTGATGCCTTTTACTTTCTTTTTCGTAAAGATAGATAGAGTAAAGATGGTTGGTTTTCATTAAGGATGGCAATTCTTAGATTAGGCTTGCTTCTCTAAAGAGATGAAATTTCTAAGGTTAGGTTTGCTTTTCCTTAGAGAAGACATTTCTCTGTTTGAGCTATCTCAAACGCTGCATTTTCACTTTCAAAATAACCCGAGTTTCAAAGGAACATAAACATCGGTAGAGTAAAATGAAACACTTGTTTTTTGTTTGTTTATAACAATTCAGTTCATTTTTATTTTAATTGAGATATGCTACAATTAGTTTTCATCCAGTCACTTGGTTAGAGTAAAAACATCAACACTGAATGTTGCGCACAATAAAAACTACCTTATACTGTATGGCAATAACATAACATACCTTCCTTACTCTAATACTTCACAATATTCATTTAAAATCAATTGACAGTTTAAATATTAGTTGTTCTTCTATAAATCATACAACCGTAGGTCTTAATTGGTGGATGGCTTATAACTTACCTAGCCTGCTACATTTGTTGTTTTTTACTGTCCATGGTTTATGTATGTTTGTTTTTCAGGCATTTTTTAAAATTCAAAATTGGAACTTCTCTAATGCACCGTGAGAAGACTAGATATCCATTATTATATTTCTTAATGCCTAATTACAATTACATAATATTCATTTAAAATAAAATTACAGCGTTTGCATACTTTAGTTTTTTTACATAATAACTGGGGATTTTAAAAAGACTTTTCTATTTAAAAATCTGTTAAGTTGAAATGGTTATGTTACACATTTCAGTTTTGCATACAATGAAAACTTAAAATGACTCACTTGACAAAATACATATTTGGATACATGTGATAAAGTTATTATTAAGTGCTTGTAGTGGGACCTTACTCTCATCAGTGTTGCCTTTCTACAAGAACATTAGGATCTCACTGCACTTCTCTGATCTCGCAGTGGAAAGCGGGCATAAATCTCAAGTCTGCATGATTTTGTACTTCATACTTTTCCAGTAACTGAACAAAAAAATTTGGTTTCTGTCAAATTAAAAAATGCTTCATATAGTTGCTCAACAGACTCAACAGATGAAAAATTGATTTTCAAGGTCACTCGTACCTTCAAATTCAATCTTGAGCAAATACAAAAAGCATCTTATTTAGTAAAATGTTGGATTTCCTAGAATCTTGAACTTGGAGAGTCAGGTCCCACGCAAGAAATGCATAGTGTGGCAGATGTTCTGAGAATGTATTTTTAAATGAAATTATTGTAAATTTACAAGCGTCTAAATTAATAAACAAAAGGTCCTTTACAGCATAATGAGATAATAGCTAACAAATGCAGATTGCACTCAAGTGACTGCTTTTCTAAACTCTGTTATCACAAGCATTCCTCAGGTATAGGAGTCAAGCAGGCAACACTCATATTCAACATTGGAAAAAATCAAATATTTATTTGGATGAGATTTCAATAGAACCATAACCTTCCAGACTTTAATGTACATTTAAAAAAAAAGGAGACTTATTCAGTCCTTGTTTTTATTGAAAACCAACCCCATTCATTTGTAACCTTGAGATGTGAATGAACACATTGATTCAAGAAATTTAACACCCGAGTGCTGCCTACTTAAATATCTGTAATAGCAGCTCTGACATATCTTTAACTATAAGAGATTTGTATAAAATTATGTTAAAATGGTATTAAGTTGTTTGAGATACATTCACTAACTTATATTTCTTACACTTACAGCTATTCTACATTTATATAAATATTTAAAAATATAAATGGTAAAACATTGTTTTAATTCACTTTATTTTATTTGTTTATGCTCGAATATTTTCGCCTAATGAGGCATCTTCAAGAGCAGAATGGTTACAAATATATTTTTATAAAATAATTTTCAAAACAATTTTCAAAACAACTTTTTTTCCCAAAACAAAAGCAAAATTCATAGACAAAATTTTTTTTAAACACAAATGTAAGATTCAAAAATGCATTATTGTTAGGTATAATGAAATTAAAAATTTGAATACAATAAAAATAAAATATGTTAGTTAAATAAAAATAATAATAGTAATAACAAATAAAAAACAAATTATTGCAATATTGGTGAAACATAGGGAATCTGCACATTCACTAAGTCTTTATTTTTATTTTTGTAGATTTCCAACGCTTCCAGAGCCATCAGTCTCCTCACTTCACACTCAGAGTGCATTACTCAAATAAAATAAAGTGAATTAAAACAATGTTTTACCATTTATATTTTTAAATATTTATAAAAATGGACTTTCACTGTGTTAACAGATCAACACTAAAAAATATTATTCTACATTTGTTTATATCACATTTTAAATTGTTCAGCTTTTCTTGTATGGGGGTTTTTCATTCATTAGTAACTAGACAGTTTCTTTATGAGGAGTCTCACATGTTTCAGATTTCAAGGAAAGTTTACCTTCACTGATTTAGCCATAGACATTCATGTATTTGTCAACAATGCTATGCATGTAACTAGTGCTGTAACCCTGTTGCCATTTCGGTAAGAGTGGCCAAAGCTTTTTGCAGGGTTGCCTGCATTTCCTCCTATCCTTGCATACTTCTTTCTATTCATAAGTATCCACCACCCTTTATACATTTCCTTGTTTAACATTCACTGTATTTACCCCATTCGTTTGCAATTTTACCAATCTGATCAAGCCATACTTTTCCTCTTTCTCATTTCCTCTTTATATCCACATTGTCAGTCTCTAATCATGCATACTTTCTACAAGTCCAAACCATCTCATCCCATTTTTTTGTACCTTTACTTTCATATCTTATTTCAGCTTGCATTTCTCTTTTACCCATTCATTCTTAACTATATCTCTTAGAGGTTCACCTGTCATCTTTCTAAAGTGTTTCATTTCCACTGTTTGTACCTTACTCATCTCACTGTCAATCGAGGTTCATGCTTCACTTCCATACATCAGTGTAACAATATGGCATTGTGCAACGCCATCCTCAAATCCATTGTCTTCTTGCAATTCTACCTATCGCACCTGCCACTTGCTTTCCCTTACACACCCCACTCTCTATTTCTAGTCATTTTCCCTTTCTTCTCAAACCTACTTCCTAAACAGCACAGGCAACAGTTGTCACAGTACTGCAAGTTGTCACAGTACTGCAAGTTGTCACAGTACTGCAAGTTGTCACAGTACTGCAAGTTGTCACAGTACTGCAAGTTGTCACAGCACTGCATGTGACAACAACTGTATCTGTGGGCAAGCAAGGGTTATGTTGTGCGTGCATGCACAACATGAATGAGACTTCTTACAAATAAATCATGTTTACATCAATGTTCCAATTGTCCATTTCAATTCTTTAATTGTCGATAAAATGTACTAAACTTGTCAAAATTGTTAAAAGTGACCCGAGCAATGATCCCGCATCACTTGGGTTGGATAGATATCAAATGCTTTGTCTTGTGTAGTTCCTCATGCGAGCCACTCAGTTGTTGGGCCATGCGCTCATTTCTCGGGGTTTGGGGCTCTCTGCGATTGCCTGCGGATGAACCCTGAAATTTTAAATTGTACATGTATTAAAAAAAACAGGTTGCGAATTCCTTTTCAATATATTTTATAATTGTTTTTAAGGAGACTGAAGGGAGACTGTAACCCTCTTTTCGTAATCCAGTTTCTTTGTTGTAACATTGGGCTTGCTTTCTTTATGATGATTTTTGCCATCTTGGCTTGTTTTCTCTGTCTTTATGATTTTGTAACACTACTTAGGCTTGTTTTGTGTAAGGAGATGATGTTTGTAACATTAGGTTTGCTTTCTATATATAATATAGATATGCCATTGTAACATTAGGCCTGTTTTTTGTTTAGATATGATTTTTGTAACATAAGGGTTGCTTTTTAGAGATGACTTTGTAACATAGGCTTAATTCCTGTAGACTTTATTTTGGTATCGTTTGGCTTCATAGATGTTTACTAATCTTCTCTACAGAGAGCCCAATCTTTAAACAACACAAGTCTAATGTTTACAAAAATCAACTCTTTACAGAAAGCAAGCCTAATGTTACAAAAATCATCTCTACAGAGAAAGCAAGTCTAATGTGACACAAATCATCTCTACACAGAAAGCAAGCCTAATGTTACACAAATCATCTCTACACAGAAAGCAAGCCTAATGTTACAAAAATCATCTCTACAGAGAAAGCAAGCCTAATGTGACACAAATCATCTCTACACAGAAAGCAAGCCTAATGTTACACAAATCATCTCCATACAGACTAATCAATTGTAGCTGGGCAAGTTAATTCTAGCTTTTGTATTTATTATTTTTTTTATTTTATCTATAAATTTTGTGTGATTTCTTAATAGATTTTAAAAATTATTAAATTTATTATACTTATAGTATTTAATTTTAAAAATTAAAGTAATTTAAATGTAGTTAAAAATAATTTTATTAATAAAATTTGTGCCAGCAATTGCGGTTATACTATGCACAAAATATCTATGGAGAAGGAATTTATTTTCCCTCTTTGGCTCACAGACAAATACCCGGCAGTTCTGGAAATGGAAGTATGCATGGACCATCCCATAGCCACCCGTAGTGAGTGGATGACAGTCTTTCAAGCATATTTTGTAATTACATAATATTTCACACAGGGTTGATGTTAGACTTATAAATTGGCAATAAGAAGTTGTTCAATAATTGTAGCTTAGTCAACGTTGAATATAACCGAAACCCTAATTAAAAGATTCTCAGAAGTGACTCTTGTAGCAGTATTTTGGTTAAACCAAATGCCAACTAAGCTACAATGCAAACAAGCCCTTGCAACTGTTTGATACTATTTTGTACTTTTGTAATAATACCTGAAAATAAATAATAAACGAGTAAACAATTGAATTTTTTTTTTTTTTAATTACCTCAATTAAATATCAATCATTTTCTTTTCATATCCCTCACAACATAGCATTTAATATGCATGACAACAAAGTTCAATCAAAATAGCTAATACAATCATACAAATATTACCGATATTCGGTAACTGTAGTGATGAGACTTCCAGCCCAGGGATCATTAGTTTGTCAAAGCCCACGTGGGCTCAACGGATGCCCAAAATGTCTAATAATTAATAGCACCGTTAGAGTCTCTTAAAAGATTTTAAGAATCCTTAAAAAAAAGTTGACTCACTGGAAGGACGTCCTTGTGAGTTCCCGGTGCACGGGGATTTTGGGCGTGAGCGGGGCCCCCCTGGGGGAGGTGGAGGAAGCCAGGCTGCTGGCGGAGTCGTTGCGCTGGTAGGGCGGCGCCGGGAAGGGTGCGCGCCGGAAGGCGAAGCGCCACGGTGACTTGGGCGCCTCCTCTTCGTACGCGCGGTTCTCAATGCCCCGCCCTGCCTGCTTGCCCGTCTCGTTGATGGTGGACGTCGTGGTCATGTCCCGCGTCTTGGAGGACAGCCTCCTGGAATTGTGAACCCAAAACATCATTATACATCAAGTCTTAACATATTTGTTTTGATTTTTCAAGTTTTGTATACTATCTACAATTCTACAAAAATAATAACTACACAGTTAAAAAAAAAGGATATTAGACAAACCTTTTTACGGGAAACTTACATTATTATCAACGTTACGTTAGCAAAATAGCCAACGTCTTCATGAGAAACCCTCTATGCACGACGACTGAAGATGAACTGTTCAGTTCATATAGTTATTATAATTGTAAATATGTCAAACGACTGCCATTACAACTTAAACCTAACAATTTCATCTACTATTCTGTGATGTCACATTTTTTTGTCTGGAATTTGTGACAAGTCCGCCATATCAATATTTTAGTTTGACACTCCTTACATAAAAAAGTTGTATTTTTTAAAGTTTCTGAAGACTATGGTTGGCATGCACGTATAATAACTTATGTAAGTTTCATCGCAATCGGTTTAGTAGTTCAGGAGTCTATACAGGACAAACATACATCCGTTCAATTTTATTTATTAGAGAAGAATGGGTGGCGTCACATACCCGAGGGATTTTTTAATTGAGTCCATTAAGTTACAAGACAATAAGTATGTGCATGACTTCAGGATCTTAGGCGTGGAGGATGCCAATCAACATTTGTGTTTATAGTGACATGTATGTTCCAAAAACTAAAGGATGCTTTCAAGCTCTGGACCCCGTATCAGCGGAAATATATTGATCTGTTGGAACAAATGCAAACCAAAAATCCTGAGGCAGCCCCTCATGAGAAAATATGAAAATAAAGAAAATTCATATACAATGAGGAGCTGCTTCGCTTGATTATGAATAACCTTGTATTGATCCAATACTTATCAAGTAATGTGGGGTATTGCAACGCAAGTGCTAGTTTAGACGGCACGAGTGTTACAATGGCTAATTACGTGCAGTGACATACAATACCTTTACTAGGAGTAAATAACAGACATTATAATTTAGCCCTCCATTTGACTTACTTTAAACCTTAATTTACAGTTACATGTCAGAAGGTAAATTGTCATGCGTTTCCATAATGAACATGTTTAGTTCTTCCGGTGAACATCTCAGATTTTTTCCTTTAATTTTTGATTTCCTTTTTAAAATTGGATACAATTTGGAGTATTTAAATCAATAAATTTGGTGGTTTCTAGTAAAGGAATATATTTTGACTGGTCCGTAGTTTAGTGGTTAACACTTCGGACTCGTAAATGGAAGGTTTTGGGTTCCAATCCCGGCAGAGCACAAAAAATATACCATTTATATTTTCAAATATGCTCTTCGCTTGGTAGACAAATTCATTAAACCTTTACCAAAGACCAGTCACTAAAGGTCCATCCAGCCTTACAGCAACTGGGTCTTGCTTGAGTATTGGCGCTTTGTAGCGACGACCAAGCTCGTAAACACCTCTGCGGCACTACATTAAGTGTCATAGACCCCTGAAATCTAGGGAGTCTCCCGCACAGGATTTCTCCAGGGAGGCAGGAGTGTGAGCATGAGCGTGTCACCTGAGGATCCGGGAGCCGAGGCTCTGCTCGTCCTTGCTGCCGCGCTTCTTGAACCTGGTGTCGTGGCTCTCCTCGATGATGACGTGGCGGTCGTATGGAGTGTCGTAGTCCACCTCGATGACGGTGGAGAAGCGGTGCGGGTACACCCAGTCCACCAGCGAGATGCTGACCCCGCCCAGCAGGCACAGGCAGCCTGGAAGCAGCGGCACACAATGAGCACCAGGAGAGCGTAATGCAAGCACATTGCAATCAAAGCTCCAAAGACATTGTATAATTAATTGATAAAAGCAATTCTCAACTTGGATTATTTATGTGTTGATATAATATATTGTTGTGTTGGCAGGCGCGTGCATAGGGTAAAGGCAAAACATTTCAGAATAAATATTTTCTCCCATTCCTTTAAAATGACTAATTTGAAAGAGTGAATTGCTAAAGATGCCTCCGATCAAACTTAAATTTTCAATTTTAAATCTGAATGTGAAGCATATTTTTTTTTACCATGTATTGCTTACCTATTAGGCGCATGTGCCTGTATGGGATGCACGCCCACGTGTGTTGGTATATATTTATGTGTTCAATACCTACCTACTAGGGAAATTTCCCATTTTTTGTTGTTGATTCAAATTCCTTTTTATTTGCTTATCACAAAACTTCTTCAGGATTATTCACAACATGTTTGATCCGTAGTTGATCCATGGGTCATGGGTCGTTTTTTGTATGGAAAATTCACGTTAGGTGGCGGCTGAGCTATGGCTTTGCTGTGTGTAAATAACACCGCTTGAATTTTATTTATATTTGCATATTTTACACAGTTTTTTGTGTTAAAAAAAATAAGTTTGAATTTACGCACCAAAACGCTCTTTGGTTTAAATTTTCTATGAGACGTCATTTTCTTTATTCATATTATAACCATCGCAATACTAGCAGCGTTGTGGATACAAAAGAATGACGTCACGGGGGCCACAAATCCCATTGACGGATCGGATCGCATGTACCCATTTCGAAATCTTTCAAAATTTTTGAAAGTTCTTTTTCAAATGTAAAATCGTACAACTTTATTTTGTACTTGAAATCAGGACCTTGTTAATATGCTCATGGTAATCTATCTCAAAATTACAATTGTTATCAAATTTAAGTTTTCGCCGCTCGGGCGTAACCTGGAATAATTTTTGGTGTACCTACACGTATGTTTGCAAATCAAATGTAATTAGTTCTTGATGAGTGCACCTATAGCAAATTTCATGTTTAAAATTTTTGTATACCTGACGATTATCTAAGATCTTCAACTGTTCCCTTTGTACCAATCCGAACCAGTTTTATTTTCTTTTTCTGAGAACTAGCATTCTCATACATACATTACCCCATTAATATTTCTTCTCTTTTGTCACTTAATTCGAAACCTATCACCCTTCTTCTCCTGAAATTTATTTCTCACAACAATATAAAATTATAAACTATTTTACCCAAGTCAGTCTGATTTCAATTTCATCTTCTGCCCGTCAATGTATAAACTAATTACCTACTTCCACTTTTTGTTTACTGTTTTTACTTTATTGATATCCCTCTTTTTGTGCCGGTCCCTCCGCTAGCCGCAGGTTTAATTAATGATCTGTGCATATGAATGCAAATTACTCTCCCTCAGCTATTCCCATCTTTCCCAATCCCTACATTAAACAACTTGACACTGGCGCCCCTGCTGAATGCGGGAATCCGCCACAAAAAAGAAGAAGAAGATGATCTAAGATCGAAAACGTTAGTAAAATTGAAAAATAAAAATTATAAAAGTGAAAATATAGAGCAGTGTTTGATTTGAATCCTTAAACTAAATAAATTATTAAATTTCATTTCATTGGTTGGATTTTAAGGGTAGACTAAAGGTTTCCTTAACTTATAGGTTGGTATGAAGCTGACCACCCATACTGTAAAAAATGGTTCACTTTGCCAATGTCACCCCTGTTTCAGGGAAGGTCGGCAAAAGTTGTGGGGTTTATGTTCATTTGAGGTTTGGATTTTATTTGTAAGTACACATTCAGCATTTGTAAGCGCGAACTACACGTGTTGGTTTGTGGGCATATATCTGAGAGCTGTAAATGAATATATCCTTGCAACTAAGATTATAGATTATTATTATATTATAGATTTTACCTGATATTTTTTACAGATGTACACACATAATGATATTTTTTTTTATAAAAAAATAATAAAAAACCAAGATCCAGAACTAGTCCCTTGTCCTGCAGTGTATGGGGCTTCACAGTTTGGCAAGGTTTGTTCTGTATCTGTGCATGAGTGAATTATTTCATTTCTAGAAGAACTTCATGTATATGTTGTTTGTATGAATGTTGTGTTATTGTGAAGTTTTGCTTTCTTACTGTCAGTCACTCCTCTACCCCGAGAATAAGACATAGCGCAACTCACCCCAATTGCGTAACTCGCAAAAATGTAGGTACGTCACTCTCTAGGAGTGCCGACGTATATTCGATGCATTTTCAATTTACGTAGGTACGCAATGTTTTACACTCGGGGTACTGTACAAAGTACATTTAATATTACATACAGAGGGTGATCTTTGACCACGGGTCTGGGCAGGTTGGGGGAATAAGAACAGCCCTTCCAGAACCGTCTTACCGAACGCAACTGGACTTCCATCCTGTAACATCACGTAAACAAAAAGTGCTCTTCTTACCTGCAGCCAGCACCAGCCAGAAACACCAGCCCAGGGAGAAGTGCAGCGTGCCGCCCTCCAGCCTGACCACGAGGGGGCGCGGGGGCAGCAGCGCCCAGTAGCCCAGGGCGGAGGCCAGCAGCCAGGCGCCCGTGCCCGCCATCAGGTAGCCGCCCCAGCGCGGCACCACGCCCAGCAGCAGGTTCATCACCAGCCACATGGCAAACGCCACCCTGCAACACAGACAGAGCAGAGATCAGGATAACATATAGGGAGCAGCAGCAGTGTCATCATCAGAACAGACTTGCATGTTGTAACTGTAACTCTGCCGTCAATACGCTGGGGTGGCCAGAGTCTCTACAGATTTCCCTACATTTTTTCTATCCTTGCATACCTCTTCTAATTAATTTATAGCCATCACCTTTTTACACATTTCGTTCTTTTACATTCGCTTTGTATATCCCATTCCTTCCCAATTTCGCCAATCTGATCCAGATATTGTTTTCGGTCTTCTATTTACTCTTTTTCCTTCCACATTTTCTCAGTAGGATATAAAAATGATAAATCTTTTATCATCTCTTCTTTCTACACGGCCAAACCATCTCATCACATTATTTTGTACCTTTACTTTAACTCTGTCAACTGCATTTGACTTTCACCCATTAATTCTTAACTCTATCTCTTAGGGTTTTTCCTATCATATCTACTCCTCAAACTTCTTTTATTTCATCCAGAGTCATATAACCGTCTTTGCACACGCTTTATTTTTATTACGATTCTGGATTCCTCATTCATTCGCTAATTCAGGCCTTTGCTATCCCTACTTTTCTCGGTCTTCATCTACCCACGACATCCATCCATTCTTGCAACTAACACTTTCTTCGTCAGTCTTTCACCATTTTTTCTCGCCATCCTTTCAATTTTTCCGAATTCTAGTCATTCATTAGCTAAGGTTTATCTCGGCGATCGTGTTTGAAAGGTTGTGAGCCAGTTTGGTTGCATTTGTACCTTACACAAGCCGTGTAATCTCTGTCGGGATATCTCCGAGAGATAAGCTGCAGTTGGTAGTCTAAGCTGTTGGCTAAAGTTGCAATAAGCTTGCAGCTTACCCACACACAATACGAAATACAAAATAATTACTGCAAGCGGCAATTAGGTACATTTTATCTCGGGCTTTATAACCAGCTAAACGTTTAAACGTCCGACACGCCATTCAACATCACGTTTGTTGATAATTTTAGCGGGAAAATAATAACTTGCCAGTTCGCTATTCTGACTTGCTAGAATCCAGTGAGGCAATATTGTATGCACAACATTGCATCGCATACAAAAAGGTGTTGCAGGAAGTAGAAGAGAGAATACAGTTTATAGGTCATTTTTTGAAGAGGAAAAACAAACTACTAGCACAATATTATATTGACAGCACATTTCTTGGTAACATCTTTGAAAGAAAAATCTGAAGTATTTCATACCTACTTCAAGGATTTGAAGTGCCTGATGACTGATGGACATCTCCTCGGAATCGCGCTCTGAACAACGAATAACAAAATATTGGTAAGCCTTTGCCCTAACAACCCGATTGTGTGACGTCACACCTTTTTTTTATCTATGCCAAGTGTGCAGACCAAGAATTAATCTGTGTTTTTTTGTTTAGCTAATTTTGTGAGACCAAAAGTATAATATGAAAAATTGTAGCAATACGGTATGTAAAACATTCAAATATAATGGGTATCATTTAAGTAAGTGGCTACGTTTACAAAAGGTCACACATTTCGTACATCCTCAGACAATGGGCCATTTGAGTCCCGTGTAATGTAAACGCTTGCAATCGCTTATCAAGCCGCAAGCGCCTAATGCGCATTTCGTGATGTTTACTTTTCTGCTCAGCGCTTCTCTAGTCGCCGCTGCTGCCACAACAACACAGCAAAAGCTCGCCTCTGATTGGCTCTCGCGGCGGGCCATAGACAACGAGCACGAACTCAAAGTACCATAGACAAGAAAAACATTCATCACGAATGACAGCTGATGGTGTTGCAAAAATAAACGTATAATTTGAATAATTTTACACGAAGGTTCTTAAAATACGTTTTGCAAGCATTTATTTAGTAAGTGCATTTTATACGCCTAACCTAAATTGATTGTTATAATAATATAAGAGGACAAAAAATAAATATGTAAGTAGGTGTATTAAATTAAGAAAATGCATGAAAGGAATAATTTAAGAAGCTGACTTGTCAGGACTGAGTCAAGTGGAGGCACTTGTGTGGAGGTACCGGCCACCCCTAGAGGAATGGCGGCAGGATACAAGACAGACAAGCCAACTATCTTTTACTACTTTATTTAAGGCGCTGGTAATGCAGGATTTTTGTAAATGAGAATCGCCCCTGTTCAAATTGATTAAAAATAGTAAACTACATTTAAGTACGAATAATTATTTTCTTCCATTCCCTTATAATAACTCATTTTAAATTGACTGAAGTGATAACGATGGCTCCGATCGAACTTAAATGTTGAATTTTAAATCTCAATATAAAGCTTCAATGTTTTTTTACCATATATTGCCTACCTATTAGGCGCATGTGTCTGTATGGGATGCACGTTCCTGGTTACTTTATAAGAATATAGCAAGAGTTACTATATCTATGGGAGAGGATGTATTTACGAGATGAAGAAGCCTAGAAGTACACGGCATTAGTTTGTTATTTCATAACACATTCTTATATACCTACTACAATTTCCATCCCACGCTAAAAGCTAACTTACGACTGTTCAATGTTCAATCAGCGCCACTAAACCACCATGCCGTGAGCTGTCTCGAGATGAATATTACCGATAAAGTAATTAAATTTAAAATACAATATCATTAGCAATGTGAGTTATGGATTTGGGATACTAATATTTCTGCAAAAAAAGAAATACAGATCATAGAAACAGAGCTTTCGTTGTAAATTCTATGTGAAATGCGAGGTCGAAACAAAATGTGAACGCAACAACCATATTATTATTGTTTTAATAATAAAACTAATTTTATTGAAAGAACACGACATGGATTCAGCACATGGATTGGCTAAGACATCACTCGGCCGGGCCGCTAGGGAAAAAACAAACAAATATTTTGTTAAAGTTTTAAACTTTCACTAACACTTTCATGGTCGGTAAACGCCTTCTACTCATGAAGGCAAAACGTCGGCAGATAAAAAAGCTGCATGGTCTAACCCGAAAAACCACAAAAACAATTCAATAAATATTTTGTTATTCGTTAATCGACTAATAGGTCCATTGCTAAAAATATGTTTAAGGTTACAAATACCTAGGTTATATTTTCTAGTCTATTGTATTTTTTGACTATTAAAATAGACACTTTATCTGGCAGATAGAATATTAACCTATAAATTCGTTCTGCACTTCGTAAACCTTACTTTTCCCTTCAATACGTCATCAAGGAGTGAACCAGAAGTTGGCAAATGAAATCTCCCAGTTAGCTTTGCTGTACCCTTAGTAAGAGTTGCAAAACTTGAGTAAAGTAAAGTTTACAGAAAGTATATTAAAGAGTGATTTTCCCCAAAATCTGCCGTTTTTCTTACATTTTATGGTCTTAGCAAAAGAGTTACAGAGATGAAGAAAATCCAGTTCAAACAAACAAAAACGGATAATTTTAGGGAAAACCACTCTTTAATATTTTCCGTAAACTTTACTTTTCTCAAGTTTTGCAACTCGTACTAAGGGTACTGGTAGGTAGCTATCAACCCAGAGTGCTACACGAATTGCACGGTCGTAGGTGACAGTTGAGGGTTCAGTTGTACCTACATTTGCAGAAAAAAACAGCGTTGAATCTTTAAAAAATGTTACAATTAAAGAAATAGCAGCGTCAAAGGTGGACAGAAAATACAAAGAGAAAGAAATACAAATGTTTGAATTGAAATAAAGGGTAGAAAAAAGTGCAAGGAATGAATAAATGTTTTGGATTGTGTATTGGTTTAAATAACACGTAAGTAATATTTTATTTATTGCTTAATTGGTAATCTATACGATCGTTTAAGTTGGCGCTAGTAAGCTATAATTAAAAAAATAACAAAGAAATAATTCGTAAAAACATGGCAATGCGAAGAGCTAGAATTTGGATTCACATTGTTATAAAGTGATTTATGTAATAAAATGGATGAGACGTTCTCTTATTTGTTGTAAGTTGGTAGTGCGAGTTGGCAACTCAAAGTTGCAGTTTATTTTTATTGGGTTGCTCAACCTGTCAGAGAGAAAATGGAGGGCTTTTCAAGTTGTGTGAGCTAAATGTTGTGTCTGTTAAAACTAACTAATAAAACATATAAACCCGATATATGAGTGTTTATCTTCAATTTCACCGCTGACAAATAAGATAACAATAGGTTATGGGCCCAGAGCGTGAGGAATTGAAGAGGAGTGGAGCGCAAAAGTGAAAATTAGTTAGTGAGTGTGAGATCTTTTTAGTGGAGCTCAAAAGTGAAAATTAGTGTGTGTGAGATCTTTTTCTACAGCCAGCAACAATTAGCAAGATGATGGACTACAATGAGACAAGGGAGTCAATCCCAAAGTTGAAGAGGAGCAACTATTATGCGTGGTCGCGACGAGCTATGGCCGAATTAGTAGACAGAAATTGCTGGAATGCAATTGATCCTGGCTATCAGGGTGTGGATGTAGTTAATTTTAATCAAGAACAAACAAGAACTAATAGGAAGGCTCTTGTGTTTCTGTGGCGGTATGTCGACGATGCATACATGGAAGACATAGGAGATTGTGTTACTGCCTATGAAGCGTGGGCTAAGCTGAAAACAATTCATTCTTCTTTCACGTTAATTCAATGTTTGGAGAAGATGAAAGAAATGATGAATATTTTGAAGACAGAGGACCTGCCTATGCATGTATATATGGCGAAGATTCAAGGTCTGAATCGTGTTATTAGGAGTGGAGGCTACGGACTGGAATTAAATGACAGTCAGCTAGCAGGTGTTTTCTTAGTTGGTCTGCCTAAGGACAAGTACAAAGTTTTGATCTCAATGTTGGGCAAGGAGAGAGAACTGACAACGGAGAAGGTTAAGGCTACCTTGCTGCAGGAAGAAGATGAGTCGGAGTTTGAGGGCATTAGTAATGCTTTCTCATCGGTCACCAAGAACTCCAAGGAGAAGAAAGGAAACTGTGGTCGAGAATGCAAGAATCAAGGCGGAAGAGGAGGATATCGAGGAGGTCAAAACAGCGGCAACAGCAGCAACTCCAACAATGTTTTTCAGAACAATGGAAACTACAACAAGATGCTTGCTGGGTCAAGCAACCAACCAAAGAGTGTGAAGTGTTATCAGTGTGGACAATTTGGTCACATGATGAGAGAGTGTAGTGGAATCAAATGTTATCGTTGTGGAAAACTTGGACACATGGCAAGAAATTGTCAAGAAAAAGTAGAAATTAAGGACAATAACAATTCCAACAGCAATCCCAAGTCTAGGTCATGTGTGAGTTCTTCAAAAGCTTTGGTCACCAGTGGTCATCAATCAGACATTTGTGAATTCCTAATTGATAGTGCTGCAAATAATCACATCTGCAATGATAAACATATGTTCAAGGAGTTGAAAGTTACCACAGGAGAGGTTGTTATGGGAAAAGGTAGTGTTGCGGTGCTAGGTGAAGGACAAATTGAACTAAACATTACTGATGAATGTGGTGGTTGGAAACTGTGCATGTCTAGTGTATTGTATGTGCCTGAGTATTCATTCAATTTGTTATCAACTTCAAAATTAGCCAAAA
Source organism: Agapetus fuscipes (assembly GCA_951799405.1). NCBI lineage: Eukaryota > Metazoa > Arthropoda > Insecta > Trichoptera > Glossosomatidae > Agapetus > Agapetus fuscipes. The sequence goes on from OX637341.1 coordinate 10,092,334, forward strand.
AGGGTATTTATTGTACTTCTGAGGAAAACAGTTGTATTGCTAGAGATAAGTTAGACAACATGGAAGTTATTTTCACTGCACCTGTCAGAGATGGACTTTATGTTTTGGATGTAAAGAAAAATTATAAATTCAACAATGTGAAAGTGGTATGTTCCAGCAATACCAGTGTGGGTGGCAACGTTAGGAGTGCAGTGGCATTGCGGAGTGCTGTTGAGTGGCATTCCCGTCTTGGACACCTCCATGAAGAAGCCATTAAGAAAATACCAGTTATTGAGTGTCATGGAAAACTTGATGAAAAGTGTGATGTATGTTCAAAAGGAAAGGCTACGAGGATTGGTTTTCCTTTGACAAGTGAACGTAAGACTTCTAAACCTTTGGAGTTAATACATACTGATGTAATGGGTAAATTGTCTTCTTCTGTTGGTGGTTCAAAATATGCAGTGACCTTTATTGATGACTATTCTAGGTATGTAACTGTTTATCCTTTAGCGAGGAAAAATCAAGTGTTTGGTGTGTTTAAACAATTTAAAACCTATGTTGAATTGTTACATGATTCCAAGATTAAGGCCTTGCAATCAGATGGAGGTGGAGAGTACATTGATGGAGAGTTTCAGGCATTTCTCAAGGAGAATGGGATAATCCATAGAAAGACAGTCAGAGACTCCCCAGCTCAAAATGGAATAGCAGAGAGGCAAAATAGGACTCTAGGTAATGCTATTAGGTGTATGCTTATACAGTCTGGACTTCCTATTTCTTTCTGGGCTGAAGCTATGAGTGTTGCCTGTTTTGTGAGAAATATGTCACCATCTAGAGCCATTGACAATCAAATTCCCATGGTACGTTGGAGTGGAAAAGAGTTGAAAGCTGAGGACTATGAGAGACTTGTACCTTTTGGTTGTAAGGGATTTCTTTATTGTGATAATGGAAAATTCAATCAGAGAGCTATAGATTGTGTGTTTGTTGGATATGGAGATAATGTAAAAGATGGAACTAGGGTGAAAGGATATAAAGTATGGGTTCCTTCTCAGAGAAAATTTGTGTTAGCTCATGATGTAAAATTTGAGACATCTGTGTTTCCATATAAAGAGAAGTACAAAGTTAACACAGAGTGGATTGTTCCAGAAGTAATAAGAGTTGTGGAGGAAAATAAGGAATCTGAGGTGAATGATGACTATGAGTGGAGTTTTGATGATGATTTTTTCCAGGACAATGGAAATGTCACTCTTCAGGAAGATGAAAATGACATTTTTCATGATTCTCAAGATTTTATTGGTGAAGTGTTTTCTGATGCAAACAATGCAGAAATTGAAAACTATGCTGAATTGGACCCTGAGCAAAATATGACTGTGGTGAATCCACGTAGATCAGAGAGAATCAAAGTTATGAAAAGACGGTGTACACTAGATTGTTGTAAAGATTCAAATGAACATCATGTTGCATCAGTGAGTGTTATAAAATCAAAGCTGTGTAATGTTTGCAATGTTTCTTTGTTCATCAAAGAATGTGATTGTGTAGAGGCAATGTTAATGGAACCAAATAATGTCACGGAAGCTTTGAGTGGAAAATATGCTTCTGAGTGGAAAAAGGCGATGAATGAGGAAATGTCTACACTTGAATCTAAAAATGTGTTTGAGGTTGTGGGGAGGCCTAAAAATGTTAAAGTGTTATCCTGTAGATGGGTATTTAAAATAAAACAGTTGAATGATGGATCCATTGATAGATTCCGAGCAAGATTGGTTGCTCGTGGATTTGCTCAAATTAAGGGTGTGAACTATCATAAGACAGATTCACCTGTGATCCAGAAGAAAACAGTTAGGTTGCTGCTGGCACTAGCTGTGCAAAATGATTGGGTAGTTCATCACCTTGATGTTTTAGCTGCCTATTTAAATAGTCCATTGGAGGAGGAAATCTTTGTGGAGATTCCAGATGGATTCCGTTGTGGAAATGAGAGAGTATGGAAATTGAACAGAAGTCTCTATGGACTGAAGCAAAGTGCCAGGGAATGGCATAAAAAGATTGATTCTTTGCTTAAGGAGTTAGGACTTGTGAGTTTGCATAAAGACAGATGCTTGTATGCAAATAATGAGAAAGACTTGTTTGTTGGATTATATGTGGATGATTTGGGATTTTGGGGAGTGAAAGAGAAAGTTCTGTGGATTAAGAGAGAGTTGATGTTAAAAATTGAAGTGAGAGATCTTGGTGAAATGAAAGATTTTTTGTCAATGCATGTGGTTCAAGGTAATGGAGTGATCAGCATCGATCAGAAAAAATACATTGAGGAGGTTATGACTGAGTTTGGTTTAATTCAAGCAAAGGGAAGAGGTGCTCCCCTTCCTGCTAGTAATGAAGATAAAACTGAAACAGCTGAAGAATCGTATGATGTAGCAATGTATCAACATGCTGTAGGGAGGATAAATTATTTACCAAACTGTACGAGATCTGATCTCAGTTTTGTATTGAGCAAAGTTAGACAGTATCTAAATGATCCAAAGAAAAAGAATTGGAACGAGGTTGTTCATATTTTAAGATATCTCAAAGAGACTAAAGATTTGAAAATTGTTTATTCTGTGTGAGGGGAAGAATCCATTAGTTGAAATTTATTGTGATTCTGATTATAATAATAATAAGGGTGAGAGAAAATCATTTTCAGGATTTATAATAATGATGTGCCATGGACCAATTATTTGGAGATGTAAGAAACAATCTGTGACGGCTGCATCCGTCATGGAAGCAGAATTTGTGTCTATGAGTGAAATAACAAAGGAAGTATTGTGGTTGCAAATGATTTTAGAGGAGATGGGTCAAGGAAATTTGTTGCCAAAACCAGTTGAGATTATGTGTGACAATCAAGGTGCCATTGGTTTGAGTGAGACAGGATTGGATTCGGATAAGTCAAAGCACATTGATATTAAGTATTGTTTTGTTCAAGATTATGTTAAGCAGGGGAAGATTATTTTTAAGTATGTGCCATCTCAATTAAACATTGCTGATTTGTTTACCAAAGCATTAAGTGTTAAGAAAACTGAAGATTTTGTCAATTTGATGGGGTTGCAATAAGTGATTGTTTTGTTTTTCTTTCTATGAATGTTTTGTATTGTATCTGTTAGACAATAAAACTTAAACTGAGGGGAAGTGTTGTAAGTTGGTAGTGCGAGTTGGCAACTCAAAGTTGCAGTTTATTTTTATTGGGTTGCTCAACCTGTCAGAGAGAAAATGGAGGGCTTTTCAAGTTGTGTGAGCTAAATGTTGTGTCTGTTAAAACTAACTAATAAAACATATAAACCCGATATATGAGTGTTTATCTTCAATTTCACCGCTGACAAATAAGATAACAATATTATTAATATTAATGGCTGGCATTATTATAAAATATGGAAACTAAGGCTCCACAACCATTATTAATCCACTAAAAGATTGGATGCACTCCGTGGCCATACAATTAGACGCTGGCGACCTGTAAAATGTGTTAGGATGTCAAATTTACAAAATATAATATTTTGTAGATTTTTACAAATCTGTTAGGCCCGGTGTAACAGCGAGATCTGTTAGGCCCGGTGTTTTCAAGTTTATCTAAGTTGACTTAAATTTAATTTTAGTTGAATTTTAATAATATTTCACTCACACTAGTAAATATTTAGTTAACTGTCGATTTTCAAGATGGCGTCGTTTTCACTGACAGTTTTTTTTATGTACGGATAAACCAAAATTGCCGCAAACGGAACATTTTGGTGACACTTTCCAGCTTAATGAAGGTTGGGCATTTGATTTTTATAACCAGTTGTTTGTTTTTAAGCTTTTGAATGACATTGTAATTATTTATAAGATTTGGGGACGGGGTTTGTCACTTCGGGATTTTTCGGTTTTAGTTTACTCGAACTGGCGTAGGTTGAGTAATTAGTTAACTGAACTTGAAAATACCAGATCAGAGATTAAATTTTCCTAGATTTACAGTTTCTAGTGTATGATCTGTATTTTGATCGATTAAAATTATTGTACTTTTTTACCGTATTTCCATGTACCAACCCTTGTAGACAAAGGGCTGCCTGCCCGCCATAAAGAAATGACAGCAAGATACGAAAAAACATGCAACTAAGCTTCACATTTGTGCAACTTCTTTCAGCGTTATCCACGAAAGGGTCGCATGTGAGCAGCAAAGAGAGCAGCTTTGCATATAAGAACAACTTAAATTAAAGCGGGGGTTTCCCTATTTCCGACGTAGCAGGCACATGTCGTGGGAGCAAAAAATGCATAGAGTGGCCATTTATTAAAAATCACCCCCAGTGAGCGTAAATGGAATCGCGAAGTCCATGTATTTTCACTCATCACGAGATTATAGTTTCCCATTCTTTTTTTTCAGCGTAAAGATATCGAATATTTGGCATAAACACTGCAGTGCGTCTAATTATTTGTCCAAGGAGCGTAAGCATTAGAATATCGTACGAATCTGGAATGTGGATAATGAAGATAAATACAGGCGTCCATCAATGCAGAAGATAAATACTTACAGTCAGTGCATTGATAATTGGTGGTGGTAGTGCTGGCCTGCCTGGAAAGTTGTAATGAGACAGAATTACGTCACAGCACATTGAAGTAATGCCAGAGGTATTTACTGAACGTCTATTGCATAATGCAGAAGCTGATTTGTCCCTGTGGTAATTAATGTCTCCGTGCGGCGTCTTCTTGTAGGTTATCTCCTCTTCTAATGTTCTGGGTTGGGATTTATTTAGTTATTATTGAGTGATTTTGGTGAGGAAAAGAGAGTGGATGCGTAAACAGGAAGCAAGCAAATGGAAGGTTGTGGATTCGGATCCCGGCGGAGCACAAAAATATACCATTTATATTTCGAATGTGCTCTTAGCTGGGTTGAAAAATTCATAAACCTTTACCAATGACCGGTCACCAAAGGTTCATCCAGCCTTACAGCAACTGGGTCTTGCTTGAATATTGGCGCTTTGTAGCGACGACCAAGCTCGTACACCTCTGCGGCACTACAACAAGTGTCATAGACCCCTAGAGTCTTTAGAATCTAGGGAGTCTCCCGCACAGGATTTCTTTAAAAAAAAAAAAAAAGCGCGAGGGAGATGGAAAACAAAACTATAAACTTTCTCGGAAAGTTTATGATTGCGTGCGTACTAAGTTTGTAGAAAATGAGACCAATGGATAGTCAATCATCAAGCCACCTTCCGGGAGGACTGTGAGACCTTAAACAGGGTCCGCTACGAGTAAGGCCGTTGCAACTTCCTGGTTCATAGATGGGGATTAGCTCCATCTCCAGGATGTGACTGAGGGGCGGCATGCAATTTCAAATCAAAATAAGATATCTATCATTGTTTTCTTACTTATTTTCTTTTCAACGAAAATTATCGCGTCCGAGCCACACTTTGTTGACCACTCTCATAATCGATAGATAGATGATTGAACTATTGCGCAATATCTATTGATGTCGTCGCGGGCCGTATGTTGGACAGGCCTGGACTAGCGTATTTGGAACAGAATAATGTTGGTTCGAATCTGCGTCTCGCCCACTTGACCATAACTTCGACTCTGGTTCAACAGATGTCATTGCATGCACACAAGCTTCTGCTTTCGCATGAAGAAAATTGGCCAGGCAAAATTGGTTGGTGAATTGCATTCCTTTAGACAAATCTATTTAAAAAAATAGTGTTCGAGTGTTACTACTCACCACAGCAGGATGCCCGCGTAGTAGCCCGCCGCCCTGTACTGGCCGCCCCAGGCGAAGCCCTCCTGCCCCAGCGCCAGGTGCTCCGCCACCGTGAGCACGGGGTAGGGCAGGCCCCTCTTGAGGGCGCGGGCGTAGGAGGACGCCATGCTGCCGGCTAGCAGCCACGGGAAGCGCTCGTTGAAGTCCACGTCAGCTGGCGGCGTGTAGTTGTGGCGGGGGATGGCTGGAAGGCAATGGGGATCATATCAGAGAGCTGTCCGGTCAGTCCGGTAGAGCTGGGCTGGAAGATGGTCTTGATGAAAACCATCACAGTTTTCATCAAGATCATTTTCATCATCACCACACACTTCACGCTGAAGAAGCCCATCGTAGACATGGGCGAAACGTCCGGAAGCTCCAGCTCCCATAGACCACGGCAACAGATCCCGGAAAACATCACTCCAGCATTTGAAAGATTGTTTAATAAAAGGCAGGAAGTACCATAGTGATTAAACTGAGGAAAACCTTAAGTATTGATCTTTTTTTAATCAAATACCAACAGAGTATTTTTTTCTGCAACTCACCCGATGCCCTCATCTTTTTTATTTAAAAAATCCAGCTCGTAGTGTTTGAACCAGTTTTTAATCCGTAGAGAAAAAAAAATGGGACCCATTTGCCACGGCTTACCACTTTAAACCGACCATTATTGTACCTTATTTTAACCAAGAATTCATTTATTTTGATCTAGTCTTGTGTTTTCTATAAGCATTTTGCACAAAGTAAATGTGAGTACTGTAAGTAATGATAATAATTGTGCTGCAAGGTAAGCTGTTGTTTGCAGTGTTGGTGCCATTGAGTAATAACACAGAGGAGCAGAAACTAACTTATTGCATTGATACATACTATAGCCCACATTTCTCTCAGTCCTGTTAAACGTTGCAGTGGTGTAATCATACGAAATAAGGCCATTTTGTCTAAATCCATTTTGTGTTTCGAAGCCCAATTACATATCATAATGTCTTAAAATAATGCCTTTTTCCTTGAAAATTCGTCAATTTTAGCGATCACAATATTTATAACGTGTGTTTTCTGTCTACTCCAGCATGTTTAGATTGATTCGGTAGCGAATATTATTCGCAATAGTACCAACTTTCTAAAAACATTATTTAGATTTTGGGCAGTAACTTTGTGAAAGCACATTTTAATTAATTAAAATACTTTTTTAACTTTGTTACAATTCACTTGAGTTTTATTTTTTAAAAAACACAACCAGTTTCGGGAGAAGCAGTACCTCCCATCTTCAGGTGTAAATATCTATAGGTGTAAATAAAAAAGTGTTTTTTAAAAAATAAAACTCAAGTGAATTGTAACAAAGTTAAAAAAGTATTTTAATTAATTCTAAAAACATTTTTACATTCACCCGAGTTTTTTTTTGTACTCATGGAAATGCAAATGTAAAGTTCTTTGTTTTCTTTCTTGCCAAGTACATTTTCGTAAGTAGGTTGAAACAGATATATAATGTCTATTTTCGTTAAAATAATTTCTAGTCCACAGATAGGTACCATAAGCCAATGGCTGGTGCTCTACGATAAGAAGAAGTGCCTGCCGGTGTTGCAAGCAGCTGATTTATATTCCCGGGGCGTGGGGCAATACACATTTTATTTGTGCTTTACAGTTTACTGCAGAATGAGCTGCAGCCGTTTTATGGGGCTAAGTTTAATAAACACAAAGAACTAAAATTATTACCTCCGTGCAAACAAAAGTAAAATACAATGTCTGAAAACAAATAAATTAACTAATAATATTTTGAACGCCTCATAAAAATCTACGTTGCAAATATATAAAGGACTCTGCATGTGAATGAGGCCAGAAAACTTTTGAATTTAGAACTTTTTTCTCGGAGAGCAAACCTCAGTCTTGTATGGGGCTGCCATCCTTAGCAACCTATGTATAATCTATAATCTAAGTTGATAAATTTAAATTAATAAACGATAAGTGAATGCATTCCCATAAGCAGACACGTGTTAGTTCTTGCTTACACATGCCGCATCTGGACCTACAATATAAAAACCCAAATCTCAAATGGACACAAGCACTGCAACTCTTGCCGAACTTCTCTGAAACGGGGGCGATATTGGCGTGAAGTGAACCATTTTTTTACAGTATGGGTGGTCAGTGTCATGCCAACCTATAAGTCAAGGAATACAAATAACAAAATATCTGTAGGTATGCCTTTTTATAGCTACCCGCCCGGGTGATGACAAAATATTGACATGGACAAAATTGTGAGGTAGCATGGTCGGGTTGCTAAGGAAAATGCAAACAAATATTTCGTTATCGGTTCCTAAGGACGATAGTCCCGTCCCATACAAGTGTAACGTATGCCCGCCAAGAAAACATTATAAATTAAAAGATGAGCTGAGTCCATTGTGATCTTTTTGAAGTAATTTATTAGTGAGAGGAACATGTAGATTATCAAGTATTATTAATGTTTCAAGTGTGCTTAAAAAACCGAAAAGCAATGGAACAAAGCTTTGCCCTCTTTCCCCGAGAAGGAATGCCATTTTTATCTTGCAACCAATTATGATTACGTAAGTACTTTAACGCAACTTAACGCAACTAAGCTACACATATAGTGTAACTTCTTGCGTCATCCCCGACGGGATCGCATATGGCAAGTGGAAATATTTATTTTTACGGGAAAGAGGGCCGGTCTTATGCCTACCACTTCAGTGAAGTGAGGGGTTTCTCAGCTCCCGAAGGGGTTGGTACTCATTTCTTGTGAAGGTACCTAAGCCTTGCCGCTATTTTATTTTTTGGATTGAAATAAACACCGAAACGGGAAATAATTTCTGACTCCCTTGGTGTGATTCAAATCCGAACACTTGGTATAGAATGAAAACACTCTACCAACTTTGAATTCAATAAAAATTAACGACTATAAATTTTAAATTAAGCTTATCGGTATTTCACATGAAAGCATATTTTTTATGCCCGCCCAGGTTTTTTCTTAACTTCCACTACTTATCTACCATCGATCTAAATAAAATATCATCGATGTTATCTACCTTCTGGCTGTGGGAAGTATTTTTTTCTACTCCTGCAGCTGGCAACATTGCTCGATATTTTGGAACTAAATTCAATTCGCAAAATTTACTATTGTATTTGACTCAAAATGTAAACGATTACGGATTTAACTTATTCAAATTTATTTTCTGGTTGCACAACAGTTAAGCAATTCAAACTTAATATTCTCTGTGAAAATGCAGCGATAATAACTCAAGGGGAATAAGATTAATTTCATATTTCATCTGCAAACGAAGTGACATTTACAATATTTGCAAACGGCAGTCTGCGCAGTCGTTTGCGCACTGCGTCGCCATGACAGTTCCCCAGTCATAAACATTTACGTATAAAACACAACCATACCATTTTACCACAAATAGTAAGAAAACTAAAGCAGCGCGTCATTGAGCGTTTTGGTTTGAATACATTTTTTGTACAATGGTTAAGTTTTATAGTTCAGGTACTGACAAGCGTTTTATCGTAATCGCTGATCTTTAGGTAAGTATTTGATAGTTTGGGATTTATTTAAGCGCCTGAGCTCGCAGACTGACAGTGACTTTGTCGTTTATGCGAAACCCACAATAAACGTGAAGCAAGTACCTACCCGCTTGCTGGAATCTAGATTGTAGACAGAACCACCGGTTGAGTAGTATACCTACGATAAAGGCAGATTTATACAGGGTCAGTAGCTGTCGTCAGTCCACTGCCGAGTCAGTGCTGACCCGGCACTTTCCATTCTTAACCTGCGTTCGGCGACAATTCACGCTGAAGTACTGCCGCGCACATTTAATTAATTATTATGTTTCAGTTTTTTCATATTATCTCGAAAACTGTTCGCATTACCTAAAATATTTTTCAAACACTCTCTAGACATTGTATCATTCTATAATTATGAAGAAAAAAAATATGTCCAAAATATTAAACAACAAAATTATAAGAAAAAAATGTGAACAAAAACGTGTTTTTTAAAATATTTTTTTGTAGCGTCATTTTTTAAGTTTTATAAAATATTTTAACTTTAAAATTTAGATAAAAAATCAATAAACACGCGTGATTTTTTCCATTAATTTCACTTCTTTACAAAGGCCATAAAGTGTAAGAAACATTTTTCGTGTGTGTCGTCTGTCGAAAGGGGGGGTAGAATGGAAAGACGCGACCCGGCACTGCCATCGTGTAAATTGATTCAAGTCAGTAATGGTGCGACAGTTACTGTCGCGACAGTAACTGACTTCAATATTGCCGCTTGATATTTTTCGGTGCCAGTCCGCTCCCCCCGCTACCCGCGCCAGTCGCTGCCGCTATGTTATACGGTGACCACGCTGCGTCGCACCGCATCACAAAATGACGCGAAAACTGAGGGACTCGTAAGTTTTTTGGCGTCATTCTCAAAGCCAGTTTTTATTCCCCAGGATCTTCAATTCTCAACTGGGTTAACAACAGAGCAGAACCTCCAGTTTTATCTCTGTCATATATCCATTTTCTTACTCAAATTCGTTCTGTTTAGATATCTCTTCTTCTAACGTACCAGTTAGTTCTTGCATCATCACAAATATTGTAATTGTTTATCAACAAATTATTTACTTTGATTTTTTGCTGGTTTCGAGAATTCATTTTTCCGCGCTGACTTTGCGAACGTGTGTGCACCCTAAGAAATATCCTCGACTACTGACTGCGTGTAAATGGTGAGTTTTTGAGTCACTTTTTTCGAAGTCAGCTTTCGGCGCCAGTACTGACGACAGCTTCTGACTCTGTATAAATCTGCCTTAATACTTATTTAAAAGTTCGATTGGAAGCTTTATTTGTGTCAAAAGCATGGCTTCAGATTTTTATTTCTTTATTGAAACCCAGGGTTGCAAAGACAGCAAGAAGAAGAGGCAAAATAATCAAGGTTCTGGACGACGCGACGGATGTATTATTGTATAATGACAACATAATTAGAGTTGGATATCTACTGCATGTTTTAATTTTTTTCAGAGGACCCTGTAAGCCCTAGATAGCGTGTCCCCGAGATGGCGGATTGGGAAACGCTTGCCAGGAGGGAAGGGGTGAAATAAAATACTCTCCGAGCACCAGCAGACAGTCATTAAAATAGACTGAGGAAGAAGAAGAATACTTTTGAAATTATTTGGAATAATTGAAGATATTTTATTTAGACCCAGCCCTGGCCGGCTACAGACAATCGCACGCATTGAGCAATGCACAACTCAACAGAATGTCCGGCTGTCTGAGCAGCAAGAGATAAGGCAGTGTGGTAAACTCGTGCTCCACCAAGCGCGACAAGGACGAGGAGGTTTCTTCAGATCCACTTCTCTTACGCAAGTCTATCTACAGATTAAGGGGAAATGCAGGCAATTAGTCGGCTGGCTAAAGCAGAAAACAAACTGGGGAACAAGAGTGAGAAAGAAAAGCAAGCCATGTTCTGCAAGGATAGAAGTATACTTGTCTTACAATGGCCGGGTTGCTAGGGAAAAGGCAAACAAATCTTTTTTTTTGCTAATGACTGCAGTCAGCGTATGAGAAATGTAAATGTATGATTATTGGGTGTCGAAACGCAAAATGGAGAAAACAAGAAAATATGGGATTTCACAGGTAAGACTACACCACTGCTGTGTTTGACAGGACTGGGGACAACTGAGCCCCATAATATCATCAATCCGGTCAATTGGTTTCTACTCCTCTATGGGTATTATAGCGCAATACTTCCTATTGAGTAGATATTTTTATTATTAGGATTCTTACTGGAATATCAATAGAAGTTGAAGGTCCTTATAACACGATTCCCGTCGGCTTCTATTTTGAAATTACGCAAAAAGTAATGTATTTATCTACGTATTGATTTCCTTGGTACAAAACAAACTAACAACCTGTTTTCTTTTAAACCAAGTGAACTTCTTTCGATCGTGTAAAATAAAGCTGCAGGCTGACGAATACAGCCGAATATACCCGACTCTCGATTCCTGACGGACCTACCGGCCTGTTGTTCCGACAAACTATGGTACTGTGGTGTCAGTGAGCTTCAGAGAAACACCCACAAATGGCGCTTTGAAACAATTAAACTCATATGTAAAATCCAACAAGCATTCTTCATAAGGAATGGGATTTGAGACATCAGGCAGATATTCTATTGATTATCTCAAGGCATCGTTCTTGGCCTCCCAAATCCGGCTCCGCTGGATAACAAGAAACAAGGTGGTCTCAACCTTTCTTTGTAGAGCTAGTTTCTCGGATAAAGAGTACCAACTGGGTCGATTCCACCCGAAGCCTTGCCTATGTGCGGAGCAGTGCAAATTGCCCCGTAGGTACTGGTAATGAATCAGTGGCTTGCACTAAGCCGGAAGTAAAGTGTAGACGTTGAGCCATGGCTCCTCTGAACTAAGCTCTCCGCCTGCACCACACACACATACACACACACGTGTGTAACGGAAGGAATCGTGCGGGTGCTTTTGTTACCTCCCAAACGTAACCCTCCATCTGCGTACACATACATACAGCCGGGAGTAATTGTTGGGCAATTTAAGATTCCGACGTTGCTACCCGCGTTACACCAACGCCATCTATATAGCAGGCCGTCGCACTGCGTTTGTGACGTTGCAGGGAGGGGCTTACTAAGATATTACCTTTATTTTTAAAATAGTGTTTTCTTCCTGAATAGATAGATAGTAAATTAGTTTTAGGCATTTTTAATGACTCCATCCAGTATCTGCTTGTTTTGCTTTTGTAAACTGAAATTATGTTTTTTTCATTCACACTTTTCTTTAATGAAATCAAAGCTTTTTTTTTTAAATGAAACATTTTTTTTATTTTCAATTTATGATTTATTATGATATCAATGGTACATTTGTTTTATTTCTTATATACTTCTTATGTAATACAAAATAAAATAAAATTTTGTATTTATTCACTGATACTATAAAACATTTTCAACATCATCTGGAATTTATGGATTTCTTTATAGAATATAATCCTAAAAACAGTCACTACATATTTTATTTCACAGCTGAATAAATGAAGGAAAAAAATATGTAATACACATGTCAATTAAGTATATTATGTATTTATTTACTAACATAAAATGTTATCAGCATGAATGGGCCTGAAACAAAAAGAAAAACTAAACAGGATCCCAAAAGAAAAAAAAGCATCTTGTGTATGAATTATTTTTTCTAAAAATGTATAAGAATTGAAAATTAAATTATTTTTTCTTAAACGTAGTTTAATTTTCACAATAATATTTTATATCTCGAGCACTTTCGACCTTCAATACTCAGGTAATTATCAAGAGTGATTTTGATAATGACCTGAGTATTAAAGGTCGAAAGTGCTCGATATATAAAATATTATTGTGAAAATTAAACTACGTTTAAGAAAAAATAATTTTATTTTCAATAAAATGAATTTTCACTGTGTGAATACACAAACCCTACAAAATCTAATGTATAAAAATTATAAACATTGCAAATAAATGGCAAACAAAGTACTGTACTTAATGTAGTAATAAGTAATATGAGACAACTATTCTTTAAAAGAGACTGCAGGTTTAACTAATGAATTCAATTTTCTTTTATTACTACAACTAGGTTTTCGTAAGTCATTTTTTTCTGAATAATAATTTTTCATAAACGTATTAGTCGATGCTCTAATGATATATTTTAATGAATTTTCTAAGCAATGTCCTTCACTACACTGGTCAAAGTTAACAAACTCTAAATCTAAAACCTTTAAAAATGTTAATTCCGTTACAACACTGCGATGATTCTGTGACTTTAAAAAAGCATCTTCGAATTCCTGAGACAGAATTTTTTTCACCACTAAATAATTAATAGCTACAACATGTACAATATCTTGCTGAGGGCAAAGCAATCCACCCCTATCTAAGTTACGAATATAACGATAGTTAACATCCAAATCTAATCTCTTGTCCACGCTGAAAATGTTCCTACATGACATACAGGGATATTTTCTAAGGAAACTGAACACTGAATATCCTGCTAAGTAAGTTATTATAGGAAGAACACTGATATTCCTCAATTCTTCAATACTCAATGACATAGACATTAAAACCCTTTCATATTCCAAAATATCTTTACTATTACCATCACCTATTTCAAATTCTTCATCGTCAAAATGATCTATACTCAAAATACCAAATCTGTTAGAATGTAATGTGAGCGGTGCAAAATCTTGTATCCTAAGTTTATCCTCAGACTCAAAGACTTGAGTTATGGAAATATTATAATTTCCCCCTGAAAGCTGCCTATACTTTCCAAACCTATCTTCTAAAGGATCTGTCTGTATTTTTCCCGGCAAAAAATACTCAAAACCTAACTCTCTATGGCAATACCTATTAATTTCTAAAATCGCATGGTTTGTATGAGAAAGAGCTAAATGCGTTTCCCTAGATAATTTACCATTATCACTATCTACAAGATTCCAAGTATCTAACCACACCAGAAAATCTGTTAGAAACCCTACACGAGGATCATTTTCATCATCCGTCAATGGTTCTTGAAAAATATTACCCAACCTTTTTCCTTTAAAGGGACTTTTTACATTAAAAATCTCAAACCATGTGCAAATTGTACCTATAAAACTGGCTGTAGACTTATAGTGATCAACACCTATCTTAATTCCCAACTCACAAAGCGCTTCAGGAATAAAACGATTAAATATTTTTAAAGCTCACTTGACATTCTGCCTTTCCATAGATGATGGATTCAAAGATTTGAAACTTAAACCAAAACCATACTTCAACAAACATTCATCACTTTCATATCGGTGCATTTCTTTCAAACAATGAAAAGACGCAGTCCCTAATTTTTCTCTCGAGACATCTGGTGATTTGAAATCAGGAAAATAAAGAGCTTGCCCTGCATTTTTTTGATTTATAAACGACTTTTAAATAAAGGAACTGATAACATTTCACCTGTTTTATCATTAAAAGCTTCCACGGTCTTCTCAATCTCCTTGTCTTTAAAGTGTTTCTCGCAAACCTGAAATCACAGAAAAGGATTTTAATTTTGTACCTTTCTTTCATTTACAGAGTTATTTAATATTTTATTTATTTTTTCCTTGAAATTTTATCTTTGTAACTTAGATCATAGATAGATTTTTTTTAGTAAAACTTATAACTTTATGACTTAATTTATCCAATTGAAAATGAATGGTAATTACGCAACGCAAAACGCAACTAAATGCGTTTCTAAACGCAACAAATGGTAATTAGATAACTAAAAATTACTTCAATAAGCACAGCTATCCACAAGTACAAGTAGTTATTTTTTGATGTAAGTAAAATTTAAAGAAATCAATGTTTCAATCTTCTCTTACTTTTTCACGAAAAATACAAGCTTAGCGAAACTAATGTTTGCAGGGACCTGGCATTCATTGGCATCAAAACTCCTGTGTACTTTTTTACAATAAAGACCTGGTATTTGGTGTATTCAAACGGTAAGTACTTTGCTGTGATATTATATGTAATGATTCACAAAAAACGTAAATTTATACAATTATAGTATTTATTTTCGTTACTTACCCCTGAATATTGTGTAGGAGTAAAATTTGCTCGTGGTATGGCGCGTAGCCATTGTTGTTTGAGATGTCCATCGTTTGGGAATTTGAAGATGGACACCTTATTCTCTTTGTCGTAGTTTCCACGACAATTAGGCACCATACACTTCTTTCCCATGATCCACACAGTGTAAAATATTGTAATAATGTTAAATAGAGTTCACAGTATTTTAATTTCACAGCTTTTTATATATTTGAACGACAGCATGAAGCGCGTGGGTGAACGGTGAAAACAAACATGGCGCGGGCGGTCACGTGTCCGTTTGAGCTGTGCTGTGAACCATATTTTATAAAACCCCCGAAAACAAAAAAATAATGTCAAATCATCATTATATTTAGCTTTGGTAGAATTATAATTAATATCGAATGATTATACTTAGCTTTATTTGTGGAGAAAAATAATTAGATTTATGTTGCTCTCTGTTGTGTGTTAAATTATGAATTTATTCTTTTAAATATAGTCCCTTTGAACGAGGAATGAAGTGAGATTACAGCATTACTAACCGCTCCCTTCCCCTCCGCCCCTGCGGTCGCCAAACCATCGCAGCCCCTAGTCAGCCAATTTATGATGACGTAGCATGACGTCAGCGGAGCAAGTATTAGGGCCTTGATACAGGTGGTAGTGGTTACACACACATCGTGGAAGCTGGAACGAGGGACATCGAGCAACCGCTCTGTCCAAACACCTCTACCAGACATCCCGCGTGCTCCCAGCAAGGAGAGATATCGAGGCTGGACGTCAGCACTCTGTCTCCCCCATCTAGTGCTACAAATGAACAATAAGTGCTACGATAAGTGTGTAAAGAACTCTAAGTGAACCTGTATGTAACAATATTTCACTGGTTGTGTATTTAAGGGCATAACAATACTTATAAATTTAAATGTCAATAAAAAACTATCCAAACCTTAACAGTACCCATAGTTTCTCAATCTTCCGAAAAAAAAAATACTTCGCCACTGAGTTGAAGTAACATGACTCACCCAGAAGTGTGATGTTGACGTGGTCGAGCCCTATGTAGGCTCCCACCCTGGCCACCAGCTTCTCTGTGGAGAATGCTCGGTACGAAGATTCTATTTCAGTGTGCGCCACGTGCCAGGCGGACCCGTGCCGAGCAACTGAAAAGTAAAACAATGCAAGCATGTTAATATATCAAGTCGAGTAAAATTAATGATAAAGAATAAGATTGTCGTGACTAAATTCAAAAAAAGTTTGAAAAATCGTGGAGTATCCACACTCTCGCGATCATTTGTCAAAGTTTGACAAGTGTGTGTATCCGGAAAAAAATAATTCGTCGTGTTTCATATTTCATAAGTAATTTAATCTCTATCAACATTTTTGAGGAATCTTTTATGACATTATGGAAGGTAATAACTGTTTTATTTACTTATTATGAAATTTTCTTTATATATAAAAAATAATATTAATAGCAAATAAAGTCATCAATTTGATTAGTGTGGTGCTGTTTACTCTTTGTTGCCATGGTAACGTGTATCTTGCTAGTGATGTGCTAAAGTCTGAGTGATGGTATTTTCGATCTTTTTTTTTAAATAGGGAAAATTCGAAACAAAGAAATGTATGTATGCGACATAAAACAGGAAAACAACTTTTGTTTGATTTATTTTGCGTTCTATAAGTTTAAAAATTTACTGAAGCATTAAGGAAATTTATAGAAAGTCGTTGGTAAATTGCTTGCATTCCATACCGAGGGTTTGGATGTCAAAAATGATTGCTAAAATGAAAAGCGGCAAGGTTTATTCGGCCGTGAATAAAAACAAGCCGCCTTGGGAACTGGGAAACCCCCAATTCAAGTGGTGGGCGTAACGCGAGCCTCCTTACATGTGAAAATAAAAATGCTACCTCCGATATTGTAGGGGACAACCCGGTAAGAAGTTGTGCTTTGTGCCCAGCAAAATTGCGTTTTTTTTTGAGAAATAAAAAAATAGATCTGAATTTTATTATTATTTTATGTTATATTATGTATAATATGTCTTTGTGTTGATGTCCACACCAAAAGAGAAATATGTAGGTATCTTGTTGCAAATTGATGTATTTAATTTATTTTGAAAATTTAAATTGAAAACAAAACCGATTCGAAAATGACATCCCTACTTTCTTACACATCACTAGATGACATGTCGTTGCCATAACAACCAGGAAACACTACACTAATCAAACGTATGTTGAAATCACCATGTTAGTCAAAGTAATATCCATATAATAAACACATTTGCATTAAAATATACTAAATAATATTTAATTAGTGCCTGCTTCTACATCTTTAATTTTATAATGAATTTAAAATCTTTTAATTTAAAAATTAATTAATTAAAAATTTGATGTATGGTTGCTTTTTTTTTGAACTTGATTAATGATTAAGTTATTTTTTTGATTGCAGCAGTAGCAGTTCTATATTCGCCATATTATCTGCTTGTATTTTGACAGAGAAACACGTTAATTGACATTATTACTTTTTTAATAATCATGCGTAATAATTATTGATTATATAATGATAATAAATAACAATTATTGTCATGGCTTCCGGCCCTTGGCCTACAAAAGAAGTCGTGGCGACCTCACAACCAAAATGGAAGGAAAAATAACAATGGTATTCAAACATCCTTACATCTGTCATTTAATCCAATATTGTACCTAGCACCTTTTGTAGATTATACATCTATGTATAATCTAAGTTGCAAGGATATATCAACACTAAAGATTCATATGAAATGCATATCTGGAAGCAACCACGTGTATGTTCACGCTTACCATCGATATATTTTATTTATATCAATGGCGCTTACACTTGCCACACCTAAAGAAGCAAACTAAAAACCCAAATCTTAAATGAAAATAAACTACGCAATTCTTGTCGCTCTTTCCTGAAACAGGGGTGACATTGCCGAAAGTTCCATTAAAGAATGTTTTTATTACCTATTTCTGGATAGGATATAAAAGGATGGTGAATGAGGTCCGCACGTGAATTGGCATAAGCAATATTGCGCGTCACCCGACCGGGTTGCTAGGAAAAAGGCATACATTTTTTTGTTATTGGTTGCTAAGGACGGCAGTCCCACACAAGACTAAAGTTTGTTCGTTAAAAAAAATGTTCCAAATCCAAAAATATTCCGACCTTATTGCTCGTCAGGAATTTATTTAAAAAGACATCTTTGATTACAGATTACATCAGTAGATATTTTTATGGACATCCAGGTCTGTACTTAGGCATTTAAATTTAAATATACATCATCAGGGCCGTATCGTGACTTGATCAGGAATATTATAATGTCTCATTATTTTAGTATTATTACTATTTGTTTGTTCTATCAATGACAATATCTTGTTCATCATGCATTAAATATCTACCATCTATCACAGGTGCAGAAATATACGAGGATTTACCCCCGGTATAGAATATTGTGCTAATAGCTGTCTTCGTATACAAGAATGACAATATCGCCACCTTAAAGGTAAAACTAAATAAGGGCTGATTCACTGATTTGAGAAATCGTAAATAAAACATTTTATTGGGTGGGGTGTAACTTGTCACAGTAAGTGAACTAATTATAAGGAAGTGCTCATGAATAACTTCTAAACTACAGGTTGTTTACATTTTTTTGTGGTTTTTTTCCTAGAGAAAAGGAAAAATGAAAAACACTAATTCAGTTTTACCCTTGAGGTATATGTTGATTTAAAAAATGTAATTTGTTGTGTATGTTCCTTGATATGCTGTAGAAAATGGTTCACTTTGCCAATGTCACCACTGTTTCAGGGAAGGTTGGCAAGAGTTGCAGCGTGTATGTTCATTTGAGATTTGGGTTTTTATGCGGTAGGTTCACATGCGGCATGTGCAAGCGCGAACTTATAGTGTCTGCTTGTAAAAATGCATATAATGTGGATCCATAATGTTATAAATCTTTGCAGCTTATTTTAGATTAGAGTAATTTCTCATAGTAGCTAAGTGAACTAGTTTTAAGGAAGTGCCCATGAATAACTTCTAAACTACAGGATTTCTACATTTCGCACGTTTAATCATAAAGAGAAATAACTCAAAAATTAGGAAAATCGAGATTTTGTAATAAAACACAAGAACAATGCGAGAAGAATAGGTAGAATGCGACAGCCGTTCAATTTGGACGAATATGACCGAGATAAAGCATCGGTCGCCTTTTTCATCCCATACAAGTTGTACTGGTTGTCTGAACTTCAAACGTGATTTCCCATGAATCTTATTTTTCGAGTTATTGCTCTTTATGATTAAGCGTGCGATTTGTTTAGTGATTTTTTTCGTAAAAAATAGGAAAATTGTGCATTTATGTGAGAAACTCATGTTAGCTCAATATGTCACTTATTCAGTTTAACTTTTGAGGTATCGATATATTGACCGGTCAACAGTTTTGGGATTGCCAATGTCACCAACAGAAAGTCGTGGGAATATTGTTTGTAATGTTTTGAGATCATGTCAGCGTTGCGGCCGCCATGACAGTCACCGAAATGTCACAGCAGGCGACCTTGCCCGCTGAAGGCCACGCTTCCCTAGTTGTTGGTGAAGCGCTTATCCAGCACCCCAAGTAGGCGCATCCAGCCACGTCTACCAACAAGTGAACTGAAATTAAACAGCGCCCCTAGGGAGTGTTTTAGTTGATGTGTAATTTTGGTACACGCTGTGGGCGAGTTGTGTCGTATACTTGTGTAAGTATGGTCGTGCAGAGGACTCTAGTTAAGGTGGTGCGCGCGTGACAAACAAACAATGAGCTGGGTGACATGGGCGCTGATCACTCGGGGTGACGTGACGAAAATATATACCTGTAATATACCGGTTTTAGCACTATCGGCGCCCTGGGCGAGATTCCTAAGGCGCCCCCTATCCACCATTCAAATCTATACGAAAAACATACATAAAGAAGCGTAGGGATGGGCCAATGAAAAAATATCGATATTCTTTAACACTATCGAAATATATCGAGGACAACAGAAGTTGACAGGTATGTCTCAAGATTTCGTCTAAAAATACCATCGACTGGAAGGGGGGGGGGGGGGTAGAAACGTCTTTCCAGGACCAAAAGAATATACTCGCTAGCGGAGAACAGGAGGACTGAATATAATGCTGAATATACTTAGCGCCCTGGGCGGTCGTCCAACCGCGCCCCCCCTGACTTCGGAACTGCCTGTAATATTATATTTATTGCATGGCAAACGTCAAACAATCATCGCAACCAAGTTGCGTTGTCATCCTGTAGGTACCTTTATGTCATCAGATACCATCCTGGGGTGGACACTGGCTCAACATCTTGTAAAGGTAAATTCTCAGTTGCATTTACGGACCAACAAAGGACTGAAAAGTTGCAAGGATATACCTACACTTCAAATTCATATTAAATGCATGCATACAAGCCTGCAACTTTTGCCGACCTTTCCTGAAACAGGAATGACATTAACAAAGTGAAACATTTATTACAGTATGGGTGGTCAGCCTCATACCAGCCTATAAGTCAAGTGATGACGAAGAAGATACATGACTTGTTTAAGACGTTGATGAGGTACGGTCAGTGTAAGTCAGCAGACTACATGGGCCGGGTCACATACAGCCAATGAACCGTCGCAGCGTGGAGAAGATTCTTGTGATGACGGATCCAAAGGGGCGCAGGACGTAGTGGAGGCAGACTGCCGTGCGGCAGGAGTATGGGCTGGAGGAGGAAGGCGTTTGGACAGCTGGTAGCGGTTAATCAAGGAGGCCTGGGCTGGATGCCCCATCACCCCCGGGGGAATTCTTATTTCTTACCCGCCAAATATCGATAATATTTTAATAAAGACATGTCAATCAAGATGGCCGCATGTGAACAGCTGATTAGTCTTCATACAAATGTTATCGATATTCGGTAGGTAAGAATTACCGTGGGGATGAGACCGCGTTGTTGTGACAACTATGATGATGATAATAATATTAGGATGATTTATTTGGTGAGCGCTGTTTTTGTGTGAATCACACCTCAAGAGCTTTCCGCGAACTTGTTCGTCGCTGTAGAAAGCATCAATTCTCAGGCAAGGCTCAGTTGCTGTAAGGCTGGATGGACCTTTGGTGACCAGTCTTTGGTAAAGGTACTTATATGAATTTTTCAAACCAGGAAAAATATTTTTGAAATTATAAATTGTATATATTTTGTGCTCTACTGGATTCGAACCCACGACCTTCCATTTCCGAGTCCGAAGCGTTGCCACTAGACTACGGACCGTTGATGATGATAATGATGAGCATTTGACCAAGATTACTTTAAAAATAACTTCACAACGTTAAGACCTTCGCGTGTTAAACAAAAACTACAGAACTTGATGACTTCAATGATGAAATCACCAAGTACATTTGTAGCTAATAAATAACAACGCAGATTCACAAAAAAATGATTTATACATTTCCACGATGAAGGGCTGCCATCTTGGATAAAGGCGTACAACAACAAGGAAGATTGAATGCCTACATCTCTATTAGAAGTTGAATGGTAAAGAATTAAATGCGGCAATCTAGGGTTTCTTTAAAAACGAGATAAATACATGAAAACACAGAGAATTCCATTTTCTACGTTTCCATGTATATTTTTATCATTAAAAAAATATCTTAGATAACCACCTTTGGTTCTAAAAGACTCAGTTTATGAAAATCGAGTAAAGCTGGTACTTGGACCTGCAACCATTAGAGTGGTCTTTCAACATCTAAATTATATTTTTAACCTTCAATTATTTAAAAAAAATTGTATGATTTAGGTGAGCAGTTTAATTTATTAGATTCGGGACATTTTATTGAAAAGCAGATTCAGTACTTACAATGCCCACATATGGAATTTATTCTTTATCTTTAAAGTGCTTCAAATGGTTGAGAAAACGATGGGTTTGTAAAATCCCATTTTAATGAACTCCGCGTGTTAATCGACATAGACAAAATTGTGACGTCACACAGCTAGTGTTGCTAAGGAAAATTATGCCAGAGAAAAAAGTTCAATTTTCAAAATATGCTATTCTAAAAAAAGTTTAAGGATTTGTGTATTGACAATGTGAAGATTCGTTTAAAAAATAATAATTGATAATGTAAAAATTTAACAAAGTTCACGAGCATAAAAATAATAATGTAAAAATTATACAAAGTTTTTCTTCACGACTTCATTTATTTCTCAAGCGCTTTTGATGTTTTCACACCATTATCACTCTCTTGCTAATGGTGTGAAAACACCGAAAGCGCTCGAGAAATAAATTAACTCGTAAAGAAAAACTTTGTATAATTTTTGCATTATTATTTTTTTGCTATTCTGTTCAAAATGTCTTCAAACCTTTAACAGAAACGAGTATGTACCTAAGTATTGTATTTGTTTACTTTTTAAATGTTTTGACGGATTTAATGAAGGCCTAACAACAGCATGAAAAGGATAAATATACATTCAAAATAACGGTAGATTGAAAACCCTGTCCTAAGAATTTTTGGTAAAGGAATTTTTACTCATAATATTTTTAATTAAATGATGGGTAAACTTTTGGACCGCCCGCGCCGTCAGCTTTCCGAATAGTCAAATATAGTTTTCTATATAATCTTTTTATCTTGGTTTCAAAGATATACTACATTTAAGATTCAATCAATTATATTATTGAGCTCTATATTGGATTCATCCGATTCATCCGTATACCTACACTTAGATTCACAGTCAGTACTATTAATTATTACAAGAATATACACACGCTAAACAAAATAAAGTGATTTAAAAATATCAAACCAAAAAATCATAAGCAATGCGGAAACAAATGGGCAGGTAAATAAAAAATTGTTTAATTCATTACCGCATTTTTTGGTTATTCAACAGCAATAAAATTGCGTAATGTTTTAAATTAATTACCCGATGTTTTGGCAAACATGTACAAATAAAAACAATGCCGAATATTCAATTGTTACTTCATGTTTTTATGTATTATTGAATAAAACATAACACGCGCAAGATATATTGGATATATTCACTCTTAAATAATTTACACTGCATGCAATTTCTTTGCAATGAGAAGGATTGCAAAAAAATCAAATAGAATACATGCGGAAATTTAGCATGAAAAGGAAAAAAAATAGTCTATTTAAAACGATTTAAAAACGCAACTAAGCTAGGTACACATATCGTGTCTTCATTCTTGCCGCGTTATACTCGAAGGATTTCGCATGTGGCGAGTGGAACCTATTTATTTTTACAGGTAAAGGGGCCGGACTTACAACAACTAATTCAGTGGAAGGGGGGGGGGGGTTCCCGCCTCCCGAGGGGGCTGGTACTCATTTCTTGTGAAGGCTGAGTAAACCTTGCCGGTATTTTATTTTGGGTTTCGAAATAAATACCGAAATGGGAAAACATTTCTGACACCAGAAATGGGATTTGAGCCCGAGCTCTCGGCATGGAATACAAGCACTCTACCAACTGAACTATTGACCGGACTCATTTAATATTGACTTTCTTTTACGTGCCTGTTTTTAATATGCATTTCAAATGTAATATATATTTGCAGCTTAAGATTATAGATTCGGTAAATAAAGTTAGGCCATTAAATAAGCGTGTAGGTGTGGTTCACCAGTGTCAAGTTTACACACACACACACACACTGAAGGCTGGTCTGACACAATCTCTCACCGCGTAAAAAGAAAGTGATTCAAGGCCCAGCCTAGTGGAGGTGCTAGTGTGCCCGCAGGCGTCTCAGAGATGACACTCTCTCCGAACCAATGCTCCAAACACTTTTACTTTTTTGACAGATGCAGCGCGGCGTTGCCATACTTCATGTTTACTCACGGAAATAACTTATTTACTGATTTTAATTTCTTTTTGTGAAGGTCACCATGTCATGTCAGTGATGTCATGAAGGTGTCAGGATCTGGATGTGTTTGCCACAAATTCTATAGACAACAAGATTGTGACGTCGCTCTGGCCTGCTTGCTATACAAACCGATATTTCATATTTGTGACCTTTGACATTGAATATGTTTTGGGGCCGGTGGGGATACTTAATATGTTACTTATGTGTTAATAATAATATTACGATGATTTAGTCGGTGAGCGCTGTTTTTGTGTGTATCACACCTCAAGAGCCCTCTAAATTAAATACCTTTCTTATCTGTGTGCCAATTATTCCATATGAGAAACTTGTGAAGTACAACGCGTAGTTAGATGGCAGGGGCGTGCAGAGAACCTTAGGCTGGCCGCACACGCACGTTTTCCGTATTCGTTTTCCTAATTCGATTTCCGTATTCGGGCATCCGAACGCATGGAATCAGTAGAAAATACATTAACTGACGCACACGTTCGCTTTTTTTCTGAACGGAATAAATTACGCACGTACGTTTCGAGTGCAAGCCGGCGCGTTCGAAGAAACCTAATGACGTCATGCGGAACGCAGCGCTTGCACACATTTTGTTTGCGTTTCGTTTTGTTACGTTCGGAAATTTCTATTCAGTATTCAGTACTACCTGTACTGGCGTGTGTATATTCCGAATGAAGAAAAACGAACGTTTGCGCTTGTCTCACGGAATTTCGATTCGGAATTCCGCATTAGGAAATCGAATACGGAAAACGTGCGTGTGTAGCCAGCCTTAAGCGAGGGTAGATTTTTGGTGGATGGATTTTTCCGGTTCTCGTAAAACCTAGATGCCTCTAGATTTTGTTGTAATTAACTGTTACAACTTTTTGCCTTTATCGAGGTTACGCTACTGATCGATGGGGAAGAAGAATTTTAATGTGTGTATCACATTCAATTATTTCTAAGCACAAACTTACACGTCTCTACTTGTGGGCGTGGAATTAATATGAATTTTAAATACTATTATATCTTTGCAACTTAGATTATAGACGTCCTCCCGGGGGACCATCCAAGATGGGCAGACTGCTTGCTGGCAGTGTGCATCACAGGAAAAAGGCTATTCCGAAAAAACAGACCGTCGGTTCCGAAGATGTATTTGCGTCATTTTACCGTAACTTGAAGTTTATTTCAGATGACATCACGCATGTCTGCTGACGCATACTCATGTGACGAAACCAATAAGTCACATGTCACGTTATGTCACGCAAGTGACCGTGATCTTGAAACCGAACTTGAAACATTCTGTTAGTTGTGCGTGTTTTATGACATTATCTGGCCGAAAATATAGAGGTTTTATCTAAATTAAAATCTCAAATGTTATTTGTCTTTGTAACTTAGATTAAATGTTGAAGAAAGATCGACTTACCTAGGATGACAGTTCCCACGAACATGCTCAGGGTCACAGTGGTGAAAGTTGTGAAGCGCTGAAAAATGAAAACAATCTTATTAAGATTCTTATTCATAAAATTTATATAATTTCAGATTCTGGAGACACCATATTGAGAAAAAATGACCCAACAAAGAGAGCTAAACTAGTAATTCATGAGACTCCAGAAGGGCCATAGACCTCTCAAGATGTAGAGAAAGCTGGACGTTGCCTTTTCTGGATATTTGGTTTCAACAAATTGCAAGATTTTCAAAGGGGCGAAAGAAGTTCGTCCAGAACATCCAGTTCCCCGTTTACCTTGGATCTCTTGTGTTCTTTAATCATGCCAATAAAACACTTCAGTCCATGACTCTGCGGACAAATATATGGCGATACGGTCCCATCCTCAAGAAAGCATGA
Organism: Agapetus fuscipes; assembly: GCA_951799405.1. Taxonomy (NCBI): domain Eukaryota; kingdom Metazoa; phylum Arthropoda; class Insecta; order Trichoptera; family Glossosomatidae; genus Agapetus; species Agapetus fuscipes. The sequence continues at coordinate 10,118,281 of OX637341.1, forward strand.
CACTTTGAAGTATAACAAAATCACTAAAAACTCCTGTAGGTGCTCTTATGGTTGAATTATTTATAGATTCTTGAGAGGCGCGAAAAGATACTGGCAGAGGGAACCTCAACACTGGTTCATGGTCTCTCACAATACCCAGGTACCATCTGCCAGCTGTGCGCAATACATTTAACTAATATCGTAACAACTAGGATAACACATTAAATGTTTACCTCATTCCTGATGCCGGGGAAGATGACAACAAAGACAAAAGAGAAGAAAGGGGTGGTACAGTGGCATCTGCACTTATTTATCCTATATAAACACACTTACTAACCATGTGCGATTTCTGCAAAACCCACGCAGCATATCATTACAACTCATGTACCCTCCCATCACAGAAAATTTTGCTTCCACAGGCCCTGAGGGAAGCAGGGCAGATATGTAGTGGAGAGACCCAGGGCAAGATAGTTGAACGAGTGGTGGTGCAGTAAGAGTTAGGGATGGCATAGAGTTTACCATGAACCGAACAACCATCCTTGTTCTATCACATCTAGCATCTACTATCTGTGTGTAACCCATTTAACTTAACATAAGAGCTCACGTGGTACATTTAGTGTTTACCTCTTTCCTGATGCCGGGGAAGATGACGAGGAAGGCCAGGTAGAGGGTGGCGAACACCACGTACAGTGTGATGAGGCTGACGTCCCCCGTGACCGGCGTCCTGTTGCTGAAGCTGTAGAGCGTGGGGCCGCCATTGTCGCGAAAGGCGTCGAACCAGCCGCGCATCATGCCGCCTAGACGCCCTGGAACATGAGGAAGGAGACTTTCAGTCAATGGTGCAAAAAAATAGTCAACTAGACGAGAATTGTGCCACCAAGATGCTCTGAAACATGAGGAAGGAGACTGTTAGGCAATGGTGCAAGGACACAATCAACCAGACAAGTATTGTGTCACCAAAATGCTCTGAAATACAAGTTACAGACAATGGTGCAAGGAAACAATCAAGCATGCACTATGCCAAAGAAACAGATTATCAGGCCACGGAGCAAGAAAACACTCAACCCGGCAAGCATCAAGATGCCCTGTAATGCAAGGAAAGTGACTATCAGGCAATGGTGCAATCAAGCAGTCAACCAGACAAGCTTTATAGCACACACAGGACTTGGAATACAAGGATGCAAGTTACAGACAATGGTGCACAAGCAAACAGACTATCTGAATACGGTTAAATGAACAGTCAACTATCAAACACATACACGCCCACAGTCAACGATTAATCAAAAAAAGATTCCAGAATGAATGTGAGCTCAATATGAAGGAAGTTTACCCAGAGTCCAAAATGAATGTGAAATAAAATGATGCGTGAAGCAAAATAAATGACAACTCCGTGAATAAATTTTACACGCAGATAAGAATTTTACTTACTGAATTTTACAACAATATTGCGATAGATTTCAGTGAAGTGAAATAATAATAAATCATGATGTCATCATTAAGTTTTACTGAAAATAAACCATAAAGCATGTAGTTAAAAAAAAGAACAAGTTAAGGTAATCAATAGGTACTGACCAAAAATTACAAACTAATCTTGCAGTAAGCCAATTGAACCATTGTTGAAACAACAGCCAACCACAGTGAGTCATTTGGCAGTCTGTTAGCCCTTTGACCTTTTTTAAAACTGCAATTAAAGTGGCCAGATTCCAGGCAAGTAGTTAAGTGTCCGTTTAATACTTGAAACGCGGACATAGTTTGCCATTAACTCGCAACCGGTAGTAAACCTTATCGAATAATGGTTAAATTGCATACTAGACTTGCAATAATAGTCAGTTCAGACGGAGTAAGAAAGCACATAAAGGGGAAAGCTGCATTGAGACCACAATAGAGCCTGCTATTTTCAACGTTAGCATAGGGACTTTATACTGAATAAAAAGGACGCACTTATGTCAAATCGTTTGGGTAGTTTTTTTTATCAACTTAAAGTCACACATGCTAACGTTGAAAATACCGCCAAGACCTAGGGACTACTAAGGTATAAACAACACGGCTTCAGTATTGACCTCCTTCATGAAACTCTACACGCAGTTTTTTTGTTGTTCAGATTAATCTACTTATTATAGCTTTAATGTTTGCTTCTAATCAGGTCCGGATTAAGCCCACCAGCGGCCTTGGTACAAGGAGAGACATGAGACATGGCTGTCAGGGAACTAAAAACAACAATTGTATGCAATCAATTAATCAGTACAGAAACATTACTTCTCATGCAAATTTGCAATCTTTTAGCTGCATAAATGATTGCATCTTTGAAATAATATAATGAAAACCATTGTTTCTTTGAAATATTGTTTTATATTCGTCAGGGACGATCTAAAAAACCCTTATTAGGTACCTAAAAAATGCGCCTCAAAGACATTTGCTTAAACAATATTTGTAGTAAATTGGAATAAAAAATACTTTGTTTTAGTTCCCATTAGGGTAAAACAAAGTATTTATTTATTTTTGTTAAAATGAACTTTCACAAAGTTTCTGCCAAGATAAAAAAATATTTTAAGTATTTTTTTTGTGATTCCCTTGGACTAGGAGGTCCTATGCGGTCGCAACACTCGACCTGCTCTTAATCCAGGCCTACTTTTTGTCTATGCCTGGAGACTTAAGACAACTTAATCACTAAGCAGCTGTCTGTAGCAGCTTATTTACAGTCTGTATCTGAATAGGGTTTGGGTGTAGGCGGTGCCAGGCTAGTCGAGAAGCGTCATGAACAGTACTTCACAGAACAGTACTACTTCTTTGTCAACGACGTTAGCCATGTTGAAAACACCGGTTCCCATAGATCACCGAAGTTAAGCAACATTGGGCGCGGTCAGTGCTTGGATGGGTAACCGCTCAGGCACACCGCGTGTCGTTGGCATCTTGGACCGGTCCGTAGTCCGTAGTGGCAACACTTCGGACTCGTAAAATGGAAGGTTGTGGATTCGGATCCCGGCGGAGCACAAAAATATACCATTTATATTTCGAATGTGCTCTTCGCTGGGTTGAAAAATTCATAAACCTTTATCAATGACCGGTCACCAAAGGTCCATCCAGCCTTACAGCAACTGGGTCTTGCTTGAGTAATGGCGCTTTGTAGCGACGACCAAGCTCGTACACCTCTGCGGCACTACAACAAGTGTCATAGACCCCTAGAGTCTTTAGAATCTAGGGAGTCTCCCGCACAGGATTTCTTAAAAAAAAAAAAAAAAACTTCATAGACCCCCGCGGTATTGTGCAGCTGGGAGAGGCCGCGACTAGGGAAGTGTGGTAGAGTGTTGAGAATTCGGCATCCTGCTGCATTTAAAACATGTACTTATCAATAATCTTGCGAAACGTGGTTGAAAATGCACATTTATTGCAGTTTTAAAATTAAATTAAAACATAACGGTGTTATGGCTGAGGGAGTGTTCCTTGACTTATAGGTTGGTATGCGGCTGACCACCCATACTGTAAAAAATGGTTCACTTTGCCAATGTCACCCCTGTTTCAGGGAAGGACGGCAAGAGTTGCAGGGCTTATGTTCATTTGAGATTAGGTTTTTATACTGTAGGTCCACATGCGGCATGTGTTAGCGCGAAATTATACATGTCTGCTTGTGGGAATGCATTTAATATAAATCTTAAATGATATACATCTTTACAGCTTAGATTAGATTAGATTAGAGTCAAGTGGCTGATCTTTCTAGCGTATTTGGAATAGAATAACGCTGTTTAGATCCCCTCTGGGTCATTTGACCATAAGTTTGATCCTGGTTGAACAGATGTCATTGGTAATTATTAATTAATAATTCATTAAAATATACAATAATGAATTAATTATTAATTGATTATATGAATACCTGTTTCTGGCCAGCGGTTTTTTGTTGTTTTTGTTGTTGTTGTTTTTTGTCTTGATTTTGTAAGTACATCCACAATACACATGCAGCATGTATTGACGCAAACTTAAATCTGCTTTTTATAATATATGTATAGAAGTAAAGGCGGCAATTTAGGATTTATTTTTGGAAATGAGCTGATAAACATGTAAAAATATGAGGATTTAAAAAAAATCTTTTCATACAAGTGGATATAAGGTTGACCACTCATACTGTAAAATTGCTCACTTTGTCAATGTTACCGCTGTTTCAAGGTAAGGCGGCAAAAGTGGCAGGGCTTATGCTCATTTAAGATTTGTGTTTTTATTTAATGAGTACACAAGCAGCATGCAGCGCAAACTTACACCTATCAGTGGGCATGCATTATATATGAATCTTAATAGACAATGCATCTCTGCGACTTATATTATGGATAAATATATTGATATTAGGAGAAAATGTTCTTCCTTGTCTCCATTTATTTTTTTGTTTAAAAACTCCTAGATTGCCGCCTGGTATTCTATACGTCACATTCGTCTGCTTGTATGTGTGCGTGGAGAGTAAACCTTAATTGTGGAAATATGGCAACTTAGATTATGGATTATTATCCACGACCTAGAAAATAATAGTGATTGGTTGGTTAACTAGCTGGCACTCAGTTTATATAAAAGCTACGACTTTTTAACGACTACCTTCCCAAGGTGAAATAACTTAATAGTTTTTAATGTCTCGGATGGTATTTTGTGGTAAAATAACATACGTGTACGTTTTTTGCTAGTTCCGCGTTGTGAATTATTGCCAAAAATGATGGATTTGAATCAAGGTCCCTCGTTAGTACAAGTCAGTGGCTCTAAACCAGTGATCTGCGGGAGGAACATGCAGAACACATAAAAGGGAAGCCAGAGAATATACATTTTGAAAAACTTAAGTCCGTTCAGTTGAAATGGAATGCCTAAGAATTATGATTGGGGGAAACGGAGTGATAGGGTTAGGAGTGATTTTATAAGAGAAGAATGTGGTGCAAGAGAAAGTGGAGATAAAAAGATGCAACCTATTTATTTTCATAAGAAATGGAGCGAGCCTAACGCCAGCCACTTCACTTGAAGTGGAGGTTTTTCAGCTTCCTAGGCGGCTGGTTCTCATTCTTTTTTTACGACTGACTAAGCCTTGCCAGTTTTTATTTTTTTGATTTAAAACACCGAAACGAGAAATCATTTTTGACACCCTTGGTGGAGATCGAACCCTAGCCCTCGATGAAACGTAAGCATTCTACCAACTGAGCTATCAAATGGGATATGCTTTTATTTCACAGCATCCTGACAAATTTGTCTGAATTTTGATTGAAGGCATGTCCAGAATAAAACACATTAAACCTCTTGAAACTTGTAGTCCATGATGATAACAAAACCATCAATGAGGTCCATGGTCGAGAGAAAACACTCAGAGCGGTCCCTAGTCAAAAAAAGGTGAGGAACCGCTGGTATAAGAAAAATGCCTTGCCTCAGCACGAATTGCGATGAAAAAAAATGCAAAAAATATATATGAAACATGCTGATGAATTGTATTTTTTTAATGTAATAATAGACAATTATGTATGTGAAAAATGCTCAACAAAATTAACAGTTAAAATTGTGGGTTTTGTTGAAGGATTCGTACCCCTAGTACAAAACAGCGCGTGAGTTCCCTACCACCGCGTAAATACAAAAAAATATATGTAAAATGCATAGGGATGGCATGTGGGCGTTCCCTTGGTAAATCCGATATGATTAAAACAATCATGTTCGAAAATCCGTATTTTTGCGCATGTTTTTATCAAAATGCCTTATTTTTATGTTTTACCGTGTAAAAATAACAGTCAAAATAAGTAGTATAAGGATCATGGTATTATTTCTTTTCCGTTAAAGTAATGAATTGCACCCGCATTGTACATTTTAAATCGTTTTAAATATTTGAAGCACTTAAATATTTGACGTTTGTCGCCATTTTTTTACGCCATCGCTAGTGATGTGCTGCGCGTAGTGTTCGTCGAATGTCGATACCTCTGAAATTTGTTTCAAGAAAAAAAGAAAACTACTTGCTCAATATTAAATGCATGCCCACAGACAGGCACATGTAGGTTCGCGCCTACACATTCTGCATGTGTGCATATAAATAAGCAAAACCTCACATGAACATAAACCTTGCAACTCCTGCCGCCGTTCCCTGAAACGGGGTTGCATTGGTAAAAGTGAACCGATTTTTACAGCACGGGTGGTCAGCCTCATACCACCCTATCAGTCAAGGAGAATAGAAGCCATTATTACGTTATGACTTCCAAAACAATCAATTAAGTGCTATCCACTTTTTGACCAATACAATAATTAAATGAAGAATAAATATTGTGTTTTTTTGTGGATGTTAAGCAAATGCAAAACTAAAGAATTCGCGCTTTCTATAGCATAGTTCAAGTTCACAGAAGGCTCCTGGGGTGTGTTTCATACGAAAACAGCGCCCATCAAATAAATACTCCTAATATAATTATTATATACATGAGCTAAGTATTTATTATATTCTAAATCTAAATCTAAGCTGCAAAGATATGTATCATTTAACATTCATATTAAATGCATTCCCACAAGCAGACATGCATAATTTTGCGCTTACACATGCTGCATGTGGACCTACAATATAAAAACCCCAATCTCAAATGAACATAAGCCCTGCAACTCTTGCCGACCTTCCCTGAAGCAGGAGTGACATTGGCAAAGTGAACGAAAGTTAAATTATTGTGTTTTGATTTGTTCAATTCTTGTATATACAGGAATAATACAATGTTAACACGTATTTCTTCAGAGATTGAATTATCGATATTAACAAGTATCGATCGATAGCTAGCAGAGATTATCAACTTTGCACAACTCTACATATGCGTTTTATTCTTTATATGCGAGTGTGAGTGCATGAGTGCGAGCTCAAAAACTCGCGATCAAAACGTCGTAAGCGATCCTGATTTCATGGCGCTTAGGCTCTTTCTATCCATCGCATTTGGAATTTTTTTAACAAATCAAGCGTTAGCTACCATTGTAATTGTAATGTTAAGTCCCGCCTACCGAGAAAACGGTGACAGCTGGTTTTGATACTGCAATAGAAACTTACCATATCTCTTTATATTCAGTGATCTGTGGTGAAATGTGTGAAAACTAAATTATTCACTGATGAATGAATGCACGGGTTCTATTTAGGAATTAAATGAAAAATAAGCACTATATACAATCCGGTTGATAGCTCAGTTGGTAGACGTGGAGTGCTTGCATTCCATCCGAGAGCTCGCGTTCGAATTCCACCAGGGTGTCAGAAATGATTTCCCGTTTCGTTGTTTATTTCAAACCTTAAATAAAATAACGGCAAGTTAAACTCAGCCTTCACAAGAAATGAGGACCAGCCTTTTCGAGAGCTGGGAATCCCCCGCTTTGACTGACGCGGTTGGCTTTAGGCCAGCCCCCTGACCTGTAAAAATAAATAGATTGCACTCACCACATGTCAGCCCTTGGGGAAAAACGCGGCAAGTTACGCTTTTTGTGTAGCTCAGTGGCGTTGGTAGCCTAGTAACGTAAACAGTATTATAGATCAGATGTTTTCCTCGACGGGAAAGCGTCACATGTCTGTGTGACTAAGGTTCATAGCAACCTTTAAAAAAAAATTAGTAGCTTTTTTCTTAGCAACCCGGCCGTATACGTCACGTTTCTTTTGTACATGTCAAATGTATGAATCTCAATGTGACTCATTTGTTTTTTACCACATGACTTATCTAAGGTGTTTGGTAGTTTTATTTATCTGAATACAGAATCTATGTTACGTAGGTCGACTGGCTTGGCATTGAGTTTGAAGTAGCCGCGTTGACAGTTCGACTACTTGTGTAAATATTTAATTGAATGTACGGAAAGTGAAAGAGCTGCGATGTCGGAAGCCTTGGTGCAAAACGAACACAACAACTGGCAAGGAGACAAGGAAGTCAGCGCAGAAGGAGGCGTGGTCACAGAAACAATCTCGCTGTTAATTTAAATGTATCAGGGCTAACAGGTTACCGATTCGACATTCCAATTAATTCAGCTATTTACTTTTCACATGCCAGCCTTAAGCCTTTGTTGTATGCCTGCAAAGCTAGTACCATCCAGAAATACGAGAAGCGTCAGCTATAGGCATTCAAAATTTAATTATTAAGTTCATATTATGTTGGTAAAACTGAAAAAGAGGAAACGTATTCAAGAAGGTTAGAATTATCTTTGCAATAAGCAACAGGGTATCTTTTTTATGCAGACCGCTTGACTTATAGGTTAATTTGACGCTGACCACCCATTCTGTAAAAATGTTTCCCTTTGTCAATGTTTCAGGGAAGGTCGGCAAAAGTTACAAGGCTTTTGTTCATTTGAGGTTTGGTTTTTGAATTGTAAGTGGGTACATATTATGTTATTTTATATATTATGCAGCATTTTGTAAGCGCGAACTTACACGTTTCTGTTTGTGGGCAATGGGTATGCATTTAATATGAATTTTAAATGGTTATATATCTTTGCAACTTAGATTACAAATTATAGATAATAGACACAACGTCTTGATCTCCGCCATACATTTTGGTACAAACTGTCGTGGTGTTTGGTTCCATTTATAAATTTAATAATCCAACTCGCAGTGTTTAAGCTGGTGTTTAATATTTAAGAAGATTTTTAGGGACTAAGCTTGCTGTATTTAATCGTTTTGGCAAATAAACTTCGTCAAAAAACTAATGTTTTGGTGTGTACATTATTTTGACTATCTAATCAGCTGTTCACAGGCGGTCATGTTGGACAGCTAAGTTATCATATGCTAGGATCTATTGATTTGTGGATCTGCAGGATCTGGGCTGGTGAGTACGTTCACTAGATCAAGATACCTATACACTAGATAAGATATATAAGATAGGTAAGTGAGTGATGGTAGGTGTGATGTAATGTCAGCTACTTGCCAGTGTGCTCAGTGCAGGGTCGTGCAAGGTGCCGTGCTACCTGCCGGAAGTGAGACTTATTTAAGGCAGACCTAAGCAGCTTCCGGAAACTCCTTCGTGAGGTCATGATGACGTAATCAAAATAAATTAAAGGTAGCCATAGGCCAGAAACAAAAACATCCTTCAGTTTAAATGGAAAATGATACACTTTTTTTCTATCAAATATAGACAACAAGATTGTGAAGTTAGTCATACAGCCGGGCTGCTAGGAAAATGGCAAAAATAAAAATGAATTGAGTTTTTAAGGAAAATAGACACGTAGAAGCGTGACGTTTGCCGGCTAAAAGAGATTTTTTTTCAGATTCATGCAGAGACCGCACATTTTCCATGGTCAAAAACAGTTACGCTGTTAGACAGCTGGGTTGCTAGGGAGAGGGTTAACTTCATAATACACTATTTGTTCTAAATTCAAATTAGAACATTCAAGTCAAAAATGTTTCGAGCCTGTCCGTCTTTTTCTTGTGTTTTCGTTGTTGACATTGATATTATTGTCTATACTCCTCCACCTAGACCTTTAGTTTCCTGCAGTTGTCGGCCTGCCGTGTTGACAGCCTGAGGCGCATGCGTGAACCGCATGACAGTAGCGAGCGCGGGAAACGAGAGAAAATGTAGCTACTGTCATTCAGACACATTCAGGCACTTTCAGGCACATTAAGGCACATCCAGGCACATTCAGGCACATTCAGGCACATTCAGGCACATTCAGGCACATTCAGGCACATTCAGGCACTTTCAGGAACATTCAGGCACATTTAGGCCCATTAAGGCACATTCAGGCACATTCAGGCACTTTCAGGCACATTCAGGCACTTTCAGGAACATTCAGGCTCATTCAGGCCCATTAAGGCACTTTCAGGCACATTCAGGCCCATTCAGGCACATTCAGGCACATTCAGGCCCATTAAGGCACATTCAGGCACTTCCAGGCACATTCAGGCTGGTCAAACACACGATCGCATTGTATATCAAACATTCATCCCTCTATGTTTCGATAAGTTCACAGCGTTAACATTAACCATTGTTCTATCACATTATCGATACCTTAAAGGTAAAACTGAATAAGTGGCATATAAAACTAACACAAGTTTCTCAGATAAATGCTCCTTTTTTCCTATTTTCTACAAGAGAAAACGCTAAATAAGAGTGAAAACCCTGCAGTGTAGAAGTTTTTCATGAGCACTGCCTTACAATTAGTTTACTTACTATGAGAAGTTACAACCAATAAAATGTTTTATCCACGATTTCTCAAATAAGTGAATCAGCACTTATTCAGTTTTACGTTTAAGGTGGCGGTATTTCATCAGTCAGTGAAGTTGTAGAGCATGTGTTTGTCACCGTGGCTTCATTAGCAGTGCACGCTCACGTCTGTAATGAGTAATGTTGAGGAACAGCATTGGGCAGTCCGCTAATGTGCCGAGTGACCACAAGTGGAGGCCAAGTGTCCGCTTAGTGGACGACCTTGTCACCTCACAGCATTGTCTCAGCATTAAACAGAAGCCCAGCGCTACATATCCACCACGTCAATAACGGCCACTCACCTCACAGCACTCAGTTCTAAGAATAAAGTTAATTAAAATGCTCGCGTACAGAACAACAAGCAAGGATTTGACTTTATTTTAGACGAAAAGACGCTGCTATAGACTAGACCGGTCGATAACTCAGTTTGTAGAGTGCTTGCATTGCAGTGCTTGCGAAAGCTCGGGTTCGGATCCCACCAAGGGTTCCAAAAATGATTTCTCGTTTCGGTGTTTATTTCAAAGCCCACCCCTCGAGAGCTGGGGAATCCCCACATCAACTGAAGTGGTTAGCGTAAGGCTGGCCCCCTTATATTTAAAAAATAAACAGGTTCGACTCACTACATGCTATCCCTTATTAAAAATAAATCAGCTTCCACTTTTTTACTTTGTGTTAATTTTTCAGACCTTTGTTCAAATGGGTTGTTGAACCATAAATTATTTACTTGAAGTTATTCGTACATTTAACATTTATTCCAATGATAATAAATATTTGTGTAGAATATAACGAGGCTCCTTGTCACCTGCTGTAAGTTCATCTGTCAGTGATGGAGTACACTTGACGTAACTATTTACTTCCAAGCATTTTGCATAAAGTGACAATACCAGTACATTATCAATAAGAGAGTCGTACACAAACGCTCCTAACGCTACACATATAGTGTTACTTATTTCTGCGTTTTCCCGAAGGGTTCGCATATGGGGAGTGGTACCTAATTTTTTTTACCGCTAAGGGGGCCAGCTTTACGCCAATCCCTTCATCAGTTGAAGTTCATTTCAAAAAGGGAAACTCGTAGTACGACTCTCATTCATCCCTTTGCAGTCGATCTCAAAACTATGAGAACTTGTCGTTTTCATGACTCATTCCTTTGCCAAACTGCCCGTTTATGGAATGGTCTACCAGTATCTGTGTTCCTTTCCCAATTTAATCCGGTTTTATTCAAAACCAACATCAATCACCACTTCCTTACAGCGCCTTACGACAGAACCAAGAACTCAAGCAACACCTCTGCGGCACCCTTCTAGGGTGACATAGACCCCCAAGACTTTTAAGAATTGGGGAGCCTCCCGCACAGGATTCCTTAAAAAAAGTGAGGGTTTCCCACCTTCCGAGGGGGCTGGTACTCATTTCTTGTGAAGGCTGCGTAAACCTCGCCGGTGTTTTATTTTGGGCTCGAAATAAACACAGAAACGGGAAACTATTTTTGACACCCGCGGTGGGATTCGAACTCGAGCTCTCGGCATGGAATTCAAGCACTCTAGTAACTGAGCTATCGACCGGACGAATACATTGTGTGTACAAAGATTTAGTACCAGGGCAGATGTCCTGGCTTTAAAGTATGAAGGAGTGGACCCGCAGCCGAAGTGCGGAGGAACTGCTGTGAACGGAGCAGGGGGGCATGTTCACCAAGGTGATCGCCAAGGTTGACGCGACTCAACAGGAACATGAAGATTCAATGCTTTTTCGGTAGAGAAAAGCTTGACTTTTTCATTACTCATTCAAGAAAGCATGCACAAATGAACTGGTACCAATTTGATTTTATAACTGTTTTTTTGCGGAGAGTCACACTTGTTTGGGACTACGGTCTTAAAAGCAACCAATGAAAACATAGTTATCAGCCTTTACTCGAGACATCCGACCGAGTGACGTTACAAAATTTTCTCTGATGATTTACGCGCGGACCTCATTAATCTGAATGAAATACGTCGAACAGTCTGAAGACACGATCTGCGTGAGGAAAACTGCAGTGCACTCGTTGTGAGGTACTTAGCGCGGCTTATCCTTCCAATTAGCATGATCTGTCAGCATTAGCACGTTAGTGTATTCATTCTCAGCCACTAGTCACGTAGGAACAAGGCCGGATAATGTGTACATATACGCTACTGTACTGTAGACAGCGTGAATGTATATCACGAGATTACATGGTAGAACGACACATAACGTAACGACACAGCGACAAAACAATACATGGCATAACGACATGCGATAGAACGACATATGACAGAACATCGCATGATAAAACATCACACAAAGTCCATCATAATGACAAAACATCACAAGACAAATCATCACATTATAAAACATTACATAACTATAACAGAACATTAGTATTATGGCCAAGAGGACCTTTCTAGCATATTTGGGATTGAATAACGCTGGTTCGATCCCCGCTTGGGTCATTTGTCCATAACTTTAATTTTGGTTCAACAGAATATGTCATTGGGTAATTATTAATTAATAATAATTAAGAATACACAAACTTTAAAAAGTCTAATAATAATTCATTCAAAATACAAATTAATGAATTATTCATTGATAATATAAATACCTGTTTCTGGCCAGGCAGAAAAGGTTGATGAATTGCATTCCTCTTCACAAATCTATTTTTATGTAATAAAAAAAACTAAAACAGAGCATACCATAAACGGGACATGAAAAAACATCATAGTGATTTATGTCTTTTTTCATAGTAATGTTTTATCATGTGTCATTCTGTCATGTGTCGTTATGTCATGTGTCGTTCTGTCATGTGTCGTTATATCGTATGTCGCTTTGTCACTGTGCCGTTTTAACGTGTTTCACAAAACGTGCGAAATACAGGAACAGACGATCTAGGAGAAGGAGGACTTGATCAGATATTGGTCAGGGATTTGATGGGAACATAATTTTGTTTGTTAGGTACAAAGAAACAATAATTTATTAAAATCCATTTTTTAATGTTGGCAATGTGTTCTCAATTCGAATGAAGTGTTCTATCGTCTATGGTTCGAACGAGCAGTGGCGGAAACCAAACAAAATAAAAATTAAGTCATTCTTTTTTAAATTAGAATAATATGTTGTATACCTACCTGAGTTCAGTAGTGCCAATAACAAAAATAAGGAGCTCCGAACATTCAAAATATCCCTCGGCTATGTGACTTTACCCATAGTAAATAGATAGAATCCCTGATAATCAGGGAATTTTTCCTAGCTTAGTACTTACACAGGAACACTGATAATAATGTATTGTAGAAAATATTTATTATGGTGAAAGTACCATGTAAAAATGTACTTGGATTTTGAATCGGGTATATACTATGTCAAATTTTATTAAATCCATGCAGAACTGCATACTATTTGAATTGTTTCGCAGATTCAACCAATTAAGTAGGTGTTATATTATCTTATTTTGTATTAAAACGACGTGTAGAGACAGTTTTGAATTCTAAAATCCAAAAGATTTGAGAGATAAAAAGCTTTTTATGGGCGAGTGACCAGCGCCTTTGCCGGTCAGATTTGGAAGCAATCCGGCCGAATGACCAGGTTTATTTTCACGCCCTTTTCAGTGTTCCGACCTCATTTTTAATTGAAGTAACTTTTTCCTTTCAAAAACCAGTCGTAATAAATGTTTCAAATTATTATTAATTATAATTGTATTAAAATACCAACCAGCAATTAACATAGCTGTGTTAACTTAATAACATAGTATTTGATTAAGTATATGTTGAATTATTTTGAATTGAATTATTTAAATCAACTGTATTCCTAGAATATCTCCAGTTCCAGTTAAAAACATGGCAACAACAATTATTAATATTTATGAATTTAGCCGGGTTAACACTGACTTAAGTTGAGATTATATAAAGCTACCTGATTACGTAAACAAGTAAAAATATTTTAACCAGTTGTGCATATTTTTGATTTTATGAATTTAATCTATGTATTTATTTTCCCATAGGAGCGTTTCATTTTTTTACTATAAGGGTTTAATAATTGCATTAATATACCGAAGTGATCGAGAAAAGAATGGATTGATGAAGAGGCGAGATAGCAAATAATTTGAATCCGCAGTTATACGACGCACTGATGCCCTCAGGTGTTTTCAAGTTAAGTTAAGTTAACTGAAGTGCTATTACACTCACCGAGTTTCGCCAGTAAATATTTAGTTAGTTATCTAACGATTTTCAAGATGGCAGCATCATCACTGACAGCAGCTGTTTTTTTTGTTCATCAAAATTACCGCAAATAGAACATTTTGTGTGTCCTTTTCCAGCTTATTAAAGGCTAGACATTTTATTTTTATGACCAGTAAATTGTTTGTTTTGAAGCTTTTGAATGACATTATTTCTAAGATTTAGGGGCGGGACTGGTCACTTCGGGAGGCACAAACGCCGGGTAAAGAAAGAAGAGAAAAATAAAAGCTAGCGTAGATTTCCTGTCATGAAATTCCAGCGTCTAACAATTCTTGGATAATTATTGTGAAGTGAAAAATGTGTTGGCCGTGAGGTTATTATAATTAGAGGTAGGAGGTGTATGCTGTGAAATAATAATAATTGTTCAAATGAATAATTAATATTAATTTATGAATGACAATGAGATTACTCCTTTAAAGTTAGATCTATGTAACTTACATAATCTAAGCTGAAATGGACCTGTACTGAAAGCTCAGTTGATAGAATGCTTGGATTCGACGACGAAGGCTAGTTTCGATCCCCACCAACGGTGCCAGAAATGATTTCTCCTTTTTTGTGTTTATTTTAAAATTACAATAAAATACCTGCAAGGTTTACTCAGTCTTCACAATAAATGAGTACCAGCCCCCTCGGAAACTGGCCAGACCCCACTTCAAACTTGCAGTGATTGACTCTTGGCCATTCCCGTAACTGTAAAATTAAATATGTTCCATTCGGCATATACGACTCCATCAGGGACAACGCGGGAAAGTTGTGTGTATGTGTGTGTGTTTTTTTAAATAGATTTGTGAAGAGGACTGCAATTCACCAACCTATTCTGCCTGGCCAGAAACAGGTATTAATTTCATGAATTAATAATTCATTATTGATTATTTTAATGAATTATTAATTGATAATTACCCAATAACATCTGTTGAACCAGTCAAAGCTATGGTCAAATGACCCAGGCGGGGATTGAACCAACGTTGTTCTATTCCAAACACGCTACAAAGATTAGCCCACTTGGCCGCCTCGACCATAACACCGACTTGCCCCTGTCTTTATCTCGTCTTGTGTATTTTGATCGACAATTTACGATAAAACTTTCATGCCGCGCTTACCCCAATAGAGTCGCATGTGGTGAGTTGAACCTATTTATTTTTACAGGTAAGAACACCGGCCTTACGCCAACCGCTTCAGTTGAAGTGAGGGTTTCTCAGCTGCCAAAGGGGACTGGTATTTATTTCTTGTGAAGGCTGAGTAAGCCTTGCCGGTATTGTATTTTGGGTTTGAAATAAACACAGGAACAGAAATCATTTCTAACACCCTCGATAGGATTCGAACCCGAGCTCTCCGCATCGAATGCAAGCACTTTACCAACTGAGCTATCAACTGAAAGGAGCTATATAAAATTGTTCAATTATTATTATACTTACACTTTACCAACTAACATAAGCCATCAACCGGACTAATCAGATTAAACTAAGCTACGATAAAAGAAGAACATTTGAGTACATGTAGGTTGTAATCTAATCTACTTTAGCTGACCGCATCTTATGCTGAAGGTCACCGGTATTCAATAACAATAAGTATATTATTTGTTAGTATCAACAATCTAAGTTACAAGTATATTTTAAGATTTAAGATTCACACTTTATGCACGCCCACAAGCACAAGCGTGCAAGTTCGCATTTATGCTGCATGTGCAACATGTGTATACTTTCAAAATAAAAACCCGAGTCTGAAACAAACATAAGCCCTGCAACTTTAGCCGCGTTAACGTGAAATGTGGTGACATTTGTAAAAGTGCATAAATTTTTCCAATGGTTGGTAAGCCTATTTATAGTCTTAAGTTGAAAAGATATTTATAAACATCTAAGATTCATGCAAAATGTATGCCGACAAGCAGAAAAGTTTGCGGTTACACGTACTGCATACGTACTTACAAAAAAAAAACAAATCTCATATAAATATAGACCCTGCAGCTTTTGCCCCCTTTCCATGAAATAGGGGTGTTATTGGCAAAGTGAACCATCATTTACAGTATGGGTGGTCAGCCTCATACAAACCCATATAAGTCAAGGAACAAATAAACAAAAGCCAAATATTTTTGACTAAAAAAACAAACAATAAATGAAAGAAACATCTACGCATAAATAAAACATAACAATTAAAATGAACATTGAAAATTTAAAAGGCCGCTAACACTGCAGATCAACCGTCATTTTTTCTGTCCTTTCAAACTTATTGCAGTTGATCCAGAGTCATAATATTTTTCCTCATGTCTCACACCAAAATAGTATTGGCAAAAAAAGACGTACTTATAAAAAGGAAATCAGATAATCTATTTGATGATTTATCGGAGTTGTACACTTAAAATTACATAACTCCAAAAATAATGTTTTTAGTAAAATTATTAAATATTGGGTAAGTGCACGAACAGAGCCGGTAAGTCACGGTATTGCCACACAACTAAGTAATTAAGTCCATTTTAGTAAATTAAGGTAAAATTAGAAAACCACGACTTTGTTAAACAATCGCAACTGGAACAGTCTAGTCTGTCTGGGACTGTTTACGTTTATTTCATTTACGACAGATTTTGTAAAAAATTACGAAATTAATTTGTATTTGATTTATTTTTTATTCTTTTATATTAAAAGAACATAAACCTTGAAAACAGTATTTCAAAATAACTAATAATACAAAATATACATTATGTAGTTCAATACACTTAGTGCGAACAAAGTTCTTGCTACGCAACTAGGCTGCACATAAAGTGCAACTTCTTACCGAGTTGTCCTGAAATTAGTTTTCTACAGAGCAGGGACCAGGGTTATGTCCAACACTTTTAAGAGGGGTTTCCCGGCTCTTTGGGGGGCAGAATCTTATTTTTTGTGAAGGTTGAATAAACCTTTTATGATAAAAAATCTTTATTGCAAATACATATTTACATTTCAGATTCATATTAAATGCATGCCCACAAGCAGATGCGTGCAAGTTCGCGCGTACAAGTGCCGCATGTGTAATTACAAAGTAAAATCCAAATCTCAAATGAACACAAACACTGTAACTTTTGCCGACGCAACGCAAACGCAACTAACGCAACTAAGCTACACATATAGTGTAACTTCTTGCCGCGTTATCCCCGAAGGGGTCGCATGTGGCGAGTTGAACCTATTTATTTTTACAGGTAAGGGGGCCGACCTTCTCTGAAACAGGGCATTGACATTGGCAAAGCGAACCATTTTGTACAGCATGGGTGGTCAGCCTCATACCAGTCATACCAACCTATAAGTCAAGGAATACAAACAATAAATAACATTTAACTATATATACAAACAACGAAACCTTAATCTATACATACAAAAAATATATTTCGACCGTTATACTTACATAAATTTGCCATGAAAAACGATAATAGGTTTTATTATGTTCATTTGAGATTGGGTTTTTTATATTGTAGGTCCACATGCGCCATGTGTGAGCGCGAAATTATGCGTGTCTGCTTGTGGGAATGCATTTAATATGAATCTCAAATGGTACATATCTTCGCAACTTAGATTTAGATTTAGAACGAAAAAATGAGACATAAAGATTATCTGAAAAAGAGACATTTAGTAACAATGATTTCTTATTGACAGTTTTCTTTGACGGTTGCCTGGAAACCGATTATAATGAGACCTCGTTTGTATGAAGAGGGCACCCTAGGGCGGACTCTTTTTGACACACCAAATGGCTCTGATGCTCCATCTATTTATTTCGTGTTGATCGATGACCTTCATTAATTTGTAATGACATTTATCGGTAGACAAGGAAAAATATATTCTGAAATGCACTTGCCTCTACCCAACGCACGCTCCTGACAGACGCCATAAATTTGTAAAAAAACTGTTGGTTTTTCCTGCAACCCGGATCTTACAAAATTGCCGACCAAGATGGCAGCGATCCACAGACAAAGGCTCGGAATAATCTGCTCGATCGTTGAAGCAACAACCTTCAAAATACAGCTTTAACGTCGGGCGATTAAATTAAATCTACAACCATGAATAAGGATCTAAACACGGAATTTCAATTTTATAACTGTAGCTCTGTCGCTATTCCACTAGGGGTGGTTATACGCTTGAAAGTTTTGCCTCCATTACTTCTACTTTTGTCTCATACGATTAATTTATCTTCTTCCTATTTTTCATACACTTCCTTCATTTACATTCACTCTACAATCTACATATTCCATTCTGTAACGCAAGCGTAACTAAGCTTCACATATATGTAGTGTAGCGAGTGAAACCTATTTATTTTTAATAGTAAGGGGGGCGGATTTACGCCAACCACTTCAGTATAGTGGGGGTTTCCAGCTCCCTAGGATACTGGTACTCATTTCTAACGAAGGCTTAGCAAACCCAGCAGATATTTTATTTTGGGTTTGAAATAAGCACAGAGACGGGAAATCATTTCTGACACCCTCGGTGGGATTCGAACCCGAGCTCTCGGAATGGAATGCAAGCACTCTTCCGTCTGAGCTATCGACCGGAAAAACAGTTTTACCAATCTAATGAAGCCATACTATTCATCTTTTTCATATACCGAACCCTTTTTTCAATGTATTTATATATTTTCATAAGAAACTGTTGAAAAAAGTGTTAAATGTGGAATTCCACAAATTTACCCGAGAAACATTAAAAAATGAAGTAGTTTTTCATTTTCATACCCAGAATATACAATTCGAAAC
The DNA here is from genome assembly GCA_951799405.1 of Agapetus fuscipes. Classification (NCBI taxonomy): domain Eukaryota; kingdom Metazoa; phylum Arthropoda; class Insecta; order Trichoptera; family Glossosomatidae; genus Agapetus; species Agapetus fuscipes. The sequence goes on from OX637341.1 coordinate 10,137,339, forward strand.
AAAATGGGCAGAATGCAGCAAAAGTTGATTTTCTTATATTATTAACTTCATCAATTCACGTAATTAATTGATTGTACATTTTGTTTATTATGATTTGCTAGATCTCCATTAGCAGTAAATAATACACGAGACGAACATTTCACTGCCAAAGTCAAGAGCGGATCTAGCGATGAATTAAAATGATCTAACAAAAATAAAATGCTGTTCAAAATGTAAAACAACTAGCGGTATAGGAGAAAGGTTTAGTGATAATCTATAAACGAATTTGCAAAGAAATGCTGACTTTTTAGATTCATACTAAGTGCAAGCACACAAGTTAACACGTGTAAGTTCGTGGTTACATACATATAATGCATGTGTCCTTACAAAATAATGCAAGAATCAAATAAACATAACACCTGAAACTCTATTATCTATAATCTAAGTTGCATAGATAAATCAACATTTAAAATTCATATGAAATGGATTCTGCATGCCCGCAAACAGACACGCGTAAGTTCGTGCTTAAGCAAATGCTGCATGTCTACTTACAGATTAAAATCTAAACCTCAATTAATGAACATCAACCCTACTTTTACCAACCTTCCCTGAAACAGGGGTGATCTTGCCAAAGTAAACCATTTTTACGGTATGGGTAGTCAGCCTCATACCAACCTATAAGTCAAGGAACTCTTGGCGATTTTTTGTGAAACATGATTGATAAAATGGAGCCACTTTTTACAGTAAAGACAGTTGACGGCATGAGCCAAGAAAAAATAAACAATGAATTAATTTACTAGATAATAAAAAAAGTTAGAAAATTATCACGTATTCCTAAAATAGTAATAATTTTAAATAAGATTTAATGTCAGTTTCTCTAAACAAAAAGTAGGTTTACAGCTGATATTTGTTTTATTAAAATACAGTAAATAAAACTCACCGTCAAATTGAGATCACAAAACTTATCTGCAGTGATTTTTGAAAAATTTTTGGGCACAATCTGCAGTCATGAATTTAAATTGCTACATTACACTTTTTAGCAAATTATTAAAGCCTTGTTGATAACAATTAAATTTTATTTTTATTTAACTGAACAAGACACCTTATTTTGTTTCACTCTTGTCACTTGTAAAAACTGAAAAAATAATTATTGGCTTTTAGATTACATACACACAATATTTATGATTATTCCTTTGTTTAAAAAAATACTTTAATTTTATATTTTTTATTTAGGTTACAAATTCCAATGGAGTGTATTTAAAAATGTGACATTAAAAATTTTAACTAAAAAATGATAGGAAGCATTTATTTTTTCTTTTTTTACGTTTTACTAACAATCCCGAAAATTGTAAAAATATGTTTTACAGTACATGAGCAACTGAAAGTGTGTAATCTTTTGTACAAAAGCTGTGCACTAAAAAACAAAGGTATGGGGAACAGAATAACAAATAAATATTTTACAACCATACGAACACATTTCACAAAATGTGATTATTAAATTATTGACAAAAACTATTATTATGTATCAGTGGAATATTTATAGCCTAAAACAAACAGATGTTATTTCACAATGAACTCTGCAAAAAAAACATATAGCCAGCTAAACCAAAGGCAAAAAAACAGACAGCTAAGTTGTAACATCACACGGCCGGGGTGCTAGGGAAAAGGCAACAAAAAAAAATTGTAGTAGTTGTCACCCTTCCATGACGCAGGTGTGACATTGGCAAAGAGAACCATTTTTTCCGAGGAGAAAAAATATATTTTCAGATTAGAGCTGAGTTCATTCAAAGCTCTAACAATCAAATTATTCACACCATTTCAGGATTCAGTAACATTAAAATATTTTTTAAAGCAAATTTACAGTAAATATGTTTTAAAAATACAATTTAAATAATCATAAATAATTAATGATTGTTTATGACATTCATGTGACAATAAACACTGTCAAAAAAATATTATAATATTTAACTTCATTTTAACTCAACACAAAATCACTTTAAACACAATTATCTACCATCGAATATATTAATTACGTACACTTTTTAATTCAGGAATAGCAAGTTTTTTTTTCGGTTTACAGATCGTAATATTTTGGTCGTTATGTTTTGAATAATTGGCGCTCACCGCACGCGTCTCTGTTCGTTTGCAAATCAGCGCGAACTGAAGTTATCGCCGCGAAATCCGAGTAGGAAGAGTTGCTTCTTGTGCGGCGAGACTTGATAGGCGATGGACTATGTGTGGTTTATCGTGGCTAGCTTTATTATTCTCTACACCAAGGTTAAGCCGCCGCTGGTCGACTGTTTTGCGGACGAATAAAAAAAATCACGTATGCCTAAGTGGGCACAGTAGAATTTTGTTTGGTGTAGAAGCCTTACAATTTATTAGAGACAGAATTAAAAAAAACATGGAGGCTAACAATCTGTACGTTATTATGCTGCACATATAGAGCAACTTTTTGACGTGTTGTCTGCAAAGGAATCGCATGTGACGTGTGGAATCTTTTTTTTTACAGGTAAAAGATCACTTCAGTTGAAGTAAGGTTTCCCAGCTCCTGCGGGCTGATTCTCATTTCTTGTGAAGGCTGATTTAAATACCGTACCGATATTTTAATTTTGGTTTTTAAATAAAAACCGAAAAAGGTAATCATTTCTTACGCCCTCGATGGGGACCGAAACCCGAAGTGCTATTTTGCTAAATTGCTTGCGACCTTTTAAGGCAACGGGATAGCGATTCGTGTCCAAAAATAAGGTGTACCTGCTGTGATTTTTTGTCTATGGGGCCGTCCATAAATTACGTCATCGATTTTGGCCGATTTTCGACCCCCCCCCCCCCTACAATCATCCTTTAGTCATTATCTAATGACCCCCCCTCCCCCTCTTGCTGTAATAATGGATGAGCTTAATAATTAATAATGTTATATTACTTACATAATATTTTGTGTATTTTGTAGAAATTGGTTTTTACAAGAACGACGTCACTTTTGGTACTCGTACATCATCCGCAGACCAGACTCCCCCCCCCCCCTTAATGCGAATGACGTAATATATGGACAGCCCCTATGAAGTTATTTCGCAAGCGCTAGCAAGCTCCGACTTGGATTGTTAAAAAAAAAAGTAAGTAATTTAGCAGAATAGCGCTTCTGTGACTGTGACTTATAATTTGAGGAGCTAGTGTGCATTCTAGGTTACCTGTAGTTTTTACTGAGGCATGCACAGGTATGTATCATGTATGTACACAGCACAGTACCTACAGGCGAGAGAAATATAATATGAAGTTCGTGAGGGGAATCCTTCATCTTAAATTACTGCAAAAACTACAAAATAAAATAACAACAAGACATCCGGAATCTGATGACAACAAGAAGATAAAAAACAAGAAACAATTCATGACAGTTTTATCGCTTTAAAAGTGCCATTTTGTGTTACATTGCGAAAAAATACTGTTATAATTCTTTCTGTTTATGATATCTCCACAATAAGGAAAACTGCTACAAGTTGGCAATTGTTTAGCACGCATGGATATGATATAATTTCTAATTTCCAATATCAAGACGCGAAAATAATAGTTGTAAGTAACAGGTTTACGAAAACAATTAGAGAATTGTTCCTAATAGTTATGAAATAATAGTTGTGACTGGTTGCACAACAGAACGTTACATCTATGAAATGAGTCGAACAGAATCAAAGGCAAATTTATTTTCAAAAAAAATTATGAAAATGAAAAAAATGATACATAGAAACACGTAAAATCGTTTTTTTTTTTTTTTTTTTTTTAATACAAATTTTCAAAAAATAGATTTGTGAAGAGGAATGCAATTCACCACCCTGTTCTGCCTGGCCAGAAACAGGTATTAATATCAACAATTAATAATTCATTATTGTTTATTTTAATGAATCATTAATTAATAATTACCCAATAACATCTGTTGAACCAGGGTCAAAGTTATGGTCAAGTGAACGAACCAACTGTAACTGTAACTCTGTCACCATTCCGCTAGGGGTGGCAAGATCCTCTGCAGAGTTGCCTCCATTTCTTACCAACGTAATTCTATTCTAAGTACGCTAGAAAGATCAGCCCACTTGGCCCCCTCAGTCATAACACCGACTGGTTCTCTCACGAATCTTTCTGTAATCAGTCCAGTCGATAGCTCACTTGGTGGAGTGCTTGCTTCCATACCGAGAGCTCGGGTTCGAATTCCACCGAGGATGTCAGAAATAATATCCGTTTCGGTGCTTATTTCAAACCCAACAATTGAATATTCAGGCAAGGTGTACCAACCCACACTTCAACTAAAGTGGTTGGCGTAAGGCCAGCCCTCTTACCTGTAAAAATGAAAAGGCTCCACTCGCATGCGACCCTTTCGGAAAAAACGCAGCAAGAAGTTACACTATATGTGTATCTTAGTAGCGGTTTCATTATTTAAGGTTTTTTTTCGAACATGAGTAAAATATTTTGAAACAGAACATGTAATTTTTTCCGTATTTAGCTTATGTCATTTACAAAACAAATTCTTGATCGCCGTCTTTGGTTCTGTCCTTATCACATGCAATAATTAAGTTATTGCCTAACTTGTTAACTGCTACTCTCCAATGCAATTGTTAAGCTTGCAAAAATACTATTATAGAGTTGAAATTACTAAATGCTGAATTAAATGTTTAGCACTGTGACTGTTTGTTTTTCACTAGGGGTGGTTACTGGTCACTCTCTTCAGAGCTACAAATTGAAACAAATATTAAACAAAAGGCTCTGGTAACTAAAATTGACAAACTGTAAAAAGGGGAAAACGTATGCGACAAGGTAAAAATATTTTAAGTCAACATCTTTAGTAGGCACCCTTCTGCACGGTAAAGTTGCCTCCATAAAAGACGCATCCTGAAGACGTTGGCTACGACGCAACTTCTTGAATAATATTATTCATTTCTCCTACATCAGTCAACTTAATATGTAACAACCGTAACTCAAGTTTATGTAGATTGAATATCGACTAATTGGTTGGTATGAGGCTGACCTCCAATTCTGTAAAAACTTGGTTCACTTTTGCCGATGCCAACCGGGTTACAAGGAAAGGCGGCAGGAGTTCAAAGTTTATGTTCGTGTGAGGTTTGATTTATCTTGTATGTACACATGCAGCATGTGTAAACTTGAACTTATACGTGTCTGCTTGTAAACGTGCATTGAGTTTAAACCTTAAATGCCAATATGTCTTTGTAACTTTCCTGAAACAGCGGCGACATTGGCAAAATGAACCATTTTGTATTATATGGCTGGTTAGCCTCATACCAACCTATAAGTCAAGGAATTATATATATAAACTATAATCTAAGTTGCAAAGATATATTAGCATTTAAAATTCATATAATTTAAATGCATGCCCACAAACATACACGTGTAAGTCAAAATGGTAAATTTCTGAATGTTCTGACTCCATTGTCAAAAGTACAATTTCCTGTTATTTTTAAAGAATGAAATGGATGATTCATGAGTTGCATAATGTAATATAAGGCTGAATGATTTCTGTGTATTGATTAATCATCGGAGAGTTATTTATCAATAAAAATACATTATGTTAATATAAACTCAAGGTTCGCTTCCAACAAAATTCATGAACCCACCATGCTGGAAAAAGATTATGCGTTTTAAAAAGAAAAATGACACAAAATCTATAAATAGGAAATTAATGTCAGACTCATTATTTAGGTGAGCGCTGTTTTAATGTGAATCGCATCTCAAGAGTTCTCTACATAATTGTTTGTCGCTAGCCAGTACAAGCGAGACCCAGTTCCTGAAAGGCTGGATTTACCTTAGTGGCCGGTGATGGACAAACGTAGATAACTTTTTCAACCCAGCGAAGGGCATTTTTGATAGTTTTATATTAAGGTCCATCCAGCTTTACGGCAACTGAATCTTGTTTAAATATTGGCTCTGACTAGAACTGATCAAGTTCGCAAGTGGCTCTTGGGTTGTAACTAGGGAATGCAATCTCGAGACGAGATCGCTAAGTCGAGATCTCGAGGGATCAGAAATTCGATCTCGGCGAGATCTCGGCATTTTTGAAATCTCGAATGGATTTCTAAAAGTATTGTTTCAATTAGGTAACTGAAACATGATTGATACTGTTAAGTTGTGATTATGATGCGAGTAAGATACAAAATGAAAATAGTTTGCGTATGCGGACCGTCCTTTCCTTCGTCAGTCAGCGAATCGCTCGCGCGCAGAGAGCACGTGTCATGCATCGCCGACTACTGCCGCTCGATCTCGTCAATCTCGGTCGAGATCTCGTCATTTTATGCTTCGAGATTGATCTCGTGAAATGAGGCGAGATTTCGGAAGATCGGGATCTCGCGAGATCGAGATTGCATTCCCTAGTTGTAACTCTCACAGAAACAGTGCTTACTGACTTCAGTAAGTAAACCAGATACCTATATATTTTCTATATTCCTAAATAGTAATTTTATAACAAAAACGCGAAGCGAAAAAAAAATCCATCAATCTCAGTTGCAAAAAAATATTCTATAATTGATTATCTAAATTTCAAATGTAAATTGGAATGCCCACAAGCAGTTGCTCGTAATTTCGCGCGTGCAAAATAACAGCAAAAATCTCAAATGAACATAACCGCCGAAACTCCTACCGCCCTTCCCTGAAAGCGATTTTGTTACAGCATGGTAACCCTAATACCAGAGACCAACAGTTAACGCGTACACATGCTGCATGCGCGGTTACAAAAGAAGGCATGACGTTGAAATTAATACAAGAAAAGGCTTATTTAGTAGTCCTATTCTGAAATGAATTTGAAAGGCTTTTTTTCTTCCTCTACGGAGTTGTCACTACTGCAACTTAGATTACTGCATGCCAGGTCCGTGCGTAGCGTGGACGGCCTTGCTCGGGTCTGTAAGCTTTCCCTCACGGCTCTACAGAGTGCGCGCCACTTCCTGGTTAGAGTGCGCGACTAACAAGTGGGAGGCCTTGAGCTCGAATCGAGACACTTTGTACGTATAAAGGACCCTACAACAACAACAAAAACTCAACTTAGCTGCATAAATAGTGCAGCTTCTTGTTCTTGTTCGTTGTATTCGAAGGGGTGGTATTATTTATTTTCACAGGAGAGAGGGCAAGCTTAACGCCAACCACTCGTATTGACATGGAGAGTTAGCGAGAAGTTTGGTTCTCATTTCTCGTGAAGACTGAGTAAACATGGCCGGTACAATGATTTTTAGATTTTTGAAAATAAATCTGTTTCAGGGAAGGTCGGCAAGAGTTGCAGTGCTTTTGTTCATTTGAGATTGTTTTTTTTTTATATTTTAGGTCCACATGCGGCATGTGTGAGCGCGAAATTATGCGTGTCTGTTTGTGGGAATGCATTTAATATGAATCTCAAATGATACATTGCAGCTTAGATTTAGATTTAGAAATAAACACCTAAACGAGGCATCATTTCTGACACCCTTGGTGGGGATCAAGGTTTACTCAGCCTTCACAATAAATGAGAACCTGCCCCTTTGGGACTTGGAGAGCTGGGAGACCCCCACTTGACAAATATGTTCCGCACGCCACATGCGACTCCTTTCGTGTGAGATGCGGTAAGAATTTGCGCTATATGTGTGGCTTAGTTGTGATTGCGTTTAGTAGATCATAAAACCATGATTTTTTATAACAAAATCAGGATTCTAAAGCCACTGGACTGCAAGACATTATTCTGCATCTGCATATCAATACGTCTAGTACAAAAACAAACTCTCCTTGATTACGTCAGTAAAAACAATTACGACGTCAAATCCCTCACTAGGGGTGCTGTCGTATATTCCATACATATTTTTATTATATTAACACTCTTTTATATTTATTCCTTGACTTATTCGAAATATCCGAAAATCCGAAATTGCGAATGAATGGAATATCCAGAGTCATAATAAAAGAAGAGCTTGTATGAAGAAGGTTACAGCTCCGCTCTGGAGGAAATGAAAGAAGTATGTAAGGATAGAAAGAAATGGCGGTTGATCTGTAATGTTGGCGGCTAGGGTTTATTAAAGTGAAATTGGTTTTATGATTTAGTTTTTTTTAATGTCCATGTTTATATTATTATCTATTGATTTACAAAATGTAATTTGTGATGTATGTTCCTTGACTTATAGGTTGGTATGCGGCTGACCACCCATACTGTAAAAAATGGTTCACTTTGCCTATGTCACCCCTGTTTCAGGGAAGGACGGCAAGAGTTGCAGGGCTTATGTTCATTTGAGATTGGGTTTTTATATTGTAGGTCCACATGCGGCATGTGTTAGCGCGAAATTATACATGTCTTCTTGTGGGAATGCATTTAATATAAATCTTAAATGATATATTATATCTTTGCAGCTTAGATTAGATTAGATTAGATTCCTTGGTATGAGGCTGACCAGCCATACTGCAAGAAAATGATCACTTCACCGATGCCACCAATGTTTCAGGAAAGGTCGGCAAAAGTTGCAGGCTTTATGTTCATTTGAGATGTAAACTTTAATTTGTAAGGACACACGCAGCATTTGTAAGCGCGGACTTACACGTGCCTGTTTGTGGGCATGCATTTCATATTATTTTTTAATGTAAATGCATCTTTACAACTTAGGTTATAGATTATACACGATCGAGGGCACTTGACGCATCGCTTCATACTCGGGGTAGGTACTAAAATAAAATAAAATATATTTACTCGTATGTAAATATGTTGAAGGCCCCAGCACCCGAAATGTGAGGGTCCTTTGCGTCTCTACAATTTGCACTACTTGGTTTTTTACTAGATCAAGCCCGAGGTGACGGGGCACATAAATTATCCATACGTTTACATCGCATGAAGTGTTGCATAAATACTAAACCGTCGCGTAAACAGCAGAATGTACCAAACATGCAACAGCGCGTCTACTGAATGTTTTAGTTTTGATATATTTTTTTCTGCTTACGATGTGGTCCTACTAGTATTCGAAAACATTGGCAAGTGTTGATGGCGTGGCCGATACTATTATTTATTTTTTGACTGACAAACGAAAAAAAATCACAAAATTTATAGCTCGAAAATAAATACCAGTTGAGCGAAATGTGTATCAAACGTTTTGTGAGCTATCATAGTATTTTTTATACAATTTTTTTCGCTCAGATAAGCAAGGCTGTATGTAGAAAATATATCTCGGTAGGTTCCAACACTGATTACAGATAGAACATGGCGAGATCGCTTCTGCTATATAAAAGCCTGTGAAATAGAGGACATCATCAGATTCACAAGGTAATGGTGACGCTACTAGTCTGTGTGACTAGGGTCCTTCCAAGGCTGTAATCTATCTCAGTAGGATCACAGACAGAACATTGCGAGATCGCATCTGCTACGATCATATATATGAAAAGCCTCAGCCTGCAAAAACAGAGGTCTCTTGAGGTGTGATTCATACAAAAACAGCGCTCACCAATAAATCAGCCTAATACTATTATTATTATCATCAGATCCAGGAGGCGACGGTGACGTGACTAGACTGTATGACTAGAGTCCTCCTTAGCAATAAAAAACAAAAAGTTAGTTACGTATCTAATTCTCTATCAAACAAAAGGCTAGTTGACATCACATTTCTTTCCACGTTTTTTGGGCCGATTTCATTGATTCTGCACAAGGTTGACAAAAAAGTGTGCGTTACACGGCCGGGTTGCTAGGGAAAAACTAACAATATTTTGCCATTTTTTTCTAGGGACCATAGTTGCAAATGGAACTCCAATGGGGACTCTGCACATGATAGACAGAATTGTGATGTCACACGGTCACGTTGCTAGGGAACAGTACCTACAACAAATATTTTGTTATTGGTTGAGGACTATAGTCTGATACAAGTGTGACATTTGCCCACCGAGAATAAAGTTCTAAATTCAAGGGAGAGCTGAGTCCATTGCGTTGTAAACCGAGTGACGTTTGTAAACCGAGAAAATTTCAAAATCAGAATAGCCGTCCGGATTCCATTGAAACGTCAAAAAAAGAACGTTTTTTTTTTAATTTGAACGACCATTACCAAAAAAAAACGACTGGCTAATCGTGAATATGTTGATGGCCAGGTGTATATCACCGGTAGGTATAATAATTAATTGTTTTTTTTTGTTATATTTCACTAGAGTTGCCCTTGCACTCGTAAAAAGTCCGCAAGTTTCGCAAGATGGCGGCCGACATGGCGGTCGGCGGGTTGTCAGGTTGTGGTATACATTTCGTGAATTTGCATGCGAGCAATGACATGACGAATCCACGGCTCGCGCAGGGCAAAGACCTGTTGGCGTAAGGACGCCTGCCTTACTGACAGAATGTGACGCGGTCGGCCTCGCATTTTTTCACAATGTGACATTGAAAGAAAGCATATAATACATACCTACATATTATATTGTTTTGTATCTTGCATTCGATCTAGTTTCCAGAATAGTCTAAGTACACAGAGGTCGGATTTTTTTTTGTCTAAGCATGGCCTGAAAAAAATTGCCTTGTAGAGTGTGTCTAATCGTTCCCCAGTGCTTGTTTGGCTTATCTACCAAAGATAACCTTTCAATGAAATTGTCTTCAGAATCAAATACTACACAATCTGAGCTAGGGGAAAAACGTAAAACACGATAATTGTTTCAAATATATTTAAAATCTATTTCCAGTTTTTATAAGACACATTGGTCCAGTACACGCACAAACATTGCTCATGTGAAATTACCTCTGTTGGACATATTAAGACAAACAAGCACTAAGGGGACGTAATGCAGACAGTAAAAAAATACTCACAAATGTAATGGACTAGGCCAGAGGTTCCCAAAGTGGGTGCCGCGGAGAGAGATCAGAAGTGCCGCGAGGCGCCCCTGAAGTCTACTAAAAATCAAAATTTTTACATTTTTTTTTTATTTTTTTTTTAATTGTGAAGAGGATTGCAATTCACCAACCTATTTTGCCTGGCCAGATGTCTTCATGCGAAAGCAGAAGCTTGTGTGCATACATGAATACAAACATCGATCGATATTATAATATGACTAGGGTGCCGTGAGAAAACTTAAAATTTCAAAGGGTGCCGTGACTTGAAAAAGTTTGGGAACCTCTGGACTAGGCATAAAATTAGAAATTAGATTTTTTATCGACGGGCAAACGTTACAATATTTCTATGTGATTATAGGGTTCTTAGCAACAAATGATAAAAAAAATCCAGATTAAATTCTGCAATTTTGCCGCCTTTCCCTGAAACAGGGGTGGCAGTGACAAAAGTGAACCCTGGTTTATAGTTTATAGAGGATATTTTGACCACCGTTAACTTTTTTCAATGTTAACTAGCTCACCCTAGTTAACATTGAAAATAAATAAATAAATTTCCTACGAGATCAACATTGGTCGACATTCTTAGCACAAGTACCTACTCTGTATTTATTTATTGGTTTATTTATAAACTAGGAAGCTAATTGTGAATTAAATAAATTTGAATAAAAAAATGACAGCATTTGAATTACACAGGCTAGTTTTATTATTACCATAAAATGTAGGTACGAGTACGATGAATCACTGTTGAATAAAAGGTCAAAATAATTTATGGAAACGATTTATTTTATTTAGTTTAATTTGTATTTGATTTTAAGTTATTAATTATTTCACTTTTCAAAGTTTTTGTGATCCTTGAGTAATAGGTTGGTAATAGACTGACCACCCATACTGTAAAAACTTCACTTTTGCCAATACCGCCCCAGTTTCAGTGAAAGGTGGCAGGAATTTCAAAGTTTATTGTTCATGCGAGGTAAAGTTTGTATGTACACATTCAGCTTATGTAAGAAAGGATTAGTCAAGGAACAAGAAACAAATAGAATGATGTAGGCACATAAAACTATTGACAGTAATTTTATTCAAAATACCAACTAGCTGCCATTTTTTCACATATCGCCACCTTAAATGTAAAACTAAATGAGTGCTGATTCACTGATGCGAGTAATCGTGGATAAAACATTTTATTAGATATAGCTTCTCATAGTAAGAGAACAAATTGTAAGGAAGTCCAAACTACAGGGTTTTCACACTTTTGTAGTGTTTTTTCTCGTAGAAAATAGGAAAAAATGTTCATTTATCTGAGAAACCCGTGTTATTTAGCTTAATATGTCACTTATTCAGTTTTACTTTCCTTGACTTAAAGGTTGGTATGAGGTTGACCACCCATACAGTAAAAATGATTCACTTTGCCAATGCAACCCAGTTTCAAGGAAGGTAGGCAAGAGCTGCAGGACTTACGTTCACATGAGATTGGGTTTTTCATGGTGTAAGTCCACATGCAGCATTTGTAAGCGCGAACTCATACGGGTCTGCTAATGGGAATGCATTAAATATAAATCTTAAATGTAATATATGTAACTTAAATTATAGATTTTAAGGTGTCAATATGCGCTATTTATTTTGTGTGGATCTACGAATGCTTTGTGAAAGAAGAAGAGGAATTGCTGCAGAATAAGTTGCAGAAGGAGGAGGCATAGTTCACTGTGGAGTCAGCGCCCTTTGCAGGAAGGCCAGCGGGTACATGTGGCCCAGGCACAAGCAGGATGTGAACCAAGGACTGCAGGGCTCATAGTAGTAAGCCACCTACGTGCATAGCCACTCGGTGTATAAGCATTATATTATACACATTACAAAGATACCTCCGAATAAGTGACGTATTAAGCTGACATGGGTTTCTTAGATAAATGGACGTTACTACGAGAGAAAACACTAACAAAGTGTGAAAATCCTGTAGTTTAGAAGTTTTTCATGAGCACTTCCTTATAATTAGTTCACTTACCATGAGAAGTTACAAACAATTAAAATAATGTTTTATACACGATTTCTCAAATCAGTGAATCAGCTCTTATTCAGATTTACCATTAAGGTGCCAATATATACTTTAAGCCCCACAACTTATGGGTTGGTATGAGGCTGACTAACCTGATGTAAGCAGTGATTATAGTCAATGCCACCCCGTGTTTTAGAGAAAACAGCATAGGACATTGTGTAGACTTAAATTCCCTGCTGAACTGTAGGGCTTAAAGATGTTTTAAAGTCTTGACTTGACTGGAGAGGTGAAAATACGTAGGGGGGCGATAATTCCCTTAAACCTATACCTACCCCCCCCCCCCTCTGTCAACGTTGATGTTGGGATGAAATTGGACGACGATATTTTTGTATATTCGCGTGTTTATCTCCCCCGCTGACGATTTTCATTTGAGCATAAGGGAGCGATGGGCTTATCTATTTACGCACAAAGAGGCGATTGGCGAAAAAGGTTGGGAAACACTGGTTTAAAGCCTTGGACTATTTATGAAAATGTACCCTTTTCAAAAAATATTTTTCAATAATAAAGTTAATAGAAATGAAAAAAACTGCCTTCCTTAAAAAACATTTAACAGTGTTTAATTTGTGAAAAATGATTTTTTGTATCAAGACTAAAAATAAAATATTCTTTGTTACAACATTTTGAATGATTTACGTTTAAATTAGATTTTTTTTAACCTAGTGATTTATCTTACATTAAGGATTATTTATTTGGGAACTGGCAGATACCGAGCATAAGTGTGACAACGTTTCTAAATAAAGCATTAATTATGTGACATTGTAGTTTTCTAAGATTTGTAAGTTTGGAAAAAATCTGGACACCTGTCAGATTAAAAAAAATATTTTACACATTAAGTCAATGTAGATTTTTTTAAAACTAAACTACACCTATAGTGTAAGTTCTTGTCGAGTTTTCCACGAAGAGGTCGCATGTGGCGAGTGGAAACTATTTATTTTTACAGGTTTAAAACACCGAAACAGAAAATCATTTCTGACCCCCTCGATGGGATTCGGCCCCGGCTCTCGGCATAGAATGTAAGCACTCTAGCAACTGAACTATCGACCGGGTTGGTGACGAGATTTTTAAAATATCTGATACACGGTTCGGGTACTAATGCATAAGTAGGAAGGTATGTGCGTAGGCAGCCACGCTTAATTTGTGTAAATTAAAAAATGGACTTAAATTTAATTCATGCAATTTTTCAGGAGTGAGGAAAACAAGAGTTACAAATGTGTTGTCGGAATAAATTATATCAACATGCTATCAAATCTATCAACATTAATATAAGTTCCATGCATGCCCGTAAGCAGACACGTGTAAGTTCTCCCTGACCACATGTGTACAAACGAAATCTCAGATGAAAATAAACCGTGCTACGCTTTCCCAAAACAGCAGCATGTGTAAGCGCGAACTTACATGCTTGCCTTGTGGGAATACATTTAATGTGAGCCTTAAATGTCAATAGGTGTATCTTTGCAACATAGATTATAGATAACATACCATATTGATTTTTTCCTTCAAATATGAGTTTTTTACGCAATTAAATAAATAAAACGTGAATCATGTATGGAGTTATTACTTACTTGATGATATGTATGTAGGTACCACAGATCGTAGAATAATAGTAGGTACACAGCAAACCAACAATTATTATTTATATTTTTAACGTTGGCAAGCAGAAAAAAAGATGTTCTTTATTCAAAATAAATATTTGGATTTGTCCTCGCTTTTGTTCCTTGTTTGAAATTTTAAAACAAAGCTTCCATCACTCACCGCTAGGTTCGCTAACCTATTTAATAACCACGCTCTATTTGGCAGTTCATGGCTAATTTTTAACAGCCATGTAAGTTTTATTTAATTACTAACCTACCCACCTTAAAAAATACACATAAAAAAAAGAGTTGCTTAGAACCAAATGCGGAAATCCAAGATTTTTTAGAAAACAAGATAAATATGTGAAATTTTTTCTCAATGTTGCCATATAGTTATCTCATTTTTTTTTAATTATCCTAGGTTGCTGTCTTTGGTTCTCTACGATTATTATTTCGTTTTCGTGCATACAGCATGAAGTGACCAATACAATAATCAAAATATATTTTTTTTAAGTTAAAAACCAGCCGTAGTCAAGTGGTAAATGCTTCAGACTCGTAATTGGAAGATGTGGCTTGTGGGTTCGATTCCCGACGTAGAACTGAAAATAGGTTTGAAACTTTTTTCTTGGTGAGCAACGTCAGTCAGGTGAGCAATGGGAGTCAATAACACAGTATTTTTTGCCTTTTCCTTAGCAACCCAGCTGAGTGACGACACAATTCACGTGCGCACTTCATTTTTAAATATGCTTATCCCTGGATTGAAAAAAAGGCCTTTACTAAAGGTCCATCCAGCCTTACAGTTACTAAGTCTTTTTTGAGAATTGTCAATTTTCTGGCTCTTGAGGTGTGATTCACATAAAAACACTACTCATTAAATAAATCATCCTATTATTATATTTATGAGTGGTTTGACTTCCAGCCGAGTCAAGGTGTGAAATAAAACAAGTAACTTGGTACCTAGTTTAATGATTGTGTATGCATTGCTATGGTCATCGCCTGTGGCCTTCAAGCAACGGTCTAGGGTTCAAATCCGCATTAAGGTTTATATCAATTGTTTGTAAATTATCGCCGATGTGTGAAGGAATGCAAAAATAATTATCTGACGTTCTTTAATGATTTTTCCAAGTAGATATACGTTCAACATAAATATCTACTTTTGTCATCAATCGATACAAAATACCTGTATACAACAACAAAAATAAGATACTATTCATACAGGTATACCAATAAAGGCAAAATATCTGTCCAGTCCGTATTCTAGAGATTAACGCTTCAGACTCGAAACTAGCAAACTCAGCCGTACAAATATGAAATATACCTACCACAGATCGATATTTTATGACTAGGGTGCCGTGAGAAAACTCAAAATTTCAAAGGGTGCCGTGACTTGAAAAAGTTTGGGAACCTCTGGTATAGGCAATGAATTTTCCACATTTTTTGTGATCAGCCGATATTCGAACCCACGACCTTCCATTTATCCAAGTACGAAGCGTTACCATTTGACTACGGACCGGTGGTCTGTTATCGAAAATCTTGCTTAAATAATTATCAGATGCAACTATAGTATAGTAGGTATCTAATATGCAGGTAACTTCCCAAATGACAGGTAACCCATATTATAGTGAACAGACCAGCTGCATTCATAGTCGCAACTTGAAAACTTTCACGCGAGTACTCTGGACGAGTGTTCACTTGTGTGTAGGTACCTATAGGGTACCTATAGGGTGGCCTACTGGATGTAGTCATCACCAGAGGGGAGGATGCTCCTTCAAAGACGGAGGTTTGGGACGTGGGTTTGTCGGACCACAGGTTGGTGATAACAAATATTGATGTGAGTCGCCCTGTTCCGGTGTATCGAAAAATTACTTCTAGGTGCTGGAACGGGTTTGATATAGATATTTTTAGGAGAGATCTTTCACTCTCGCCGATCTGCTGTCCGGAAGCCTATGTCTCAATGCATCCGGATGAGTTGGTTGATGTGTACAACAAAACCTTGAGCGATTTGATAGCTTTGCATGCTCCTATTAAGACGAAAATAGTGAAAGAACGCAACAGTGCTATTTGGTTTGACAGCGAATGCCGCACGCTGAAGCGCAATATGCGCAGGCTGGAGCGATGTTATAGAAGCAGCAAGCCAGGTAGCACTAGAGCAGCATGGATGGACGCTCAGGGTGTGTACAGATCAACCATACTCCAGAAGAAATCCACCTATTATTGTACAAAGATCTCTGAGGCTAAATCTCCTCAGCAGGTGTGGAAACTTCTGGAGAACTTGTCTGGGAGTGCTCGGGTTGGTGTAGGTTTGACGTCGACTGCTTGTGATTTTGCCACATACTTTGAGAATAAAATACCTCATATGCGCTCTGTTCGGGTCGAGGGTACTCCTGCCTCAAGGGTTGGGAGTGCTTCTCGACTCGAGGTACTTGATCTTACTGACATAGATGAGGTGTGTCAGATCGTGGTAGGGTCGCCAAACAAGCAGTGTGACCTTGACCCTGTACCAGTCTGGGTACTCAAAGAATGCATCTCACAGCTGGCTCCATTTATTGTTAAGGTTATCAATGGATGCCTGATGGATGCCACTGTTCCCCCTTCTTTGAAGGTAGCTCACATTTCACCAATTTTAAAAAAGCCCCAGTTAGATCCTGGTGAACCTTCAAACTTTAGACCTGTGTCAAATTTGCCATTCTTGTCGAAGGTGCTTGAACGGATTGTCTCTCGGCGGTTGGTGTCGTATCTAGATGCAAATAGATTAATGCCTAAGAGGCAGTCGGCATACCGGAAATATCATTCAACAGAAACCGGTATGCTCAAGCTTGTATCGGATATGATATCAGCTGTAGAGTGTGGCGATCTGGCCTTGCTGGCGCTTCTTGACATGAGTGCGGCTTTTGACACAGTAAGTCATCTGATTCTTATTGAGAGGTTGGAGGTGTCGTATGGGTTGACCGGCGGAGCTTTAGCATGGTTCTCTTCCTATCTGGTGGAACGCAAGCAGGCGGTGCGTGTTTGTGATAGTGTCTCACCTACCTACTCGCTGTCCTCTGGGGTTCCACAGGGCTCTGTGCTGGGTCCGATCCTTTTTATATTGTATACTGCTGACATTGAGAGTATTGTTGAAAAATGGGGCCTCATCTCACATTCATATGCAGATGACTGGCAAATATACTCTCACTGTCGGCCAGACATGGCTGAGGACCTCAGTTGTAGGGTTTCTGGATGTATCTCGGAGGTCGGTGAGTGGATGGTGAACAATGGCCTAATCCTGAACATGGATAAGACGGAGATACTCTGGGCAGCCACATCTAGGCGTGACCATCTATTGGTCAATGGGGTAGCACTCTCTATAGGAGGTAAGCTGATCCAGCCTCCCGATTCGGTGAGACTTCTAGGAATCTTACTGGATCGGAACCTGACATTGGAAAGGCAAATAGATGCCACAATAGCTTCCTCCTTTTTTTCACTGCGCCAAATAAAGGCGATTAGAAAGTGTCTTCCGTCAGATGCGGTTAAGACCCTGGTGAGTGCGTTTGTGATGTCTCGGATTGATTATTGCTCAACGCTTTATAGTGGGCAGCCAAAGAAGCATTTCAACCGCTTTCAATCCGTGTTAAATTCAGCAGCAAGGCTCATATTCGGGATATCCAAATTCGCTCACATCACTCCGCTGTTAAAAAAACTACACTGGCTTCGTTTCCCGGAGAGGGTGGTCTACCGTGTTTGTCTGATGGTATATAAAGCCATCAATGGCGTGGCTCCACCTTATCTGACTGACATGATTTCGCCTGTTGAGATGGGTGTGAGGAGGCAGACACTCAGATCTGCGGGCGATGGTGCGATCAATTTGGTTCAGCCGCACCGTCAGATCCGTACAAATTTTGGAGACCGTGCTTTCTGTGTTGCGGGTCCGGTGGAGTGAAACAGACTGCCACCCGGAGTGAAGAACTCCAAATCTATGGGCATATTTCGCGGAGCTCTTAAGACGCACCTTTTCAAAAAGTGTTATCCGTGATCGGAGAGGGCCCTTGAGGTGTGACACACACAAAAACGGCGCTCTCTTATCATGTGCAATTAAAAATAAATAAGCCTGATATATATATATATATATATACTATACTTAACCCTACGAAGTAGAAGAGGCAGGTCGAAGTTTATGGCACGTGAAAAAGTTCACAGAGTTTTTTAAACCCATTTTTACGTTTTCCTCGAAAGGCTCGCATGTGGAATGTATAACTTATTTAATTTTTCACAGGTAAGGGGGCCGGCTTTCCGCTTAGTCTTTCAATTTAAGTGGGGGTTTCTCAGCTCCAGAAAGGATTCTCACTTGCTCCATTATTTGTGAAAGCTGAGTAAATTTTGCTGGCATCTTTATTTTAGGTTTAAAATAGACGAATAAACACTGAAACGGGAAATCATTTCTGACACCCTTGGTGCAGGGGATTGGACTTTAGTGGCATGGAACGCAAGCATTGTAGTGATTGCACCAACTGAGCTATCAACCGGATAAGAAAAGCTTGTATACATGTCTATAAATCATTGTTCTTTCATTCTACAGATTAAGTATGCATATAAGCAATAAACCTGACTTTCACAAAAGGCTTAGTGCTTGCAAAGATGAAGATCGATGGATTGACACAAACTTTCGACAACTTTGAAAAAAAAAATTTTTTGACTCACCTAAAAACTTCCTCCAGGGGTAGAAGTCTGGACGACCATCGGTAGATCTTACCGTACCTATTTGAAGATAGGACGAAATAATATATGGCACTGCCTGAACAGGTGATCGTTGTTGATACGCCGCCATGTTTTCTTTCGTCCTATATTCAATCGTATTGCAGTCATTCTACAGAATTTTGGGAATATTTGTATGAAGATTCATCAGCAGTTCACTTGCGGCCATCTTGGATTGACAGGTCTTCATACAAATGCATCATTAGTTTGTCAAAGCGTGGGCTCAACGGACGACTAGAATGTCTAAGAATAGCACCGTTAGAGTTTTTCCCGTCATACACTTGTGACCTGACACAAGCGCTTCATTTCCACCGTGCATACCTCACTCCTTATACTATCACTTATAGTCCATGATTCACTGCCACACATCAAAGTCGGTAACAAAATGCAATTTCCTTATTTTTTCAACATTTTGTTTCCCTTTTCCTATTAAACGCAATTTTTTACTGCAATTAAGTATCGGCTATTATCCGCTAAGGTGTCACATACATAGTAAATGAGTGAATGTATGTTTTGCCGCGCCCTGACTTACGCTGCGCATAAAAACACGACCGAGTCACAATGGAGTTATCGCCTTTTCTATGTCATTATGAAGCAGGGTTGTTACACAAAGAACAAAAAAAAAAACAAAAAAAAAAGTACAGTTTCCGTTCACGTTTTTAGTTAAATATCTCGAGCGCTTTTGGTGTGTTAGCACACAATTCTCAAGAGAACAACTGACAAATAAAACTGAAAAAAAAACTAGAGACAATATTTTTTTCGGCCATTACTTTTTTAAATAAGCTATGCTATTCCCTGACTAAAAGGTCGGTATGTGTCTGAACTCTCATGCTTTAAAACTTGGTTCACTATTGTCAATGTTTTTTTCAAGGAAAGGCGGCAGAAGATACAGTGTTTATGTTTGGATTATTTTCGAGCTGAGTCGAGAGTTCGATACCCGGTGAAGTACAAAAAATATTTATATTTTCAAAAATGTTCTTTGCTGGGTTGAAAAATTCATTGTCTTTACCAAGGACCGGTCACAAAAGATCCAGCCTTTCAGCAATTGGGTCTTGCTGTAGAATTATCGTTTTGCAGCGACGACCAAGCACGTAAAAAGTCCGTTTGATATCTCCGTTGGTAGAGTGCTTGCATTACATGCCAAAAGCTAGGGTTCGATACCCACCGAGGGTGTAGAAATGATTTCCCGTTTTGGTGTTTTCAACAAACTCAAAATTTAATACTGGTTGGTGTAAGGCTAGCCTCCTTATCTGTAAAAGTAAATACGTTCCACATGACATATGCGACTCCTTTGGATAATAAGTGGTAAGAAGTTGCCCTATGTAGGTATGCAGCTTTGTTGCGTTTTGTATTAACAACGATTTTTGTTTGACAGTCGTCGTTGACGGTTGCCTGGGAACTGATTATAACAAGACCTTGCTAACGCCCTAAGACGCCAGCGATTTGGCACGCCAAACGGCTCTGATCTTACTTCTACCTACTTATTTATTTTATTTTGATCCGATTTACCAGTAGGTACTGTAAGCTGTACAGAATGCTTCACTTATTGTGAAAAGCCGCTAAAATATTTTTTACAAAACAAAAATTTAGGTTACAAAATAATCGGATTAGATTTTTAAATATTTTTCATCAAAGTAATGTTCTTTATTTAAATTTCAAAGCTTGTCTATGGTTCATACAAGCAGTGTCCAAAACGTAACAAAATAAAAAAATGTGTTCTTTTTTTAAATGCTTGATTGAATTTATACCTTCTTATTCGCGTACCTACTTCATTTATTTTTTACTCGTTACTTGTACCAACAATAATTTTATTTGTTTTTTTTTTACTATTTCATTTAATAAAATGATATGATCTGACATTTGCAGGGGATCGATTAATAACGAATTTGTAAATCTTCAATTACACATGGATTAACTTTTGATTCGTGATTTTATAGACCGGTCAAGGTTGGCCCTTCAATCAAAACTATTTCAACATTTCATCTTACCTTACATCGCGCACTAAGCAGTATTGTTAAAAAATACATAATGAGAGTGTATTAATTTTTTATTAACGTAACGAGCTTTTAAATTTTTTAATTATATGAATTTAATTAAAATGAATGCGCCGGATATCTTATAATTAATCGTATATAATCAAAGATAGCAATTCAAGATTTTTTTGGAAAAATTAAATTTTGAAATCCTAAGAGCTCGTTCCCACATGTCGGGTGTCGGATCCGTATACTAATCGGAGGTTCCAGTGGCAGAACATTATGTATGGAGCTATTCACACTTGTCGGAAACCGATTTTGTCCAAAAATGTTCTGCCACTGGAACCTCCGATTAATATACGATCCGACACCCGACAAGTGGGAACGGGCTCTAAGTGTCACGCATTGCTCTGGAGATTATTATTAATAGTAGTAATCTATTTTAGGTGAGCGTTATTTTCGTGTGGCTCACACCTCAAGGGCGCTCTGCAAGCTTGGTTATCGCTAGTCAGCGACAATGGACTGTGAACAGTTTTCCAAATTTGAATTCTACAATTAAGGTGTGTGTGGGTAACCTTAACGAATAATCGTCTCAAGTAAGTCGTCAGTCAATAAACGGCTCAAGTTTATATGGGTATTTGTCCTTAGCAACCAATAACAAACTATGAGTTGGCCTTTCCCTAGCAACCTGACTGTACGTTATGATGTATTTGTAGTGTTTGCCATTTGTGCGAACTGCATTTCTCAAGCAAGATATGTTTAATAAATAATTTAACGGATTCGTGTGAAAAAAACATTGTGTTACGACTTACGAGTAAAAAAAATAAATTAAGTAAGTATATATTGTATTAAAAGCACCTTTAGGTTATCAAGAACCATAAAAAGTTTCTCCATGACACAAATAAGGGACACTTTAATCCATTATCGAGATAATATCTCAGTAAAAACGTCTTCCAGCTAATGGATGTAGCATGTACGTAATTTAACGTTCAAAGCAACATGGCGGCTCAGCTGTGATCAGCTGATCGATGCATCTGTCAGAATGACAGCTCTTTTGGCGCCAAACGCTTACCACTGTCAAACGCAAGGCTATTTATAGTAAAAAACACTAAAACTTCTATGCATTTAAATGAATTGATATTTTTTCTCACGCTGTTTTTTGTCTTTGTTTTTTATTGAAAATGTATGTGATTGAAGTAGAATTTAAAATACTTGAGTACCTTTTTAAAAAGGCAAGGCCCTTGCTGTAACTAAAGGATTATTTTATCCCGTCTTCAAATATGTAATCAAGCGGCAGTATATTTCCGAGCTTTGTGTGTTTTGGCGAAAGACACGGATTTCTTATTCTTTTTTTCGTTTTATACGTATTCCATTCCGTACTACATTGACACCGAGGTCTTATTATCATCAGCACTGTTAAAAAAAATCTTTCCGTTGTTATCTTATTTCTTTACTTGTAACTTGTAGGTATAGGTAGGTACCAATTTCGTTCTGGCACGTATACGTTGCTCTGGGAAAAAATCACAAATTCCATCTCTATCTTTTATTTTTAATGGTTTGCGTATGAACAATGAAATAAAAAAAGAGGAAAAACAAATAACACTATTAAAAGATGCATAGACAAAAAAGTGTTAGCCAGCCAGTTAAAAGCAGCGAGCAACCGCGAAGACAAAGAAAACCCCACGTCGCTTTGATAACTCGCCTTGAGAATGCTTTCTGCTCGTGAAACCGAAACGTCGGCAGATAAAAAAGCTGCAAATAGACCATGGTTTCACCGGAAAAGACACAAGAAAAGTTAAATAGACAGTGTTTCTTACGACCACGATACTACTCGCGGGTAAATAAAAGCTTGTTATTTAACAAGCAACTGAAGATACGTGTAGATAGATACTTCATAAGTTTTTTTAGAAATGATGTCAACGCACAGACATCTAGAATTATGCAGAGATATATTTTCACATGACTGATGCGACAACTCTGCAGAGGCTGTCCACTCACATAACCAGTGTTGTTTCATCTGACGATTGTTATTCGTAGCCATGGCAACGCGTCAGTTGTTTACGTGACGGCAATGACGCGTCACGTGGCGGCCTTGTGACGAGGTGGGGCAGCATGCCAAGCCTCAGATGCAATGCGGGAACCGAAACTAACCCAAGAACCACTTTCAAATTTGAAAAAATCAAATTGGTAGCAAGTAGCTTTCTTCGATGCTTGAGAATTGAGTAGTCCAATTGCAAACAGCGCTATGTTAAAAAAAGTTTTTTTTACGAAATTCAATAAAAACATCGACTAGTTAAGTTATTGAAGAAAATGTTGTTACATTATAATAATTCTACAGTGGTATTATTTAGAAATTATTTTATTATAAAAAATGAAATCTCGGTATTATATAATTCTTGTAATTTGAATATTAAAATTGAACATAGCAAGTTCTGCAAAAGTATTTGTAACATAGACATCTTTGCAGTTGTATGGAATTAACATAGACAGTTTTGAATCAGTAAGGTTTAAAACTAAGCCTCTCTTAGTCTCAATCTCTCTTTCAATATTGCCAAATATACGGTCAGGGGGCAAGAAAGAATGCCCAACTACCGGAAATATAATTGTTATTTGTTTAATTTGATTTGGAGCTTTTGTTTTACAGGCAAGATGGCGGGATTTGCACGAGGATGTTGGCGTCTTAGCGCCATTTGCAAGTGAACAGTAACATAGACAGTTTTGAAAGTGGATTGTCAAATATCATAGCGACTTTTGCAAGAGTATACCGTATTAAGCCTCAAATTATACGTAACGTAGCGAGTTTTTGAAAAGTGTAATAAAATACACAATAGCATTTTTAAAAATCCAATATAATGACATCAAAAACAAAAAAAAAATTGGACTACTCAATTGACAAGATGAAAAATGGACTCCGCACAGGAATTGGGATAGACCAATTTGTGACGTTACTCGTTGTTAAGTGAAAGGAAAACAATTCTTTTGTTATTGGTTACTAAGCACGATTGTCAAGTGTGTCATTTGCCCGCCGAGAAAAAAGTTATTAATTCAAATTTGATATATATACATTAGTACATTTTTTGCTTATCTTCCATCTTTTCCTTACACTACTTTTCACCTCCACGATGGGCTAACCTTTCACGATGACGTCATCTGACCTGTTCCTCTACACCAGTTATAAAATATCATGGAGGTATGAAGTGGGGAGGGATGCAGCTCAGCTCCTACAAGCTGCAAATAGGAGAAGTGTGTCGGTGGACAGGCGGAGTTGGCGGCAGAAAATGAAGGAGAATAAGATGTTGAGCTGATGCCATTTATGGCTGATGCGCTATCGCAGAAGAAAAACTATTGCTAAGTCCGGTCAATAGTGAGTTGGTAAGGCGATTGCGAGCAAATGCAGAGCGCTAGGGTTTGATCTCCACCGAGGGTGACAGAAATGATTCCCCGTTTCAGTGTTTATTTAAAACTGAAACTCAAAGTAATTAATGGTTAGGTTTACTAAGATTTTAAGAGAAATGACAACATCCAGCGAGCAGTGAGATAAGCGCAAAGACTGTCTATATGAGAGAGATTTTCTAACAATTTTGGTTACCAACATAGAAGGAAACTAACACAACAAATGGACAAAAATAAGAAGAAAATGAAAATAATTATACATTTTCCTATTTTTCTGAATAAAAACATTATCTGCTTCACTTTATACCATTTTTACCGATAAACAAGAAATTTGATACAAAATACGCACAAAATGAGTTCTAGTTAAATATTCAGAAGTAACATCAATATTATCTAATTATAAAAATAATAAGTAAAAGGAATCATTGGCAACAAGAAAGAACAAATGAAATGGAATATTATATCAATACATGTTAACAAACAACAAAAATAAGATGTGCAAAGGATGTTGAGACAATTGTCCACAAAAATGAATGTTAGATAAGTACCATCATTAAAGGGGACGGTATACTATTCTCAAATGACTTTTATCCGTCACATTTTTTGATACATTTCCTTTTTAATTTGCCTTTATTTTTATTTTGAGTTTTAAAAAAAAACGAAAAAAGAAATCATTTCTGACACGTTTGGTGGGGATCGAACCCTAGCCGTCTGTCATGGAGAGCGCAAGTATTCTCCAAGCGTAACTGAACCTTTTAAACTCTTCACACAGCTCTGTTACATCTAACCACTTGTCCAGCGAGCCGTAAGAATATATATATATATACCAAAATCAGCAGTGATTATTTAAATACATTAGATTAACAATAATAAATAAGTACAACAAAGAAAAACCATAAGTGCTATTAAAAAAAACATTTTATCCACAGTTGATCTACGGATCATAATTATTTTGAAAGTGGATGAGCCATGGCTTTGCGGTTTGAGAATAACGCGATTACGTTTAAACTCCGAAGATTGTATGGAAACTAAAACAATCCGCCATGGATGAGTTTACCGCTATGGTGTCTTGGGGAGCAGCCTCGACACGTTCAACAAAAATTAATTCCATAATTATCATCAACAATGTAATGCAAATTGAGTTGCATAGAAACAAAGACGACAATCTAGTTTTTTTTGAAAACAAGAAAAAACATATGAAAATCCCACAAAAATGTCATTTTTCTGTAAATATTTTTTTTTGTAAAAAAATCCTAGGTTGCTACATTTGTTTTTTTTTTCAATTATGTTTTAAGAAGAATAGCGCCATTCAGTGAATGCGGATATGGATGAAACTAAAATACTTGCTAGTTTTGGCAACAGATGGCAGTAGGCGACTCAGTTAGTACATAATATTATTTACAATTTGAGCAGGTGGAATCTTTATTATTATTTGGTTCCTTGATTTATTTATAAGTTGGATTGAGTCTGACCACCCGTAAAGAAAAAAATGGTTCATTTTTGCCAATGTCACCCTTTTGAGTTACTGGGCTAAAGCTCCTTTGAAATGTAAGTTTTTACAGAACCTACACAGTAGGTATGCATTATGTGAGCGCAAACTTCTAGGATTTGCTTGTAAGCATGGATGAAATATGAATCTTTAGTGTTTAGATTATAGCCGATAAATTGTAGATTAATCGCGGTTTATATGTCCTTGCATACCTATTATCTTTTTCACATAAGCTGTCCTTTTACGTATATTATAACAGTCAGGTGGATAACTCAGTGGTGGAGTGCTTGCATTCCATGCCGTGAGCTCGGGTTCGAATCCCACCGAGAGCGTCAGAAATAATTCCCAATTTCGGTTTACTCAGCCTTCACTAGAAATGAAATGAGCATCAGGCCCTTCGGGAGCTGGGAAACCCCCACTTCAACTGAATTGGTTGGCGTAAGGCCGGCCCCCTTACCCGTGAAAATAAAAAGGTTCCACTCGCCACATGCGAAAAGCCTTCGGGGATAACGCGGCAAAAAGTTACACTGTGTGTGTAGCTTAGTTACCTATGTTTTTTTTATGGGATATGCCATTATTTCATCCGCTGTTTCAGGAATTTGTAAAATTCATACTTTTCCTAGTCCTTACAATCTGTAATGTTGGCGGCTAGCACTAGTCCTTACAATCTGTAATGTTGGCGGCTAGCACTAGTCCTTACAATCTGTAATGTTGGCGGCTAGCACTAGTCCTTACAATCTGTAATGTTGGCGGCTAGCACTAGTCCTTACAATCTGTAATGTTGGCGGCTAGCACTAGTCCTTACAATCTGTAATGTTGGCGGCTAGCACTAGTCCTTACAATCTGTAATGTTGGCGGCTAGCACTAGTCCTTACAATCTGTAATGTTGGCGGCTAGCACTAGTCCTTACAATCTGTAATGTTGGCGGCTAGCACTAGGGCTCTTAAATTTTTTAAGTTAGAATTTTGTATTCTCTACCCTTAGTACGAGTTGCAAAACTTGAGAAAAGTAAAGTTTACGGAAAATATTAAAGAGTGATTTCTCCCAAAATCTGCCGTTTTTATTTGTTACACTTTATGGTCTTAGCAAAAGAGTTACAGTGATGAAGAAAATCAAGTTCAAACAAACAAAAACGGCAGATTTTGGGGAAAAATCACTCTTTACTAATTGCCGTAAACTGTACATTACTCAAGTGCTATTTGATTTGATGTTTATACATTTGTGATTTAAAAAAATGTAAATTGTTGTGTATGTTTCTTGACCTATAGGTTGGTATGTGGCTGGCCACCTATGCTGTAGAAAATGGTTCACCTTGCCAATGTCACCCCTGTTTCAGGGAAGGTCGGCAAGAGGAGGTCATTGAGGGAACTGGATTCGGAGAGACTATTTAAAAGAAGTCTCAAGACTCACCTCTTCGTCCAATCATATGGACAAGCGCCTTTGTAGTGACACACTGTCATAAAAGTCGCTATACAAATTTTGTAATTATTATTATTAAGAGTTGCAGGGTGTATGTTCATTTTAGATTTTGGTTTGTATGTTGTAGGTTCGCATGCGCCATGTACAAGCACGAACTTATACGTGTTTGCTTGTGAAAATGCATGTAATGTGAATCCCCAATGCTACATATTTTTGCAACTTAGATTAGATTAGATTCCCCCTTTAGCCTTTCTTAGTCCACTCCTGGACGTCGGCCTCCTTTAATCTTTTCCGTTTTCCGTACTGGATTTTAATTTGAATATTGCAATGATTTGTAGCCAGCTGGTGTGGCAAGTATTAAAATGTGTTTTCCCAACTTTACACTGCACGTACACAAGATGTCATTCTGTCATTCTCGTAGCTGGGAATGTTGCCATACACGGTAAAACAGGAAAACAACTTTAGCGTAAAACAGAGAGGTAGTCAGGGAAAATTAAATTGGAGATAGCAACACAGGCCAAAATAATAAAGTTTTAAACGTACAAAAAGGTTTTAATCGACACTATTTTTTTATGAACAAAAAATTGTGACGTCGTACGACCAGGTTGCTAGTCGAATTAAGATTTTGTTATTGCTTGCTAAGTTTACTAGTCATAGACTTGTGACGTTTGCCCGCCGAAAAAAAATGCTCCATTACATTTACCCCTTAAAATTTACTGGCATAGTTTGGTCGATAGCTCAGATTGAAGAGCGCTTGTATTTTAGTGCCGAGAGCTAGGGTTTGATTCCATTATGGTTATCAATCGTGCTTTCACGTTTCGGGATTTTTCTTTTTTCTTTTTTTTTCTTTTAGGGTGTACCTACGCAGCCCTTATTAGAAGTGAGAACTAACTCGTTCGGGAGCAGGGATACCCCCTTTTTTAAATTTAGACTGTCGGCATAATTGCTGGTCTAAGATGAATTCTTATTGCAAATGATTTTTTATTTGGGTACAGTGCGACAGTAAGTTGCACTAAATATACAGTTCACTTGCATTTTTTTCAATTGGAAAAGTAGGAAAATGCAATATTTTAGCAGCTGACGGAGTGATCAAATTTTCTGTACAATTTGTATGAAGAATATTTCACCGCCGATCAGCTGTTCACGTGCGGGAATATTTTAGTGCTTCCTATCTACTGATACGATTACTAAAAAACGGGACTTATTTCCCTGGGCGGCAAAAAATACTCACCACGTCTCTGTGCAGAGCCATAGAGGCGCAGCAGGCATTGCAGATTAGTATTTACGTCCGTGTTCGGCGCGATGACGTCATCATGCAGTACTATTACAGCTCCGGCAGACGAGGCGCTTCAATGAGCTAAAGATCAACCGCGTTTCACTTTTCGATTCACAAAACCGCTCATGCAATCAATAGCTGCAAGAGGAGTAGCGCAGGCAATACCTACTCAAGATATTATATTGACAACTTACCTGTACAGTCTTAATCTATGAAGGTATTATAATTATTTTTACAGCGGATTTTATACATTTTATTGTTTTTTTTATACGGTTAAACGCATTGACCTATAATATCTGTGGAATAAACTATTTAACGATTTAACGTTAAAAAATAATGTAAACTGAAAGAAGATGTGAAGGTTAAGGTGAAAAAGAATGTGATGAGATGGTTTGGGCATGAGTAATGAATGAATGATGATAGACTGACAAAATATATACAAAGAAAGTGTGAAAGGAAAAAGAGGGAAGGGACGACCGAGAAAAGTATGGAGTGATCATATTGAGCAGATTGTGAAAGAATGGGATGTAAAAAGTGAGCGTAAAAGAAGAAAATGCTGAAAAAGGTTAAGGATATTAATGAATTGAAAGAGGTATGTCAGGATAGAAAAAAATGGAAGCAGTTCTACAGAGGCTCTCGCCACCCCCAGCGGAATGGCAACAGAGTTACAGTTACAGACACTATAACCGTTTCAACTTACTTAACCGCAAATCGTCCTTAGTTAGAAAGAGAATAAAAAACTTCACAGTGCCGTTTCGCTGTAAACAAAAAAACTTCGGAGAAACTACGAAATCTTTCCAGAAAGTTGGCAGCATTGAAATTCATGCCTGCGCGAACGCCGTGCGCAAAAATAAATCATTATAGATCATGGATGGATTTATAAAAAAGTGTTTTTTTTGTTTATAAAAAAAAACAATAAAAGCCAATCAAACAAGGAACTTTAAACATTGTATTTTATTAAGACGACGCCATAAAATTGACGATGCCATTACAATATGTCAGTGCACTTTGGCCGGAGCGCTTGTTATCCCATACGATAAATATTTAAAGTTGTGCACTTTCTCTGCCGCACAAAGGAAGACGCAACACGTCATGGCGCCCCGGCTCCGCACTTGGCTTATGTGAAAGTCTACTTCATTATTATCGGGGACAGTTAGAACACATGAGATAACGATACATGACAGAACGACACATGACAAAATAACTCATGACAGAACATCACATCATATTACATCACTATGACTGTAAAAATCAATCACCCATACTGTAAAAAATGGTTCACTTTGCCAATGTCACCCCTGTTTCAGGGAAGGACGGCAAGAGTTGCAGGGCTTATGTTCATTTGAGATTGGGTTTTTATATTGTAGGTCCACATGCGGCATGTGTTAGCGCGAAATTATACATGTCTGCTTGTGGGAATGCATTTAATATAAATCTTAAATGATATTTATTCTTGCAGCTTAGATTACATTAGATTAGATTAGATGACAACAGAACATTCTATTTTTATTTATTTATTTTATTTATTTATTTTACTTACGGACATAATAGTCCAATTACATAGTTATATGAAAAAGTAATTACAGAAAATGACAAAGAAAATAATATAATACAAGAATTAATATTTCATAATAGCATAGACAAAATATAAATACTTATACTTTCCTCAGCAAAACAAAGCTCTACGGAATTCAGATAGGCTCATGCCGCATAAATCTAGATGAGAGGAAGAATTTAAAAGACGACACATTCTGTTAATAGGAGAATAGTATCCTAAATTTGAAGTGTGAAAGTTGAGAGAGAGCAATTCATTTATTCTAAATCTTCGCGTTGGAACATTTAATTTGATACATTGTAAAAGATAAGGTGAGTCGAAAATACTATTAATGATTTTATAAATACATATGAGTTGAGCATGTTGTCGGCGTGTTACTAAAGATGAAATGCCTAGGGTGATCTCTATGTCTTTATAGTCATACTCATCTCTACTTAGACCCAGTTTCCAAGCAACTCGTCTTAGAAAGCGATGCTGTACTGATTCAAGACGGTCAATGTGGGTAGCATAGAATGGAGACCAGATAACACTGGCATACTCAAGGTGTGGGCGAACCAATGAACAGTAAAGGATTTTTAAAGTTTGTACATTATTGAAATCAGAAGTGATTCTAAGGATGAAACCTAGAATCTTAAGTGACTTATTAACAATATTATCAATGTGTTCGCGAAAGGAAAGTTTGATATCCAATGTTAAGCCAAGGTCCTTAATAAGTGTGACCGTTGCCAGGTCAACACCATTTAGTTTGTAGACAAAATTTACAGGTTTTTTTGTTTTATAAAAGGACATAATTTTACATTTATCGATATTCAGCTCCATGCAGTTGGCCTTGCACCAATCATGGAATGAATCAATATCTGATTGAAACAGAGAGCAATCATTGTAAGAGTTAATGGATTTCAGCATTTTGTTGTCATCCGCAAAAAGCCAAAATTGAGTGTCAGAAAAAACATTCAGGTCATTAATAAATATATTGAAAAGAAGAGGAGCAAGATGTGCTCCTTGAGGTACACCAGACGTAACGTCAATTTTATCAGAAATAGAATCATTTATTCTCACTCTTTGTTTTCTTCCAGTTAAGTAAGACTTGAGAAAGATTAGAAAGGGATCTCTTATACCAATAGCTCTTAGTTTAGCTACAAGGAGTTGATGGTTAACCTTATCGAAGGCCTTAGAGAAGTCAGTGTATAGAACATCAACCTGAGTATTATTCTCAAGGGCCCTGACAATAGTGTCAGTGTAGGAAAGCAAATTAGTAATAGTAGATCTAGAAGATCGGAAGCCATGTTGTTCATCAATCAATAAATTTTTGAAGAGAGGGGAGATTTTTGTAGTTATGATAGACTCAAAGATTTTTGGTATATGGGATAAATTTGATATAGGTCGGTAGTTCTTTATATCAGACTTGATTCCAGATTTAAAAATAGGTCTTAGGTAAGATATTTTCCAAGAGTCAGGAAAAACACCTGAAGACAGAGAAAGGTTAAATAAATGACACAATGGCTTTGACAAGGTAAACTTGCACTTCTTGAGCAAAAGTTGTGGAAAACCATCGGGACCAGTGCCACTATTATCAGACAGAGCCCCCAATGCATTGAAAACATCCACTAGTGATATATTGCATTCATTTAAGTCAACAGTATGTGTGTAGTTGAATAGCGGGACATTAGATGCAGTGTCTGAATATACTGTAGAAAAGTGTTTAGCAAACAATTCTGCAATGGCAGTAGCATTTGTGGCTTGAGTATCATTATAGGTCATATTAGAGGGAAGACCGTTATCTGCACGTTTTTGTGCAACAAAATGCCAAAAATTTTTTGGGTATAAATTTAAGTTAGTCTCGGTATCTTCAATAAAAGATTTATAGCTACTCCTTGATTCCATTTTAGATAATTGTCTTAGATGAGTAAACTTCTGATAGTAAAGTAATTTTCCTGTATCCTTATACATCTTATGCATTTTTTTCTTTTCCAATATTAAATGTTTCAGCTTCAAACTGAACCAATTAGGAAATTTAGGCTGAGAATAGATACCTCTAGGAACAAATTGGAGAATAGAATGTGACAGGTAATCATTGAAAAGAAGTACAGCTTCATTTATATTGTTAAGTGAATAAAAGGAAGACCAGTTAATTTGAGCAAGAAAATAATTCATGTCGGCATAATTGCCATTTTTAAATTTATAGTGATAGGATACCTTATGCTTTAATAGTTCACTACGAGAAAACTTGAGATGTCAAAAGAAAGAGGAGGATGAAACTTATCAAGGGGTAGCAAATTGTTCGAAGATCTATTTACCTTAACACTAGAGATATCGGTAAAAATTAAATCCAAGCTATAGCCATGTTCATTGGGTATTGAGTTAACTTGATGCATGTTCATAAATGCATAAAAATTGGCTATAATGGAAGCCTGGGGAGAAATATTTTTATATATTTTAACGCCATGGTTGTCATTGAGCCACAATGTTTTCGGCAAATTAAAATCTCCACAGATAAACATTGAGTCAGCATTTAGGGACAATTGTTCAACCATTTCAGTATGCAATTTATATACCTCTATAGAAGAGGAGGGGGGAATGTATATGCATCCAAGTACTAGTTTATTTGTGCCTACTATTACGGAGAGAAACAGTTGTTCCGAGATTAAATCTGATGTTTTCAGCACAAAACAAGGAAACTTCTTCCTAACACATATCATTACTCCCCCTCCGCGGGTTTTTATAGAGGAAGAAGACCGATCACATCGAAAAATGTTATAGTCGAATAGTCCTAATTCGGCTGATTTTATTTTGTCCGAGAGCCATGTTTCAGTGAGGAAAATATAATCATAATCACTAATGCTGACATTACACCTTAAATCATTCAACTTTGTATTCAAACCCCTGACATTTTGGTAATACGCTGAGGTAAAAGTCACACAATAGCCCCTATCAGGTTTGCTTAGTCTAAAAAATTTATGCGAGATAATTCGCGTTTTTCAGCCGCAATTCGAGCAGGACAGTCTTTTGCGCCAGTTACATGGGTTGCAGTTTTCTTGAAAAAAGTACATGTAGCGCAAGTAGGAGGTTTTTCTTTTTTTGGGCATGCATTGCGGTTGTGACCAGTTTTAGCGCAGTGAGAGCATGTCGGATCCTCCGCCTTGCATCTCGACGCCCTATGGCCATATAATTGGCAGTGCCCACACTTTAGGCTATCAACCCAATCCCTTACTCTATGGAGCTGCCATTCTATCGCTAGCCTAGCTCTTGCAATCAGAGCATGACGTACTGATGGTGGAACATTAAAGATGTGTGTGCAGCTGCCTGATCGGGGACCAGACTTGTGAGAAAATGTTATTGATAACTTTAAGTTTTCCAATGTCAGTTCTGTTTCATCTGAAGTCTGATTATGGATGGCAGCAATCACTTCTTCAGCAGGCATGTCTTGAGGTAGATCATGGATGGCAATAAGAGGTTGACGGCCAGGAGCAACAGTAGCCTTTAAGCCTGCTTTGGCAAGAGCTGGAGCATTTGCCAATTTCGATGCCTCTTTTGCAGAACTAGGGTGAACCAGAACTCCACCATTCTTCAGTTCTCGCAAACCCGTGACTCTAATGCCTAGAGTAGAAGGGTTCATGGCTGATTTTAAAGACTTCATCGTATCGCCCGAAGAAGCCGGACTATCGCTTGAAGAATTCGACTGATGAACAAAAACAGATGGGCGAGCAGGTCCCGGAGTAGACTTGTCTCTGGTTATAGGGGGACCAATAGTTTTCCATGGATTTTGCTGAAGACTGTGTGGAGAGTTATTTTCGACCAGAGACAGAATTAATTTATTTTGCTCGGTGACAACATTCTTTAAATTTATCAATTCTGCACTTAAGGCTTGGACTTGCTCATTCAGCTCCTTAAGCAAATCAGTAGAAGCTCGCGTCATCTTGTTGAATTGTAAATATTCAGTGGTTACACTATTCTTCAAAATTAATTTGAATTTAACTGGCGGGAATTTACATGCTATTACTTCACTTTATTTAGTTTATGTAGATATTATATGAGTCGTATAGAAGCAAAGGCGACAATGTTTTAACAAGAAATTAATTAAATTACAAAGTTCTTATCATGAAACACTTTGACACATCCAATAAAAGTTATAGTTACAATATTATTAACGGCACATGAAAAATCATCACAAACCACAAAACATTTACTTTGCTTCCACACGCCTTATGCAACTCCTTCGAGGATTACGGTGTTAGAAGTTGCTCTTTATGTGCAGCTTACTTAGATTTTTTTTTGTCTAACAATTATAATCGCGGGCGTTGATTTTTTTTATAAGCTTTACCAAATAATACATGCATGAGTTCTTTTTTTTCATGTTTCTCATGTATCTTCAGTTTGTCATGCCGTTTATGGTGTTTTCTGCTTTGTGATGTTTTGTCATGCGATGTTTTTTCATGTTTTTTCCGTTTATTTTGGTTCCACACGCCATATGTCACTCCTTCGGGGATAACGCGGTAAGAAGTTGCTCTTTATGTGCAGCTTTTGTATGCACTTAGATTTATTTTAACCTAATAATTATAATCGTGGGCGTTGATTTTTTTATAATAATCTATAATCTATAATCTAAGTTGCAAAGATATATTCATTTAAAGCTCTCAGATGTATGCCCACAAACCAACAAGTGTAGTTCGCGCTTACAAATGCTGAATGTGTACTTACAAATAAAATCCAAACCTCAAATGAACATAAGCCCCACAACTTTTGCCGACCTTCCCTGAAACAGGGGTGACATTGGCAAAGTGAACCATTTTTTACAGTATGGGTGGTCAGCCTCATACCAACCTATAAGTCAAGGAATATGAATAATAAATTACATTTAAATATAAAAAAGAACAAAACCTTACAAAGAAATCTATACAAAAAAAGTCAAAAATTTCCTATGCAAAAAATGTAGCAAATGAATACACCAACATTAGAAATCAACATTGCAGATTAGCCGCCACTTCTTCCTGTCCTTGCATACTTCTTTCATTTCATCCAGAGTCATAACCTTTTTCATACAAGTCCTCCTTTTATTATGACTCTGGATATCCCATTCATTCGCTATTTCAGAGATTTGATCCTTCCATACTTTTCTCGGTCTTCCTCTACCACGAAATCCATCTATTCTAGCAACATATACTTTCTTCGTCAATCTTTCATCACTCATTCTCTCCAAGTGCCCGAACCATCTTAACATACTTCTTTTAATCTTCACTTTCCCTTACACCACATTCTTCTCTTACAAAATCATTCCTCACCCTGTCACTTCGTTTTTTCCCAATCATACTTCTTAGATAGTCCATTTCTACTGTATGGACTTTACTAATTTCCCTTTCACTCACCGTATAAGCTTTACCAAATAATACATGCATGAGTTCCATTTTCTCATGTTTCTCATGCATCACTTTTTCGTCATGCCGTTTATGGTGTGTTCTGTTTTGTGATATTTTGTCATGTGATGTTTCATATTGTGAAGTTTTGTCATTGTGATGTACTTTTCTGTGATGTTTTGTTATAATGATGTTTGGTCATGTGATGTACTGTCATTGTAGTTTTTTGTCATGTGTCGTTCTGCCGTGTGTCGTTCCGTCATGTATCGTTAAGTCATGTGTCGTTTTGTCACAGTGCCGTTCTACCATAGAACCATTATTATCATCTGGGCATTCAATTATCAAGTATATTCATGAAGGAAATGCCTTCTTCAAAGAAATAAAAGATTAAAGGCCAAATGATAATATTTTTTTGGCAAGTACAGCGAAATTTTGTACACAAAAGAAAATCCATCTTATTTAAAAGACGTCACGTCACGGGTAACAAAGAAATCCAAAAAGATGATGTAGCAATACCTACGATGTCACCACCTTAAAGTTAAAACTAAATAAGTGCTGATATATTGATTTGAGAAATCGTGAATAAATCATTTTATTGGGGATAATTTGTCATAGTAAATGAACTAATTATAAGGCAGAGCTCATAAAAAACTTCAAAACTCAAGGATTTTCACACTTTTTTAATGTTTTCTTTCGTAGAAAATACGAAAAAGGTGTATTTATGTGAGAAACCCACGTTAGCTTAATTTGTCAGTTTTACCTTTAAGGTATGTCATATAAATATAATGGGATTAGCCTTGACTTATAGGCTGGCATGAGGCTGACCACCCATACTGTAAAAAATGGTTCGATATATTTGCACATAAATAAAACAAAGGTTCATCTGTCAAACAACTAAAACTAGAGTTTCTCACGTAAAAAATATTAAAAATTATGTATACAACAGAAAAACAAAGAAGGAAAAAAACTGTTTTTGAGAAAAAAACAAAGAAAATGCTTGAAGTTTTGACTTACCGGCTGCGTTTTGTCTGCTATCCGATATCTCTTTCTTTTCATGTCACTTTCTTGTTATTTTTTGTTAAATTCCACTCTATTCACTCTCCTCTATTCAAAAAACTGGGACGCCATCTTTCACAGACAACCAAATGAAAAGTTCACTTTCAATTCTGTGTTAACTCATTCAATTCCACGACTCTTTTTTTCACTTTTAAATTAAAATTCATATTGTTATTTTGATGGCTTGAATGTATTGTTGAAACGAAGCACTCTTGATTTTTTTTTTAATGACGCTCAGTCATCTGCAACAAAAAAGACAAATATTAGTAGAGTCAAAACATTTCATAATCATCATTGAACTTTCACGCTAAAGAAGCCCATCGTAAACATGGGCGAAATGTCCGGAAGATCCAGCTCCCACAGACCACGGCAACAGATCCCGGAAAACTCTATCTCTCAAAATCTCTTGTACAAATAAAGAAAAGCTGTGATGTTTCACGGCCGAGTTGCTCAAAACCCGGCTAAAAGAAATCTTTTAGGTGTGTTATCTTGGGGTGATTAGTAAAGATCTGTGACGCTTGAGGAAAATTCAAATTTTACATCTCCGTGCGGAGCTCATTGCTTTCTAAATAATTAAAGAATATAGGTAATATTATTAGGAAAAAATATATGAACACTTTCTTTTAACGCCTTCATAATCGATCAATATCCATTATTTATTTAATCTGTTCATTCCATACAAAATATTACAATTATTATCTAAAGGAAGTATAGTAGAGCGTCGATTATCTGAATGATCGATCAACCGAATAGCTGCAAGTAGGTCTTGCTCGCTCGACGTGGCACTCTTGTTCCCCAGTGAAGCCTCTGTATGTGGTTGGCGTGAGACCGGCCCCCTAACCTGTAAAAATAAGTAGGTTCCGAATCACCACATACGAACTCTTTGGGGATAACGCAGGCAAGAAGTTACACTATTTATATTTCTTTATTTTATTTAGTAAGCAAACAAACAGTTAG
This sequence comes from Agapetus fuscipes, assembly GCA_951799405.1. Lineage (NCBI taxonomy): Eukaryota > Metazoa > Arthropoda > Insecta > Trichoptera > Glossosomatidae > Agapetus > Agapetus fuscipes. Next base: position 10,174,925 of record OX637341.1, read on the forward strand.
AGATGTAATATATATAAATAAAAACATAACTATAACAATGAAAAAACCAGCAAAGTTTGCAAACATTGTATACTTACAGCCTACCTTCGGCTTAAAAGTTAAAAAGAAAATCAGGCAAGTAAAATGAAGAGGAAAACAACGATTTTAACTCAATCATCACGTCAAGAAATAAAAAGGAATAATCTATCTATAGATTATAGATTTATTATTGAGGGGGAAAAATAAGAGAGGTAAGGAAAATCATCCACGATAAAACCCCATGTCACCCCGCTGTCATCTATTATACGTGTGCTTAGTTGCGTTGTCTCCAATAAGCTCGGATAATCGAGGCTCTACTTTAATTTTAAAGATTGTGTCTACGAAATTGGAGATATGCAATTATAGAAGAGAAACAAACACTGAGCACTCTTATTATTTACAGATTGTCGTAGGTGGGTGGGCGGACAAGAATGGAGTCCCCGCATCAAAAGGTGGAACATGTGACGTCACTAAGTGCCCGAGTTGCTAGGCTACATCTGAATGTGATTTATTGCAGGTTGCCAAGGACCACAGTTCCGAATCCCACCACCTTCGTCTTGGGGCAATCAAAAAATATCTATAATCTTTAACCTAAGTTGCAAAAATGTGTCAACATTTAAGATTCATATTAAATGCATGCCCACAAGTAGACTCGTGCAAGTTCGCGCTTAGTAGATCTTTTAACTTATTTTTTCTACTCCCATTTGGTAATTTACTAATTACAAAATGGCTAACGCAATCACAATGACATACATTTCTACACCCGTTGCGTAATGTTACATTACGCAACGGGTAACCGTGTTGAAATGAAAATGTGCGCATGCGCATTGTCAGAAATAGAACCATTTTTGAATTTCGAGTGTCTACCTTGTATGAGGCTATCCTTCTAAGCGACCGATAACAAACTATTATTTGCCGTTTCCATAGCAACCACGTTTAAACGTCAGCCATTACATGAATATTTTCAATTTATTGATAGTTTCTCCCCACTATAATCAATCTTTGTTCAAATGCAAATTAATATATTTTATGTGTAGAGTCAAATAAAATTTGTTCATAGTGTAGTAATTCATCAAATTTATTTATCAAAATACTCCAAATTGTAGCTTTCCTTTTTTCGAAGGAAAACAGAAGGCTTGAAAAGAAAATAATGCGAGATATTTTCACCGCAAAAATAAACAAACTTAAACAGTTACTTGGCTAATAGGTCGGTATGAGGTTGACCACCTATGCTGTAAAAACTTGTTTCTCTCTGCCAATGACACTCCTGCTTCAGTAGTTGCAGGGCTTATGTTTATTTAAGTTTTGGGTTTGAATGTTTAAGCTTATATGCGCATGTATAAACGCGACCTTATATGTGTCTGCTTGTGGGCATAATTTTAATATGAATCCTAAATGTAATATATATTTGCAACTTAGATTAGATTAGATAATCGAAGGGAATGATAAATTACACGTTTTGACAAAAGTAAAGTTTTAATTACTACTTCAAATGGACGAGTACATTATAATGACTACTATTTACTATTTATTTATTTATTTCATGGTCGTAGAAAAAGTATTGTATGCTACTGCACGTAATTAGTCTTTGTAAAACTCTTGCTGTCTATTGTGCCATTCGGCTGCGCCTCATGGCACAAACTAGCACTCGTGTTACAAAGACTATCATTACCAGGCAGTGGCATAAATAACTATTACATTACAACGACATAAAAATATTATTGTTTATTTCATTTTTTGTTTACGTGTCAAATTTTAAACTTCCAAATGTATCAAAAGTCAGATTCACACGATTTTGCATGGATGAGAGACCAGCGCCTCTGACGGTCAGATTTGGAACTTATCCGGCCAGATGACCACGTATTCCCGGTTTTCTAAATGTTCAAACGTTCATTATTCAAACTGCGTTTTGGCGGTAAAATAAAAAGCTCTTTGCCGCATCTCTAATGCGACTATAATGCTGTGTAGACATTTTAGAAAACTAATGAATGATTCCATGCGGAAATGATGACGCAGTTTTAGAATCGTTGGTTGTGTGCAAACTGCAATTTTAATTTAATGACAAAAAAAAACTCTTTGCATCTCTTTCTATTGCGTATTATATCAATGTGAGAAAAAGAGATAGTAGCGTAAAGAAAAATAAGTTAGTAAGTACATCAAGTTAAAAGTAAAAACGAAAGCGCTGAAAGAAGGCAATCTAGCACACAGGGAAATGATATTATTATTGTTACAATCGTATGAGTTCGTGCGGACGTGAGCCTAGGCACGCTGATTGGTGTGTGTGATGTCTCTGGTATAGTATTGAATAATCTGGTCAAGTGGCGAACAATCCTAGTGGAAGTATCTATCTACCATGTTCTCGAACATGCATGAATCGTCTCTGCCGCACATATAAATACGAGCAAAGATTCTGCGGGGAGACAATAGTCACTTTAACCATTGTAATGCGAAGACCTGTAAGCAGAGAGTGAAGAGTGAACAGTACATCGTAACCCTATATTGTGAAAAATAAGTCTTATGAAATAAATTTAAATCGCAATTTAATTAAAAGAAGCCCAAGTCAAATCATAACATTAGACCTGATGATGGTCAATATATTGATACCCTCTCTTTAAAAATGAGGAAGACTTGGTTGAAGGGTTTTTCTTAACTTTCGTTTTTTATTCTCTTTTTCTCTTTTCAGTACAAATTACAAACAGAACCGGTCTTCGGGCCAACAGGCCGACAAACCTTGTGACAAATTATTCCCTTTTTATTACAATAAAACACAAATTTTGTTACAGTAAATTCGGCTCGGCCGGTATCTTGCCGAACGCCGGCCAATCAGCGTGTAGGGTTAAGTTTTGTCAAGGAGTTCGACGGATGGCGAAATTCAGGGCCTGCACAAAAAAAGTGTGCCGTATCAATTCCCACCATCTTCTGTTGACAAAACTTAACCCTCCTTACGCTCTCAACCCTTGCCACAGAATTTTCACCCCTGGCCACGGTTCCTTCATCCTTTTCCTTCTCTTCCGATGTTCGTGGAGAGGTGGTGCACGCTGAAGGCGAGGCGTCGTATCCGGCGGCCTCGTGTACTGCTCGATCGGATCCTCCTCCTGCTTGTCGGGCGGTAACCTAAGCTGATCTAGGTGCACGTCTCTGCTGGTGCGGGGTGGCTGTTTCCTGGCCATCCCATGGCTCTGATTCCTCTTCGAGCCGGAGTCCTCTAGCACGAGTTGTCGTCCACTCTGCACCTCTATGCTGACTGGTTTCAGGTCCCTCTTGCTCGTGTCAAACGTCGAGTCTTCCACTTCGCACACTTGCGGGTGGGCTTCGCGTTCAAAGTACAGCTCTCTCTCCAAAGGGTCATCTTCCATGTCTCTTGGCAGCACGTCTGCCTCAGGCTGTACAGGCCTCCCATCCTGGCTAGGGCAGACGTGGCTGGATTCTGAAACTTCTGGAGCCAGTGTCTCTTCCACACGTTGAAACTCCTCGACTGCTCTCAGAGTGTCCTCAGGAACTTCCGCGTCCCTCAGCATGCTGATACCTGCATGCTCCGGTTCATCTTCATCCTGGTTTGATTCCGGTTGCGAAGGCTTCCCCTCATGGTCGGGGCAAGACCGGTCGAGATGTGGCCCTGAATAGTGCCAATATGTCCGTGCGGTCTCTTGCTCGCTACCTGGCCGTGGCTGCCATGCCATTGGACGCTTTTTCTGTCCTGGTGACTGCCTTTCAGTCTGATGGTGATAGGCTGCTGGCTGCCAATCCCCTTGTCGCTGTTCCTGGGCTGGCCGTCGCCCTCCTTGCTGATGAGGTCCGACGAGTGGATGGTGGTCATCGCTGCTGCCCCTGCTTTCACAGCTTGCCGCAGCTGCGAGAAGCTTGCTCCAGGAGGCGCTGGCGCTCTGAAGCCTTGCCTGGCACTGCGGCAACAGGAGGTCCATGGTGTGCTGGACGACCTCCTGCTCCGAGTGCGTGCTGCAGAAGCGCTTGGCCAGCGCTCTCTTCCTCAGGATGAATCCCATTGCCTCCTCCCCGAGCTCCTGCCGTCCATAGAGGTACAGGAAGTGGCCTCTCTCCCTCCTTGACTTGCTGTTGAATCTTCCCTCCAGGGCACATTCAACCTCCAGCCAGTCTGTCACTGGGAGCTCCGCCATCCAGGCAGCCGCCTCCCCCCTCAGCCAATCCATTGCCCACATCACCCATTCGCTCTCTGGGGTTGCATTCTCCTTGAAGTACGCCAGGGCTGACTCCAAAAATAGCCCTGGGTCTTCCTCCGGCTTCCCCGAAAATGGCATGGGGAGCCGTGCCACTGGCGTTCTGTATTCATTGACTGAAGCTCCCTGCTCCATCAAGTCATCACAGGGCCGCGCAGTCTTAATTGTCTTGCTTCTGGTTCTTTGTTGGGCGCCACAAGTCAGTCCTCCGGTACTTGGGTTGTCACTTTCCAAGTGACTTGGCCCCACGTTCGCGGCGTCAATTGATACCCTCTCTTTAAAAATGAGGAAGACTTGGTTGAAGGGTTTTTCTTAACTTTCGTTTTTTATTCTCTTTTTCTCTTTTCAGTACAAATTACAAACAGAACCGGTCTTCGGGCCAACAGGCCGACAAACCTTGTGACAAATTATTCCCTTTTTATTACAATAAAACACAAATTTTGTTACAGTAAATTCGGCTCGGCCGGTATCTTGCCGAACGCCGGCCAATCAGCGTGTAGGGTTAAGTTTTGTCAAGGAGTTCGACGGATGGCGAAATTCAGGGCCTGCACAAAAAAAGTGTGCCGTATCAATATATGACCGAAAACGTTTGTAAATAAAAAGTAAAATAAACGAGTGGAAAAACAGAGTTTCAAATAAAAAATATTACTTTGTTTTTTAAAGTATTATTATGGGCATCCACACGCTTGCGGCAAACGCCTTGCGGCAAGGGCTTGCAAGCGCTTGGAAAACCAAACAGGGTCATCCACACGCTTGTGCGTGCGTCTGTGTGTGTTCGAATAAGCAAGCATGGCGGACGTCCAGCTTTTAGCTATAACATTTGGATTAACTTATTTTTATTTAAAAAAAAAACAAAACAAAAAGAGAGAGAGTAAAAAGAAACGAATAATTCGGCAAAGACGATGGTGGATGATCAAAATTCATAGAAACCGTACCGTACCAGAATGCGCGCGCACAAGTATGTGTGTGCATGGCATGCGCATGCGCGAATTCCCTTTGACTTGCGTCATAAAACCGACTCTGGTCGGATCGGCGACAAGCCGAGCCAAGGCGGCATAAACCACGCCCCCAGCCGAGCCAAACGGCCGTCCACACGCTTGACTTGTAATGGCTTGGCAAGCGTGTGGATGCCCCATTAAGAATCAATAAACATAACATTAGATATTATATTAAGTGTATTGTTTTCTAAAAAATCTTATATCGCCGCCTTTGGTGGTTTTCTTTCTAATGTATACAATTATATTTTATTTTATTTTGTGTAAAAAGGCTTATATATATTCAAAGTTGCATAGATATATTGACACGTAATGCTCATAGTTACCGCATGCCCACAAGTACGCACATATTTTCGCCTTAGAAGTCATTCTAGTGTAGAAGTCTTCAAGTCAATAATTAAGGGATAAAGTCGAGTGCAGTTCCCCGTATAAATTAGTTTTACGTGCGCTGAATTTTGATATCAAGGTTGTTTTTTCAAATGTCTACAAAGTGATTCACACAAAGCTCTTCAAATGACAGATTAGCATTTTAAACATCGTGGTATAGCAAGAAGTGAAACAAAAATGTGGATAGACATATAAGCATTTTTATTTTGAATTTTTTTTTTTTTTTTTTTTTTTTTTTTTTTTTTTTTTTTTTTTTTTTTTCTTTTTTTCTTTGACAGCTATAGTATAGTTCCATAGGATTGTAGGCGCAGTCCGACAATTAATTAATTTCTGCAACAAAAGCGGTGTTAAGAATGTTGGAATAACAGTGATTTGTTGTAATGTGTTCCTGTCTTCTGCTGTAGTCAATCAATTAAGAATTTTAAAACAAATATGAGGACATTGTTTTATGAACAATGAGGACGGTGCGACTAACCTCAAAATCACGTCTGACGTTTCACCGATGCGTACGCGTTCCAAATTCAAATAGAATTCAAGCTGTGTATTCTATTCCAAACAAAAATCCAAAAGTGTGAATAATGAATTGTGGCGGGATTCTCGACATGTATTCTAACGAGAGGCAGTCTGCCCCCGCATTGATTTTTGGATGTAATATGTGGTTTGTGTTTTCGTTTTGTACACTGTTTACTGGGACTTGTTACGTGATTGCTGGCGCTGGACACATATCTGACACCACCGGCTGCTCCGCCCGTCAGTTCCAGTGCGCCAACGGGCGCTGCAATCCCTGCACCTGGGTGTGTGACGACTGCGACGACAACTCTGATGAGAACCCCAAGGAGTGCCAAGCTACAGGAGGCTGGGTGTTGCACGGCGAGGGGGCCCAGCGTAGAGACGCGGGCATGGGCGAGGACCCACGTAGCCCGCCAGGAGCTACTCCGGCAACGCCAACTTTAACTTCAACATCATACTGACATAAGCACCCTGCGACTTTCCTAGAGGGAGAAGCCGACACCCCGATTAGGATTAGGATTTAATTAATTTTATATAATGATCATAATAATAATTTATTTATTTATTTTTAATTTTTTGATAATTTTAATATTATTATTTTTTTATTCTTATTGTTGTTACGAGTATTATTTGATACCTATATTTTTATTTAGTTTTTGTATTAAATAAGGCCTATGTACGCCAACATAAGCTCAGTTCCACTTTGCAGAGACACCGCCAGAAACTTGCTCAGAGAGAATGAATGGGTGATTGGAACTTGGAATGTCAGAAGAATGAATGAGTGTAAGGAGAAGGAAATTGTGAATGTAATGAATGAAAAGAGAATACAAGTGATGGGTGTGACAGAGACAAAAATGAAAGGGAATGGTGAAAAAGTACTAATGAATGGTGAATTGTATATATGGTCAGGTGTAGAAGATGGGAATGAAAGACAAGGTGTTGGCGTGATCGTTAGTGAAAATGTGAAAGGATGCATAACGGGTTACAAAAGAGTCTCCCCAAGAATCTTGATTGTTAAATTTAACACAAGCAAGATGAGAATTTTCTTGGTGGCCTGTTATGCTCCTGTAGATTCAGAATGTATGGAGGTGAAAATGAATTTTTGGAACGAGTTGAATGCAGCTGTGCGTGAAAGTAAGAAGAATGAATTCATTATAATTTTGGGTGATATGAATGGATGGGTAGGTAAGCAAAGAGATGAATGTGTGAAAATTGTTGGTCCTAGTGGACGAGGTGTAGTCAATGATAATGGGCGACACCTGATAGCTTTGTGTGCAGAGCACAGCCTGTTTGCATCAAACACATGGTTTCGGCATAAGGATGTGCATCTGTACACAAGGCAGATTGTGGGAAGTCGCACAATCATTGACTACATCTGTGTGGATGAAAGACTGAGAGGAGCCGTAAGAGATAGCCGTGTCTATCGTGGGCCTGAAATAGGCAGTGACCACTATCTCTTATGCGCTAAAATAATGATTGGAGAAGTAAGAAAGAAGAAACGTAAGAAGAAAGTAAGAAAGCCAAGAATAAAAGTAGAAAGTCTGTGTGATGAAAACGTGAAAGTGAAGTATAAATCAGAATTACAAAAAAAGTTAAGTGTGAATGAACTTGAAAAGAATGTGAATGAAAAAGATATTGAAAGCATGTGGAAGGATATGAAAGAAAGAATGATTGAATGTGCTCGAAAAGTATGTGGAGAAACGAAAGGTGGAAGATTGAAAGGGGATGCCTGGTGGAATGCTAAAGTAAAAGAGGCTGTGAAAGTAAAGAAGGAATGTTACAAAAAGTGGCTGAACGACAGGAATGATAGAAAGCTAGAAGATGAATATAAGATGGCCAAGCGAATGGCGAAGAATGTAGTTTATGAAAGCAAAGCGAATGAACAGAGAAAGATTGATGAAAAAATGAACAGAAGTTTCACCGACAGTAGGAAGGAATTCTGGAGATGGGTCGGTGCCATTAGGAATAAAGATTCTGCATTGACCACCCCAGGAATCAAAAGTGCTGTTGGTGAGATGGTATGGGAGAATGATGAAGTATGTAAGAGATGGAAAGAATATTTTGAAGGGATTTTTGGTCGGGGCGAAAGAAATTTGTTTAGAAAAATGACAGAAGAGAATGAATTTAGGATTTTGAAAGAAGAAATAAAAGTATCTATTGAATGTTTGAAGAATGGAAAGTCTGCTGGATTTGATGGAATAAATGGTGAAATGTTGAAAGCAGGAGGTGAATGCGTGATAGATTGGATGTACGAATTATGTAAGCTTTGTGTGAATGCAGGAGTAGTACCGATGGATTGGAGGAAGGCAGTCATTGTTCCCATTTACAAAGGTAAAGGGGACAAAAAAGACTGTCAGAACTTCAGACCAATCAGTCTACTCAGTATACCAGGAAAGGTCTTCTGTAAGGTGATTATAAAAAATGTGATTCTGACTACTAGTGAAAGGATTTCCGATATACAGTCCGGCTTTATGGCCGGTAGAGGCTGTGTTGATCAGATTTTTACTCTACGACAACTTGTTGAAAAACAATTGTCGGTGAGGCGGAAGCTGTTCACGGCCTTTGTAGATCTGGAAAAGGCTTTTGACTCAGTAGACAGAGGTATGTTATGGGATGTTTTGAAAGCATACGGAGTGAATGGGGCTCTCCTAGATGCGGTGCATGCCAACTATGAAAATAGTAAGGCATGTGTTCGTATTGATGGTGAGTATAGCGAGTGGTTTGAAGTTTATAAGGGTGTCAGGCAAGGATGTGTGATGAGTCCATGGCTATTTAACATAGTCATGGACAAGTGTGTCAGAGATGCTAGACTTAATGATTGTGGATTGATGATAGGAGAGAGCAAAGTGAGTGTTCTACTGTATGCAGATGATGCAGTTCTTGTATCTGATTCAGCAGTAGAATTGCAAACAATGCTCTCTAGATTGAATGAAGCTTTGTTAGGTAACCATCTGAAGTTGAATGCAAGTAAGACGAAAGTATTGATTTTTGAAAGAGATGATGAAAGTATGAATTATGAATTTAAAATTAATGGAATGAATGTTGATGTCGTAAATGAGTTTGTATACCTGGGAAGTAAGTTTGAAAAAGATGGAAGAATGACAGGTGAATTTGAAAGAAGAGTAATGAAGGGCAGGTGTGTACTGGGTGCCACAGCTTGTATCGCCAAAAATCAAAACATATCTAAAAATGCTCGATTGGCGGTACGCAGTGGCATACTTTTACCCACCTTGATGTATGGAAGCGAGGCCTGGACGGTGAATGAAAGTGAAATTAGTAAAGTCCATACTGTTGAAATGGACTTTCTAAGAAGTATGATTGGGAAAAAACGGAGTGACAGGGTGAGGAATGATTTTGTAAGAGAAGAATGTGGTGCAAGAGAAAGTGTGAAAGTGAAGATTAAAAGAAGTTTGTTAAGATGGTTTGGGCATATGGAGAGAATGAATGAGGAAAGACTGACGAAGAAAGTATATGTTGGTAGAATAGATGGATGTCGTGGTAGAGGAAGACCGAGAAAGGTATGGATGGACCAAATATCCGAAATTGCGAATGAATGGAATATCCAGAGTCATAATAAAAGAAGAGCTTGTATGAAGAAGGTTATGACTCTGGAAGAAATGAAAGAAGTATGTAAGGATAGAAAGAAATGGCGGTTGATCTGTGATGTTGGCGGCTGGGGTTTGTTGAAGTAAAATTGTTTTTTTTATGTCCATGTATATATCTATTGTTATTTATTGATTTTAAAAAATGTAATTTGTGATGTATGTTCCTTGACTTATAGGTTGTTATGCGGCTGACCACCCATACTGTAAAAATTGGTTCACTTTGCCAATGTCACCCCTGTTTCAGGGAAGGACGGCAAGAGTTGCAAGGCTTATGTTCATTTGAGATTGGGTTTTATATTGTAGGTCCACATGCGGTATGTGTTAGCGCGAAATTATACATATCTGCTTGTGGGAATGCATTTAATATAAAACTTAAATGATATATATCTTTGCAGCTTAGATTAGATTAGATTAGATTAGATGCAGTAAATACCACGCACGGTAAGCGACAGAGTGTTCAAAAATGTACGGCGGAGATAAGGCTCCGTGTGAGATGTATGAAAATAAATAAATGGCATCCTTGATTTTACTACAATCTCATATTTCAAACCTTGTCACACACGGTTTCACTTATTCTTACTTTGAAAACCATTCAAGGAAGTCGGCAGAAATTTGAAATTAGATTTCTTTCTCGGCAGCCAAACGTCACACTTGTATGGGACTACGGTCCTTAGGTGTGGTCCTTAGCCTTCAATAACACAATATTTTATTGCGTTGTCGTTCCTTTATTAATAGGTTGGTATGAGGCTGACTCCCCATGCTGTAAAAACTTGGTTCACTTTTGCAAATGCCACCTCAGTTTCTTAAAACATATCTTCGCAACTTGGATTATTATATACCTACAGAAATCATTGGGGGATTTGGACTCGAAGCCCTGGGGTGGTAGTCTCATCCCCACGGTAATTCTTACCTACAAAATATCGGTAATATTTGTATTTAGTCAACGACGTTAGCCATGTTGAAAGCACCGGTTCCCATAGATCACCGAAGTTAAGCAACATTGGGCGTGGTCAGTGCTTGGATGGGTAACCGGTAACCGCTCAGGTACACCGCGTGTCGTTGGCATCTTGGACCGGTCCGTAGTCCGTAGTGGCAACACTTCGGACTCGTAAATGGAAGGTTGTGGATTCGGATCCCGGCGGAGCACAAAAATATACCATTTTATATTTCGAATGTGCTCTTCGCTGGGTTGAAAAATTCATAAACCTTTACCAATGACCGGTCACCAAAGGTCCATCCAACCTTACAGCAACTGGGTCTTGCTTGAGTATTGGCGCTTTGTAGCGACGACCAAGCTCGTACACCTCTGCGGCACTACAACAAGTGTCATAGACCCCTAGAGTCTTTAGAATCTAGGGAGTCTCCCGCACAGGATCTCTTAAAAAAAAAAAAAAATGAAGACTAATCAGCTGTTCACTTGCAGCCATCTTGGATTGACAGGTCTTCATACAAATATTACCGATATTTGGTAGGTAAGAATTACCGTGGTGCTGAGACTTCCAGCCCTGGGGCGGTGGCACCACTCGAATCTCGTGATCCATGCCTGGTTACGGTATTAAGTGTGTTTTTTTTTAAATAAAACATTCATACTATTAACATTTAATACCTACACATTGAAATGTTAATATAAAATTGAGTAACTGGTAATTTTTCACGGTTCTGATACGCCGAAGAATGGCGAGTCCGCATAAGCGCCGGTAACTCGGCTCTCCTGATGGCGGCTATCCATCAGCGCGTCATCAATCACAGCTGTGCAGTGCGGGGCAGCACGGGTACAAGCACATGTACGTGCCTGATATGCCGGCAGCAGTGGCGGGCTCAGCGGTAGACAGGACCCTGAACACAACGCCTTTAAATAAGGGGCACAGTGGGCACAACTTTAGATTGCGACCAATACCCCGTGTCAGCTCTGTTGGTAGAGTGCTTGCATTGCTTGCATACAGAAAGATCGAGTTCGAATCCCACCGAGTGTGTCAGATATGATTTCCCCTTTCGGTGTTTATTTCAAAAGCCAAAATAAAATACAGGCAGGGTTTACTCAGCCTTCACAAGAAATGAGTATGAGTATGAGATCAGAGGGGTCGAGAGCTAGGAAACCCCCACTTCAAAATTAAAAAAAGTGTATAAATTAAATAAAAAAGTATGGTTTGTGAATTAACACTGTGAAAATTCATGTTTTTGGTTTGTTATTCTGCAATATTTTCCTACCTGATGATGACTGAATAGTCGAAAACGTTAGTAGTATAATTTATTTATTTTTTAATTATATTATATTTCTGAAATGAAAAACAGTGTTTTAAAGTTAAAAGTGTTGTTTATTTGAATAACAAACCAAATAAAAAAGTGATTGGCGTAAGGCCGGCCCCCTTTCCTGTAAAAATAAATAATTTCCACTCGCCACACGCGAAACCCTTCGGGGATAACGCGACAAGAAGCTGCACAATATGTGTGGCTTGGTTGCGTTACGTTTTTGCGTAACGCAACCAAAGTACGGCTTGAATTCCCAAGCGTCGCTTATTTATATAAATCGAAATAATGGATATATAAGAGACAAAGTACCGAAGTATCATAGTTTAAAAGCAGTAATTTGTTTGATTTTAGATATATTATGAAAACTCAGTTGCTGTAATAAAACCCAAAAATCCGTTGCTGTGCAGAAACCAGTGCGATTAGGATTTCGGTAATTTAAAATAGAGACTAAATACCATGCAGATGCACCGTAAAGAAAAGTTCATACAAAAATGTTAGGTGGAGATGAAGCCTGAGGGTGTTGAGTGAGATGTGAAAAATATACGAGTATATTAGCAAATACGACGCTTGCTGAGGGCACTTGAAGTGTAAGTGCGATTTATACATAAACGGGGCCAACAATTATTTGTATTCCAGTTAAACGTCTTCTGATTTGGTGTCCACTTAAAAAGAGGCCCACAATCCCTATGTTGTAATCTCCACCTCAGTCCGGCATTACATTTGTTCAGCTCAGGACTGGGCGCTGTAATGAATGGCGTATTAGCTGCACTCACAATACTTGTAATTGTGCTTAATTATATTAATAAAAAGTGGGACCGCACCGCGACCGGAGAGGTCAGAGGGGACTTGCGACATGCCTCCTTAAAAGTAGCGGCCACGACGGGGAGATTCTACGCTTAGGTGCCTTAATATCACTCGGTGTGTCTTGTCTCTTAAAATGGACGTTAGGTAGAATAATGTGCCAGCAGATGTTTTCATAATAGATTGACAAGAAACTTCTAGAATGCCTGAATGGTTATTTCACAAGGCTCTTAATACTGCGGTCATTTAGCTATGCTTAACATGCCAATGACTATATAGTGGTTTAACTGAGAAAAAAAGGAACACGTAGAGGATACTTACAAATACATATTTATCAAATCTATAATCTAAGTTGGAAAATATATATTTCCATTTAAAATTCAGATTTCATAAATGCATGCACACAAACAGATACGTGTAGGTTTGCGCTTACAAATGCTGCTAGTGTACTTACAAATTAAAATCCAAATTTCAAATTATACCCTGCAACTTTGCCTACCTTCCCTTAAATTGAGGTGATATTGGTAAAGTGATTCATTTGTTAGCGCATGTATATATTACAACAATGTGCTGAAAATTGATGCAGATTGTAAGAAGAAATACTGGTTGGTGAAAAAATTATAAGTAATTGAACCAAAATAATGAGGTCGGAACATTTTTGAATTTAGAACTTTTTTCTTGGTGAGCAAACGTCAGTCTTGTATGGAACTGCCGTCTTTAGCAATCAATAACAAATTATTATATACCTTTTCCCTAGCAACCCGGCCGGATGAAAACACAATATTGTCTATGCCAAATCACGCGCAGACCTCATTAGAAAAATCTTACTAGAGAGTATGAAAAATGAATGGCTTGGTAAACATGGCAAAAGATAATGCCTTCGATAGCGAGGAAATAAAGAAACGCCGTGCACTCGTTTTAAAGCATATTAATCATTTAGCTTTCTATCATTGTGTCCAGAACCAAAATACACGGAGGAGTTACGTCACATGACAATGCAAGAACTAGGAATACAATATGAGTGCGTGTTAGTCTAATGGAACCAAAGGCGGTCTACTAGGATTATGTTTTTGAATATGAGGATAAAAATGGTTATAAGCCCACATGCAGCATTTGTAAACGCAAGCTTACGCGTGTCTGTTTGTCGTAATGCCTGTAATATAAATTTTGAATGTAATATATCTTTGCAACTTAGATTAAGAAGTTAAACCTTTCCCTTAGTGCTTGTTTGTCTAATGTCCATCAGAGGTACTTTCACATGAGCAATGTTTGTAGGTATGTGAACAATGTGTCTTATGAAAACTGGAAATTGATTTAAAAACAAGTATCACATCGTCTTTTAAATTTTTTTCTTAGCTTAGGTTGTCTAGAAGGTGATTTTGAAGACAATTTCATCGAAAGATCAACTTTGAATCAAATGGCAGATAAGCCAAACAAGTACTTACTGGGGGGGACGAAATGAAGAAGCATCTACGGAGATGCTGGTCAGTGGTCACCCCTGGCGGTATATAATTACAGCTATAGTAGTAGTACTGTAGCACATTGATATAATAAATAAATTAAATTTCAAATTTATTCGGTGTGACATTTCGATATTTATTTTGCATGTTTGATTAAGATTTACGAGACGCCATTTTTATTTATGCAAAAAAAAACAGCATATTTTTGTTCAGTAGTTTTTGTTCAATTCTGTCTTGCGAGAAGTAGAAATAACGTTGCCATAAACGGTTTAAAAAAACATTTAAAAAATTAAATCTGTGGTTCGGAACGACCTCCAATGGGTTTTGTAATAGCGCATAATGTTTACTATCAAATAAAAATGTTAATATTTTTTTTGTTGAATCTTGTTTTTGTACAAATTGAAATGAGTAAAATTTGTCAAAAAAAAAACGGATTTGACACGACGTTCAATTTTTTTTTTCGTAAATTTGACAAATCTATGTGACTAAACCAGGCTTGTCCAACATACGGCCCGCGGGCCACAATGTGGCCCGCGTAACCTTGTCATCCAGCCCCGCGACGACATTTAGTTATTGCGCAATATGTTTTTCATGTATTTGAGGCAGCGGTTTTTTACGGACAAAATAATTTTTCAAAATTGCGTGCCTACAAAAGTACTAAATCCGGCCCGCCACGATTTTGAGTTGGACACTCCTGGACTAAACTATGCTCAGTGCGGCACATACATATATGTTACTTAATTTTTTAACGCGTTGATCCAGAAATGGTCTCATGTAGCAAGTGGAATTTATCTATTTACTCAGGATAGGGGGCCTGTCTTACGTCTACCACATCACTTGAAGTGGGGATAGACAGCAGGTTCCCGTTTCTTCATTCTTGTGAAGGCTGAGTATAAGCCTTACCCTTAGTATTTTGGACATGACAAAAAATATATTGAAAAAATATTTTTGCAATTCATGTTGGGATTTGAACTCCAGCTATCTGGTGTTCAATGCAGCGATCTACCAACTGAGCCATAGCCCGGATTTAGATCCGGTTCGTTCATTATTATTATTAAAAGGATACGTCTAAGCAATTTATCTTTACCATTGTCAGAATGCTTTATTATGACATAGAATACTCGCAAGGCGTGAATTTGTGTGAAAAAATACACCTCGTAATCAATGAAATAATTATTTGCGAAAAAACATTTAATTACGCGTCTTTATGTAATGAAATAATCAAATTAGCTAAATGGCGAATAAAAATATTTTTTAAATTCAATAAAAATAAATTAGAATCCGGCCAAGGTTGTACAACGTACACGACTAAAGAGTGTGAGATAATAACAAGGTCCGCACATTTGACGTAGACAAAAAAAAGATGTGACGTCGCACGGGTTGATTAGTAGGATAAAGGCTAACTTATATTTTGTTATTGGTTGTTAAGGACCTTAGTTATGTTGGCACGCCGAGAAAACAACAAAATTGGAGCATCCGTGCGTTGCGTGCTGAAAGCGTTCAGAGTCCATTAAAAAATTAGCAATTTGAAGAAGATATCATTGGTAGGTTTATTTTTTTAACCTTCCTATAAACACTAATCTTTTATTATGGCAATACTGAAATTTAAAATTTGACCTTGACTTTGACAGACAAAAGTGGAACGCGAGTTTCAAATTAAGAACAAATTTTAGATCAAATATTTTATCGGTACTATTTTTCGTTAAAAGAAAAATATCACTTTAAATAAATTAAACTAAATAATTTAAAAACTCACAGCATTATCGTAAAATAGGTTGAGATTATTTTCTTAATTCCCGTGTAATCAACTTTCAATAAATATTACTGAATAATGATTGGTAGGTATAATTCTTTCAGGCTGTCCATTACCTATCGATATTTTTTATCATGGCAATTTTTTTTTCAATCTTATATTGTTAGCAATGAAATTCAACATTCAAAATTGGAATAAAACATGACATTATATTGGTATCTCAAATCTTTTCTTACGATTTTTCTTTCGTTTATTATTCTAAATGCATTTAGAAAATTGCGCAGAAATTTATTTTAAAAACAGAATTCAATTTCATTTATGTAAATTCATGTAAATATTTTCTTGAACCGGTCCGTAGTCCAGTGGCAACACTTCGGACTCGTAAATGGAAGGTTGTGAATTCGAATCCCGTCGGAGCACAAAAAATATACCATTTATATTTCCAAATGTGCTCTTCGCTGGGTTGAAAAATTCATAAACCTTTAGCAAAGACCGGTCACTGAAAGGTCCATCCAACCTTACAACAACTGGGTCTTGCCTGAGAATTTTCGCTTTCTACAGCGACGACCTAGCTCGCAGAGGGCTCTTGAGGTGTGATACAGACAAAAACAGCGCTCACCAATTAAATCATCTTAATAGTACCTATTATTATTATTAAACCATCTTTCGGGAAGGATTTTAAGTAGAAATACGTGATACTGTGGATGAACATAAAACATAACCTAAAAAATGTCAGGAATGGCTCGTAAGCGCTTATTTATGAGGAATTTACAACGGAGAGAGAATGTGTTGAATGTTTTAAAAGTTCTTTAGACAATGGACCGTAATTGACTCATAAGCAAAGTGTGTTTCATAATTTACTGTCAGTCGCCGGCAGTGGGGAAAATCTTTTCTCATAGTTGTGACGAAACCGAGGGCTGCCATGTTGAAAGTGCAAGATGGTTTCCCTTTAGCGAAAATGAAACGTCGCTTCATCATATCTTGATTCTTGAGATTGATGGAGAAATACATTGTTACGGAATCAGTACACTTAATAGATAGTGCAGTGGTTAGAACAGGTCGGGATTAAGGGAGGTTCGAGCGGCCTGAGGCTATAAGTACCCACAAAATACAGCAGTAAAATTACCTCCATGGAAAATATTTAAAAATATATATTTTTTTTGCTACTTGGCCGTGGAGATCCATGAACCAGTTTTTTCCCAAAATAAATCTCTTCGCCTGCAATAAAATTCCAGCAAGGTTTACTCAGCCTTTACAAGAAAAGAGTACCAGCCCCCTGGGAGCTGGGACACTCCCACTTCGACGGAAGAGTTTGACTGAAGGCCGGTCCACTTACCTGTAAAAATAAATACGTTCCACTCGCCTCACGTGAGCCCTTCGGGGAAATTGCGGCAAGGAAGTACACTATATTATGTGAACCATAGTAGCGTATTGAATCAGTTAAAAGGTAGAGTTTTATACTTGGCGGGCAGTACGAGTTGCACAACTTGAGAAAAGTAAAGTTTACGGAAAATATTAAAGAGTGATTTCTCCCAAAATCTGCCGTTTTTGTTTCTTACACTTTATGGTCTTAGCAAAAGAGTTACAGTGATGAAGAAAATCAAGTTCAAACAAACAAAAACGGCAGATTTTGAGGGAAATCAATCTTTAATAATTGCCGTAAACTTTACATTACTCAAGTTTTGCAACTCGTACTAAGGGTACAGGTAGCTGCTAATACTTCTAGAAGAGTAAATATTCACTATTGTTAGCAACACTTGGCACGACTTGCCTCCCAGGTAGTTACACGTGATGATGATGATGAAATTGGCGCTTACACGTCCTCCCAGTGCTTGTTTGGCTTATGTATCATTTGATTCAAAGATGACCTTTCAATTAAATTGTCTTAAGAATACACAATCTGAGCTAAGAAAAATACGTAAACCCTTTAATGCGAGGATTGTTTAAAATATTTTTTCAATTAATTTCCAGTTTTTATAAGACACATTGGTCCTGTACACATACAAACAGTGTTTATGTGAACTTACCTCTGATGGAGATAAGACAAATAAGCACTAAGGCGACTTACAGTCTGCGGCGCCCACACGGCTGCATCTCCATAATGTCTAAATAAAAATCTTTGCAACTTAGATTATCGATTATAGATAAATAAACTTTGAAACTTTTGCCGCCTTTCCCTTAAACCAGGGGGGCATTAGCAAAAATTCACCAAGTTTTTACGGCAGGGGGGTCAGCCACATACCAACCTATTAGTCAAGGTGTCCCACTTCTTGAGGACGACCTGTAGGGAAAAATAGCTGTGGTTTTAAGTTTAATAATAGAGCAAAAAGCATTACCACAAAGGAACTTCTGCCATCCATAAGCAGAGAAAGCTGATGTACTTCGGTCACGATATGAGAAATGAGAAATACGGCCTTCTCCATCTTATCATACAGGGCAAGATTGAGGGGAGAAGATCTCAAGGACGCCGAAGGATATCGTGGCTGAAAAACTTGCGACAATTGTTCGGCAGAAGCACTAAGTCCCTATTTCGAGCCGCAGCATCCGAGGTGAAAACAGCCATTATGATCGCTGGTCTTCGATAGAAGTGGCACCAGAAGAAGAAGGGGAAAAAACATGTTATCGTGTGGCCAGGAGATATTCCTTGCACCGGCCTCATCTTAGATCTTAGACCGGTCCGTAGTCCAGTGGCAACACTTCAGACTCGTAAATGGAAGGCTGTGGATTCGGATCTCGGCGGAGTAGATACAAAGATATATACCATATATATTTCTATTCTGCTCTTAGCTGGGTTGAAAAAAATCATAAAACCTTTACCAAAGACCGGTCACTAAAAGTTCCATCCAGCCTTACAGCAACTGGAGCTTGAGTATTGGCGCTTTGTAGCGACGACCAAGTTTGTAAACACCTCGGCGGCACTAAAACAATTGTCATAGACCCCCAAAAGTCTCTAGAGTCTAGGGAGTCTCCCGCATAGGATTTCTTAAAAGCGTTTTCTCCGAAGGAGTCGTATGGAGCGATTCGGGACCTATTTGCGATCAGTACCCTTAGTACGAGTTGCAAAACTTGAGTAATGTAAAGTTTACGGCAATTATTAAAGAGTGATTTCCCCCAAAATCTGCCGTTTTTGTTTGCTTGAACTTGATTTTCTTCATCACTGTAACTCTTTTGCTGAGACCATAAAGTGTAAGAAACAAAAACGACAGATTTTGGGAGAAATCACTCTTTAATATTTTCCGTAAACTTTACTTTTCTCCAGTTTTGCAACTCGTACTAAGGGTACAGGTCATTTTTAATCAATAGAAAAAAATGTAACTTCATTAAAATTAGGCAATGCTAGTTCTTATAATAACTCACATAATGTTACAAATGTTCGCCACAGGCTAAATGCCCTTTATTCTGTAAGCTGCCATTGTTACAAAGTTTGAAAATCTGTGTTAATGACAAGATAAACCTTTTAGTTACCGAACATTTTGTTTACGAACGATTTGATGAATAGAAAAGATAATATGGGCCAAGTATGGGGGTGAGTACTCCATATGGGAAAAACTAGTCGGCAAAGGGTGAAAAAATATATCGACGGTTAAATGGCAATAGGGCCTAAGTGACATAAACTAAATTGTTCAGGAGAGCAGTTTAAAGTTTGACATTGCAGAAAAATGGCATTACTTTTTTATTTGTTATCATATCGCTACAATCAAAACAGCTCTAAAATAAAAACAATAAGGTATTTATTGGCATTTCTATTAATGTGGTCTTACGATTTTTTATGTCGCAAGCGCCTTTAGGACAAAAAAAACTAAATCTTGTCGGTTACACCAAAATCCATTGAGGCCAAATTCATACTTCGAAAACACAATTGTTTGCTTGGGCATAAACAACAAAAAAAAATCATCGTAGAGCTATGGGAGTTAGCGCATTAGAAAGAGTAGGAAATTTTAAGTAGTATAGCATTCATAACTCATTTTTGACCAAAACTTCCTTTCAACCAAAACTTTTGACCTACTTCCTTTGAACCGTCGATATTTAAAATAGAATTGAGATCCCAAATTCAAAATGAATCAGCCCGAATTTGAATTTCGAACTTTTTTCGGCTGTTAGACATCACACTTATATGGAGCTAGGTCCGTAGCTAGTTAGTAATGACAAAAATAAATGTTTTGCGCTAGCAACTCAGGATAAAACGTCACAATCTCCTCCATTGTAAATGCGTTTTTGTTGTTCTTGAAACGAAAATTTATTTTTCTACTCCCATTTGGTAATTTACTAATTACAAAACGGCTAACGCAATCACAATGTTATACATTTCCAAACCCGTTGCGTAATGTAACATTACGCAACTGATAACGGTGTTGAAATGAAAATGTGCGCATGCGCATTGTCAAAAATGGAACCATTTTTGAATTTCGAGTATCAACCTTGTATGAGGCTATCCTTCTAAGCGACCGATAACAAAACTATTATTGGCCGTTTCCATAGCAACCACGTTTAAACGTCAGCCATTACATGAATATTTTCAATTTATCGATAGTTCCTCCCCACTATGTTCAATCTTTGTCCAAATGAAAATGAATATATTTTATGCGTAGAGTCAAATAAAAATTGTTAATAGTGTAATAATTCATCAATGGTATTTATCAAAATACTCCAAATTGTAGCCTTCCTATTTTCGAAGGAAGACAGAAGGCTTGAAAGGAAAATAATGCAAGATATTTGCACCGCAAAAAAAAACTAACTTAAACAGTTACTTGGCTATTAGGTCGGTATGAGGTTGACCATCTATGCTGTAAAAACTTGGTTTACTTTGCCAATGACACCCCTGCTTGAGTGGTTGCAGGGCTTATGTTTATTTGAGTTTTGGGTTTGAATGTTAACCCTTAGATATATGCGGCATGTATAAGCGCAACCTTATATGTTATTGCTTGTGGGCATAAATTTAAAATGAATCCCAAATGTAACATATCTTTGCAGATTAGATAATCGAGGGGAATGATAAAATACATGGTTTGACAAAGGTGGGGTATTAATTACTTCAAATGGACGAGTGCATTATAATGACTATTATTTACTATTTTGTTATTTATTTCATGGTCGTAGAAAAAGTATTGTATGCCACTGCACGTAATTAGTCTTTGTAACACTCTTGCTGTCTATTGTGCCATTCGGCTGCGCCTCATGGCACAAACTAGCACTCGTGTTACAAAGACTATCATTACTAGGCAGTGGCATAAATAACTATTAAACGAATAACGTTTTAAATAACGTTCGTAGGCAGAAAAGTTAACAATACAGCTGTAAATAGTTTTATTTGTTCCAACCTGTGGTTCCAACAATACTAAAAATGTCAGCTAACAAAACAAATTGATTAATTTGAGGTTAGGTAATGTTTTTATTTGATTTTAGAACAAAAGATTGTCTGTGGTCTAATTTCATAGACAATGATTATTTTATTTCATAAGTTTTGGCGCCATTTAATTACTTTTCTACAACTCTATTGAGTCGAATAGCCAAAAGCGGCAATAGACAATTTCTTTCTAAAATGCCATTGTCGATAGCTCAGGTGGTAGAACGCTTGCGTTCCATGACAGACTTCTTTGAAGATCAGTATAAATGTAATAATATGCATATCTACACACAGATATTTTTTGTAATTAATTGAGTACTAAATCTAAATCTAAATCTAAGCTGCAAAGATATGTATCATTTGAGATTCATATTAAATGCATTCCCACAAGCAGACATGCATAATTTCGCGCTTACACATGCTGCATGTGGACCTACAAAATAAAAAACACAATCTCAAAAGAACATAAGCCCTGCAACTCTTGCCGACCTTCCCTGAAGCAGGTGTGACATTGGCAAAGTGAACCATTTTTTACAGTATGGGTGGTCAGCCGCATACCAACCTATCAGTCAAGGAGTACAAGCAATTAATACAATCAAATATATAAAACAAATAAACTCTATACAATGAAACAGTAAAAAAATAAAAAACTCCAAAACATATTTTTTTAAATTTAAAAGCCTCAGCTTTAACCGCCAGCATTACAGATCAACCGCCATTTCTTTCGATCCTTGCATACTTCTTTCATTTCATCCAGAGCCATAACCTTTTTCATACAAGCTCTCCTTTTATTATGACTCTGGATATCCCATTCATTCGCTATTTCGAAAATTTGGTCCATCCATACCTTTCTCGGTCTTCGTCTTCCACGACATCCATCAAATCTCACAGAATATACTTTCCTCGTCAGTCTTACCTCATTCATTCTCTCCAAATGTCCAAACCATCTAAGTATACTTCTTTATCTTTACTTTCACACTTTCTCTTACACCACATTCCTCTCTAACAAAATCATTCCTCACCCTATCACTCCGTCTTTTCCCAATCATACTTCTTAAGTAGTCCATTTCTACTGTATGGACTTTACTAATCTCACTTTCACTCACCGTCCAGGCTTCACTTCCATACATCAGAGTGGGCAACAATACAGCAACAATAATTGACATTTCTTGAGGTTCCGCTACTGAATGCCATATTTTTTCAATGAAGTGTCTAAAATACAAATAAACTAACCAGTGGGAATTTTCCATTAATTAGATTAATAAAAGACAATAGCTTAACAAGACAAGCAGGTCAAACAAAAAACTGAAAAAATATAAATATTTTTGTACGTCAAAAAATATTGATTTAAAAAAGCATTGTGAATTGTTTTTTAGAGAATAATTTTATTTTCGAGTTAATACAAAATGTGGTTCATTTATTTGATTTTGAATGGAAT